>CM032357.1:960041-2160041 GCA_019023105.1 Diglossa brunneiventris | reverse complement strand
ATAATATAGGTGCCTATGCATGTTTTGATCTGGTAACTGCTCCTTTTCAACTCTAAATTGTAACAATTTCTCACAGCTGTCTTAAATGACATATATCCTGCGTTCTTAGCTGAGTTATACCCAGCTCATAACCACCAAATACAAACCAAATTCTTTCACTGCTAAAAATGCTGCTAAAATTGCTAATTCAAGTACTGAAGGCTAGGAAATGTCCCCAGGGTTTCCTGTTCAACCTTGCCTCTACCTCCAGGGCACCATTAAATACTGTTAATTTTTAATAGGTTACTAATATCCCAATTTTTTCCCCACTGACTCCATTACTGGGGAGTCATTTTCCCACTGAAGCAGCCACATTCTTGATTTCAGTTGGTGTCAAGTGAATGCTACAGAGGTTCCAAAAAACAACCCAGAGATTAATGCTACAAGAATCAGAACACTCCCTCAGCCTGGAGATTTCCTTCATTATCCTCACATCAGACCAGGCTCAAGCACAAAGGGTTAGTCAGGGATGTGCCACCACGTGCAGAATTTCTCAGCCTAATGCAGTCAATAAAACAATATATTCACTGTTTACACAACCTCCAGTGCTGGCTGAGTGCTGCTGCTGAGATTCTCATGCATAATTTTGGTTTAACAGTCAATCTTGTTAATATTTTTTATAGGGACAAAGTAAAGTGTCACTGTATTAGTCTGCCTGCATGAGAGCTCAACCTGAAAGCAGAGTGTTCCACTTGTTCCTGTGGAACATCTGTGGAGTATAATTATAATTAAGCACGTCTTGAATATTAATTGTTCTAATGTCACTGATGTAATGTCCTAGGATACACTGAATCAGTTCTGTTTCAAAGTACTGTTTTATTTAAGAGCTCTGCCAGATGTTCTCATCATTTCACTTAGATTTTTCCACCAGGAAAACAGTTGCTGAGACTTGTGAATCTTCTGCCTGTGCCAACTGTCAAGGAAATAATTTCATCCCCAAAGAGGAGGCAAAATCACCAAGTTTTTTGGATTTTTTTTCTTTAAAGGAAAAAGAGAAGTGATGTTCCAGAAACATTTGTACTGCTGTTGGCTCAGAAAAGATTTTGCTGAGAACAACACAATTATTGTAATCTTGGGCAACAATGAGCCCCTTAATTCACTCAAGTCACCACCTTAGGTCTTCATTTGCATCTTATTTTCCCCCATATTCTGCAGCAGAAATTCAGTGCAGCTGGTTTCAGTGTTACAGAAATTAGAAATGACCATTTTGAAGGACCATATCCTTTACCAATACCTTGCTCTATTTTTGCTGTCTTGGGTGATCATATGCCAGAAAAGAGCACCTGGGGATCCAATCCCTCTCTAATCAACAACTTTTGTAATAGTGGAAACTCAACAACTGCTGAAACTAAAACGTATTTTACAGTTACTGATTCTGATATTCCCACAACACTGAATCTAAATTCACTTGCATTACTTCACAGGTGAACTACTTTAAACATGTTATTTTAGTTTATTTGTAAAGAACAATAAAAGAAAGGCTTTCTCATCAAGGTTCAGCAGTGACAGTGAATGACTGAAACATCAAACCAGGCCTCAGTTAGAAGCCTATTTGCTTGACATATTTGTTCTGAAATAGTTCTTTCAAAGAAACTACTTCAAAAAAAATTGCTGAATACCGCAGTAATTAAGGATTTGATCTCATAATGTGGCAAGTGCCTTTCAAAAAACAGTAAGTTTTTTGTTATGTATTGTTCTCAGCAAGAATGCAGGTTCCACGGAGTGGGTTGGAATGTTTGAAACCCACATGAGCTTAGCAGGGACTCGACAGGTTTGTGAATCTTGGGTTGGACTGAGATGACCCCCAGATCCCTTCCACAGGTTCATCCATAGGTAAGAAGACTTTTGATTAGAAAAGCACATTTTTTCATTTAACAATAGAATACTAAGCAGTGCTTGTCAAGTCTTAACAAATTCCAGTGTCCTCTTGCCAGCTGATGAAGAGAGAAGAAAATTAATTCCATTACCTCTACTAATAGAACAGGTTTGCCAGAGAGTAACTCTAAATAAATGAGCACATGAAAAAAACTATCAGGATTTACTGGGCTGCTCTTTATAAAGCAGACTTTTGTTCTATACCATTGCCATAATTTTCAAGCAGGTCTGACCTTGCAATCTTACAAGCTGCACTATCAAAATCCATTTTCCAGTGACTGATTTGCAGAAGTTCACAGAATTACCAGCAAGGCTGGGCACCAAAGCTGCAGATCCATGATTTCAGTGCTCTGTAACTGCTCCCTCCCTTTGGGGGACTCTGCAGCTGTCCTCACATCAGCAAAACAGATGGGAGCATTTTTTATCTCAACAAAGTAAGTGAGCCTATAGTGCAGTTGCTTCCACAGAGAGCAAAGGTTCCCTTTAATGGGCTCACTGCATCCTCATTTCCATAATTAATTCTGTTAATCAAGAGGCTGAGGTTTAATCCTGCATCCTCTTTTTTAGGCTAAACCAAAGGCTGATGGCTTCACATCTCATCATGACACAGGTACTGCTGAGCAAACCACAAGTTTCCACCAACATTGACAGTTCTGCTTCCACTCAAAGCCTGACTCACAGGAAGGAACATAATTAAGGAATGAACATTAATTCTCCACAAACTCCCTTTTTAAAAAATATTACCTTGCCATGAAATACATTCATCATCAAACTTTATCATTCTAGTCAACAACACTCATGGTTTGAAACGTGTCCTGCTCTTCAGCTGAACATCAAAGTGAAAATATGAAGTAATTTCTAATTATAAACAACTTGAAGAAACAGCAAGTCTATTTCTCATTAAATATACTTAATATTAAAATAGATTTTGCTTTTCAGAGGAATTCATATCCTCAGATCTTTCTGTTTTCACTCTCTGAAAATGTTCTTTGAAAGTGCTACTGTGTTCAGCTGAGGTCACTATGTATGAGTTCCTCGAGCGGCTGAAAAGCACAAAGATTGAAAATACTACAAACAGTTGCTCTAGAAATCCCCCTAAAATGTCTATTTCTTGTATTTAAAATCCTGTTAATTTTTCTTTCCTTATTAGCAATATGTGCAAATTGGACTTTAAAAAAAAAGTCAAATAAATGTTAGAAAACCATAGATAACATCGTGTGCATCCTGTCTTGTGTGACACTTGACTCTCAAATATTGGCAGTTTGGTGTATTATTTTTAATTTCATGCATTATTAAGGACTCCCCATATGTAAAACACTTAAAGAGATACCCCTGACAAGACACTCCTAATAAAAAAGAGCAAACACCTAAATACATGGCATAGCCACAAGAAATACAATTTAACTTATGAATTAACGTGGGTTTTACTACATATTTCAACTCTGAAGCTTTAGAGTTTTATAACCATCATTGTTTTATCCAAATTTCCCAAAGCATTTGTGCATCTTGTACCACAAAAGCTGATAAACAACCTCTATTTTCCAAATGGTACTATTGACCTACCTCTACTCACGAAAGCAATCCCTTATTTAATGTGATCCCTCACATGAGGCAGGCTCCACTGAGAAATGGAAAAGAATCTACCTTTGCAAGCCTGCCAGTAAAATATATTTGGGTTTGGACAGTGCAAGCTATAAACAAGATAATTTGTTCCTCATTACCTTTATCCCACTCAATACACTCTCTTTTGTTAATTATACCAACGTGCCCTCTGGTGCATAGCTCCTTTATTTTCAGCAAAGAAGAAAATATGGCTAAAGCAGAAAGGCTGAGGGAAAACCAGCTAGGAAAGGATCTTTGAGTATAGTTCAACGTGATCAAATCCTTATTGATTTCAAATTGTCAGAGGCTGACAAACACCCAAGTCCCTGTCCCTTGCCTTCTGATTTCATTACCTAATGTACCAGGCTGTGACAGGTTTTTAATGTGCTGACTTGCTTGCATCACTGCTGGACACAGAGCAAACACTTCCAGAGTTCTTTTTAATGGAGGCGTAATGAAAATGGAAATGAAAGTAAATGAAAATACTTGTTTATTAAATGAAGGTACCTTAATATTACTTGAAATAAGTTCTCTTAAATAGCCTAAGCAGAAAAGTAGGTTTAAATGTCTGTGTGATCTTGCAACAGCTATTCTTTCTACTTCAAGACTAAAAGTGGAACTTTTCTGAGGGAAGGCAGAAAAAATCACCTTGTGCACCACTGGAAGGTGCTCCACAAGCTGCTGGGTCACACTTCATCCATCCCCCTTCACGGTGGAGCAGCAGATCCTGGGGTTTGGTCCCCTGATGATCTGCAAACCCTTCCAGGGACACTGCTGAGGACTGAAACAAAGAATTAAGAGCAGTACAGTTCTGTCCTGAACACTCAGAGCAAACTTCAGGGGATTTCAGTGCATTTTCTGTGACAATCCACAGGTGGCATCTCCCGTTCTCAGTTCAAGGCTGCAGAGCTCCCTCCTGCACACAGGGATAAAGTCACTCCAATTGGAGCAACAAGTTGCTTCACACAACGACTGCTTCAGCAAATTGAAGTTTATTTTGTCATAACCAGTGGAAAGTTCAGCAAAACATAAGTACTAAGGAGAACAAAATTTCAAATGCTGATGGGTTGGGCTGATGAAGCAGCTCTGCTGCATGCAGTCACTGTGATGCAAGCATGGGGTTTTCAGTTTCTGCATACCAGACTTTTATTTTTGCTGAGCACTTTCTCAGCATTGTTAATATTCATACCTCTACGGGAAAATTCATAGCACTGAAACCATGCTGAAGTTTTGCCCATTATTTTTCTAAACAGAAAGACATTCATTCAATTTCTTTCAGTTCACAAAAAACCACGTGGTCAATAAATATATATATATAACACATATGAAAATAGGGTAACAAAGTAAAATATTCTCGATTTTTTTGTGCCTAGCAGCAAAGAGAACAAATAAAAGGAGTAATAATTTCTTTCCTCAATTATTATTTTTTTAATTGGATCTTTAAATATCATATTTTATTTTCATCATGGTGAGAAACATCCAAAAATTTTCTCATATTTAATGAACATGCCTGAGCCTATTTAAACAAATAAAGGGGGAAAATACTTCATTAAAAAATAAGTATAAATGAAGGTACAAACAACTCAATCAGAAGTCTAAAAACATTGACAAAGTGCTGGAAGCCCAGCACACAATTGGAGTCATGTAAGAACAAAGACCTTATGATTCTACCTCAAAGAATTAATCTTAAATTAAAAATGAGTTACCTGAGATAGTGAGTTTGACAGCCCATGCTGTCAGGTCTGACACTACATAAATTAATCCAAAATGAAAAGGGTATCATTCAACCTTCTCTTGCCTAAAAAGACCTTGAGCGCTCGTTCATTTCTTAATAATGTCTACAAGTTATTCCTATAAAAAATGATAACTGATTTTCTTGCTCAAAAAACAAAACCCAAACAAACAAACAAACAAAAAAACACACCAAAAAAAACCAAACAAAAAAAAAAAACCTTCAAAACAAACAACCCAAAATTCTAATGAGTTATTTTTCTGCTTTTATTTTCCATGGAGAGTCTCTAAACTTTCCCCAAAGTTTGCAGAACTTGCAAGCCAAGGGCAGAGCAGCCCGTGGGACATCAGGCAGGAGCTGAGCCCTCTGTCCTTGCCAGGAACTGCGAGGGTTTGGTGTGTGAGAGCCCTGCAGAGTGCAGTGAATCCCACCTGCAGCCAGCTCTGGCAGGCTGCCTGCACACCTCCCTGCACGTGGAGTGGGTAATCTGCATTCAGAGGATGAGGTCCTGCCCAGCCAGGCTTTATTTCACTCACAAAGGTGGGGAGCAGTGGTGCCCACTTCAGGCTGCAGCTCCTTTTCTCCCCTCTGCCTCTTAAAAGATCAGCCCAAGCACTGAAGTACCAAGTGCTGAAGCCCAAATGCTGAAATCAGAGAAGCTCCAGACCATCAGCTCCTCTCTGGGAGCGTATTTCAAATGAATGCAGCCCTACCTCAGCCTGGTGGCAGTGGGAAATGCAGCCCCAAGGAACTCACTGCAAATTCCAGGAAAGCTGCTGAAAGTGGTCAGTTCTGCGCTGATTTTGCAGCACCTCTCCCTCAGAACATAAACCTGTTGTGTGTAATCTTGTGTGAGACACCTGAGTCCTGGATTATCCCTCAGGATCTTCCCAAATCTTCAATCCCTGGCCTAGGGAAGGCCAGAGGATGAAACTGTCTGAAATGGCCTTTGGAGACTCAAAATGCTACTTAAAACGCACAAGGCTGGATCCTGCTTTTTTTTCTCATGGTTTCAATTAAGAGCACTGTTTTGTTGCAGAATTTTAAGTTTCAGAAAGGAAGTTTTTCCCTAAAGAGATTTGGCTGGAAAAGGCAGTGATATCTGAGACTGAAGGCAGCAATCAGGATCTTCAGACTGAGCTGCTGTGCAGCAATATACACAGCCATGACTCTCAAACACAGCCTACAGCTTGGATTTAACGTCCAATCCCAGGCACAGAATTGAATATAATTACCCCAGTAAAAGAAAAATCTGCTCAATCCCTAACAATCAATTACAGTAATCCAACAAATATGCTCTTCCACAAATCTTATTTATAAAATTAACTTCAGCTTGCCTGTCCATAAGTCTCTGTATCAGGGGCTGAAAGCACCCAGAACAATAATCAATATGCCACGTTGCCAAGTTAGATGCAGGAAATAAGCAGAGATATTTTCACATATCATATGAAAAACATCCTGAAATATGCATAAAGTCCATATGAACCAGGAGGAAATGCAGACAAAAATAATCAAATGCAAATAGATTCTGAAAGTGAAAGATATCGGATGTATTCAAAGAATCACAAAAGCAATCGGTATGGCGGGAGAAACATGAAGAAAAGCATTCTTACAGCCTCCAACTCCTGCCTCAGGAAAGGCTGGCAAAAAAGCCCAAAGAGGAGCAGGATAAACTTTGCTTTGAGGGAACTTTTCCTGCTCTGTTCCTAAGATCTTGGCTACTTTTTCCTCTCATTGCTCGCTCCCATTTCTTCTGGAGCTGCTGCATTTTTGTGCTCCCTGCTGCCCTCACTTTGTTCTGCCCCACTCACTGTGGCTCCCCTGCTCCTGGCTCTCCGTAATCGCCAGAGAACTGCCCATAAACGCTCGTTTTCCCCAAAATAAGTTCATAAACTGTCTCTAAAATAGCACCCTGGAGGCTCCTGGAGCACAGGTACTCCAACCTGCAGGACAGAATTATTCTCCTCCTGTGTTCCTGCAGAGCAGCACCAGGGATAATTCACTGACAGAAAACCAGAGAGACTCTGCAGGCAGGGCAGCCTGGGATGATCAGACTGAGGTTAATCTGAGATAACATCCTTTGGAAAAACCTCAGCCCAAAGTCCTGATCCTCCTCCTGAGCACACACGCTCCGTGCTAAAACCGCTCCTGGTGATGCCAGCGGGGACACAATTGGTGCTCTGCAGAACAGAACGTGCCTGCAAAGGGCAGCTGCCATTCCTAGAGGAAAAACGTTTAGACTGTGAGCTCTGTACAGGGTAATACACAGAAATTAATCCAGACATTAGGGACAGGTGAGTGAATATTCATATCAGCCTTGTAAATTCCTTTAGAGATTCATATGTCTGTATTTAGACCCTTACAGAGTTTTAAAAACTGTTCCTATACAGGTCAGCAAAGTTTAGGTCTGACCCATATTTACACAACTTCCAGAAGCACAAGGGTGGTTTCCAAATTCTGTTCTTTCTGGGGGTGCTAAGGAAGAAAATCCCACACCTTCAGTTGGAGTTCAGCTTTGAGGCTGGTCCACAGTGAGTGAAGTTGAAGGTTAACATGAAAGTGAATTTAAATTCTAAGAGTGACTGGCAGGACTTAACCCTCACTCTGATTGTGCTTTTGGGTTGGAAAAGGTGCATTTCCATGACCCAGAGATAACAAAATCTGCTCCTTAATCCAGCCTCAGCTAACATGGAAAAACAATCTCTGTGTGCTACAGCAGCCACAGAGCATGCAAGGGTACAAACAACACAAAAACATTTTCTGTGGTTTCCCTTTGAGTGAATTTTCCCCCTTATGTATCTTGAGTTGTTCTTGTTATTCTTTATTTGACTTAACATGAAGATGCCTGGAAGCAGCAAAATATTTTCTCTTCCTTATTCTACTGTCAGCAGCATTACTTTGACCTTATCAGACAAATTTATGTTGAAAATTTTCTCAAGCAGTATTCTCTTGTGAGCTGCTATAATGTGCATCTTTAGATTATCTGGTGTAATTTAAATATGTGAGGAATTTCTTAATTATTAATTTTGTCCTGTTTTAAAAGTGTACATTAAAAATTGAAAGAAATCCCTGGACACAGACGTCTGTGTTGCACTTTATAAATAATACCAATAAATAAATATTAATGCTTATATTTCATTTATATTTCAAGATTAAGGCTATGAATCTTGAAACTCCCAATAATTAAAGTTAAAATTGCCTAATGCTTCACACTAAAAATGTTATAGTAATTTCTCAAGTTGAAAGTATGAGAAGCTGCTGCTTGCAACACCTCACCACAGCAAGAACAAAACAAAGCACCTCTGATTTTATAAATCAATGAAGAGGGATCATGTAATGACATTTACATCCTGTTAAAAATGATCTAGTGGCAGCAGAGGTCCACAAAGCTGTTATATTACACATGTTCATTAATTATTTCAATAGTATTTTTGCTAGGCAACAAAAGAAAAAAATATAAATGTGGGCAGCAATTTAACCAAATTCCATTTGCAAAAATCTTAAAAGCTCTTTCTTTAAACAGCATTAACGTGATTTAAATGATGTTATAGAATTCATTAGAGCCAACTTAGACTGTTTGCAAAGTCCAATGGAAGCTTGGTGCAGTTAAGCTCACATTTCCTGCACCTGGAAACAAAAACTTAATTCTCACATGAGAAAATTACCTGCAGCACAAAGTGTCAACGTGCAGCTTGCACCTGCCTCCATCAGCACATCTCCTGCAGCCCTGCCTGGGCACAGGAATAATCCACAGCTCTAGAAGATCTGTTCAAAGCCTAAAGCACTCCACGAGAAGGAGAGGAAAGGAACACAAAGGTGCTCAAAGAGGCCCCTCCAGGGATCCCCTCCATCCCTCCCTCCCTCCTGAGAGGCCTCTCCAGCCCAGGGGTGCAGGCTCAGAGGAAGCACTGGAGGCTCTGCAGTTTCCTGAGCATCCTGGCTCTGCCCTTTGCTGCCCTCTCCCACCCACCAGCACATCCCAGCGCTCAGTGCCAAGGTCATGGAGCAGCTCCTTAAAGACTCAAATGGAAAATGGCCCCAGGATCAGGAAACACTACCACCACTCAAAAAAAAAAAAAAAAAAAAAAAAAAAAATATATATATATATATAGAGAGAGAGAGAGAGAGAGGAAAAATAGAAATCTGCTAAAGCAACACGAATAGATTTTACTTCAAACATCCTCAGCAAGCTCTAGGTTGCTCAGGCTATATCTCAGGAATTTCACTGGAACAGCCAGCTTTGTCCCAGTGACATTCTCTTCTTGCTCTTACCACAGCCTCTCCCTGTCCCAGCTCCCCACAGCAGCCATGGGCACTGCAGATTTCACTGCCAGCTCAAAACTGGCACATTGTCTTCATCCACTCACATGTAAGGGCCCAGGAGGAATTACAGCTCTGAAAGTCAGCTTCTGCAGCTTTTCCCGTGTTTCAGCTCAGCACAAACCCATCTTTCTTTGGTGTGAAATTTAGGCAGACTGGTTGGGAACCTGTGCTCTGCCATGGGGAGTCCCCACTCCAGAGACAATTCTGAGTATTTCTGTTTTGACTTCTGATTACTTTTTGCTTTACTCCTTTCTCATCTGTTTGTCAGGATAACCTCTAAAGAGAGCCTATGGGGAAGCTGCAAAGAGGAAGCTGAAGGATAAAAGTCAAGCTTCCTAGTCCACAGAGCCTGAATTTTGTTTGGTATGGAAATGTGTGGCTGGAGAAGAGTCAGGTGAGCCCTGAAAGAGAGGCAGGAGAGCAGGACCTCACAAGGAGATCTGAATTGCTCTGTGCACCTGGGCTGGGCTGACATTGTTACCTGCTTAGGAGGAGGGAGCCAGAACCTCTGGAGCAAAAACAACCTTTCTGATGGATGTTTGACTTCACAAGTAAAACCTCTTGAGTGAAGGAAAACTGCTTTGCTGTGCCCCAGCATAGATGTTGTCCCCTTGCTCTCCAGGTACTGCTGGTGGAAAAGGACTTTGAGATTAAGTAGACAATAAAGTTTCCTTCTCACTTTGAAAGCTGGGGGAATAGGTTTCTGTGGCAAGGCAGCAGTAGAGAGGCTTTGGGAAAAAAAAAAATTAAAAATGAAATCCAGCCACATGGCATTTCTTGCAACTCCCTCAGCTGCTGCGGCATGGACTCACCCATCTGTTATCCGACAGCACTTTCACTGCAGCTCCAAATTGTTCAGGGTGGAGATTATTCACATGTCAGCTGGGACCTGGCTTTAGTGCAGCCTGCTCAGCCATCCTGGCACAGCATTTGTCATGGAACATTTGGGAGATGAGTTTCTATGGCCTGTCAATTATGATGAAAGAATTGGAAAGCGACACATTCCTCAAAACATTACTTCAAAGAGAGCTTTCTTTTTTCACTTTATGTGGGGTTGGTGATAAAAAAAAAAAAACAACCCCAAAACAGTGGAAAATATAAAAGTTGTTTTACTTCTACAGAGCTTTTAAAATTCTGCGTGAATTCTTCAGTACCATAGTAGGTGCTGAGGCAGGATTCCAGGAGCTCTGCTGCAGAACTGGGGCCACCCAATGTCACCAAAAAGACCTCACAGTGTCACCAAAACCACCTCACAGTGTCACCAAAACCACCTCACAGTGTCACCAAAAATATCACCTCACCTGCCTCTCCCAGCACTGCTGGGTTCTGCCCCACAGCCAACGACCAACCCTTAACATGCACCATATTTAACTTGATCATTTCTGTCCTGGAAACTGAAGAAGACATATGAATCCCACAAAAGATTTATTACTGTTATATCATCTTTTCTTTCCCAAATATTAATCTTCCCAGGGTCCATTATTGATTTCTGTAGAAAAGATGGAGAAATTAATCAGCTGCTTCAAATTATGCCCATAAGCAATGACTATGGGAAGAAGAGTTACTTAAATTTTAATGTACAATCATGAAGAAAATATTTTAGCCAGATAGCATCAAACTAAAATAAGCAGAATCTTGAGTTATTCAAGGAAAAAAAAAATCCTTCCTCAAATTAAGCCCTCCCATTTGATGCAGTGCCCACAGTATTCCCCACCTGCATTTCTGCTTCCCAATTAATAATTTGGGATTGTTGCTGGGCAAGCTGCCAGTGCATATAGTTCCCACTACAGGATTGTGCTGCTCTTGTGTGAAAGTGACCTAAAATGACATTGAATAATTCTTTAGCCATAGTAGGTGTCAGAACAGCCTCATAGCAAACACCAGAAACAGCCATAAGAACACAGGTAAATGTTGGAGACCAAATTCTGACAGATTGGACATTTGACCTCTATTTAAAACAACATTGTCTCTTCATAAATATATATTTGTATATTATACACATGTATTAAATCTTTTATGGGTTTTTTTCTCTCTAAATAAAAATAAGACATCGTGACAACCATTGTTTATTAGTCCTGCCAGCTGGACTCAAATCTGCTGCATATGTCAGCACAAATCTGTGACTGGGAACGTGCTCAGCTGATATTTCACTCCACTAAACATTTCTGCCTGGGAAATACCTAAACCAAGCCATTGGAAATATAGCATCACCCTACACCAAGCTAATCCTAGGCTGAAAAGCAAGAGATTACATTGTAATTGTAATTACAGCTGATTTCTCAGTCAGCTTGAAAAATCATGAAAAATCAGAAAAATGCTGTCCCTTCTGCAGTGTTTGAAGAGTGGCACCCTGTGAACCAAACTTCCCATCCCCCTGTGGCTCCCCAGCCCTGTCCTGGAGCTGGCTGGTGAGGACACAGCTGAAAACAGGGATGTGCTTTGAGCTCTGCAGCCTCCTGCCTGCCCTGGGGAGCCTTTGGGCAATGGGAGAAGCTTCAGCTCTGCTGGACGAGCAGGGAGGAAAAAACAGATGATACAGTCATGCCTTAGGATTGGAGCTTTTATATTTTCATGTATTTGTGATCCTGCAGTTCCTTAGTGTAACTCTAAACTCCATGTACAGTGGGAGCTGCTGCTCTCCCATGCTGGGCAGACACAACAATTCTTCTCCAGGCTGGGAACCAAGGACACCTCACTGCCTCAGGGCCTGAGATGGGAACAACAGTGAGTTTGGGGGGAGCAAACTTGGGGTCAACGACTTCATTACCTGAAGCTGTAATTGGAACATTAACCCCCAATATGCAAATGGACCAAACTTATAAAAATGTGCAAACCCGTGACCCATCATCCATTTTTGGGTGTAGCCCCTGGGGGGCTTTGTCTGCCCAAAATGTACCTGAAGGCCCTTCAATAAATAGAAATGCTTTTTCTTCCCTTAATTCTGTCTGGCCTCTGTTTTTGGGTAGCCCAGACAAGGCACCACGGAGGGATCCCACATCAGCATTCCCAGATTTCACGTGGGGCCAGCAGCATTCAGGGTGTCAGACCCAAATGGGGCTGCAGCCCCTCCAGCTGAGCACAGTGACCAAACAATTGTACAGTTTGTACAGTTTGTACATCCCTTTGTCAGGCAACAGGAATGCCCAGGACAAACTCACAGCCCTACAGAATCAAAGGGCTTTGGATGTAGCAGTGGCCAAGGTCTGAGCCCACTGCTGCCTGCAGCCATCCCCCTGCAGTCACAGATCCCAATGCCTGTGACAATGCTGTCAGGGGCTGCCTGTGCTGCATCAGCCAGCCAGCAGCAATGTACAACACCATTGCTGCCTGCAGCCATCCCCCTGCAGTCACAGATCCCAATGCCTGTGACAATGCTGTCAGGGGCTGCATGTGCTGCATCAGCCAGCCAGCAGCAATGTACAACACCATCCTACTCATTTCCAGCGCTTGCTCACTCCACAACAGCCTCAGATAAACTGCAAATCCAGTTTAACAGCTGAGCTGAGCAATCAATCATTCAGAAACAAGATTCAGAGCAGTCCTGGTGAACACACAGAAGGCAATTAGACGCCGCTGTTTGTAAAATAATATTGGTGGGAATTCTTTTCCCTCATCTGATTTATTTCTGTCAATCTGCAGTTTAGATTCTGTGTCATGATTAACTCCTTTGTCCTGAGATGTCACATAAAAGTAACACTGGCATTATTAAATGCCTCTGAAAGCAATTCTGAACCTCACAATTGCTACGGAAATTGATTAAAGAGAGTCAGCTAGCACTGCTAATTTGCAACTGGTTATTTTTAATGACAGACTGATAAAATGAAATGCTAAACTTGAGAATAAAACTCGCTTTATGTCATATGTTAACTTGTACAGAACACATTTGCATAAACATTTGTAGGATAAAATGAGTCCTTGGGCAGTTCAGACTATTTGGGCTGGCTGCTTGGGAAGAGATGCTAGACAGAAATATAGTGCCTGCACTGACAAATCCCAATGTCAAAAGTATCCATCAAAAGTCATAATCTCTTTAACTTCTTTGCCAGGTTTTACAGGATGAGTTTTTAGGTTGTGCTTTTCATCAATACCAGCAACTAAACTCATCTGAGGGAGCTCAAAGAGTCAATTAATGTGGTGTTCAAGGGCAAGAGGACACTAGAAATTCAAACAAATACCAAGGTATCTAGAGGTTTCCAAGTATTGAATGAATTTCTGGTATTGCATGTTTGTATTGTATGTACTTATGGTTTCCATGAGCATTCTTTCAGGAATACCAGGGTGATATTAAACAGAAAACTTGAATAAAACAGGTTTGACTAAATTGTATATTGCCCTTCTCCTCCAAAAAGAGAGACAGGAAAGTGTTTGAAGCAATCAAAAGATAAAAATCTGCATTGATTGCTCTCAGGAAAGCAGGCTTAAATTGAATCCTTACAAACACATTGGAAAGATTTCCAAAACCCTCTGAAAAGCAAGTTTAAGGCAGGGAGAAACAGAAAACTCTGATTTGCAGGGAGAATTTTGTATACTCGTTCCATTGAAACTGCATTAAGTGAAAGCTTAAGTGATCACTATTTTAAAATTATTTAGAATATTACAGTAGCAGAGACATATTTACTGCAAACATTGCAAATTAATCAGGTTTACTGACAATCAATGCATGAGAAGCATTTTCAGAGCCCTGAAAACTGATTAGCTCATTTTGAAACCTCTATAAATTAATTTACCACAGCTCAGCAAAAGGTGAAAATCAGTTTTATAGTAATTTAGGAGTTTTCCACAGAAGCACATTTGAGTTCTGATCATTTCCAGAGGGACAAAAGCAAATCGTTTGAGCATTGCTTGGAGAATGGACCCAGCCCTGGCATTCTGCATTCAGAGCAGGCTCTGGGCTTGGGAGGATGCCTGAGCTGACAACACTCACCTCTCAAGTGCTGCTTCTTTCCTGTTGCCACACTTGACACCTGAATGCCTGGTGAGCTCCACACCAGGACCAATTCCCAGTTAGGAGGGCAGAGATGCTAAAGATGACTTTTTCTTTTCCTCGTTGGTTCTGTTTGATTTTTTTTACTGGCACTGTATGACAGAGAAACGCTTTCCCCCTAAATGAGAGGGGGCAAGATCCACTCCCTTTTGCTTTGGAGAACAAAAGCTGCTGTCCAGTTTCTTCCCAAGACATTTCCTAGCACAAAATCACCATCAGGGTTTGAGAACCTTTTGAGATTCTTCATGTCCTTGTCACTGAAACACCCCTGAAATCATGTTTGAGCTTCTTTGTGCTTCTAAATAACCTCCAACTGCTTTACTGGCTTACATTAATTAACCATTTCATAATATTTAAATCCTTTTTTTCCCTCTACTATGGCTGACCACAGCCACTCTTCTCAGCACATTTCAGACAATATTCTTAGTATATTTTCTGCTTCAGGTATGGGCTTTGTGAAAAATTTACCTGTACTAATAAAAACCACATTCCATACACTTCTAGCTCACAATGCATGGAAGTATGACTCCATCTGACTTTTTTTCTCATCGTCAGAGTCCAAAACCTCATGAAATACTCACTAATCAGCATTTCTAGGCAGGAAGGAAAAGCCCTGAACACAGATTCCCTTAATGCAGACAATTATATTAATAAGGCAGCAGTTCCAAGCAATCCATGGAGCACTGAAGTTCACACACACACTTGAGATTTGCAGCCCTTGTCAAAGAGTTTGCTTCTGGCTATCCTCAGCCTTGCAACGTTTTCACATTAATTTTGGGCAGCATGAATTATCCCGCTTGGGGCATTTTAAACATGCTTGAAAATAAATAATTAATGCATTGGACACTATTAATTAGCAAAACTCAGAAACAGCCACTGTTACAGAACCTGAAAAGTTTTTCTAAACTTGTCAGGCTGTTAATAATAAATAGGGTGGAAATGGCCAATTAACATACTTAAATAGCAACCTTTATAAACAGTGGAAAATACCACTTTTAATGATCTTTTGATATGAGAAATAAAAACCACAAACTCTGCTACTTTAGTCCTAACACTTCACTAACAGAAATGTGGATTTACACTTGTAGGTGGAACCAAACACAAGATCTAACTACAACAATTCCTTTCAGATACTAGAAATCCATTTTCTTACACTTATTATGTGGCAATAAAGTTTGTTTAAAATAACATGTGAAGGTGAAGATCTATGACCATATTTATATAGATCTATGACCACATTTACTCATTCCTTCAATTTTGGAAATCCCAGATCTACAGTGACACAGGTTGTATTATAAATCATGATTTCTCCAAGGCATTAATGCAGAATTAAAATAGTTTATTTCCTAGTCTCAGCTTTTTGTAACAAAGACTTGCTTTTGTTGTAGGACTGGAAATAATGACATAAAGGCAGGATGATGATTTGGAGCATGGATTTACACAGCAGAATGACCTTTCCCATAAGGAGAGGTGCTCAGTGGAGGATGGCAGGGCAGGGTTGATGTTCACCTTGACTCCAGCAAGGTTTCCAGGGCTGTCTCCCCCAGTATTCTCCTGGACAAACTGACAAGGCAGGAGCCAGAGGAGCAGACAGCCGAGCAGGTTTAAAACTGGTGGAAGTGCTCAAAGGTTTCTGGTGACACATTCCAGCTGCAGGCCATGCTGTCACACCCATGGAAAATACCCCACAGCAGTGTGATGGCAGCAGGAAAAAGGAGAGGGGAAGATGCAAAACCTGGCAGCAGCACTGCTCCTTCACTTCCCCTTCTCATAAAAACTAACAGAGAGGGTAAAAGAGAAAATTATACAAAATTGACTGCTGTAGCATTTGAGTCCTATCAATATTCATCTGGAGGTGACTGAGACACTGACAGAGCTCACACACAGCCCTGGAACAACATAAACCATCTACTTGACAGTCAACAAAAACACCAGCACCCTGAGCTATAATATTGTTGCACTGCCAGTTCATTTATTCATGAACTGCAGAGGAAAATAAGCACGTGGAATGTATATAAATTTTCAGTTCAAAAGTTACTGCCATCAAGGGAGACCCCTAAGTTATGCACTACCTTTATGAAAAAGTTTGTGGTTTGTTTCTTTTTCCCCAGGAATGCTGCAGCACATCTAATGAGCACACCCCTTGGCCTTTCTCTTTTGGAACAAAGCTTCCCTTGGCTGCTCGGGGCTCACACTCAGCTGACATGTGCACCAGAAACAAAACTGCTCTAAAAGTTTGGAAATAAGAATGTTCGATTTACTGCCTCTTTTTTCTTTTTTTTCCTTTTCCCAAATACCAAGAGTCCACCTGCTTCTTTATTTGAGTCCTTATTGGCTGTTTTTGCCTACATTTGGCCATGCAGTAAAACCACTTTGCACAGCAGAGGAATCCACTAAAGGACACAGATTTAAGATAAAATCAGATTTTTAGGCAATAATCAGACACTAAATTCTATCCTGGAAGGTAATGCAGCCCAGAGAGCATTTTTGTTTTCTTTACAACACCTGAAAAGTGTAAAATTCGTGACTGGCTTATGAAAGAACAAAATAACCCGAGTTTGACAGGCAGCTGTCGTGAATAATATGAATTATTATTTTTCTTTACCTGAGCTGGGTGATTGTCAGAGCAGCCTGAGCTCTGGCTGTCCCAGGGTCCAGCTGTCCAAACCCTTTGAATCCAAATCCTTGGGACAGGACACATCAGGGAGCACCAGGAGGATTCCAGCCCAGGAGCTCTTCCTCCTCTGCGTGGAATGATGCACACACAGGCTTGAGAAGTGGCCAGGTCCAGCTGTTCAGGAAAGCTCCAAACAACAGTATGAAAACTCAGGATATCCAGGCCTTTTTAAAAGAGATTAACCAAGATTCAATGCCTTAAGGTACCTCTTAAGTACTAACAAAAAGAAAAAAAAAGTTTAAATCTTTGTGTTAAGGTCAATATTTTGGGTTTATTAATATGTTGTGCTCTGTGTCAACAAAAGCACAATGCCATGGGCTTGGGCTGGTCTTACTGTGAAAAAGGAAAATGAATATTTATAGTTTTCATGTAAAAGATTGGTTAATGAATAAATGCAATTGATAATTAAGAATTACAAGTAAAGGTGTTCCTACCAATACTCCTACCTAATGACATTTAAAACCTGACCTGCTCAATCACCAAACATTCCCAATAAAGCCACACTCAGATATTCTGAATAACCATGGAGATTTCAAATTTATGAAATCTTCAGGTTTAGTTATGATGAAATTAAAAACTCTCCAAAAAGCAATGATGGCTTCAGAAATAAACTAAGGGTAAAGTGCATAACTACACACTTGAAATGAAAAAGTATCTGAGAATGAGAAAGAAAAGATGCAATTTGTTGTTTCTCTATAAAATTCAAAACAATCAATTAAATAAATTTAAAATATTTTATACACATACTTTACCATTTTTCTTATTCCTCAATTTAGATTTCACAATATGGTAATTATTAAAACAGGCCATTAGGTCATTTCTTCAAACTAAGAGAACCAAAACAAACTGCTAAGACACGTTCCTTCTTTTTCCTTGCATTAAAATCCTCTTTTATTGCAGCTATCAAAGCATTACCATGCTGCTTTGTTTTCCTCTGTCCACCTCATGTGAGAACAAGCACCAAAAAAATGGGAGGAGGGGGAGAGAGGGATGAGGCAAAGCTCTGGTGGAGCTGCCCTCTGATCTGAATCCTGATTGCCACCTGCTGCATCGTTTAACTGGAAACAAGACCTAAAATCTCCCTGGAGAACTGATGGCTGTGATTTAGCTAACTGACATCTGGATGCTGCTCACAAATAGAGCTCAGAGAATTTTCCTGGCGCTTCCAAGCCCTGCTGATAAAGGAAGCACTTTGGGCATTAAGGCTTCAGGTGCCTCATTACATCTCTATTGACAACTCCAATATTTTTTGCTGAAATCTCAAGCCAGCTCCTGCACAAACTCGTGGCACCATGCACACTTGACTCCTGTGAGGAATTTGGGAGGGGAGGTCTTTGTCTGCCTGGGAAAACACCCATTGAACTGCACAGGTACAGATAACCCAGGAGTAGAAATGTTTCCTTGTAAAAGTTGTAGTTTGCAATAGGCATTGCTCAGCTCGTGTTCTAGCCCATAGTGTGAAATGAAAACTGCAATGTCTCAAAAACCATATCTGTAAATACAGGTTCATTCCATTATACACAGGTCCAAAACCAGAGTAGCACAAACAGCAAATGCAGAAGTGCAGAAAAGTACAAATCACTGGAACAACCTTAAAGTCTAAAATATCTTTATGCATTTTTTTTAACATTTCTTGTCACCAATATCAGCAAACATCATGAACAGAATCAGATAAAAGGAATATTATTGAGCAGATCCTCTGCTCTTGACAAATAAACCCGCCTTGTTCAGCAATTCAGCAGAGGAAAAAAAGACATTTTTTTATTCAACATCAAAAAGTCTCACTAGAAAAACAGAGGGGATGAATACTCAGGACAAAGTTTAGCTATTGAAAAACTTAATGGCCTATAGCATAGATTTATACCAAACACCTGTAACGTTACAAAATGATACATTGCTAAAATGTAAAATTTTTTTGCTTATGATAAAATCACTTGGAGATCAAATTTTTGTGGTACAGCTGAACAAATTTAAAGAGCTGCAGCACAAATAGTTTCATTTTCTAAATATATAGGATACAATTTCTATATATATTTCTAAATATATAGGATATATAAAATAAATGGAATCTACCCTCTTAAAAATAAAAAACTCAAACAGATAAATGCATTTTAAAGTCAGTAACAAGTACAGAACCCTCACTCCATCAAGCTGTTACCCAGTTTTATGGAATTAAGAGATTCATTCAGAAGCCTTAATATGATAATGCATTAATATAATGGAGCATTGTGTCTCAATAGCACTGCGGGACAGCTCCAAAAATGCAAAACAAAATTAAGTTGCAATCTAATTTGTTAAATCCCATTTAGTCAGGTTTGTAAACTCTTTTCTGCCAACATCAGCTGTTTTGGTTGCCAGTTAGTAAAACACTGCTAGGAATGCAAGGAGAGGTGAAGTCACATGCACAGCTACAAAGCACAGACCCCTGCAGTAAATAAATGCTGGATAGAAGGAATCCCAATAAACGGGCATGACTCAAACACTGAAATCCTCTAATTTCTCAAAAGTTTCCCAAATTTCCATCATCACAGGTTTCTCACATTAATATGATTGGTTCACTTCACAGAACTGCTCAGAAAATCATAAAAGCAGTGAATGGGCTCTCTGAGTAGGCAACAGTAATTGGGAATTTTCTGCTCAGGGGAAAAAATGGAGGGGTGCCTGGAAAACATAAATCTTGATACTTCCAATAGAGCAGAATACATGAGCTTTAAGTGGATTTTCCCAGGTCTGTTTAAAATTATAACGGGCCAATTTCGTTTACTCTGGTGAGTTCCTCAGGTACAAAGATGCTTAGGAAATTTCTTGGCTCTAAGCTGCAGCTCAGTGCTTTTTATGGTTATGGCTGATAACTGAAACTGACTGGGCTAAAATGTGTTGGATTTGTCTCAGAAGTCTAAAAAAACCAACATTTTTTTTGCTTTGATAGTCCAGAATAGTTCCAGTAACATCTAGACCAGCAGAACCAAGGGGACAGTGATGAAAACATCTCATGGAACAGAGCAGAAACCCCCAAGGTCACCAGGAGCTCTGAGGAGCTCACTGGACAACATCCTTGCAGTGAAATGAGAACTACTCCAGCATCATTACTGATTTTAAACTCATTATGAAATTGTTTCAGCTCATGGCAGGGACCCCAGGAGTGGCACAGGGGGAGTGTGACAGTGTCACAGGGGTCTGAGGATGAGGGAAGAGACGAGGATCTGACTCCATGTTTCAGAAGGCTGATTTATTATTTTATGATAATACATAAAAACTATACTAAAAGAATATAGTTTTACATTAAAACTATACTAAAAGAATAGAAGAAAGGATTTCATCAGAAGGCTAGCTAAGAATAGAAAAAGAAGGAATGATAACAAAGGCTTGTGGCCTGGACAGAGAGTCTGAGCCAGCTGGGCTGTGATTGGCCATTAATTAGAAACAACCACATGAGACCAATCCCAGATGCACCTGTTGCATTCCACAGCAGCAGATAACCATTGGTTACATTTTGGTCCTGAGGCCTCTCAGCTTCTCAGGAGGAAAACTCCTAAGGAAAGGATTTTTCAGAAAATATCCTGGCTACAGGGAGGAATGAGCTGCCTGGGGCAGGGGTGGCAGGGCTGCTGCTGGCAGCAGCTCCCAGCACTTGCCCAGATGCAGCTCCTGGTGGCTCTGTGGGACACCTCAGGGGATGGGAGGGCTGCTGGTGTCACAAGGGGCAATCCCACTGCTCCTGGACTGGCCACACACTCATCTGACCTCTCAAGAAAGCTGTTCAGCTTTTTGCCAGAAAAATAACAATTCAGAAGGGAGAAAAGGTGACAAGTATTGGAGTTGACACAGGAGAGGCTGGAGAGGTGCCTGGACTGCAGGATGAGGGAGAGGAAGCCCAGCAGGAAGCTGCAAGCTGTTAGGTGAACTCAGGTGTCACCAAGCTTCACGCTTCAAGACCGAGGTTAAAATTGCTATTTGAACAATTCATTATTTCAGGCACACTAGCACTCCCAGGGAAATGAAACAAAAGCAGTGAACTTCATTTAAATACAGGCTGGGAACAACTGCCAAGAGGAACAAGGTCAGCATCAATTCCCCTGATCATATCCCTCAGAGCTGTAAAGTGCATGCTGCTTTTATCTCCTAACAGTCCAACTGATTAATATGACGAGCTAAAATTGCCAGCCTCCGTGGGATGGAGAGGAGCAGAAAGATGTGAACATGTGCTGAAAATTAAAAGGTGCTAAGAAACGAGCAGGCCATTCCCCCAAGTCTGCAGAAAGAACAACTTCTGGCAGCCAAATTCTGAATTGTGGCTCCCAGGCTCATTGCAGAGTTGCCAACGCCGTGCCAGACATGAAGACAACTTCACTGGCACTGAGGTGCTTTGTTTTCAACAAGACTCTTGGGCTGATGGAAGATAAGACAGAAGAAATTCCATCTTTAGTCACAACATCACACCAGCCCCACCACGCTCAAAACAACCAGAAAAGGAGAGAGCTGATGGCTGGCACTGAGATAACTCAACCATTGGCTTCTTCTCTTTCCATTTTCTCAGCATAACCCAAAATTCCTTGGTGCAATACTGGTTCTTGTCAAGAATACTGCTGAGAGCTCAGAACTTTTTTATAAAATAGATTTACAGAGAAGCTGGGAACAAATCCATTTAGATGAATTGTAAAATGAGGGCTTAGCATTCAGTGACACAAAATGACAGGCACATGCTGAAATGAACTAACCCCACTGGCTTGGATGTAATACCCAGTGTCTTTAAATGTATCATCCCTCCATTTCTAAAATTATTTAAAAAGAAAAACTCCTAAAATGTCATGAAAGTAAAGGAAGGGGCTGAAAGTAGAATTGAGCTCCTCATTCTGGTTTTGATTTCTTAGTGATCTTAGTAAATCACTAACTCATTCTTCACTTTCTGCCTCATAAAACTGAGAAAAAAACCTTGATATATACCTGACACTTTTAATATGAAAAGCACTTTAGAGAAGCTTTTTGACACAGGATGAAAGATTGTACTTTGCCATACAGAATAGCTGTATTACCTGACATGCTCATTATACACTGTCAGAGCCCAACAACTTTCTGAATATTTTCCTTTTATTATTCTTCACTCTTTGACTGTGTTCAGTAATTACAGATGGAATTCTGCAGATTGGTTTAGTGACTTAGGAGAGTACTTTCCCCAGAAATCCAGATAAACCTGCTTCTCAACTGTTCAGAAATGTTTTCACAAGAGTCTTGCAGGATTTGGGTACAGGTTTTTGTAATGCAGCCTTCTCAGTCCACAGAGCTGTGAAAAAAGGAACCATTCCTATTTAAAAATCTCTGGCATTCCTTAATGCTATAAACAGAAAATAACCCAAATTAATTGTATTTCCTGTCTGGTGTCACTAAACACCGCACACATCCACACAAGCAGCATTCACAGCACAAATACAATTATTGTCATTTCTATTCCTATGTTCTAGGTCACAACCCAGAGTGGGTTTTGCTCCTTCTCCCTTTTTGCCTCTGCTGCACAAGGGGAGATGCCCACACTGTGAGCAGCACATGATTATTTCTGCAGCACACACCAGCCCAGCTCCCCTGGCTGTGCTCACAGCACTGGAATTTCTCTGGAACCACTTCTGGCACACTTCAGACCCGCTCTCCTTCAGCAGAAATTGCCCTGCCTATTTCAGAAACAATCAGCTACACATTTATTTGACTACCTGCCCTGCCCTTCAGAGCAGGATAATGCTTATAATGCTTAAAACAGAATTATTACCATGCAGGATAATGACATTCCGGCGGGGGGAAAGCGCTGCTCTCAAAGGCTTTTGGGAATCATTTCAGCAAGCCAAACAATGCTAATGAACTGACATCACTCCCAAAAATACCTCTTTGTGTGCCAGTGAAGTGATGCCCAGACACACCAAACAAGGGGCTGTGTGTTCCTGGGGGTGGCAGACACCCATCTGCTCCTTCCACGCTGCCAAATCCAAGGGCCTTTATTCAAAACAGGGCGTGGGTTATGCAATTTGCCAGACTCTGCCCCTTTCCTGCTCCTCACACAGTGCCACACTCACGTCTAGAGGGATGGGAAGAAAAAAAACCTGCTTCTCTCCCGCTGGCTCTCGCAGGAAGTTTAGCCAAAACACACAAATTGCTGCTGAAAGTTCTGAGAAAATTCATGGCTCTGTGTATTTCTGTTTCTTAGCTCCTAATGCCAGTAAAATTACTGATTTTTTCCAGAGTGGAAGTCATTGCAGAGAACAACTTACCCAAGTGCCAAGGAACATGAAGGGATGGCCCTTGAGGAAGAGCTGGCCCCTGATGAGGAGGAGCTGGTCCCTGATGAGGAGGAGCTGGCCCCTGATGAGGAAGAGCTGGCCCCTGATGAGGGGGATCTGGCTCCTCACAACCACCACAGCTTGGAGCACTGTGGGGAATCATTCCAGCAGAGGATGACCCAAATATGGACTGGAGATGAGCTCTGAGCTCTGGGACTCCTCACACCCAAAATCCCCACCTGAGGCTGATCCAGGCCTGGGAACACATCCTAAGGTTAATTTGGGTAATTCCGTTCAAATGCTGTGAATGTTTGGTGTCTAAAAGATGGTCCAGATTCCAGAACTATTTCAGGACTAATTAATTGCTGGTGTTATGTTTTGTATTTTTTCCATGCATTAAAAAAATACTTAATGACTATCAAAACAAGCAGAAAATCCAAAAGAAAAAGCTTTTTAAAGACTGTAGAGATGCACAGGAAAGTTTTATATATAGTAAAAGTAGGGGGAAAATGGAAAGAAATAGCGACTTTTAAAATATATTGGACTGAATATATTTTAAAAAGTCATTATTTTAAATACAGAATACACAGCAGTGAATAAAGATCAGTGCCTGTTATAGTATGGTAATATCTATACTATGGTAGGAGCTCATCTTGTCCCAAAGTTTCTATTGGTTAACAGTTTAGCCTTAAGGTTCTGTAGGAAAAAAAAAAAAAAAGAAAAATTGTTTAATTTAGGAAGTAAGAGTAACTCCTTGTTATAAACAACATGCACTCTGGGGCCAAGATAATTTCACTGTGCACTTGTTATTTAAATGAGTGCAGTGTCTCCATATGGCCATATGGATGTGAGATATATGTTACGTGCTCAAGGGGCACTGAAGGATTTAAAGTACATATGTTAACAAATAATGCTGAGCTGGCACCCAGCATTGCTGTCCTCACCATGGCAAATAGTAACCTGCTCCATTTTTTCATTTGTTATTTTCCTTAGAAGTGTTTCTAAGAGCTGAAAAGCACGTGGGGACTTCACAGAGGCTTTACTGCATAATCAAGTTATTTCAAGAATTACACAACTGGAAGCATCATACCTTTGTCTATGCTCTTCCAATCAAAACCAAACCCAAGTTCCATATATAACTATAAATATTGGTTACATCGAGAATTCCCAGAAAATCTCCTCAGTATTAACACTTCTCATTTATTATGATACTATGTTAATTCATGCCAGATGGAGACGATTCAAATGTTCATGACTTGTACTTGTCACGAACATATGCTCCTGGAATAATGGAGTGGTTTCATAGCAAACAACGTCCCATATTTAAAGACCTGTGATGAGGCGCATAAAAGAAAAAAAAATAATAAACAGAGAAGAGCACAGCTGGAAAACGACAAAAAAAAAAAAAAATCGGGTTCTTCACTACCAAGAGGATTATGGAGGGCAATGCATTCTCTGCACACTCCTGACCCTACACTGGGCACAGCCCTTTAACACATCCCACCCCAACATGAGGAAGGGAACATTTGCATTTCCTGACTTCCCCACATCACAGCAATTCTTGTATATTCAAGGGAAGTACTTCCATTCCAGGGGAAAGCAAGATAAAAATTAGATCTTCAAACTCCTGCATTCCAACTCAAGGCCTGCCTTGTAGAAGTGCCCGGTGAAGGTGCCAAGGTCGTGCCTGGGAGGTGACACTGACAGGGCCCCAGTGGAGGCAGAATTTGGGGCTTGTTGCTCTAAACCCAGGGAAGGTATGGCCAGGGTTAATAAAGCCTTGCTCTCACCGTGCTGTCATTGATTAAGCTACCAGAAAGAGGTGCTGTGGAAGAAAGTTTCTGTTATTTATTTTGAAAGTATTCTGCTTAATTAGGAAAACAGATTTCTCAGCTTGTTGCCATGATGTCCTTGCATTATGAGCCCAATTCCTCCTCCCCACCTACGTACCAGAGCTCACTTCTACCTGCTTCCTTTCCAACACAGGAAATTACTGCTTTGGGGTTTTGCCCTAAATTGCAAAGCAAACAACTCCAACTAACTTTGTTGCACATAGACTGGTTTCTGCTTCTAAAAATATGATCTGACTACTTAAATGTTCTTTATTTCCCTTTTAAATAGAGACAGAAT
This sequence comes from Diglossa brunneiventris, assembly GCA_019023105.1. Lineage (NCBI taxonomy): Eukaryota > Metazoa > Chordata > Aves > Passeriformes > Thraupidae > Diglossa > Diglossa brunneiventris. The sequence goes on along the minus strand of CM032357.1, from coordinate 2,134,416 downwards.
TATTTTTGCTAATGCAATGAAAGGTTACAGAACACCTTCCTCAAGTTTTGTACAGGACATTCACAAACTCCAAACCTCACTCCTGTCCTGTCATATCCAGGACAATCAGAATTTGCAAACTCTTCGTGCATAGGTTTGAATGTGAAGTTCGAAAAATGGGAACAAGGGATGACAGATTAACTTTGAGGGAATAAAACAGCAGCAGAGTTGAAAATGTTTCATGATGGATTGAGAGGTGGGGGACAGGTACAAGTGGGAAGACAGAGAAGAAATCCATGAAGGAAAGGATCTCACACTCCAATGGATATCAAAGAAGTGGTATGGGCAGTTATGGAAACATGTTTCGATGAAATGAGTAACAAAGGAAACTCAGAATTATTTCAAAGTTTCTTCCACAGCACAGAAGTTGCCTACAAAGGAAAGAAACTGTAATTGTCAAAGGTAAAAAAGCACTTTTGTTTCAAAACAAAACCACTAAATTAATTGAACAGGTTGAACTGCATGTCACACCAGGAGTTTTAAGCTTTAAATTTCAGATGTGCAGAGATGTTAAAAATCACAGACACAATTTTTATCCTTATGCACTGATAAAATTCTGCAAAAAAATGATTTAAACAAAAAAAAAAAAAAAGCCAAAATAAACCCTTGTTTTCTCCAAAATAAACCCTTGTTTTCTTTACTTTTGCCTGCAGGGGAAGTAGAAAATATAGAAAGCTGAAGTGTTTCTATTCAGAGGTTCCACAAATTCATTTGACTGATTAAATCAATTTGTAGCCCAGTAATAGGCACCATCTTTTAGGCAATTTGGGGTCAGGCTACCACCCGTTTTGGAAGGGCAAATGGGAGAAAGGAAGAGACAGGAAATAAGGACTTGGATTCTGAATTATCATGACAGAGAGAGCTCCTGCAGGACTGCAAAGATTGTTATAATATTTATTGATTTCTGCCAGTGGTAATGGCAGCGTGCTCCCCTCTGAGCTGACTCAATGGGCACAGAGGATGAAAACCTGTTGGGTGAGATAATAAAATGTGCATGTGTTCAGCCTGATAGCAGTAGCCCTGGTGATAATCCTATGAATTCCCAAAATATGTTCCAGCATGATTCAGAGGACAAGTATTACATCCTGAACAGAAGAAGAAGGGGAAAACAAGACGTGGCAGTGGCAATGACCAAAACCTCCAGCCTGAAAAATGGATATAAAAACCTCTACACAACTGTTTGCTTCGGAGAGAAAAGGAAAAAAAAAAAAGAAAAGAAAAGCAAAAAAAAAAAGAAAGCTAGAAGCAGACCCAGAACAAGCAAGTATTCCGCCTTCAGTCAAATATAATCTAAAAATCCCCATCACCAATAAAACACACATAAGCTTTAATTTAATCTGTCAAGTCTGTTTTGTTTACAAGTCCTGAGAATGGTCTCCAAACCTTTCCATGGCTAAACCAGATCAAATATGCTCTTGAATGCAAAGGATAATAGTGCTGACAGCCTAAAAATTTTTGGTTTTCCTATATTGTAAGAGCTGCTGTGGAAAAAAGAATCAAGAGATGCAATAATTTCTGTCCTATTTGCACTAACCCATTACTGCAGGAAACGGCAGCTTCCTGTTCAGTCTCCTGAAAGAGTGGAGAAATAAAGGAAAAGTTGAAAATATTTTGCATATTCTATAGAAATGGTGTGCTAAGGTTACTTATACCCAGAATATGTTATGTGTATTCATATAAAAGCCCTATATATATATATATACATGCACATGTATAAAAAGACAAGCAGTTTTTTCCATGGGTAGTGCTACTTATTTTGTTATGAAACAAGAATTTTTGAAAAGACCCAAAAGCTACTGTCAGCAACCAGGCAGAAAAAGAAATGTATTCTTCTTGTTCTTTTTTTAAAAATGATTTGTTCAATCGCTTTTTACTACAGACCATTTAACTTGCTCTCTCCCCCAGTGACAGAAGACAAATCAAAAACTGTCAGGTATTTTAAACTGTGATCTGCACTACACTTGAAGTTTGAACTGCGGCTCAGAATCATTGGACTCAGACCTACAATTGTTGCTATTCCTAGACATGTCACAAAATCCAGCTCTGCCTGAGGGATGCAGATTCTGCCTAATTCAAAAATAGGACAAAACCTTGTTCAAGGCAAAGGAGCCCTACAAAGCCACAGTGCCTGTGAACAATCCCCACAGCAATGTGTTCCCATTCCCAGAGCTGGGCACATTCAGCCAAGACCAGCACATGCTTGTTTAACCTGTGCAGTCTCAGCCCCTTTCCCCCCAGACAGTAATGTGTTCTTTGCCCTTTCCCTTGGTCCTATTCCCAGCCTGATTCCCCTGAAGCTCTTTGCTGCTCTTGCTGTCTTCCCTTTTCCCAGAAGGGAAAGAAGATCTTTGACATCCTCCCAGAAAAATGCACCTTCCCCTTCTGCAGCCACATTCATCCCCTCGCTGAGGTCTCACCATGCTGATCACACCAGCTCAAGGAGTGGTTCCCACCTCAGATGTGACTTTTCTGTCTTTTCCTGTCTCTGCAATCAGTTTTCCAGCCAGTTCTGAGACAGTAGGAGCTCTCAGTAGCAGGAGATCCTGGCTGTGCCCCATAAGGGATGTTCTGAAGCGTCTGACATGTGCAAGGAAAAACTTGCAAATCAATGCTTCTGGAAGGACTTACTCCGTGTGACCCTTCAAAAAGATTCTGTGTGACTTTTCCTGTCACTGCTGAACATCCAGATTGCACCAAAGGAAAAATATTCCAAAGGACAAACCCATCAGAAGTCGAAATTCTTTATAGATTGCAATAAACCAAACCTATACCCCAAGTCTCACACAGCTCATCTTCCATCTCCTCTTCAGTGAATAAATCAGTGTTACAAGCACAGTGAAAAGGTGGAAAAGGACACTGCATTTTGTTTGAAATATACTGCCCATACTCCATTTTACATTCCTTTTGTTATTCAGTGAGTAATGTTTTACTGCACCACTTGCCCAGATTAAGAATGCTTCAGTCTACATACTTATCATTTAAAACCAGGATTCCCCCAAAGGGAGCACGATGGGAGAACATGATGTTAATTAGCCTTATGGCATTATATCCCAATTCTGCTCTTGCTGCACCACAGTTGCTGCATTCCCAATGCCTATTCCTTCAACCTCTCATGAAAAGGATCTGCACTTAGTCAACTCAGAGCATATTACCTTCCCATAAGGGAAAAAGTCTCATGTAAAATGTACCGACCTGAAGTGAACACCACTAAAACATTAATGCTCTGTTCTTTAAATAGGCTTCCCTTTCATGCTCGCTTTATCCCGGCGTCATGCGAAACTGCTCGACATGTTTTGTTTGGCTGCTGTTTCAAAGAGTGCAAATTCTACTCAGTCCAACTTCCAGGCCCCTGCAGCCCATTCATCCAATTAAAGGACTGTGGAATGAAAACAGAAAAAGCGCTTTGTGGAGCTTCAGAAATATTGTCCCTCAGGAAGGCTGCCTGCAAAAAGCGAGCAAACCCATTGTGCAAACTGGTGCATTGCAATAGAATAAAATTGCTCCTCAAAGTCTCTTTATCCAACATGGATTACTGACTCCTGATAGCTGTAGGTTAGTTGAAGGTAGAGTCTATCGGAGTCAGGAAAGCTCTTATTACCTTTTATTATAACACATCCTCTCCCCATAATCTATAAAAGAGCCTCTAGGAGCCCATTCACTTCTGCACCTCTTCGCCACCTTTCAGTTTCAATAATGCTGAGTACAATTCAGGACTCTTTGCAGTCCACTGTAGTTTCCATATGCATCCACAGGCTAAATATTCCTAAAATGCCCTTGGGAAAGGCAGGCTGCCATTTATTATTCCGTATTTCTAGGAGCTGTAGCCCTTGCAGCTCCCCGGGAATATTGTTTCAGACAGTTCTGCTAAAACCTACAACCTTAGCTCTTGACCACACTAAGTGAAATTAATTATCATGCAAAGTTCCTTGTGATACCCTTTTCCATGCATTAGTAATATAAATAAAGAGCAGAGGAAGACATTTAAAGTGAGGCTGACAAACAAATGCTAAAGACCAAGTTTTTATGATTACAGAGCCAAGATTTGAGGAAGGTCACAGCAATAACTGCAGAAAACTAATTATGCACTGCTTCATGCTGATTGAAAACTCAGGAATGCTGCTTGATCATCCATATTTCAGACACACACACACACACACACACTCTTCAAAGTGAGCTGCATGAACTCATCCTCCTTCTTGTTAGGAAACAGCAGAAAAAGACAAAAATTGAGCTACCACTCCTATATTCCAGCCTTTAGCACATTCACAGGGTTTTGGTCACCCTGAAATTAACTCACTGCCTTCGATCGAGAACCAGAGCATGCCCCCTTTCTCCCTGCCACAAACTGAACCAGTGGTCACTCAAAAAAATGGATTCATATTTAGACTGGTTTGAATGCATCCCAAATTTCCAAGGATTTTGATACAAACCTGAAGAATTTTGCAGGTGAATCAAATGTAAAAATTGTTTGCTACCACTATGTGGTACCCACATTTCTTGGGGAATACTGGGCCAGCTGGTTTGGATGCTGCTCTTCCACTGGAGTTAGCAAGTGTTTCCAAAAACTATATTCACATGGCTTTCCTTCTCTTTTTCCCATATTCTCAAACGAGATTGATGCCTCACCACACTTCAGCGCTGTCACTTGAGATCTGGGAGAGTGATTTGCCAAAACAAATCATATCCTGATATGGAGAGAACCACTCACTTCCTTCAGGCTTTAAACTTGTTAATTATCAGCAGAAATGATGATCAGAATCCTGGACTCCTCATCTGTGCGTAACAAACAAGATTCCTGGCAGAACTTCTTGGCTGATGTGAGAGGAGGGAAACCCCAGCGGTCCTGTCTGCATTCCTCACAAATTTGTTCATGGAGCTGTCACACACTGGCAAGAAATACCTTTTTCTGTTCCAGTGCATTTGTACCAGTTTTAACCTTGTATTCCAAAACCTCTTGCAGCTTCTCAAAGACCAATATCTCCCCTTTTCTTTAACATGTAAAGGGAAAATTTAAGCATTGAGAATATATTTCCTTTTTTCCATACATCATGGCCATTTCAATATCAGACAACGTTTCTTAATTAATTTTCCAATTTTCCAATTGGCAATTACTAACCCAAAAGCATTGATTAAGGGAAAGATTAAGCTAAGAACTAGCTTAATTGAATTCTTACTCTTATAAATTTACTTGCTGTTGAAAATTGTCATTATTTCATATTAAAGGAAGGAAGGTAACTTTCTTACCAGCAAGTCATAATTATAGCTTTTATACACATGTCTAGGTTGATATGTTAAATTTCACAATTTAATTTAAATATGCACTTAAACATCTGGATTCTTTCCCTGAAATTTGTCATGACAGTTTTTAAAAATTACTGAAAAAATTTTGAATCTTACATCCTTATTTTCTCTATCCTGGTACGATTTGAATAACTAATAATTCCAAATTATTTGCTAATTTCTTAATCCTAAATGACCTTATAATACGTGTACATGCATATAAATATTTGATTTATAGAATTTGGCTTCTCAATTGATGAAGCCCCTGATTGTCCATGCATCAGTGACAACAAATGCAAACTTAGAATATCAGTACTTAAAAAAGGCAGCTGGAATAGAGTTCAAGTTCTCATAAATAAATATCAACTATTTAAATTTCTATCTCAAGGAACTCAAAATACAGGTGAGAACCTATTTTTCTGTCCAATGACTCTTGTTCATCATGTTCTTCCTATCCAGCTATGGAAGAGAAGCCAATAAATCTTCATCTTCAAATGAGATAAACCAGAGGAAAATAAGCAGCTTGAAAATTAAATACTTATTTACTTTTTACTGTATGACAAGTTAAAAAAGGATTCTTCCTTCAGTGAAGCAAATTATGGCTAAATTACCTCCTTTAATATCTTAAATTACAAGAAAACCCAACATAGTGAACCATTAAAAGAATTTAAAAATGTAAAGAAAGCATTTGTTAGAATAACATTTCCTGTCAAAGGTTTTGGACCTGCACATCAAACAGCTGCCCAAGCTAAGAGGAATCACATTCCCATTTCTGAGACCCATTTCCACTGCAGGTTCCCTCCTCTCCATTCTCCTTTTGCAACTTCTCAGAGCTCCCCTGGGCAGCTTGGCCAAGTCACTGCTCCACCAGCCTCTGCAGCAGCAGAGTTTCCTCTTAGATGAACTCAAAAGCAAATGTAATAACTATGGAAGCACTGAATTGCAAACCTGAGCACTCTCAAGGCTCAGTAAGAGATGAAACTTCGTAGTCCCACACATATTTGTTTGGGAATTCCAGGAGCATTAGGTCCCAAGCTAAAAAAAATATACTCTAGCTCCTTTCTCTTATTTTGGAGCTTTCATTCTTGCTGCATTTAGGGAAATACAGAAATATTTTTCCTGGGGACAGGATGAAAAATGTTCTCCAGAACCAATTGTTAAATGTATAAGAATTAAATCTTATTCTGAGCTGCTAGAAAAATTATTTGCCAGTCTCACAATAAAATTAACGAGCTGAACAATTTAATCTGTTAATATATGGAATCCTCAGAGCAGGAGCTTTTACTGTCTTCAGCCAGACCTGTAGGACAAGAACACTTTCTAAAGAAAGCACGGCTATAAATACAAACTTGGCATGTCAGCTAGCAAGTGGCATTATCAAATAATGACCTTTTTCATCTAGGAGCACCTCCTGACCTCTCAGACTTTGGGGCTGCGTGCTGAGTGGATGGGGTTTGCAGAGCTGACAGTGAAGCAGGAGCAGGATGATGCCCTTAATCACATTAAAGCAGCAGGATCACCTCCAGCACCTGGCAGAGAGCTGCCACAGCACCACTTCAGTCAGGACAAAAGGGGATCTGCTCTCTTACTTTGCTCACAGCTGGAGCTGGAAGTCAGAATTTTTGACAGCCCCCTTGCTCAAGTTCTTGTATCATCAGCTGGGAAAACTTTAATGCACCAAGTGGAAAAGAGGAGATGTGAAATTACTGAAGTTACCAAGATCCCAGAAGCCACACAGACACAGCTGCCCTGGTCACTGCTCTGCAACCAACCCCATCCTCTGACAATCCCTCCACACCCTCAGCTCCCTGTCCTGCCCTAAATTCAGCCCAACAAGAGGGATTCATGCAGCAAAGATAATCAATAATCACTGCCATGCTGCCTGGAGGTGGCTGGGATGGGAGCAGAGGATGGGATGGGATGGGATGGGATGGGATGGGATGGGATGGGATGGGATGGGATGGGATGGGATGGGATGGGATGGGATGGGATGGGATGGGATGGGATGGGATGGGATGGGATGGGATGGGATGGGCTGCCAGGGAGTTCCCTTGCTCCTGTTCCACAGCTGGGCACAGATGTGGCAGCACCCAGGGCTCCTCCCTGTGCTGAGGCAGGAGCAGCATCACCCTGGGCTGCCCAAGCACATTTCAGTCAGCAAGCCACCAAGTCATTCCATGCACCACTTCCAAATCATTTTAGCCACACTAAATTAATTTGGAGATAACGAACAGCATAGAAGGGTGAACTTCCAAATTATTGCCAGAATTCCACAGTAATTTCTCAGTAAATTTTTGCAAGAAGCACGTGGGACATGCACTCAATCCCTTTCCTTTGACATTATTTCTATGCTCAATTTCTGTTTGCAACCATTTGAATTCTCTGCAACAGTGGAGCTGGGAATACAACAAAGAACAGAATCATGTGTAAAAAGTGCTAAAACTGTTTTAAAAATAAGCTTAAATATTTATATATATATTTATATATATATATTTATAAATAGAAATTATGTAAAATGTCATTTCCTTACCATAAATTTATAATCTGATAGAAGGCAAAAATCAGCCTCTATGTTGTTAGGAACTTTTAGATCTTTTTGTTAAAAATGGATTTTCTGTTTTTCTTTTCTTTATGAAAATGTGCCCTGGAAATCTGGCCTGTAATATCATGGCAGTTAAATGGCAGTGATTTAAAATCCCTGTGTGTTCTTATCACCTATCTGTCCTCTCTTTCAGCTTAATCCCGATTAGGGTTTCCATCAGCTTTCAGGGTTCAGCACAGCTGAGTTGTTCTATTTCTCATCCTGCTGAGAGGAGATTCTGCTGCCTCCAAGCCCCTTTTGCCTATCACAATGTGCTGCGAGACCTCTCCTGGCATCTCACTCTCTTTTTCTGTTCTGAAAGGCCTTGTCAGGCTACAAGATGTCATGCACCAAGTCATTAAATTTCCTTTTTTTTTGTGCCTCCAGCTTGGAAGAAGGTTTATGCAGCAACAACAGTCTGCTTTCCTTTGCATTGTTTGGGTTTTTTTTCTATTTATTTGTGTTGTGTTTCTGCCACAGTGACTTAATTTGTGCAACTGACAGTGTTGTCTCACCCACCTTCCTGCTGCCAGGAGGAAAGGAATTAATGCCTGGCACTGATGGCTGCTGGTGAGTTTGTAAGGCTAAACTCTGGTTTTATTTAACTCAATTTTATTCTTTCTGTTCTGTCCTCTAGGATTGGCATTAATGCCCCAGAGGCAAATGAAATGCAGTGTTCTAAAACTACTTATTTGCTATGTGATTTATTTGCTACATAAATGTTTTTCATTCTTCTCTACCTCTCAGCAAGCAACCCATAGCTGGGTTGGTTTTTTTTTTTTTTTTTGAGAAACAAGCAAATGTTATGTATTACATAGCATCAGAAACCTCCTTTTCAATTGCATAAAAGAGGAAATGTGAAGGGAGCGGGGAAAGGAGGATTTCACACACTGCAAATGTCTCAGACCACTCAGAGCTCTGGCAGCGAAGGGATGGAAGCCTCCATCTCAGTTAGGCTCCCCTCTGCCACTGCCTGGCTGGTTACGCTCCCCAAAAGTTCCCAGGTTATTCTGAGTAAAACTTTCTCAGTTTCCAATCACTGCTTTTTGAATAAATAATTCCAAATTCAGTGTGGGATACAGAGAAAAGCTGCTGGCTGACTTGCTGGTAAAGACTCTCAAGATGGGTCTTGGGAGATCCAGATTAAATCTCTAAAACAACAAATATTAGCAGAACAAGGATTAATTCAGAGTAGCAATTTATCCTGATCACAGGGTATTCTGAGCTGGAAGGGACCCACAAGGAGCAAGTCTCACTGCAGTGAGTGGTGCATGCAGGATGAAACCCACAAACCCTGCTGTCAGCCCCATGCTCTAACCAGGTGAGCTAATGTGGCCACTGAAATGTGAGATATTTCTAATCTAATTGATATCAGACAGTTTGGGGTTGAGCTAGTCAAAACCTCCCATGCAAAGCTGCAAAATAATCCAAAGAGCTTTATCCTTTTCCCTGCAGTGCAGGGTGGGATGAGATAAACCAGACAATGCACAAGAAGTGAGCTGCTAACAAACAACACCAAACAGGTGACTTGGATCTTCTCCCTTCTCTCACTAATCCCTTCTCCCAATTCCCTTTCTCCCCTGCCTGGGATGCTGACAGCTTTCACTGAGATTGCTTTTCCAGCCATTTCCACCCAGTGTGAGCCCATTTTGTGTCCCCCACTTGGGCACAGCAGAGCTGAGCATCCTTTCTGAGCCCCCAGAGCCGCTGGCAGTGCCCAGGCTGTCACTGTCGCATTTTCTGAAAAATCTCTTTGCCCAGGATTTCTCTTCTGGGAAGCTGAGAAGTCTCAGAGAAAAAGGAAAACAATAATTATCTCATTTGCTTCTCCTGTGTTTTGCTGCTTTGGAATGTGGTTGGAGATTGTTTATCCAATGTGTAAATTGTTTTTATTTATTGGCCGATCAGTGGCAAGCTGTGTCGGACTCTGGAAGGAGTCACAAGTTTTCATTATTATCATTTATCCTTCTGTAAGTATCATTTCTGTGACGGTGTTCCGAGGATGAGGGAAGAGACGAGGATCTGACTCCATGTTTCAGAAGGCTGATTTATTATTTTATTATATAAATTATATTAAAACTATACTAAAAGAGTAGAAGAAAGGATTTCATCAGAAGGCTAGCTAAGAATAGGAAAAAAAAGAACGAATAACAAAAGCTTGTCTCAGACAGTCTGAGCCAGCTGACTGTGATTGGCCATTAATGAGAAACAACCACATGAGCCCAATCCCAGATGCACCTGTTGCATTCCACAGCAGCAGATAACCATTGGTTACATTTTGTTCCTGAGGCCTCTCAGCTTCTCAGGAGGAAAAATCCTAAGGAAAGGATTTTTCAGAAAATATGGCTACACCTTTCTCTATTCTTTGTTATAGTTTAGTATAGTATTCTTTAATATAGATCATAAAATAATAAATTAGCCTTCTAAGAACATGGAGTCAGATTCACAATTTCCTTCCAACGTTGGGGCACCCCAAAAATACAACAGCACCAGCAGGGAGGAGAAGTGGTGCTGCTCCATTTCAGCCAAGCCTGAGGAGCTGCAGAGCCATCCCCAGTGCTCCTGCTGCTCCCCCAGCCCAGCGGCTCTGTCCTGGCAAGGGCAGAGCTGTGACTGTCCCAGAGTTGATGTGACACCACCAGGGGACAGGTCTGCAAGACTTGTCTCAAGTTTCAGGTCTTGTGTGCCCTGAGCTGACAGGCTGAGGAGAGCTGCACCACAGGCAGCAGGGATGGGTCAAGCTCTGCTGATGGGACATCACACTGTGAAGAAAAGCACTGAAGGGGGGAATCTTTAACATCGTTAAAAAAAAAAAAAAAAACCAACAAAGTGTCTTGTCTTTAATTCAGAAACGTGATTAGAGATTCAACAGTTGCTTCTAAGGTGACACAGTGGAAGAGCTTGCTAAGGATTATACAAGACACACACACTCACCAAAAAAAGGTCAAAAAAGAAAGAAAATGCTCTTTCTAGGGCATCTAGGCAACGCTGAATAACACCGAGCAGCAAACATAAAACCCGATAATTTATAATGTAAGACAATGAAATGAAGCAATTCTTCAGTAAACATATTATATCTAACACTAGAAACAATTAAAAATCAAGGTTAAGTGAAAAAAGATTTAATTAGTATGCATTAAGAAATAAAAATATCCCCTAGAAACTCCACATTCACACAAATATAATTTCTTGTGAAGAATAAATTGATTCCCTTCTAACTGCTTTTGTTGCCAAAGACAGAAAACCTCTGGAATACTTTGAAGAGTTCAGTGCACCTAATTATGAGTTTTTTAAGCTACAAATCCTGACTGTCCAGCAGATGGTAACCATACATTCAAGTCTTTTAATTATTCAAAAAAATTCAAGTTGGCAAGCCTGTCATCTCTGACGAGGAGAAGCTAAGGGAAGAGCAGCAAGTCAAACTATGATTTAAGGTTTTTTTAACCCATTTTTAAAGTGAATTCCCTTTGGAAAAAAACTTTGACAAGTTTGAATAAAAGAGAAACAAATGTTGAATTATAAGTAATTATTGTTTTGGTTATTGAGGTTTATTTTGTGACTACAATGTGTTCTCATCTCTGCTGCTAAACTGACAATTCCTTTGCTGAAAAGCACTGTGTCAGCACAGAGATATGATCAGCACTCCAAACCCATCCAGGCATTTCAGAACTGACTTCCCTCTGCTGTGCCTCTATTCCCCCTCATTTCAGTTTTAAAAGAGTGAAAAAAATGCTTAATTTTCTTAATTGAATATATTATAAAAGCTTCTACAGCAGCTTCACCAGACAGAAGGAGAAAAGCTGTAATACCTTCATGTTTAAAAGCACAGGGCTCATTCATGAATGGCTTCCATATTTGCAGAGGTTTTTATTCTATTTTACTGATTTCTTCCAGCTGAAAGTGTTGGAAAGCTTTCATCCTTTCCTCATGGGACAGCACAAAAATCAGGAGGAGCCAAGGACTTCCAGCACCCCTGTTCCCTGTTTTTTCTGTCTCTCTGCATAGGCCATGGTGAAAAGGGCTGACTGATGGACCTTCCTCCAGAATATGGGTTTTTTCACTTTGCTGAACCTCCAAAAAATCCCTTCTGATGGAACTTTTGCCCTGCCCAGTTCATACAGAGGAAGTCAAGCAAACTTCTCACTGCTTATGCCACCCAGCCATTTACAAAAGGGGATTTGGGTTTTAATAATTAAAAAATCTTGCTGAGTAATTAATATTCTTTTGCTAGCCTATAACATAAGTAAGAATGTCTTCCCAATAACAATTTCAAAAATAATTTCTTAGGGCTTGATTTCCAATTCAATCCAACAGTAAATCTAGTAAGAAATTTATATGACTTAATTTAAAGCATCTAATTGAATGATTTAGCTTTGTGTAGATGTAATGAGCCATTTCATAAAATCAATAACATTGTAAAGTATAAACTAAATTATTATAAATGAAGGCAATAAAAAAAGAGCTCCTCTGTATTAGGCAGGGTGACACTTGATTAATGGGTTATTATTGTAGGTTGCAGCAGAGCAGGCAGAAGAGGCTGGGGTGATATTTTCAGAGGTGCAAAGGTTGGCTGCCCAGCATGCAAACAGCAGCAGTGCTGGGAGCCCAAATTCCAGCCCAGAAATGTGCTCCCAGCAACTCCAGCTGAAGGGGACAGTGCTCTCCATGAATGAAACCTTAATAATTGTGGTACCTCCTTACAAACACACACAAACTTCCTCCTGTGCAGGAGGAACATGTTTAGAATTCTCTTATTTAGACTAATACATTATTATTTGCTAACAACAAAAATGAAGAGCTGAAAACTTCCTCCAAAAATCACCATAAAGGCGGGACAAGGCTTTATACAGAATATGTGGCACCCAGCTGCCCACACACACACATCTCCAAGTAGGAAATAATGGAGTCACAAGTCTGAGCTCCTGCAAACCATAACTCCAACATCTAGGAATGCTGTGTCTATTCTTCTTTCTTTTTCTGAAGTACAATAGACTCAGGAGTTTTCAGCAAAGCTTAATGACTAATTACATGGATGGAATTTCATTTGCAAATGTGCAAAATACCACCACACACTTACACAGATATTTCACTCCACAAAATTCTTGTAAGTATAAATATACATTAGTATATAGGCACATATATATGTTCATATCAATAATGTAACTAAATTATATTGACACATATTTAATACAAATATAAAAATATATAAATAAATATATAAACCTATAAGTATGTTCTATATTCCATACTTTATGCAACATGCAATCATAAAATGCAATAATATAAATACATCAATGTATCAGATAAAATATCATATTATTTTTATAGATATAATTTCTATTTTTCCTGTATATTAAATATGTTATATAGATATATGTGTGTACATTAACTGTCTGGGCTGGAGTAGCTGCAGCTGTTTTAGCCTTAGAGTTAATATCTTAGAGAAAGACATGAGAGGAACCATATTATTTTCACTATATAATGAATTAAAACAAGAAGGAACCTTTCCTTTGGCTTCTCTCAGCGATGCCACAATCTGAGGACAAGCAAACCAAAAAAAATAACAAAAGAAATTCAAGAAAATGCATGAACAAATAGAAAGATCTTTTAAACAAAACGCACTAAATTTTGACCATGAGCAAAAAAAAAAAAAAAAAAAAAAAAAGCCAGGGTCTCCCCAGATTTCAAACATTCTGCTTGAGCTCACTAAACCCAGCATCATTTACTGCCCTGCAGAACACACAGTGCCTCATGCAAGAGGAATTGCTCTCCAGAACAGCTCACACAAAATCTGTCTCTTCCACCAAAGATTTTGGCTCTTGCATCACAGCATCTCTGACTTCAAACAGGTCACAAAATGCAAACTGTAACACGAAGTGGGAGAGAGCTGTGATGAAGAGAAAAGGAGAATGCCACAGGCAGAGAGTGTCTCGATCCACAATCCTGCTTGGAAAGCAGAGGAACATGAAAAGAAAAACCACAGGTCAGCCTCAGGCCCCAGCAGATTAATAGAGGGAAACAATCAATGATCTGAAAAAAGCTACGTGCAAAACCAAGCCCATCCTCACTGAGTTACAGATTTATAGCAAAATCCAGATCTTAAATTCGCTCTAAAATGGCCAAATGATGGAGGGCAACAAGTCTTTTCCAAAGGCAAAGCAGCACCCCTCCTGTTATCCCTTAAAAAGGGAGGAAAGAGAGACATCTAGCTGCTGAAGGGAGCAGGAAAATCCAATTTAACAGCAGCACCCAAAGCTCTGAGCACTGCCCCTGTGTGGGACAGCTCCTGGGACAGCTCATCCCTGTCACACACCAGGAGACAAAAGGCTCCCAAAAAAAGGCCAAAGGCTTCCAAAAAGCCAAAGCACCTCATGAGAGAGTGAGGGAGGGAAAAGGGAAAAAAGATTTTCACCGAAGAAGATAAAACAGGTGAGGGATTGCTCATCTCTGAAGCACAAGAGAGGCTTTCACTTCAAAAACTCAAAGAAAGATTGTCTTACCTGCCATGAATGATGACAGTCAGGAATCTAGCTGGACACAGGAGGAAGAAAACGTTCTTTATACTGCAGAGCACTGATGGTCTGTGGAGAGGGAGAAGGAGAACCTGGTCAGGGGAGCTGCTGAAGACCAAGCAAGCAACACAGGCAGTCCTGCTCAGTGTGGGACACAGAAGTTAGGCTGGGAACAATGCAGACAGTGATTAATTTGGTCTCTGACAATTAAACTAAATACTTAAGCATGTGAATGTATTTTCCAGGGGAATCTCCTCCCGAGCATTTCCCATTTTGTGTAAAGCAGCTTTTCTAACTGGAGATTTCTGCGAAAGCTTTGATCAGAGGCTGCGTTGGGTCTCTGAACAAAGCCCAGCAATAGCAGGGTGAGGGGCCAGGTCACTGACCCCTGGCTGTGTGCGTGGAAGGAAGGAGGGACAGGCAGTACCTTCACACAAAATACCTGTTCAACCAAACACTGCAAGTGGGCAGATACTGTGACCTTTTCCAAAGTTTAGGATATCTGTTGTTGACAATGTCTCCATTCAATAATGACTTGAAAGGATTTTTCCCATACTGGTATTGGTACAAGCATCAGCACTGCAGTATTAATTTACATTTTCATTTCATCATTCATTTCCCTTAGGAGACTTGAAACATTTTTACTTTCCTACAGCTTTTGTGAACGTTTGGTGGTTCTGGGGTGCTAGGTATGCCTAAGCACCTGTAAGTGCCAGGTTTGACCCTCTTAATGAACCCCTATATTCTAAGTCAGAACCAAAAACAGTTCATAAAAACCAGTTTGGTTGTGCCTAGTATTTTGGCAGCACGTGAGGAGGGACTTTTAAAGATCAAAACCTTAGAAATTGTACAGGCTGGGTGGCCTCTGTGTGAGAAGTGTGCAGGTATAAAAGTGTGAGTTCCCAGAAAGAGAAGAGAAGGAGAGAACAGACCCCAGAGCTGCTCTGGGGCTGCTCTGCACCAGCCCAGCTCCAGACACCAAACTGCCCTGTAAAGGGGAGGCTGCCAAAAAACACAGCATTCACAGATGGAAAAGGAAAACAATATATGAGAAGTTCACTAAACAAGGTGTCACTGCAGATCTTACAATCAAACAAAGCCTGAGAACAGTACTAGGTGATGAACAAAGCATCTGATACGTTGTGAAGGACAATTCCCTTCCACAGAGTTCTGCTATGGACAAGGGTAAAGCAGATTATACCCTAAGAATAAAAAGCCTGACCTTGAAAATAACTAAAATGCCAAAGATTATGAAGAACACCAACGACAGAAAAACTGGAATGCAAGAACTCTCCCAGCCCCAGCCCTGTGGCTTCAAACACTGCTCAGTCTCTCTCCAGACTTAAGTTGCATTTCTTTACCTCAAGCAGAAAGTAAGAATAAACAGGAGTTGGGGAGGGGGAAACAGGAGAGGTAATTTGCCTAAGAGAGTTAAATGAGATGACTCTGGTCTATTTTCCTTTGTTATTCCATGCCTAATGAAGTGTCTGGGTAGTTGGAACAGCTCCTGCAGCATGATCTGATTGTGGTAGTTGCCTGTTTGTTTGCTGTGAGTTATTGTTTTATTTGGCTCTCATTTCTGAGCTGCTGCCCTGCTCTGCTGGGCAGAGGGATGCTGCTGGATCGTGTTTATGAGCCTCTAAATGATTGGGGAGCTGTTTCTCCAACATAAGAGATTATGAGAGACAGAGAGAGGGGCTGAGCTGGGCAGAGCACAGACTGCTGCAGCATATGATGGTCTTTGTGTGCCCAAAACCCAGAGCAGCATTTGAATGCACAGCAAAGTGTGGTGTTTGGGTTTTTTTCCAAAAGCAAGTTCGTTGGTCAGTGAACTCTTAAAATCACTCAGTGTCCTTCATCCCAAACAGCATCTTGAAGGATCCAGCATGGGGAGCATCAATACCTCCAACAGGGGCTTCTTGAAGTCACTTATGTCTGCCTGGGGAAAAGTGTGACAGAGATTTCATCTTCACAACTGTAGCTTCTGGCTTCCTATGTAAGTTATAATCAATATTTTCCTTTATGCCTGAATAGAACATCAATCACCCAACACCATGCTGTATAAATCAAATCCTGAATTTAAATTCTCATGCTTTGCTGCAAATGTGAAGAGAATATTTTGTGATTGTCCAGTACCAATCAGTCAAATACTTTCTGGACTGAGGAAGGCATACAGTACCTTGGAAAATTTACTTATCACTTCTGGAAAAACTTGGGCTTTTTAGCTTAAGTTCCTTATTTCCTCAACATCTTGAAAGCCAAATAGGATCATAGACAGTACCAAGATATTCTCCAAGATAAGGAAGGGGGCAAGGGGAAACTGAGGGGGAGGAGAAAGGTTGTGTATCTTTTCCAAAAATAGGAATTGCAAATGCCAGACCAAAAATCTGGCATATAAACATCAAAATCACAGCATGCAGCCAAGGCCTCTATTAGAGGGCAACTTCTGCCCTCTGCTAAGGGAATTAAAAATCTGCAATAGCACTGAGGGCTGAAAGATTGCCCTTTCAGTCCTCCTCACATTAGGTATTATGAACAAGGGCCTTTTGTGATTCTTTTGCAAAAGAGCACTATAGCAAATTCCAGTTCATTACTTAAAGGGTTTTCACCTGATTTAAGGAACCCTGAGAGCTCAGAAATTCTCCTAAGAAATCTCTCTCTCAGGAAACACTTCATTGCAACCACCCTTTTGAATAGGAAGGCAATGGTTTGGCTTATGCTACGATGCATTTTAGGCAGAACAGAGCACAAAACAGAAAAACAAAGCGATCATCAGGAGAAACTATGTGAGAAAATAAAGATATTAATGTAATTTTAAAGAGGTCTTAGGGTACCACAATGCAGAACATCCAGTCATCACCTACAACAATAGAAACTGTTATTTCTTAGGTTATTTACAATTTAACATTAAAGTTCCTCAAGTGCTCACAATTTTGTTTCCATTTAGGGACTCTGAGTCAAAGGAGTTGGAAAAATGAAATAACAAATAGCAGCAAGGTTTCTATCACAAGTCTCTTCCTCAGCCTCTCTGAATGAAGTATTACTGCTTTGGCATGTCAGGGCAGGGAATCCTTGGATTTAACCTTAGGGATACTTTGGTCAAATCCTCCCTTTCCCACACTGGCAATCTCCTACAAGATCAGAGCTCCTGAGACAATCAGTTTTTCCTTGTGTTTGTCAGAAAAGTGCAGAGAAAATAAAATCTACTCCTGAGAAACAAAAGTTACCTACACATGGACAGCCAGCTGCTTTGCTCAGTCCACAAGTGTTTCCCAACTCTGCTTGCAGGCATGGCTATGGAGAGAATTCCAGCCCTGATCTTTCCTGCAGAACCTCTGAGGCTCCAAACACATTTGCTCAGCTCTGCTGTGTCCCTGAATAAAACCTCTCATTTGGTTTTCCTGCTGCAGCCATGCTGAAAGAAGCTGCAGGGTCTGAATGAACCAGGCTCTATTAGACTTGGGTCTGAATGAACCGGCTCTGTTAGACTTGGGTCTAAATGAACCAAGCTCTGTTAGACTTGGGTCTAAATGAACCAGGCTCTGTTAGACGTGGGTCTAAATGAACCAGGCTCTGTTAGACTTGGGTCTAAATGAACCAAGCTCTGTTAGACTCGGGTCTAAATGAACCAGGCTCTGTTAGACTTGGGTCTGAGTGAACCAGGCTGTGTCAGGCTGGGGCTGGCCCCACTGCCTCCCACAGAAACCCTGCCCCGGGGAACACTTCCACATCCTCTGCAGGGCCAAGCACCACCAACAGTTAAGGCTGCAATGCACCTGCAAACCCAGTTGGATGGGCTGGCTGTGGCAGCAGCCCCTGCCATCAATAAATTCCGCTTCTGCACATGATATTTCAGGCAGTCACTGAAAAACGGGTGACACAGTTGGTTTCACTGGCAGAGCACACAAGGTTTTATTTGTCAACAAATGGGTTTCATGATCCATCATTAACACTTGATTGATTGGCCCAGCACTTTGGCAGGGTGATTTTTTTCTCCCACTTTCCTGCAGCACAATGTATTTCAGGAGCTGTCTTAGGCACTGATTTGCTGGCAGAGGCTGAGCTGGCAGAAGGCAGAAATGTTTCCTTGCATTCTCTGCTGGTCAGCCTGAGAGTGTGGAGTAGATAACATGAGGGACTACGTTATGGCTTTACATCTGTTTTTGTTATGATCAGATCTGTTCTTCCTCTCATGACAACAAAAACAAATCTCATTTTGTTTCCTCGCTCATTGAACGCAATCCAAATTCTCAGTTGTTAAAAAAAAAAAGATATAAAAAACCACCAACCAAAAGCAATGCCCAGCCCAACCAACCCTTCTATAACCCAAATTTTAAATATTCATCTTTACATTTTTTCCGTCTTTCTTTGTGCAATAAATACATTCAATCAGAAGAAAAACACACTAACTCACTGTGACAGATTGGACTCCATCTGTCAAGATTTCATGTTTGATATAGACTGGAAATTGTAGATAAAGGGGAAATATTCAGGTACTGTTCTTTCAGTGAATGTCCCGGAGGGAGATTAAGGGAATGATAAATTGGTTATGGTTACACCCTGAGCCAAGCCATTGGAAGCATAATTAGAATGCAGAAGGATTGCAGCCAGGAAAGACAGATGCTGGAAAGAAGAGTGGTATGAGGAAAAGGATTTTAGTTTCAACTGGGACAGAACAAATGTAAAAATGACCTTAACTGTTAGCCAGGAAAGAGTATCTTTTGTCATTTTGGTACAGAAGATGTTCCTGCGATGAACATCCTCGCAGAATCCCAAAAAATCCTACGTGCAATGAAGGATATATATGAAATATGAAGACAAAAGAGGAGGTTTGCTTAAAATGCATTCAAGGGACTAATAAAGATCTACCAACTTAGAGCATTAGGGTGAAAATTAGAAATCCAGAAGATCTGCCTTATGCATGATTTTGAACAATTAATTTAATTTACCTGAACGTGTGCAAAGAGTCTCCAATGTGCTTTCCTGGAAAAAAAACCAATATGGTAGCAAGGAAATGTCCCAACACGAACAGGAATACAAACACTTGGAGACAGACAGTGACTTTTATACTGAGAAGAAGGAAGTGTCCTCAGGGGAGAGCATGGGAACAAATATTAATTCCACCTGATCAAGACAAAGCCAAGTACCTGACAAAGGATGTTTATGCAAAGTGACTGCAAGCTGCTGGAAGCAGCGCCGTGGCTCCAGTGACAGGCCAGCAGGGCTCACAGAGGGCAGGGAGGTGGCCCCAGACAGGGGGTGAGTCCTGCTGATGGGCTGAGCTGACCCTGGCACTCAGAGCTGCACAGGCACTGAATGCACGATTGCATTTTAGCCACAGGAACCCCAGCTGGGAGCTCAGCAAATGCCAGCACTGCAGGAGCAATCACACAGCACAGACAGACACTCAGACACTCTGGAACGTCCTGGTGCTGATTTCCTCAGAGCTGGAGGGGGTCACTGGCACACACTATAGAACCTGCAGCACACATAGCATCTAGTTTTCCCTTAAATTCTAATAAAATAAAAAATTCTAATAAAACAAATAAAAATTATAATAAATTCAAAATAAATTCTAATAAATTCTAAAATAAAAATTATAAAATCAAAACAGGAAGCATCCAAAAGAAAAAGTGTGAAACAGATTCTGCTCTGTTAAAAAAAAGGAAAAATAAAGAGCCTGAGCCCTGGATGTTGGGAAGATGAGAAGAGCTGAAAGGTCACCAGCATCTCCCCTACACCTCTGTGCTTTGGTGTTTGCCACCCTCTGCCTTTGGCTCTCCAAGCCTGTTCAAAACCTCGACCTTCAGTCGCTACAGCAGCCCAGGATTAAGTGAATTATTTTCCCATGGCACAGCAGAACTCTCTCTGCAACCCCACCCCTTCTCAACCACAAGCACTAAAGCTTCTCCTTCATAAACACTCCTCCTAGAATCTCTGCTTATTAATCTTGGAAGACAAAGATATAAGCCACAACTTCCAGAAGAAGAAAAGAAATATTCATTTTGTATTTATGAAGGAGCTATTAGCAGCAGTGAAATTTTCCATGCAACACATTCCTGTAAATGAAATTAATTAGATAAAAGTAGTGCAGGCTTCAGGAAGAAAGAAATCCAGACATTTTCCTGACAGACATGAAAAGAGAGACAGATATGTCTGTATTAGCAATACAAAATATTATCAATTTCCATATATATTATCTCACCTTAAAGACAGACGAATTCTGGTCATAACAATGTTACTTGTGGAAAGTTCAGTGGTTAAAGCTTTCAGTAAAACTGTGTCTTGTTTTGTCCTGGGAATGGCAAGACAAATTCACCTCAGAATTTTGTATACAGCTGTCAAACAGGACAATGATTACAACCTCCTCATTAAGCTGCAGACACTTCAATAAAAGATACCTGACAAATGTGCTCGAAAATAATAAACCAAAGAATTCTTGCAAGCAGCAGTATGTGATTTTTGGCCAGCAAGTTACAATAATTGATGTGCCTGTGCATTTACAGTGCAAAAGGATTGTTGGAACAACAGTATTGAGTTCTGTCATTCATAATTTTTAAGGTAGAAACAAACTTGTTTAATTTAATGACAGAAGATAAAATTAAAAACCCAACTCCTCATAGCTGTGGCACCAATGTTTAGCACAGAAAGTCCAGAAGATCCTACTCCACGCCCAGTTTTATGTCAGTAGTGTCTTCTCCCTAATTTGCTATCTCTCCCTACTTAATTTTTTTTCTTGTTTCTGACCTATCAAGCTAAGAAATGGACTAAGACACGACAAAACTAATTATTTCTTTTTTCTTTTAATTCCCTCACAGGCTAAGGAACTAAACATCACAACAGGAACTCCAACAGTAATTGGGCTTCAGTGTCCACTCTGTGAACCACCTCTGAGCTGAAATGCAAACTTGAATTTAACAAACTTTAATTTAACAAACAGATTGCAGAGCCTCAGCCCATCAGAGATCTTTGCTGGGGTGACACTGAGGTGCACATTCTCAGTGCACAGAGAGATGTGAAAGCTGTTTGCATAAATAACTACAGACATTGGACACAATTATTGGAAACACAATCAGCTTTCCTTAATCACTGCCCAAAACCAGGCTTGCTGCTATATGATGGATTAGAAGAATAGGAGTGGAGAGTATTATGTAGAAAAGTGAATGAAAACAGTTCAGCAAAGTTTACAAATGGCTTTCTGCTTTCATTTAGATCATCTCCAAATTCCAGGATAGTCCAACCCACCTGTCACCAGTGCTATCAAAAATATTTTAATTTGCTTTAAGCTTTGTTGCTCTTTAAATTATGACAAGAATAGTGGGCATTTGTGTTGCTTTTTTTTTCCTTGTTCTTTGTTGTTTTTTGCAAACATCTCCTCAATATATTTGCTATTTTGCTACTTTAATCTCTGTTAGTGACAAAGACCTGGAGGTTTAAGTCTGAGGATCATCCAGCTTCTGACATTGTAAGATTTAAGGATGACAATTTGGAGATCAAGGAAACTTTACTGCTGGCAGTGAAAGAAGGCAATTTTGGGATTTAGGTAGCTAAAGCAGCAGTCAGACCACGAGATTTGTTTCCCTGATTTTTAACACTGTATTTGAGGAAAATCCCCATGAATACAGATCTCTCTGGGGTTTAGCTCATAGAGGTGCATAGTGCACTCTCATACGTTGCAATTTTGTGTCTTTTTCATGTTCCATGCAGGGTATCTTCCAAACACAGATGAAAATCCCTTTTTTCATATCCCTTACTACATACAGAATAACACCAAGTACAGGACTCTGTGGCTTTGACTCTGGTTTTTTTGGTTTTTTTTTCTGTACAGTTCAATATTCATAAAGAGAATTTTTCCATCCCCAATGAGGAATTTCCTCACCTCCTTTCTAACATCTGCAAAATGCTGCTAGCTGCTCTTCAGACACAACAATTTCATTTCCTCACTTTTTGAGATGCCTAAATCTCTATGCTTTAAGATGTAACCATGAGCTTGGTTCTTTTGAGTTTGCTTAAGCTGAGCTTTCCAGCTCAGTTTAACTTCTGTCATGCACGTTTGGGCTCCTCTGTCTGCCTGTGTCAGACACCAAATACCAATTTCCCTTTCCTTTGTCACCAAAGTTATCTACACTGCAGAGGGTTTTTATTCAAGCTACAACACTTAATACATTAAGCACTTTTATTTTCTGTTTTAACAAAGAGAATAAAGGGAATGATAAATAAGTGTATAGGTGAGATGATTCAGTGGTGATCCTGCACCTGAAAACAACACAGTCTGGTCTCCTGAGAGATTCCTGCATTTGTTTCCACTGCATTTAGCATCATCTTGATAAATATTATGACTATCTCAAGCTCAATCAACCTTCTGCACTAACATGAAGGATAATTCACCACCTATGCAAGCGCACAGTGAGGGAAAAAAGAGCTCAGTTTAGGAAGTAGGGAGGGAGCCTGCTGTGGTTAAGCTCCCTCATTACAGATGCTATTTAGGATTCAGCCACTGCTGATATCAAGGAAAAAAAATCTAGGAAACTATCTTATCAGAGCAACCTATTAATTAAAGTGCAGTATAAAGACAGCAATTAATTATTAGCTGTATAATTGCTCACAATAACCACTGACAGGAAGAGAGTGCTGCCTCACTAAGATATACTGGGTGTAATCAGCAAAATAAAACATAAAGGCCTTTTGCATTCCTTTCTAGAACCACATCAAGTATAAAACACTTCTGGTAGCCATTCATAACATAAAAGGAGGAAAAGTGAACAAAGGAAGAGCCTGTGATTAACTTGTTGGCAGAAAAATTGCTGGTATCCATATCCCAGCATTGATCCTTTCTCTTTGGCTCTCCTTCCCTATCCACAGGATGTTTGGGGAGCTCAGATTTGTTTCACATTCTGTCTGCTGGACTCCTTAATACCCCAGCAAATATTTGCCAGACAAAGGCTGTTAAATGCTTTCTTTACCCGTGTCAGTGTGTTTGACTGCCCCTTGTTTGCTTCTCTATCTTCTTCACTGTTGTCTTCAATCATGACTCACTCTCCTAATTCCCTTTTTATTTCCTTGTTCCTCACTCTAATTTCTCTAGTTTATTATGTCCTATTCTCCTCTGACTTTCTAGGCTGCTCAGAGCTCTACTTTTCTTGTCTCCAACTTCATCTCCAGCAATTTCAATCCCCATTACTGAATTTCTTGGATAAACAGAGTAAACAAAGAGATAACAAAGGAACACAAATGAAGTACATTGTCTGAAGAAAACATCCCAATTTGTTGAAGATTTTATAGTGAAAAATTAAGTTTAAAATGTTACTTAAAAGAAGGGCAGTAAAATAAAACAAAGGATTTCTTACCAGATGGCCAAAAAAAGAGACCAATGAGACCAATGCATCACTGAGGTACCAAACTCCTGCTTTCAGACCAAATGGCACAAGCTACATTTGAAAGTACCAGATCCCATGGAAATGGACGTTTTACCTTTATTTGCAGTGCCAGCCAGGTGGGGTTTGGTGCTTTGTCCCTGTTCTTGGCAATGCAGCTGCAGCAAGCCCAGCCCCAGCAGGGGCCACCCTGACCCACCTGATTTTGTGGAACCAGGCACCCACAGCTGTCCCCAAGGAAATATCACAGTGCTGACATTGTTCCCAACAAAATTCACCTTTTTCCACACTCTTCCAGCCAGCCTGGGGAGGTGTTCAGCTGGTTTCAAAAACACCAGAGCAGATCTCAGGGTGTCAGGTAAAAACTGAATCACTACAGAAACATCCCCGTACTTTTCTTTGGTTAAGTACTGAGAAAATATATTTCCTGCAAAATACTTTTCTATAATAGGATTAATCACGCTGTAGAGGGTGGAGATGCAGATATTATCAGTGCCCTGTGTCACTTCTTGGATCTTAAGAAACTGTCCCCATCTATTTCTTTATTCACAGAAGTGAATTCAGTGTGTGAGTTGGGAATGGAGAAGAAATTACTTTCATTCACAAACTCCAAATAGATTGGCTGTCTTATTTTGTTAGAAAGAGTGAATAAAGCCCTAAACAAATAAACTAATCTACCTAGGCATGCAATTATTCATTGTGATTCCTTTTACTGTGCCCCTTTGTGCTCATTCTGGCTGTAAGAAAAACCAGCCCTGCTCTTCCCATCTGCACACGAGATGTTTTCAAAGGCCCTCCTGAGCCATTCTTGATAAAAGTCTACATTACTTTATTTAGGCTTATATTAAAACTACACAAAAATACTGGATTGCTTAAAATTAGTTGTCTTCAAAGACAGCTAAGGAAATATTACTTAGTCATATGTCCAAGGTGAATCATTCTACAGCTGATCTTTTACATTTGAGGCTTTTCATCACCAAAAAACCCCCCAAAGGCACCGATATCAAAATAGAATTGTATTTTATTTTAAAGTAAATTGTGCTGGTCTGGACTATTGACAGTTTGCTAGGCAAAGCCAGGCTTCTCAGCAGCATCAGGCACCACACACCTACAGACTTCTCACAATTTCTATGATTTAATGTCTCCTGGGGAAATGGGCAGAGTCAACTATGTTTAGAAAGTTTTCTCTCTCTTTTTTTTTTTTTTTTAATAGAACTTACCTGATTGTTACAGTTAACAGAAAATGTAAACTTTTAGAAAAAGACTTCTGAAGTCTTTTGAGAAAATCAGTTTTGGTTTTGCAGCTTTTACAGATGTAAAATGAAGCCGACATGAACTGCCCAAGTAAGCAGCAAGGTGACTGACAATAAACCTCTCAAAAATAATTTCACTCACTAAATGAGATTTTTTGGAACATTTCTGAACTGTAAATAATATAAAGGTTGGTGCTCAAAGATTAGAGTAAGTTAGAAGATAATTTATTTTCTGTGTGTTTTGCAAAATACAGAAATCCAATTTCCAGCTACTTTTTCCATTACCTGAAATAAGTATTGGGGTCTGATCACACATTTAATAAGAATATGCATAACTTTCTGGAAATTTCATCAGGAGAAAGGAGGATATGGAGAGTATAGACAAACAATCCAAAGAAATGAAGCACATTGGCTTTGAGAAAAAACGTTTTCCATATTATGATAAAAACCCTTTTAGAGTGCTAAGGGAAAATCATCTTCTGCAGTTTCTTGGACATTTTCCTTTGCTCCGAACTGACAGATTTACTTGGCATTTTGGTAAAATTTATTTCAGCAGCACTGTTCACTTACCTAAGTGTTTTAAAGCATATATTTGATTAATAAGCTCAGTTACTGAAACACAGACTTTCAAGAAATCCAAAAGACTATTTCCCAGAAGTTGGTATTGGTTGTTAAGAAAACCCCTGACATGTTTAGTGAGGACACACACTTAACATGTCCCGTACAACGTTGCAGAAGTGGGAAAATCCATCTGAGGCTGTGCCAGAATTCTGCTTTAGGTGAGGCCAGAGCTCCCCACCAGAGGGGACAGCCCTGATTCCATAATTTGGTTTCCATTTTTGTGCTCCTTCACGGGCTACATCCCCTTTGGATGACACTGTCAGGCCTTGCTGTGACTCAGATTATTGGGTTTTAAAAGAAAATGCAACAAATCCCTGATGCAGTTTAGAGCAAAATCCTGCAGGAGTGGCTGCAGCCCGAAGGAGCAAATGTCAGAGCACAGAGACAGCAAGAATGCCAGGGCAGGACAAGGACTCCCAGCCACTGCAGGGGTTTGTCTTGGGGTGTGCTGAGCTCCAAATCTCAGTAATAACTGATAAAAAATACATTAAAATATATATACATGCATATACTAATAGATGTGTATATATATAAAAATATATTACTATATTATATAATACATATAATATATATTTATAATACATTTATAATTATATAATAATAAATTATCTAATAATATATGCAATTATATATATATTTATAATATTTATAGATAAATATATCTTTATATCTTTATATATAAAGATATATTTTTTATTCATATATTTATATATATGAAAATATTTTTGCTCTTGTTTCCAATTAATTGAATTTCCAAATACTTAGCAGTGAAAAGCTGAATCAATTTTAAATCCTAATAAAATGGAAAGATGTCCTCAAACCCGGTGAGTCTCTTTGCTCTTTAAACTAGTGACAAAAGTTGCAATGACACACAGGGAAATGGCTCAGCACTCAGGGCATTTGCTTTGGCTGAATTATTCCACTCTGCCTCAGTTAAGATTGCCATTTGTTAATACAGCACATGATTTGATTTAAAAGTGAGACCAATTCAGAGATCTCATGTCTTGCTATCTGTGTGCATTTTCTTCACATAGTGACTGAACACCTTAGAGCTCCTTGGAAATGCACACTACAGTGCAATATAATATTTAGTCAGTTTATTACCATTGCTAAATGCACTGTTACAGAATAAATCTTTAAAAGCATGTCAGGACCTACCTAAGCTTTGTGACGGATTGAACGTTAATGCTTGCACTGGCCCAGGAAAAATCTCATTTCCCAATATTATGACAGCTATACAATGTGTAAATGCTGAAGTCACTGATTACATTCAAGTCAAATATTTATTTACCAACTGACAAGTGTTAGTCCTGGCAAGATAACAAAACCTGATGCTAATTAAGGGAACAATTTCTTCTGATGGCATCCAACAATAATGCAGTATGTTTAGAACAAAAAAAAAAAAAAAAAAAACAAAACAAAATACACAGGCATTTCAAAGATATTTTCCCCCCTGAATATGGAATAATTCTATCTCATGCACCTAAAATTTCATGGCACTATTAAGAACATTCTCCCCCTTACATACATCTGACTTTTCTTTACCACTGTTACAAAAGGTTGTGGCAACAGGGTACCATAGTATGGGAATACCCAAGGAAGAGATATTATTGCATTCTATCACTGCTTCAGCCACAGGAAAACATCACTCACCTCCCCTGAAGATGCGAGGATCCTAGCATGGTACAAACCAGGCCAGAAAGTTTCTGCAAAAGCAGCACTTCAGGATAAAATATTGGGAGTTCTGCAGGGAAGGCAGCTGAAGACCAGAATTTGTTATCATGAGAAACTGAAAGACAAGACATATAAATATAAATATAAATATAAATATAAATATAAATATAATAAATATAAATATAAATATAAATATAAATACATATATATGTATAAAGACTGTGAACTTGGTGAATCTAACTGTGAACTGAATCTAACTCATAGGCAAAATAGCGTTTTTCCTGTTCTTTCTTCTATCCCCCTCCTTTTTAAATAATAAGTTATGATTTTTCTTACTCTTTTTGTCTTTTTTTTTTGATTCTTCACATGGGATTTTCAAACCTAAAGTCTTTCTCAAATGTTACCTAAAAAATCCAGAAAATCAAGAAAAATTGTATAGTGAAAATTGGCCTTTTTTACATTGATATCAATCTTGGAAATGGAATCGAAGTTCCTGGCAAGTCTGATTTCCTGAATTGAAACTGTTCTTGAATTTTTTCTCAACAGGCACTAAAGGTTTTCTTTTTTCCTTTAAAGTTGGGATCCACATGTGATAAAGAGGCAGGTAGAGAAAGCATTGAGAAACATGCCCAGTTGCCTAAAAGCAAGAACAAAAGTATGTGGGGAAAATCAAGATAGAAAAACAGACAGGAAGGTGATAAAAAGGAAACAAATCCACTTTAAAACAAAAACAAAAAACACAAACAAACAAACAAAACCCAACAGGGAATGTATGAAGTAAAGCAAACCAGAATTCAGAGGGAGGTTAGGCCATGGAAGAATTAGTTCTGAGATATACCCACCATTACACAAGGGGATATTTTGAATTAGTACTGAGATATATCCACCATTACACAAGGGATATTTTGATATCTCTATTGACACCCAGTTTCATTAAGAAATGAATCCACACCCTGTGGTTTGAGTTTCCCAGCACACCTCGTGGCAAAAGGTGCTGCTACGCTGTTTGTGTGACATTTTCACTCCCAAACATTCATCTTCTTTCAGCTAAACCAGACTGATTAAAGTTTAAGCAGGAAGACGCGAGGCAGGGAGGTTTATTTGTTGCTCACATATGGCTCCTGTCATTGTCACACACGGCTCTGGAACACCAAGAAAGGGCAACTGTCTAGACCCCACTGAATCACCTGGAGTCCTACAGATGGTTCCTATTAATCTTCAGTTTCCTCAAAAACCTGCTCTTTCTTCCCAATCTGTAAAACCCCGTCCTCCTCCTAAGCCTTGCCTCAAAACTGATTTGTGAAATTAGAGTTGGATTCTGCAAACATTTGCCCACAGATGCGGAGAAAACTTGAGGCTACGTCTCCTTAATGACTTCAATATGACTGAAATAATTAAAGCTCAAAGCTTTAATATGAGAGCTGTCTTGATCCAGGCTAGAAAGTCACTGCCTTCCACGTCACAGTGAGTGAGGACTCTGATCTGAGCATGGAAACACAGAAATTCAAAGCACCCTCCATGTCTGACATCCACCTGAGGGAGGAGAGCCTCAGGCAAAGCACAGAGAGGGAAATCAGCCAGAAAGGGAGACAAGGCATGTGAGCAGAGGCTTGCCTGCCCCTAAAATAATACAGCACAAAGCAGCCCCAGCTCCAAAAGAGTAAACATTTTTGATTTAGGAGAAGGTCTCAGAAACTTGGGTTTACGAGCCTGAAGTGCCCACACAACCAGACACAGAGAGATGGAGCTGGTTTCTTCTGCTTGGTGATTATCTGAACTAAACCATCCCTACAGAGGGCACCTGGCTGCCTCAAACAAAACATCCCCACAGAGGGCACCCGGCTGGCCTCAAATAAACCATCCCCAGAGAGGGCACCTGGCTGGCCTCAACAAAACCATCCCCACAGAGGGCACCTGGCTGGCCTCAAATAAACCATCCCCACAGAGGGCACCTGGCTGGCCTCAAATAAACCATCCCCACAGAGGGCACCCAGCTGGCCTCAAATAAACCATCCCCACAGAGGGCACCCGGCTGGCCTCAAACAAAACCATCCCCACAGAGGGCACCCAGCTGGCCCCGTGGCCATGTAAAATAAACTCCCAGTGAAGGATTAAACACCAACCCTTGGAGCTTTGCCGTGCTGTGTGGGCACTCGGCGCAGGTGTGGGGTAAACACAGCTCTGAGCTCTCTCTGGGCCCATTTAAAGCTCGGGGAACAGCAGGGACAGCCCAGATATCACAAGGACATGCTCAAGGCAGATTTTAGATGAATTAGTGGCATGAATTGCACA
Source organism: Diglossa brunneiventris (assembly GCA_019023105.1). Lineage (NCBI taxonomy): Eukaryota > Metazoa > Chordata > Aves > Passeriformes > Thraupidae > Diglossa > Diglossa brunneiventris. Next base: position 2,104,790 of record CM032357.1, on the reverse strand, counting down.
GGGTGGGCAGCAGAGCTGCAGCCTGGCTGCTGGGGCAGGGATTATACCCTGAGCCTGTCACAGTGTGTGAGCACAGTGCCATTGACACTGCACACCACTGCAGATGCCAGGCAAAAGCAGGTGCTGTGCATAAAGAAAATTCAACTTCTGGGCCTGCTCTGCTGCTATAAAAATCACAGCAGCTTCTCAGAGAAACATCAAAGGCAGGATTTTTCATGTGAGATGGATATGACTCCATCCTTCCCTACTTCTGCACGTCAAAACATAATTACAGGATGAACTGGACCACGTTCACTGGTGATGTAATTCCAGTGAAGTTATTTCTGGGAGACAATCTAATCCACTAACACAAGTCTGCAGCATGTTGATACCTTATAATTAAACAAACTGGATTTCCCTCTGTCTCATCAGTACTGCTTGAAAAATACATTGTTTTGAAAATAAGATTAAATTAATACTTTTCTGGGTGGACCAGGCTAAGACTGTGAGGGTGGGGAGGCACCAGAACAGGCTGCCCAGAGAAGCTGTGGATGCTGCACCCCTGGAAATGTCCAGGACCAGGTTGGATGGGGTCTGGACAAGTGGAAAGTGTCCCTGCCTATGGTAGGAGGTGGGACAAGGTGATTTTTAGGGTCCCCTCCAACCCAAACCATTCTATGATTCTATGACCAGTAATGATTTGGTGTGTCATGAAAAAAACCTCAAATTATTGGCCTCAGGTAAAATTATACTGGCCTCTTCCTAAACAAGAAACTGCCTTTTAATATCACAGAATAAATTTTAGCAAAATATTTATGTCCTAGGCCTGGTTTCAAACATTAACACGGCTGAAGGTGGAGCATGGATGTTCATTTATTGTCTTTTCTAGAGGGATGGAGAGATGACCCTGCCCAGACTCTGCCAGCACAGCACAGGGCAGGAGAGCAAACAGTTGTGTTCCACCAAATAGAACACCAACATCTGGACTCTTCCAGCTGTTTTTAATTCTGTTTGAGGTAAAGAATCCACATGATCTAACAAGCTTGCCTCCACTTGGACTGAGCAGGCAGAGCCAGAGCTGTAACACCTCTTCCAACTGCCTCTGCTCACATCTCCTCTGTGCACATTCCCAATTCCATTCACTACCCTTGTCCTTGCATATGTTTTTGCATTATTCAGTAGCAAATTCAGTCCTCAGGCATAAACAAACAAATCACATATGTTTCATTAGCTACAGCAAGGTCTAATTGCAGTAAGCAGAAACACACAGGAAATTCAAAAATGTCCAGAATTGTTACTGTAGCCACCACAAAGTACAAATACTTAATACAAACTTTATCATTTAAATAATTTAATAGAGAGAAACCTAATGAAAATGAAAGGACACCCAGAAAGGAATATATTTCAAGGCATTAACATCCCATGGAAAAAATATATTCAGGTATAAAGTGGCCAAACACAATTATAACTTCAGGTTCTCAATGGGAGAATGGGCTTCAGACCCTTCTCCCATGCAGCAGAAGCAGTTGAGGATTTCACTAATGAAGGAACAAATAAAAACCACAGAACAGAAAATTCAATTCCACAGAATTCCAGGCTTTACAGAAGAGAAGGGGATCATGACATAATTAACAGTGCCAGATTGCTTTCTGTTCCCAGGGGAATTGTTCTAGATGTTCCTTCCAACCTCAGAGTTATCTTTTAAAAACGCTTGTGCTCCCTCAGCTTCTCACATTTCTCTCATGCTGCTTGATTTGTCTCAGTTTGGCTTACAGGTTCTAATACCAAGCTATCAATAACCCTGGAAGATTTATAAACATTTAAGGAACTTTCAGGAGAGTACAGAGAAATAAATAAAAATACATTCTCCATCTGTAATAAAACTGCATATCTAGAAATAGCATTAAATATGAGAATTTCAAAGAATATCCTAAAACACTTTTTACATTCTGAAAGTTTAGCTTGCTAAGTTAAGACATGAACCAGCAAGAACAAAACCCACAACCAGCTTTCAAGAAAAAAAGTTATTCCTACTCTATCAAAAAGAGACAAGCCACCAAATATTCATGTTGGCAGTCCTTGTAAGAGAATGTGAGAAAAGTGGCCCAATTCCAGCCTAAAGAACTTTTTTAAAAAAGAAAAAAAAATTTACTGCCATACAGTCTCCAGTGTTAACAAGGGGTGGATGCACCTCCTGAAAAATCAGAAAAAGAAATTTCTGTTTGTCTAGAAACACAAGTAAATTATATTTATACACCTGCTTACATGTACATAAATGCAGATAGAGGGATCAAACAAATGCCTGCATTGAAACACATGACAATGCTAAAAACCAAAAGTGAGCCATCAGAATTTACCAGAGCTTACTCCAGTTAATAACAGCAAGGTCTGGACCATATTTGGAATCTATTTTAAGAACAGACAAACATTCAGTCAAACATCAGCAGCACTTGCAGATCTAACAAGAGAATAATTTTTCTCTGTTTTGTTGGGAATGAGTAAGAAACACCAAACTGTTGGAGTTCCCACCTCCCCGTGCCTCAACTTCGTATCATTACAAAACAAACGCTGAAAAGAATTTCATAGGAGAGATGAGCATTAGTCCAATCCACTATTTCTCATTGTGAAGAGTAAAAAGGTAAATTCAGATGAAGACAAATGGGAGCCAGGCACTTCAGATATCTTCTTATAATTAAGAAAGTGTCAGAACCTCTGTCCTAAATTTGTTCTGTCAAAAGTAATAGAACAGATCATTGTTTCCAAGGCTAAGACACATTAGAATTTTTATTAGGAACTCCTAACAAATGAGAAATACAAGAGCAAAGCTGTTATTTGAATGTCACTGATTCTTCAGGTTTAATACATCTAATTTCCCCTTTCTCTGCTATTGGAGCTGTCTGCAGCATTCCACAGCACACAGGCACAAACACAGAGGAGCCTCTGGTTTGCAACTGAAATGAGATTTCATAAATCAAGGGAATACAGCATTGCATGTTAGGGGAAAGCTGGCTCTTCACTATTTTAAAACAATATTTTAAAGCACACTTTAATTCAAACAGAAAATTATTTTATCAGTAGTGTTAGCACCAGTTATTCTTTTATATGTTATTGGTGTCTTTTCATATCTTGTGCATAAAAATATATCATCCTCTGTTCTTCTTTCAACAACATCCTCTCTACATGCATTAAAGATTTTATCATCCAAAAATTCTAGTTCCTAAAAATCTTACCCTTATTTGATTGTGCAGCTTGGCTATTAATTATTTTTTCACTCAGTGTTGATTTCCTCCATGCAAAGACTCCAGTTTTATTTTTAGTGTCTTAGATAATTGTTCACTAATGCCTTATTAAAGCTGAACACCTGTAGCCTCAGTTATCTTATATAAATGAGTTAACAAGGAAAAAACACTCCCCCAGGGAAGCTTGTGTTATAGATCTGAACCAGGACAATTAAACCATTATGTACCTCCTCAAAGTTTGCTCTTCTTTGGTTCCAGTATTTCAAGCTGTTATTCCTGCTTTTTGGCAACCAGGGGAGAATCAGATTCAGCCCACAAAGAATGAACACAGCAAAATGAATTCTTCTGTAGGAAGTTTCTGCAGAAGCTCATGGCTTTGAATATGTTAGTCCTCAACAGAGATGATGAAAATGTCTTTTTCAGAAGCCTGGCATCCTGCTCTGCAAACAGACCAGATGAGAACCACAGCATCATTTGCTCACAGTTGTTCATTCTTTCAAACTGGTGCAGGCAGCAGCGAGAGGTTTCTCAGCTGCCTCTGCAAAGCAAGAACTTTGCCAGGCTCCAGAGCTGGCAGCAGCAGCCGGGGGAGGCTGGCACCACCAGGCACTTTTGGGGTAAGCTCAGGTGTGAATCCTGCAGCTGAGCCTAAAACCAGCCCTGCCCTCCCTGTCCCTGCTGGGATTCAGGCCCAGCAGAGCAGCAGAGACCAGCAGGAGAAGGAGGGGACCCCATCTCAGCTGTGAGCAGGGATTGCCCCAGCTCAGAACCACCTCAGGGCAGAGCTGTGAGCAGGGATTGCCCCAGCTCAGAACCATCAGCTGTGAGCAGGGATTGCCCCAGCTCAGAACCACCTCAGGCAGCTGTGAGCAGGGATTGCCCCAGCTCAGAACCATCTGTGAGCAGGGATTGCCCCAGCTCAGAGCTGTGAGCAGGGATTGCCCCAGCTCAGAACCATCAGCTGTGAGCAGGGATTGCCCCAGCTCAGAACCACCTCAGGGCAGCTGTGAGCAGGGATTGCCCCAGCTCAGAACCACCTCAGAGCTGTGAGCAGGGATTGCCCAGCTCAGAACCACCTCAGGGCAGCTGTGAGCAGGGATTGCCCCAGCTCAGAACCATCAGCTGTGAGCAGGGATTGCCCCAGCTCAGAACCCCACACCAAGCCAGCCCCAGAGCAGGTAAAGCTCCTTCCTTGGGCTGGCACCAACCCTGCTCCTTTGGGCAGACCTGGCACTGGGACACCCTGCTGGCACTGCCAGCGCAGTCCCTGCTCTGACACCAGCCTGCCCTTGGCTGAAACAGAACTAAATCTCCAGAATAAACAATCTCCAAGAATACACATGGACAGAAGCCAAAGAGCAAGGACAGTTCTCCAGCACCCTGGAATCTGCTGCTTTAATTTGTCTATACAGCTATATAAAACTAGCAATCTATCTTGTCTTTTCCTGAACAGCCTTTTATAAAGCAAATCAAATATTCTCACAAGTGCCATTGCAGTATCATTTCTGAATGGGAAGCTTGGGTCTCTTTAGTATAATTTGATAGTGTGTGATGTAATTGGCCCCTGGCTGATATCTTCATTTATTTCATGCATTTTCAGGTTCACATCAATACTGAAAATCTGGCACAACCTTTGTCCCCTTGAGGAAAAGAGCTTGTAACATAAACCTGGAGGAAGGAAAAGTGAATTATCCAAAGTAGGTGTGCCCTGAACAAAAATTCCCAGTAATTTCAGGTGTCCCTTCCCACATTCCATGCTGCTGGATGCACTTTCTGTGCTGTAGCTCTATTTAAAAATCTGACAGAAGAGAGATCTCTGAGTTAGCACCTATGCACTAAATCTGCAGGACATGATTCCCAATAAAAATAAAAATAAGAAATTCACTGGATGAGCACTAAAGTAATTAAAGTCTATCAGATGGATCCTTATTGCACTGTTGGTGGGATATACCCAGACAGAACTCCATTGAATTCCCATTTCCTTAACTGAAAGCACAATAATGCAGATCCACTGCCTCTTCCACAAATGGTTCTCTGAACTTCTTCACGACTGATGGTAAAACAGATGTACTGGGATGTCCTAAACCAATTTTTTGTTTATTTACAGGTATGAAAATACAGCCCCCAGTCCCAGTCTGTCAGATTTTACAGAGTATCACAAACCCCAGAATATATGCCCAGTTTAAACACGTAAAATAAAAATTACTCAACTCAAATGATGGCCCAAGGGCCTGCATGTTGTAAAGTTGACATGTTTGAATTATAGGAAAACCCAAGTGTCCAGAGCTAATTAAATCCATTCATCTTGGATTCTAAATTTCATACAAATCTGTAATGAAAACTTATTTCAATTTCTTCCTGTTACTTATTCCAAATCTCTCTATAGCTCTGCTAAATGACCAGATGGTAGCAAATCCTGGATCTGGTAACTGGAAAGGGCTTTGTGGTGCTGGGAGCTGTTTTTTAATAAGAATAACTATGATTCTCCATGGTAATGTATCACTCTGACAAAAAGCAGCTCTGTGAAGTTCTCCTGGAGAATGAAGTGAATTAGAGCACCCAGGGCCTCCCCTACCCCTGGTTTGGGTTGTGAGGGAGCTGCAGCACTCATTGGACACAGCTCTGCCCAAGAGGAGGAGGAGAACTGAACTTCTGCAATCAATTTGTTCTGTAGCACCCTGGCCACGAGGCTGAAGGAGCCTGAGGGACACAGAATTCACAGAATCACAGAACTCACAGAATCACCAGGTTGGAAGAGACCTTCGAGATCATCAAATCCAACTCAGCCCCAACACCTCAACTAAACCTCAACTAAACCCTGGCACCCAGTGCCACATCCTGGCTTTGTTAAACACACCCAGGGATGGTGACTCCACCACCTCCCTGGGCACCCATTCCAGAACTTTATCACTCTTTCAATAAAAAACTTTTTTTCCTAATGTCCAACCTGTATTTCCCTTGGTGCAGCTTGAGGCTGTGAGCTCTGGTTCTGTCAGTTCCTGGAGAAAGAGCCCAGCCCCAGCTGAGCACAGGCACCTTTCAGGAGCTGCAGAGAGCGATGAGGGCAGCCCTGAGTCTCCTTTTCCCCAGGCTGAGCACCCCCAGCTCCCAGAACCAGAGCAGGAGATGGACACCAGGGTTGGAAGCCAGGACACAAACACAGCATTCCTCACCTGACAGCAGAGTGCTCACCAGCTCACATCACACACCAGACATGACCCTGCCCTGCTTCCTCAAGGTCCTGCTCCAGGAGCAGCAGCCCCAGAGCCAGGGGAGCTCTCTCTCCATCCATCCATCCATCCATCCATCCATCCATCCATCCATCCATCCATCCATCCATCCACCCACCCATCCCTCTCTCTGCTTGCATTACAAACCTGGAATTCTGGGTTGGATCCAGGACGCTTGGGGCTTTCCCACTGCAGAACTGGAAGCCTGGAAGTTCTGGGCTGAGTTCCCAGGTCCTGCATGGCACAGCAGCCATCAGGCACAGATCCTGAGAGCCCTGCATCTGCTCAGGGAAACTGGTATTTGGGTAGAAACAGAGAAATTGAAACACACAAAAAAACCCAATTTTACAGAGCAGCTGGGGTATGGAGAGAGCAGACATTTGGAAGCATTGCATTTTATTTCCTGAGTTTGGGGAATAAGGTTTTGCTTTTAGTTTAAGTTTAATTTAATCCCTCATTCAAAGAAACAGTAACATCAGAATGCTTTTGATTGGTCTCCGAGCAAAATCTCCCCTTTTCTTAAAATACCCAAAACACAACTCACGAGATGAAAAAAATCGTGACAGCTCTGATAAAGAATAGATGAGACAAAGTGGAAACAACAGACACCAGTTCAGGGAAAAGCTCCCAAAACAATTATGAGATCTGTGCTCCCCACAGTTAGAGAAGAGCTCAGCAGACAAGAAGACGTCAGTGCTACCTCAGCAGCACAGGAATGTGCATCTCTGCCTGGGTTCCATGACTTGCAGATACTCATCTCCAATCTGTCCAGGCTTCAGTCACTGCCTGCACCTGGGTGCAGATCAAGAACTCTGCAGGACATTCAGGGAGCCCAGAGATTCCTCTGCCTCAGGACTGGCGGCAGTTTCTTCCCTGAGCTGCTCCTCTGACTCCAGGAATGATTCCACTTGTGTCCTGGCCATCTCTCACACATTCATTTGCTGCCTGCAGCCTCCACTTGTGTCCTGTCCATCTCTCACACATTCATTTGCTGCCTGCAGCCTCCTTTCTATGAAAAGAAAGGCACCAAAAAGAAGCAGGTAGGTATATTTAAGCAATGCACAATTGCAACAATGCACAATTGCAAAAATACACAATTACCCAAGACCAATCTCTATGATTTACATGTTTGTGTTCGTCATGATTAAGCCTTAATCACTGTTTGGGACTACAGCCTTAATCATATTTCCCCCCATCACATAAATGATGAATGACAAACAGTCACAGGACTCAGAAGTAGATCAAATCTGCTGGAGGATGACAGGTGGAGATTACCTTTTGTTGTGACAAATGAGATTTCCAGTCGGGACTCTGACTTGACTATTAGCATCCAGTTAATTAGTGAAATTCCAGGCAAATGACTCCAACCCAAAGGTCAGAAAAGTGGCTACCACTGGTGTACTTTGTGCTGCAGAGCATTCTAAATAGTTAAATGGCTCTGTACACGTGCATGGCTTTTGTTGGTAATTTATTCATGATTTTGCATTAATCACTGACATCCTGACACCTAATTAGCAACACTCACAGGTAACGTGGGGTGAGAACTACCATACGTATTTTAATAATCAAAGTTGAGACAGCAAGCTAAAATCAGGCCTTCAAGATGAAGAGTGACAGTCAGTATTTAATTAGTCTCATCTGTACATACTCCTCTCCTTTTCACTACACACAGCTCAGGCTCACTCAAAGTCAAACAGAAATTAAAGCAAAAAAGCTTTCAAAGATACCTTATAGAAATGCTACAAAATTCCATAAATAGATGAACACTGTAATTTTTCATCTATGGCTTAGAAAATCCTATGGAATTCTGTCACCAGCTCTCTGTAGAAATCACTGACATCATTCTTGGCTCCAAAAAGCATTGCTGCCATCCACATGCAATGCCACAACCTGAGGATTTAGGAGTGAGTATTTGAAAGGTTTCTAAGGACTAGGCCCTCTCCCTTCTTTAGATGATGCTTCAGGGTAGTACTTACCTAATTAGAAACTAATTTCACACTAAACCATTTTTCTCTTGGCTAAGTAATGACAAATCTGTCAAGGAGATTTACCTGGAGAACCATATTTCCTATCTTTTCATCGTGTGCTGCTTTCCTTGTGGGTTTTTTGTTGTGACATGAAATTCTTCTTTTAACCTGGAAAGAAAAAAATTCAAATCATTCAACTTGAACCAATTTTTTGTGTTTTTTTTGTTTTGTTTTGTTCTTGTTGTTTTGTTTTGTTGTTTTGTTTTTTTCAAATATCACTTTCTCCATTTTTTGTTTTCAAGGTTCAGGCCATTTTGGACTATTTGCTCTTATTTTGCTTCAGTTATTCACAGAGTTCCAGTGCTCTGTAACTTCCACACAAGGCTTTGTTTCGCCAGCAGAGAGATTTAAGCTGTTTAAAGAGTGCCAGGAGTTTTTCACCTGGAGGGTTCATTCACATGGAGTCAGTTGGGATCTCCCAAACACTCATCACAGACTTCACCTACTGCTGCATCCAGAACACAACAAATGTTCTGCAAGTTGAATTTCTGACTGGGGCATTTCATGAAAAAACAAATCCTGATTCCATGCAGCAGGCCCTGATTTTTGATAGTGAATTTAATGAGGATTTGTTCTTTTTTTTGGATCACTCACAACAGCCCTGTTTCTTAGCAACAGCACGTGGTGGAAGACTTTGACACAGAAGAAATAACAATCACTACATTCAGTAGGACAATGAAAACCAGAAAGAAGCAGCAAAGTCAGATTTAGTTTGTTTGAGGGTTTTTCACCCAAACCATTCACTCACATCCTCCAAGGCTTCTCCACAAGCATGGAAGGTGGGAGAAGTTGAACTGCCCTGGAACTGAATTTATTGTTTTCTTATTTATGGCAGCAACTATTCCAAAATAATTTCATGACAGTACTGAACATACAATCACAATATATAATCTCCAAAGAACGGGAAAAAAAAAGCGCCCATAATGACAAGAAAATAAGCAATTGCATAACTTGAGACAATCATGACTAAATGAATTTCAAATGCAAAGAGTTTGGAAAAGAACAATATTTGTCAGTGAATCATAACAGTTATTTAAAACAAGGTAAACTGTACAACTTACAAATTTGTACAAAATGAATCGTAACATTTAAAACAAGGTAAATTCTAAATTGTACAAAATGAATCATAACAGGTATTTAAAACAAGGTAAATTCTAAATTGTACAAAATGAATTATAACAGGTATTTAAAACAAGGTAAATTCTAAATTGTACAAAATGAATCATAACAGGTATTTAAAACAAGGTAAATTCTAAATTGTACAAAATGAATCATAACAGGTATTTAAAACAAGGTAAATTCTAAATTGTACAAAATGAATTATAACAGGTATTTAAAACAAGGTAAATTCTAAATTGTAGCACTTTTAGGTTGTAACTTGGAGCATTTCAGCCACCTGCTTTAGTGAGTTGCTACCATGAAAGCACCCTCACATCTGCCTTTTTCTGATGGCATTTATCCTCCTTTTCCTCAGCAGCTCATGCCAGACTCCAGTGGTGCAGAATGATTGGAAATTTTTTCTCCTCCTGTGAACAAGTGAAGCATCCATCTTAAACAGCAAAGATATCCCCAGTCCCCCACCCAGCTGGAACAGAAAAGCAGAAATTTCACATGTTCTGGTCAAGACATTTGGCTGCAGATGAAGGTGAACATGCAAATGGCTGGAAATTACTTTGTGCATCTACATTTACCCAATTTTGAGCAAACCAAAGCCACATAATTGATCTTCTCCCTTGAACAATCAAAAAAAATCCAAAAGTTATTGTTATTTTTGCTTCAGCAAACAAAGGTGTTCTCTGACAGCAGTTTCAAATGACAGCACTGCCAAATTGTGCTGATAACATGGGGAGATTGCAATTTGTGGTTTTGGAAGATCTGATGGGTGTTTCAAGAGCCAGAGTCTACATCCAGCCTGAAATTCCATCAGTGCAGAAGATGGTAGCACTCCATACACAGTCAATTACACCAATGTTGATACATGTCATGCATCTAAAGATGCAATATATTCCTACAGAAAGATATTTGAGAGAAAATTTTAAATATTAGATGGGTGGTTTACACTATCAGGGGACTTGAAATGCTCTAAAAAAATACAAAATACAGAAACCTTTGTATTAGAGAGCTCATACTGTAAAATCAAATAGGTGAGAGAAACAAAGGCTGGAAGAATTAAAAAAAAAAACAAACTACAGGATGCAGCAAAGGCCACTCAAAATACTTATAACACTTCTTGAAGCATCTGAGCATCTTTAGTCCACTCATTTATTTATGATTTCTCTTCTATTGTCAGCATTAAATGAGAATCCTGCCATGACCTTTGCCTGTGAAAAAGTCATCAATCAAAGCTCACAAAAAACCCCACACTGCAGAAGCAATAATGAAGTTTTTCTGAGGGTTCACAGGTTCTGCTCTATAAAGAGCCCTGAATATTAATACAGAAACCTTATTTTACAGCTTATCACCTGTGATGTTCCAGTTAACCAAAGCAACAGCTGATTATTCAAAGGAATAAAGCTTCAGCTCTTATTCCTCTCTGCTGCCCACCTGACCTACTGCTACACTCACCACAACAGCAAGTTGTAGTACACCTTGCAAGTGCAGACTATATTTAAAGTTTATATTCCTGATGTGTAAAATAAGACTTCTATTTGTCCAACATATTGCTTCATATGAGAAAGTTCCACTGATTATTAGAAATATATTACAGCTCTTCCCCTATGCTCAGAAAGAAGCTGAACGTGTTATCATCTGCACTGAATTTTATTCAGAAGTCTATGGAATACATGAACCCTTTCTTGCTTTAGACTTGCAACATCATTGTGACTTTTGAATGTTTTCATTCCTTCTGAGGTATCAATTTTTCAATCTTTTTTAAATAACCTGTATTGTTGGCAGGAGTTATGAATCCCAGTCTCTGGCAGCAAATGCATTCTGCAGGTACAGGGGTTCCTTTTGCAGAGAATCCCTTTGTGAGCCTTTGCTGTGTAGACAATACCAGGTGTTGCTTTTTGCTCCTGATTGAGCAGCCAGGAGAGAAAGGGAAGTGTCTGATTGCTGTCCAGCAGCCTGTTTGCTTTTTCTGCCTCCCAATCACAAAATACCCCGTGGATCTGCCTTCAGCTGCTGTACAAATTCAAAAATCTAGAAATACCTATTAAAACTTGGCAGCTAAGCATAACATTCTAAAAAGGATCTGATTTCTAAGAGAGCAACTAAGACTCCATAAAAGAATGGATAGAGCACCATAGAAATGGCTCAGAAATGATAGAGAACCAATGAGCTATGCAGGAAAGGAAATGGAAAAATGAATTAAAAACCCCGTAAGAGTGTGAGAACAGTTGGGGAAAAGAGAATCCCCAAGTTTCTGGGTGAGCTGGTGGAGAGAAAATGTAGGGGGTGCTGATTTCAGACTACAGCAAGAATCACCATTTATGTTCACAGACTTTTAAACTGGCAGATAAGTGTTTTGTTTAGTTTACCATGCTTGAATATATCAATCAATTATAAAAGCACAAAAAAAAAATCTCTCCTGAACAACACAGAAGGCAAATGTTTACTGTTTTCTTCACAGTTTTCTTCACTTTTAAAAATATTTAATTAACCAATAAAATCAATGCTACTTTTAGAAACCTCCCTGGCAAAACAATACTTGCACTATTGGAGGGAGAAATGAACCCCTCAGCTTCCTGTCACTGCCACGGGCACACACCATCCTCACCACCACAGCCCCTCCCAACATTCCCAACATTTATCTGCCATTTTCAGCTGGACAGACAAGGGGAGGTACAAATTGCAAGATCTTTAGCGTTTTTCCTGTAAAATCTTACAAAAAAAACCCCGAGGAATTCAGGGTCTGATTGTACTGGGTACTTCCAACAATCAAGTTCTAGCCTCAAAATCCTCTCAGCCATTCTTGGAAATCTGAATTAAAATAGAATTTCCTTATGTGAGAGATGACAGCTCTATGATCTGTCCCAAACAGCTCATCTTGATGATCTCTAAATTCCCACAGCAGATTGGCTGTGGTTATTCTGCTTCTTTATCCTGAAAATCGCAACAAAACTCCATGAACTGGAAACAGAATCAGGTTTTTTTTGCATAAATACCAGCTCTGGATATCGATCAAATTCTTTTCAAGCAGACTATGAAAAGCCAAATCCAATGATTAATGTGAATATCAGCTACAAGCACTCAGAACCCAGGCACAAACTGGCTGGATGAAATCATATGCATTTTGTGATATTGCAAATAGGGAAAAGAGAATTGATCTGTCGTGGATGCCTTCCCAAAATTTCACATTGGATTTCAGCAGAATGAGTATTTGAAAACCTTGAGCTATTTATCTTGTAATGAAGAGATTTTCTTCTTCTGTTCAGACAATATTGAACTGAACTGTTCACACCTGTCCACTGAATACCTGTTTTCTTTTATATGTCTCTAATTCACCAGTTTGGGCTGTATTCATGTGAAAAAATAACATAAAAAAAAGATTTCACAAGACAAAAGTATTTGTGAGAGAAAACTACACTGCTTTCTTGACTTTCAAGGGTAATTGGCCATGTGTGATGGAAATACTGACATATTTATCACAGGCTGAATCACACTCAACTCAAAAAGACATTTATCATTAAAAAGAACATGCAGAGTTTTACCAAGAGGGAATAATACATTCTGCTTTTTCTTTCTTTAATATGTTTTGTATAATCAGCTTCTTGATTATTTGGGTCATTTAAACAGCAAAGCTTGCTTATAAATTCTACAACATAAACAAGGTGCACAGCAGAAGTTGATAATGAACATGAAAAATGTGTAAGAAATGTAGTACTGGAAAATACAACATGCTTCAATGACACCATCAGCAGCTGAAATGGAATATTTGTCAAGTAACACCATTATCATCTTTCCATCAGCAGCCTCTCCAAGTGACTTTTAAAAAACTTCGCTAAATTTTATGTTAGGCACCTTTACACATGCACAGGAGTTTGATTACACATAAAAAGAAATTCTATATTTTTATATATTTATATTATATATTAATTTTATATTTTTACATGTATCTTTAATTGCTCAGTTGTTTTATTGTCTTTTATTTATACTTCATTCTGCCAAGGACAGAAGCAGCACTGCCCATCCTACTGCCAGGCTGGCAGACCCCTGTCAGGTGCCAGCTCTGTTCCCTGCTGCCCCTAACACTGCCCTGCCCTCCCCTGTGTCTGCTCAGGGGCTCAGATCTCCAAGGGAGGGGACAAATAAATCAGCCCTGTCCCCCTCAGAGCCACATTTCCCATCTGCCCAGTCAGACTGAGACAGTCAGGGATTTCCCTGGGTTTGGACAGCAGTCAGCACAACACTGGGATTACAGCCCTGAACCCTCCTTTTCTTTTGTTCCCTGCCTGGGCAGTGGGTTGGACATAACCTAAAAAACACTTTTAATCTGCCCTGCAAACCCAGCTGCTACAATGTCCTTGTTTAACAGAAGTATAGCGATTTTTGTTAAGAGAACGAAAATAAGAGAGAGATTTGTTAATTCTTGGAGTTTCTCACTTCAGAAACAACCTTCAAAGCCCACCTTTAGCCTGAGCTCCTGCAGACACAAACTCCTCCTCCAGCATGAGCTGATCATGCCTTGACCTGCTGGGATTTTGGCCATAAAACTTTACAGATCACCTTAAAAGAGTGGAATTAACACACAGCCAGAGACACACTCAGCTGGGAGACCATAAAGGGCTTGAACAATCCTAACTCAGATCCAGTCCAAAGACAGATCCCAAAGGGACTCAGGAATGCAGGAAACATTAATTATTTGTATGTTCTCAAAGCAATTATAAGTGAATACTATCCCTTTATGAATCTATAAAACATACTCTAATTTACAATTACAATTCACACTCACCTTAACCAAGTTTGTTTAAATCCACAGCCAGGATGGTGCTGAAGAGCACAGCTTAAAAAAAGAGTTTAAATTTTTCTCTTTAACTTTTCTCAGCAGTTCATTTACCTTGAAACAAGAACTGAAATAGAGAATTACATCGTGTCCTCCACACCAATTGAACTTTATTTTATTCCTAAGCCTAAACACTGTACTATAGTATTATTATATCACTGTGGTAGTACACACATATGGAAAAACACTCCCACAGCCTCTCAGTGATACTTGTCATTGCCTTACCCTTAACACAGTGAAACCTCAGAACTTCAGAAATAAAATCATTCCACTGAGTTAAACCTTCAATAAAATACTATTTTTATGCTGTTCTATAAATTATTTTGTAATCCTGCTTAAAATAATAACAATGTCCAGCCAGTTTATGGACACAAAGTAAGATTTTTAAAAAACCCAACACATTTTATCTACTCTTAGAGCCTCTGCTTGAAATTAATATATCATTTCTGGAAGCTCTGCTCACTAGAACTGGCAGATGCTCCATGGAAAATTGCCATTAACAATTAACACATAATGAAGAATCAACCTGCTGGGGCACCTGGGATAAATTTCATTTTTTCAATGCATTATTATTCCACTTGAGTGAGATAATAGATTATAATTTTAGAGAAAGTGACATATGGAACATTTATGAGACTTTGCAAAAATCATTTGAGGCCCTTAACTTATAACATTTATCACACTCTTGGAGGGGAGGGGAAGGACTTTGACAGGGAGATTTTAGTGGGCCAATTTTCTTAACAGAAGATTGAAAGACTTTTATCACAAAGCCACTTCAGCTATGAAGTCAAAATTCAGTTTCCAGCTCATGACTGGAAAAACTGTCAGATGTGAAGAGATGCTCTTGTTCTTCAACTTTCTCCTTCCTGTGCAAAGACTTCCTCTTGTGGCAATCACATAATTCCTTATTGCTGAGAGGGTGAAAATACCTGATTTTGCTATATTACTAATATATATATATATATTAGTAATTATATATGTGTGTGTGTGTAACAACCCAAATCTTATGGAGAGAGCAATTACTGTTCCAAACACCAATCACAATTATTTTGGACAACATCAGGAAAAAACCAAGCTATTCATTTCCAAGGGCACAGAACCACCTAGAGCAAATATTTTCCTCCTCCTGCCTCCCAGAGAAGCTGTGCCCCAGTCTGGTTGCTCTGGGATGGGGAAGATGTGGAAATTTTACATTTGTGTGCAATAATTCCAGGCACAGCCAGTCTCACCTGCTGCAATCTATTCAGAGTTTTTCCATTTTCAGATTTGTGACTTATAATGGGCAACTGAGCTGTTCCAAACCTGGCTGTGGTACAAAAAAGCTTTCAGACATCCCAGGAGAAAGACTCAGAATCTGTAAACCACACTTTGAATTCTTTAATTGCCAACCTATACTTTTAGCCCTCAATATTTATTTGTAAGAGGTACAGCAGTCTATATAATAATTTATAAAAATCACACAGAGCAGGGTGAAGCCTTGAAGGAAAACTCCTTTTGCTGCTGAAATAACAACAGTGAGACTCAGAAGCACAAGCAGGCAATGAAAGCTGCAGGAGTTCTCTGCATGAGCAGGGGGAATCCAAGCCCAGGGTTACATTCCTGGCTCTGCATCCTCCTTCACCTGAAGGTGCAAATGAACATCTGCTGGCTATTTAGTTATGTCACCAGGACTCTAAAAGACAGGGAAAAAAGCCAGATATTCCAAATACCTGATGGACTTACAGAGTTTAAAGTGACAGGAGTGGTGGTAAAATAATATTCTCCTGAACATGCTCTTACTAAAATAAGGTATGACATGTTCTGTGGATTGAAGAGCTTCTTTTGTTAAGATTGTCCTTCATGGGCATCTTGTCATGTTGCCCTTGAGAAAAATGTGCAAGTTCACAATTCTGAGAACACTGAGAAGTTTGAAAAATGAAAAAAAGGACAACAAAAATACCCAGCTCTATCAATAGAACAGTGCTTAAAGCAGCCTGAGGAACCAACTGCCTCAAAAGAGTCTCCAGCCATGCTAAAAAGGAATTCAGAAACAAGATAAAATAAGTTACTGCCCAAATCCATGCTAAGAGTAAATGTGGACAAGGAAAACCAGTGACATCTTTCATTGGTTAAAAAGATGCAAAATTGGCCCAGCAAAATTTCAGTCATTTGTCAGTTTGACAGAATTCAGTTAATAGAAAAATCACAAACAAAAACAAAACAAATTGAGTGCTATACTTTTTCAGAACACCAAAATAAAGATAGAACACACTTTAGATATAGAGAACAATACCTACATTTTACTGCTTTGATACAATATGTATTTATGAATTTCACCTGTACCTTTTAATTTTTTTACATTAAATGATTAATCACTAAATATCTGGAAATGTTTTTTTCATATGTGAAAAACATGGTCAGTGATTTGAGGTTTATGATAAATGGGAAGCTCCCAAGCTCATCTCTTCAGTACAACTGGAGTGGTTTCACACACCAGGTACCCAGGGGAGGACAGCCTCCAATGGTGACAGAAGGGCAGGGCAAAACCTCACTTTTCACCCCAAAAAGGGGTGACACTGGTTGATGCACAGCTCCTGCTGAAAAACTGGATAGCTTAACATGCCCTGGGCAATCCATCTTCCCTTCAAAGACACGCACAGCTCTCCACTAAAACACTTCAAAATTCTGCAGCTCCTGGCCCAGAGCTTTCTGCAGGTTCCAAGAGCCTTGAGATGGAACAATCCCGACCCTCACTGCCAGTTAGGATGCCCCATTCCCAAACCCAGTTTGCTCTGTGTTTTCCTGCCTGTCCTGTATTCCAGGACACACCGAAATCAGCTCTGCTGCCTTCCCCATGGCCCAGAGGCTCTCCTCACACTGGCTGCTTGGAAATAAACAGATTTTATAGACATTTTTCACATGAAAACACCTTGTGGATTTTGGATGGATGTTAATTTGTCCTTTACCATGTCCGCAGCAAAGTTCGGCAATGTGGAAATCCAAGCACATTTTTAATTTTAATTTTCAATCTCTGCCTTGGGTGCTCTCTCTTTTCCTAATGATTTTCCCTCCCACAGTAACTAGAAGCCACAGACCTCTTGGAATGATGCTGAAGCTTTGCTTCTGTTTTCTCATTTTTAATAGGCTGATTTTCTTTCTCAGAATGATTTTGTGAATTCTACAACATCTAGGAATGCTAAGGACAAACTGTGAAGATTAGACAGTTTGTGGATTTTTCTGTCTGCTTATTAGGCACAGTGAGTTTGATCTAAACGAGTTTTCTGCATTCTCCCTTTATTTTTCTCTCTATAATCTCTCTTACTTGCACATAATTCACATATGAAAAGAAAAAGCTAACAAAAGAAAGAAATGTTAAATCATTGTTCTGCTTTAAATTTCCAATCCCTTGAGTGGTTCCCAACCCACAAGTGCTTCTTTATTCCTTTCATTTCAATTACCATTTAACCATCAAACAAAATAACCAGCAAAGGAAATAAGTTATGCAATATATGGCATTCCCCTGGAAAGATTAAGTAGTTTTACAATAGGTTATTTGACAATGCTGAGAAACAGATAGAAGCAATTAACATCAAATTGTTACTTTCCTCCAAAGGAAAATATTTGTTTAATTCCACCATTGAAATGAAAAGAGAAATTTAATTACAACAGTGTTTTAAAGCTGTCTGTCCAGACTAACAAAAGCACAGCCACATCTCCCTGGAGCCCTGTTCAATATTAATGTGGAATGTAGGTGAGCCAGTGGGGGAACATCACAGGATGCCAACTGTCACCCTGCTCACACTCCATAACAGCACCAGCAATTTCAGCTCTGTAAACCGTGACCACTGATTTTTAAATAGACACATAACTATCAGAGGATAAGCAAATTGAAATATTAGATTTCCCGTCTTTTACATTTGAGCTGCAAGTTTGGTGTATGCTTGGTCTGCAGTTTTCCATGCTGTCACTGTCACGTGTTCTGGAAAAATCCCTTTGCCAGGATTTCTTCTCCCGGGAAGCTGAGAAGCCTCAGAGAGAAATGAAAACAAGAATTATCTGATTGCTTCTCCCCGTTTGGGGCTGCTTTGGAATGAGGTTGGAGATTGTTTATCCACCAGGGGCATGTTTGATTGGTTCCATGTCAATTGTTTTTACTTAATGACCAATCACCATCAGCTGTGTCAGACTAAGGAGTCAGTCACAAGTTTTTCATGATCATTCTTGTTAAATCTTGTCTGTATCCTTCTCTTTCTTTAGTATAGTTTTAGTATAGCAAAATATAATATAATATATATTATACAATATTATACTATATATAATAAATTAGGCTTCTGTGAACATGGAGTCAGATCCTCATCTCTCATCTCGTCCTGGGGACCCCCACAAACTCAACACCATACTCTTTCCAGCTGTGATTTAAGATTGCACCAAATGAGATTTTCATCCAGACAAGGCTGGAAAATGATGACTATTACCAATAATCCTTGAAAAACCCAGCAGCAAGAACAGGAAACTCTTGGTTTAGTTTGCAGTGAATAAGAAATATCTGTTCAAAGCCTTCAGACGTGATCTGATGCCTAAAGGAAGGCACAGAGCAGCCCTGAGTTCAGTGTGACCCTCAGGGACAGCTCTGTGGGACTGGAGCAGCAGTGACAGTGACAATGGACATAATTTGGCAGCACAGCACCTTTTAAAGCCTATTTTTAAATTAGGAGCAGCAACACCACAGGTGTGACAGTAGCTAGTCCTCCCCTTCCCACTTTTCTTTTTGATCTTGCTATCATTTATTTGTATTTACAGAAAGCAGCTAATTAATTCAGAGTGCCTGTTCCTTGTGGGGCTGCATTTCCTTACATGCTGAATAACAACACAGAGATGGGTGGGAAAACTACAAAGGGAGGAAAACCAAACAGAAATAGGTTATGAATCTTAAAATTCGTGTGTACTGAGAGAACAAAGAATGAAAGTTGATTTAATAGAAGGAATGGGATTTCTACAGACAATTCAGAACCACAGTATTCACAAAGCTGTCTTTCAGTGGGAGCAGTGGAGAATTCATCCCAGGGCTTGATAAATCCAACTCTTATTGTACTTCAAAACTTGACTGAAACCAGCAGCTTATCACTATTAGATAACATGAGACAGGAAAAAACTCAGAACACATTAAAGAGCAGGTTCAGTCATAACTGCAGCTGCTTCCTGTAAGCTCTCTCTTTTGAATAATAAAATTATTGGGCAATTAAAAGCAATTGCCACTTCTGTTTTCCCACTGATAAACATTATAAAAAACTCAGAACCACTGCTTTTTCCTGTTTATAGGAGAGCTCATCATCACCACCACCCAGCAAACTGCTCTGCCTGGGTCAGGCTGGATTTGCAATGGGAGCTAAAACAGGAGCTGCAATAGGATCAGGTGGTTAAAGAGCAAACAATCCACACTGGTAAAGCAGAGTGCCACAACCACCCAGCCCCACTGAGCAGGCTCACAGCACTCCTGAGCTCTGTGTTTGCAGTGAGGCCCCTTGTGAAATCCCAGTGCCAAACTCAGTGAATTCAGGGTGTGCTCAAAGTGAAACTGCTCTGTGTAACAGCACACGGCTGGGCAAAACCTCTCACTCCCAAAAAACCACTTTGGTGTTGGGGTTTTTTTTAATAATCCTGAGATGTATGGTTCAATTTACCTTGCCTTTATAGAGGGAACTATAACCACCACACTGCTGGCTCTGCAGGGCCCCAGGCAGCAGCTCAGCATCCTCCCCCTGAGCTCCCCAGCCTGAGGCTCTGGTTCAGCTCAGGGAATGCTCCCTAAGGACCACTTGGCTCTGAACTTGTGGCTGGAGTGGGGCTGTGCGGCCTGGGGACTCAGAGGTGCAGTGCCAGGGATGCAGAGCAGCCCCAGGCTATCCCAGGTACAATCAGGGATGCAGGAGCAGCCCCAGGCTATCCCAGGTACAATCAGGGATGCAGGAGCAGCCCCAGGCTATCCCAGGTACAATCAGGGATGCAGGAGCAGCCCCAGGTTATCCCAGGAGCTGCAATCAGGGATGCAGAGCAGCCCCAGGCTATCCCAGGTACAATCAGGGATGCAGGAGCAGCCCCAGGTTATCCCAGGTGCAATCAGGGATGCAGGAGCAGCCCCAGGTTATCCCAGGAGCTGCAATCAGGGATGCAGAGCAGCCCCAGGCTATCCCAGGTACAATCAGGGATGCAGGAGCAGCCCCAGGTTATCCCAGGTACAATCAGGGATGCAGGAGCAGCCCCAGGTTACCCCAGGAGCTGCAATCAGGGATGCAGGAGCAGCCCCAGGTTATCCCAGGTACAATCAGGGATGCAGAGCAGCCCCAGGCTATCCCAGGTACAATCAGGGATGCAGGAGCAGCCCCAGGCTATCCCAGGTACAATCAGGGATGCAGAGCAGCCCCAGGCTATCCCAGGAGCTGCAATCAGGGATGCAGGAGCAGCCCCAGGTTATCCCAGGTACAATCAGGGATGCAGGAGCAGCCCCAGGTTATCCCAGGTACAATCAGGGATGCAGAGCAGCCCCAGGCTATCCCAGGAGCTGCAATCAGGGATGCAGGAGCAGTCCCAGGTTATCCCAGGTACAATCAGGGATGCAGAGCAGCCCCAGGTTATCCCAGGTACAATCAGGGATGCAGGAGCAGCCCCAGGTTATCCCAGGTACAATCAGGGATGCAGAGCAGCCCCAGGCTATCCCAGGTACAATCAGGGATGCAGAGCAGCCCCAGGCTATCCCAGGTACAATCAGGGATGCAGAGCAGCCCCAGGCTATCCCAGGTACAATCAGGGATGCAGAGCAGCCCCAGGCTATCCCAGGTACAATCAGGGATGCAGAGCAGCCCCAGGCTATCCCAGGAGCTGCAATCAGGGATGCAGGAGCAGCCCCAGGTTATCCCAGGTACAATCAGGGATGCAGAGCAGCCCCAGGCTATCCCAGGTACAATCAGGGATGCAGAGCAGCCCCAGGCTATCCCAGGTACAATCAGGGATGCAGAGCAGCCCCAGGTTATCCCAGGTACAATCAGGGATGCAGAGCAGCCCCAGGCTATCCCAGGTACAATCAGGGATGCAGGAGCAGCCCCAGGTTATCCCAGGTACAGTCAGGGATGCAGAGCAGCCCCAGGTTATCCCAGGTACAATCAGGGATGCAGAGCAGCCCCAGGTTACCCCAGGTACAATCAGGGATGCAGGAGCAGCCCCAGGTTATCCCAGGTACAGTCAGGGATGCAGGAGCAGCCCCAGGTTATCCCAGGTACAATCAGGGATGCAGAGCAGCCCCAGGTTATCCCAGGTACAATCAGGGATGCAGAGCAGCCCCAGGCTAACCCAGGTACAATCAGGGATGCAGAGCAGCCCTGAGGAGGTGCATGGTGCACACACAGGTGTGTGTCCATAATATCCATTTCCTACCTCCCAGAAGTGCAGCCTGATCAGTCAGAGAAGGGAACAGGATGAGGTTTTTGATCCTGTTTCATGCGAGGGTGTAGAGCTGCTCAGAGATGTGTGCACCTACTACAAACACACTTCCACTCCCACCCACAGCATCTCCATTGGTGACTAATTAAGTTCTGCTTCCTTTTTTTAAATATTTACTTGTTCAATAACACTTTCTGCCCTTTAAAGCAAATATAATTTGCAAAAAGTTCTGAACTTCTATGCATAAATTATTTGTTGCTATGCTGGTTCAAAATGCTTGTTCTGAAATGGAGCAGGGCAGGATTTTCACAGGCCAGCTGGAACCTGTGTGATTTACCTGAGAGAACACATGCAGGTCACAGTGATCAGCTGTCATCAGCTCGGTGACAAAAGCTCTTCCTCAGCCAGAGGCTCCAATAGAGTGTGTGTGATAAATATTGTCACCTGCAGTGGGATGAAAGGCAATGCAGAATTTATTAGTACTAGACAAAAATAACAAATATTTGGATAAAAGTTTCAGTGTATACAGCATAGAAAAGACTTGCTTTCCTCTTCCATTCAGGTTGTAATGAATATTTTAAAATTTTCCTCAACGTTTTCAATCAATAATCTAAAGACTGTGTAATTTTCAAACTTAAAAAGTGATGCAAAAGATAGAGGTAGTGCAGGATGATAGGACTCTCCTCTGAGCAGGGTAAATTCAATGACTGATTGATCTGGATAAATGAAGAACAAATGCAAACAAAATAGTTTGAGATGATAGTTAACTGATCACAAAAAAAAAAATCAAATAAATCACAGTTTGGGAAGTTTCTAATGGAGCGACATTCACAGCTCTTTATGGCAAGTGACCCACTGAAAGTTTCAAAGCTCCTTATTTACCCCCTGCTCTAACACACAATCCCAAACTTTGATGTTCAGCGCACACAAAATAAATGAAGTGAATATTCAGACCTTGTAACAAAAGAAGGAGCCCTGACAGCTAAAAATTTGTGGAATACCTTGAAACCTAAAAGAAATAGGAAATACAAGAGAAGATAGCTCTTTGCAATGTTACTTCTGCACTACTCAGATATTCCTATTCCCAGCAGGAGTATCTGAGAGGGATGGGCTGGCACCCAGCTGGAGCAGCTCCTTTCCAGCTCCTCACAGGGACAGGAGCCTGGGAATCTCACCTGGAAGCTCCCAGGGCAGCTCTTGCCTTGTGTTTCTGCCCTTTTTGGGCTCAGTGCAGGACTCAGCTGCACACACACACCTGGAACATGAAGATCCTCTGCACCTCCAGTTCCACACTTCACATCTCAGAGCAGACAGGCACAGAGGGACTGACAGAGGTGTCTGACCAACACTAGAAAGTACAAAAAACAATAATGCTGGAGTGTGAAGTGCCCATGGTAGGGTGACCAGGGGCCACAGAAGTGCCTGATTTCCATACACAAAGAACCATTCCTGCTGCATTGCCCCTTCCAAAGCAGCAGCTCTTATCTTCATTTACAGCCAATCAACAAAAACAGACCAAAGAAGTGTTGTAGGATTAAAACCCCTGAATGTTCCAGTCATTTTACAAGCAACATTTAATTTTACTGTGTTACCGTGTTAAGCTGAGCAATGGAAGGAAACACAATCAACTGCTCATCGTATTTAAAGAGCTTCAAAAAGATCAATTATCTTTATATGGATAAGGAGCAGCTATCGATTTCAACAGTGTTATTCAAATTCCATTTAAGCAATGAATTGCTCTGCTTTTTTATCAGCAGGAGGAATGGATTAGAGTGGTGCAACCCAATCCTTAACACTGTTCAAAGCAAGCACAGCCCAGTGGCTTCTCAAACCAGGGAAACCTCTCTGACATTGATCTTTCTAGTGGAATGGAGCAAGAAACAGAATTCTTGTTCACTATTCCTGCAAAAATACTGGGCAGAAATAGTGAAACTCTGTAAGAGAAAAGGTAAAAGCTATTTAGAGATGGCACACTCAGTCCAGGGGCTGGACCTGCCTGTACAGGTGTGGGTTTGGAGAAAAAGGAAAATCCCTTTCATTGACTCACAGACAAGGCTGATGCCCTTCCAGGGAAATTTCCTGGCATCCAAAGTGTCTCAAAGACAAAAAACCCTTGCTGGATGCCTAATCAAGCCAAGCAAGTCTTTACATATTACCCATTTTTTTTTATTCCATATTTTAATCAATTTAACCCAGTGATTTTATGGACACCCTGGATTTTAAACAATTCTGAACCTCTCTGCAATTTGGTAAGAACTTAAAGCAAGAGAAAAGAAGTTATTTGTGGTTTGAAAGGACAGAGCCAGGCCTAGAAAGAAATCCTGATGAAAACACAAGAGTGTTTGCAGCATTTCTTTGGCATCTCCTGTCAGCCTGCCTGATCACAGCTCTTTTCCTCACTCAAAACACAGCTCCACTCCCAAACAGTTGTGTGACTCCAATCAATCCACTTTGTGTTCACCAACAGAAAAAAATAGGTGTAAAATTGGGCTGTAGATTTTTATTAACCTCTATGGAAAAAGAAAAATATCAGGACAGATAATACCTAACTGCCTGTGTAGATCACAGCATCAGAAACAAAAACTGCAGAGAGAATCTAAGGTTTCTGAGATTACCTTGGAAACCTCGATGAAAGAGCTACTACAAGAGGAAAAAAATATCCATTTTGCATAGAATACTGCTGTCTAGGGGAAGGGCAGCTAGGAGGCACAATTTAAAACAGATTTTAAATAGGTTTCATTAAATTTAAGGGTAGTTTTCAAGCCTGCTCACTTCCAAACTGGAGGCAAAGCCTCATGTCCCCAGAAGGTTCCTCTGTTCAGATGGAGAACTGCTCCTGGATCAGCAAGGCCTGAAAATGCAGATTCAGAGGCACAGAGCTGCAGAGAACACAGCGCAGTGAATGGGGACAGGGTTTCAGTTCTGTTGGGGCTGTGAACACATTCTGCTGCCTTTCCTCACTATTGAAATGATTTGCTACCCCAGCCACAACCAGCACACTGAACTATCTCCAAAGTCCCCCACCTGTGAGATTGAAGTGGTTTTGCAGGTTTTAATAAAATTTCCAACACAAAGGATGTAATGCTGACCCGCAGTTTGGAAAAGTGCAATATTTGCAGTAAGAACAGCCATCCTGGGAGGAGTGCACTCCTCCCAGCTCCCTGCAGGACATTCACTCCAGCTGGAGAACTCTCCCTCTCACAGGCAATGATGCTCCCAAGCTCCTCGCTGTCCTGAACCCTCCCTCTTGGACAGCCACGAGTTCCTATTTTCTTATTTGCTGTCTAATGAATCCATACTGAGGGGTTTGTAGCTGTCCTGATCCCTGTTACATTTTGCCTGGGTGCCCTAAATAACCCTGCTGTCAATAGCAAGCACAGCAAGCGCTGGATGAGTGCTGCATGTTTGATGTGAGAAATGAAAAATCAATGTAATATGCCCTTACTGGAGGCACCTGCAGATAGCATCCAATAGAATTGATTAAGCCCTACACAATAGATAATAAAGCTAATTAAAACCCAACTGGAACACCACAGTGCAGCTCCACATTTAAATGCAGTGGTAAAGACAATGCAAGAAGAAATTAGAGGGAACACTTAGATATGACTAATGGAGAAAGGTATCAATCTACACCTAGATAAAGGTTTATTATTGCCCATAAAGTCAAATAAAATCCAGAGTGTTCATATTTTGCTTTTCCTGAACACAAAAAGTATAACCTTATATGTTGCAGTGTAACTTTGACACATTTTTTTAATTAAATAGCAATCCACGTATTCACGTTATTCTGCTGAGATGGAACAATTTCCTTTTATTCTGCTCTAGATAATCACAATTTTAAAGATTTAATGATTTTATAACCTTCAAGCAAAGTATCCAAAATAATTTCTGAAAGAAAACAAAAATAGAACAAAATTAGCACCAAACAAACTTTAATGTGACATTTCCTGCATCCCCTACAAATACAGAACTCCATTTAGGTGAAAGCTTCTATATTGACTACATACACACCCCTGTAGTTCTAACTGCTGCTTCCAAAGGAAGAATGGGCTACAGGAACAAAAGGAAGGAAGAAAGGGAGGGGGAAAAAATTTGAATTTAATTGGGTATTACAGAAGAAACCTGATCCTGAATGCAATTCTAAAAACCAACTAATTCTCAGTTTCATTTATCTTGTCCATTCCTAAAGCTCATTCCTTAAAAGCATAAAGCAAACAGAATCCCATCAGAACAATCTAGTTTGCATAGGATATGAGATTAGGAATGATAAATGCCTCTCATTATCTAGGAAAACCTTCAAAAGAATAAAAAGGTCAGAGTTGTTTGTAGCAGGACAACATTGGAGACATCCTCAGAATTGTGTTAGAAAGTTCTGAAATATTTTTCATTTTGCTATTATAGAAGAACAGCTTCAGTCAGGAGTAAAGTCTGGTGCCCTCCAAAACAATCTTCAGAACGAACAGCAGGGAGAAGAGGAGGAGTGGTGTGCTGCTGTGTGATCCTGCCAGCAGCTGTGCCAGAGCCTGAGCAGACGCAGCCCGTGTGCCCTGGCTCCTCTGGGCAGCATTGACCAGACAAAACCCTCCTGGATTAGCCCACATCCAGGTTAGTCTGGGGTTTTTATCCGTGGGAAATCCGGGCTGTTCCCACCAGGACACACAGAGCAGATCCAAGGGACACAGAGCACAGAGCAGCCCAGCTGTGTGAGCAGCGCCTGGGTGGATCCTGCTCCCAAGGCCAGGGCACACATTGATGGCTCCAGGTCACAAACACTCAGTAGCCTCCTTCCACCTGCCTGGTATCCTCTGTCACATCCCTGTCGTGCATTATTAACTGGGCAAGTATTTAGCCACAGTTTAAAGAAGCTTCAGAAGCCAATGAATTTCCCACATCCTCACTTGGAAGCATTCACATTTGATTTCTGTGCTTGGAGAGTTTTTCCTGCTTTGACCTGCTCCACAGCAGCCCTGGAGAGCTCAAAGAGGAGCTGTAGTCCTGCAGTCCTGCACAGACTAGACACTGGTAACTGGGCCATGAATATTCTGTCTGTCCTGAGCAGTTTAATCATTAATTGCCCAGCTGAGTGACTGTCACCTCCAGCCCTCCTGGACATGGCTTGTGTAACCAGGAGCCACTTCTGGTTTTAATAAAGTGTTTTACAATGAAGGACCAACACTCCCACAGGTCAGAAGGATGCTGGTGTAGAGCATAACCCCAGGAAAACCAGAGTGCATGCAAGTGTAGCAGGAGAGTGAGCCTGGCCTGGAAAAGCTGAAACCACCCATTTTTGTTGAGGTCTGGTGCAACTTGATATACACACGGTGTGAAAACTTGAGCATAACAGCAAAAGGTCTTTTAAATCAGTTTAAAACTTAGGATAAAATAAACTCTTCTAAAAAAAAAAAAAAAAAAAAGAAAAAGAAAAAATCCAAAAGCGCCTGTATTTTGCTTTTGTGCAGAAACTCCATAAGGAAGCAGGTAAAACACGGTTCTATACGATGCATCCTTTTCATGTGAAAAGATTCTGTGAGTGACAACTCTCCTGTGGTCTCAGAGCAAGCTGCCTAATGAACAGCGAGAGCTCTTTAATGTTAATGAAAACATCCTGTCTAACTCCTCCTCAGACTCCCTCTTTACTCGGTGACAATCACCTTTTAAGTTGCCACAATTCCCTGCTCTGGAGGAGCAGCTGAGGCTGTCACAGCCCGGCTGCAGTGTCAGAGATTAGCTGAACTGCTCCTCTCCTCTTAATGGAGTTACCTGTTAAATCCCCACCTGCTGCCTTGGCAGGTTTTTATTAAGCAATAACATCTTTGGAAGATTCCAGCTACCAAAGGTTTAAAATGAATGGTCTGGGTTTTTTTTTTTTTTTTTCATCCTTGTATTAGACAAAATGAACTCTTCCTTCTGACATTTTAAAAATCTAGCTCACATCTATTACTAATAAACAGAATTTTCAAGGATTTAGTGGGGTATTGTGCTGACATCAAACAGCAGAAGAGCAGATTATAACTTTCAGTGACTGGATGGAGAATTTCACAAGTAGAATAACATGCAAAACTGGGAGAAAACCTTGACTTTTCCCTGCCATATGCACAAATGTATAAACTCTTAGTGACATTTTAGGTATTATGTGCAAAAGAAGAAAGATGAATTAACATCCTGTCTTCTTGGTAATGGAGAAAAAGAATCTCAGTCTTGTATCTACAGAATTCACGCATTTCTTGCTAACTTTAAATCTCTATTAGCCATATGGAGCAAGTCCATCTGTTTTTACTAAATTTGACTACGAAATCTCTCTGTGCATATGATAATTACATATTGATCTTGAATATATTCTTGTATGCTCAAAGATTCCACTGGAGCTCGTTGGCCAATTTCCTTATGGTAATTAGTGGTTAAAGGAGCTCTGAACATAATCTCATTACAACAGAAAGGAATGCAGCCTTTTCAGAACATCCACAGTTTTGGTTTTTTTGGTGTTTTTTTTTTTTTTTTCCTCCCTGGATTTCAATAAAGGACTTATCAATGCAGTAAACAGGGAAGAGAATATGAAATTGTGTCTATGGCAACCACATTATAGCTCTCCACTTTGTACTTCTCTGGCTTTTCAATAGAGTCACACTCATTTTTTCCTGTAAACAGGTCAGTTAAAATATATATCAGAATTATTTCACAATTGTTACCAACTACAATACTGGACCTGTAAATTCTCATTTAAAAATGAAAGAGACTTTTCAGGAAGAAAAATGAAAAAAAAAAAATCTCTACTGAGCTAATGGCTTCCTAGAAAGCTTCTGCTATTGTTGCTACCTGGCACCAAACTCTGCTACTTGCAGACAATTATTGCAAGAATATTTACAAGAAATAAGTTCAGTTCTGTAGAAATCACATATTTTGAGAAGAAAAAATATCCTAAGCTTCTTTGTAGTGATATAAATTTAATTTCTAAACTTAACTTGAATAAAACTTCCATGTCTCACCCGTTGGAGGTGGTTTTGGGTTTGGGTTTGTTTTCCATTATGCAGAAAAGAGCTATCATATATATAATATGATAATTATATATAATATAATATATATATTATATACCATATAATATATAGTATATAATATATAGTATATCATATACATGTAATTATATTTATATGTAATAAAATTGATCTGGTCTGAATTCCAAGAATGAAAATCTGTCTTTAATATCCAGATTTACCACTGCTGACACAGGAGCTGTTGCATTAAGGCAACATACAAGAGGTGTAAGGTGATTTGAAGTATTAGAAATGCCATTGCTTTTACAGATCATGCTTCCCTCACAGGAAACTTCTCCAGGGGCACTGGATTAGGGAAAAAAACCCTGACATAATAAATAAAGCATACTTAAGAGGAATGTTTGCAGGTTACTACAGGAATAAAAGAACACATTATTTTCATGCAATAATTCAGTGGCAAAAGGCTGCCAACCTGCGACAGAAACTCTTTTAACTTGTCATAAATGTTTACTATCTCTTTTCATGGAGTTGCTGATTTATCAAACTCATTTTTTCCAAGGAACATCATAGAGAGCTTGCCAGCATTTTCCCCATGAGGTGAGCTCTGCACACCCTGCTACTTGAGAAGAGCTCAACCCTAATTTAGATTTACCCTCATAAAGATATCAGAGCCTTTCAGTCAATGATTGCTGGAAGGAAGGGATAGGACGTGAATTAATGGCTTGATATTAAGTTTCAGAGCCCCCTTTTGTATCTGTTTTATCCCTTTAAAAACATGATGCAACTCATTTTCACATCAGTGTTTTAAAAGAAATCCTCTCTCTTGGCGCCTAAACCATACAAAGAATTAAATCTTTACTGTTAGAAAGTGTCCTCAGACTTCTCAATGCTTAATAAAAAATAATGACAGTTGAAACTCTTTTAATACTCACATTCCAATCCCCTGCCTACCCCTTTCCTCTCCTGGGTACTGTTTTAAGACATGTTCCTCATCCTGGGCTTCCTTTCACATCCCTTAATGAGCAGCAGCCCGGTCTCTTAACTGTCCTGCACGTAAATGGATTAAGTGTCACACGAGCAGAGATCCCCAGGTGTGTGTTAGCAGAGCTGTAAGTAGTTGTGTGAGATGGGATGAGAGTGGAAAATAATTCACCTGCTCCTGACAGCAGAGGCACCAGCTCTCTGCAGCATTTATTTTGACTCCCAATGAAAAGGCCTTTTTAAGTTGTCGCATCTTTTATTCAGCAACTCATTTTCTGCTAAGCATTAAAAGTCAGTAGGGTGTGAGGATTTGTTCCAAGGCTTGCTGAGATATTACTCACACAAAGGAGCTGCAGATCATTTCTGCTGAGTAAAGCCACTGGGGATGTTTGAAATTCAAATGCATCTTACCCTCACCCAGCACACAGAGTTGTTTCTTCTCCCTTCTCTTTGTTACTACTCCCAACACTCTATTTTGCTCTGTATTTTTCTCTAACTTCTACTCTTTCCACTGAAACTTCTGAAAATAATAACTGCTTAAAGCATTTGAGAGCATTACCTACATTACTGCTCCTATCTCCAAGAAAACCATGTTCCATTAGGACTGGTTTAAGTTTACACAGCTACTCAACATAACATTTTCAGGCAAAAATGATCCAAAGTGAAGTTTGTTTCCAAGGTGAGCCAGTACCATTTTGGATGGCAGATCAGGCCTTTTATGTACATTTATAATTCCTCATTTTTCTTGTTCTTGGAGCCCTGCATCAAAGCCAGCCCTGCTGGCAGCTGTACAGGTAATGAGCTCATGGAACAGCAAATCTGTCAGTACAACACAATCAGAACTTTTTCCCTGGTAGATTTATGGCATCTCTTTCTCACAAGTTTGCACACTTATGTAGAAACTTCATTATATGAGAAAAGAATGAAGCTTCTCTCTTATGAACATTTATGGCATAACCAAAAACTCTCTGTAAGAGGGCAAAAATCCTGAGCAACATGAATAATTCACTCCAGTACATAGCAAAGAAGCAAATTAAATATGAGTTATATCAATTCATTCAATTTATCAATGTTTTAGTCATTAGCCCTCCTTCCCTGTCAAGCACAATAAAAATGTCAATGTTAACATTCAGATTAGAACCAATTACCCAGGGCCTGTAATGACTACTGGAAAACACATACTAAAGAAAATTATTAAAATATGACCCTTTCAGCTCCATCCTGAGCTGAGCAGAGAACAACCTGCATATGGAAGACATGTAAATTTACATTCCATTACCTTTAAAGCAAACCTTTGATATGTTTTTGATAATACAGACATGAACTGCATCTCTGTGTTGTATTATCCAACACCCAGCTCTGTTAATGCCTCAGTCTTACACTTGGTGCTTCCATCACAGCCCTTAGGTTAGTCAAGAAACTAGATAAAATACAGATAAAAACCAGATAAAATACAGAAAAGAACCCAGGAATGGAGTAGAACTGAATTCTGTCATACAAACATGTATTCTGAATATATAAACATATATTCTCATTTATTTTCCACCCTGATTTTCACCTCAACAATCAATATATGACATTCCTTTTATGCATGCTGAGCTGGGCAGAGAACAACCTGCACATGGAACACATGTCAATTAACATTCCATTAGCTGTAAAGCAAACTTTTGATAATAGAGCCATGAACTGAGTCACCCCACACCTGTATTTCTGTCTGTGTTGTGTTATCCAACACCCAGCTCTGTTAATGCCTCAATCTTACAAATTGGTACCTCCATCACAGCCCTTGGGTTAGTCAAGAAACTGCCAGAAAAATACAGAAAATACAGACCCAGGAATGGAGTAGAACTGAATTCTGTCATATGAACATATATTCTGAACATATAAACACATTCTCATTACTTTTCCACCCTGATTTTCACCTCAACAAGCAATATATGATACTGCTTTTATCAGTGCCAGAGTACCTTTACATTTTTGCTTGGGCATTCTCCAGGGAGGTGGAATATGTGAATGTGTGCCCCTAGATGATTTAAAAATGAACCTAAATCTCACCTGGAGGGAGCAAATTCCAACTGGTACCTCAGCAGATCCAGCCCTGGTGTACCTGGACAAGGCAGCAAATACCTGCAAGATGTGCTGGTTCCTTGAGAGATCTGCTGCTCTGGGGAGCTGGCAGCTGTAAGGATGTGGCAGAAAACTGAAGATGTAATTGCACCATTATTCTGGTGCTGCCAGGGCCTCCTTACAGCCCTGCAGCTCTGACAGAGACACAGCAGAGCAGGGGAGCAGCAAAGAGGCAGCAGGAAAAGGCAGGGTGAGAGAAAAGGCACTGAGGCGTCAGGTACAGATTGATTACAAGAGGGGAAAATAGGAAAAAGAAACACTGTGTCCAGAGAATGAAAAAAGAAACCACCTTTAATTAGTTTTTCCACCAGCCCAAGACAGATTGGCAACGCTAAACTTGGCAATCGCTGAAAACCCACCCGGAACCACCACCAGAATCCACCCAGTGTTCTAAAAGCGAAGTACAGCAAAACCTTCCAGGGGCTGTGGGACACCCTCAGAGACATCCCAGCTGTGCAGTAATCCCTCACTGCCCAAAAACCCAAATCCAAACTCAGTCACTGAGAACAAAGGCTCATTTTGGAGCAGCTCCAGTCTCACTGTCATATTTTCTGAAAAATCCCTTTGCCAGGATTTCTTCTCCTGGGAAGTTGAGAAGCTTCAGAGAAGAATGAAAACAATAATTATCTGATTGCTTCTCCTGTGTTTTGCTGCTTTGGAGTGTGGTCTGGGGATTGTTTATCCAACAGGAGGTTGGTTGATTGGTTTCATGTGAGTTATTTTTACTTAATAACCAATCAGCTGTGTCAAGACTCTGGAAGCAGTCACGAGTTTTCATTGTCATTCTTTGTAACCTTCTGCCTGTATCCTTTCTCTTTAGTGTAGTGCTTTATATATTCTTTAATATTCTCTGTATATTCTTTCATATCGTTTTAGTACAGCATTCTTTAATGTACTATTATAAAATAATAAATTAGCCTTCAAAAACATTCAAATTCTCAATTCCTCCTTCGTCCTGGGCACACAGAAAATACCAGACTGCAGCTTTTGGAGGAGCACAGCCACCCCAGTGTGGCACTGCCACCAAGCCAGGGAGGGCATGAGGGCACAGCTCAGCCCAGCTGGCACAAGGAGAACACAAAACCACCCACAAATTGGGGCTCCCCTCACCTCTGGTGCCTCTCCCTGGCAGCGAAGGGATGGGGACTTTGACATGGACAGGACAAAGGGAATGGCTTCCAAGAGAGAAGATGGGATTTTGGGCAGGAATTGTTCCCTGGCAGGGTGGGCAGAGCAGCTGTGGCTGCCCCTGGATCCCTGGCAGTGCCCAAGGCCACGCTGGACATTGGGACACCCTGGGATGATGGGAGGTGTCCCTGCCATGGCAGGGGTGGCCCTGGGTGGGTTTTGAGGTCCCTTCCAACCCAAACCCTCCTGGGGTTCTCTGATTTCACCAAATGCATCTTTTGCTTGTTTCCTGACAATTACTCCTGTGGAATTTCCTGGAGGAAGCCAAGCTCCTGAAGCATTTCTCAATCTGGGCCTTTGTGTTGGGAAATTCCATGAGAACTGTTGTGTGTCAGAAGTTTTCTAAAATACAGATTTTAGTGAAGAAAACAAGGAGTGCGAGTCTGTGATTCTTTGTGCAGACTGCTGACAGAATGTCAGTGTTCCTTAATGCATTATATTAGGAGGAATTTCAGTCTGAAGCATAAGCATTATCAGATAGATGAGCTTAAAAACAACCTTGGAAAATAATCAAGTTTTATTTTTCTTGTGTTGTCTGATCGCTAAAAAGCATCTTTAAAAATTTATCTTATAGTGCTGAGATGAAGAAAACATGCCTTCAGTGATATTTGATTGCTCCTTGGTAGATAATTATTTGTTCAAACAAAATAACGCGAATTTCCTTTGCAATCCTTTGCTGCCATCTCTTGGTGAGGAGATGTTGATAAGGAAATGCTTGTCTACATCCCATAAAGTGCATAACTTGATGTGATTATAGTTGCATCATTTGGTCTGTTGGGATTTTTTTAACTCTTGCTGCAACCTTAGATTAAAAAAAAAAAGGTGAGATAGGTGCTGAAAGTTAACATTGCCAAAATTGCCAAATCTTGTAAAGCTTAAAGACATTTTCTCAAAAAAGGAGAGTGAAAAAACTCACAAAAAACAAAACAAACAAGCAAAAAAGAACCACCAAAAAAAAACCCCAAACAAACAAAAAACCCAAAACACCAAACCAAAACACAACAAAAAAAGCAGGAATCTGTCCCCATTTCAGACTAGAACCCAAACATCTGGGTTTGACTTGGATGGATGAACTCTACACTGAGCCAGAGAAGCCAAATGAAACAGTTGATGCTGAATCCCTGAGAATGGCCCTACACTTTGGGGCTGTTTCTTTAATTCCTGGCTAATGAGAAAAAATGACCACTCTGAGTTAATCAAATTACCCCAATCACAAATATTAAAGGAATTAGGAGTCAAGATGTCTCCCAAGTTCCAGGATTGGGCATTTTCTGAGACACAGCCTGATGGATATTTTAAGGATAAATTGAAAGATACAAAGGATTGGGTCAATCAGTTCAATTGGAATAATCTGCTTAGTAAGTTTTTACAGTAACCTCAAGTGAGAGTTATACTGAGATCAAGTTTTTGCACTGGCAGCAAGTCCTTTTGTCCTCTAAAATACCATCTGTTAGATTCAGAACACAGCAAAACCAAGACCTCCTTCGTCAGCAAAAAATTCTATATATTTTGGGTTAGTTTTTATTAACCTCGAAAGAACAAATTTCTCTGAGACCACAAAAAATTTGGGAGAAGCTCTCCAGGCAGAAATCTAAAATTATATTAGTGCTGAAGTCCAGAAATATATGGCATATCCAAGTTGGAAGGAATTTTAGTACCAACTGACTCCCCCAAAAAACAAAAAAAAATCCCATTTATCAATATTGCCATGTTGCCAAAGAGTAGAAGTTTCCAGAAAATGTGCCCAGTTGAACTTCACCTGGAGAACTGCCATGAAGGGATTTAGTCTGCTTTAGCCAATGTCAGCTAATAATTTATCTGCCCAGATACTGCATCACGAGATCTTTATATTTAATCTAAATCTAAGAAAAATATTCAGGAATAATGAGGTTTCTGTCGTAGGTATGATTTTCTTTATGAGAAATTTAGTGCCAAAGGAAAGCACAAAATAATCCATAATGGTTACAAGGTAGTTTTAAAATTCAACTAGATCCTCATGTCATGTATTAAAGACTTAGAGACCTTTTATGTTTATTTATATATATATATATATACATATATCTATACATATTTTATATATATATACATATACATACATATACATATAAAATATATATACATATAGAATATATTAAACCTTAGCTTTTGATTGATATAGTAAAGTAAAGAGATAAAATTTGTCTGTCTTCCAGGTAGAAAATTTTATTTTGTGGAAGGTAGAAGCTGAGGGCAGTTCCTGTAGTGTCATAAATTTATTTGAGGCCAAGTTACCAAAGAAATCCAGAATGCCTTCTGCCTTCCACAAACCAAATATTTCCAAATTATTTCCTAATGTGGAACAAAGACAGGACTAACCACAAATATTCAAAAGGTTGGTGAAAAGAGATAAGTTACCTTGATTTTGTTTTAAAATGTGAGTCTTCCTTTTTAAAAAGCCAGATGAGAGATAAACAAAGTTTACACTGCTCTTCTACTAAGCACCAGTTTCATTTTTTTCATTCTTGTGGGTTTAGTTTTCAGGTGCAATATGTAGAAAACCAGGTTAACTTTCTTTAATTGACACCAGATGGCACTGCAAAAGATGAACCATGATAAGCTGAATATCACAGACTCAGCCTAAAGTCCTACAAAGGCTTGGGCAGGAAGGGCCTTAAAAATTATCATGGTCTTACCCCTCTGCCATGGCTGTGTCTTCTGCTTTGAAACCAAGCTTAAAGCTGAGCTCACAACTGCGTTTTCCAAGTACTGAAAGCCCATATTCAGATTTAAGAGCACAGCAGCTGCAAACAAACTTGACATGCAAGAGAGTGAATTAAAATCAAAGCTACATTTGTGGAAAATCCCAAGTGAAAAAAAGATATGCACACATTCGGGATGTCTGCATCTAAGATGAAAATTTCATTCCAGAGAATTTCAGTCCTATTTATTTTACCCTGAACACACTTACAGCTAGCTGCTGTCTCCTGGCAGCGTTGCCCAAAAATACCTGCTGCTTTTTAAAATAAAAGTGTGCAAGTAAAGCCTTGCTTAGGGCGTAGATCTGAGCTCTGAGTACCTGTGAGAAGTGACACCTCCTGTTTCAGGAGATCCTCCCTCCCAGCCTGCTTTCACTCCCTGTTTTCCCTGAATTAATTCCCAGGAATCCATCTGGAGGCCAGGACACAGCTCCAAGGAGGGGAGCTGGCTTGGCACATTTGCTCACACTTTTTGCCAAGGCTGTTTAGACTGTTGACACACAAACAGGAGGAAGGGAAAGGAAGGGGAAGGGGATCTGTGAACTTGGAACTGCTCTGGGGAGCTGCAAAGGCGTTCCTGTGCTCTGCCTTACCTGCAGTAATGCACCTGAGCATAAACCCAGAATCATTATTGCCTTGGCACCAGGGCTGCCATCAGAGGAAGGACCAAGCAAAGGAGCCTAAGGGATGGAAAATACAAATGTAGAGCATGAACTAACAGTGCTTGAGCTGGATAGAAGCTGAGAGAGCTGCTCTGCTTTAAAGCAAAGCCTTTGTGCCAGAGAGAAAAGTGCTTTCAACATACACAGGGGTAAGGCCATGCAGCCTCTCAGAATTTGGTTGAAGAATTTTTGTCTTCATTTCTTGTCTTAAAATTGTCATCTAAAAGAAACACACAGAAATTCTTGGTGGCCTTTAGTTAAAGTTCCCCTTTTTGCCCATATTCAGCCCTTAGCTCTTTGGGATGGCCTCCAAAGCCTGGCTGCTGCAGCAGCTCCAAGACAGATCTGAGTGAGTGCAGCCCCTGCAAGGTGCTTCAGATGTTAATTCTATTTATTTATTTATTCAGGACTACTAAGGGGTGTAATCATTATGCCTCATATCAGCACAGGTAAGCCTTCACTAATTTTGTTCATCAAGTGTTGGTGTGTAATCTGTCCACAGACTTTTTATTTTCTACAGGGCCAAGGACAAGTTTAATTTTTAATCCCTTTAGGAATCTGCTTTAAAGAACAGAACTGCACTGCCATCCACAAGGAATGCCCAGTTTGGAACTGAAGCCCAATGAATCCACTCAGCAATAATTTAAATATGCATCCTAACAACCCCTTCACTTCTCATGCATTCAGGAGTTGCTCACTCAAGGCAACTTTTTAATATTACAATATTCACCAGAAAACGAATTCTGTTGCTGTGAACCAGCCACCACACGTTTTGTATTCAGCCATTCCACTGCACAGACAACGTAATTGCAAGAAAAACAGGACTGACTGCACAAGATTCATTCAGCTGCTGGTTTCAAAGTAAATGTACCCTTTAGGAGATATTATCCTCTCGAAACCTGCAGAGTGCTACCACCACACAGATAATCACAATGAGGAACTTGGGGATAAATCAGGATTTTTTTTTAATTCTGTTTCTTAAGGACCACTACAGACATGATTGACCATTTCAGAAATGAAAGAAGTTTTCCTTCCTTGCAATAAGGGGGTTTTAGAGGCTAGAATTGTCCATGAGATATATTTCATTCCTTGATTGCCTAAATAGCACTTAAATATTGGTCAAATATGATTAGATTTGATGAGCTGTAAACCAACTGTTTAGCCATGAACTGCATGAGAAAAACCAGTTAATAAATAGAAATATTTTGTTCCAGATGATGGTCAGCAGGATTTCAACCTTTGATAATAGTGAGGAAAAAGAAGAGGAGGGGAAAAAACCCAACTAAAAATATAACACAAACAACAAAAAAAAGGACTCATGCATAAAAGAGGTGTTATTCTACCTAGCCTTGAAACATTTAATTAGAATTAGGACCAGCTAACACAACAACCACAGAGGAAAGATGACAATAAAATGTGCCACTGGCCTAATGATGAAGCATGTGAGAAAAACCATTAAACTTTATCTCAATTAGGGCCATTATTATCACACCAGTCTACTATGCCCTACAGCCTACTGGAAAAAAAAAATTACAATCACAGAGACAGCTCCAAAGCTCTGTGATCATACAAAAATGCTAGGGAAGAAATGAGAATGGAGAGATGAGTTTAAGAAACTTTAAAAGAAAATGGAGATCTGGAAGGAAATAAAACAGTTATTCTATATATTGACCAGTTGCTAATTGTAAGAAATCTTAGGCCCAAATGCTTGCCTACTATAAAGCACTTTTTCTTCTCTTAATGAAAGGTTAAAACATATTTTGATAGTCAGATACGTGTCTTTGAAGCAATTAAAGTAGAAGAATCATTACAGCATGATTATCGCTCCTCATTTAAGTGGACAGAATGAGAACCAAATGGGAACTGCTGCCATCCTGCAGGACACCAGCACATCACAGGAACCCAAAGCCAAGGCCGCTGCCATCCTGGAGCCTTCTCATATTGCCAGCTGGCAGAGAGCTTTGCTGCCCCTTCATGACTTTGGATGAAGGTTTCATTGCAGCAGCCTGCCTTCCCCAGCAGCAATCCTGTGACACATTCCAAAGCACGTTTTAGGGTGCACAAACCACCTGCCCTGGGGGGCACAAACCACCTGCCCTAGGGGATATAAACCACCTGCCCCGGGGTGCATAAACCACCTGCCCTAGGGGATATAAACCACCTGTCCCAGGGGGAATAAACCACCTGCCCCGGGGGGCACAAACCACCTGCCTTAGGGGATATAAACCACCTGCCCTGGGAGATATAAACCACCTGCCCTGGGGGGCACAAACCACCTGCCTTAGGGGATATAAACCACCTGCCCCGGGTGCACAAACCACCTGCCTTAGGGGATATAAACCACCTGCCCCGGGGGGCACAAACCACCTGCCCCGGGGGGCACAAACCACCTGCCCTGAGGGGGCATAAACCACCTGCCCTGAGGGGGCATAAACCACCTGCCTTAGGGGATATAAACCACCTGCCCTAGGAGATATAAACCACCTGCCCTGGGGGGCATAAACCACCTGCCCCGGGGGGCACAAACCACCTGCCCTGAGGGGGCATAAACCACCTGCCCTAGGGGATATAAACCACCTGCCCCGGGGGGCACAAACCACCTGCCCTAGGGGATATAAACCACCTGCCCCTGGGGGCACAAACCACCTGCCCTAGGGGATATAAACCACCTGCCCCTGGGGGCACAAACCACCTGCCCTAGGGGGATATAAACCACCTGCCCTTGTGGCCCAGGGTCATTTCAGTCCTTTGCACAACCCCCTGGCTTTGTGGCACGCATCAGCAGTGAGAACACCCACAACAGACACCCAGGCACAACATAAAGCACTGAAATGTGCTCTGAGACTCTCATTCTGCTGCTGATAACAGCTACACTGAGCAGAGCAGAGTAAAACACAAAAATTAATCCCCAGAGCAGCTGTGGCTGCCCCTGATCCCTGCAAGTGTCCCAGGCCAGGCTGGACAGGCTCTGAGCAAGCTGGGGTAGCAGAAGGTGTCCCTGCCCATGGGACTGGTGACCATTAAAGGTCACTCCAGCCCAAACCAGCCTGTGATTTTGTGCTTGCATCCCTGTGCCCCAAGCAGGCAGGGTAAGAGCTGGGTTTGAGCTTGCAAACTCCAACCTTGCCTTTCTCTGAGAGGTCTGGGAGCCAAGAGCAGCAAACTCCAGTCTGTCCCTGCAGTGTGACACAGGAATTTGGGAGCTGGCATCCAGGCCTTCACTTGGAGATAAATGCTCCTATCCTCCTCCCTGTCAGCTGAGAGATTAGAATTTATTTCACTCGGTTAATTCTTTCTCCGGGGCAGCCTTTCTGCCTGACAGCAAACAGGGAATCTTTGAAGTTAGCAGAAAGCATCTGGAGCCATCACAAAGGTCCTGAGGAAGGATCAAGGGAAGAGATGGCATCCACAAGCTCAGCACTAAGGACAGATCCCAGTTTTACACGGGGTTTTTGTAACTCATAGTTTGTACTTTGCTGGAGAGAAGATTGTGAGTCTGGTTCTTTTAGTTTAAAATATGCAAGGAGTGGGAAAGTAAATAGAGGGGCAGGGAGACGTTGATTGCCAGATAGCACTTCCCTGGAATTTGAGATTACCAGGATGTGCCTGCAGTGTCTAATGGGAGGCTGCAAGCAGGGAGAAGGCACAGAATGACAATCTCCAAACAAGAGGATTAAAGTGCTCTGTGCAGTTAGGACTCGAAAGTATTTCAATAATCCTTCCAAAGTTGAAATGGAGAAAGAAGTAATTAGATTTCTCAGAGAATCAGAGTTTCTGGCAATACTATCACATTAGAAAATGCTGTTAAACTTTCATGAACACCCGTGTTTGTGGGGAAGGGGGAAGAGGGTCAGGAATTTCTGTTTAATTATCCTAAAATGCAACTCTCCTAAAAAAACCCCAAACCATACAACATTGACTTTATTTTTCTGTCAACTGCAAGTATAAGCCTAAACTTTCCACCCTGACTGCTAAAATCAGTAATTTATAGTGGATGAATCCTTCCAGATTTAACAGGCCCTGTTCCAAGGAGAGTGATCTGAAGTGGGGTCAGCTAAGAGGGAGAAACAGAACCAGCCCTAACCTTACCTGGCTTCCCAGACCCCAGCACAGCCAAACAAATATTGAGCAAAATGACTGCTCAAAATAATATTTTGGCAACTACAAAATTACATTTAAACATTGTGATTAATTATCAGATGTCTGATGAACTCTAATTTGAGTGAATCATTTCTATATTTCAGATTGTTTATGAGTCAGAGGAAAAGCTGTTTACCAAGACTGTTCAAAATACTTTGTCAATTTGCACAAATGACAACAAGCCAAAGAAAACACCAAAAAAAAAAAGGAAAATGAGAGTTTCTGTGACTACAACTTTACAAATTCCAGAAATTCCCCAAACCAAGTGCAGATAATGAAAACCCCATCCACTTCCATACTTATCTAATATTAACTC
Organism: Diglossa brunneiventris; assembly: GCA_019023105.1. NCBI lineage: Eukaryota > Metazoa > Chordata > Aves > Passeriformes > Thraupidae > Diglossa > Diglossa brunneiventris. The sequence goes on along the minus strand of CM032357.1, from coordinate 2,063,820 downwards.
ATGTAGCTCTAAAGATTTTTGTCTGGAACAAATCAGAACAATAGAATTTTGACTGTACTAGTTTACAAGGCAAAATAAATTACCACTGTTGGGCTGCATGGAAAGTCTAGATGTAATAAAAGGTAGCTAATTAACCCATTTATCACAAATACCAAACAGGCCAATGGTTTTTGTAATTATCAAGACAATTCAATTTTTGCTTTAGTGTGCAGGCTTGTTTGCCCAACTCAATTGGAGATCATCAAAATTACTTACAATACACTGTCTAGCAAAGCATGACAAAATTAGTCTGCTACAACCAATTAATTGAACTTAATAAAGCTTTTAAATTATTTTTGTTTATTACCACTGCTTTGGGGTTAATGATGTAGTCCTTTTTGGCTAGGAGGAATAATTAATATTTTTTTAAAGAAAATTAGATTTTGAGTGTGTTAAGATAGACCAACAACTCTCCCTAATGGGTAAATAGTAAATTATTTTTCAAAACCAATATTTAAACCAGCAATTTATTCCCCTAATAAAAGCTTCTGCATCCATGCAGTTGTGTGTACATATGCAGACAGATTATAGGCAAGACCTCATATTTCTAAGGATGATTGCTGAATTACTTCTCCACAAATATGCACTAATTAAAATTAATACTCATAAATAACCCCTGTTGTCTTTTCTAATGGAGAGCAATGCTGCCATCACCACGTGGTGGACAGAGCTCTATAAAGTTCCTTCATGAAGGGCTGCAGTCGATCAGCCCCGGTGAAAAGCTGCTGAGTGAGCTGCCTTCATAAACAATGGCAATGCCATCAATGTGCACATTTTCAAACGAAGCCACGTCCATCCAGAAGTATTAATGCTGAGAAATTCTAATGGAATTGATCTTTTCCTTTAATGTATATCAAAAAAAGCATTTACTGCTTTGAAAACTTTTTAGTTGCTCATTCAGGACAGAAAAGAAATCCCTCTCCTCCCTACCTTAACAAACATTTCCACCTGAAGGACACCCAGCTTATTTTAGAATGAGGGAGGAGCTAAGCCTGATCCCATTTGGGAATTATCAGAAACTTAAAAACACTTTCATACCTCTTCTGCAGAACTTCTTGAACAAGGGGTGACTGTTCCATTACTCACAGAAATATTCTCTGTATTTAACAGCAGAAAACACAGAAGCAGCAGAGTCTCCTCGGGAACTGGCCTGCAGAACCAGATTAACCCTCAGATTTACTCCCCATTCCAGGGGGATTCTGAGACAAACCCAGAGTTGGTGAATTTTTCAGCCTTTCTGTTTCTAATCCACACAGTTCTGGCACCTGCTGAAAACCAGAGTGAAAGAACTCCCATGAAATGAGAAAAAGCAGAATAGAATTTGTCCTGCTGGAGAAAATTGGAACATTTAAGTCTTCCATCTCCAGCTCAGTTTGAGACTTGAAATATAACTTCATTATAACTTTATAGCTGGAATAGCCTGTTAAGATCACCTCACTATTGCCTTATTTGTGTACTAGTTAATGTTAGAGTTTATTGCTTGAAATGTCAATTCTTATTTACAAGATTTTTCTCCTTCAGTAAATCTCATCTACAATAACTGTGTCATTATCTGCTGTCTGTTGCCTTCAGTAAAACAATTCTTTTTTTCTACCAACTACTCAAAATGCTATATTATGAGAATAACCCAAAATGATGCAATTCATCAGTACAGAGTTATAAACAAATCAACTTTAAGGAAACCACTTTTTAGAAAACAGATTCAAAGAATGGAAAATAAGTAAAGTCTGCCAAGAAATGCTGATTTTAAAACTAAATATTTCTTCATGCAAATGAGGAATGAAAAACTGATAGGAAAGAAATGTTTCTCAATTATCTTATCCATACAATTTAACTTCAAAGAGACTTCACATTGTTATTTTTCAGACGTTTGACAAATGATTCCTGGCTGCCATGGCAGAAAATATCACAGCAATTATGTGAAATAGTTTTCCAGCAAAGAACCATTTCACAAGTAAAACACTGAACTCTGTTTCTGTTGGGTTATTATTGTAGCTTCTCCAATTCTTCCTCAATCATTCATAACAGCTCAGCTTGATTAAACTTTGTGTTATCTTCAGAAAGTTGCTTTAATGTCTGGATTTTGCCAGAGCCTTGGCCAGGCAGAATGACCTGAAAGAATCCCCAGTGATGATGAGTCCTGCTTCACACCCTCATCTCAAAATTTAAATTTCAGGAAAAAAACACAAAATCTACTTGTGGCCTTTTTCTTTTTTTTTTAATTCCCATAAGGAGTAGTGAAGGGAAGGAGAAATCTATTTGCTGTGCTCCCAGACAATTGAAAATTAGGCTTGAAGAACCCACTGGTTCCTAAAGTTTATGGAGACAGATAACACTCAAAGTACACTGAAACCCTTTCCAGGAGGTCTTTTCTCAGTGAAACCTCCTGGTGATTGGCAGTGGTCAAGACGTGAAATAGCCTCAGCTCACAGATTGATTATTTATACTGTGAAAGTTCAAAAGAAAATTTAAAATCTCTTAAAAGCTGGAAAATATTGTTTATACAAACTGATGGTTGTTAATTCCTCTTTTCCAAAGTTTTTCACACACGTTCTGCCTTGCAAAATGAGCTAGGTTGGGAAATGCAGCCCTCCACAGATTTGGGGGAGGTGATGCTACCTTCACTTGGATGATCAGAGCTTCCACTGTTCCTTCATAATCCCAAAACATCTAAAGGCATAAAATTGGTTCCTGACGTTGTAAACCAAGCTGCTCCTTCACATCACATTCACAGCTTTTCTTTAAATACCATCTGTCAGTTCTTAAACTGGGGTGGAAACTGCTGCCTTCCTTCCTTGGAATACTGAAGGGCCTGAATCTACAGAGAAATGCTTGAGAGCCAAACCATAAAGGTTATGATATTCAGAACAATAAAATCACCTTATTTTTAAAATGATAACAGAAACCTAACTGTGGAGCTCAGAGTATTCTGAATTAATAAGCCTGACAACGTCAGTGATCACGCTTTAACAAAAAACCTGGGAGTACAAATTATTTGTGAGATTAGTTTGCAACATGCTTATCAAAATTTTTGCAAAGTTTTAAAAAAGTCTCTGAGCAAGTGAGTTACTTCTTGTGCTAAGCATAATGAGCTATAATTGAAATGATTTGTTTCTTCCATTACAATGATGAGTATCACAGAGACACACTGCAGATACAAGCAAACATTTAAATTCTCAATCAATAACGTGCTCTTACTTTACTGCATTTCATTAGATAGACAGTCACCTGAGTTATTATAAAGCAAGAAATTACCGAGGCTTAAACCCAAAGCAACTTCAATTATCCCTTTATTCCAGGCATTTGAGGTACTTAGTTATTCTTTCAGATTCTATTAAGACATTATTGCTGCTTTATTGCCAGTAAAACAGTATGTTTGCAAGGCTTTCTAATAAGATGCCAAAGGAACATCTGTATGTGGAACGAGCTGTTTGGTGTTTCCCTGGGAGATTTGTCACTTGTGCTGAGTTCAACAAAGCCCATACATCTGTGGCTAAAAATGTGTGTGCCAGGACACAGCACTACACTGTGCTGTATTCATATTTCATATTTATAAATATTCATTGGGGAAATTTCCATGCAAATGTCATTAGTGGTGGTCTGTCTTCTGTAAATAAGCTTTTAGAGTACAAATCACATTTGGAGGGTTATTACAGCTTCCAAAAGCAAAGGCATCTCAAGGATTCTTACTTCTCAAAGGCAAAAGCACTTTTAAAGCCCACATTTATTGGTTATTGCTGCTGGGGACATCAGCTTCCAGCTCTGATGGAGTTCCACCAAAGGATCATTTCCCAATCCACTTTTCCCCCTCTAGCCCCAATACCTGCTCCTCCAAAGTTCTGCAGGAAAGCAGCAAGAAATGGTGGATCTGGATCTCAGGTGATTATGGGATGCTCTGCAGGTACCTGCTCTCCAAGTTAGACTCCAAGGACTAACCAAGGAAATAAAGACAGAGGACAGAGATGTGATATTGGTTATTGCTGAGATTCTGCTGCATAATCAGGATATGCAGCATGACAAACCCCACAGCTCCAGAAAGATATAAAGAATCATTCAGGATTGAAGTATTTCCTTCTTTACAGGGGAAAAAAGTGCAGAGTAGCAATATTTCCCATGGACAAATGCTGAAGGGTCAAAGCAGAGCACCACAATGCTCCCTTTCTAATGAACCTAAGGAAGTTTGATGTAAAAATGGTCCCAGTGTACTTGACTAAAAATCCTATTTATTCCATCTCAGAGGTTTGTAAAAGTTTACTCATGGTCATTAAACAGAAGCATTTAAGAGATAACAGGCAGAAAAAAGCATCTTGGTGGTTATAATGGAATGAGCCTTCCCTGCTCTCTGTGAAAAATACAACCAGATTGCCTCTAATAGAAATTAACAAAATACAAGCACTTTGGGGATTTCCTAAAAAAGTCTAAGAGTTTCCTAAAAATACATCAGCATCAAAAACAAAAACCAACAACAGAAACTCCCACCAAAAATGGATGGTTAAATCAGAGAGCCAGATTGGAAATGGAAGCAGAAAGAAATCAATTTATCACTTTGGTACTTCTTCCCATTTAGAGTTTGTCTTGGTTGGATGCATTTAATGCTGGTATTAACCACAACTCAGAGCAGTGACCAGATTACACTGGGGGATCAACTGGGGAAGCCAAGAGCCAAGAGAAATGACATTTTCACAGCTACTTCAGCTGAGAACAAACAAGCTCTCCTCCAACAAGATGGCAATCACATCCAAGAATTTCTGTCCCAGTAATATTTTGGTTTTCCCTCAACCTTTCCACGCAGGCAGAAGCAGCAGTATCCAAAAATATGTAGCAATAAATCAGCCTAAATGTTCTGCATGTTCTGCTCACTTCTAGTCTGGCTGTTGTTGATGTTTTTATTTACATAATTAATTACCACAGAAGCTCTAACAAAATAATAAACACGCGTTAATTCAAAATATTTACCAAAAAAATCAATTATTTCAATCATACACAAGCTCTGAGTTGCTTTATAGTCACCATTCCTATAAAAGTGAAATGTCTGAGTCACTCTCACTTTGATTATAATTGGGAAATGAAAGTACTGTGACTCTTAGTCTAATTACTTATTTAAGTAATTGCCTTTAAGAACCATAATGATTCAGTGTCTGCTTATCTAAAAATATTTCCACGACCAAACCATTTGTGCTGACAGCCAGCAAACTTTGTGAATTATGAACATCTGTCCACAAATGCACACAAGATAAGGGATGCATAATTGCCAATGCCAGTGGGGAAAAGGGAAATTTAGCAGGTTAAGGAAGCAGCACAAGGGGCTGTGGAGTTCCAAAAGTGAGATTTTGGCTGGCACTGCAGCAGAGCTACACTTCAGTAATTTCTGTTTAACTGCACAGCATTGCAAATGTTCCCTCGGTTTCTCTCACCTCCAGCAGCAGTGATGGGCTGGTGCAACTGCCAGCAAGAAAAACATCTTGGAAGTACCCTGAGAGTGAGAGGTTCTGCTGTTCTGATGTTTGCCATCTTTGTTTCTGCCTAAATTCCTTTTAAAAAAGGTATTTTTATTAATTTCTTCACTAGAACATACTGTGCTGACAACTTAGAATAAACACTGAATAAAGTAGATGAAGGCTGAATAAAGTAGATGTCAATGAAACTACAAGGAAAGTTACAAAATCATATTAATATAAAGTTTTATTCCATTAACAATTCCAAGGCTATAGTCCTATCAAGTGTCCTAAATTACAATATTATTGCAATTCATCTGGCATTACCAGTTAGATCCTGCCAGCATGTGGCCTGTACATAGTTCAGGCTTAATTAATTCCTCCCAACTTCTATTGCCCTGAAGAACAGATCTAAAGAATAATCCCAGAGGACCAAAGTATTGTAATTCAAGAATTCACATGAGATTGCTGTAACTCTTACAGAGACCAATTACACTAAAGAAAAAAAAAAGTTATCTTGAATATCATATGGTAGCATGAAAAATCAGGTCTCTAAAATTTGAATGTAAGAAATTAAGATTTTTCTAAAGTGAAAAATAACCTGTGATATCCAAGTGTTTTCAGTGCATAACCAAAACTACCTCCTGCACATTGCATTTATTTAAGTAATATTAAATTTAATATTTGTTTGGAATATTTATTTGGAGCACTGCTTATGGAAAAGGAGTGTTTTCTACTCCCTGCTGTTATTTTTAAGGGATTGTGCTGAGATGCCACCCATTCTTCCCAAATCCTAGACAGGTTTTTAAAACAGTGGCAAACACAGGTTTGACTCACAGGATGGGCAATATCTCAATAATACAGACTAAAGGATTATGAGTTATATCTCCAAATTGGAGTAATAAATCCAGTGGTGGAGAAATAAAATCAAGTTGTCCCATTTTAGTGAACTCACAGTGAGATCTACAGCACAGGTACACTGATTTTTATAGCATGGACCTAAATAAACATCCCTGTGTGCTTTCCTCTGAGGGAAAGAAATCTCTAAACAAAAAGAAAAGGTGAATATCAGTTGTCTTCTCACTGATTTCATTAAAACTCAAATATGTATCCTCATAGATGGAAGTGTTTGGGAACAAAGAACGTTCTAAAAGACACCTAAAGTTAGCAGAATGTGCAAATATTTGCAGAAAACCTCCCATACCTACATAATACAGCATTATTAAGCTATTGTATTATTGGAAACAATTTTCCTGTCTTTCCTAATTTGGTAGGAACTGTACTCTCTTCAGTTGGAAAAAAATTTCCATAAATTTACAGGTGTAATTTTCCTATCTGGTATTCCCAGGAAAAGAAATACCCACTGAATAATTACACACATTCTACAGCTGTAAACCTCTGACAATACAGTCTATTTTCACAGGAGATTTATTCCTCCTATTCACAATTCCTGGTTTTTTTTTTTTTTTTAATTAGTTATGCCAGATAACCAATTGCCAAGGAATTCATAGCTTGTGAGGGCTGTAAGAAATGCATCTTAATTTCACTGTGGACTTTTCTTTCTTTCTCACCTGAACAGAGAAATACCAAATCACTGAAATTTATTATCCAGAAATCCTTGCCTATTGGAGACACTTTAGCAAAAAAGCCAACAGAAATGAAATAAATCCCAGCATTTATCAAGCAGTTTTTCAAAGCCCTTATCAAAGTAAGGTCAGCACCAGTGAAGATGTATAGTCCACTTGCACATTTTTATATTTAGAAAGCTTGAAATCCATTTACATCAATAAGCAGAGCCACTTTCCATGAACTGAGAACTAACAGCCCATGACAGCAGTCAGTCTCAGAGTTTCTCATGTGGGAAGCATTCACAAGTCAATAGGACTCATTTCATAGAAACCCTGTGATTAAAATGAACTCCAGTTTTTCAATATGTCTGTGTTTCAGGATGAGAATGGTCCCTAGTGCTTTTTTTCCTGTTTGTAGTTAATTTTCATGTCAAAATTTGAGTTTACACTACTTAAACAAGCAAAGTACAGCAGCACAGGGTGAGGAAGCACAAATGTGTGATTGGGAGATGATGGCCACGAAGGAGCTGCAGAACACAGCCAGGTAGGACTGAGCTGCTGTAAACAGCACAGAGAACAAATCCTGCTCTACAAAGCAGAGAAACAGCCCAGAATTGGGGGCTTCCCATCCCTGGAAGTGTCCAAGGCCAGATTGGAGCACCCTGGGCTGCTGGAAGGGTTCCCTGCCCATGGCTGGAACCTTAAGATCCCCTCCAACCCCAACCATTCCATAATCCCAAGTGATTTAAAAGTCCTTTAGTGCTCTAATCAGGGTGGCAGTTCACCAAGACACTGCCAGGCGTATTTCTTGTGATGAAAATGGTGGAGATTTGTGTCTCTGAGCAGCCCAGCAAGCCTCAGAGCCTGGCAGTGGGCAAGCTGCTGGTGTTTGGGAGGCACCAGGGAGGGCAGATCCACTCACACAGCAGCAGGGAGCAATTAATCAGACGTGGATGGATGTTCCTCTTTTAATTCCCATTTGCATTTTCAAATAATTTTTCACATGATGAGTCCACTGCCCCTGCAGATTAGCATTTTATACTTAATAGACTACGAATTTAGGGCACCCCAAGGGCTGATAATTAAGGTTAATAAGGTCTATGGTCTGCTCCAGCCCATCTCCTTCGAGGTAAATAACTGGGTTCATACTGCTTTATATTACATTTTCCATCTCCCTGATAAAATTAGCATTTTATAATCTGTGTAAACATCCCTCTAAAGCTGTGGGGTTTGCTAGCCATGCTGGTATTACTTCAAAATCCAGATTTCCACCAATGACAATTGGTTAAGGCTTGCAGACACAAATTTTAAATCATCTGTGTTATAACAAAATCTGGTTCTTGACACATCCTTTTGAACACAGATCCCTCCTCTGGCATCTCTTAGTCTGCTCTAGATTTCCTATTAACCCTCCTGCTTTTCTGACTGCTGTAACTCCTAACTGATCAAACCACCTCATACTCATTATCCTCAAAACCTGCTCACTGAAGTTCAGAATAGTTTTATTCACTTTATTTTGCATGAGTTTTTCCCATGAATCTCCCCTTGCAGCTCCAGCCTGCTCTGCAAGGGCTTTGGAAGAGATTATTCATGTGTGCATTTCCCTGCATAACACACTGTAACTCCTGAGAATTTGGAAAGTTGCACAAGAAAAACTGGAAAAAATAAAAGGCAGCTAAAAAGCCTTATCTTCAGAATTTTTGTCATTCCAAGCAGAAATCCATTGGGATTTTCACTGTCCTGACATGCAGGTCTTGGCTCTGGTTATTTGTGCCCTTGTCTAGCAGCCCCTCAGCTTTCAAAGCAATGTTTGGATTAATGAGAAAAAAAACATTCTATATCTATAGATATCCATGTCTACATCATCTATATCTATGTCTATATATACATAATCTATATCTATTTATAGACTAATATTTTATCATCTTTATCTATTTGTATCATCTATATTTATAGAATTTATTTTTGTCTGTATTTATGGGGTGTTCCCTCCTTCCTCTATTTAGATTTTGAGTTAATCAAGTGAAAGGTACAGACAAATTATAATCTCTCTTTAGAAATAATCCGGCTGCAATCACAACTCAGCTAATTTCAGGAGGTTACCATATTATTGAAGTAAACTACAAACCTGTAAACTTGCAATCGACCATCAAGGCTGTATTTGAAATGTATTTAAGCATTTGTGAAGGTTAAAGGGTAACTGTGTTGTACTTACCCAACCTGTCAGCATAATGAGCTGGCACCCCTTGAATATGCTTTGCATTATGTTCTTCCCACTTTGCAGCTTTTAAAGCACAATGTTATTAGTGGATCTGTTAATCCAAGAAGAACACCAGAGCTAATTATGTGAAAAATGTTAAATTGCTGGGAAAATAAGTTACTGAAGTCAGCAGTTGTTCTTTTTCACACTCCCAGCACATCCCAGGATGGCATCTCGAGGAGCAATTAGTTTTGTCAGGGCAGCTGAATTCAAACACACCAAGATGTCATTTTTTCCGTATTAAGAAACATTATTAATAAAGAAATTACAGCAAGTTGTCATAGACTACCCAATTACTGGAATAACAATCCTTTTCTCCCAAAACTCAGGGGAAGGTCTTCACAACATTGAGGTGGCAGAAGAAAACACTGAAATTCTTTTCACTTTCTTCAAGTGCAAAGGCAGCCAAGAGCATTGCTGTTACTGCCTGGCTGTTTGGGAGCGTTGAGAACAGACAGAACAAGAATACAAAATTCATTTGTATCCTGCAAAAACTGGTGTCAGATCAAAACCAGTTAGAGCTAAAGCTTTATATTTTATCCTGCATGCAGAGACGCATTAATAGTAATGACGAGGATGATGACAAAACATCTCCCACAATGTGACACAACCAAGCTTGGTATTGTAACTATAAAATATCAGTGGTGTTCCTTGGCAAGGAATAATGTCTTGCCTCAGCAAACTTCCTGTAAGATTTCTCATGTTTGCTATCTGTTTATGCAAAGTGAGGCTGTACAGAAGCTTAAATGTGACAAGATTCTCTTTATCTGCCCAGGTATTTCTTGCATACTGATCACTGTGACACCCATCTGTCAAATATTAATTGTCTCTAATCCTGTTGCCAAGTCCTTATTAGAATCACAATCATTAAAGCAATTAAAAATTCAAATAAAATAAAATAATTTCTTATCAATTAAAAGTTGAAATACTGGAAGAATCGTCAACAGTCATTAACTAGAAAAAAATGCACTAATTGAGAGCAGAGCCCAAAATTGTTTAAAATGTTAAGCTGAGAGTTTCTTCATATCAAGATCTCCACAAAACTAGCTGTGACAATCATACAGAAATCACTTTCTGATTTTTGCATAAACTGGTATCTTTGGGGGTAAAATATCTGAGATACTGAAAGGTTGCACTGAATTTCTCAAATAGTTTTAGATAATAAATTATTTCAAATATTTAAATACTTGAATAACTTTAAAATAAGAAGTATTCTGAGAGAAACACATTGGCTTTGAATACAAAACAAAACCTCAGTCAGTTCAAATGAATATTCTTTGGAGTGGAAAGGCAAGGATTGGAGTTCCAGCTGTAAAACACGTCCTGTTGCTTTCCCACACTTTCAGGTTCGAGGTTAATACAGCACAAACAGGGGTCACCCTCATCCAATAACACAGATAAGCCCTCAAAGTTTCACACTGGCTTCAATGGCTGCTACCTACGAGACTGAAATTAATGCCACTTCCCCCTTCCCTGGGGTTAATTGTGTGTTTTGCTTCCATAACTTTCCCCTGCTCAGTGCTCCTTTCCAAAGTGTGAAAAATGAAAATCACTGGCGAGGTTCTCAGCAATGTACACCAGGGGCAATGACCAGCTCATTAACAACTCATTTATTGCCTTCAAAGCCTAGCCATAGTTCAACCAATATTGATCAAACACATGCAAAGAAGAAAAGGACCTACAAGATAACAACTCCACTGGATTCACAAAGAGTTTTATAATAAATACTTTTGAACTTCACTGGTGACTCCTCCCGCGAATGAAATTTGTTATAAAAGTTTTTTCTTCTCATAATGTCACTGTGACTATCATCAGGGATTCAAAGGAACTACATACTTAGAAGAATTAAAATATTTATGCTGTATTTCTCTCTCTCATCTCTGATAACTTCTCAAAGTGTAAACTAATCTGATAGCACCATGAATATTTATATATTGCTCAGCAGGGAAAATTAATGTAAATTAAACAACTGATAAAGCTGGTAATATTTGTGGTATCCATATTTTCACAAATCATTCTCATGTTAGCATGGACTCTAGGAAATGTTCCTGTTGGGCTGTCACATGTCAGGGCTTGTTTGGCATCTGCAGGAGAGATCATTTCCTTGCAGGGAGCAGCAAATACAGACATCCAGTTCCAGCCTTTCAGAAATAGAAGTGGCAACCATGAAGAAATTATTCCATCTTTTGTATGCAGTAAAGCAGACAGTTCCTGTTAGGTTATATATCCTCTAAGATTACAGTTAGCACAGACAAAATTATTATCTAAAGCAATGGAAGTAAGAAAATAGATCTTCTGGAATGGATGTTAAAAATAGAGGTGTTAAGCCAGATTCAAAACACCATGAAAACCAGCTTTTAAGAAACTCAAAAAAAAAGCTGCACCTTCAAAAGTATTTATCAAATTTTTAACAAGATCTGCATTTTAATCACTTTTGGGAACACTTGACTTTGCTGTGCACTAAAGAACTGCTGATAATTTCAATCAAAGAACATGGCACTGAAGATGAAAGCCCAGAATGCATCCTGAATTTGTGTTAGACAACAGCAAGGTGATATTTTGGATAGGATTAGCTCGATCTGTTTGGGCTCTTAGCAGCCAACATCCCAAAACTTCACTCACTTCACTGGAGTCCCACTCTGGAGTACTCTGAACCACTCAGATGTCATCCCCATTTCTATAAAACATTGTCAGGAGGAACAAAGATAAATCTTTCCTCGTTTGAAAGGTTTTTTTTATTTGTAGAATTATTTGAGGTGGAGGATTTGTTTCTAAGCATTCACCAATTTTTTTTTCTTTTTCCTCATTAAGGGCTCTTTACCAGGGCAATGGTAATTCCCATCTTCTCCATGAAACCCATAATTTTTGAAACTCATGATTTTTTGCACAAAGCCAAGTATCACCCATGCAAGTTGACTCCAAAAGCCAAACATTGGTCCAGATAAAACTGTTCTCTGTGCCCTTCACTCCCAGGAATGAAATAGGAACACTCATCTAGCATTCACTTGGAGTTCTGCAGAAGAATGGATAGCTAGAAAAACTTGTGAATTTAAATCCCTTTGGTTTTTGAGGGAATCAAGCAACAAACTGCAGGGATCCTAGATGTGATATTTGGAAATATCCTTCACATCAAGCTCTTACCTGGACAATTATCTCCCAGCATGTCCCAGGAACCTTATGGAGCATAGAACTGATTGGCTGCTACTGAACTCACTGCCCTTGCAGGAAACATCATGAAATCCAAAATACAGGAAAGCAAAAGCACAATTAAATCTAAATAGTACAACAGTCAGTAGAGGTTAGGAGAACTAATCTTGGCTTGGAGATATGACTAAAAGCATTTATTTCCATGCTTAGCAGTGCTAAAACCAGGGAGGAAAGGCATAAAATGCAATTAATAACTGTCCTTTCTATGGTCTGTCTACCTTAATTTGCACTAAAAGTGTGGGACACTTCAATTCTTCAGCATAAACTCTGCATTTAATCTGGACCAACAGGAAAACAAAACTGCCCAGCCTGCTCCAGGCTGACCCCTGCCCTTGCCTTCCACTGCTCACCTGACTCCTGAGTGAAACTGAAATTTGTCTAAACAAATGTCTAAATCTAGAAAATATGTCTGAACCAAAACTGGGAGAGTCCAGCAACAGCACTCCCTTTCCATGGTGTTTCAATGACTTTACACAAAGGAAGCCAGACAAATTTACTGCTGAATTTTGCTCATTTCCCTATAAAATATAAAACACTCAAGTCTTTAATCACTGGAGAAATTATCCAGGAATGTTTTAATGGTGAAGCACCTGAATTTGCCTGTAGTCCCGTGGTGATTTCTCCTAAAATGCATGGAACACACAAGGCTCAGAGCGTGAAATGGATAAATATTAAATGTGTGGCCATAACAGACATGTCTGAAATGGTTTTGAAACACTAAACAAAGAAAAGTCACAGATTAATTTCTTCATAATGCTGTAAAATCACCCCAGTGGAATTAAAAATGTAAGAAAAAAGAGATTGCATTACGCTGTACTTAAAATTCTCCAGTATGAGATATTTAAACAAAGTACTTATTAAGACAGAGTAGTAGCTAAACAGATCATTCACCACAGGATTGAATAAACTTTTAATAACTTCTTAAATGCATGCTTTGAGACATAATAAAATTACTTCCTGGCATTAGAGACTTACCTAACGTATAGATAATCAATAACTGCCTATTCCACAAAGACAGACCCAAAGTTACACTTCATTTAGACTTGGGCTTCTTGCTCCACCTTATGAATCACCAGATTTACTCCACTGAATAAAAAAGTCTTTATCTGAAATGCTGGAGGAGGGCATTTGTGAATAACTACATGGAAATAGAGGGAGGCTGGATGGCAAATGCCTTGCTAAGCCTCTTCCATCTCCAATTCCCAGCTCTCTCTGAGCAGGCACTTATCCTTGCTGAATTCTAGGGAGATCAGCACTGATCTACATGAAATCCATAAATTAATATTAAAAAGTGGCTCTGTAGTACAATATCTGTTAGTGCATTAAAAACTCCTACAACTCTCCAAAACTTTCTGCTGCTGCCACAAATCTGCTCTGAGGGACTGGCTGAACTGAAAATGAGGGTTTGTATTTGAGAGCCAATTGTCAGTGATAGCACAAAGAACAAAGGCCACAACTAATATTGGAAGGTCAAAGAAAACATAATAGAAACCGATTCTTTGAAAGGCTCACTCAGAATGTAACAATTAGGAAAAGAAAAACTCCCTGGCCACTACCTGCTAAGGTAGAAAATGTGTTTTCAAAAACACTGACAAAAAGAGCTGGGAAAGACTGAACACTGGAGCAGCAGGAGGTGACTCCAGCCAGTGATTAGGACAAAGATCTGCAATTTGAAACTGTGCCCAACACAGACTGGGCTCTGCCTCCACCCTGGCAGTGTCTGACGCAGCGATGGAAATGTCCCACACACCCTCCTGCTGGATCTCCTCTCCACTGGATGGGTAAGGAGCTGCTTCCACAGGAGGAGCCCAAAGGAGAGTCCATCAGTATCACAAAGAGGTTCCCACTCTGTCCTGCAGTGCAGTTCCAGCAGCACACCCTGCTCCAGGCCCTGGCTGAGGGATTCCACTCTCCCACTGGCAGCAAACAAACTCAGCCCAACATCACAAGAGTTTGTGCCATTACAGAAAGCCCCAGAACTGGAAAAACAGCAGCTGTGGAACTGCCCAACTGACAGCACAGAGCAAAGTTACAAAATAGGGTTTCTAAAGGAGAAACTTAAACTCAAATTTTACATGTATAAAACATTAGATGTTTAATTTCATTTCTTCGCTGTAAACAAACATGAATGTATTTTTCTCCTATTTTAATGCAAACAGAATGAGCCATGCCATGGCAGCATAGAAAGGCTTCAACTGAGGCTGAAATTCCCCAAACAAAGGGCTGAATAAATATACTGTGAGCTTGTTTAGTCTTTTAGCAAGGACTTCATCCTTTTTTTTTTTTAACTTTTTCCCTATTGGAACAGACTTGGCAGAGTTTAAGAGAAGAAACTGGAGCTGAACTGACTTTATCAGAAATAACATCCCGATTTAGCAGGCCAGGGCTCCTCTCAGACTGATGTCAAAATGTCAGATGATGTAAGTAGCCCACACTAAATGTATCAGTGGTTTAATAACAAGAAAATTGACTTCACTGCAGAGCTTGAGTCCAAGAGCCTTCAGTCTCAACGCTTGGAGAACAGGTTTTTGCTTTTTAAAGGTCATCTGATTTATCCTGCCAGGCTCTAAAACCAGAAGGTGAGAAGTTGTATAAAGGAAACACCACAGCCTGTTCTGAGATTAAGGAAGCAAAACAATGAAAAAAACCAAGCCAGCCCTGGGTCTCATTTCTTACTGTGCCATGTTGGACATTATTCTGCACCTCCAGCTGGAATGCTGCACTCCCATCAGCTGCAGAGGATGGACATTTAGATTGCTGTGAGTTATTCCCAGAGCTGATAATTCTCTGTAGGGCTCTCCTCTCACTGTGACACATCCAGAACACACCGGTGCAGAAGCTGCTGCTGAAGGGAAAATCGAGATCAAATCTCTGTGCACTGGCAAAGTGAAACATGGCAGAGCAGGATTTGTTATTTTGCTGTGCTGGATCCATGGCTGTAACTGCTCCCAGGTTCTGGGGCAGGTTCTGCACACAATCCCCAGCTCCAGGGGCAGATGCTGCTGCTGCAGACACAGATGGGCACCTGATGACCAGCACAACAAATGAAATGTTCAAAACAAAACACAGGGCTGGACCCTGATTATTGTTAATTTCAGCACCACTCTGAAAACAGAAGACATTTTTTAAAGTAGAAAAGTAGAAAAGGCCTCTCTGCAGAAATTTTGTGACCACTGAAAGAATCAGGCAAGAAAAGCAAGCAGAGCCTGTGTTGTTATCCTGCTCCCTGTATCTCTGCACATCCCAGCTGTGTTATTATTCTGGGATTGATGCCTTTCTTTAATATATTTACTGAATGTTTATTTCTTGACTGCCTGTCAATGAAGCTCCTTGAATTATTTCTTTTAAAATGCATTTTTTTCGTATACACAAAGTTCACTGTTACCCATCTATGGGCTAAGCAATGTTTTCAATCAGCTTTCAAAAGCTGGAAAAGAGCATTCCAGCATTCTCACTTTCTAGCAAAACACACTGATTTAGTTTCATTTTTATCTGGAGTCTTCCTGCTGTGAATTGCCCAAGTGTGTACACCAGGTTTTCTGTTACAGTCCTGATATGAAAACCCTGATAACTTACAGAATGGTTGCTGCTGATATTTTGTATTAAGGAACAAAAATAGAACCAGACCTCAACAATACATAAGACCATCAAGCCTTGCATTAAAATCAGTTTCTTCTGATGTGAGAAAAGAATGAATCCTTTAAAAAAAAAACAAAAAAAACTATATTGTTTTGCTTTTAAAATCTATATCCTTTTGCAGAGGTCAGGATGAGAAGTTTGATAAAGCAGCAAAAGCAGGAGGAGGAGGCTGAGGAGCAGCTCCTTGCTGGGTGTACAGCACGTGCTGCTGCAATAACCTCAGAGCTCGTTGGACCAAGGTGTTCTGTGCTCCCCTCTGGAAAACAGACAGAATATATTCACCAATTCCAAATATCACTTCTATAATGTCCTCTAAAGTTTGCTCGTTGCAGCAATCACCTTTCCCAGTATAATTTATTAAATAGTGCCATCCAGTGGGAAGCGACTCTCAGCACAAGGAAACTCTAAAAAACCCACATTAACTTTAAATTCTTACCATTGATGCAGCTGCAGAGAGTGTTTCCACAGTTTATCTTCTAAATAAGTAGAATTTTACAATAATCCTAACTTCCTGGTGGTATTTTAGCATGCTTTCTGTAAGATACAGAGGCAATAAAAAAGCAGGAATTCTCTGTGTGAAAGGACACATTTAAAGGGCATGGTGAGGTAGCAGTGCCAATCCTAAATCCTCTTAAATCCTTGACAGCATCCAAATACATGACAAGAGATGGTAAATTTTTCTCCCAGAAGTTCTGAGTGTTCAGAGGGATGGGAAAATATTGACAAGGAGTGACCTGACTATTGATTTTAATTCTACCAATTCATATGTAACTGAATTCCCAGGAAAAAAGTGTCAGAATTATGAAAGAATTGTTTAGCTCCCAAAACACCTTTGCATTATTTGCTGTTGATGGAACACAAGTACTGAGCACAAACATAAATTAAACCAAGAAGCATTTAGAGGGAGACAAAATTCTGCTTTCCACTCACCTGATGCTACTGTGTGTTTACAGACCTGCAGGACTTGGTGCCAAGAGAAAGTACAGAAGTAAATTTCTGTGCAATTGGAAGAGCCATCAGCAACCTGAGAGCTCATTCCTCTCCCCTGCTTTGTATTTCTCCATGAATTGCCAGCATGAATCACAGCTCTCTTCAGATAATGAAGTCTTAGAAATTTCATGATCTGGTGTAGCAATATAAATCTATATGGCCTCCCCATTAGAAACACCTACCAGGGAACAAAATGTGCTTTCTGGAAGTCATTCAATGCAAATAGTTCTGTTTTTTTTTTTTTTTTCCTGGCATTTCACTAAAGAAACTAAGATGATAAATGTCATGTGACAGAAAAACCACCAGACTTAGTTCTGTATGTGTAAAGTATTCTGAGTAAAAAATACTGCATGTGCAGAAAAGTTTTGGTATGAAAACAGGACACATCAGTACCAGAAAGAGAATTCAGAAATGGGTTCACAGTCTAGTATTCACATACCCATTTGAATTATGCCAGAAAAGGCAAAATGAATGCATGTGCTGTAGAGAATAGAGTAAAAAAAAAGAAAAGTACAAAGTACAGCACCCAAGTCTTTTTAAATGGTAACAGTACCAGGTATTTCTTATATTAAAATTTAAAAAAAAATCAAGTGATGAGCAGTGGCCTGGATATTCACAGTTTTTCAAAGTAAGAGCAAAGTATTATATTCTTCTAAGCTGACATATGAACAGAAAATGGCTCCATCACCTTTGCTATTGCCTTATTTTTTTTCTCCTCTGTTATGGAGATTACAGTGGAATTCAGCTCAGCCTGTTCAAAAAGTTCTTCACTGAGGCTTTGAGAACAGTGGAGCTTTAAATTACTCAATAATACATTTTAAAATTATCCAGGGATACTTGGAGACAGTTAAAATAGCAATAATTAGGTGTATTTGTAGATAGAGGAGGTTGTGTTCCCTCACAAGTCTAACAAGCATTGCCCCATCTCCACTCTCACCAGGTGGAATTTCCACCTTGCCCAACATGAGATGCTGCTGAAGTCCTGGAGAATAAATTCCTTTCAGAACTGTTTCCAGCACAAATCCAACCCCCAACCCCTCACCAGCTGCTGTGAAGAATAACTCTACCCCAGCCAAAACCATCACAATGATGTGCTTGCATTAAGTTATGAATATTTTCTGTGTGCAGCTTCTTAGGAATTGATTATCTCTTCATAATTTTTTTTTTTTTTTTTTTTACACCAAGGAAAATAAGCCAGAATATTAGTTACCCAAAATCTTGTACAAATCATTCTAATGGTAATCTTAATTAATTTAACCTTTTTATAGGCACAAAAATTTCAAGCAATTAGTTTCTTCTAATTGTGCCAACAGAACTAGTAATGTATTAATTATTATAGCATAAAAGTTGGAATAATATAGCTGTTAATTAAACTCAAAATATTGCTAAATAATTATTCTCAAGAACATAATTTTTACTAATTAAAGCATTATTGCTAAATATAATTTCACAAGATATTTCATACAAGTATTCAACTCTTAATTAAATTATCAGTTGAACAGAAACAGTCAGATGCTAGAAGTTCTGCAGTTTGGAAACAGTTATGGTTAGTTGACTATATATTTTAAAAAGAAATGCTTCTACCCTAAAAAGGATTTGGCACTTGATAAAGGTTCAGCAGCAGCACCCTCAGTGAATTCAATCCATCTACTCATCACTCAGAATCAAGAGGCAGCAAATAAATGGACTTGAAGCGGGGCTAGATGTCTATAAATATCTATATAGATACCAAGAGTTTATAGAATAAACTATTTCAAGGTATTTTCTCAGATTAATCGTGCAGGACGAGGCAGAGGGGCTGGGCAGGGCTCTTGGTGGAGGAATTCCTCCTGCAGCATCTCCTCCCTGCCTGCAGCTGCTGCCAGGTGGGTGGATGCCAAAAGTGATATAGGATCCACTCCATTAAGTCACCACACCACAAGCAAAAGGAAATTAAAAGTTTTCCTCGCACAGGAAAGTTTCAGCACAGCCTGGTACCCCCATTATTATTTCCATTTTTCTCTATCAGCCCCTTCTGGAACTAAAACCCAAGGGGCTCCAAACAGATCCATCAGCACTGTGAAGTTTGTCCCCAGTTCTGGATTTTTCAGAGGCAGAACCAAATCTCTTCACTCACCTCACACTCACTTCAGTCACCACCAGAAGTAAATCTGCCCAGGGTTTGATGGCACAGTGCAGTATCTCTATTCTCCATTTCCAGAATTCCTTGAGTCAGCCAAACCCCCAAAGCTGCAGTGGTGACCTTGGCTTGGAAAGGATGGTGACAATCTTTAGTTTGGCCTCTGGGAATCCTGTGTGGGCTTCCCCAGGGGTTAAGGGTTATTCTTCTGCTTAAAATGAGTAAATCCATCCCAAAAGCCATCCCACTATTGCCCCTTAGCAAGCAGTAAAATGATCATCATTTTACCCTGTACTTTTAGTTTGTAATTTAAACACACCATGGCTGACATGAAGGAAGGACAAAAACAAAAATGTCTGCTTTGGATACCTTTTCACAATAAATTTCAACAGTGAAGCCAGACCCTCCAAACCCATGAAAGCTCTTTTCATGTTCAAAACACAAGCTGCACTTCTCCTGCCAAAATGAAGAGGTTCCCAAAGCAATCAGTGTCATATTCCAGAATTACATAGGAGGCTTACTGCAAAGCTTGCTGAAGGACAACAAATTCCCTACAGCTTCTGAATACACAGACAACATTTCCCAGGATCATGAGTATTTTCCAGACTTGGCAACTCTAAAAATAATAGGTCCTGGGTGATTTGCTAGGCCAAAACCTCTGAACTTGGTGGATAAGAGAAGATGTGAGAGGGGGAAAAAAAAGTATAAAATTAATTATTACAGTGTAAACTTGGAAAATGGGGACTCTTGATATATATTTATAACCCATTTTTCTGGGAAGAGCAGAAAATAAAACATCTCAAACACTGGGCATTCACTTTATGTCATTACTATGTCCTTTCTAGAAGGCTGCAAAAAACCCCAACACTTCTGTGTTGGTCAGCATAAGCTGTCAGAGCCTCCCCCTGTTCAAGCAGCAGCACCAGGTTTTTATTTGGCACCTTTGCCCTCAAATTCCTGTGCCCACAGAGGTGTGGGACATCCTGGACCTGCTGCCTTTGCAGGGCACCTCTGCAGCTGGGACACAATCTCTGCACAATTCTGAGCCTCTTTTGGTTCAAAGCAGCCCAAAACCAGGTTTTTGTAGTAAAAGGAAAAATCCCTGAGAGAAACGGAGGGCACGGTGCCAGCATTCAGTGACACCTGAGCTCTCACAGCTTCATGTGCCAGGGACTGCTCTCAGACATCAGTGATGGATTTTCCTCCCATGCACACCCAAATCTTGTCCTAAATAAAGGCTGAAACTGAATATTGAACATTCTTTTGAAATGCACATTTCAGATATGATCAGACAGCCTTTTCCAGCCTTTGCTTGACAGAGCCAATCTGTGCTTCCATAACTTAAAACACTTTTGAGAAAATGTGTTCCAAACAAAACAGACTTTGTAACATCAGCAAAGTTATTTTTCATTTTTCACAAGTAGCTTATTTTCATCACCTGTGAGGACTGCAAAATGACTGCTGTGAAAGGAAACCAAGCACTGAAACTGCTTAGCAAAATATCTGAATGCAAAAGCTGAGCACAGGAGTACAAGAAAACAGAATTCCCTTAAGCATCACATGGTTACCACTAGAAATTTCAGCTGCATTAGGAGAGCCCAGGATTGGCCTCTGGCACTACCACTTACTCCTCCTTTATCACAAAAACACAACATCAAAATGATCACTCTGAAAACCAGTTTCTTACAATGATGTATGGTTTCTCTGGATGCCAACACGGCCATGAAAGGAGAGGCTTTGGGGAGGTGGCGCAGCACTCCAGCTCTGAAGGAGGGAGTGAGACAACAAACACGATCCTCATTAGTGGTGCCAGCCTGGGAAAAGGTCCTAAATCCCATTTAATGAGCTGTGAAAAGCAGCAGGACACGGACGCTCCCTCTGGAGGCAGAGCTCTGCTCCAGGCTGCCCCAGCACCCTGCTCTTGCCATTCCAGCTGCTCCAGTCATTTCCAGCGTTCCCTTGGAGCTCAGAACCATTGAAGGAGATGAAGAGGAGTGCACAAAGTCCCGAGCACTTCTGTTTGTGTTTTGTGCTGGCACAGCCCCCATACAGAAGATGCTCTGGGCATTTCCATGCCTGGGGTCACAGAGCTCTGGTCCCCACAGAGGGATTCCAACCCCAGCTTTCCCTGACTCCCTTTGTCCTCCTGGAAAAGGAACTTGTTCAAACATCACCTCTCAGCTCCTGTGAGCCACTCACAGCATCAAATCCTGCAGCAAGGGCTGTCCTGCTCCGGAACACATTTCCAGCAGCAGGCGCCAGTTTCAGCCTCACCCTGCAGTGACTTTCACCTTCCCTGGGGATTCTCTCCAGACCAGGAGGGTCAGAGCTCCTGCTATCAGAGGAAATTCAGGCCTCTTTCACCACCACAATGCAGCAGGAAATTCAGGCTGAGCATGAACTGCAAACACAGGGACAAAGGGGCAGGGATTTTTAAATGCTGTTTACCACTTAACAACTGCTTTTCATTTTGATTTGGCAATACAAGCTAAACCTCTGGAGTCTAAGTAATAGAAAATCTTTGTTTCATTTCAAGACAATCATTTCAGTAAAGATTAAAAAAAAACATCATCACTCTGTGCAAGCTACACAATAAAGAAATGTAGAAGAAATGTAGAGGATATTAATCATTCAAGTATTGTGCTCTAGCTGTATTTTAAATTTTACTAAATGCAACACACTTCTTAAACTAAATTATTATATAACACGTGATGAAATTATTGTATAACATTTCTTGAACAAAATTATTATATAACATATTTCTCGACTGAAATTATTAACTTTTTTGGAGTGAAATAATTAGATGTTAGTAAATAAATTGTCATGTCAGAACATCACTGGTTTGATCAAATAATTTCAGCAGAGTTTGGCCATGAAAACAGAAATTATCATATAGCAGCAAGTCTTCAGTGACTGCCACTTCACTGTGAAAGGGCAGCTTTGAGCCAATGCTTGTGTGTGTCCACTGATGAAAGAATGTGGTGAATCAGTGAAAATATTGTTTAACCTTTTGAGTGTGTAAATGCCAACAATTTAAAAAAAAATATGGAAACACTAAGAACCTTGGATGTTGGACATTAACTATTAGCTACAATATTTAGCAAAAAAAATACATTGACAAGTACAAAAATATTTAGCTAACAGGTAAAACCAAATGCAGAAACCACATTATGTGTATTCTGGGATTTGCTTGGGAATTCCTTACGATCCCTTTCAAAGTCCCACCAATGGCATTAAATGCAATATACATTCTTTTGTTGAAAGAACTGGAAAGTCATTAAGCTCCAGCTGTTGGTTTAAAAAGGAGAACTCCTCTGTCCCCCTCAGAGCAGATTCCCACTATGAGCACAGAATATTTTCAGTGTCCTCCCTTTGGGCAGTGAGAACCTGTAGGCGCCCAGGTTTGTGTCAGGGGCCTCTCACAGGCTCCAGGTCCTGCCCAAAACCTCTCCCAGATGTTCCTGGTTCCCCATTCCCAGTCCCAGCTGCTGAGGAGTTACTGCAGAACCAGAAACATCTGCAATTCTCACAAAGCTGGGACACTCAGGCAAGATGCAACTCCCAAAATCTGCTCTGTCACAGCACTGGCTCTTCCTCAACTTTCCTGAGCAATGTTAACCCCGGGAATGCTAGAAAATATTGTAATAAATGCCTCTTCTCTTTTATCCCCTACTGAAAATCTTTCAATATTTGGGGAAAAGAAAAAAGCCAAACATTGTTACCTCCTGCTTGCAGACACTTTTGAAACTTTAACTGTTTTTCAGATGCTTTGTTTGGAATAAATAGCATTTAAACTAGAAAGAATCTGATTTAGGGACAGCTCTCCTCTCCACTCATTGTATACTTACAATTTCAAGTGTGCCAGAATTGAATCTCAGTAAAAAAACAAAAGGAGCCCAATATTCTCCTTACATCAGCCAGAAGGTTTAATGGGGATAATGTGGGATGATTGATGGCATTCTTC
This sequence comes from Diglossa brunneiventris, assembly GCA_019023105.1. Taxonomy (NCBI): domain Eukaryota; kingdom Metazoa; phylum Chordata; class Aves; order Passeriformes; family Thraupidae; genus Diglossa; species Diglossa brunneiventris. The sequence continues at coordinate 2,040,599 of CM032357.1, read as the reverse complement.
TTCCCTGTCATTACCTCAGAGAAGCACCGCAGGTAACCTGAAGAGGATAATCACCTCTGGAAAGGAGGGTTTGTGGTCACACAGAGTAACTCCAGTCCTGGAGAGCCCAACAGTGGATTAAACAACTTTCTATTATTTGATTTCAGCTTCTCTTATGTTGCTGCACTGATTTCTCCAACTAATTTCTCTGTGGACATTGCAGGATGACAAAGTGCTCAGTCCCCAGTGGTGGAGAGCAAACCAAATACAAAACCTGGGTTTTTATCTCCTGCACACTGAAAGAAAACCCCAAAATTGTTCCATTTCACCAGCACTTCCTTCTGTGGCCTCAATGCCTGTGTTTTAAAGCTTTGATTGTCTGGCATCGTTTCCATTCATTCATCCACAAGGTTTTTAAATATAAATATTAAATAGCATAAAGGGTTATGGGGAACAGGCACACCATTCCCTTGGTAAGCTCAGTCAATGATACAGCAGAGAAAGCACCAAAAATATCAATGTCAGGGCTGCCCTGCCCTCCTCCTGTGCCAGGAGACTCTGCCAGAGTCCAGAGGAGCCAACAGGATCTGTAACCCCACCAAGGACCCAGCTGGCCCCATGAACACCCCAACTCCTCTCTGACTTTCAAATGCCACGAGACAAACTTCTGACAACCCTGAATTTAACTTTTGACTGGAAAAATTGCATGAGAGTGGGAATAAGAAACACAAGATTCTAGTTCTGGTTAGTTTTTTGGTTTGTCTCCTACATTTGAAAGGGGGCAGTAACACATTTGTTTTTTGGTGGGTTTTTTTTTTTTTTTTTTTTAATTTTCCAATAAAACTCACAAAATCATTGCTGAAAAATGAGAACAGCTCTTACACTCTGAATTCTTGTAAGGAGAAATAAACAAAGCAGAACCAACAGCTGGCATGCACTTCAGAGATATAAAATATGCTGATATTTTATGGTAAACAACACTCCCCTGCATTCTCTCACATGAAATTGCACTTTTCCAGCACCTCACAAGGCAAGCAGAGTCTGCCTTAGGCCCAGCAGTACCACTCTGTTCTACAATGCCTCACACCATTCCCTTTGCTACCTAATTACATTCTAATTTCTTTAATTAAGTCTTGCATAATTTCTGCTGTTAATCACTATTCTGCTATAGCATGACAATAATTCAAAATATTTTTTGCAATAATGCCCCTTTAAAAATATTTCGCAGCCATCAACAAAAAAATGCCTAAATGCTCAAAATGTGCTTAAATTTGCAGCAATTTGAACTCAATGTTCTACAGTGTTAAAATTTCATCCAATATTATTGGTCAAGAATTGTCTACCAGAGTCAGAAAATCAAGAAGATTTCATTAGTCATGGCCTTAAAATAACTCAGATATACATTCTGGAAAAAAAATTAATTTTTTTCCTAGTTCTTTCTACGTTTACCTTCAAAATTTGGAATCATTCAACAAACCCCTGCTGCTCACCAAAACTGTTATTCAAATGGAAGAGCCACTAAAAGAAATTTATTAGCAGTTTGCATTAAAAATAATAGGTTCTGACTTCCCAGCAGTTCTATAAACTGTTATGAAAATATTCTTATTTAAGAATAATAATAAAATGTTAAATCTCTCTGAAGGTTTCAAAATTTATTTTAATTGTGTGTGCATGACTGGTAATTGCTTCTCTCCTAACAACACTGTGTAATTTGATAATCTTAAACCATGAAGGACAATAACCTTTACTTCAACACATTTTAAAAAAAAAAAGTGGCCAAAGAAATCCATAAATAATTAGATCTCATCAACACAACTCCTGACACACTACACTACTGCTAATTGAACTTATGACTAATGCTAGAATAGAAATATTATGTGAATGATTTATGAAAGAACTATCCTTGTGCAACTCTTTCATTTCCTAGTGGAAATAAAACTATTTCATATTTTTAATAATACATCATTTCATTTCCTGCAAGATACTCCCAAATGATGCTAAATGCTAGCAATGTTTATAATATTTTTCTAGCACACTCTTTTTCAAGCAGTGATTACCCCTTGATAATTTCCTCCTCTCTTCCACCACGATTTTTATTCCCCTGTGACTATCACCATAACTCCATGATTTGCTTCAGTGTGAGGGATTTGGGTTGTTGGATTTTAGGTTGTTTTTTGCCATGGCTGATCCTGAGGGTGAGAGGCTCTGCTCAGCACTGGTGGGGTTGGCAGCTCCCAGCTTGGCAGGGACCCTTTCAGACAACGCCACACCATCCTCCCACCCACAGCTGGGGGACAGCACATGGTGTGGCATTCACATTCTCTAAAAACATCCCTTCACCCAGGATTTTTCTCCTGGGAAGCCGAGAAGCCTCAGAGAAAAGGAAAACAATTCTTATCTCATTTGCTTCTCCTGTGTTTTGCTCACGTGGAATGTGTTTGGAGATGGTTCCATTGGATTCTGCTGTGAGCTGTTTTCACTCTTTGGCCAATCAGGGCCAGGCTGTGTCAAGACTCTGGAAAGAGTCATGAGTTTTCATTATTATCATTTTAGTAAGTATCATTTCTGTGTTCTTTAGATAGTTTAGTATTCTTTAATATAATATAGTATTATAAAGTAATAAATTACCCTTCTGAGAACATGGAGTCAGATCCATAATTTCTGCCTGCCACGGGGGTCCCTGCAAATACAACACGCATGGTTTAACTCCTGGAGGCCCTAAACTCTGGTCTCTGGTCCTTGGTGCATGTTTCTATCTCCTAGCAGCCCCAAATCCCTGATCCAGTGAGCTCTCCTGGATCCCAGACACGGTGCCAAGCTCACACTGAGAGCTGAACCACGCTGATCTTGCGTGGTTTATACAATTTAATATAAACATTAATTTATACAATTCTTCGGAGTCTCCCAACCATTGCATCAGCCTGGCTCTGTGCCCAGGTCCCTGTGGATGGCATCCCTTGTCCAGTGTCCCTGCAGGGCTGCTCAGTGCCACTGCCCCTGTCACCAGAGGGGTTTTGCAGCAGTGCCAGCCCCAGCACAGCCCCTGGCACCAGCCCTGCTCTGCCCCTGGACAGGGGACACTGGCCCAGCTCTGAGGGACCCCCCAGCCCTTCCCCCTCACCCACCTGTGCCCAGGTGTCCCCCCCACTGCCCTGTTCAGAGTCACACCGTGTAGGACAGTGACAAACCCTCACACCAGGGCAGGTGGATGATGTCTGGCACTCAGCCCTCACCCAGCAATGCTGGGAATCTGCCACAGACAGTTTTTCCTTAGTGAAGTCACTCTGCCTGTCACCAATCACCTCCTCATTTCCCACTGCATGGTTTCCAGCATGATGCAATCATCCAGTACTTAAAGATCATGTATAATCTGCACTCTGGCAAGGCTGCTGGGAACAGACCTGCAAACTCCTAAAAAGGACAGAAAAAAATCCCCTAACTTGTACTTTCAATGTCTGGAGACAATGGAAATAAGGGTAAATTTAATTCATGGGGGTTTTTTCAGTGTATACCAAGAAGCATGAAAAGATCCTTAATTTATTTCTTCTTACAGCTTAGTGTAAAGGTAAATAGACTATCCATTAGGTTTAAAATTGTATTTCATCAATTCCATTGGATAGCCAAGACCTTATCATCACAATATTGGTTAAAGTATGGCAGCAGCAAATGTCATGTCTGTCAAGCTCTAGTGTTCTGAGCCAATCCGTGTTAGATTTACTCTGAGTAAATGTCAGTGCTATCGAGAGCTCCCAGAAAAAGCAGATTTTTCTTTACAGACAAGCATTTAACAATAAATTGTCTGGCTAGTACAACAGCAGCAAGCTAATGACTCAGTCTTGCTCCCTGGGATGATTGGAGAGCTGTTACACGACTGATTTCTCATCTCCAGGCAGCTCCCACACTGTTCCACAGCCACCTCTGCACCACTCCAGGGTGACATTTACCAAATGGCTGCACGTCCTGGGCCCCCTGTGCCTGGGGATTTTCATGACCCCAAGATGCTTCAGAGAGGTCCAGCTCATCAGGTACCCCAGGCAGGAAAATTCCATACACTCAGGTCAAGGTTTGCACAGTCTGACACCTCCTCCCTTCCAGAGCTGCCCTGAGCAAACACAGGCTCTGGCCAGCTCTGCCTGACAGGCAGCACCACTCAGAGCTGAACAGCAGCCAGAGAGCTGAGCTGGAGCTGGGAGCATCCTCCCAGTGATGTCAGGCAGGTCTTGCCTCTCTAGACACTATTCATAGAAAATTACATTCATTACTTGAGTCAATACAGCTGGAACATTCTCCCAGTATTGCCCAGTGGCAGTTCTCACAGTTTAGATGTGCAGAAAGCTGAGATAATCAGTTACCTGTTTATCCAGTTCTCTGTTACCCATCTCATCTGTGAGAAAACATCCCTGGGTTTATGAGGTTGGGGTTTTTTTTGAAGGCTTGGCTCTAATCCTTATCCTTACAGAGTCACTCTAAACTCCCAGTGCACCTCACAAGCTTGGCAGGACTCACTCACTGCTAGCCCAGGGTGTCTCCTCTGTCCAGAAAACCCTTCTGTTACTGCCCCCCATTGCTGCCCCTGGATCCCTGGCAGTGTCCAAGGCCAGGCTGGAGCAACCTGGGATAGTGGAAGGTGTCCCTGCCATGGCAGGGGCTGGAGTGAGATGATTTTGAAGGTCCCTTCCAACCCAAACCGTCCTGGGACTGCTCCTGCTCTGGAAACATTTTCCCATTTTACCCTCCATTACTCTCTTAGCTCCTGGAAACAAAGAGAAGATGGCCCAAAAAGACAAAGAAAGCAGCACAGACAAAACCAAAAAAGTACAGTGGCACCTAAAGCCAAACTAGCATCCCCAAATATTGCCAGATATCACATTAAAGAAATGCCCAGCAATCATTCTCATATTATCCATCTGCTTCTAACTTGCACTGATGCCAAAAATCTCTTTCACGTGGTTGGGATCTGGATGCGCGGGGTTGAAAGCACAGACCTGGTGTAAGAACAATGCTGTCCCTCTGTCCCTCCCCCCTGGTTGTCTAAAAGAGCTCTGGACCTCTCAGTGCTCCACAGCAGGAAGGGAGCTGCAGGCAGCTGAGAGTTTCAGAGCAGCCAGAGGCTGGGTTACAGTAAAAGTAAAGTAATGCGTTGACTCCAGCCTTTCTTTGGAGAAAGAATTCACCTGCAGACTGCACTCGAGCATCGGCAGCTGAGTTTCCATTCCTTCCATGTCCCAGACCCTCAAAGGAATAAAAAAAGAATCTCACTCTGCAAAGGTCTTTGTGACTGTGTGCTCTGAGGAAGAGAAGATCCAACATCTTGGGGTTTAGAGGAGCGTGTGCCTTGCAGAAAAGACAACCCACACCTCTGGGGTTTAGAGGAGTCGCAACAAAAGTCCTCTTTCAGGTTATCAGAGCTTTTTCCATCTGAGAGTTTGCTGGGAAGGCGGCTTGTTAGCACAGCCTGGCAGAGAACAGTCGAGCAGAGAAGGAATTTCACTCACAGCTCCAACAGCAGCTCTGCGGCTTGTCTGGAAATTTGAACAGGAGGAAAAAAGAGAAAACAAAGGCAAGTGGAGCAGGTTTGTAAAAGACACGATTCCCTGCCATTGTGGGGAGAAGCACTCCGCAAAGCAGCCTGTCATCCTGCAAAATGGGGCAGCAGAAACCGCTCCGCGCTCCAGCGCTGCTTTTCCACCCTCACTTCTGTGAGAAAAGAAACCAACAAATGCAAGCATTTTGTAATCAGAATGGTGCTGGATGCTGGCATGCAGTGCAGGATTTAAACACCTTCTCTGCCAGAGACTGAGCCCTGCCTGATGCAAACTCCCAGCTTCTTCCCTGCTGCACACACACTGTGCCTCAGTGGGCTTTGCCACACGAGCTGCTCTGGCTACAGCTGGAGCAGATAAATTGGATTTCTGCTCTCAGCTGTTAAGATCCCCTAAATCTAAGCTACATATTACTACAAAGTAGTTTTGCACCTAGGCCTGTTCTTTCTGTGCCCCTTTAGAGCACCTGGTGACTTCTGGCTGTAGATTAGAAATCATTTTTAACCCAGCCACCGTTTCCAAGTGTTCAGTGATGTCCTGCCTCAGCTCTCAGGGGAATCGATTTTACTTTCCTTGCTACAACTGGTGCACAGATGACAACACTACTTAGAAAAGAGAGATGATGTTTAACCAGCAGGTCATGCACAAATCAAAGATCTCCCAGCTGCACAGAGGAGCAGATTATGGATGTGTGTAAGTTTAATGAACACCAGATTTGACACATTTCTTAACCCTGGGATATCTCTCCTTACTATACTCCAGGAAAATGGAATAAGCTGCAGCCAATGTTCTGTAAGGCCAGCTGTTACATACATCCATCTCTTTTAGCAATGATCTTCAGCAGTTAAACTTATTCTTGAAAAAAATAGAAATAAGAAATGTACATCTCACAGAATTTCCTCTGACATTGTGTACATATTATACATTACTCACAACCACCTACAGAGTCTTATTCTTTTTTAGCCTCTAGAGCAAATCCTTCTGATCTTGCAAATTTTACATCTGCTTTAATTAAGTTCACTACCCAGGTTCCCTAGAAATTCCCATGAAGATTTCTTTTCTTGTTCATTCAAAGACAACACAGAAATTGAAAGAGTTTCCTATTTCTATTACAGCTCAAAAAGACATTTTAGATAAAGTTCCTGCTGCTTGTCAGGAACAGCTGAAGGGGTGAATCTGAAGTCAGTAAGTACAGTCCAATTTTTGGTTCTTTACTCTCATGAGCTATAAGGAAATCTCTAGGGAGGAAAGGGAATATCTATAAGGGAACTATAAGGAAATATCTAGGGAGGAAAATATCTATAAATATTTGCATGTACAGACAGGAATGTAAAAGCTACAATAATGTCACAAATCTGTGAAAGGACTAAATGCAGGACCTCAGGAATCAGAGGTGACGGGTAGCAAGTGTTTGTTCTGTTATTGTTTTTATAGAGGGAAATTATTTTACAGAAGGCAAAGTTTTAACTGGAGAATGTCATCCAAAAACTGAAAGGCAACTGTCTAAGCTTAATGGGTCTGAAGAGAAAAAAGAGTTTACAGTAATTTAACCAAAACATAGTTATTAGATATTTAAACGTAATTATATAATATCTCAACTCCTGCAAACTTGGAATTTATACATTTTCTTCATGGAACACAAGTCACAAATTATAAATCTAGATGGGAATCTTAAGAACCTTGTTAGACAATATTAGGAACTAAAGGAATCAAAAATCAGGGTGTTCTTTCCTGCTGCCATTCAATTACTAGACTACATTACACTATTCCAAATTCAAGATAACTCTTCTTGGATTATAAGAAAAACTTACTAGTGGGTCACATATGGGGATATGCATCCAATCACTTGGTGTTCACCTTGCTGTAAAAATCTATTTTTAATAAATTGCTTTCTAACATACATGTCATAGAAGTGAGGAGAGCCAAAATTAGTTCCACGTAATAGAAAGTTTGAGAAGAGAGAGGGATTTGGAGACAATTTTTGATTCAGATATCTGTCAGCACCTAGTAGTTCAGGAATCATCAAGTGTTCCTGTTTCCCTGTAGATTATCTCTGGTAGTGACGAATCACAATCAGTGAGGTTTCCTCTTGAGCAAGAAGAGAGGGGAAAAAGAAATCCTTGATCTCTCATCTGTAAAAAGGACAAGTGCAGCGGCCTGGCTGAGCCAGCTCAGGGCTCACTAAGCCCCACTTATCACCACTCCCAGCTTGTTCAAGATCCAAATCTATGACTACACTGGCTCAGAGTTCCCCTTTAACAGTATTTGGACTCACTGATGCTCCCCAGAGGTTCCACAGAAATAATTCCAACACTCTGAGGAGTCCATTTGGCTCCTGGGCCCTTCTGCTGCAGATTTGGAGCAATCAAGCCTCAATCTGCATAAGAGCTGAGAAAAATCTGCTCCAAATACAATGCTCAGCACTCAGCAAGAGTGTGAGCACCTATTTTACTTTCAAGAGAGCAGCAAATGGACAAAATGATGAGATGTTCCATCATTCCAAAAGCCCACGTAACAGTCTCAGAAGTGGTTGTTATTTTCACACGTTCTCATGGATTTATGCTGTTGAACAGGAGATAAAGGCTCTTGGGAGGGGATTATTTCAGCACACTGGGAATGAAGAGCAATTTTTGACATTCTCCCACTTCTTCCACGACAAAAACTTGAATTGTAGAATTCAGTCTCTGTTCATATTTAATTGAACATCTCCCTAAAAGCATTTGAGTCGCCTGACCCACTTGCAGAAATCAAGACAGTTAGGTCACTTCTCATTCCCAGCATATTGATATAACCATTTCACTCCATTTTCTTCATCTGAAAAAGGCTTTTCACTGAGATATTTATTCCCTTTTCTCTTCTTTTCACGTATTTTACCACTCAGTAATATCCTTATAATAATTTTGTCAATACCCACGTGACATCAAGCTCCTTCATTCTCCTTGTGACTGCAGCTCCATAAAAGATGCCTTCTGATAATTTAGTCATAAATACCTGCCAAGTCAAAGCAATCCTTTCTTTACTATAGCTGATCAGAATTGTTAACAGTATTCCAGATTGGGTGGCATAAATATTTCCCCCTCAGAATATTTTTTGTGATTATTTTTATGGTCATCAGCAGCCCCCAGTGATCAGGTGGAGTCAGCATCCTTCTCATCCATTATTTCTGACAGGCTTCACTCCTGACATGCATCGCCCTCATTACCTATGTGCATGTTCTAGCACTGAATTTCCTTTCATTTCTCCTGCCTGCAAGGTCACAAAGGTTTCTCTATGTGATCCTCAACCTTCCTCTGTCCTGACAGCACCTCCCAAACCTGTAACTTTGGTTTGGATCACAGAGAGCACAGCCTGGCCTGGGAAGGAGGGAAGCTTTCTCCTGTGAAGCTGCCCATAACAAAGATTTTCTTTCACAGCCTGTTCATACACTCTAAGTCCATATTTTGATACTTTCCAAGTCCTGAAGAATTTCTTTGTTCACATTATTTCCTGCTACGAAAGAAAGTTTACCAACAAGCATTGGAACTTGTAAAATGCCTAAATAAACTGTAGAGGTGAATTTAGCAAAAGGAGTTCACCTTGCTTTTTCTGCCCAGTACATAAAATAACACAAAAAATCTATTAAAGGCTCAAGAATCATTCATGTACATTCACTTCCATGCACAGTGAAGTAGTTAAGAACAAATAAATCCACTTAAAACTAGGACTGGATGTGATAGAAAATACTACAACCCCATCCCCAGAAAATATTTGTTCAGTTTTTTGGCATGATTCATCCTATTCTTTTCAAGCTAATTGAGAACTATTAGGGTGTCAAGACTTACATTCAGTGAACTTTTTTTTTTTTGTAATCTTAGCTATTTTTTAGATCACACAGCCACAAGGTGATACTCCCTCCTCTAAAACTGCGACTTGTAGAGTTAAATAGAAAGAACTAATGATCTGTTTTAGTTCAAATTGCCCTTCCTCAGCACAGGTTTTATTTCAGACCTCACTGGCTCTTGGCCTGAAGACTCAAAACTCCAGCCAACCTTGGTTTCCTTCCCCTCAAGTTTCATCTTTGCTCAAGCTACAATCAGGAAATCCAGTGCAATTCCTGCACCCCAGGAATTCCTCTCTTCCATTTCTGGCAGCACAGGAGCAGAGATGCTGCCTGTGTCCCGTGCTGCCTGTGAGCATTTCCTGCCCCGGCCTTGCCCTGCAGCACCAAACACCCTTTGCTGCCAGGGCCGGCAGAAGGAAGGTTCTGGACACGTTTTCTCCCCCAAAACAGAGCAGGAGTTCCAGTTCTGCACCACAGCCAGGCTTTGTCACCCTGGACCACGGTGGCATCTTCCAAATTTACACCTCTGTCCCAAATGGGCTTTTGCTCAGGACACACAACCTTCATGGCTGCATTTAAATCATCACTATCATCTATTACTGCAATGAAATTACCTGTTCAGTTTACCCAGAATAATTCTTTCTTTGGCTCTGCAACTTAATATGTGACTGTAGCTCCTGTCTGATAGAGAGAGGGATGAGTGTTTAATTCCAGTATGTATTTTTACCTAAACATCCAAGTGTAACACTCACATCAAACATAAACTTCAATCTGTTCAGACTGGAAATTAAAGAAAACACGGTAAGCCATTATTTTTAGAGTTGTTTGTGGATATCTTGTGACTTCAGGCACTGCAGGCTTCTTTCCCTGAAAAGGTCATATCATTCTTCAGAAAACTAAAAAGAACAAAAACCCTGAGATTCCTTTTATTTCTTTGTATCTCACTATCCTAAAGCAGGTCTGAAGTGAGAAACTAGCTGAGGCTTCAGAACTCCACTGGAGACATCTTCCAGTTAATCTGACCTCTTCTTTAACAGTAATAACTCAAAAAAAATGTGAGAGTTCAGACATGCCCTTGATTTGTTTTAAAGGGCACATTCTGCTTTTGAAAACAACATCAGTTCAGATAACTCCTAAAGCTTTCTGCAATAACAGATTCAAGGAAAAAAATCAGGAATTTTACAGATTTTACATCTATACTATTAACTCTTGAGCTTCCCTCCTGTTTTAAGATTCTTTTTTTAATGACAGAGGATATATAAAAACCAAGGCTGGCTAACTGATGGCATCTGAGCTCTGCCACACTTCAGTAATAGCTGTGACACCAAACAGACTCACAGAGACTTTTAGTCCCTAAATCTGTCTCAGTAGGGGGTTGAAGCATCAAAAAACAACCTCAGGTCTCCTTCAAATCCAGTCTCATTTTACCATAATTTTTTAGGGGAATTTGCAATATTTATAAGACACAGAGGCAAAATTTTGCTGTACTTGAACTAATTTTCTACAACTTTCTAACCACACCCATACAGGACAAGGAATTTTTATCGCATGCTTGTTGGAACTGCAGATTACAAAGTTATTTCCTGTACTCCTTCAGTGATTACAACTAAACTTAATATACCCACACTGCTCTGTCAGTGGCTTTCACAGTAAACATGACAGCCTTGATGAAAAAGTCATCTTGGTTTTTATTTTTGTTTTCTTTTATGTCAGAGGGGACATTTCCCTTGTGTAGACACCAGCACAAAGCCCACGAAATTCCAAGTGTGGAGCAATCATCCACATAACTGGCTGATTGCTGTCTAAATAAAACATCAGGAAAGAAAAAAAAAACCAAACAGCATTTCAGGGCTACATGGGCTCAAATAAAAGTGTCCTAAGCAACTTCCATTCCCATCAGCAGCTCAGGTACAGGGCTCTCCAAAGCCGGATCATAATTAAGAGATTTTCATGCTGAGTGCAGGATGGATGACAACACAAGTGCTGTGTCTGAGCCAGAGGTGAGGGCACTGGAATGAAAAATGAACACTTCTCTTAAACTAAACACACTAAAAAGTCTGAAAATTTAAAGGTAAAAAAACCCCAAAACCATTCAAACTTTGCTTTGTCTTTTGAGAGACTTTAACCAACACTTTGCAGCCAGAATCACTGGCACATGTGAATTTTCTTTTTTTCTTAACTGTGTCCTTTGACTTTCTGCATAAAGTAAATGCTCCTCTCTGGTACACCTCTGAGCCATTTTACACTTCTGGTACTGGCACACTTGCAGTTTGCTGTAGTCCTCGGTGCCAATCTTTCATCCAAACTAATCCTTTATTTCAGTGACTTCTGGGTAGCGAAGAAAAATAGTTTTTTGAAGTTTTGCTATAAAATATATCCATAAAAACAACAGTCTTGTAGAAACACCACAGTTTCTTGTTTTCCAGATTTCTAAATATGGTGCAAGCCCCATCTAACATATTTTAAAAGAGAGGGAGAGAAACAACCTTATCTTTTCTCTTTGGCTAGGGATATCTTTTGGCAATAAGATATAGATAGACCTTTAAGCAAAAAGATCAATGTATCTTCATATATAAGCCGTAAATTTAAGCTCAGGCGTCTTTTTGTGTTTTCCCAATTCAACATCAGAATTTCCAAATACTAAAAACAATCTTCACCCTTTCATTTGGGACATAATTGTTGTCATTTAACTGGGGTCTAAATGCCTGCCCATCTCAGGGTATCTGCTCTGATGTGATAAGGCCAAGAGCTCTGCAGGATAATAACACTCCAATTTATTCACCTGCAAAAGTAATCTGCTCCAAAGTGCCTCATTCTGCTAACAAGCCTGAAAATGACACCTCTAAAATGGCCTAATCTCAGTAAAATGTGTTTCCCAGTGTAAGAGGCTTCTCGATTCTACTGCACGAGTTCTGGTCAAATGAGAAAGAAACCCCATTTATCTGCCCTTTCACTCATCTGAGACACCTTTGTCCCTTTGCTTTTGGTCTGGCAAACCAGGAAATTCTGCTTCCATGTTCCCATTAGGCCATAACCACCACTTTGTGTTCAGCTCCTTAATCCTTCTTGACCTATATCTCCCTCATCGTAAAAATAACTCCCTGGAGTAAAACCTAACTCAGGCCCACAGAGTTGATTCCAGGAGAAATGAACCTTACAGACTGTGCATACAGCTGGGCAGAAATCCCATTTAACTCCTTTTGACCTGAAAAGAGCAAGCCATAGCAAACAGGCTGTACAATTCCTGCAGGACAAGGCAGGAAAATGTCCTTCCTGCTTCCTCTGGACTGCTCTATATATAGATGTTATTAATATCTGACCATAAAATTGTCTACTCCCTCTCAGATTTAGCCACAGAAATTTTTAATAAGTAATGTGTCTAATGTATTAGATATTAAACTAGACATTAGCTGCCAGATCTCACTAAGCTGTGCAAAATTATTTTAGCTACTTATCAAGGTGATATCTGCTGCAATCTCATTTTTAACAAAGCACTGTAAAAAGCAAAATTTCTCATGCAAAATTCATGGAAGGACCTTGTCATTGCCCCTAATCAAAAGGAGCAAATGAGCTCTGCCATAGAAATCCATCTTTCCTCCTGCATGTATAAATAAGGAACTTCTGCTTCCAGATGAATCTTCAGAAATCAAGCTCATCATTCTCTTACTGACACAAAGCCACTTAAATGACCAATAAACATAATAAACCTTTGCCTGCCTTCCTTATTTAATGTGGCTTTTACACCACTTCCACACTGCTAAATTCCATTTCTTTGGAAACACAAACCAGAGGTGCTGCCATACAGGTTCTCAACTTTTCTATCTTTAGTATTTTTAGTTTCACGTCCCTTATTTGCTGTGCTACTCTTTTGAAATCATGAATATATTGCTCTAAGCCAGGCATGAAGTGTGTTCATTTAGATAAGTCTCATATGTGTACAAAATAAACCTGCTATGGACATTGACAGTTATCCATATAGCTGAAAAATAAACCCAAACCAGCAAAACAGGGTAAGGATAAAATTCTTCATCAATAAATCAAACAAAATTTGGCCAAAGGATTGGTACCACATCAGAAAGCAAGAGGGGGGTTTAATTAATTGCCCGAACCTAAATATATATTCAGATTTTTTTAGCTTTGAAGAGCAGACAAGTTTTAAATACCTCAAAACAGATGCATTGAAAGGACAAAAAAAGTACTCAAGTATGCAAGCTCATGCCCACCACAGGGCATGGCACTGCACATTGAATATTAACTGTTCAGCAGAAAGCTTTGTCTGGCTGAAACTGAAATCTGTGCTGTTCTTATCCAGCAATACATTGGTGAGTGCTAATAATTAGGGACTGATTAATGATTCACTGCCAAATTGGTATGCTTGGACTGAATTCTTCCCCACTGCTTTTATTCCAAATTCCATCAACATTGTCAAATACCGGGAACTGCAGCAACACAAACCAAAGGAAAGCATTCCAATCCAAAACAAGAACTCGAGTTGGGCTGACCCCAATCTGCTTCAGACAGCTGCTTAGGTGGTTCTGACTTGGTTTTCTCTTAGTCTGGAGCATTTCCTGCTCCCTGATGAAAATCTCTGATCAGTTTAATGAGCACTGGAGGAAGGCTGACCAGTGGGGTGAGGAGGGAGGATGTGAGCCCTTGGTTACTCACTCCAAGTACCCATCCCTCAGTCAATCTGACAGACTCCAAACATGAAATTCACTGATAGGAAAGCCTCATTTTGAACCATGCTGTCCCACACATAACTAACAGCCGGGGAAATGCCTCAGATTTTATCCCTGAATCCACTAAACACTGTGGGGAAGGAAAAAAAAAAAATAGAAATTTATGGTTGAATTATTGAAATAGTAATAATAAAAATATTCAATAATATCAAAAACATTCTTAAATATTGAATTGAAAATAGAAATTCATTCTTGAATATGTGCTCAGCAAAACCTCCCCTGCTCCAACTTCTAAACTGATCTGAGGGGTGCAAAGCAGAGCACACTAAATAGCAAAGAAATGGAGCAGTGAAATGTGAATATTCCAGAGAACACAGCCATGTAAATTGGTTTGCTCCAAGGAACCTGAGCACCTCCACTGCTCTGCCTGCATGGATTTAGGGCAAGCAGCAAAGGCTGCTCATGGCAAACCACAGGTTCTGCAAGGACTGATGCTCCAGAGCCATGCAGAAATGTGATTATTGGGCTGATGAGGCTGTGCTCCTGCAGGAGCTCGTGTGCCACACGCAGGAGCACAGAATGGCACCCAGGACAGGAATCCTGCAGCTCTGAGATGCAGCAGGGAACAGCAATGCTGAGTTTGTGCTCTCCTGATCAAGCCCCACACACAACCATGTAAAAGGCAGCACGAGGAGGTTAATGGCAGTGAACTAGAATAAAACTAAATGTCACTACATGTTACTTTTCTGTAGAACCTTGTAAGTAGATAAGACATGTTCAGGAAGCTGTAAAATGTGCCCTTTCCTTACAAGAAAAAGGTCACTTCTGTGCTAACAAATTGTAATTGGTTAGTCATAAGTGATCATATCAGCAGCTGGAATATGGTACCTTACATGTAATTTAAATATTGGTACAACTGCTGCAGTCACAGAGAAACCCACTTTGCACTGTGCAAACTCCTGCATGCATGAAAATGATGCAATTCATGAAAATATGAACACAATATCATGTAGAAGGAAGAAATTACCAACTTCACAGCAATGAAACATGCTTAAATAACCAATTATACAGGTGCCTTTGGCATTAAAGAGCAATACAAGAAATCCTTCACCACAGCCTGTGACTCAGTGGTTCTCTGCTGCTTTAAGAGACCAGCTGCACAGAGCAATCAGCTCTGCTGGTTTTCAAAGCAGTGAAGGAGCAGAAGTTCTTGCATGCATCACTCAGAGCTGAAGTTCCCTTTGCAGTTTTATAAAGAACCACCCAGCACACAGAGCACCAGGCCATTGCCCTCCTCTTCTCTCTTGAGAAATGAATCAGCAGCAAAGCAAACAATCTGCAAAAATCCAGCAGCACAAATGCAAGATTGGGATAGTTTTGTTAAGGTAAAAGAAACCAGTTCTTGTCTCAAGGCCAGATGAGACTTTTGCTATGCACCTATTACTTTTGTGACACAGCGTTGTTATTACTAAAGATTTTTATCAGTTGTGTGGTTATTTCAGCATTTCTCCCTGTTCTAGGGTCCAGAGTGCTTTAGGTCCTTAACAAGTGTCCCATTAAAGTGGGTTCAAGTTATGGGGTGCAGAAAGACCTCCCTAAGAAAAATAGTTCCTGCTGAGAAAGGACAAGTTTAAACTCGGTTCAGAATAACCTCAGGGGTACTTCAGTGATTCCTTACACTGGTGCAGCACACGCCATGCTCAATAGTAAAAAGCTAATTATCAATATTAATTCCCAGGCACTAACAAGCCTGTACAAGGAGGTTGTGGGTGTTTTTTTTTTCCTTTGAACACTGTATTGAGTCGTGTATTTCAAAGCTGACAGGGCCCTTCAAAGCTGGCATGCACACACTGAATACGAATGCTTCTGAGGCAGGAGCAGTGCATCCAGCTCTAACACACAGTCAGAGCCACCTCAGTAAGAGTTATTCAAGGTAATACTGTGTGAAATGCAGGGGAAATATGCAATCAGTGGGCAGAAATGCTGCAGCTCACCTTGCTCTGAAATCCCCTTTTGGCACTGCCAGGGCAGCTGCCCAGCTGTGCTCACACCCATCACTCCCAGCTGCAACAACATTTATCTACTCACAACCTAAAAAATGAGATTTAAAATGACTAAAGTAGTTATGGTTCCAGTGTTCTTCTCAAAAACTTAACTTCTATATCCTTCAAGACAACACCCACTTGTATTTTGCAGAAAAAGTTGGGTTTATCCTAATTAATTAAACTTAAAGGACTATTTATAAAGTTCATTTGATTCACACTGTGCTGTACTCACAGGAAATGTAGTTCTTTACAGAAAGGTGCCAACTCTGCTCAGCTCAGAAAACAGATCGACACAATTGCCATTTTCTGCTTAATTCCTAATGTTATTAAAAGAGAGAATAAAAGAAACAATACTCATGAAACTTCTGCTGATATTTCAGTTCATTTTTAAATTTTTATATCTAGGCTTACAAATGGAAAATATCTGAATTGCAATGAGGCCAATTAAATGGTTAATTTCTCTAGCTAAACCAGGTTCTGAGTGACTCAGAATTTAAAGTCTTTCTTGAAATGGTTTAGCACTCTTTATTTCTTAAGGTTCTATTTCTTAATCTCTCGTTGTCCAAGTTACATCTGTGTGGTGTGACTGTGTGAAAACCAGAACTAATGGTAGTAATTATACTTTAGATCACACTGTCTCAGTTAAAATTGTAATTTTAAGGTAAGTTTACTATTCAACCTGTAATTTTGAAATGCAAGGAGCTCCCTGATCCCCTCCTTTTCAAAGCCATCTTTCATTTTAAATTCCCTTTTGGCTGCATAAACCTGCAGGAAATGCAAATCTGCAATCAGCCCATGGGTAATTCACACTTGAGTTTGTGCCACAACTGTTTCACGTTTGCTTATCCAGTGAGCAATCCAAGCTGCTTTCAATGTCAGCATTGTCCTTTGATAACAAAAGCAATATTCTAGGGTAAATTATGCACCTTGCCTACAATTTGGAGGCTGCAGAGAATCTCTCATCCTTTTCTGAATCATTTCCAGAGCAGCTGGGACTGGAAATGAAGCTCAAGGTGGCAGCTTTGTAGGGAACATTGCCCATTTCTTTCTTACTTTAATCTTTTAATCCAACTAATCCATATTATTTACTCTTTTTTTTTTCCTCTCCTGTGTCCAAACTGATGCCTCTGTCCTTGCCAAGGCACTTTCTGCTCTTGTTTATTGTTTCCTCTGTACTTTTGAAAGGAGCATTAGAACAATGTTTGCAATAAGTTTCAGTGGTTTTGACAGAACTTGAAGTGATCTAAGGTGAAAATTTAAAAGGTGTTTTCATCCAAGTAATGAAGTTTTAGAAGAGTTTCCTTATGACAGTGATGACTTAGTGATAGAATTTGAAATTTTACTGAAAGGACTGCATGACAGATTTTATCTAAAATTATCATTGTCTATGATAATAGCAATGAACTGAAAGAGGAGAGATTTCCATTAACACCAATATTCCTACACAACTCCAGAAAATCAGAGTATCACAAAATGGTTTAGAGGTTGGAAGAGACCTTAAAAATCATCTCATCCCACCCCTGCCATGGTTGCTCAAAGTCCCAGCCTGGCCTGGGGGCTCCTACAGAGACATGAGCACCTTGTTTTAAATAAAACCATCTGTGACTTCATAACTTGCTTTGCAAAATATTGCTTTTCAACTACTCAAGATTGTGGCATGAACTGAAGATGCCTTTTGGGTTTTCCAGCAAAATTTACTACACAAGTTGTACTTCTGAGTCAACTAAAATCAGAGAATTCAGTATTTATTCACAAGGAGATCAAATGCTGTGCCTGGTGCATCCTCCTCCCTTCCCCACACACAAACACAAATAACTCCACCAGAAATAATTCCACATGCTCATGAAGTCCCAAAGAGGAGTTTATCAAGCTCCACTTAAGACTTCCTAATGGATTTCCTTGCCACAAGACACTTCATCATCTTCCCAAATTCATTTTCAGTAGGCACAATTTAATTTGCTGCAGACAAGATTAAAAGGTCATAAACAAAACACTGTCATTCAGTTTGCCCTTTCAAGTCAGGTCAAAACATGATCCATGATCTGCTTCATTGTGTTAGAATTTGGTGTGACCACCCAGCCTCTCCAGGATCCACCCCTTCATCACTGAGCAGATTTCAAACCTGCACCACTCTCACAGGGAGAGGCCTGAGCACAAAACTCACAGCCACGAGCTAGGCATGCCAAAATTCCCATTAGCTCCTCTGGGTTCTAAAATAAACACAAAGAATTGGCAAGAACAAATGTAGAATCTTATTGGTACAGCAGGTAACAGGATGCAGAAGGTTAAGGGAGATTTTTAAAAATTTTTTCTTTTTTTGTTCTCGCCACTGCTGCCAGTTATGTTGTGAATATTTTAAGCCTGCAAAGGTTCAAAAAGCAAATAAATTCCCAGATGAGAAGTCTAAAGGAAAAACAAACACAAACTCTTCCCTGGTCTGGAAGATGAAAGAACAGAGAATGGGAACCAGGTAAGTGCTCAGTACACAAAACTGATTTTTGCCTCCACTTTCTCTTCATCTAACACATATTTGTGGGAAGTGCATCCCACACAGCTCTGCTGGCATGGAGAAAGGGCTGCCCCATGGAGGGAGCCTGCACAAGGAGGGGAGGAAATTCTTACCAGAGCATGCAGTGACAGGAGCAGGGGATGGCTTCAAAGTCAAAGAGAGCAGGTTTGGATTTGAGACTAAGCAGATTCTCAATCCAATACTCAGAGGACAAAGGAGATACATATTGCAAGGGGGAAAATAACCCAAACAGTAAAAAAAAAAAAACACCACCACACAAAAAAAAAAAAAAAAAAAAAACACAAAAAAACCCCAAACAAAACCCACCAAAAAAACCAAATTCTTATTGTAAATTCTTTGCAGATCACCTGGTGGTTTCACAGCTGTGTTTTACTGGAAAGTCATAAAATTAACTTGAGTTATGGAATGAGTCAGGTGGCTCAGCCAGCGCCCTGTTCAGACAGGAGCACCTGGGCACCTCTGACAGCCACAGGCTTGGAGGTCACATTGCTTTTTAGATTAAAAAAATGCCAACTAACAAAACGCAGAAAGTAATCAAAGTGCCAAAGTAGTACCACAGCTTTTAATGCAAATTAAACCAGAGATAATCCACATTTCTGAAACTTAGTTTGGAGTACAAATTTCAGTTGGAGTTCAGTTTGGCTCTGTGGGTTTTTTGCAAAAAAAAAAACCAGTCTCAAAACCATGAGACTGATCCTAATAAATATTTACTGTTGAAGTGAAGAACTCAAGAACACTTTTTGAAACAGGTCTCTGATATTCTATCTCACATTTAACCTTTAATTATGAAATGAGAGGGACAAAGTATTTTAGTTTGCTATTTTATTATGATTAGGATTGAAATGAGCTCAGGTGTTTGTAGCACAGTGGTTAGGCAAATGGTGAGGGTAATTTGCAGAAATGGCCACTATTTCTCACTCAATGGATTTGAAATATCCTCAACTTTTCTGCATAAAATCTTCATCTTTGCCCTGATATTTAAGAAGCAGGGGCACTTATTAACCTGAGATGATTTTCTGTTCCACTGACATTACATCCTAAATTTATATTGTTACAGCAGACTGAATATTCCCGTAATGAACTTGCTCATAATGCAACCATTAATATCTCTGTTCAAATCCAGAATTATTAAAGACCTCATTTTGTTGTTGTTGGGCAGAGATAAAACTTGGGGTGGCATTTTCAGTTGGGTTTCCCTGTTCCTGTCTTTGTTGTTTTTTATAGGGACATCAGTATAATATTTTAAGCCTTTCAGAATGCATAAATACCATGGAAAAGCTAAAAAAAATGCTTTTAATGAGCAAAACTGTAGGAAAAACTACCCAAGTAGCAAAGTCCAGTTCAAAAGAATACAAACACCTTAAGTTTAGGTAGAAGAAACAACAAAACACCCCCTGACAAAACGTTGGATGTACCATACACTTTCTATAAGTCCCTCAATCACTTCCATTTTCCCCCAGGAAAAACAGTTTTCCTGAGTCACAAAAATCACTACTTCAGAATATCCAAATTAATTTTAAAAATAATTACGCCAGGCAGCATGGCAGTAGTGAAAGAGAGGTGAAAACTACATAATTTCCAAGAGCACTTACATGCAGTACAATGAGAACTGAAATTCTTCCATCCCCAAGAATTCCTCCAAGACAGAACTGAAACCAGTTCACTTCCTTTTCAGAAAACATTTTCCCTAAATCACTTCACAAGCAAAAAACCCTCCTGTAGCATCAATCAGACATAACTCACTGCCATCAGTAAGCAAGTTTACTCCCTGTCATATTAGAACTGGTGAAAGAATCATTAAATCCTTTAAATCCTTTTTTTTTTTTATTCTCCAGCTGAGCTGTGTTTTCATTTTTGTGTGGCAGATGCTGCTCCAGCCTGGGGTGTGCATCCCACAGCCTGCTGAGAGCCCAGGCAGGGCCAGCAGAGGGATGGGAGCTTCATGAATAAACATTTGCTTAAAAACCACATTATTTCATCATATTCCCCTTGTTCCTCATCTGTAAATTGAGGCAGCACCAAGGAAAAGCGACTGCAGTGCTTCAGTTTCTGCTGGCACAGAGATTTATGTGGGCCCACAGAGGCATCTGTGGAACAGCAGCAGCCCCAAATTCACAGACTTCCCATGGAGATCATTATTTCATCCCTTTGGGGGCTCCCATTCCCTCCATTTTTTACCATGATAAAGCAAGGAAAATGTGGGAGAAAGAATGGGAAAATGACTTTAATTCTCACCATTTGGGTTTGTTTCTTTGCAGTGTGGGCTCTCTGGCAGCAGCAGGAGCAGGCTCACATTAAAGGAGGACAGCAGGAATTCCCACAGCACAGGAAATTCATCCATTCTCAGAAATTATTCCTGGTTGCAGATATCCAATTTGAAACACATTTCAAGAGTCACCTTTTGCTATGCGCAGAACTTGCCTTGAGAATTAGGTACTTTAATATTTAAATGGACATTCCAAAGTAGCAGGCACTTGAAAAGCATGACCTTAGGCTTTGCTACTCAAATAAAGGAGTCACACAAAATATATAAAAATGTGCCCTTCTCCAATTCAACTATTCCTGCTTTTTCTTTTCTCTTACTATTTCTAAATATTATGCATGTGTCATGTAGGAAAAAAACTTCCAGGAGAAAAAAACCAATACAAAAATTAGCAAAGGAATTACCCTAAAACCTTCTGGGAAAAAAGCCAAGGGCTATTCCAGCTGATGATATATAGAAATAAATGTGCAGTTTTCTTTGGTTTTCTCCTCAAGTAACCACCTCCCACAGCAACTGCCACCACATGAGGAGAAAGAAATCCCTGGAATAAGCAGTTCTTTTTTCACCTCATAAAAAGGAAACATGCTGGGAAAGACCATGCTTAGCACACTTGTTAGGGCTTGATGGAAGAGTTGTGGATTGAAATATTCATTCAGAATTAATTTCTGATGGTCAGTATTGAGTATGGATGTCCTGCACTATCCTAGCAGCTACAAATTAATAAATACTCTATATTTGTATAATGATTTGGGGTTTTTTCCCCCTTGGTTTTTCAGTTTTTCTGTGCAAATTTTTTCTCACGTTCTGTAACCTCCCATTGCTCTGCTTAGAAGGCAAGGAATGGCTTACCTGAGCAACACTGCTAAACTAAAACTTGTCAAAAATGAAAATATCATCTGTACTGGTATAAACCACTCTTTTTGTATTCAAAAATATTCTACAAACATAACCCCATTTACACATTTCTCAAATAGGTATCAGTTATCTGTTATGTATCTAGAAGGGAAGGCACTCTCAGCAATATTAGCTATCTATATGCACGGCAGGAGACAAACAAAAAACCAAATTCACGTGGAGAATGGGCACAAACCTTTTTCCCTTCTTACTATTCCTTCCACACAGGCAGCAGTAGATGAGAATTACAGTTTTCTATCCAATGGTTGTCTTTATCCACATTACAAAAGGATGTGAGAGCTATTAATGAACTCTGTAGCCTTCCTGGACTGACAGAAATGTGCTTATTTCCCATAAAACCAATTTTCAAAAAAACCTGAAGCCACATGTCCAACCCAACCAGTTCAGTTCCTAAAACAGGTCCTGAGGGAGAAGGAAATAGTTGGAGATAGTCTGGATTTTAAACCTCTTAGGATAATGACACATTTAAGCTTTGTTTTTTGGGTTTTTTCTTGGTTGGTTCATTATTTTATTAAATACATTTATATATTAAATGTGTATATATATCTAAATATATATATAATATATATATAATATATATTTATAATAAATTTCATATGTATAATAAATATGTAATGTATATATAATAAATATAATTACATATAATAATTATAAAAATACAATATATATTCTGCTGTATATTGGAATATAGAATATGTATCCTATATAGCAATATATAGTGATATAATATATATCATAATATGAATAGATAATAAAATATATCTATTATATAAATATATATATAATGATATATATTTTTGTATACATATGTATAACATTTTATGTATATATGTATAAGATTTGATACAGCAGCATCATGGATCCACTAGGACCTGGCAGGAGAGGAGAGTTTCCAAAGCCTCACTCTGCAGAACCCTCACCCCAGATGCCATCCCTAACACCTTCTTCCATCACTGCTTGCTCTGAGCATTATTTTAAGGCCTATAAATGCCAATTTACTGCCATTGCAAAGCCCACTTCTCCACACAATGAAATCCTGTTTCAGTAACCCTAAGCTCCTCCATCAGGTGCATAAATTCCCATTTCACTCGGGAACCCCTCAGTGAGATCAGTGCAGCAGACAGGAACAGGAATTCCGGAGCTGTGGCAGCTCTCCCTGGGCTCAGCAGTGTGGTACCCACACAGCTCTTGGGAGAATAAAAGAAGTTCTTTTTCCAAGGAAAGCTTTAGAGGTGCACCTTCCCAGCCCTAATGTCTGTTATGATACAATGGTGGAAGCTCCCTGTGGTGGTGACTTTCTTTGCTCTTTTTGCTACACGCTTTTCTAAATCTTGCTATAGATTTTGGTTTTGGCTGACACATTGGAGTAAAAATCAAGGTTTGGGAGTTCCAGCTCGGGAGGGAGGTTATCAAATTGTCATTGATCAGTTTACCTGCCAATCTACCTTTCCACTCCAACGTTTTTTGTGCTCAGCAGCAGGGAAAGAATGGAGTGAGAGGCCAGGGAGGGAGATGGGGGCAGCGACCCTGATGGGAGCAGCAAAGGGAAACATTAACTCCAGCAGCAGAAAAAGCAGAGGTCAGGAGCGAGAGCAAAACACAACAGCAAGAGAACCCCTCAGAACTCCAACAGGGAAAAAACTGCACTGAGGGACACGAGGAGCTCAAGGGCAATGAGGTGAAGCTCAGAGGAAGTGGAACAAGCAGAAATGGATAGCACAGAGATAAAGATTCAGGAGAGCTGGAAAGAGCCACACATTTTACAGCACATCAGCCCTTGCTGCAGATATGGCACTTGCATTCATGGCAAAGTGCCTGTGCTCCTGCAGAGCATCAGCTCAGCACAGGCCACTCTGAACAGGCCTGAAAATAATCCATGGCATACTGAGAGAGTAAATAAAGATTAAGGGGCAGAAATAATTAAAATATCTACTGCAAGTTCATTTATAAATGTAATAAAATGCACTTTCCAAACCAGAGCACATATTGTGGGTGCAGTATTTAACACTCAAATGATATCACATCTATAGATCTACATAAAAATTATGTAGATCTGAAGTAATAAAGAGCCAAACTGATTATTAGCAAGGTGGCTTATAAATGTAGTATATTTTCATTTTTGTTACTGATAAGAGCCTAATATTTCCTTATGGCATTCAGTAATATTTATGTATAAACTAATGTATGGCCATGCAGCAATATTTGTTTTGAGTGCCAATTGTCCATTCATAATTATGAAATAAAATTGACGTCAGAGAGACATTTCTCTAAATTTTTCAAAGCAAAGAGAAAAAGCTGGGGAAGATTTTTTTACTCCACACAGCACACACAGGACTATGGAGAAACAGAGCCACAAGGTTACTGTGCAGAAATTAAAGTCTCACCCCTACCCACAAATATTCCAACAAGCCATTTTCTTAAAGAAGAAATTAGTGATGAAAAGTGTGATAAAAAACACAGGGTCACTGCCACCCTTCACAGAATCTTGCAGGAAATGCAATGGGTCCCAATAGGAAAATTGGTGTGGAACATCAAATAAATGTTCCTAAAGTATTTGTAAAGTCAGACTTGGCTCACTAAACTTGTTCAGACTGACAGCTACTGCTTGTGATGCATAAATAGAGGAAGGGATATTATTTACCAGCCTCAAAAATCTGAGTTCAGCCACATTTGTGCATCCAGTCCCTCATGTCTCCAGCACGGGACTGAGACAGACACAGTGCAAACCCAAAGCTAATTTTAGTAATGAAACATTAGCCTTTGCTGTCTGATAATTAATAACACAGTGTTTGGTTCAACAAGGACATAATTAAAGTTTCAAATGCAAGCATTATAAATTACAGATACTTTAGGATTATAAATCTCTGTAGTGTTTTTTTTAATGAAAATAAATTGAACTGACATTGTTCCAGAGGAGTTGACTCATTTCACCTTCACTCCCAGCATCTGATTAAGCTCTCTGTCTTTGGGAAACATTTGAAATATCTTCCTGGGAACCACGAGCTGAGTACCACCCAGTGCCATAAAGCAAGCCACCACAAAATCCATCGCCATTGGCTCTGTGCATAACCTGACTGCTCCTGGAGATTTAGTAACTTTACATTAAAGCCTGAAATAATTACTTTAGGCTTCATGGATACATGAATATTCCTATTATGCTACTTGATCATCCCTAAAATTGCAAGTTTATTAAGAGGGCCCCAGCACAATAACCTGGTCCAGTTTGATTAAAAGAGCTGCATTCCATTTCTGTCAAAAAGCACAGATGACAGAAGCAGGGTAAAAGAGGCTCAAGACTCAATTGATATTAAGCAGAAGACAAAGTAAATGGAAATTATAACAATAATAAAGTGTAATGGTATCTACTTTCTCAAAAAAAAAAATACAGTACAAATACTTTGATCTGAAATGTCTGATTAAATGGGACTATGGCTCATCCTTCTCCATGTCATAAAGCCAGGAGTAATTCCAAGCAGACATTTCATTTTTCCTTAATGGGAACCATCCAAAGTCTTGAGCAACCTTAAATCTTCACGTCTGTCTACATAACAAATGTGCAGAAATTAAGAAAAGTATTTCTCTGTTTCAAAAGCTTATTATATTATGGGCAAAACCTAGAAAGAGCCAAAAACAAAGAGCAGAACTAGCAACTGACACTCAAAAGAATCGTCTGTTTTCTGTCCTGAACCAGGCAAATCAAAGATATTTCAGTTTTGATCAAAAGGGCAAGACAGGTTATGCAGAAGTTTTTCTCTCCTAACAGACTCTGATTGTATTAGAAAGAAAATCACTAAAATGTAATGAGTAAACTTCCCAAGTACTTGGCAGAACACCCCAAGCCCTGGACGTCCTGTGAGCTTTCTGTGCAGAAAACTCAGCAGAAACTGAGGTGACATATCTAAAGGTGAAAAATACAGCTTTTTATTGTGGAAAAAGGTTTCCTCACCTGAATCTCAATTTAAAGAACAATTCCAAAACCATTCAAACTTTATTAAAGCATTCATTCTAGAAGACTGAGTCTGTGACAAATTAACACTAAAGAGTATTAATCTCTTTTTCTCTCAAAACATTTCCATGGAATTCAAAATAAATACTGCTGGGCAAAGAAACACAGATCCTAAAATAAACAAAAGGGCAAGAAGGAACTCTCTGCACTTCCATTATGATCTTATTTTCTCTGGAAAATTAGATTTCTCACACTATGCATGTATCCCTTCATAAAAGCAAGGGAATTTCAGCAACTTTAAGAATGTCAAATAGTTAGAAAAAAAGATTACACAAATTCACTGAAATAGGTACATCAACCTCCACAAAAATAAATCTTTCCAGAGAAAAGCAATGTATCATTACCTGCCCCCAAAATCTCCATCTCCTGGGCTACACTTAGCTTTTGACAAAACCGATTGAGGATTTATCCTGATGACAAAGAGGATGAAAAGATTGTCCCTGGCAGGCTGCACAGGCTGTTTAGCTGGTGCCAGGGTGCATTTTGCAGCCAGGGGGATCAGTGCAGCTACAAATGCTGAAATGTGGAGCAAGAGCTGCTCTGACTCACCAGAACATTCTTCCAGGAAAGAATAAACCCTCCCAAAGGTTAACTTGATATAAAAGGTGTATTCATGCCATCAGCTGAGCTGGTGCTGCTGCCTCTCAAGTGATCTTTTAGCACTGCTTTAAAGCTACTTAAAATACAGCAAATGTAATAATTCAACTAAACTTCAAACTTTTTGGGGTTTAGAGCTTTCCTTTCTGTTTCTGGTGGCTGCTAAGGGACACAAACACACCAAAAATGACAAGTGACAAAAACCCCACCAAATGAGGAGCGAGGCAGAGATGCCTCTCCACTTCTAAACCCAGATTTTCCTCTCCTATCAGCCTCACTGATTGTGTCAAAAGGAAAATAATTACTGAAATGTGACAGCAAACTTCCCAAGCAACACCCTAAACCCTTTACATGGATCTCCTATGAAACAGCCATGAAGGATTGCACAGAAAACTCTGCAGAAATTGAGGTGCCATCAATAATAGAACAAATATTGCATTTATTGTGGGACACAGGGAGCTGGCTGGGACAGGTTCTGTACCCACCCAAAAGAGAAAGCAGCATTGGTGCTGGGCTGTGCAGTCCGAAAAAACTTCAAACTGAGAATATCTGCATGGAGGGAGGGGACTATGGGGATTATCTGTCAATATGTGGATGTAACTCTAGATCTGTGCATGGCAGTGGGAGCTGAGGTATCTGCTGTAAATCACTGTTCCAGCAGGCTTTGAGAGCAGTTACCACATGGTTGGGTTTTTTAAAAAAATTACCACAATTCCTTATTTTTGTGGATGACCAATGCCCATCAAAAAGCTGTTTTCTCTTCATAGACCAACTTTTTGCTTCCTAGAAATTAAAATAATTTCAGTTTCCCAGCCACCATATATGTTCACTAGATCAAGTGGCTGGTTGGTATAACTGGGCAGTGACCAGTTTTAATGCTCACTCATTTAATTTTTTTTTTTTTTAATACAGAAGGAGCAATAAGGAGTGATGGAATCACTGACAAACTACACATTTTAGGAAGTGCAAGTGAAAAGAAAACTCTCTTCAGGCTGAAATCTCTGCATTTTATCTTCATTTCTTTTCTCAAAAGTATTTTACCTTCTCTTCCTGCACCCTGCAGAAGATTAAGCCATAAATCCTGAATTTACTGGGTATAAGTAGAAGGGTCTATGGAATTGTAAATGAGTTTCTATGAGTAACACTGGATTTATCTGAGGCCATCACAGCACAAAGGCAGGAGCAGCCTGGGGACAGAGGGGCTGTGCCTTTGGGGTGGGAGAACAGCCAGGAGGGTGAATCTTTGCTGGGCTCCAGCTCTGGGAGCTCCCTGTGCCCCCACCACAGCAGATTGACCTAAAACACTCCAACCCCGAGCACACAGCACAGGTCCTGAGCACATTAAAGGGTTCCCCTCCATCCCCTCACCTCTTCTGGTCAAGAAAGCAACAGAATCAAATCCCACAGCAACAGGGCTCAGGGGATTTGTTTGCCTGCCCCCCAAATTCCTAAATACTTATGCTGCTGAAAAATTAATTAAATCATTAAATATTAAAATATTACTAATTATTAACACTTTAATTATTAATTATAATTAATTCTATTTAATAATTAAAATATTAAATACACTATTAATTATAATTAATAATGATTAAATATCAAAATAAAAATAGTTATGCTGCTGGAAAAAATTATTTAGAGTGGTAAAGGACAAGCAATACATTACTATAAATAGAAAAACTGCAACTAGAAATAAAGACAGCTATTAATTTACAGCATTAAAAGTAACAACCTTCCAGCACTCTGTTTTTTCCTGTTTATGTAACAGAGCACCAAGGAGGGAAGGGCCATGTCAGGCACACAGGGCATCGAGTGCACATGAAAATATTTCTGTACCACAATGAGGAAGATGGAACGCAGGAAAAAAGCTACAAGCAGCTGTGGTGACAGTGCAGAAATTTAAATTAATAAACACTAAAAAGCACCCACTAACTCTCACACCCCTTGTCTTTGCCAGGAGAATTGGGCTGGATGACCCTGAGGTCTCCTTTCCACCTGATATTCTAACTTCTGTGTCATGTCTGTGTCTATTCTAAATTCTGTGTCTATTCTAAATTCTGTGTCTATTCTAAATTCTGTGTCTATTCTAAATTCTGTGATATCTTGGTGCTGTTCAGGTCAATCAGGATTTGAGCACAAGTGTAGGGTTAAACCCATGTTCACATCTAGCAATCAACCCAAAGTAATAAATTAGCAGAGAAGCATTTCTAGAATCATAAATATTTTTTAAAAGCCTGCTATAAATGATTCAACATCAGAAGAAATCTGCAGGAATGCTGATTAGAGGACAAGGTTGTACAAGCACAGTACAAAATGTGATTAATTTCACAGTAATTAACACCATATGCAGTTTATGCATCACACAGATCAGTATATAGAAAATGTTGTTGAAAACACATTAGTATTTTAAAAAATGTTAAAAATCACAAAAGGAGTTATTGAGTGCATTTAACTGAAGCCCAGCTTGCCTTTGTGTCACAAGTCCCATCCCAATTCCCTGCTTTTTCCTCCATGTGATCACAGCTCTAAAGTGGTTTTAAATTGCTATTGTATGAAAAGGGAAATTATTTTAGGAGGTTAGAAGTCATCCTGTCACCCTGTAATTTCTTTAATTACAACACTGTGTAGGTGGGGAACGTGAAAAATCCGTGTGAGGTGTCTCTGTTAGAGAAGTTGGATACTCTTCATAGAGCACACAAAGCCAAATTTAAGAGAGAATTGAAGCTCTGCTCACAGGTTGGGGTTTCTGGGCCACCACTGCTCCCAGCACATCCTGGTGCCCTCAAGGGTGCTGCTCACACAGGTGACAAGCTGCTCAGTTATTTCAAACTCAATTATTTCATTCCTGGAAGAAAAACACGAGTAAAGAACATGAGAAACTTGGGAAGAGTTTCAGGATTGTCTGAGAATAACCAGGAGCCCTTGCCCAGCAGGGATTTATTTATTTGTCTCCTGCACTGGCAGAACGTTCAGCTGCTCACTAATAAAAAACAAGGAGCTATGATGCAAGATTTATACAGCAATAATGAGGGGATTTGTTAGCATGGCTCTGATTATTTGTAATGAAAGGCTAATGAAACTAATAAAGCTTCATCACAGCCTGCAGGGATGGTGCCAGAAGCCAGGCAGGGTGTGAGAATCAGGTTGGGAAGGGTCTTCAGGAAGGCAAGAGAGAAGCAGGTCCCACCTGCCCCCGAGGGCTGCTGGGCAGGGGTAGCCAACCCCAAGCCTGTACCAGAACTGCTCATCCCAAAATCACAGCAGGTTTTTGGTTTGCAGCCTACTGTCCAACATCAAACAAACAGCAGTCATGTATTTTGAACCAACTTTATCGTGCAAAAAAGAACCCAAAAATCTCTTTTAGGTGCCCTGTGTTTTAAAGCCATCCAAAAGCCTCTAATCCCTCCAAAATTCTATTGACTTGCAGAGATGTACACCTCCAAAAGTGACTTTTTACTTGTAAATATCTGATAGCTGGTACTGGAAAACATTGTTAAGGATTTCCCCTCCAGAAGCTGCTGAGAGCACAGCAGGAGGAGCTGGGGCAAAGACCAAGCCCAGCAAAGTCCCAAGAGGCTGCACTGGAAGGTCACTGTGTATTCATGCCTGGAAATCACAGAAAACTGAATTTACTGGGCTACACCTGTGAGCACAGGGCTTGGATGTGGCTTCTACATCAAGGGGGGAGACCTGGGCAAGCAAAGGGACCTGAGAGGGTCACAGCCGCTTCCACAAGGGATGGTGGCAAGGCCAGATCTCCTCCATGCACACAGAAGGCTGAAGGGGACACACAATTAACATCTCACAACTGACATCTTCAAAATCATGGAAGGGGACACATAATGAACATCTCCAAAATCAACACCTGAACTGAGAACTCTCAATGGCACAATCCTGCCCTACCAAACACGGAAAAGTGGAGAGGTAGAGATGTATTTGACATCTCTAATCCACCAGGGATGGAGGAGAAAGGCTGAGCACCAGTGCCTTGGCTCACACCATCACCCCAAACAGAGTTAGCCTCAAACACCACTGCTGGACACCAAATTTCAGCCTCCCATGTACCCAGCAGGTCAGCTCTGCTCTGAGCAGCTCAGCTGTGTGAGAAAAAAGGGAGATGTGTCCTTGGGCTAAGCTTGCTGCTCGCTCACAGCAGGTTGGCCCCAGACACCTCTTCCTGCAGGAGGATTTTGCTCTCTCGTCAAACCACGAGGGCCCCCCTGTCTCTGAGGGCACAGAGAGAGGCAGCAGCAGGCTGCTGGTGCTGCCACAACAATTAACAGAGCCCACAGCCGAATCCACATCTCTTGACAGCAAAAAAGGCCTAGAGACTAAATAGGCTGCATGATCTGGGGTAGCTGCTGAGCTGCACTGGACGTGCAGAGCACTCCAACATGCTCATCCTGCAGCAGGGCACAGACCTGGAACCACCCCTGCCAGCGAACACATCCTTCTCAAGTGGCACTTCACTCCAAGAGTGAATTAAATTAGAAGTTAATTAGACAACTTCCCAAGGACCAGCCAGCAGAATGCTCTGGGTGTGCTGGAGTTAATGCTGATAAAGCAGGATTGCCTGGGAATGAAAGATGTCTGTGCTAATCATGATAGGAAGCAAACAAATAGCTGTTACCCTTCTGAGGATCACTCCCACCAATGCACTGCTGCTCACGGGAAAAGACAAATTTCCTCAGCTCCAAGGGAAATATCTGAATGCTCAGAAGCTCAGCTCACTGACTGTGTAACATTATCTTACATACAGCACTCACATTCTTTCCATATCACAAAACTACCCCCAATTTGAGCTGTACAGATTTACTTATTTTCCAAAACATCATTATACATCTTTTCCTTATCAATATGTATTTCTTATAAGAGATTTTCGAATAGGTATGAACAGGATACACATTGCTTTCTTTGGCAGTGATAAACATGCATTAATAAAAGAATAAAACCTTTTGCTGAACTGCAGCTCAAATCAGCTCGTTCCTACTTAACTTCTTAGAGACATTATTGCAACCCTCACATCATCCGAGGAGAAACAGCTCCATCTAAAGGGTAATTGGCTGCACAGGCCCTGCCTGGTGTTTGCTACATCAGCTGAGTAAACACCGGGAGCCCTGGGATCTTTGGGCAGGGAAGGATGTGGATTGCAAAGCCAGGTCCTAAAGCCGGGGAGAAGCTGATTCCTCTGCCTGAGCAGGAAACGGATTCATTTACACTTTGTTCTCCCCTTCACTCACCTATTTATCAGTTCTCATCTACATGGCCCCTGGTGGGTTTTGGTTTGCAGCCTACTGTCCAATAGTCGGGAATTTTGACCCAACTTGATCATGCAAAAAAGAACCCAAAGTCTCTTTTAGGTGCCCAGTGTTTTAAAGCCATCCAGAAGCCTCTAATCCCTCAAAAATGCTATTGACTTGAAGAGAAACACTCCTCCAAAAGTGCCTTTTTACTTGTAAAAATCTGATAGCTACTACTGGAAAACATTATTACGAATTGTGAACAAACAGCTGTCAGAAACACATTCCTAGCTGTACTAATACTGATCTGTGAAAAATCATCGTTTAGGAGTTTGCTTCCTTCACCAACCAACAATTCTGAACCCATCCTGACAACGGCACCATGAAGGTTATTCTCAATATGCATTTTCCAGTATTAAACCTGGAAATTTCCTTTTCAGTCCTCATTTCACAGTGCAGTGAGTATGGCCACAGCTAAGAACAAAAATAGGACGTTATCTCATACAACTTCAAGAATACTCTGATTAAAGGTTTCCAAATTATTTTTAGGCTCTCATGCCTCTGCAATCCTGAGCATAATTTGTGCACACTGTCAAAAGCAAAAGCAGTGTTTTAATAAAGGCCTTCAGTGAGGATGAAGTACTTGGGGACTGTGGCCATAATTACAATCTTAATGGGCATTAAGTTAATATTGATGACAAAACCCAAGCTTTTCAGAAATCAAGTAGTGTTCATTATAGCTGTGCAGTTTTTATTGAGGTGAAATACTTCATCTAGATACAATATTAGAGGAAAAACCTGATTATATTCCATAGCAGAATATTCTCAGCAGGGACAGTTACACTCAAAACAAACTCTGCAGTGCAAGTTTGGATTCCTGGCTTTTATTTAGCCCCACTTCAGCTAGTCCAGCTTATTCCAGTGAGGGCTGGTTTAGAGCTACCTCTGCCTTAACTCCAGAAAAATTTCATTTCCTAATGTCTCTAACTGATAAAATAGAGCAAGTGTCTAACGTATGCAGCACAATTTAGAAAACAGTGAATTGAGAAATGACACAGCCAATAGTGAAAGTGGTACTGGACATTTCTTGATTCCATGGGATGAAAAAAGCTACAATCCACATCATTTAGAGAATATCTAAAGCTATCAAGTTAGCAGGCTTGATTTGGAGGGTTTTTTTGGGTGAGTTTGGCTTTTTTTGGGGGGATTTTCCACTCCCCACAGTGCCCCTTTCCCTGGTTTGATTCTGCAGCATTCCCACAATTTAACCTTCCTTCCCAGCATCAAACTCTCCCCATCATCCCCTCTGCACCAAACTTTCCACAGCAATTCCCCTCATCTCCCATCCTGGAAAGAGAACTGGCTTTCTTTGTCACACCAAGACTGAAATTTGAAATCGACTGAAGTCTGCTCAGTGCACGTTTCCCTCTGATTAACCATAATTAGGATAATAGCAGCACCCAGAGGCATCTCCCAGACCCAAAAATCTCTTTAGGATCGCCTTCCCCACAAGTGTCTTGCTTGTCCCTTTTGCAAGTTTACTCATGTAGCATTCAGAAAACACTGCCTGTAGATCATCTGGGCTATTTCAGAGATGGAGAGGGGTCCATAATTGAGTACAGCCACTCCCTGCTTTTTGCAGCACTGCAATGGTTTCAAAGAAAGTTTCACAAATTATTCACGTTGGCACTAAGGCCTGCTGAGGTCCAAGAAGAGGCACAGGAAGAGAGGGGTCAGAATCAACTCAGATGTTTCACGAGGGTTTTCCAACATCCACAATTTTAATTTAAACTGCTTAGAGGCATCTCCTGTGTCTGTTGGATTTCTGTGTCCAAAGCAAATATTTCTGAGACAATGTAACCTGGATAGTCTTTGTAGAGACTGCTGTGCTTAAATCTTATTGTTCATCAAGTCTGTAAAAGTACCAGCAGCTACAGTCCCAGTCTAAAATAAAATATTGTGTGCTGTTGCTGAAACTCAAATTTTAAAGAAGCTTTTTCAGTTTTAACAGCCACCTAAATTTTTTTCTGTAAAACACAAAATTGACTACATTGCCTGTTCTCAATAAAACCACCACAAAATTATTAAAACAGATCACTATTAGATCAGTAACAACCTGCAGAGTCCAAATATGCCAACAAAAATGCAATTCAACTACTTCAGGGAAGCAATTTTCCACTTGTGCAAGCCTCAGGTTGATGGAGAGTTTAAGTTAGTTGCTAAAGGAAGATTGATGGTCTGGAATTCCTTCCCTCCTGCAAACAAACCTGGAACAGCAGTGTGTGATTAGGACAATGTAGATCAGCTAGAAAAATAAGAAATTGGTAAATTAAGGTGCTGAGCATCAAGCAGGAAAGATTTATGATCTGGACATAATGAGTGCTGGAAGTGCTCAGTGCAATTGTAATCAGCAATGGGAGCTGCCAGAGAAGTGAATAAATCCTGGTGGGGTCTTCTTTAATCAAAGGTGGGCAGTGAGCTGAACACAGCCATTTGTGCCTGATGCCAGGTTTGTGTAAGACTTTTGTTAAATAGAGTCTTCTCCTGTGAATTTCCTGTTCATTCCAGAGATCACATTTAAACAGCTTTCTTCTCTTTTAGAGACAAGAACAGATTTGCTTCTAAGAAAAATTTATTAATTCAGGCTTTGCCAGTGGTTTCATGCTTCACTTTCTTATTCCTTCTTTGGGTCTCCTGCTGGTCCCACACTGAGTTAAAGAACCTTGAGTTTTACAGACTACTCGAGCCCAGTGAGCAGCTAGCATGCTGTGCACACAGCCTGCATAAAACATTCATCCAGCAGAATTAAAGTCTTCTGCTAAATCCTTTATTTGAGCTCAGGGTGTCTCTCCCCCTCAGAGATTGCGCAAACGTGAAATTTTTACATTAAATATTTTCTTTGGATTTCTTCTCCAAAAAAAATCTGCATGAAATGGGTGCAATCTGCCCTGGATTCATCACCAGGATAATTCATGGGCCCACATTCCCTTAGACTCCTAAAGGGCACTGAAACCATCAGAATTTACTCTGTGCAGTGTAAATCTGGAGAGGTTGAGGCTTTTCCTCCCCTCTCTTTGCAGATTCAAGTAAAAGTCAGTAACTTCTGCATTCACAAAAAAAAAATTAGAGCAACTCTTCACTGCCTTGAATGTCTCCATTAGAGCAGCAGAACAAAAGTGGTAATTCAGGAAAGTGGAATCTTAACAAAAGGTATCATCACTCAGGGAGAACCAGATCAGCCAGAGGAATTAAACACCTCAAGGTGTTACATCTCACTCCTCAGGTGCTGTGGAGGCACTTGATCAGTGCCTGGCTAATGTCAGAGATAAATTGCACCTCCCCTCACACCTGGATCCATAAGGAGAGCTGTTAATCACTAATTATTACTGTTACCTGCACCACAGGAGGAGCCAACCACCATTGCAGCACCAAAATACTCCAGAGGTGCCCAGGCTGTGCTCAGCAGATTCCATCTCCTCCTTCTACACTCTCTACTGTCACAGATATTTTATGAAAAATTCTTTTGTTAGGATCTTCTCCTTCAGAAGCTTCAGCTTCTCCATGTTTGCTGCTTTGGAATGTGATTTGGAGAACTGTTCACCCAGCATGTGAAATTGCTTTTACTTGATGACCAATGACAGCCACCTGTGTCGAGGCTGTGAGTAGACACAAGAGTTTATTATCATTCCATTCCTTTCCATTCTTTGCTAGCCTTCTGATAAAATCCTTTCTTTTGTTCTTTTGGTATAGTTATATTATATAATTTTATTTTAATATAATATATACCATAAAATAATAAATCAGCCTTCTGAAACATGGGGTCAAGATTCTCATCTCTTGCCTCATCCTGGGACCCCTGTGAACACCACCACTCTCTACCTCTCTGTGTGTCCCCAAAGCACTTGCAGCTCTCTGCAGCCCACTCAAATATTTTCCAAGTGCTCCCAGCTATGCCCAGTTATCCCCAGCCCCACTCAATCAATCCTGTGGGGTGACCAAATATTGATGAAATAAATATATTCAATTTATTGACTGATCACTGGTTCCTTCACAAAAGCATCCCCACATTATTTACATTATTATTATTATTTATATGATAATGTCCCCTAACAGGTCTGCAAAAGTGCAATCTGTCTCTTAAAATACACAGCAAAAGTCATTTTTGTGCTGTGTCCTGTCACCGTACTGGCTCCAGAATACAAAAGGAGCAACTGAATGAGTTTACTGCAAAACCATTCAGCAAGGGAAGCTCCAGGTTCCTTCACACCAAAATCCAATCTATTTAAAGCTGGTATAACACTTTTTCATCTCCTCTCCAATATTGTGACTTGGGAATGATGGCATCTTGCTCCCTTCATCATTAAACAGAATGTGAAATTGCCAGCTAAGGAGAAAACCTGTACAATCCAGAGTCAGTGAATGCATCTTAGAAAATAAACCTTCTTCAAAAAATGTGATGGGCTTACTGACAGACTGTAAAAGGTGAGTCCTATTTCAATTTAATCAGTTGTAAGGGCTGGAAATGGGTAACATGAGTACTTTTCACAATATTGTTAATTTAAAATCATTCTGAAGGCAGCAGCTACTCCGAGTTGTCCAATGCAAGGACTCTGGGTGCCTCTCACTGCTGATGAGTTACACATTCTCCTCCCCTTCTCCAAAGAATAAAATCCTACAAGAATGGCTTTTCCAACTCAAACAGCCAAGAATTTGACAAAGGAAAGAGTTTCATAGTAACAATGCTCTGGTACTCTCAAAACTGAATATTTCCTTTAGCATTGCTTTGCTCGATGTTTTCATTCCTAATTATTGGATATTTAATTATTTTGTGACCAGCTGCATTTATTCAGGAACGGTTGAAAATCCTATTTTTGTGGTTTTAATTGCTCTTCTGTCCCACAGCAAAGCACAAAATCCTGTTTCACTGGGCTGCTGATGCAGAGGCAGCGAGCTCTGAGGAGCCTGGGCTTCCCTCCTGTGCTGACACCTCAGGATTACACAGCAGGTAAGCCTCAAAATGACAAAAAAACCCCAAAATCTGTGGTTTTCCAGTTCCTCATCCCCTAGCATATACTCCATAGCTAGAAGATTCTATAAGAAGCTGTATTTCGCTGTATCCAGCCCTAACCAGGGAATCAGTCATGGACAAAAACATCAACTGCAACTCCATCAGCTCTGCTCACTGATTTTATGGGGTTTTATAAATGCAAACAGCAAGAACAGCTTGCAACATGGAAGTTAACCCCATTTCCTCCCAAAACTGAACACGAATTATAGAATCAGACAAAGATTGACAATTGGGGACCTTCTGAAACTACTTTAACCTTTCTTGTTCTTCAAGGGGAAGGAAACCAATAAGCAACATCTGGACAGCTTTACTCAGATCTGTGCTGGGAAGAGGGAGAGGAACAGATTTTCAGCACTGAGGCAAATCAAATCAGTCTCTGAAGAATTAATTGGAAAAAAGAAATTAAAGGCATCATCAAGTTAAGCAGCATTGCAACCAGCTGAGGCCTGTGTACATTTCCTTGTAAGGTGGTGCTTAAGGTGCAAAGAAAGGGCTCAGAAGGGCAGTTTGCAGTGCCCTTGGCCTCTCAGACACACTGCATTAGCTCCATGTTTTCAGTCTGTGGGGGGAAATACCTGTACACTAGTTAAAATTTCCATTTGATACTCGGGGTAGGAAGAAATGAGCCTTTTAGGACTGAATTCAAAGCAAGAACTGAGCTTTACACCATTTTTATGCTGTCAGTGCTGAAAGAAATTAAGTTTGCAGTAGCTACAGCTTTATTTAGGGAAATTATATACAATTTTATCATCCTGCAGTTCTTGGAATGCCTACTAAAGCCTTGTGAAGAAAGCTGAAAGAACAAAATCCAGATGTGAAAATCAGATACCTTCACACCTGCCCAGCATTTCTGGCAGTTCATTTAGAAGCAATATCAGACATCAGGATGGGATTTAACCCTAAGACTTAATTACCAATCCCTGTGTCAGCAACATTATTGTTGGAATGAGGGGCATCACCTTTCCTTTTGTGAAACTTGTAAATGTTTGGTAACTTTATCTTAACAACAATCCATATTAATGCTGTAACAGGAACCCCTGGGAGACTTTTCACAAGTGCTGCAGAGAGGTTGGACTTTACTTCTGAAAACTGGCAGAGATCCCAACTCATAAAAAATGGGATAAAACCAGCGTGTCCTGAATTATTCAGGGCTGTAAGTGTTTGAAATCCCTGCTTCCCTCTGAAACCACGGGGTAGTGGACTTTTCCTAGCCTGCTTCAAAGCTCTGAAGGAAATAAAAATGTTCCCCAAGAGATTCCTGTACTTTTAATCAATGCTGAAAAACTTCTGTCCATGAAACCACCAGATGATGAATGGACTTCTTCTGGGAAGGGGTTTTTGTTAGCTGTTTTTATTTTATTTATGCTGTTGTAAAACTGATCTGACTGCAGCTAAAAAGCTTTGAGGGACACATGTGAAATGCATTCTGTGTAAGAACTGTCATCCTACAGAGTCCTTTGTGTCCCTGATTCTCCTTCATGCTGCACATTAGTTACAAATATGCTATTTACTTAAAAATAAATCAAGCTACATATAAATCAAACTTGGTTTTTCACACAATAAATGTAAAGCACAAATCATTAATTAAACTATTTCAATGAGTTATTTTGCTTTTTTAGTCTTCCCTAACAGCATCATCCAGCATGCATCACACTATGGGAATTTGGAGTCTCAAAAAACACCAATACTCCCTGGTTGTTGTTTGTTTTAAGGAATCATTAATTTGAGGGAGCTCTCTCTCACTGAGCACTGTGCTAGTTAATGTAACTCCCAAACCCTGCCCTAATGCCCAAAATCTACTGTTGTAAATTTACTGCATTACTCAGACATTACTAATTATTTATTGCTGTGAGTAACTGAGCTTGGAAGGGCTGTGGGGTTTGTGAGGGCACCTGAGGGCTTTTGAGATCTCCTTTGCACAAACTGAGCTTCCAAAAGAGCCAGCAGGGACAGGACTTCATCTGAATTTCCCTAAAATCCAACACATTTCCAGTTTGGGAAAGTATCAGACCTGGTTTTGGGGGTTTGTTTTTTTGTGCCGTGTTTTTTGGGTTTTTTTTTTTTTTTTTTTGAGTTTGAGGTTTTTGGGCTTGAAATTTTACTGTAAACTTGGAAAGAAAATCTACATCATCCATTCACACTTAATAACACAGAGTCTTATGATTGCTATCTTAAGCAAACAGAAAGGATTTCTAAACTAAATAAATATTCTCAAAACTTTTTTCTCCCACCAAAAGCTGAAGCTTTTCAGAGGGAAGAGGAAGCCCTGAGAAGCAGTGGGGCACTGAGAATGGAAGAATTGACATCAAAGATGTGAAATACTTTATAACAGTTTCTTTCCTCATTGCAAAATAGGATTTCTCTCCACTCCAAGTAAAATACACCTTCTCTAAATGCTATTTTTATCTGCCAAATAGATCTCAAATATTTGCTTTCTGACATTTTCTACTTACACTCCTCAAAAAGACACAGTTCAAAGAAAAACAGGATCAAAAAATCCCAGGTACACATATAGAACTATAACATACATCTGTCTATAGAAGTGTTGCTGCTCTTTTTTCTCTTCTTGTTTGATTTTTTGTTTGCTTGCAGAATTTATTGCAAAATCCCAGAAGGAAACACCAGGAATCATTTTAAAGCACATTACCTTTGAACTTAACACAAGTGGAAAGACAAGAGAAGTCCTAGAATAACCATAAAAATTTCAATTTCCAGCAGCACTGATGCCAGACACATCCTTGTAGAAGGATTATGCACAAATAATTCAGCAGAATATTAGCTTTGATGCAGAGGAAGCCCACCAAGAGCAGCGGGAGCTTTGCCAAGCCCCACTTGTTGCACACAGTCCCTGCAGCTCCTCTGTGTTTATCCATCTGTGGCCTGGGCAGCAAGGAGTGAATTCTGCCCTCAGTCTCTGAATACAACACATTAGTTATGTTAACCAAGCTGGACAAAAACGGCCTAAACTCATTTAATCTCAGCCAAGTGTCACAAGGACATAATTCCTCAGAATTACCTTGTTGGTTCTCAGTCCACACCAGAGTCACTCACACAGCCTTGGCTTCACTGTGCACACACAGCTACAGACAATTTTCCAGCTGCTGCTTTGACATCACAGCATTTTAACTTTAATGTTCTATAAACATTGCTTGAAAAGCTTTGCTTTCCTGTGGTATCCAGACAGAAAATGCATTGTACAGGCTCAGAGCACAGTCCTGACTTGGAAAGCCATCAGGGAAACTCACTCCACTTCTGATACGAGTTATGGAGGGAAAATATCTTCCTTTCATGGTTTTATTCTGTACATAAACCATTCCTCCAGTGATTACTGACATTCCCTAAAAAACTTCTCTGTATGACAGTGACAATAACCTGGCAGTCTCCTTATAAAGTAATATCTGTACTGAAAATAAAGTATCCCCTGAAAAAAACACAGCTTCTGAAACACAAAGCACTTAAAAAATAATTGTGATAATTGATTATTTAGACCTCAAAGGAAAACATTCCATTTGAAACACAGCACTATCAGACTTCTAAGCAACACCTCCTGCACTTGAAGCACTCATTTATGAGTGGAGTGACAAAGAAAAAAAAGCACTGAAACACTGACACGGTGATTTGGTTTTCAGTGAGAAGTCCATAGCACTGGAGGGAATTTACCTTAACATTTTTAAACCTGGTTTCACAGAAGCTGTTCTGAACACAGAGTGTTATTCCCAGTGCATGTGGAATAAAAGTCATTTAAAGACAACCTCAAACTCAACAGCAAGTCCTGCTGGGATCTGATAACTTTCATTTCCAGAGACAGCTTCTCTAAAACTCTGGATGCATTTTATATTATTAGGGAAAATAAAAACAGGGAGAATTTATTTATTTACCACCCCTTTCTGCAGTTAAACTGTGCTGCAGGGCCAGGCCCCACCGAACCCTGCTGTAAGGATATTCAGAATTTCAGCGACAATGTACGGGAAGGGCTGGAGGACGGAGCGGGGATTTCTGTCCAGGAGATGGAGCTGCAGCTCCAGAGCTGCGGGCACGCACCCGGCCCCGGGAGATGGAGAGATAGCCCGGGACAGAGAGCGAGAGAGAGATAGCCCGGGACAGAGAGAGAGAGAGAGATAGCCCGGGACAGGGAGCGAGGAGAGAGATACCCCGGGACACGGAGCGAGAGCGAGAGATACCCCGGGACACGGAGCGAGGGAGAGAGATAGCCCGGGACACGGAGCGAGAGCGAGAGATACCCCGGGACACGGAGCGAGAGAGAGATACCCGGGACACGGAGAGAGAGAGAGAGATACCCCGGGACACGGAGAGAGAGAGAGAGAGATACCCCGGGACACGGAGAGAGAGAGAGAGAGATACCCCGGGACACGGAGCGAGAGCGAGAGATACCCCGGGACAGCGAGAGAGAGGGAGATACCCGGGACAGAACCCGGGCAATAGATACACCGGGATAGAGCCTTACAAGAGCATAGAGCCCAGGACACGGACCGGGATACAGTCTTAGACCAGGATTTAGCCCGGGATAGAGCCTGGGAGATATACGGGGGTACATACCGGGACAGAGCCCAGGAGAGACGCCAGGACAGAGCCTTACACCGGGATACAGCCCAGGACAGAGCCCCAGGATACAGCCCCACAGCGGGATACACACAGGGATACATCCTGGGATACAGCCCAGGATAAACACCAGGATAGAGCCTCACACGGAGATACACACTGGGATACAGCCCCGGATACCCAGCTCACACTGGGATCTACACCAGGATACAGCCGGGATAAACACCAGGATAGAGCCTCACACGGGGATACAGCCCCGGATACCCAGCTGACACTGGGATCTGCACCAGGATACAGCCCGGGATAAACACCAGGATAGAGCCTCACATGGGGATTTAACGTGAGATCCACACCGGGATGTAGAGCCCAGGATAGAGCCTCACACTGGTATCTGCACCAGGATACGGCCCAGAATGCACAGCCTGGGATACGCGTTAGGATACAGCCCAGAAATGGAAAGGAAAAAAATTCTTTAAGAAATTTCAAAGAAATCCAAAAGTTTAATCCAGACACCCAACATCTCTTGCTCAAAACTCATTACACTCAAAAAACCCTCCCAAAAAAAAACCAAAAAAAAAATCAACCAAACACCCCCCCCCCCCCCAAAAAAAAAAAACAAGCCAAAAAAATACAGATTCTACCATGCAAATCTCGCAGATTTTTTTTTTTCGCCCCCAGACAGCCATGATGACAACCCCACTGTCACAACACTTTCATATCCTTGCACTTGGTTCAGCCAGCCACAAGCAGCAGCACCAAACAAGGCTGCACCTACAAAATTCTACTGCAAACACACCAAAGGAGAGCCAGGCAGAGCTTTTTAAACCTCTTTTGTGGGTTAAACCAGACCCACGCCCTCACCTATAAGGAATATTTTAATAAAGGCACTGACACATCCTCCTGGCAGATGTATTTTTTCCATCTTTCTCTTCAACAGGATAATTTACAGGTGAATGACAAACCTAACCA
Source organism: Diglossa brunneiventris (assembly GCA_019023105.1). NCBI lineage: Eukaryota > Metazoa > Chordata > Aves > Passeriformes > Thraupidae > Diglossa > Diglossa brunneiventris. The sequence continues at coordinate 1,998,385 of CM032357.1, read as the reverse complement.
TCAGTTTCCTCCCTCCAAACTACATCTTCAGTTGTTACTAGACTTTGCCCACCAGAAGCAATTTCATCTGAAAATAGCTGACTCAATTAACTATTTCTTCCCAGACATAAATATCAAGAAGCCTCCATACACATCTATTGTGAACAGTCATTTTCCTTCCTCAAAGCTCACCCTTTGGGTAAATGCACACATTTCCATCTGAAAAGATCAAGTATTTATGTACCAAACTAGCTCCAAGTGAATATCAGCCTGCAGAAATGTCCATATTGTAGAGTTTATTGAGAAATTAAATTCCTGCTACTTTGATTGCAGTAACTACAAAAATCACTGTAGCAGCAAATGCATTCTACATACAACTATATTAAAAATATTTATTTTCAAGTGATAATTTTCAACCGGGTAATTTTGAGCTGGCTTTTCTCATCTGAGAAATATCAGAGTCACGTTTTCACAGTCAAATCTTAATTGTTGTGTTTTGCAGACCTGTTGATAAAGCCTACAGGAATTCTAATTAGCTGTGCTGCTGCATTACAGCTTCTGCTGATCTGCTGCTGTTCTCAGCATGGGCTCTCCTCGTGCATCTTGCTCAGCCAAGGATTAATAGAACCACTGGAATCTTGGCTTTGATCCAACTTGCAAAACCTGTGGAATTTATTTATTGTTTTAATTGTCTATTTATTCATTCTCTCTAATTTTCCATCTCCAGCTCGCTCTGTTCAGAGAGGGAAAGAAAAATCTCGGTTCCTAAAAATCAGAGAACTCCTTTGTAAGTGTAATTTTGAATAATAAAGTATAGTAAAAATGAATAATAGTAATAAAGTGACAGCAATAAAGTAACAATAAAATAAAGGGGAATAAAAAGAAAGAGGCATTTAAAGTAATTACTCTGGATATTCAGACTTAGCATGAATAGGGAGAATTCTAATGAGATGTTAAAGAACTACTTTCATCTGCTTTTTGTAATGAACTATCTCCCAAGGAAAGAGGTTTTATTACACTGAAATTTGTAATTTTAATATCTCTATTTTTACACTAAAGTACTCAATAGTTGAAGTTTTCTGGGAGTAATTCATGAAATGAACTTTCTTATCCATTTTGTGATCTGCAGAAGGAGTCAGTCACGGATGCTGCTTGAGCAGAGTCCAAAGTTCCCATTTTTCTCCCAGAAGTTAAATAATTCACTCCCACAATGCCTTTACAGCAACGGCAAGACACCAACTCCTTCTTCACACAATAATAACAGCACAGCACAATCAGGATGAAAGGAAAACGCTGTTTAACCACCCAGCTCCCCCCAGAATCACACCCACCACAGAGGTGCTGCTTCTGCCTCTTGCTGACATGAAGAACAGCAGGACTGCTCCAAATAATTAACACGCTCAAAGCACTAATTACCAAAAAAGCAGTAGAAAAATTGCAGCCTTCAAGTAGATTAAAAAGTATCTTTATACTCAAAAAGCCCAAAATGGTCAGTGTAGCGAAGGGTTCCTCTGTCCTGCTGTGCCATTGCACTCCCAGGAGCAGCATCTCCAGTCCAGCTGTGTGACAGACACCTCGGGCTCTGTGCAAACTCCCCAGGACCCCTTTGCCAGCAAAGTGAAGGGTGATTTAGCTGCAGGAGTGCCATTAACATTAATGGGTGTCACATGGCCAAATCCCCATGCCCCACTCTGAAATGTTATATCTCTGTGTAATTAGGAATAATCTTCTCTGAACTGACTTCCTCTCTGCCTGCGTGGGGAACAAACAGCACAAATCACTGCAGTGCCAGGGCCCTGCTGACAGCTCTGACAGGACACCCAAGAATTGACTTCCCACAGCTCCAACCATTGCTCTCTTGCTTTCTTAAGTCTTAGTTTCCTCCTCCAAGGTATTTTGATTAGTGAAAATGGATTGCATGTTCCTTTTCTTTTTGCAAAGAACACAAAATTATTACAATAATGGAAATGTTAATAAAAATAATACTGATTAAATGAACATTAATCACACATCCAAACTGAGCCATTTATTTCAGGTAACACCTCTACAAACCAAGCCAGCCCCTCATTTTTGTGTGAAGCTGCAATATTACCAATGCATTTTCTTCACCTTCTCCTGGCAAAACCTTATTTTAGTTCTATGCTTTGAACAAAGAAACACCTAATTTTTGTTTTTCTAGTTCTTCTCTCAACATTTATGTCTAAAGTGTACTGTCATTTTGAAATGAATGTGGAAAATACCAAGTTATGAACACTTCTTTTCCCCACTGTCCCTGGTAAGGTGGCTGTTTTCTTTTAAAAAGTCCCATCATTGAAACCTCAGTCTCCTGCGAGAGCTCCCTGAGCAGCTACATCCAGGAACATCTAGAAGTTATCATGGAAATAGACTCTAGAAACATTTAAAGGACAGAATTCCAGTAAAACAGCCAGTAAAGAGATCCCCACATTTTATATAAACTCAAAGTCGCTATACTTTTGCAATGAAACAATTTTCATGGATAGAGTCAGTTCTAGAGATACACAGATTTTTAAAAAACTACCAATTTAATCACATATTAAAAATATTTTACCACTCTGTGCCACAGCTGTGACATTAATCTCTGCTAAGGAACTCAGCAGTCCCTACCAGAAGGAACAGAAAATTCAGAGAAATGAAGTTTGGCCCATCCCATCTGCAGCACAACTGAAGAAGAAAACCCAGCAAGGTTTAATTCCCAGCAAGGTTTAATTCTCTCTTTGCTGCCTTCTAGACTGTCAACATTCTCATTTCCACAATGAGAGAGGCATAGATATTTTATTTAAGGCTACTTCTATTTAATGGACAGAAAAACCACTGAAATCTTCTCAAGACACAAAACTACCTGACTGTAAATAAACAGCAGCCTAAGTATTGGTGTTTTTATTTGTGAATGGATCTTGGACTTCCTTCTCCTCATCTTAATACAACTTATTTCCTGCTTTTATCCTTCCTCCCCTCCTTTTCCTGTCAACTTCTATTGTTTTTGTTATATTGAACTTGCTGCCAAAACCCTCATTCTCTTATCATGTAGTTTAGCAGCATTTTGATTCCTAAATCCACATTATTACTTTAATCCCTTGCAGTTTTTACTTTTCTTACATCCAATCCCTTTTATTTCTGTATCTGTCAATCTTTCAAAAAGCTCCCTAAGACAGGATTTTGTTATTCCTTATCCTTCAGGTTTCTCAGGTGTTCTTTAAATAGGAGACTTGCAAACAGACACGTTTTATTGCCTTCTAAGCACTATTATTATATTCCCCACTCAAAAAATAGCCTGAGAAGGTCATAAGCGCAGGTGAACAAGTTTGTAGTTTGCACTTGTAGACAGTTTATCTTTGGCTGATGGTAAAAAAAGACAATTTAACCAGAAGCAGAGCTAAATTTTGCATCCAGGACTATTAATACACTTTATGCCCAAAGAGCCAAACTTTTGTCCCTCTCCATCCTTAGCAGAAATGCCAATTGTGACACTTCCATCACATTTATTTTTAAGCTGTGAACATTGGTGGAGATGCATCTCAGGATATGTTCAATAAGCACATTTTTCTTGCTGATCAGGAAAAAAAAAAGTGAAGAATTGTTGCAGTCCAATTTAATGATTAAAAAGCAGTGGATTACATCTGCTCTGGCTCACTCTCACCCTTCCTGCACACTCCACAAGAGAACCATTTGGGAAACCACCACATAAACACATTTTTAGCTCAAAGTGAGTTCCTGCAAGGAGCTGTGAATGTGTTTTACAGCCACCCATGTCTCAAGCCCCACCAGACAATTCCCAGCACTGCTCATTTCCAGCCAGATCCCTCCTCAAGGAAGGGCTCAGCCCTGTAATGAGGGAGGAGGACTCCTTGTCCTGCTTGCAATCAGGGTCAATGTACACCTCAAACTGCTCCAAAACTCCTGCTAGCTTTAACAGCCCCAGGATTGCCTTGGAGATACACTGTGCAAGGAGCTCTTGCAGAAAAAAGACAATTTTTATATTGAAGACAAGTTGCCCCTCACCACATCTGTCCTGGAGTTGCACAGTAAATTAGAAGTTCTACGAGTCTGTGTCACCAGCTGTAAAAATATCACTGAAGTTCTCATCTCCACATTCATCGGGGTTAAACTCAGGTTTGACAAGTAAGGAAAATAGCACTCATTTTTCATTACCATTAGGTTAAATACAAGCAAATAGACTGTCTAGGCAGGTAAATTTCATGATTATTCCTCAACACTGTTTGCAATGAAGTCAAGTTAAAAAATGCTCCAATCGTGGCACTGCAAGAGTGCACAGAACGTACAAATCTCAAGGAAACTTCCTTTACTGTGCCCTGCTGCTGCCTGTAAAACTCCTAAGTTTGTTTTAAATCTGCTGCTTCCAGACCATGGGGTTTGATGATAATAAGTAAATACCTGGAGGTTGTGCATTCTGTGCTGTCCCTCCAGGGGAGTAACATCACTTGTTATTCTCTGTAGGTTTACAGTTTGATGCCTCTCTTAAATTATTTTTCAAAAAGCAGAGCCTGGTTCTACCTGCAGCAGGTTTTGCCATTATATTATTATAATTTGATGGGTGTAATTAAGCATTTCACCTTTTTCCCTGTTTTCTGTCCCCCTCCCTTACCCCAGCACCACACACCTCTGTGAGCTTCTCAGCACTGAACTCTTATAAGAATTAAAAACCTGCTGGTTTTACAGTTTCCATTACTTTGGTTGTTAAAATCAAACTGAAACACAGCATATGAAAATCTTCCCTTGATTTCCTTTGACTCCAGCAGAACCCGAGCTGTTTACAGGACGTGAGTTTGCTCAATAATGCAGGAATTTGAACCAAACACGAGGCAGATTTGCAGTGACAATCCAAGTGACACAACAATACCTGTGCCTCTGAATCCTGAAAGAAACCAACCAGGGAACCTCCCCATCCTATTCCACTCTGCAAAGTTCATGGCAAAACTTCTCTGCTGAGACTCCAAATTCTGGAAAGGTTTTTAACACTGCAAATTTAAGATATCCATGTTAAAACCATCGCATTCTGTCCCTGCTCCCTTTCCCACTCCAGGGGTCTCTGAGCTCCCAGCACAAACTGCTCCTGTCCCAGGGAATGAGGGGTCTGTAGAATGCAGATATTGATGAATACAACTGCAGCAAAGGCTGGCAGAGCCTGCAGACACAATTATTCTCAGATCAGGATTTTTCATAACAATATCCCGAGTGCTCCATTTTTCAACAAAGAAAAAAGGGCATTTCCTCAGAAAATTTGATGGTCAGTATCAGCAAATATATCAGCCTAGATAAAGGCAGAAAAATCACAATATTTGGGCATCAAAATATACAGAAACAGAATATTTGAAGAAAATAATCGACTCATATATTTTCATTTAAATGGAAACTCTTCCTCCTGGTCATCATTGTGGCAATCTCGATATAAATGACTGTGAACTCGCTCCTCATTACAAAGCTGGTGTTCCCTGTAGGCCTGCCTTCTACTGAGCCAGCCTACAGTCCTCAGGAATTTATTGCCATTAGAAGAACTACACAGGACAGGAAGGCAGAGTTCCAGGAGGGAAAAAGTCACTTGGTAGGAACTCCCATGGAGATAAACTCTGTCACACAGGAAAAGAAGAAAGCTGATCAGTGAGTGATCTGCAGCAGGGGGAAAAAGATATGAAAGGGTAACTCTGAAATTTGATTTTTGTGCTGTTTTTAACAACTCAAGGAAGTTCTTGCATTTTCCAGCTCTTTCTCCGTGACTTGCACAAAGCAGTGGCTGCCCAATGCTCACACACCCCGTTTCCAATCATAAGTATTTCTGAGACTGGAAGGATGCTCTTTTCTCTCCCTCTCTGTTTCATGAAATCACAAAATATTACAGAAGAATTCAAAAGCCTGAGCTGAGCCTAATTAAAGTTGCTGAACTGGCATTATTTCACATTCTTTCTGAATTGTAAATTACTAATGAATGCCCTGAACAGTATAAATTTAAGAAATGTTAGTTAGTTAGAGGTGATCCCAGAAAATTTAACTGCTGTCACACCTTTCTAGAACGAGGTGATGCACTTCAAGCCAGCTGTTATTCTTAGCAACAAATTAAAAGTGTGTAAGAAAGAGTCATAAGCAGAGTTAAAAGTTAAAAAGATCCTTCTTTGCTAGAGAAGAGGAGAATATCTGGGTGAAAGAAAGCGCTGACAGAAATGTCACAGAAAGTGCACTAATGACAGCAGCACTCCTGGCTCACCAGGCAGCAGAAAATGACAGCAATGAACACCAGGCTCTAACACTCCACAAAAATATAAAAAAAAAATAAAAAAGAAAACCCAAACCAGATGTAAATCAACTATATTTTTAACAGAGATGCTCACAAAAATTGCATTTCAATCCAGCACCCAGAAACTTCTCCTTTTCCAGTCATGGAAAGGCATTTATCTTAAAACCTCCCCATGCAGGAAGAGAAAATCAACTGGTAAACCACATTTAGGAGCAAAATATTCTGCCACCCTTTAATCTGCATCTTATCCATGTTGAAATAAATGGAACTAGAGGGGAGTAATCCTTAGGAAGAGTGAGCTCAGAAAAAAATCTTGTGTTTTACACTTGTACATAAAGCATCCTACGAGGTGTAAAACAACCACTCAAACTGCAATGGAGAGCTCTCACAAGTCTGAACCCAAACTATTTCTGAATTGTTTGTTTTGTTTTGCTTTGCTCTCCCCTTTGGTTGGGGTGTTTGGGGTTTTTTGTGGGAGAGGGGGTTGTCAATAATTTGGTTTGGGTTTTTGTTTAACAAAGAGATCTCCATTGGCTTATATTTATTCTAGTGGTTCCATTTAATGCTCTTTGTTGTCTCAGAAAAAAAGACAAAAGACCAAAAGCACTGGACATGAAATGATCCCCCAGGAGAGGTCCTGTCCCTCGGGGACAGCCTCTGCCACCACTTCTGCTCTTTGTCACTTCTGGCAGCACAGGACCTGTGCTGCCATCGCAGCAGCCTCCAGGAACTCAGCTCAGTTATTAATTACATCAGTGAGCGATCAGCTTACAATTAGTGAATTAAAGTTTCATTCATTATGTCCCGGATTACCAGCTTTTAGTCATGAAAATTAAGGGTGTAATTATTCAGCAGAAAGAAATGATCAAGCCAAATCCAGTAAGAGACCAATTTCATTGCCACCTCACTTCAAAGAGCACTTCTGCAAAAGAGAACGTGATAAACCAGGAGCACATTTAACAATATCCCATTTCTACTCCAGCTGCTCCAATTATTTTTTTGTCTTTAGCATCTGGTAATACTGCCAATTTTAGCATTTCAAAACCAACATCACACCCTGACTAGGAACCTCTATTAATTTCTAATTGAACAAATTGATTCCAGTGTATTCAGAGATTTGCTAATTAAAATGACTGATGGTCAATACCAAAGTCATTTATAGTCCTTGTCAACATATTTGTCTTGCTCCTGAATGCATTGGGCACATTATGAGGTATTAAAATGCATCAATGACAAACTTTGTGGAGATAATTGATGAAGCCTGGGTATTATTCACTGCTTTTGGAAAGAAAGCAAGGATCCTGCACATCAGTCAAGGGAACAGGGTCATCCCAGCATCTCACATGGGATAAACATCATAAACTACCATGGAACCAGAAAACCCACAGGAGAAAAGTCAGCAGCTAAGCCAAGTGTCCAGAACAGCAAGGCTGGTGGCACAGCTGTGCCAAGAAAATGTAGGGATTTATGCTCTCCCATCATAGCACAGAAAACTAAACTGTGACTACTACACTGTTCTGTGTGAAGGAAATAAAGGGAAAGGGAGCTGCTCTGGATCTCAGAATCTTTCTGAGCAAAGCAGACTTTAATAATTCACAGTTTGAGAAATTGCAATTTCATTTTCATAAACAAAAATTACTCAATAGAGCCTAGACTGAATTAATTTTATACTTCTGGGAAAATCAGCAAACAATCTTTTCTGCAGCAGACTGAAATAGGAACAACACTGTGCAGGCATTGCCACAACATGCCAATTACCGTGGTGGGGTCTCTGCTGACATGTACTCCCAATTTTCAAAGCTGAAAGACCTTCAATAATGGTAATTAAAGATGCTCTAATGCTTAAAACCCTAAAAGCACCAGGGATGGGAAGAGAGATTAAACATTTTCCAGTGGCTTAGCATGGAGCTGATGTTGCAGAACCCAAGTGGGGTTTGGCACACTGGCAGAGCCCACGTGGCCTCATTTCCAGGCACTCTCTGGATCCTCTGCCTGCCAAGCCATGGCTGGGACCTCTTTGCACAGCTCATTGGTCTGGACATGCCAAAACCACAGCAGGGACTGCCCTGACAGCCTGCCAGGTCAGAGAGCTGGGCTGCAGCACCCAGGATGGCTCCTAGGAACGTCTGAATTGAGGATGTTTCCAGCCCTTATTTGCATTTCTACCTATTACACCCTCAGCTTGCTCTGTGTTATTGAAAATGTGCATTCCAGGACCTTTTCTGTTTCTAAATTGGATAAATGGACTGATAGATATTAAATGATATCCTCAATGGCACAACGAAACTTGATTTAAATCAGGAAAAAAAGAAGTCAGTAGGGCAGATCACCAATCACCATTAGTTCAAGTCCTCTCTTTTAATAGAATAAGCAGCCTCTAAATTGAGAAAAATTGCAGTGGAAGTACAATGTGGTAATTGAGTTCATGCTGTAATCTCCTTCAATGCACTAATATTTCAATGCATTCAAAGGCAGAACACACCAAGGCATGTTTAACTTCTCTTCATACTCATTTTCTTTCACAGCAGCCAATTGAGAAGGCACACAAAAGAGCAAACTCCCCATGTTTGATTTGCTGGATGGTCACTTAGAAGAAAGAAGAAAATAATTAAATCTATTCACTTGCAATTTGTATTTATAATGTACTAATGTCCAAAGCTCAGTCCTGGTTTTGCATTTATCTTTCCACAAAGCAGAGTACAACCTGATTTTTATCACATTTTCTGCATCAAACTACAGAGATATCCCATACTCAGAATGGGCATGGACCAAATATAAAATATCTTTAGGGAAACAACACTGCACAACATCACAAAATACTCACAATTATTGGGCAGATAAAGACCCCATTTTCCAGGGTTTTCCTTGGGACAGGGAAATTCACATATTATAAATTCCTTTGTGTAAGATCTGGATGTCCCTGCTCCTGCCACCTTTCAGAACAAAGGCTCTTCATTCAGAGAAATTCTGATGAGAACGTGAAAATCATTTATCAATTAAAAAAATTATTTATAAAATACAGGGTGTACAAGAGCAGCCCATCTGTGGCTGTGGCTGTGACATTTAATTGAATGGACTCCGTGGGCCAAGGCTGCAGGTCCAGCCTTGCTCTGGGGTGCACAGGAGGAGCTCCTGAAACCACAAATTCATCCCCATGGACTCATTTAGGACCTGCTGAGGGAGTCTCTGCATTCAGGTGGCTTTTATGGGGTTTGAAATGTATTCTTTCCACTCCATCAGCATTGGACAATGGGCATTTCATCTCCCTAATCAGAAAGGATTGTACTTTAAAACCTGAGCTCTGCTTGTGCTTCACACTTTTAAAGAGATGTGACCATGTTGATAGGCACATAAAATATTTGATGTTTAAAGATCCTTCTTGAGAACAGTTTGTACTTGCCAGTTGTTCAGGGCAGTGAGATTTATTTTCACTAGGGTATGTTGGGGAAAAAAAAACAACCAACAAATCAAAAGAAATATGGTTTCTGATCTACTGAGTTTTCACATTATGTTGCAGTAATAGATTTGGGGGAGAAAATTTTACAGCATAAGCTCAAAATCTCCATTTAGTGATTTATCTTTAAAACTGCACTTTCATTCACAACATGACAATGTTAAATCACAGTTTCTGAAATAATAAATTATAGTTAATTATCAAAATCACCAGATAAACATTTCAGACATTGTTTCTAGCATATTTAATACAGTAAGTGGGAAAGAAAACTATGGAACAGTCACACTTGTACATTATTTTTGTTCTTGTGAATGGTCTTGCACAAGAAAAACATACTTTACTCCCAGCCCCCAAGTCAGTGGGCTGGAAAATAATTAAATACACAGGAAATCTTATTTCCTAGACAGATTTTTACCGTGTTCTCTCATTAAACATCTTCCTGCATCCCTGTTGATTCCCAATCACTTCCTGAGCAAGGAATTGATATTTTGCCAGGAGAAATTTCACACAGTTTGCCATCAGATGCTTCTCACACACATTAGACCGACTCCATTGCACTTGCACATTGCAGGAAAAAAATTCCTTCTGGGTTTTCTGGGCTAAAAATCCCTCCCTAGCTGCAACTCCCCGAGTTCAAAAGGGAAAGATGAAAAACCACTGGTCACGAAGTCTCCTGCTGTTCCAGTTCTTACTCCAAATCAGAAAATACCTTGGCATAAAACCACAGCCCCATCTCTCCCTGTTTAGTGGCTGCAAAAAGTGCCCCACTGCTTATTTTCCATGTTCAATTAAAGGGCTCAGAAATAGCTGACAAACCACAGCTGGATCCCAAGAAATATTTAACATTTAATGTTTCCTTTTCTTCTCAAACCTGATAAATGGCTCTGAGAAGTTCAATATTACAGGAAGAGATACATCAGAACTTGTTGAGCTACCAGGCATTCTGCCTTTTTGCATTTTGATCCCACACAATTAAAACATCAAGGTGACATTAAATTTTTATGGAGATTGATTCCCACAGATACTTCAAAGACTTTTTCCCCTTCACAAAGACATAATTACACTATAAAACCTTTCTTTTCTAAGAAAGTCAGGCTTTCTACATAGAAACTGTTGCTGCTTGCCTGGATTAAAATAACTGTTCTAAAATTTTAAGAGTTTATCATCAAAATCTCATTTTTATTAAACAATTAAGCATATTGTTCTATCATTTTAATGATAACAATAGAAAGACTTCTGACAGAATTACCTATAGCATCCCTGTAGCCAAATTTGTAGACTGGCACAAGATAAATGGACTGAGCTCCTATGAATGGGCTGAAAATTGTCCAGGCTGGACAAATGAAAGTTTTAATTCCTATCCTAAATCCAGCTGCCAATCAGTACCAGTGGCATGGGTGGCAGTGTTTTCATATGGACAAAGCATATACATAATTTACTTCCTATTCATCATCAACAAGTGCCAGGCAGCAGAAGAAATTGTACTCAGCTAAAAGCATGGCTTAAATATTAGCTATTAAAATAAAAATAATTAGAATAAATACTTTAACTGCCTGTGTAAAGTCCAATTACAGCTGTAGAACCACAAAAATGGAGTGGTAAAGCTATTAAGCACTAATACACCATTGTACTTACTACAAACGACAGAACAGCTCAATTAATTCAGTTTAATTACTGCAAACCAGTAGAAAATGTATCAATTTACTACATACTAAGTCAACAGTTTAAAGCCCAGCAAACACTGATGCAAAAAAACCCACATGAGATGAACAAGTGATAAAATTCTACTCTGAACAAACAAGCAAACAGTAAATGCAGTAACATTTCCAAATTTACAAAGCTCAGCTGGGCAAAGGCAATGAGAGAAAACTGATTAAGCTGAATTTTCTGTTCAAGAAAGGGGGGCTTTGGTTTTGTTGTTTTAAAAATCTTTCTATAGTGTACAAATACAGAAGACTAATACTTGGTATTTCAAGCCGAAATCACCAATTCTTAAAACTTCTGGTTGTCACTTTGATTCATTAGGACAGATGAAAGCTGTTATTGATTTTGGGCTGTAAAATCCTTTAAAGCAGCTGTACAAAACAATCAATACATTTGGGACTGCTTTTCCCACAGCACCTCTGTCCACCACAACCTCCTGTTCCTCCTCCCTCCCTCAAACTCTTCAGCTCTATTTTCAGTCTGGCACATGACAAATTCGAATTTGATTTCCCCCCACCTTTGTAATGGACAGCAAAGTGTTGGATTTAAGTTCGTTCAAGATTTTCTTGAGGCAAATATAATTTTGCTTTTTAACAGAAAGATTAAAAAAAAAGTATTGATACACAAATTTGTGTCCCAGCTGCAATTTGCCTGCATTCCATAAGATAAATAGCGAAGAAAAAACTAGTTCAGCAAACTCAGTTGTTCCATGAAATTCAGGGCTGGGACTAAAAATTGTAAAAATCCTAAAACGAAAGAAAAATAACGGGGGGGGGACACATACTGATTTGTGATTCAGAGTGGATAATGTCACACATAGGAAAACATCCTACCTACAGTAGTTCTAACACTGTTCAACAATGAATTTCTAGGAAGAGATTTCCTGTCGCAGACATCTTTTATGGAAAATCCTTTCCTCAGGATTTTTCCTCCTGAGAAGCTGAGAGGCCTCAGGAACAAAATGTAACCAATGGTTATCTGCTGCTGTGGAATGCAACAGGTGCATCTGGGATTGGGCTCATGTGGTTGTTTGTAATTAATGGCCAATCACAGCCCAGCTGGTTCAGACACAGAGCCGAGCCACAAACCTTTGTTATCATTCTTTGCTATTCTATTCTTAGCCAGCCTTCTGATGAAATCCTTTCTTCTATTCTTTTAGCATAGTTTTAATGTAATATATATCACAAAATAATAAATCAGCCTTCTGAAACATGGAGTCAGATCCTCGTCTCTTCCCCAATCTGAAAACCCCTGTGAGCACCGTCACAATTTCCAGGCCACTGACCCTCCTGAAATTAAAACCTGGTCCTGAATTTGACATTTTCTACAGCAAATACTCAATTCTGAGCTCAAACTCAGAGTTCTTAAACAATCCTTTAACATGTCTAGAAAGGTAAAGCTGGAAGGCAAATTCACTGACAGTTGTACCCAGACACACAAAACAACCCTGGACACTTTGTCACCCTCCTAAAAACCCTGAGAATTGCACAGAGGCCCAGTCAATCTTTAGGCTGGATCACCATGAGCTGATTTAACATTCTTTGTGAGGTGAAACTCGGTGTAATCTGTTTATTAGAGCTCAAACAAGAACTCCCAGGAGTGTCAGCACAGGGGTGTGGGTGCAGTCAGTGCTTCTCACTCCTCTTGCTGTTTGTGAGAACAGCTCTGTCCTGGCTGCATTTCAGTTAGTAATGTCAGAAACAAAGGTTTGGCTCTAGTAATGTCAGAAACAAAGGGTTTGGCTCTATCAGCTGTGGGAGAGCAGCTGCCAAGGTGCCACCAAAGTCCCCCAAAGCCACCCCTGCCATGGCCAGGAACCCCAGCAGCACCCAGGGATGTGGCTGTGACTGTTTTCTCATAAAAACAACCCAAAAACCTCACAACCCACCTCCGACTGACCAGCCAACCAGCTCCAAGCCCCAAAGCCAATCCCAACCCCAAACCATCAGCTGCTCCCCCTGCCACAGCTCTGGGCACAGCTCCACATTTGGCAATTCTAAAGCAGAAAGGGTTTGGTGCCACAGCAGCTCAGGGCCTGCAGTGGGTGTTGATCCCAAACTGGCACTGACAGCACTCCTGTGATCTGAGACACCACAGAAAACGCTGACAGAGAGGAAACAAGCGACAAAGACGAGCAGAAAGACCTGAAATCCTGAAACACTTCATTGTATCCCACTCAGGTTACTCATCCAAGCAAGCCCAGCCCACTGCAGAGCCAGCCATGCAAGTGACAATTCCCTGACATTTAACCAGAGTTATTTATTCTGAGTGGTGTCAGTGGGAACATTTGTGCTCGATTTGAAGCAGCATTTTGTCTCCTGAAGCACTGCAGCAATCACAAGGCAGGGCTGGAGAGTTAACATCAGCTCTGGGAGGGCAAAGCTGAAGATGAGAACCATTGGGCTCAGATCAGGATGTTTAAAGAGAAACAGTTGTCTCTCACTGAAACATCTTAATAATTCAAAATATGGTGTATTGCTGAAGGTGGAATGAAAAGAAAGTTTTCACACAATATAAAAGAGAGGGGCAAGGATTCCCTCAGCTTTGCAGATGCAGACTTGTCCAGGCTACAGCTGTACAAGGGAGAGAGAAAATCTTTCACCATTGCTTCACCAAGGGGATGAATTTTATGTGCTCATTAATAACATTTGATTCTGGCTGATCTGTTCTCCTCATCTGCTCTCCTCCTTTGGAACACTTAAAATTCTGTAAAAAACTCCGCTGGCTAGGCTGGAATATTGATGGAAATGTGTATTTTATTTTTTTGTACTATCACTAACCTATTTTTCAGTGCAGGCAATCCAGAAGTTTTGTTATGCAAATTCCAAAAACAATGTCACACCACTGGTACGTCACAATGGAATTCTCAGTAATAAATATGTTCAAGTCAGCAGTGATCTCAAAGTCATTCTTCAAGATTATTCCACTAATCATTTACAGTACATTAGAGGTAAGTCTAATGTGCCATTAAACATTTGCAAGAAAAAAAATTACTTTCACTGAATGCATTATCCTCTGTGAAGTATTTATTCACAATGATCCAGTGAATTTCACCACTTTTTCTCCCTACCACATGTGAAAAGCTGATTATGGCCAGTGGGAACCAAGGTACAACAATTCCAGAATGCCTAAAGCACATCCACTCTGTTTTTTGTTTCTCTTCCCAGTAATCACTGCTACTGTCAGGATTTGGTTTATTGGCTCACATGAGCCTGTTTCCATCTCCTAACTGCCATGCTAAGATTTATTTTGATTCTTTCAAACCTTATATAGAGGTCAAAAGAAGACCCAAAAATCTGACACGCAGCATTTTGTGAGCAAATTACTTGCTGAAGGCAAACTATGCAGTCTTGTCAACCTTGCTACTCCCTTGAAACACATCCACCAACTTTTTTTGTTTAATTACTCTTCCAGTGGCAGAACCATGGAGTTCTGCAGTAATTGTGCACCTTCACAGCTTTTTCTGTGCAGTGTTAATGCCCGAACTCATACCAGCCTCCGCATTTGTTATTAAAAGTTCCACAAATATATTGCCTTGGAATTATTACAACCTCAGGGATTTGGAAAATGTCACCAAAACGTTCAGGTGCTGCTGCATGAGTTGAATTTTTCCATTAACCACAATCAGAATGTATTAAAAGAAAATTAGCAAGGAGACTTAATCAAGAATATACATATCATAAACCATCACCATCCTGCCTTTGTGAGACTTCCTTGGAAATCAACAATATTCCACTCATATTTTAAATAGAATTTATTTTCTCAGCACAAAGATTCATTCCATGCTGTACTAGCAATGATTTTGCACTCTGTGGTTCTCATTTTTAACTTCTCCTTGCTACCAACACAGACAGAACTTCCAAAAACTTCTAGAAAAATGTCATTTTGGGTCTTGATGGTGTTGAGCACTAACAGCTTCAGAAAACCCTCGGGGATATCAGCAAGTGTTTCATAAGTTTAGCAGCTGAGTTTTCACACCAGGCTGCATTTTCTGTCTTGTAATCTAAAAAGTCTACACCTGCACAGGATCATCAGTTTCTGCTTTCCACTGAGCTACCAGATGAGAATCCTTGTTCCACAGCAAGCACTAATGACACCCTGTCCTTCCTGCAGCCTCCTCTGCAGCAGCACAATGACAACTGGCATGCCTCAAACTCCTGCAAATCCTGGGCACAAATCCTTGCCAGTGCAGGAGGGATAAAAGAACAAAAAATCTCTGCCACCATCTTCAAATTTGAAGGTTAAACAGGAAAAAATATTTATTATATATATTTTTTATATATTTTTAAATTGATGAATATCAGTTTGAAAACCTGGTGTCAGCTGCTTTTCATACAGAAGCAAATAAAAAACTAATTGGCAAAGGCAAATCCAGAATTGCTTCAGGACACATTCAGGAATGGAATTTCCATCTCTGTGAATGGAGTTACTCTCCATGTTCCTACTCTTATACTGCACAGCTGATGAATTCCATCCTTGTACCAGAATGTATTTACAAAATCAACTCTGGCCCAGATGGAGGAATTTGGACCAAATCTTATTTTTCAGTCAGCAAAGAAGTTGGACATAATAATACTTCATTAATATTTTACTTGCCAATATCTGAGTTCAAGGCCAGCTGCAGAAATTGTGTATATTTAATATCCAGTGATTGGAAATTACTGTGAAACATCCATAAGAATTTGCTTCCAGAACAGAGCCCTCCTCTTCCAGCTCAAGACACCACCACAGGTTCTGCTGTAGAGGACTTTTCACTGGCATCTTTAAAACTCCAAAGAGCAAATGTTTTGTGTTTAGTCTGAACTTTAGCTTTGGGTATTAGTAAAGGACATGCAACATCTTAAATCAGCCAGACAAAGTGTGGCCCTAAATACACTTAGGTGAGAAATCACAAAGAGGTTTTTAGCCATTGGAAAGAGAAAGCTTTGTAATATCCGTGCAAGTGGAAGACAACAATTAAGCTACTTTTAATCAGCACAACTGATTTATTTTCATCCAGACAGAGCTCCTATATACACAGCTGACTAATAGCTAGGGAGAGGCAAGCTAGAAATGGAAAGAAATCTTGCAGCCAATGTTTCCAAATTTTTCTACCCATTCATTTTGGAACAAAAGGATTTGTGTGTATGTGCTCCATAAACAATTCATCAATTCAAAACAAATAAATGCAGTGTGTATATTTCAAGCCTGTGGTAATTTTGAAGTAATTTCTATCATTTTAATTTAAAAATATCTTCTTCGAGATATTTATGATTAAGTATCAGCTGCAGTTACTTTGTGCAGAAGTGGAAAAAACATCTGTTACTGAAAACCAGACCTTGAGCATGCTGACACAGTTGGAATCACAGTGAATGGGACGCAGGAGAGAACTCATAAATCCTGCCCAGGACAATACACTGAAGTCTCTTGAGCAGTCTCCAAAACAGAAATGATTGCCCAAAACACCAACTTCAGAGTCCTGTCCTTTACTGCATTTAAATCTTCCTCATGTAAACTGAAAAAGCTTTAATGGGGATCCACATCTGTGTTCTTTTTGTTCTCAATCCCAGCCAGGTGTTAATTTGGCAAAACCCAGAGACACAAACCACATGACTCTGTCAGTCTGCACATATTTACTATTTCTGGGTGGCCTTGCAGACTGTGGCTCCCATTGGCTGCAAAGTTTGTGTGAGAGGATGCAGAAATTCATCCAGGACATAAAAGAGACTTGGTCACAGATGAGGAACTTCCCCACCTTCTATCCCCAACTGAAATCAGATATCATTACAGCATCCTTCAATTCAACTACTAGATGGCATATTCTGTATTTTTAATTATTTTTCTTCAACAGTCATAGGAGAGGGGTAAAAAAAGCATGGCATCTTGAGATAAGTATATGTGACTGCTTAAAAAACATTCTAGAGCAGATGAAAAATATATTGCTCCCAAATTCTGAACGTTTCATAAGTTGTGATTCCTTGCCATCACCCAAAAGAAGTTCACCAGGAAGAAGTCAACATGTTCCATTTCCAAAATGAAAATATCAAAAAAAACCCCAGAAAACAGAACAACAGACCCAATGTTTTGAAACAACATTCAAACACATGGCAAACAAAGACTCTCAGTGAAACTGTATTTATCAGATAGTCCATTTTTAAAAAAAATTTGATGCATAGTTTTTTAAAGCAGATTACAGAAACCCCTCAATATAAATCAAGTACAGCATCAAAGGTTATTTGAGAATGAAATTATTTTATTATATAACCTTTTATGGTAAGAGTTGAGGAATATCTCAAAAGCACAAAAAACCTCAAATGTGAATAAATTCCATGTCTTAGAAGTTGTAAAATAATTCAGCAGGACTAGAGCCTCATTTTTTTTATGAAAGATGCTTATTTAATGAAATGCACACTGAACACAAAACCCTTCTTTCCCTTCACTCACAATTGCTATCCAAATGTGTCCCACAGGATTTACTCATGAAATCCTTGGTGACCCCCTCTGAAGGCAGGACGGGACTGATGGCACAAGGTCTGGTTCTGCAATAAATCTGAATGAATTGAACAATGGCAAACTCATTTTACAGCCACTGTTTCCATTACTGTAAGATGTGAAGTGTAATTGAATATGTAAAGTGTGGGAGCATTCTGAAGCAGGGGTGATCTATTCCCAAGCACAGGATATTGCAGCCCTCAGGCTGAATTTAAACAATGCCTGGAAGCAGCAGTCAGCAAAAGCTCTTCATCATCCCTGACTCTGAGAGGTATTCCTGGACTTAAGTCAACAGTTATTTTGTCCAGGTTATATATTTACTTCAGGCAACTTTTTATTTTTAATTTCCTAATGCTCACTGGCCCTTTCCAGTGTAATCAACTGGACACAATACAGATCTAATTTAAAAATAAACCAAAATTTATTTCCAATTGGGCTCCTCTTTCCCGGCTTGGGACTCCTCTTGAGGTCACCCATGGCACAGAGAGCTGTGAAATTGCTGCTAAATGAGAACTGCAGGGCTCAGCCAGCTCTGCTGCCCTCAGTCTGGCAGCTTTAGAACCACTGCCCTTCCCTCCCCTGGCAAAAAGCAGAAATTAGCTATTCACGTGAACTGTATTTGATTACTTCCCCAGCTGCCTGGGAGAGAAAAGGACAAGAACAGCATTTCTGCCATGACAAAGGTTTGCAGTCTGAATCCCGCCGAGCTGCTGCACTAGAGGGCACGATTTAGCCAAAAATCTGCTTTAGGAGGCAGAGACAGGGTGGGGGGATGGAGGAGCACAAAAAGCTTTCTCTTATAATGCAACGAAAATGGCTATAAAGCGTTAAAACTCGTGTTATCAGAATTATCCTTTTCATCGTGCCTAAAACAAGATGACAGCCAGGCTTTTTGGAGAGGGGTCCCTCTGTCACAGCACCCTGAACCCAAGGGGCTGGAGGAGGGAGGATGGTTGCTAAAGTAAGGTTTAATGAAGGTGTGGCTCAGGAAAACCTCCCCAAGAGCCCTGTGCACAAGAGTGCTCAGGGAAAGAGCAGAAAGAATGTCTTGGGAAAGCCAGGATGAATTATTCGGGGTTTGCATTGCATTTGCCAGCTGCGGTGTGTCGTTTCCATCAGGACATTTCACAGCCAGCAGCCTAAAAGGCACCACTCACTTTTCAATCAAAAGGAACCCCAAAGGTGTCTAAAATCAGAAGGATATTTAAATACAGCCTTTCCTGCCTTCCTCCTGGATCTGAAACCACCAAAACCTGGAGGAACACAGCACCACCTTCCCTGGAGCATGCACAAGAACCAACCCTGCAGCAATCCCTGCAATTCCCTCACCTCATTTAGCCCCACTCCAGGGGATTTGCAATCCAGAACCAAGCCCAAACCCAGTGATTGGATGGCTCATCCCCTCATTTAGCCCCATTCCAGTGGATTTGCAATCCAGAACCAAGCCCAAACCCAGTGATTTGATGGCTCATCCCTTCAAAGTGCTACATCAACATCACCAACATCTCCTCTGCAAGCCCTGTGATGGGCACATCAAGAGCAGGGACTGAACTGCTCCACAGCACTGAGCTCATCTCAAAGGGATATTGGTGCTTTTAAAGCATTTCTGGTTTTCAGCAGGCAGATATGAGCAAGAGCCAGGGAAATCCTGCAGTTGGTGCAAATGGAATTCAGCAATGCTCACTGTCAGGGATGGCACCAGGAGAGGAGAGCATATTTTCTCTATAAAGCAATTTAACCTCTGACTCCCCAGCTTTAAGGCAATTGTGTTGCCTAATCAGCCACTGCATCTCTGGGTCATCTTCCTGCAGCTGCTGAAATCATTAGTCAGGGAATTGGTGAGGAAGCCGTGGAAACTCACAGTAACAGCAGGGAATAAAAGTCTTTAATGGTGATAACTCGCATTGGAAATGACAATTTATGGCTTTTTACAGCATGTACCATAATTTATGGCATGTTGCATGCTGATGTAGATGTCTAATGAGTGCTGTAGGAAGCCATAAATCATCAGTGTTTCCAACTTCCCATTAAAACCTCATTTATTACTCTGCTCCAGAAGTAAATCTGACAATAACCACACCCTTGACTTGCCTTATTAAAAGATAGATAAAAGATAGAAAAGCCAAGTCTAACTGTGGCCTCATGCAGGATTAATACCAAAACCACTCTTCAATAAATACAACAGAATAAAAAACCAGATGAGACTTTGCTAAGAAATGCATTGACTTGCCTGATCTTATTTATTTTATTAACAACTGGGGGAATGCACAAAGAAACATTTTAGCTCGTTTATCCTCTGAAATGGAACATCTCATTTAAAGAGGCAATATAAAAGGGAAAAACAAGACAGGAATCCTGTCTCCAGAGCAGCACAATTCTCCCCACTGCTGACTATCTCCAAACTCAATCTACTATTAGAGGGTAGTGGAGTTGTAGGACTGATAAAGGTACAATTCAGAGCTGAAGGCCCAATCTTAAATAAGTAGACGTTACCCTAAAAAAGGTCTTACAATTGAGAAGAGAAATAAAATTTAAAAAAACAGAGAGGCTTCTGAGGAAATAAAACATTCGGCATTAAAAATAAAAAAAGAAATTAAAATTAGGACAAGTATGCTATGTCTGATTACTGTTTTAGGGCTTGCCTGGGCTTTTTGCTCTGAGAATTATTTTCTAAGTCTCTGGTAAGTATTTGTCTTTTTCAAACCAAAATCAACTGAAATCTCCTGTTTCAGAGGACATGTTTTAAGTTTCACCTGGCATTTTATTAAGGAATGTTCTTTCAATAGAAATTCTCAAGGACAGGACAACTTCTGGTCAAGCTCTCAGAACAGTTAACAACCTGTAGGTCAGTCTAACTGCATAACAACACAGAGATATTATAATTTCTTTTTAGACATAGTTCTGATGGCTCATACATACAAAAAGGCATTTATCCATAAACTCAAGTGCAATTAAAACCATTGAGATTATGCCAATCATAAAACAATACATCTGGTTTATGTTTTAGCCTTATATGTGATTAAGCAGCACAACAGCCCCACAGAAGCAGGAATGAGTTTCAAAAGTATTGATTTTATTTGTGTTTAACATTCCCAGGACTCCCAGCAGAAGTCACCCATCTGCCCATGGGATAAAAGTCTGCAACACCAGAAGGCAAACTCTGCAGAACTGGACACAGAGCCCATGCTCTTTCTGTTAAGATCAGCCCAAGAGAAGAAACTAAACTTCCAGCTTCCTGTTGTTGTGGTTACATCACACTTGCATCCCAAAAAGGCAAATACAACAAAGCCATGAAGCAATTTGGGGTGGAAAGACCCTGTTGAGTTCGTCTGGTCCCACTCCAGCCCCAGAGCAGAGACAGTTTCCAGCAGAGTCACCCACATGCTTTTTATACTGCCCAGACCTTCTTCTAAAGTAGAGACAGGATGACAAAAACCATTAGCCATAAAATAAACCCACTGCCTGAACACTTTATGCAACAAGAGACTACACTATTCCTCAGTCTTCTCTCAAGGCTCTAACAGAAATGTGTAATTCATGGAGACAGAATGAAAAGCACCCTGCTAGAGCCAGACAGATTCTAATTTGTCCAAACCAGAGCTCCCAGATCTGCATTATGCTAAGAACCTTCAGGTTATCCCCTGACTGCAAGAATAAGCAACTCAGCAGTTTCCAGATGTTTGTTTTGCTGGGAAATGTTTAGTGCACCTCCTGAAGCAAATTAAACACAGTTTGTGTTGGAACATGAAA
Organism: Diglossa brunneiventris; assembly: GCA_019023105.1. NCBI lineage: Eukaryota > Metazoa > Chordata > Aves > Passeriformes > Thraupidae > Diglossa > Diglossa brunneiventris. Next base: position 1,976,759 of record CM032357.1, on the reverse strand, counting down.
AAAAGGAAAAGCAAATAAATACAAGAGCAACACCTTGGGTGCTGCCCTGTGGCCACAAGTTCTACAAGGAGGCATCACAAGCAGGTTCCTTCACACCCTCACACCAAAATCCCTCCTGTGAGCACCACGTGAACCCATCCTGCTGCCAAAGAACTCTGTGATATCCACAAGGCAATGCTGGGGCTGCTCCTTACCCACCTCCCAGGCAGCTCCACTCACTCCCAGGCTGTTCCACCCCTGGCACTCCTGCTCCAGCCAGGCAAGTCCCCTCTTACCCCTCACACCAGCTCTTCCCTTGATCACAAATCTGAGCAGCTGCAAATCAAATTTCCCCTCCAATTTTCCCCAGCACCAGTGAAACAAACCCCAGCAGGTTGAAAACTGACAGCAGCCACAGCCCAGGTTTTACCCAGGTGAAAGGACTTGGCTTGAAATCAGCTCACAGTGATTTCTTTTAAAAACACAGCAATTATCTCACATTTTCTTCTATTAGCAAGATCTGGAGAGACAAACTGGAGGGGATGAAGTCAGAAATAGTTCTGAGCTACAAGCAAAACACAGTTCTCTGTTGTCATCTTATTGCAGGGGTTCCATACCTGCTTGGTGTTCTCTCATGGGCAGCTCCTCAGAGCACTGACTCTCTCTTCTTCACAAAGCAGCCAACTGACTCCAGGTCCCTTCTCAACACCACCCCACTCTTTTATAGCATCTTCGTCTCATTGCTTACAGCTGTGGCCTGTTAAAGTCAGGCTTGTTCCCAATCTTTGATAATTGGCCCAGCTGCAACTCCTTAGGGGTGAGATTACTTTCTACACTATCTTTATTTTCTTATATTCTATCCCCCTGCAGTGTTTCACCCAGAGCACACTCTCAGCAGAGAAATCCTCAGGAATCTTGTACATCTCCTAAGCACACCACTCAGGGATCTTGTACATCTCCTAAGCACACCACTCAGGGATCTTGTACATCTCCTAAGCACAGCACTCAGGAGTACATCTCCTAAGGGATCTTGATCTTACTCATCTTGCACCACTCAGGGATCCTGCACATCTCCTAAGCACACCATTCAGGGATCTTGTACATCTCCTAAGCACAGCAGTCAGGAATCCTGCACATCTCCTAAGCACACCACTCAGGGATCTTGCACCACTCAGGAATCTTGTCCATCTCCAAAGCACAGCACTCAGGGATCCTGCACATCTCTAAAGCACACCTCTCAAGCCCTGGAGCACTTCAGCCTGCTCAGCATCGATAAATCTTCGAGTTTCTGCTGACACCTTCCAAACAATTCTCTCTCCCAAAAATCCCATCCCATGCAAAGCCAGAGCCAGGACTGATCCCATATTCTGAAAAGCCTCTGAAGTTCTCCTTGCACAGCTGCTACTACAATGCTGCACCAAGAGCAGAAGCAGCCAGAATCTCTTAAGTTGCAATCCTTCCCACCATTTTTAATGCTTCAATGATTTTATGGGGGGTTTATCTACCAAAGGTTCAGCCTCTGACTCTTAAAGTACAAAAGAGCAGTAGCTGCTCTCAGTGAGAGTTGTTTAACCAGCACCAAGACTCTCGGATGGGAGGAGAAAGGAAAAGCAGGAACAGCCAGCCCTCCAGTAAAGAAATTGAAAATTAATATATTTTTATTGTATAAGACAATCCCTGCCTGAAGCAACACTTGAACATTGTGGAGAAACTTGAGGAAATTACCAATAAACCGTTCAAGATCAGCTCTCTAGGTCTGAAACAGAACTCCCAATAAGAAGTTCAGAGTCCAATTAATTAGACCAAAGCAATCTAATAATAAAATCTTGGGAGTGCAACCAAATCTGGAAGTGTCACTTATTTGCTCTTTATTCTTCCTCTGCTAATAGAGGTGGGTTTTCCACAGGCACAGAGTTTCTTCCATTTCCTAAGTTTGGCCATTAAAATTAGAGATTGCATTGATAAATGTGCACTTTAAAAAGTATTAACCTCATTAGGGATAGGTGTAATTTACTGCAAGGCAGAATTTGTGGCCAAAGCCCCTTTTTTCTAATAAGGTTGGGAGATTTACACCAAGTCAGAGTAAACTAATGAACAATTCAGATAGTCCTTTAACTCATCCAGCTTTAACTCCTTCGGTAACTCCATGTGCAAGTCCTCAGAATGATCAAATGCAAAAGACAAAGAGGAAAAAATTGCATTTGCACTTCTCAGTTCCTCCAAGTATTTATACTGTTGTATATGAAAGAAAAAAAGCTGGAGGAATATTTATGACTTGAACTTAAAACCAGCATTTCAGTCATTAGGAATGAGTCAGCACTCAGTAGGAAGATTTTAGGGTGCCAGACCAATCTCATGATCTCTGTGTATTTCTTTTCACATTTATAATTAAGGGCTGAGACGACACTAAGATCCTCTTGGTGATGTATGAGCTGTGTGAGATTGCATGAATGGAAATCCAAGAAGCAACAGGCATGCACTGCCTGCAACACCCAAATCCATCTGCAGAAAAAAAAATGGTGATGAAAACAAGCAGAATTTTTAAAATTACATTTTCCCAAAAGGAATAAAAAAATATAAACAGAAAAAGTTAACTCACTCTCGATTAATTTAAAACCTCGCTCCCTTGGAAATTACTAGTTCTGAAGGAAAAAAAAAAGCATTGCTGAAAATTTGGCTTATGCAAAAGTCATTAAAATTAATGAGAATATTTGATATTTATTTCCAAGGGAAAAAAATTAAGTATATTTTTTCTGCACGAGAAAAATCTCCAGTCTCCCAGGAACAGGGTTAAGAAATAAACTATCAGGTATTGGAAGTCTCTGAATCAAATTCCAGCTTCAAATCCTCACTGAATTTTCCCCAGCTCTTTTTATGAGTTACCTATTTACATTGTATAATAAAAGTTGTTTTTCAGCACAGTAAACTTTATTTACCCTGTTCTTTCTGTCTAAGAAAATATACTGCAGCCCCACACTGCAGCACATCGTTTCCATCATAAAGGATGTAGGTCTGGTAAAGCCAGAAATTGATTTTTACTTTCCTGTGATCAGTGGACATTTCAAATGGCAGGTGCCCTGCACCCTGCAATGTTCAGAATTCTGTCTGGAGGAGCTGCTGAGGTTGTGCTGTGCACACTGCTCACAGGGGACCCAAAGGCCATGCACGTGCAGCTTTTGAACTGAAACTTCTGCCTTTTGAGACTAGATCAAAAGTTAAACAGGCCAGAATCCAAACACACTGATTGCATGTCTTAGGTGTTATTTTTGTCACTAAACATTCCCAGCTTCTCACAGGAAAGAAATTATATTTATGGCCCCAATCAGAAAAGAAGCTGCCAGCCAAACTCAGCAATTATTTATTTTTTTTTCCCTTGGTGAATATTTACATCCCAGCACTTTACCTCGTCCTCTTTATTCCTGTGCTGCTCACCTCAAAGTCAATGGTTTATCTCTTGCTGCTTGTGTCAGGGGTGCAGACCCAAATCTGACCCACCATGGTTTTGAACTGAACATGCTGTATATTCTATCATTATATAACTTACATATTAATCATTAAACTTACATTGTTCTATTGTATACATTGATTTCACCCAAGCACGGATTTCTCGTGAACCCCTCAAACCCCTAACATAGTTCCTCATGATTCTTTAAACAATAATTGTATCTGATCACATCTAATAATTATATCCTTTATCATATACTGGTTACCCAGGTGCAGTTTCACATGATCTAGCAAATACAAGGTCCAACATTTCCCAGGGCCTACCTTTAACATTGTCCCAGGGCCTACTAAGCCCAACTTTCTTTCTAGCTCCCTGAATTTTCTATGATTTTAAAATCTTGTACTATCACTTGGAATGTTACATTTCAAAGCAGGGTGTGAATTAACAGCCAGCCCCTCTCCAGAGGGGCAGTTTTTCTCAGATCTGTAGTGGAGAGCAGCCTCCAAGAGATGGAGAGGAGTGAGGCTGGGGCAGGGCTGCATCTCCAGGAGCAGCCCCCAGGAGCCATCACTGCTGAGCATCCTCAGAGAGAGAGAGAGAGAGAGAGAGAGAGAGAGAGGATCCTGCTCAGACAGACACAGCCCCAGGAACCATCCTGAGCATCCTCAGAGAGAGAGAGAGGATCCTGCTCAGACAGACACAGCCCCAGGAACCATCCTGAGCATCCTGAGAGAGAGAGAGAGAGGATCCTGCTCAGACAGACACAGCCCCAGGAACCATCCTGAGCATCCTGAGAGAGAGAGAGAGAGAGGATCCTGCTCAGACAGGAACAGCCCCAGGAACCATCCTGAGCATCCTCAGAGAGAGAGAGAGGATCCTGCTCAGACAGGAACCATCACACTGCTGAGCATCCTCCCAGAGAGAGAGAGAGAGAGGATCCTGCTCAGACAGACACAGCCCCGGGAACCATCCTGAGCATCCTGAGAGAGAGAGAGAGAGAGAGGGGATCCTGCTCAGACAGGAACCATCCTGAGCATCCTCCCGGAGAGAGAGAGAGGATCCTGCTCAAACAGGAACCATCACACTGCTGAGCATCCTCAGAGAGAGAGAGAGAGAGGATCCTGCTCAGACAGGAACAGCTCCAGGAACCATCCTGAGCATCCTCCCAGAGAGAGAGAGAGAGAGGATCCTGCTCAGGCAGGAACCATCACTGCTGAGCATCCTCCCAGAGAGAAAGGATCCTGCTCAGAGCAGAAATCATCACCAACACGCTGCAGCACCAGGGTTTGGCTTAATGGGGCTTGGAGAGTGCTGTGCGTGCTTTGGGCACCAGCAAGAGAACAATCAGCATTTAACTGAGCTCATGAAATTCAGTCTGAGCCAGGACTTTTCTGTTCCAGGGAAAAGAGGGTGGAACACAGACAGATTTAATAATATTAATGAATGTTTGTCTTCCTGCTCTTTGTACACTATGTAATATATATATATTTATCTTTATACACTGTGACACAGATTTTAATAATTGGGAAATCTGCCTTCAGATCTTGCACAAGAAGGATATAACAGAAATAAGTCTAAAAAGGTTTTCCAGAGTTAATGAGTATATTTGAGAGGGCCACAGATATAATTCACCTCGATATAACCAAGACTTCTCTGCTGTTAAAAATATAACTCTAAAACCAAAGAATATGCACTGATAATGACAAAAACTTTATATTTCCAGAATTCTTCCTGCAAAGTCACTTTGAGGAAACAAGAAACATTCCTTAAAACCAAAGGCAAGAATATTATCATCATAATTAATGGCTCCTACAAAAGGAATCTTCATCCCACAGTCACATTTACTTGGCAGTAAAGCCCCACAACCTCAATGAACCTCAAAGATTATGGAGTTAAATTAAAGCAATTAAAGCCCCATACTTTTAACTGTGTTAATTAAATGTAGTCCTGAATAACTGATGTTTAAAAAAAGGTGCAAGGGAGGTGTGGGAAGTTTGCTGTTTTCCTTTTAAAAGCCAGAGTAAACAAAGCAGTGTTTTTGTGTGCCATGCATCACATCTGTGCTCCCAGGCACTATTTAGTCTATCCACAAGAAAATAAAGTTATGAGGACAGGGCAGGTTTTAGTGCACATGTGGTGGCAAGGACTGTATCACCCTTGGACAGGGCACTCCTGTGTCATTCCATCCTTCAGAAATGAAACATACTTGGAAAGGTGGGATTTTCTCTAAAACCCAGCAAATCATTTGCGTGGAAACCTTTAATTTCAAAATCCCAGTATGAACAAAAATTACACATAAAATGAGACTTTATCACAGCACTTACCTGCTCAATGCCTTCAACACACACGGTTTGAGAACTGGTGACCAGAAAAGCTCCTTGGGAAACTCAGTTTTGTAAATACCTTTTCTTAAAAAAGGTATTTTATTAAAATACCTTTAATTTAAAAAATATTTTATTTTTTTTATTAAAGCACTCAGAACGTGACAGTAAGCACAGAGTGAAGTATAAAGTTCATGTTATGGGTAGAGTATGTGTGATCTTGGCTCTTAGAAGACAGAAATCTAATCCAGATTCACATTTCAGCAAAGATGTAGCACACTAATAACTTTTACAAATTGCAGGGAGATTCTTAGACCAGGAGTATTTACTGAAGATTTTCTTGCAAATTTGCCTGACACTAAAATGTTGGTTAGAAGGTTCTCATTGAACACTACATCAACAGAAGATAAATACTAAGTCAGAGGAGAGCTTGTTTATGATTTTATGATGAGTTTTGAGGAGGCAAGTAGTAGATAGAAGACTTAGGCATTTAAAACAATTTAACATAGGGAATGTGTCAGTTCAATTAGTCTGGAAAAAGATAATTTTAATTTAAAAGCATTGCTCAGTGGAGAGTCTAACTCTTCTCCCATTTATTATAAGATGTACAGAAGTGGTTTTTATAGCATTGACTGGTCTATTGATTAATTTCTAAAATTCATGTTCTAACCTAACAAATTGCCTTAGTCTGTGACATCCCAAAAACACAGCAAGTTTTCTCAAGCAGTTCATCACACAACTGCTCTATCAAGAGAATTCCAGGTTCCTTTTATTTGTGCTCGTGTTCCTCAGGAGGTGCCCAGAGTAACAATGGTGTTGGTTAGGCATCAACCCCACAGAGCAAACCTGGGCAGCTGCAATTTAACTCAGTGCTAATTGAGCACCTGGAATGTAAAACACGAGATCCGTAACAAAAAAAAAAAGGGAAATATTGTTATTTTACAAAGGAAGAGCTGGAGACTCCCTGGAGGCAGAGAGCTCCCATCCATTGTGGATCTGGGGGTGAAGGTGACACCATATCCATTTTCACAGTATTTCCATCCCGGGGTGTGACAATGCACAGAGGAATCTCTGTGGCAAAATGCTAACATCCATTTTCTCTGCTGGGAGAAGGAAATGAAATGCAGAGGTGTCAGGTCATGTAAAAACAACCTTTCAGTGCTGTTTAACAAGGCTCAGATGAAATATATTGCATTAAAATGAGTCATCTGCCAGCTTCAGAGCTGTGTTTCCACAGCTCTGCATTTCCAAACACCATCCCAGTGCACAACAAACAGCCCCTCACACAAAGTCATTCCAAAAGTCCCACTGATGCCAGCTACAGGCAGGAAAGATGGAAAAGCAGCAGCCAGGTTCTGCAGGAGCTGGGGTTAATGTCAGCCAGTGCAGAGGAGATGAAGGCACACCCAGAACAGCTTTGGAGCAGATTTGGGGATTCTGAATTCGGGTAACACAGCAGAAATACCAAGAGGCCACCAGAAATTTTCTCAGTTACTAAAAACAATTTAAAATCCCATGGCAAACCCAGTGATTACAGCACAAGCTTGATGAAGTTTTGATTTCAAAGTCAAAATATGGAAATTTTCAAGCAAGTCTGGCCTGCAATGATACTTTTCCCTCAGGGAAATGACCCAGACAATCACTGGCAAAGAGGGAGCAAAGGGCACTGAAGATGCACAGGAGATTGGAATGTAACACTGGAGGGATTTTCTTGTGCCACAAACCCTCCCCAGAGCCAGGACAGAGCTGACTGAAGTGCATTTCTTGTCCAGGTGTCAGAAATCAGGTGACAAGCACAGGTGATTGAATCCTGTGAAGGAGATGGAACAAAATCACAGGGACAATATGTGTGAAAGTGATCCTACATTTTGGTAAGAGCCTATTGAGAATATGCACCTTCTCCCTGCACTCTTTCTGCATCAGAGCAGCTGGAAAATCCAAGAGTCATTAAAATCTCCATTCCATTCTATATAAAAAAGGAAATTCATGTCAAATGCTGTGCAGGATGGAGGCTCCAGCCTAAGATGTGCCTTGTACAATTTAAAGCTTAAAAAAACCAAGGGTGAATGGAGCAGACTGCCTTTAGGAAGTTATAGGAAAGCAATTTCTTATAGTTCAAACTCTTTTTTAGGCATTTAATGAGGTAGGGAGGCTGAGCACTCACGCTGAGGATGCTTTAGGAAGGACACTAAAATGTTTATGCTACACATGTATAAAATTGTTACACAACTGCCCGGATCATAACTAATAATATCCACTAACACCATTAAGGCAGGTGGACTCACTGCTGCTCTGCTTTTCAAATAAATCCTACTTTAGTTTCCTTGAATAAAGACAGACAAATCCAACTGCGGTTTCACAAAATTGGGGTGATTCTTTATTTTTCTGTGCATTCCATTCTCACTCAGGGCTTGCAGGGTCCTTTCTCAGTCCTTGGCAGAAATGATGCTTTACTCTTAATTTAAAATGCCACAGGAATTGTGGGAACCCAGGTAGCTCTTTAATACCAGCAATGAAAGTAAATGTAAATATACATAAACAGAACTTATTTTACTTGGACTGAAATAAACTGTGGGGGAAGGAAAGTGATTTCTCAGTTGCTCTTCAGTCTGCTGCTGAAATCCTTTTCTCTGAGTTGGTGCAAATTCGCAACTCAAGGCTGGTTTTCCTGAATGTTTAATAATTGCTGTGAGCGTGGATTTGGAAGTTTTGGATGTTAAAAGAACCAGGGTTTGCATTTGTCTCACCTATGATTGATGGAAGACTTACAGAAATTGGAATTTAATCTAGATTTGTCATCTCATTGCACATGACTGAATGTAATTTTACTGCTGTCACCTGAAAAGTTATGTAATGTTTCTACCTCAGTAGAACATGACAGTATTTGTAAAATACAATGGTATTTAATACTAGCCACAACTTTCTGAGAATAATGCTAAAAATAGAGTTTCATCAAGCATTTTCTTAGAAAAATGGGTTATGAGCAGATTTAGAATAAAATTATTTTTTATTGGAGATAAGAATCAAAACAATGCTGTACACATTTATTTCTTTTAAAGGCTTTAAAAAGTCTCTTTAAAAGAAATTTCCCCCAAAGAAGGGGAGGTAACTGATAAGGAAATGGATAACATTTGTTTTCTTTGTGGCCTTCTGCTGAGCTTGTCTTCTCCTTTCATGAGGGGATCTAAACCTGGCCTGCCCGCTCAGAATGATGTCCTAAAAAGTGCTGAACAAGGAGGAAAGAAATTCAGTTTTTGTACATTGCATCAAACAGTTTGAAATCTTTTAACACAATTCTGACACTATTTTCTTTCATTTCTGTATCAGCGGTGCTTTTTGTTCTCATCTAGAACTTTCATTTGTCATTTCAAGGTGGTAAGGGATAGAAATTCTGCTATTTAGCTATGCTGTTTTCTGAGATGCAGTTCAAGTTTTGGTGAGCACTGAATAAAAGCAAGTAGTAAGTGATAGGATTAGGTTTTCTGGCTGGGAACTTTTTGAAAGAGGGAAAAGAAGGTCCCAGCTGAAGTGTGACTATAAAAAATGTATGTACTTTGTTCCATACATTAGGAATTTAAAGAGAAAGTTCAGAAACTAAGATTTAAGATTTTTGACATTTAACTTTTGTCAAGTGTCCCTGTAAACAGGGATTGGCTGTTTACAGCTACAATTGATATCTGTAATGCTGACACAACCGTGATTGGCTCTTCTGATCCAATTATTAATTGCATGAAATAAGTGCTGCTTTGGCCATCTCTGAAGATCTTGGCAAGGCTGAGAGCCATAAATCTTTCCGTTTCTGTGTCAAATCCTGCCCTGATCACAGTGGCTGGAGCCTCAGAGGGAAGATGAAGTGCAGCATATATGTCTTTGGAATTAGTCTGCTCCCTGTGCCACGGGGCTCAGCCCTGGCAGGAGGATGCTCTGGGATCCATAAATCAGGAGCTAACCTGGATGTGTCCTGATTTGGGATGCTGGGATCCAGCTGTCTCTCTGGTAATATCTTCTTTAATGCTTCATTGAGCCCGCTCTCACAGAAATGAAAATGCATGTGTTTGACACGCTCCTGTGCTTGGCTGGTTGATCAAAATAGATTTTTCTCAGGCTTTTTTTCCTCACTCATCTTTTCATGGGCATCATTATCCATTACTTAAAATTATTCTGAAGCTTCCTTCCCAAACTTATTTGAATATGCCTGTATAATCTGCACAAAGCAGTGTCCTTTTGGACATGTGATAAAAAATTAATAGGGCTTCACATTTTTTAACAGTTGGCTCCAGCTGCTGGATTTCCTCCTGTATTAAAATCACTTAAAATCTCTTTTCAGTTCTGTTCAGAAGGCAAATTATCTAGGAAGGGTAGATAAAGCAAACTGGCAGGCTGAGTATTTCCTGGTGAGATGTGTGTATTTTAAAATATGCAGTTCTGGGAGGAAACACATAAAACATGCATAATCTAGTCTAATGAGATTCCAGAAAGTTCCGTTCCCAGGTCTGAAATGTTTGGAAGTGATAGGAAGGAATGTGCAGCCTCAGACTGGAGCCTGAGCCCTGTGAAATGAGGGGGGAGTTATCTGTGCAGTCCAGAACAAAATGCACCTGTAGCTGTCCCCACTACTCGTGCTGCAGCGGAGGGAAAATGTCCTTTTAAATTAAATAAAAGAAGAACAAGAAGTGGAGCCATGTTTTACTAAATATCCCATATTGCACTGTAAGATTACTGTGGTAAACAGAGTTTCTCTTCCTCTGCTCTCCTTTCCAGCCCAAAGCGATAGAGGGGAGGAGAGGGAAGAGCAATTCTGTTCCCAATATTTTGGAGGCTGAAAGATGTTAATGGATTTTTTCTGGCATTAGGCAAATAGTCTGACAGGACAATGAATCATTTTTAAAATCTCTGCTCCCACAGTGTAAGAGCAGAACACTTCTGTGTTCTGCACATTTTAAAATTTTCAATAAGATAAATGACGTTCTAAGAGGAATGGTTACCTGGCTCAGAACTGCACTATCCTTTTCAGTAATAATTGATTTCCAAAATATTAGAAATGTTTACATGATGATATGTAGTGTCCTAGTTTTGCCTCATATTTACTAATAAATTACTGGTATTCTGTTAATTAATCCATCTTTTCTAGTTGTCTGAATCTAAGAAAAACTTCTGAATATTACTTAGGACATTACATGCTGTGAACACAGAATTCCACAGGCAAATTAAACCTGATATCTTATTAAATAGATACCAGATCTATTTATGTCACACAGTCCAGCAGAAGGAGCCATGGCCCTGAATAAACCTAAAATTTGAGAATGCAAATGAGAGATTTCCTCAGTGGGACACCTGATGATGGGTATTGAAATACCCATCATCAGCTGGAGTCTTCGGGTTATTTTTTCAGGTTTTGTTTAGGTTTGGGTAGTTTTTGATGGTTTTTTTGGGGGTTGCATGAGGGCATTTCTAGCACTGTGAAAGGATATGTGAGAAACTGACAAAAATTCTGCCAAAAAAGAGCGAACTTATCTTGTCAACCTTTTATCTGTCCTTTGGCACAAGCTGGAGTTCAGTGGGATGTCAGACACGTTACTGAATTTGATTTTCTGAGCGCCTCTGCCACTGAAGCAGCACCAGCCATCCCTGTCCCTGGTGCTGGCTGTGCTGAGGTTCCTGTGGATACCCTGAGAGAGGATCCAAACTTCCCGCATCAATCCCCGTCCCACCTGAGGCACAACATTGCTGGCAAGCTGCAGGAATACTCTTGAAATCACCTTGTGATTTGAAATGTTACATCACTTTTAAATCACAGCACATAATTAATAATAAAACCAAAAAAAATCTGCTGCATTTATATTACGGTTAGATAAGCATTACAGCCAGCAGGAAAATCCCTCCTTTCCTGGCCTGCCCATCTTCCTCTCTTTTCCCTTTTTTTGCCCACGTACCTGCTTGGGAGGTGCTGCTGTGGCAAAAATTAGCCCTCATTTGTTTGCTATTTTAAAAGATAACTGTAAAGAAACAAGGACAGCAATTACTGTGGAAGCTGAGTAAGAGGCAGCACCCAAAGAGGAGGGGAAGCAAATATATCAAACCCAAACCCACCCTTTTGAGTGGCAGCAGCCTCTGTGGCCATGGTTGCAGGGACTGAAGTGCCTTTTGTAATCCTCCAACATGGTCCTGCTGTAAGCAATCAATGCCTGGGCTGGGGCAAGCTTATCCCTCTGACCAAACCTGTAAGATTGATCACCTGCACCAGTGCTATTTTTAGGAATAATTCATCAAGGCTGTACAGACACCTTGGTGCCTACAGCAACATTAACACCTTTGAAGCCTCCCCTCTCCTCCCCATCACAGTCAATCTTGCTTCAGCTTTTTACAGCTTTGAAAGAATTAATCTGTGGGGGCAAACAAGGCAAGGACAGGGTGTGCTGACAATCCCAAACTCACAGAAGCCATTTAACATCTCCTCATAAAATCAGAAAACCCCTGGGTGACCCAGGCCAGGTCTCTGCAGGGGCAGCTGAAGGAGTTCCCCAGTTTGCTGGAGTTGCAGGAGGCAGCAGAGCAGCTGCTGTCCCCAGGAAAAGAAAAAAAAAAAAAAAAACCAGCAGCAGAGTGATTATTGTCTGTAATCCCTTCTGATCCTTGGGTAGAATTTGTCCCACCCTATTCTGTCCTGTCCCACCCTATTCCTTCTTTTCCCACCCTATTCCTTCTTGCCCACCCTATTCTGCCTTGTCCCACCCTATTCCTTCTTGTCCCACCCTATTCCTTCTTGCCCCAGCCTATTCTGTCTTGTCCTATCCTACTCCTTCTTGTCCACCCTATTCCCTGTCCCACCCTATTCTGTCCTGTCCCACCCTATTCCTTCTTTTCCCACCCTATTCCTTCTTTTCCCACCCTATTCCTTACCCCACCCTATTCCTTACCCCACCCTATTCCTTGTTCCACCCTATTCCTTGTCCCACCCTATTCCTTACCCCACCCTATTCCTCCTTGCCCCCTTGTTCCCAGGAGCAGGAGAAAGGCAAACTGGGGTTTCTGGAGGGCAGAGGGGATGGCTCTTTGCTGGCTGGCAGCAGGAAAGGGGGATCTGGATCCTCAAGAGGGATGGGGATAACAAGGCTGCTCAGAGAACTCAGGAGAGATCCTGCAAACTCCAGGAGGGGAAGGAAAGCATTTCTTTTACTGAAATGTGGGAGGGGAAAGGGATCTTAGAAACCAGATTAATAGGATAGGCCGGGGAAGAGAGAAATCCAGAACTCTAAACCACTCACAGTCTTGTGAAGTTTCTGGCAGTCCCTCGAGCCTGACTGACCCTTATTTAACAGAAGCTCACTGTAATTCCTTTGTGCTTCTGTGTCCTGCCTTTCATCCAGGATTCTGCCTGAAATTCCAAACTGTCTGATGCTCCTCATGCATGGAGGAGTGTCCTCACTGTTCCCTCACTCCTGTGCTAACTGCTCCCGTTCTCCAGCTCCTTTGAATTTTGCAAATTGCAGAGCTTCCCCAGCCCTTACCACACACCTGGAGCTCTCACTGTGAAAGGAACATTCTGTCATTCATCCCCCACCTCTGCTTCCCCTGCATTCTGGAAGAGATAAATAAAGCTACAATTAAAACTAGCCAAGTCATGTGGGCTTGCCTGTGCTCCTGAAAGCATTTTCCATGGACTCAAGACTCACAAAACTTATTGAGAAATAGGAGTAAAATTATTTGTTAGCTGCAAACCAGGGCAGAAACCCCCTGCTCTACCACAGTGCAGATGACTCTGCTGCTGCACCTTTTTCAGAAGAAAAATATAATCCATATTCTTGTTTACCAGATTTCTTTCTGAGCCACGGAAATTACTGTGAATGAGTATGAAAATGACAACAGAGAAATTGGATGTTCTGAGATGGGAGTTCAGAGGCAATTCCAGCTGCTCTTTTAACAAGAAAAGAATGTCAGATTTCTCACTGTGTGATTATACAGGCATTCTAGACAATTTTTATTTGTTCTTGGTTTAGAATTGTGTTTCTAAAGCTGATTTATGTCTGAAACTGGTTGCTGATGTTAGGCAGACCAACTCAAAAGGATAAATTCTTGTGGCTTGGGAAGCTTCAGTGCAGAATGTTTAATGGTAGATTATTGTGGATCATTAAACTCCTTTCTGGAATAGTGTTAGACTGGTGTATTGGGGGGTGTTATAGGTCTGAATTAATTTCATGTGTACTGGAACCAGATGGGATGATTTCCTGAGGGATGCATTGATTACTTTATCTTTCTGTGATACTTTAAAAATTCTGGTTTAAAAGTGTTCACAAGCAAAGCTTTTTGTACTTATCCTGTTCTACAGAAAGGAAAGGAATTAAAATTGCTCCTTTAACTACAGCAGAGAATTTCTTTGTCCTTATGGCTGTTCTGTGCTATTGGCAGTTCTCTGCTGACCTCCCTTTCAATTCTGAAACTTTGGTTTTACTGTGGAAATTAAAGAGATTATGATTTAATTATAACCTGTGGGACAACATGGATTATTTTGAACCTGCATGACAATGAAACAATGAGAATTACGCAGTAATTTTTGTTACAAACCTGCTATGTCCACATGGTAACAGATCTTGCCATGTGCATCACTGAGAAACATCACTGCTGCTCAATACAGCTCAGGCTGGTGTGTGGGATAAAATGGGAATACACTGAAATAACACAGGGGAACACATTGAAAATAACACATTAAATGACATACATGGGAATATATTGAAAATTATAAATGAAATAACACATGGGAATACATTGAAATAACACAGGGGAATACAAGGAAAATAATACATGAAATAACACACATGGGAATAAATTGAAATAACACAGGGGAATACATTGAAAATAACACATGAAATAACAAACATGGGAATAAATTGAAATAGCACAGGGGAATACATTGAAAATAACACATGAAATAACAAACATGGGAATACACTGAAATAACACAGGGAATACATTGAAAATAATAAATGAAATAACACAGGGAAATAAATTGAAAATAACACATGAAATAACAAACATGGGAATACACTGAAATAACACAGGGGAATACATTGAAAATAATACATGAAATAACAAACATGGGAATACATTGAAATAACAAAAGGGAATACATTAAAAATAATAAATGAAATAACACAAAGAAATACACTGAAAATAAGACATGAAATAACATACATGGGAATACACTGAAAATTATAAATTAAATAACACTTGGAATACATTGCAATAACACAGGGGAATACAAGGAAAATAATAAATGAAATAACACATGGGAATACATGAAATAAGCCAGGGGAGAGCTGTGTTCATGTACCAGACAGACAATTCAGGCCTTGAGGCTTTGTAGCTCCTCTGAGAAATAAATGATCAGGGTAAGAGGCTGTAATTTAGTGAGGGTTGTGAAGGAAGAGGGAATCCAGTGGTTGTCTTCAGGCAGGGCTGCAGACCCTAAATTCTGCTGGGATGAGAGGATTAGTAATTGAGGAGAATATTCTAATATTCTAATCTGCTTCAGGTTAGCCATTTTACTCTTTCTTACACTCCAATGTGAAAATCTTAGGAGGGCAAACCATTGCTAACTCTGTGTTTTTATTTCTGATTTCTGCAGCAAGCAGCAAAGAAAATTCTGTCAGCTTAATCAGCCAGTATTATGTAAATGAGGGGGAAATTACAGTAGTTGATGTTTGAAGAGGGTTGTCAGCAGTGAAAGTGTTCATAATGTTTGATAAAGTTATGGCTTTTTTTTTTTTTTGCAAACAAGTAAAAATAAGGCATGCATCACCACAATCTTCCATCCATTTAAGCTTTAGATTCCCAGTGGAACTCAAATTCAACTGTATCAAGTTTTGGCTAATCAGTGCAAGGTGCTGACCAGTGTTTAGTGCTGGTGTAATATATTTTTGTATTGATTTTGTTCACTCTTTTCAACTGTTGAAAAAATAATGAACAAAACGAAGGAGGGGAAAAAAAGCTGGAGCTGCATTAGCTGTGGTGGGGGCATTTTGTGCCCAAGGAATGGTGTGATCACATAGAAGAAAGCAGAAAATATGAACCTCCTTATCTCTAGAGAGACGATACCTTGATCTCTAGAGAGGGATGTTGGGTTGTGATGGCTTCATTATGTTGTGCTGTTTTTGTGACCCTGAAATAGCAGAGCATGTGAGATTTATCAGAGATTCAGAAATAAATAACCACAGTGGCTTCAACTGTTACAAATGAAATGCATCAGAATAAGCTGGAGTTACCTAAGGCTTGTAGAATTCAATGGAAAACCTGGAAATTAAGAACAAGGGAGAGGGAAAAGCTGCAGTATTTCCATCATTGGATGTTAAAAATGAAGAATCACAGAATGGTTTGGGTTGAAGGGACTTTAAAGCCCATCCCATCCCACCCCAGCCATGGCAGGGACACCTTCCAGTGTCCCAAGGTGCTCCAAGCCCCAGTGTCCAACCTGGCCTGGAACACTCCAGGGATCCAGGGGCAGCCACAGCTGCTCTGGGCACCTGTGCCAGGGCCTCAGACAGACAGACAGAATCTCTGTGCTGATGGCTACAGCAGAATTCTTGCCGATTCCACAGTGAAAAGTAGAATAATATGAATTTTTCCTACTAAAAGACACCTGCACTGCACTTGGGAATCCCTGGCTGCTCACACAGAAATCCCAGTTTGACCAGGATGCTGTCCTGGACTCAGGACTGGTGACTTTCCCTGTTTCTATTGTCCTACCCCCTGCTGATTACACTTCTGCTTAAGCAGCTCTGAAAAAAGATTTACCTCGTGGATCATTCCATTGAATTTCAACCTAGAAGTCTTTTTAGTGTAATTCAGTGAACTTTGATTTTTCATTAGTCTAAAATTGGAAGCTGAAAAGTAGTAGCTTGTATAATTGCATGTCACAGTGCCTGCAATATACTTGCAGCTGTATTTCCTTGATTTTCTTTTTGTGTTGTAGGGTACCTGCATTGTTTTGAAATAGAAAATAATACTTCTGAGATAGTGAGCATAAAGAGAATTATT
Source organism: Diglossa brunneiventris (assembly GCA_019023105.1). Classification (NCBI taxonomy): domain Eukaryota; kingdom Metazoa; phylum Chordata; class Aves; order Passeriformes; family Thraupidae; genus Diglossa; species Diglossa brunneiventris. Next base: position 1,959,983 of record CM032357.1, on the reverse strand, counting down.
TCATGTACTGAGCTGCTCTGGATAGAATTCTTTTCTTTTTTAGAATTGCTTTAGCTAATTTACAACTCTGTTGGTTGACATATATCAACAAAAATAGGTGCAGACAGTCAATTATTTGAATTATGTTCAAAGGTATTCTCATCTCTGTTTTATAAGAAAAGAAACTTGAGAGGAGCAGAGCTTTTCCTGTGCCAATTACTGCTGTGCAGCCTCCTGGGAGGAAGGAGCCATTCAAGCCAGGGTTTTGGGGTTTGGGTGGTTTTGGGGTTTGGGTGGTTTTGGGTTGGTTCTGGTTTGTTTGGTTTCTCACATTGCTGTCAAAAATCAGACCTGTGAGAACATCAGATTAATTTAGGGGTAAAAAGTGCACTGACTTTAGCCTTTTCATCTGAACAGAGTCCTGCAGAAACCAGGGTATAAAATACAATAAATGGTGATGCTGCTTTTGAGAGAGACAAGAAAAATTTTGGGCAGAGATCTTAAAGGGCTTTTCATGGTTCCTATCTATAACATCCATGCTGCTTTCTCCAAAGCAGTACCTTGGACAGCAAACACTGCAGGGTGGGTGGGAGATTTTGTCTCCTGGAGTACCTGGTGTGTGCTCACTCCCACGGCTGAGCATTTTCTGCTGCCCTCAGATAAAGAGATCTGGGATTGATCAGGGAGATTGCCTGTCCCTGTTTAGGAATGGGGGAATTGTGTGTCCTGTGAGGATTTTTCTTTGGCAGAGAACTCGCAGGCATTCATGATGTGATTTTCATGTTGAGAACACATTCCCCACTCTTACACAGTCAATCATTTTAATAAACCATAAAACAATTTTTCACTTAAAAGTTTTCTTCCCTTCCAAGTTCCTTTTAATGTGTCCACGAGCTTGATTTATTGTAAATCCCTTTTATTGTAAGGTAAAGGGACTTCCTCTTCTAAATCACCAAGATATTTCTCTATGTTCATAATGAAATAGTTGGATTTTTTCAATCTCCTGTGTTTGGTGGGTGAAGTTAACCTGGGTCTTGTGCTTGGAGGAATAAAGGAAAATCTCTGAACACAGTTGTAGCAAATACAGCTGACAGCAGTAAGGAATTTTTAAGATAAAGATGCGAGGGGAGAAGAAAGAATCCTTAATAAAATTAAGGGTTTATCAAGCCTTGTTCTTGGGCTGAAAGTTATGTTTCTTATAGATGTAATTTGCATGATATAAAGTGCTATCAATTATTGAAAATAATTCCTGGCTCCACAGTTACCTACTTCTGCTCAAATTGACTTGTCAAATATTTGACGTTCAGATTATTCTCTCTGTTTGAGTGCAACTGCAGAGACTGTTATGGAAAAACACAAGCATTCAGAAATCCTTTTCACTGGAATTTTATATTAACATTTTAATATAGAGTTCCTAATGTTTTCAAAGCCCAGAGTAAAGAAAAACAAAAGTAAACTAACACAGCTTCTGCTGGTGACCAACATACGAGCAAATTGGTTTTCCAGATTATCAAAGGACAAAGTTGCAAAGCACCAGGTGCTCTTTAGTTTATTGCAAAATGGAGCTGATTGCTGTTCTGGCTGCTTTCCTGTTTTCATAGTCTTCATCAGAATCATCTAATAAATAACAAGCTGAATCAGCATTTTGATTAAGGAGATTATTCTAATAATAAATTAATAGGCTTTTTACTTTTGAGCAAAATAGCAGCTAGAGATCTCTTAAAGCTTTTGTTTCTATGAGCCTTCCCAGGCAGGTTCTGGAGCTCCCAATTTCCATCATTTGACTGCAGCAGGAGGATAAACTGCATTCCATGGCAGCTCTGCTGTTTAATATTGCCCTTAAGAACAGAAAGCTCAAGTGGAAGCTTCTAGAAGAACTCCTGTAATAAGCAGAATAGTGTAGATTTATAAAATGAAGCCCATTTATTTAAACAACAAAATCAAACCCAGCAACTAAGTCCCAATTAAATCCCTGATTGAAATGAATAGAGGTGCTCACTAGGACAGGGTGAGAGCGTTGATGTTACCCCTTTGTTATCCTCAGTTCATCACCTCCTGGTATTTAAATAGCATCCTAACAAAGCAGGCTTGAAGAAGAACACTGGCAAGAGCATGAAGGGTTTGGGGAGTGCTGTTAATGATCATTTCCACTCCTGTCATCATCAGGAACCTGTAACACATTTCCCACAGTCCTGAGCTGAGCTATTTTTCTGTCTCTTTCTGGTTTACATTTCTTGTGCAATAGTGCTCCCAAATCTTTCCTTCTAATTCTCTTTCCCCTGGGAAATAATAAAGGCTGTTTTGTTATCCTGACTTAAAAACAATCAATGAAATTAAAATGAACTGTCATCTAACAGAAATGCAAATGAAATCGGCCTTAGTCATTTCCCTGCCCTTGCTCATCAACAGATACCCTCAAAGAGCTCTCTGCATACAAGATTGCCTCCTATTTATCTCTGTTTATCTCTCTATTTCATCTCCTGAGAGCAGTGATGCCTCCTGATTCTTTACAGACCCTACCAGAGATACCTCAGTGATTTGAGATGATGCTCGACGACTTTCACCCAAAAAACCACATTAAATATTTCTGACAGTCAGAGCAACAAGACGTTGGGCAAAAAAAAACCAAAAACCCAACAAATTACTCCTCAGAAAAAACAGACTCTAAAGATAGAATATAGAGATAATCTCATTTCAGCTTATTAATTATGCCTTGTAAGCAATGAATCAAATCACTTTGCTGTATAATACAATTACTGCTGTAATTTGTAGTCATTACAGTTTGCACTGAGGTATAATTGTGTAATTCATTTTCTGCAGGTTATTGACAGAGAAGGTCTTAACAACTTCAGCATGGAGGCTCTGGGTTTGCTACAGTTTAATTTGCAGATCATTAGCACAACAGACCTAATAGCTTGCTGCATCTACCCATCAAGCAGTTATTTATGTTTGGAGCAGGCACAAAAGAGGAAGATGAAGAAGAGATTGGAGGTAGAGGCATTATTACCTTGTGTCTTGTTCCCCTTGCAGTCTGGAGGTTCTGGTGCTCAGTTCTGGGCAGAGTTAATTCTCTGGGCAGCTGCATTTTCTAGCAGGTTGTTTGAAGATGAGGTGGCTTTCCTGCCTGCAGGGAATTATTCCAATTAACAAGTTAATATTTTGGCATAGTCGTCTGCATCTGATTAATGTTCATTAAATCAATCATGATTTGATTGAAATACATTTTTAAGTGCCAACCTTCCTATTGAAATGGAGCACAAGAAGTGCTGTTCCTGCTGACATCTGCAATGGAATAAAATATAACAAATAAGTCATGTTCCAATTGTGGTTTTTCTTCTGGTTCTGCTAATGTCTATCCTGACTCTTATTCATGGTGGCTTTGGGTTTTTTGGTTTGTTTTCTTTTTTTTGCCTTTGATGTGTCTCTATAGCATTTTTTGGATGATTACTTTTACACTTATTCCAGCTCCTTCTCAAATAACTGGCTGTGCTTCTAAGTTATTGTGAGTACAATTATTCATCATGAATGTGAGATGAGATTAAATGTGCCCACTGAGGTGACAGAAAGAGGGACAGAAAGAAAGAATCTTGTATTTGACCCAAGCAACAGCACCCAGGAAATTTGTATTCAGGATTATGAAAAATATCATATCCTGTATGGAAACCATAACTATTTTTCCACACTTCCTGCCATTATTGGAAATTCCTTTTAATTGACCATTCTCAATTAGCATGTTTTCATGCAGTCATAATTTCTACACCCTATCCCCTGAGAGTTACATACATCTTAAATTATATTCAAGAAAATTATAGGGAATTATATTCCTTACTGTTTGCATGTGACTTCTTTTTTTAAACCACTCTTTAGGAGAAAAAAAATCTTTTTAAAAGTTGCCATTGGGGCCTGCTACCAAATAAAGTTCTTCCATTCTTTTCCTTGATACAAACTTTATCCTCAGAATGCAGAATTCAAATTCTAAAGCCTCAGAAATTCTTTGAAAAAGTAATAATGGCAAATGTTGCTATGGTTACAGAGCCATTCCCATTTGCTTTGCTTTTCTGCCTCAGTAATGAAAGTGGAATGTGGGATTTTTATTCCAACTGTCTGTACCATGCTTTGTGGGGGAAATGCATATCCCACTAAATATTCCCCATTAATTTTTGAAACCAGAATGTTTTGGGGGTTGCTGTTTCTGAAGCTGTTTTCCCCTGTTTTCTTATTAAAGTTGATTAAAGACAAATATCATCTCAAAAGCTGCAGTGAAAGTGTGAGTTTTGCTCACAATTCCACTTGGATAAAGGACAGACTCAATTTCTATCCTTCCTCAGTCTAACACCCCTTGGGTATAAATACTGAGCTTGAGTTGCCTTAATTTACTGAGTTACCTTATCCTCAGGAGTGACTGGCACTGGGGTTTTTATTTTAAGACTGAAGCACAGGATATCCTTAAGATTTCTCGAGCTCATGTGGAACAGATAAAGTAGTGCTTTGGGATGTTCAATCTTATCCCTCTGGGCTGCTGGGTTTTGGGGTTTTTTTTAAGTTGTACTTTTGTACTTTTGTGATCAGCTTGCAGTTCCTTGTCCTTCCAATAACTCAAACCTCTGTGACCCCAGCAAATTCCTCACAATGCTTCACTTCCCAAGGCACTTCCCTCACTGTCATTTCTACCGTGGCACAACTGAAACGTTTGGGAAAAGCCTCCTGATATTCCTATCAACAAAAGCACCATCAGCAGCTTTTCCTGGGAATGGAAATGCATTTGGAAGCAGGGATTTGCAGCTGAACTGCTCTCCTGAGGACCATGAGCAGGCTCTGCAAGGCAGCAGAGCTGTGGCACCACTGAGGCTGGAATCACCCACGCCTCCCCTGGGGTGTCCAGCCCTGCTGCACAGAGCTTTTTGGGAAAAGATAGTGCAAACAAAGGCTGCTAGGCACAGAAACGCACCAGAGAGTGTGCAGGGGGTTCAGGGTTTGGGGTTTTTTTCCCAAAAACCCCATTTGGGATGAGAGCAGGGTTTTGTTTTCCAGGAGCTGAAGTCCTGCACTATTCACAGAGCCCCATCAGGATGAGGTTCATTGCTGGCAGCCTCAATAGCACAAACACTTGGAGTGGGGATGGCAGCAGGGCCCTCATTAAGGTTTTCTGATACTTTTTTTCAGTAACAAGCAGTGCTCACTAGCTCCAGTTTTGCCAAGCAGCTCCGTGAATTTTTCCATTCTGCATGGCTTTTCTGGGCTCTCAGACACACACCCACACAGAGCCAGACTCCCTGTGATGCTGTGCTCCAGTTTATTTTATTATTTCAGCCAAAGCAGTTGAGAGTTAACCTAAGGAAGCAGTATATTATTGTGGGGGTTTATTTTGGGTGATATTCTTAGGCTGGATTTCATTTTCCCTTCATTCTCTCGAGCCTTTGATTTTCAGAAAACTTTGCTGCAGAAACTACACTCGATGGACTTGAGCACTTATCTGCCTTTGCTGCCCCATGAAAACCTGTGCACATTTTCCAAACCACAAGAATAAGAACTCCAGCTAATTCCTGGATAGAATTGGCAATGAAGCTGAGTCCTTCATGGGTTTTTTTTGCCTGGATATTGTCTGTTCTCACACAGCAGCTGCCTGTGCAGACTCTCAATGAGCTTGGGCAGGCAGGGAAGGGAAAAGCTCTGGGAATTTCCCATTCTGGGGTGCAGCAGCTGCTCCAGGCTGGAAGGAGTGGGGCAGAAATAGGGCTGGGAGCTGCTGCTCCTCTGAACCCTCTGCTGATGTGGGGCAAAACCAGGCAGGATCTGAATGTGGACACTCTGTGCAATGTCATCATCCAGGAATATTTTAAAGATTCCAAGCAACTTGGTGCCTAAAGCTTCTTTGACAGAAAAAGCCACTTACAGAAGGGACAGGAGCCTGAAAGTGCCACAGCTGCCGTGCCCTTGGGCTGGGAACTTTGGTTTGAGAGCCAAGCAGCAGCAAAGGACAGCAGCAGTTTGTGATGGAGATCTGAGGCTTGCTTGGGTTGCTCAGATTTCCTGCTCTGTGCTGACAGCACAGAACTGGGAGATAAGAGCACCTTTGTGACGTGCAGGCAGAGCTCGACACTTTGCAGCACTGTAAAGAAAGATATAAGTGGGGTTTTTTTTTCTTTTTGCACTGGCAGTTGACTGGGCTCTTGAGAAATGGGGAGGAATGGAGGAGAAGAATTGCAGGAATTTTAGAAATGGAAGTTAAAAGTTGAGAATTCAAGACAACTGCAGATAGGAAGGTGAGTAAAAAGAGCTGAGAGGAGTCTGGTATTTCAGGAGGGAGAGGTGGGGGACCCATGAGATTCTCAGAGTGCAGCTGACAGAATAAACTTTGGGGAGAGCAGAATAAAGCTCAGGAAAGAACACAGTACAATGAATTCTTCAAATTTCAGAAAGAAGAAAGAGTGTATCCACAGAATCTTGCAGAATCTGGGTTTAGAGTTGGACAACAGCAGACAAATCAGCCACTAACAGTGTCACACCCAAAGTCACCCCTGCCAGGGACGGGGTTATCGTTCGATGCTGCTCCTCTAGAATTAGTTAGATTATTATTATTATTATTATTATTATTATTATTATTATTTATTATTATTATTATTATTATTATTATTATTATCCAATATTTAGCTGTGCTTCTTCAGTGACAGTCAAATTATAAATTCCTTGAATCTTTTCAAATTATAAAGTGACCAGAAGTGGGTTAATCTGGAGTACAGTTGATATTCACTGCTCAAGGTTTACTCTGACTGACCCCTCAAAAACACAGAAATGAACACTGGAGCCTGCAGAGACAGCAGCAGACCTAAAAACTTTACTGAAAAGACTTGTAATATTCTTGAAAAAACTAAAGCCATTTTTGTCCAAATGTATTCTGGAAGCTGCCTTAAACAATAAATGTTTCTGATTCTTACTTGCTAACAGTGTCAAAGAATTTGGACACTCTGTGCAACATCATAATCTAGGAATATTTTAAAGATTCTAAGTAACTTCATGCCTAAAGCTTCTTTGACAGAAAAAGTAACTTATTCAAGTTTTAGTTTTGTACTTCTGTGAAATTTATCTTCAAATATTTGACTGAAGTTTTGAGACGTCTCTCTTGATTTCGTGAGATGTGAAACGTTTAATTAAAATTGACTTAAAATCTAAAGAAATACATGGAGAACTGGTTCAGATAACTTAAACATGGGGTAGGGAAAGACTTTATATATTTGCATATTTTATTGCTGGATATAAAAAGCAATTTTTCAAATAAATGCCAGTTCTTCTGAGCCTTCCACATTTATCTGCAGAAAGATCAAACAGAGTATGAAATTTCAGAATGCTCTCACTTCCCAAGCTGCACTAAAAATATTTTAGTTCTGGCTGTCCAATGCAAGTTACTGGAGGATGTTCTGTGATTTAATTGGTCTCTACTGGTTTTATGCTCAAAGGACAGTTCCCTTCAGATAGCTGGCAAAACTCTAGTAAGAAAAATAGCAATCAATATCTAAGATGGGGTTATTAAAGGGAAATCTTATCTTCTTTGTCTAGCTCAGTTTAAATTTTTATACTTTTTTTCAATTTTAGTCACTGAAATTTTTTTTTTAATTATTAATGCTTCTCTGTCTGTAATTTTATGCCCTTTGTTGTTTCCTAGAACCGACTTCAATGTGGGATGAGAGTTGCTGAAGGTTAGATTGACATCCTTTGCCAATTCCCAGCCAGAATTCCCACCCACCCCAATGCCTGAACCTCTGAGAGCAGCACCAGCACCCCTGAGCTCTGCGTGCATCTGCAGAGAGTCAAACAAAGAGGATTTTAATGCCTTAAACCATCTCCCATTTCAACCTTCCCAACTGCTCAGAGCTGTGTCCTACTAAAAACACTCTGTGCTGTCCAAATACACAGTTTTATGAAGTATAAATCATTTTCCAAGTGATTCTTTATCTAGGTTTTTAGTGTTTTCACCTGCAGATATCTAAAATCTGCCATGAGTCTGTGCATTTTGGGCCTGGAGCTGTATTTATGTCACACCCCACACATTCCCTGATGTGACAGATTCATACACACAAATTGTTTTAGTTGTCCACACCCTAAAAGCAAAAAGTGAGTGCTGATATTGATTCTTGCTTAAAACAAAGGGTGATCACAGAATTATTAAGGTTGGAAAACATCTCCAAGGTGACCAAACCCAGCCTCTGGGAGATGGTTCAGTGGGCATGGTGGTATTGGGGCAAAGTGCCACCGGCTCCACTCATTTATTGAACACACCCAGGGCTTGTGACTCCTCCACTTCCCTGGGCTGCTCATCCCAATGCCAGACCACTCCTGCAATTAAGGAATTTTTCCTTATATCCAACCTGATTATTGATTTTTACTTAGGAAAAAAAAAAAAAAAAAGAAGGTGATTATTGAATGATTCTTTAACTAGTGAATTCAGCCCACTACTTACAGTGAATGCTGGAATAATCATTTTTAACAAGTGGAAATAAAGGTGTAGCAGGAGGGCAAAGGAGCCTGCAGAACTTCAGATGTTTTTGGCAGGTGGAAACTCATTAAAACTGCTCATGCTTGAGGAGGTGGCAGAGAGAGTCTGTGCTGCTCTTGAGACAATGCTCACAGAAATATTCCTGTTTCATCTGCCTGATAAATGGTGATCTTGGAAAAGAAAGTGGTTCTTCTGCAGGCAGCTGTGCAATTCAGTGCCTCACACTTCCCTTCTGTGAGCCCCACAAAGATGAAGTCTATTGCCTCAGACATTTACAAATCAAATCTTTTCATGCCACTAACTGCTGCTGGAGAGAGGCGCAGATGGAAAATCCCTGCTTGGCTCTGAGGGGAGAGCAGCAGCAGGGCTGAGCCTGCCCCAGAGCCCTGAGCAGCACCCCCAGGATGAGCAAAGCTGTGCTCTGGGGACTGGGAAACAACCCTGCACCTCAAATAATGAACAAGGGACACAACTCCAGCGTGGCTAACTTGTCATAAGTCCTGCACTTCAAACCAAAAACTGTGACGGTGTTCACAGGGGTTCTTGGATTGGGGAAGAGATGAGGATCTGACTCCATGTTTCAGAAGGCTGATTTATTATTTTATAATATATATTACATTAAAACTATACTAAAAAAAATAGAAGAAAAAGATCTCATCAGAAGGCTGGCTAAGAATAGAATAGCAAAGAATGATAACAAAAGCTTCTGTCTCAGACAGAGAGTCTGAGCCAGATGGACTGTGATTGGCCATTAATTAGAAACAACCACATGAGACCAATCCCAGATGCACCTGTTGCATTCTACAGCAGCAGATAATCAATGTTTACATTTTGTTCCTGAGGCCTCTCGGCTTCTCAGGAGGAAAAATCCTAAGGAAAGGATTTTTCATTAAAGTTGTCTGTGATAAAAAACACCTGTCCATCCCCCTCTGCTCTGGGTGCAGCTTCCTGCTGCACTGCAGAAATGTCTGCATTTGGGAGTGGGATTGCTTTTTAATTTTTTTTAAATTATTATTTTTATTTTATTTATGGAAGCAGAGGCATTTCTTTTTGCTGTTTGCACACACAGCTGCCAACCACACTGAAGGTTTGAGGAGGCTCTGGAAGGGGCAGAGCAAAGCCCCTGCCTGAATTGATTGCAGTTGTTTTCAGCCAGTGCCGCTGGACATGCACCTGCATAAAGCTCCCATACACTTTAATAACTCAGATGTTTTTAATTAAAATGAAATTATAGCAGTTCTGTCACGCTCCTCTCTCTTTGTGGAAGTAGATCAACTGACTGAACGCTGTTTTCTTTTCTGGTCTTAAATTGTAATGCTTCATAATATCAAGCCATCAGCAGAGCACTCACAACTAAAACAACAATGTCAATTTGATTTTAGTTTAATTCAGGACAGAGCTTAAATCTTATATAACACATATGGCAGTCTTTATTTTTATCTTCTGGGAAACTTATACCAAGAGTTTGAAGCAATTTAAACTTTTAAAATGAGAATGATGTCAACCCAAAGATTGGTCAATATTGGGACAAAAGCTGATTTTTGATCCCTCAGCAGATCTGGAATTGCTTTCATGAGCTGACCTCTAGTTTTTTATTTTTGAGATATAAAGATGTGAGTGCCATCCTGATGTCAGTGTATAAAGTTCTTTCCTCCACAAAAGCACAGCATGCTAAAATTCCAAGTGATAGAGGAGCCTTTTCTGGCATGTAGCAGGAAACATCCTGAGTGACTCCAGCACGGTTTTCCTCTTGTCAACAAGTTAATTTAAAGAAAAATAGCTGTGCTTCCAAAATAATAGTGTCTCCTGTCATAGAACTGCTGAACACTTGGTTCTGCTACAAGGATTTTTATTAAAGAGAAGCAAGACTAATTTACAAACATCAAGAGGCAGAATGTGATAAACCTGGCTGTGCCTGAATGTTTAGAGAATCTGCACTGTCAGTTTAGCTACAAATGTGCTGTGGCAGTCAGGAACACTTGCCAAACTTCACTGCATCCAAAGCCCACTTGGTATTCTAAAAGGATTTCTTGTTTTTCTGAGACAGACAAAGGTCATAAGGTCTGACTTGATGCAGTGTATGTCTCCATCATCTGGGTATTCAAAAGATAGAAGTTGAAGTCCTTAAAGTCCACTGCAGCTATTCAGTTACACGGATTAGAAACGTACACTTGAATTTCTTTCCTGTGGCATTTTCATCTGAGATGCGCAAGAGAGGTGAAGGGAATGAATGAAGCAGCAGGAATGGATCAAAAAAGCTTTTAAGCTCATCCTAAAAATAAATATATTGCATCTATCCATCAGTCACATTGCCCATGACCATTTTAAAAATTCTTAAAGTCCAACACCTTTTTGACAGTGATTGTCTATAAATGTGTATTGCAATTCACTGCTTCATCCACTACTTTACACAGATGCAAAATATTATGAATTCATAATTGTCCACAGCACGGCTGGAGACACACCTGAGTTTTGATAATGACAATTTCCCAAACTTCTGCAACTCTGCCAGCACAGCCTTCAGTAATTTGCCTCCTTTTGTATTCTGGAAACAGCTACAAAAGCTGACAGTGTGTGCTCCTGGGTTTGGTTTTCTCCTTTAATTTCACCTTTCTCCTAAAAAGAAACACATCATTATGGCCTCCCTGCCACCTTTGTGAACACAAGCTGTTACATCTCTCTCTCTCCTGGATATTTTTCAGAACTTCCACATGGGCTTTTTCATCATTGTTCGCCTCATAAGACCCCAAGGCACCCGCTGAGGTGTTCCCTGTGAACCCCCAGTCCTTGTGATGCAAACACGAAATGGCATTTGCAGCGCAAAGCTGGTTTAATTTGTTTCCTCAGCAGCAAATCAGAGGGTGGATTTTTAACTCTAAGGACACCTTTTCTCTAGAAAGAGATGGAGCTCTGCTACCTGAGCTGCATGTAAATCAGTCAGCTCTGTAACTGGGGCTGAGCACAGGGTAATTCTCACCTCTGATGGGATCTTGTGTTCATTAGAACACATGTGTGTCCCAGCTACAAATCAGCACTAAACTCTACAAGTCAAGGCCTCTTTGACTTGAAACAGCTGCTAAAGGCAGAAATCAAACACGCAGAGACAGAACCCAGTCCTGGCAAGCTGCACTGGGAGCTTTCAAACACCACCGAGTGCTTTTACCAATATTTTTGCTTTCACTTTCATCACTGTAAAGGCATTACATGATTCCCTCTGAAAATAAAGCTATCCAAGGAAGATGAAATAAGAGCAAAATCTATATCTGAATGTATTATTTGCCTGTTGCCTCAGAGAAGAGCTCATTGCTGCAGTGCTCTAACGAGGCGCTCTGTGCTGGGCTCTGCCTGCATTCCTAATGACACAGCTCTGCTCTCTGCAGTCTCCAACAGCATTTCTGGAGTGACACACAAAGGCTGAGCATCCTGCTTCTGATTCCACAGGAAAAGTCGGAGAGCATTCATTCGGAGCTCCCAACCTCAGCACGTCCAGAGCAAATCTGCTTGGACAGAAAGAACCGGGGAAGGGGAAAGGGAAAGGGGAAAAAGGAAAAGAGAAAAGGGGAAAGGGGAAAGGAAAAAAAAAGGGAAAGGAGGAAAAAAAGGGAAAAAAGGGGGAAAAAGATGGGAAAAAAAGGGGGAAAAAGGGGAATAGAAAAGGACTTCCAGTTAATGCAGAAGGGAGCTGCCACCTGAGACTGGCTCGTGGGGCTGTGTCAGGGTCAGGGATCTTTGTCCTTACTGGGCCAGGACAAGAGTGCCCAACCTGTGCCAGGGCATCACCATCATTACAGGGCAGAATTTTTCCTAATATTTACTTCAAACTCATCTATTCACCTTCACAGGGGAGTATTTTTCCTAATATCTACTTCAAACTTAGTCCCTGGCAGTTTGAAGCCATTCCCCCTTGTCCTGGCACTATGTGCCCTTGTAAAAAGTTCCTTGATGAAAGGTATCTAGGCAAAAATAATTCAGTTTTTCTCCTGGCTTTCTCAGTTTATGCTAAACTGAGGTTTTCTGAGGGAGAGGACAGGAACAGACATTAAATCAGACCAAACATCTTCCTTCTCTCACCCCTTAATGAGTGCCATGGAACCCAGCCCGCTGGGTCTCTCATTACCAGGTAATCATGCTGGACCTAAAATAACTTCACTTCTGAAGCTTTATCAGAACCTGACCTTTCCTTAAAACCTTTTAATAAATTGTCACTTTCTTATGAAACTAATCTTGGAAAGAGACCTGGCCAAGGGTTTGCCCATGGACTTTTACTTCAGACATCAGCATGATTGTGCATCCATGATTCCACAGACTGTTCTTCAGCAGTACTGACCAACCAGCATTTTAGTTTTATTTTCAGCCATAGGCTTTTTTTCTGATCTTTTTGTGTAAATAAAAAGCTTTGGGAACTATAGATGCAGGCATAATTAATAAAGCCTTGTGTATTTATGGCAGTATTTTAAACTTCTCAGTGGATCACTGATTTTCAGAGCAAATGTGTAAAAATCTCCATCTCTTGTCATGCCAGTCTAATAACAGAGGAGCAGTTTCAGAGCTCTGTCACTCCTCTCACATTCTGTTTACAATAGCAGCCAGCCTTTTTTTGATTTATACTTGCTTGAACAGTTCTCTGGCAAACCTGGTTTGTGCTTTTCTCACGTGGCAGGAAAGAGAACCAAGCCATGGTTGTACCACAAATAAACACCGGAGAGATTTAACCTCAGGATAGATGGCATTGCACACGCCTGTGAGCATCACCAAAATAAACAGAGTCTGCTCAGGAAGCTGGCAGTACATCACACAGTAATTCCCAGCTGAGGAGGAATTCCTGGATAATCCCCACAAACACTGCCAGGATTCCCTGCAGCCCCAGCACAGCCCTTCCCTGCTGGACACCAACACAGACCTCCACTAAGAGATGCAGCTTATTCTAAATTAATGGGTTTTGTCTGACTCATTCTCCTCAGAGGTAACACTGCTTCCTCACTGTCCAGCAGCTCAAGGAGCAGTTTCCAGCATAAATTCATCCCAACACATGGCATGTGGTGGTGTTTGCAGGGGTCCCAGGATGAGGGAAGAGATGAGAATCTTGACTCCATGTTTCAGAAGGCTGATTCATTATTTTATGATATATATTATATTAAAAGAAATATATACTTTAGTATAGTTTATATACTAAAACTATACTAAAGGAATAGAAGAAAGGATCTCATCAGAAGGCTAGCAAGGAATAGAAAAGAATGATAAAAAAATCTTGTAACTGACCAGAGAGTCCGAGACAGCTGACTGTGATTGGTCATTAATTAAAAACAACCACAAGAGACCAATCACAGATGCACCTGTTGCATTCCACAGCAGCAGATAATCGTTTTTCTTTTCCTCTGAGGCTTCTCAGCTTCTCAGGAGAAAAAATCCTAGCAAAGGATTTTCCAGAAAATATGCCCGTGACAATTGCATTTATACTTGTTCTTTGCTAAAAATCAAACAGCAACTAACCAATGAAACAAAGCAAACAAAGCAAACAAAAAACCCCGCACGACCCAACAATCCCCCTTTTTAGAAGGGAAGGTCTCATTTTCAGGCATTTATCCTTCAGAGACCGGTTTGGGCTGCAGTTTGAGATAGAATTGTCCTGAACCGTGGTGGGCCAGCCTTGGCTGATGGGCAAACTGCACCCAGCTCCTGGCTCACCCTCCCTCACCTGGACTGGGGTGCAAAAATGGGGAGAACACAACCAAGGGAATTCAGGGGTCAGGACAAAGACAAGGAGATTCTCCAGGTGCACCCAGTGCAGCGGCTCAGCCTTCTGTTCATGTGCACAGTGCATAGAGAATTGTTATTTTGACCTGACAAACCCAGAGCCACAGGTCTATCAGTCTTTGTTATCAGCTTGTCAGCCACCTAATAAATACATTCCATCATCTCTGTGGGAGTTTCACTCATTCAGATGGTAATTCCTCTTCATAGGTATGTTCTACACCAGGTGCCAAATATAATCACCTAGAATATGACTGGGGATGTATTTTAACACTTTTCATGTTCCTGCACCTGTGCACGGCTTTACTATGTAGGAAGTGTCTGAATTTAAATTTATATGTCCCATCCATGCAGGACAGCTTCCTCTTGAAACCTGGAAATATTACTGCACTTCTGAAATGTGACAGCAAGGCAAAATAACAAAAATTTATCTCAAATCCAATTAAAATTTTTTGAGCAGTCTAAGCTACCCTTGAATATCTTTTATCCTGGTCTGTTTGTGAAGTGTCCTATGAGCTTGGTGGTGCAGTAGAAGTGATTTTAGAATATTTTTTTCATCTGAACTTGAGGTATTCAGGATGTTTCTCTCCAGCCTGCCAGGCAGCTGCAAATGGCTCTGCAGTTGTCTCTCCACACTCACAGATTGGCCTTTGGGAGGGAACAGGGACCAAGTGAGAGCACGGCATTAATAAAAGCTAGACAGGCTCGGCCACACTTTGTATCAGACTCCCAATCTACAAATCTGGGCCAGATCTTTCCCCAAGTACTTCTGGAAGCTTTTCTATCCCGTCTGCAACAAGGAACAATAATTTTAGCTGATTTTTTAGTTATTTTAGTGAGCATGTATCTAAATTTTGCATAAATAGAGTTATTTAAAACTGTATCTATAACTTTAAGGTGTTTTTTAAGAATTGTTTGAGCAATACAAGCACAATCTTTTTCAGATTTTTAAGGAGTTGCAGACTTTACTGTAGAGGACTTCAGCCTGTAGCAAAGGGGGAAGAAGGGAAGGGGTGTTAGCAGTATCTGCCACTATTGCCAGAATTTTCTACTGTCAAATCCATAATACTTTAGGTCTGAAGTTTTCTGAAGGACAAAGCACAGCCCCTATTAATTCCCATCTTAAAAGTTCCATCTCCAAAGTCTGTCTTATTCTTTGATGTGTAAAAACTGAAGTGCATCCAGGATGAGGACTCACCTGTGAAAACATGGCAATTAGTTCTGCATGAAAGCAATCAAGTCAAATTCAAGAAGGAGAACAAGCTCTTCTCTCTCAGAGACTGTCCCAGAAGACCCTTCCAAAAGGATGATCAAGAATACTGGGAAATATTTAACAGCAAAGGAATATCTTTGAAAAATAAAAGAGTGGTCCTCAAACCACTCAATTTTTGGCCTAAAGAGTTAAAAACCAAAGAGTAGAACAAAACTTTAAAGTGTTAGGTCTGGAAAAAATGGAAATGAGCTGGAATTTGTATTCTGAAGAAGAGCTAAAGTAGAGCAAGAGAAGAAAACAGCTGCTTCAGGAATACAAACACTAAATTTATGAATGCAGAGAGGACAGTGTGATTGAGCTGTTTAATGTATTGTGTAAAGCACCACAACTGTTGCCTCAGAATATTTAACCAGGAAGGCTAAAAACTGAGTCCAGGCTGGACTAAGTCCATCAGTGTGTTACCTCCCCATTCTTTTTGATTAATTTTGAATTATTTCTTTTCCTGCTCATGCTGAATCCTGGGAAAACTGTATTGCAATAGGGAAGGGCCTCAGCAGTACCAGTGGCAGCCCCAGGCAGGGGTGAGTCCCTGGTGACACTGAAGGGACACCTGGCCCAAGCCAGGCCAACCAGGTTTGCTCACCACCACAGCCACCACAGCATTTAATTCTTGCACTGCATAATTACACAGCTCATCTCCTACATGGCTCCTTCAGAAAGCAACAAAGAGCAGAAAAACTAAATCCTAACTCAGATGAGAAAACACAGATTCGGTTTCAGGAGTGGAACAAAGGTAATGTCACCAGGGAAATCCAGTAACAGGGCTGTCAGGGATGTGCGGAGGGATTTTAACATCACTTTGTCATTCTTATTTTTTGCTTTCTGTCTCCAATTTGGTTGCTTTAATCACCCTCAAAACAATAAAAAAGTTACCCTACACATAATGATGTATAGGCTAATATAATATTGTCTATTATTTTTATATATTGTCTGCTACTTACCCTCATACCAATTCAAGAAGGAGAATTTTGCCATTCTGATTATTTGTTGCTATTCTGGTTATCCTGACATGCTCTGTGGGTCTGTACCAGTGGCAGAGGTCTGGACAGAATCAGAATATATCAGAATTAGAATTAGCTAATGAACACAAAAGTCTACTGAAGCCTTGTGTCCCTGCAAGCATGTGTGTGCTCAAACACACACCCACGCTTTGCAGCACTGGACCAGAAACAAAACCAGATGAGCTTTAACTCATACCCAGGAACAATTTCTGTCCTCCCAGCCACCACACCCTCGTGCAATCAATGAGTGGGATTTGGGTCAGTGAGCGGTGAAAGGGATCCCTGTCTGCCTGCAGGAGTGCGGCATGAGGACAGGCAGACTGCCTGTGACACCAGGCAATAACTGCTCCTCCCAGGAGGAAATGCTGTGCAGAACAAATGTCATTCTCTGCAGGGAGGGCTCTGCTCATGGGACTCCTTGCTGCTCACGGAAGAGCTCAGCTCCCTGGCAGCTCTGGCCTGCTCTGTGTTACACACGCTCCAGCGAGGCCAGGGGAGCCTTGGTGCTCCTGCCTTGAGGGCAGAACAACCTCAAAGTCATTCCAAATAACAGGACAACAAAGCGCATCCTCCCCAGAGAATGGATAAACAAAGTGCTCAGCACTGAGGGGATGAGGTGCAGGTGACACAAAGCACCTTTTTCCACAGTCAGAACAAAGATCTGTGGGAATCCTCTCTAAGTACAGTTATGGCAGTTCTTGGCTCCTTCCACCCTCAGCAGAGATTCACCAATACAAACCATCCTCTTTCTACTGGCTGTGAACAAAAATCTAAAATTAAAACCAATTTTTGTGACTGTTTGCTGAAATAATCAGTTTTATTATTGTTTACAATGACTCCAGCACATAAAAGAAACTGCTGGATCCATTATCAGTTACACTCTGCTTGCCAGTCTCAGCTATTTATGATGCTAAATTATACAGCCTAAGTACAAAACCAAAAGTTGCCAAAAATCAGGAAACTCAAACTGGGAAAGCAGAAGAGGTAGGAGGGACAAGCTAATGCCATTAGAAGCAATGGGTAAGCTCCTTCAAAAGGATAATTCCATGTGCTATTCAACAGGTCACTAATCAATACATTTCAGCATTTGAATATAATTTTGAAGGCACTGTCCTGTGATAGCTACTGTCAAGCATACAATTATTTTTTTGGTCCTATTGCAATGATTTTTGGTTGTAGGATGAGTCCCAATTTCTAAGAGTATCCTAAATTGCAAAAAAACATTCTGCATGTTTTCATGTGGATTGCAAATGAAGCAAGGTGCTTTTACACCATGTCCTACTTCTCCCTAATGCATAAACTCCCTCTATAACTACTTATCTTATGATTTTAATTTAAAAGCTAATCTTCTAAAATTAATATTAATTAATATGGCTTTTTTGTATTTCCCTACCACCTTCCATGCTCTCAGTTGCAGGTTTGCAGCTGGAATGGCTCAGTCCCTCTGCAGGCTTCCTCACAGATAACAAATTTGTGCCAGCTTGCTGAATGACCCCAGTGCTGTTCAGTCACCCAGAACTGCTCCATCTGTGTGTCCATCCATCCATCCATCCATCCTGAGTGCCTCTCCCACCTCTCCTGAGGGATCCACATCCCAAAAATGCTCCATCCAAAGCTGCCCTGCAGGCAAAGGCAGCCCCAGCCCTGCCTGGAGCCCCCAGGTGTTTTCTCACCTGCTCAGGTGCAGTTTTGGCCTCTCAAGTCAGCTTTGCTGCTGCCAGAGATCGAGGGAGACCTGCAAAGAGGGTTCAGCAGGAGAAAATGAAATTACTCACTGGAAGCAGTCTAACAAAAATGAATGGAAAGCAAACATTTCAGGCAGGAAGGAGAGCAGCTCAGAGATCAGGCAGATTCCATCAGACTGATGAGTTCAGGTTTCTCTTCACATCCTCAGATCTGCCATCTCCATTGGTTTGCCACTGATAGGCATTTAGGCAACTCAATTATTCTATTATTGAAATTAGATAATGAGATAATTACAGAAACTTCCTTTCTAAGTTCATACATGCTCCACTGACACAGGCTGCAGAAATACTCCTGCCAAGAATTTGATTATTAAATGTGAACTTGCTTCAGCAGAGATGCAGAAATGCCCTTGATTCTTTGTCACACATCTGTGCAGCTCTTTTTTGGTTCAGCACAAAGTTCAAACATGGGATGTGAATCAGCAGCTAATCATTTTCCAAAATATTTGGCTTATAAATATTTCTTCAGAAGAAATATTCTCTTTTAACAAGAGATTCTGTTGAAAAAGCTTTAATTTTCATTCTCATGCTTTACTATGCACAACAAATCAGTTTTTAATGAAAGATGGCAATAATATACTTACAAGTCACATAAACCAATGGACTATGTTTAATGAATAACCCTTGGACAAGGTACCAACGTATTTTAGTAGTTAAATTTCCAGTAAGATAAACATTCCATCACTCCAATATCAAATCTGCTGCCTTGAGCAGCTGTTCACTGCTGGGACATTTGTGGGAGCTGAAGCTGCTGCCTCCCAGCTGTTTGTTACCATTACTTACCATTAGATATACCATTATTTATATATATATTTTTATATATACACCATTATTTATATATATTTTTTATTTATACCGTTATTTTCTTTTGCCAGAAATTGCCAGAATGGGATGTGCTGAGGCAGCAGGATGCTCAGTACCAGGATTCCCTCATCTGTCCCAGGGGAACATCAGCCAAGTTAACTCCAGTCCAGCTGGTCCTGCACCATTCAGTGCTGAATCAAAAGGAAGGGAAGGATTTCTTCTAAAGAGTGAATGTTCAGTGTCACATGCATTTTATAACATGGTAAAAATAAATTTAGTTATCAAAAGAACTGCTCCAACACTGAGCCCTTTCCACAGGCTGCAGCTGTTCCCAAACTGCTCCAGCGTGGGTCCCTTGCCATGGCATTCAGTCCTTCAGGAACTGCTGCTGCACTGTGGGAACCTTCCAGCAGCTTCCACACATCCTGCATCCCCTGTCCACCAAAACCTGGCCATGCACAGAGGTGACCCAGCCTGGCCCTGCACACAGGGGACAGAGGTGACCCAGCCTGGCCCTGCACACAGGGGACAGAGGTGACCCAGCCTGCCCATGCACACAGGGGACAGAGGTGACCCAGCCTGCCCATGCACACAGGGGACAGAGGTGACCCAGCCTGGCCATGCACACAGGGGACAGAGGTGACCCAGCCTGGTCATGCCCACAGGGGACAGAGGTGACCCAAGCTGGCCATGCACACAGGGGACAGAGGTGACCCAAGCTGGCCATGCACACAGGGGACAGAGGTGACCCAGCCTGCCCATGCACAGGGGACAGAGGTGACCCAAGCTGCCCATGCACACAGGGGACAGAGGTGACCCAGCCTGGCCATGCACACAGGGGACAGAGGTGACCCAGCCTGCCCATGCACACAGGGGACAGAGGTGACCCAGCCTGGCCATGCACACAGGGGACAGAGGTGACCCAGCCTGGCCATGCACAGGGGACAGAGGTGACCCAAGCTGGCCATGCACAGGGGACAGAGGTGACCCAGCCTGGCCATGCACACAGGGGACAGAGGTGACCCAGCCTGGCCATGCACAGGGGACAGAGGTGACCCAGCCTGCCCATGCACACAGGGGACAGAGGTGACCCAGCCTGGCCATGCACACAGGGGACAGAGGTGACCCAGCCTGGCCATGCACAGGGGACAGAGGTGACCCAGCCTGGCCATGCACACAGGGGACAGAGGTGACCCAGCCTGGCCATGCACACAGGGGACAGAGGTGACCCAACCTTGCCATGCACAGGGGACAGAGGTGACCCAGCCTGGCCATGCACAGGGGACAGAGGTGACCCAGCCTGGCCATGCCCACAGGGGACAGAGGTGACCCAGCCCGGCCATGCACACAGGGGACAGAGGTGACCCAAGCTGCCCATGCACACAGGGGACAGAGGTGACCCAGCCTGGCCATGCACAGGGGACAGAGGTGACCCAGCCTGGCCATGCACACAGGGGACAGAGGTGACCCAGCTGCCCATGCACACAGGGGACAGAGGTGACCCAGCCTGGCCATGCACAGGGGACAGAGGTGACCCGACAGCCACACCAGCAGCATTCCAAGAGCCAAACAGAGCTGCCAGGAGCACTCAGAGCTGTGCCATGCTCACTCCCCACCATCTGGAAGCCTCTGGCCAGAGGCACAAGATTTGTCCCCAGCAACTGGAACCTGCAGAAGGTTTGGATGCCTTTGCACCATGGAAATGCACTCTCTTTCTGACATAGCAGTAATCCCCAATTACAGCCCTGACTGCAGGAATATGCTGCTAAAATCATGAGAAGGGAAAAAACTCCTGTTGAGAGAATATCCTTGATAAAGCAGCAGTGGCCTGATGTCAATTAGGCCTAGGGACATACAGATTTTTAATGCAAGACAGAACTGCTGGTTTTAGCCATACAGGTGGATTCATGTATAAATGCTGACCCTGACATATAATTTTCAATAAAAGCTGTGCTTTTCTATCTAATTTCCATCTTTCAGCTGAGACATTAGCATTTCTTATTCAATGTTCTTCCCTCTCAAGCATTACCTCAGATTAATTGGCACTGTATAAAATAAGTTCCTGGGTGCACAATGGTAACCATGGTAGCCTCCGTCCTATCTTCACAATGCATATGCAATTCAGTCCTCAGGAAAACATAATTAGTACGTAGCAGAACACATTCTCTCCAAACACATCACCGTGCTAAGAAATGCACTAAATCAAAGCAAATGATGCCCACAGCCTCCACCCAACTGGGCTCCCGTTGCTGAGCAGTTCCATTACAAATGAATATACTCTTAAATAGTTTTGCTGCAGCATCCCCAACTTGCACAATGTGCTCTTCTCCCCGTGTTTGCTCTGCTGTCTGGCCAAAGGGTGGCAATGTTCTCCTGGCTATCAGCTGAATTGCGTTCCTGCAGGAATAGGAACAGCTCTTTGCAGCCAAGGCAGAAAGCTCTGCATCATTAACTGCACTGCTAACTGGCTCCCAGTCCATCAGCACTGACCCCTTCAGCTGCAGGAACAGAAATATTCCAGCCTGCTTTGGGCTGGTACCCAACGAGCTGTGTGAAAGCACGTTCACGTGCATCTCCTTACGGGGGAAACTGAAAAGCGTGTGCAGCTCAAAAACCGAGTGTGCTCTCTGTTCCTTATCACCCACAATCAGGCCCTGCTGAGGGTGCTCCTGGTGTGTTGGCACAGGACAATCACTGCTCTGCAGGCAGCGAGAGGTTCCACAAGCCTGCCTGCCCAGGGAGGGCCACCCAGCCCCTTGAGATTGCTACAGAAGCTGATTTAACTCATTTGAGAAGTTTCCCATGGCTCCTTTGGGCATTTGCCAGTTGTGAGGATTGAAATAATCTGAAGCAAACATCTGCAGCAAGGCCTTAGCAGCACAGCCACAGAGAGTGGCAGTGACACAGCAGCACGGGACAGGCTGGGCAGCTGTCACTGCTCTAATTAGTGCACAACAATCCCTGAGTTAATGGCAAAAAATGGGAATAATCTCATAGAGAATAAAGTGCTGCCCTTGTGCTGGACCCACTCCCACGATTACCAAACTCAGCCTGTCCCACGCCCAGACGTTCAGCCAGATTCCCTAAGACACTAAAAGAGAAATTATGCTTTTCCTGCTGTTTCACAGGGGAAAAGTTACACTTAGAGACCTACAGAAAAAAATCCATTTTCAAATGCCACCAGCTATTATCTATTAAATTACTGTTAACTACAAAAAGCAAAATAAGAACCACTTCTGCACAAAACAGGAGCAACAAGAGTAAGGAGGTGTCCAAACCTGTCCAGGCTAGCTGGTACTTAGCAAACATGAAAGTAATTTAGTTCTTCATCTGAATAAATATTGGTTTGTTTACTGAAGTGTTAAAAAGGCTGCTTTCATTAAGCCTGGGATATCAGTGTGCCAGATGAAAGCAGGCATTCACAACTCCTGTGACAAATATTTCAGACAACTGGTTTTGGAGCCCAAATCAACCTAGCCAATATGATACCAAGCAGTTGCCTGGTAGTTAACTCATCCCAGACTTCTTAGCAATTTTCATATTTACAATATAGATCTTCATCCCTTGTATGTGTGCATGAGAGGAAATACTTTCCAATCCGCACTAAAAAACTCTGAAAGAGCTGTAATATTTTTAAATGCCTTTGATAATCCTATTTAACCTTTCCTTTACACCAAGGATTTTCTCTGGACACTTTTCTCCTGGTGCCCTGGTATCAGGACAGAATGAAGTGACATTGCCATTGTCACTGCCACCCCTGCAGGTGCCAGCCTCACATCCCAGTCTGCAGGAGAACACATCACAGCCCCATTTCAGACGTTATGGCAAAAGGGAGCATTATGAGCACAAAATTCCAGCCACCCACATGCTAATGATGCATGTGCATCTGATTCCACACATTTCGACTTTTAGATACGTCAGGGAATGGGAAATAAACATTTCTGTCAAGTAACAGTGCTACAAAACAACTTTTCAAGTAAAAATGTCATTATTTCAATTATATAGAAGCATGGAAATGCCCTCTGGTAACAGTGTAACACTAAGTAGACACATCACACTTCCCTTTTATGGCCATTATAAAATTTATTTGGCAAAAAAATGGGGACAACTGGTAAAATGGCACATTTTATGTGCAAAAGCATACTAGTGCAGGAAAAGCTATTTGTCTTCACACAGGTGATGACATTTATTTCGTGCAATTACCATTGGCTAATCTATCACAGAAGTGTTACATGACACCAACTTTCCATTTTTCTGAAGATTTTCTGAAGCATTTCATTACATGTCTTGTCACCTGGTCTCATCATGGCAGCAATTCTAAGAAAAACTTTCAAGTGGCTCTAATAATTCAGGTGGCTCTAATAATTGCTGGACTCACTGCACTCACAGCTATCCTGGACAGAGGAGAAATGTTAATTAGTGAGCACAAAAAGGACCAAAACCAACCCAAGGTTCAGGTAGCAGAGTTTAGGAGCAGGATGATCACAAAAACTATCTGCCACACGTTTCATGCTCTGTTTCTGTTACATAAATTTGGCTTTGCTTTCTGTAAAACGCCCAGGCGAGACTATCTGTGACTGCAGAACATTCTGAACCCACCCTGGTAAAACACAGATTACTGAGCCCTCAGAGTAAGAGTTTTTATAAACCATCACATGAAAGGTAAATATAGCATGGGGGTGGGGGCAAAATCAGCGACTGGATCTTGGGAATGATAATTAAATACACTCAGCTGTCCCATGCCACATGGCTGGGGGAAATCTTACAGGCACGTCAGTAACAGAAATACAAGTAAAATGTTCTATTATTATCCTAAGTAATATAATTTAGGCAATAACACTGTAAAATATTGAAATATTTTAAATGCCTTTAAACTGCTGAAAACAAATTTTCTTGGTCATTAACTGCTGAACATTAGAATTTTTATCTTTTTTCAATTAAGATTATTCAATGTTTGTGAAATTATTTGAACGCCATTTAATTACTTAAAATTCAGAATCATCACCAGTTTCAGCCATCCTTTCCAGAGAAACCTCCTTCAACTGCCAACACACCAAATATTTACCAGCCATGAATGTCTATTTATAGTGAATAAAATGTATGGATGTATGCACTAGGAAGCTCCTTTCAAAGTCTCTGGCTTTTGGTACCAAAAAGATGTGGCACGATTCACTAGAGAAAAATCTCCCCAGGAAAGCTCAAAGTGAGGAGCCTTTAAAAAGCTTCTTCCACTGAAGTGCAGTGCAAAGACAAAACCAGCAGCATTTTTTCAAACAAAGGAGAAGCTGTTGAAGTTCCCACAAGCAGAATTTCACAGCACAGATCCTACACAGAAGCCGCTCCTTTTCTCCATCTGAAATGCCAAGTTTTGGATCAATATTGCAGATGCACAACTTGCAGATGCAATCCCAAGGTATAAGAATGCAAGATGCCTCCAGACACTAACTCAGAACCACGCAATGCAGTTAAAATATCCCAGTGATTTGCAAACCAGCGAGGTTTTATGAACCACTTCAGATCACCTCCCATATTTTAAAGTACTATGTGCACATTTATACAACAAAAGGAAAATGAAATCAGCACGACACCAGCATCAGTCTTTTTGATGTCTGCAGCACACTTATGTCAAGATTTCTGCCATAATACACCTTAAAACTTTCTGACAACTCGCAGATTTCCTGAACATTCTGAAAGCGTTCAGAAGCACTTATGGTGTTGGCAGGTTTTTTTCTCATTTGGGGAGGAGGGATGACATTATTCTTAAATTAGAGATGTATTTTGCAGTAATTTCCCTGGTCTGCAGTACAAACAGATATCTGTGCTTGCTGCCATCCAAACATTGCTGAGCTGATCACCTGTCCCAAGATCTGAAACTAAACACAGTCCATGTATTGCAGATATAAACTGAAGTTCCAAAACTCATGTTTAAAATATTTACCAAACCTTACAGTGATTTAGATTCAGATTTCTGGCTACATTCATGAGCATGACATTTATGTGAGAGCTTCCCCATCAGCCCTCAGTCCAACACTCCTCTCCTATGCTCATGAGTGTAAATTACTCATTTCTCCTTTTTTGTTAAGCCAGATGCCATTAAGGATAAATGGAATAACAATTATACATAATTATTATATAAATAACAATATATATAACATATATAGGTATATATGTGCATGCAAATGCACATTCAGGGACACAAGTGGTGGCTTCTGCTACAGAAAAAAATAAGAAATAAATTAGGAAGAGGCTGGTGACAGTAACTGCCCAAGTGACAACAAAAGGCATGGCAAGAGTTTTGCCACCAATGTGAGCATTACAAACTCTGACACCCATCACTACTGACTTTTTTACTAGATGACATTTCACAATCCTCTAATTGCCACCAACAATATTCTGTTGGTAGGTGCTGCAGTGGAATATTCTGCTACACACATTCAAGTCCCTTTCAGCAGACCAGCCAGATCAGTTGAAAATAGATATATTCAAGGTGTGTTGTAAAATGCAGCAATGATTAACTGTGAAATAGTCACTCAGGAACTGAGTCTTTTCTTTAAACAACCCTGGTTTACAAATGCTGTCATTTCTCACTACAGAGGAGCTGTCACTCAGGGGGAGCTGTCACTGCAGTGACACACTGCAACGTGAGCTCCGGGGTAATTGTGCTGATTAGGAAACAAAATATTCATGTCCCATTTGAATGAATGGGAAAATTGTAAGACAAATTCGTGCTTGGTTAAGTTAATAAAGTACCTTTTCTTCTGATGTGGTCCTGTGGGAAGTGGGAAGCCAAAAGTGTGCAGCACATGAACTGACTTCAATGCCTTTTCACATGGAACGCTCTGTTCCTGCCAGGGTGATCACTTCAAATCTTATTTCAAGTTCATTTATCCAGTTTCTGGAAATGAGAGAGGGCAATGGATCAAGAACAACAGTGTGCTAGCTAAATACTGAAATGTAGAGCTGTCAATTAAAAATTACGAATAGTCCAACAGAAATGTGTGACTAACTTGGGAGGCCTTTTCCTCCAATCTTCTGGAGGTTCCAAAACGCTGGGCAAAACCAACACTTTTATCAAGAGCAAATACTATGCAAATGTGCCATAAGCACTGGTTTATTGGCCATAAATACAGTGTACAGAATCTGGAGTAAGAACAAACTTAACAAAGATTGGACACCTGACTTTCCCTGCCAAGCTAACAATCTCTGTGCAAGAGTCTCTTTTCTGGAGAACTCCTGAGAAACAGAAAGGGCGAGAAAAGCAGCTTACCCTGCTATGCTAAAAGCCACCAGCAAGGGATAATTGTCTCTCTCCTTTCCCTTTCACAATGATGTTCTTGGAAACTGATTTATTTTGTACTTCAGCGCCCAATAACAGCTGTTGTGCATTTATTGTCCCACCACCCTGACACAGTAATGTTATCCTACTTAACTCTGGACTCTTTCTGACACAAAAACACACCCACCAGGACATTCCCTAATGCTGAACCAAACTGGCAGGGGCCTGGGGCTCCAGGGCTTTCCCAGTGTTCTCTGCACTGCATTTCACCCCCCCAGTGCTAATGGGCACGAGTCACCACAGGGTAATTGCAAACAATCACCAGCAAATAGGAAATGCCCCGTTTTAATGCCAAGACTGGCAGAGCTTTGCTCTCAGACAGAAGCATTTAAAGCAGCATTGCTCTGTTGTTTTATTCCTCACATTAGAGATATTTTTCAGACACTCCCAGAGTCCATTTCAGTCCAACAGGACTTTGGCTTTAAACCCAACATTTCTAAGTCCCATTCCCACAGAGTTGCCCTCACCTTCTGCTCCCATCTCCACTGATTTTCTGTGGCTTTGTCAGAATTTCTGATTCACCCATCCCATGGCTCCTCATACAGCCCCCAAATAATGGGCTCAGACATGATTTTCTCTAGACAATTCTTCAGTATTACCCAGCTCCAGAAATTTCACCATTTTTCCAAATGGATTTGCCTGGGGAGGGGGTGTGGAAAATGAGGAGAGATACTAAAAGCACAATGGGCTTGTCCACAATTCCTCTTTCCTTCCAGAATCAAAGAAGACTCATTTTATCAAACTTCTTCAGTGCCTGGTCCTTTTCAAAGACAGATGCTACACACAGCTAGAAATCTTCATTTGTTTGTAGCAAGAGATTGTTAAGCATAAAAAATTAGACATTTCTAGCAGTCATGTCTTGTTCTCCCTAATTACCCTTGAAGGCAGAGTTTAAAAAGTCAAACTCTCACTATATACATGACTTACCTTGCAAAGTTCCCTAAGGTTCTCATGAATTTCCCTTTTTAGGTCCAAATCATCACGTGTTTGTAACCTGCTTTAGAGTTTCATTTAAAAGAGGAAAAAAAGGGGGGAAAGAAACATGGGGTGGTGGAGCTAAAAAGGAATATTTAGAAAACAGAGTAAATATTAATCACAAATAGTTTAGTTCATCTTTTCTTCTGGGTGAGCAATAAAGTGAAAAAAAAAAGCTGAGAATCTTCTTTCAGCCATATTTTTCTATGATCTGCACTTGTTAGGTCACACAAAGTGGTAATTGAAAGAAATTCTACTTGTATTAAAAATGAAAAGCTTATGTCTCTCTTATTTAGGCAAAAATCCCCACGGTTCAGCAGGCATAAAAGTATTTGTTTATTCGATCTTGTTACCTATTCTGTAAGTTTTTATAACCTTCTAAAACATGAAGCAGCACACTGTGTAAGAGCTCCTCCAGTTTTCTCTGAAAATCCTTCCCAAACAGTAGCTTAAGCTCTTTAAACACTTGTCCAACACTCTCTGCATGCACTGACACCATGGAATGTCTTCCAATAATAAAGAAAAGTAACAGCATGGTATTTTATTTTTCATTTCCCTGAGCTCTAAGTCGTATTTGCAAGACAATGATTACTTCATGAGCAATTAACCCATCATGTGCTTAAGACAGGAGCTGTTTATTCTGCATTTTTACAGCCAAAACAGAAAGGGTGGGCTTGTTTTGGGCAATTTCATGCTGATTACTTCTGGTATTAATACGAAAATCTTAAATCAGTGGGACTACCCTGAATATTCCTGAAGACACCCACAGAGGAACGTGTCAGCCTTTTCTTTCGGTAACAAAATGAAATAAATCAAGGAAACGAGCTGGAATGAGCAGGTCATAAATATTTTCCAGTGGAGACACTCTCCAAGCATGATTCCTGTGCTCACACAAACTGCTGGTAGGCACCAAGGGGGCGAGCAGGGGGATGCCTGCTCTGATTCCTCTCTGATTCTCAGATTGTTTTGCTCCGACAGGAGCAGAGAGATGAACACACAGGGCTCTCTGCTTGCTTCCCAAATGAAAGTTTGTCTCTCCCTGAGGTTCAGCGTGAGCAATCAGGCTCTGGCTGCGGGCAGAGCTGTGCAGGGGCAGTGCTGGCACAGCAGTGTTAGCGTCAGCACATAATCATGTATATGTCGGTGCTGAAGAGCTCTGGTGTCAGGGGTGTATGCAAATCTGACTCCGACCATACATTCGAGAGCATGATTCATCGAACTCTCACATTGCTATTGCAGAGATTCCAGCTAAACATAGCTTAAGTTTCCAACATAGTTCTCAGATTCTTCTTATATAATAATTACACTAACAATTAACAATATATCATTTATCATACTGCTTACGCAGGTGCAGTGATCTGAGAAAACACAAAGCCTAACATTTCAAAGTCTATCTTTAACATTTCCAGGGTCTCCATTATCAGCAGCACAGCCCAGTGCTCCACGCAGCTAAACCAGCACAGGAATTTGGGATAGAGAAAATCCAGCCTTAAAAGGCCGTATTTGAAAATAAACCATTGGAGGATTCTTCATTTACCTGTAGAACAGCAGAGAGAAGCCCAAGAGACCATTTAAAATAAGACAGGGACTTCCAAATTGGGAACATCTCAATATTGGGAAGGTCCACAATTCATTTTCAAACCAAAATATCGACCTAAAGCCACGTTCTTTGAAAAGGAACTATGTTTCAGGGTCACATAAAACTTTGGAATTTGGTTTTTCTGCAGTTATTGTAATCATAGCTCCCAGTCAAATTGAAGAGCACGAGCTAATTGAGCTCAGAAGGAAATATATTCAGATCAACCCCTGTTAAAGCACTGCCTCCTTCTTCATGCTGACTTCTATTTAAACATGGAGAAATGACTCTTTAAAAAAAAAAGAAAAGTGAATTTGAAACCACTTGGGATCAGGAGAATCAAAAATCAGACACTACTTCTTAAAAAGAATTGGTCAGAGGAGAACTGAATCAAGAGTAAAGCAGCAGGGCTAAGATCTGGGTGAAAAATAAGAATACTGATCAAATTTGTAGCACTGCTTTAGTCACTGCTCAGACACTGTAGGCAAGAAAGAGATTTGGGAGGTAGATTGTCAACCAATATCACCTCAGACAGCTCCAGTGCAGCTGACTTACCCAGGTTTACAGAAGCTTTTGATCTCAGAACGAAGGATTTACAGAAATCCTTTAAGTTTCAAAGGTGAGAGGAAAGTGAGGCAGCTCAGGCTGAGAGGGAACACAGGAAGCATCCTCAGTACAGGGAGAAGCACAACCAGCACAAACCACCAGAACATCCCAGAAACTCCAACAGAAACAAGCTATTAAGCATCAAATTCAAAGCAGAAGAGTTCCCTTCAGCCCCCCAGCTCTCTGGTTTAATTATTGTCCATTCCCTCTCCAAGCTGCACCTTCACATGAAGGCTTTTTAAACCTGCAAAACTGAAATCCACAGAGGTTTCATATTTACTGCAGCTAAACACCCATTCAAATCTTCCTGAAAGAAAGTATTTAGAAAAAGAAATCATTGTTATTTCATAAGAAAATCAAACTAACATGCAATGCTTGTTCTCTCACAGCCTTTCTTGTCTCCACTCTCTCAGAGAACCTTTAAATCTGAAAAGCCAGTCAGACTCATGTTGTAAGGATTGGTTCTAAAAAGAGAGCAACACAAACTCAGAAATGGAAAAAACCTCATTTCCATTGTCCTTGAAAAAGAACTATTTTTGCCCACAAAGCCTAAAAAAAGGGAAAAAGTTAAAAAAAAAAGATCAAATAATTTAAAATCAAATAGATATTTCTATATTGAAAAATATACCAAAATAATTCCAAACAAGAACAAAGAAGATGCTCATCTATTCTTGACTCCCATAGTTTTAAAACCCATGTCTTACTCTGACAATTCACAGTGACTTCTGCACAAAGGATTCCGACCAACTGATAAAAAAATCTTGGTGAAAAAAACTTAATTTTTCAAAATAAGATTAACAAACACATCATATCAAAGTTTTTTCAAAGATTATGCAATGGCAGGCTATTTAATAAAGTAGTCATTTTTTTTTCTTTCCCGAATTCCTCATTCTAAATGTTCCATTTTGGTTACTTTGATGTATTTTATATTCACAAAGAGCGGTTTTAATACAAGAAGAGAACAAAATGGTGAAGGATGTTTCTAATATATCAATGAAAAAAAAAACCTGACATGAAAGTTCCTTTTTGTAAAGCTGCAAATCCCAAGGAAAGTCTGGAGAAACTCTGCTCCCAAGACAAGTTTACTACCATAAATTATTAGTGCATTTATCTGCTACTTTGTCACATATCTTTTTTTTTCTTCTCACATTTTTCTACAAAATTAGGGTAAAAAATAAATACTCAGCTGGAAGATCTGAGTCCTTAACAATATTCTGTGTCTCAGCTACATTTTAAGGTTCTTTTTTATGCCATGTAAATATAATTTCTGGTAGTACTTAAAACATTAATCCAAATCAACAAGACTTAAGGGCACCTGCCAGTTCAGATTTCTGAGCAGCATTTTAGCTGACAGCAACTGTACACTGCTTAAAAGTCAGTTTAATTTCCACATAGTGCAGAATAATTCTTAAGAAAGTCACTGAACTCCTGCTCAGAGACCCAGGCAAGGCATTAATTAGTGGTATTAGAGGTACCAATTTAAGATGCCAGGTTCTGGTGAGGGTTTGTGAGTTCCAGGTTTTCTCTGCCCAGCAGCTCAGAGCCATTGCAGCCTCCTCACTGCTCCAGAGAGGAGGCTCAGGGCTCAGCCAGCACAAACGCAGCGCCTCCCACACGTGTTACTGCACAGCACAGGAGGAAGCTGCTGGATGGGGAGTGCTGAGAAAGAAATGAGAAATAAATTCTGGGCTGGCTGCTGGTGCTGCAGAGGTTTGCTGCACCTTTGGGTTGAGGAGAGGTCGGTGTTACCAACACAGCCTCCTCTGATGCCCTGGGAAGGCTGCCCTGGAACAGGGACTGGACAGAGCTAAAGAATAAGACAGGGATTTATTCAAAGGATCTCCTCCATGGATCCACTTTGGGCAGCACAAGAGCTGCACCCAAGATGAACCAAAATGGCCCCAAAATGCACAACCACGGGGTCTCTCACTTTGATCAGTTCTGCTCCATTTGCATCTTGCAGTTCATTGTCTCATTCCAGCTTTAGCCCCTGCAGTCCCACCCTGCTTGTTTTTCTCTCTGCAGCCCATGGTGTTTGTGCTCCTGGGCTGAGATTTGGATCATTTGTCCTTGGTGCCCAGCTGGAGCAGGAATTGTTTTGTCTCCCTGCTCTGTGCACAGAGCTCACCATCCCTGATGTGAAGCTCAGACCCACACACTAAAGCAGCACAGAATGTGACAAATATAAAAGCAAAACTGAGGCATCACCTCATGTCCCCATGCCAAGGAATTGTCATCCCTGCAGTCGTGGCTGGACACTCACAGACAGTGGGATGAGGGGATTTGGCACAGCCTTGGGACAGGTTTGATCGGGCAATAATTTTGCCCAGACCAGCCTCTAAAACCCACGTTTGCATGGCACATTCACAGCTCATGGGCAGCTCAAGACAGCATTTCTCAAGATGGTTTTGCTCTGCTCCTGATGCTCCCTCCCCAGCAGCACAAACAAAGGAGGGTGTGCTAAAGCAAGTCCAATTGCAGCTCTGGAATGGCAGAGACAAAGGAGACAGGAGCATCAAGAATGTGCTGCTGTCACAGCACAGAACCCAAGTGACATTCTGACTGTCACAGACACACAGCACATTTCTAGTTAAAAGTCTGGAATTCAGACAGAGAAGGCAATACTTACAATATGCAGCCAAAGGATTACTGAAGAATGTTAATTAAAACATTTTACCCCATTTATTACTCATGCACTATCCATAATTCATAGATCCTGGAGAAGTCAGACTAATTTTACCATAATGATCTCCTTAAAGATGGCTGATAATTGGGAAATATAATTCTTACCAGAACTTTGGGGGCTGAAGCTACACGATGAAAAACAAAATACCAAGGAACTCAGATTTTTAGATACTGAGCTAATTCCACAGAAAAGAAAGCTTGCATATTTAGCAGGAAGCCATCAAAATTCAAAATAGAAGGCAGCTCGAAATAAATGATGTCTTATTTTAGTAAGCAAATTTTGTTTAATTGCTCTTCAGAAAGGAATTCAGCTTGTAATGGAAGATAAAGTTTTCAGTGAGCAGTGCATAATAGCAAGCATAGCACAAACAGAACACAATAAAAACCATTCTCACCATGCATAAACTCAGGCCAGAGCATTGTGATTCAAAGCTATCAGTCATCCTGACTAAATCAGAGCAACGTTCTGACATGAAATCTGAACTGAATGCTCCTCTGAAGGACATTCAAATCCTTCTATAACACTTAAACCCAATTCACCACTATGCTATTCTCATTCTGTGCCTCTACACTGAAATCAAACAGCTATTTTAATTATTGCAACACAAACAAGACTTTGAGAGAGCTGGGGCCCTTTGGAGTGGTTTTGTGCCCGAGTTAATGAATGCAGCCAGTGGAACTCAATCCTCTCAGCTCCCTGCATTGCCACAAAGAGCAAAACCAGAGATTTTCATGCCTTCTTATGGGAAAACTCTGCCTGGCTGCCATCCTCCCCCAGCTCTCTCCCTGCTAAGAAACAATTGATCTGTCAGAGCCTCAA
Organism: Diglossa brunneiventris; assembly: GCA_019023105.1. Lineage (NCBI taxonomy): Eukaryota > Metazoa > Chordata > Aves > Passeriformes > Thraupidae > Diglossa > Diglossa brunneiventris. The sequence goes on along the minus strand of CM032357.1, from coordinate 1,926,941 downwards.
GATGGGCTGATGAAACAGTCCCAGGACTGCCAGGATTACATCCCAGCATCTCCAGTCCACTTCCTTCCTATCCCCACTCCCACACAAGCTCTTTAACATGTTCTCTGCTTTTGTTTGTTTGTTCTGAAGTTTGTCTTTGTCCTCATTAGAGGCGTTTGCATTCCTAGGGAAATGTGCACCTGATTTACATATTTGTTAAATCCAGGAATATAAACAGTTTTGAGCATTAGTACACTGACAGAATGTCACCATGTAAATAATGCAAGAGTCTCACAGTGATTTCAACACATCTCAGGCTAATTTGTACGAGTGCTCTGCCTTGTGGCATTATTAAGAAAATTATTTTCATGCAAGCCAAAAAGAAACAGCTACAAAAGAGAAAAAAAGTCTTAACTTAGAATTTTGTCCAACTTCTTACAAAGAAAGGAATTAAATGAGTGAGAGTAAAACATATTAATAGAAGTCAAGTGAAAAATGTAAAGAACTAGAGTTAGAACTTCCATTCCTTGTGAACAGTGCTCTGCTGCTGCCAGGTTTGCAGAGAAGCCTCTTGAGAGCAGAGCAAGAAATGCCATTGAGTCACTCAACATGTGAAGAGCTGAGAGCTGGGTCCATCTAAAATCCAAGCTCAGATGAGCTCTGGCTACTGCATTATCTCCTCTACTGTCAGCCACAGAGAGCCCAGGCAAACCCTCAAACAGAGACAATAACACCCAGTTTTAAAGAGACAATCGTCTGTGCCATCAACTGGCCTCATGACTTTCCTCCTCTAATTCTGTTTCTGAAATGTTGTTTTGTGGAAGTCAAATCACACCTTGATCTCCACGGGCCCACAAATGACTTGCAGCTTCAGAGATTGTTTCCTCAATGAAAAGGAAGCTTTCCCTTCTTTTTGTGTCTTTCCTGCTGCTCTCCTCTGAACACAGAGAGAGCTCTACCAAAGCTCAGCACCACCAAATATTTATCTGTAGGTAAATAAACTGCTGAGAAACACCCACTCAGACCAGAGCAGGAAGACACATGAGTGACTTCACGTTACACTCAAGCAAGTCTGTTTTAGGAGCTGCATCATCAAATATCCTCACAGGATAAAGGCAAAACGTTCCTTTTCCCCAAAACTGAAGATTTCAGCCCTAGAATGTTCATAGGAGAGATGGGAACCAAATGTGTGGCTGTAATTCTGCAAAAACATTATTGGACCTGCAGAGGTTAAAACTACACAAGTCACAGCACCAGAGTCCCTGTTCTGAAAACTTCTTCCCATCTCAGTTATCCTTACCCCTTAAGAAGAGGGCATTAAATAAAGTTGACTCTGTATCCTCTTACAAAATAAAAAGCATACTTACTTTTTCATAAAGCAATAATAATAACTTTATATAGTATCTATGAATATAAATAAGCACATAATCATTATTGCTAAATATAGAAGTACAAAAAACCAATCCTTTATTTTATATATATTTTTTTTCCCCTGCAAAAATAGGGGTTATTTAAAAATCAGATACTGGTACAAACATATTGAAAGATATCTCTATGTCATAAACACAGTAATGCAAGTCTGGCTTTGAATATTAACATCTCAGATTCGGGATTTTAAATCATGTGTACAGTGTGTACACAGTGAAAAACAGAATATTGTTGCTCAGAAGATTAATCAAGAACAGAAGGCAACTTGGAAAAACAACCAAAAAACCAGATATGCCTTCAAAGATATTTTTCCTCCAAAATCTTTAAATCAAGCTAGACATGAAAAATGAAGTCAAATACAAATACATCAAGAAAAGCTGAAATATGACAGACGAAACAACTGAAAAATACCCAGATGTGTGTTTCTTTTGCTGATAGACCAAAAAAATGGCGAGCCTTGGCTTAGAAGACCTTCACCCCTGTCCTATTTGAACAGGATGTGATGTTTTTTCCTTCTCCTTTCCTAAGAGGCTCAAGGGCAGCCTGGCAATGGAGAATTCTGTAATTTGTGCAGAGCGGAAGATTTCCATGCCAAAGGCAGCAGGTCAGCACCCTGCTGGGTGAGACAGGAGCTGATGGAAAACCCCAGGTGGAGCTCAGAGTTCATCCCTGGATTTAGCCCCAGAATCACCCCTCAGGCTGCTGGGGGAAAGGGGGCACTGGGGCACCAGCAAAAGAAATAGAAGAAATAGAGTTGGAATTATGGAAATGTGAGTTTACAGTAGTTTACAGTGGGAGGTTTAGGGCTGTAGTGAGTTTCCTTGGATTAAATGAGCCACAGGCTGCTAAAGGAAACAGCAGAAGCCCAGGACAAACAAAGGAAAACCTTTGCCTTAGAGAAGTCTTGGGAAATGTTTCTCTGGAATTCAAAGTACTGAGAAGAGCAAGGTGCTCTCATTAGGAAACCACACAGTATCCAGACTGTATTTCTAGGTAAAAGTGAGATAAGGTATTATTGTTATCCCAACATCCATCTCCTCTCAGCTACCACAGAGCAAGGCCATTACATTTCCCAGATTTTCACTGCCTTATCTCCAAAACTGAGGATGTCAAAGCTCCCATGCCAAGGATAATTAATTTCTTATGTCTGATCTGATTGTAACTAAGGATGTTTGGAAGGGGGTTAATGATACACAGAAACCATTCCCTTCTGCTTCCAAACTTGTGATTTGCCCAAACACAGTATCTGAATTTCAAATTATCAAACATAACCTGGATACTTACAAAGCTGAAGCAAAGAGCCAATTTGTGGTGGCCACTCTCTATCATTTTGCTTATCGGAGAAAAAAACAAACAAACAAACAAAAATCCACAAAAAACCCCATCACTTAAATATTATTTTTGCTACTTGACAGACACAGGAAGAACAGCCCACAGGTGACAGCCAGGCCCTTTGGATGCACCTTGCTTGGCAAAACTGGTTTGCCACAATGTGCAGATAATGAATAATTTCCATACTCTAAGAACACACTTGCCTTTGTGTTCCTATTTAATTTGCAAATTCTCAGCTCCTCTAAACAAATACATCCAACATTTTCTCTCCCAGCCTTCCTCCTCTCTGCTTTAGCATTTCTTGCCTTGCAGAAGAATTTGTCCATTTTTTGTTTGCTCAGTGTTTTATAAAGGCAAGAGGCATTTATAAGGCAGATTTACAGAGCCTGCAGTCAGGTGGATTTCTGCTGGTGTGTCAGCTGAACATATTTCCTTCCCCTAATGTCTGTGGAGTTGATAGCTGCAGTCAGATAACAACAGCAAAGCACCAGCACTGGGAGGCATACGAGCAACCCAGGCAAGTTATGGCTGTTTAATGGGCACAGGTTGTCCACTGTGAAATGTTTAAAGCATAATTCACAAAGCAATGAGTCACTGGGTGAGGAGGCAGCCAGTTGTGGTGCAGAACAGCTCCAGAAAAGCTGTTTTCCCCTCGGTGGAAGAGGTGAAGCAGAAAACTGGAACATTGACTCAGCAAACGAATGCACGAGCACATGGTGCCACAGATGCTGGGGCTCTGAAGGCTGATTTGCAGCTCCAGCTATGAAATGAAGAATTTCAGAAGAATTTCATTACCTTGTAGGTTACAGACAGCCAAGAGTAAATTGCTGCTTGCTGAAAAGCACTAGTGGCTGCAGAGCTGGATTGTACAATGTCCATTTCCATTAATAATCATCCTGCAAGTCATTTGAATGTTAATGAGAAAGCAAAGAAATGAGTTCTCAGAGAAAGCAGGCTGCTGTCCACTTGAAAACATCGATACTGCAGCAGCCAGCGAGAGCATTCCCTGCTAAGATTTCACTATAAATATTAACATGCCTTTATTGCTCACTAAATCACACATGGTTAGGGAAGTCAGCGTTTTGTGTTGTAAACATATATATTACATACAGAGCTAAGAATGTTTTATAGAATTTCCTTTTTAAATGTGCAGCTAGATGCTGCTAATATGCCTGCCACAACAAAAAAAATACATTCAATTGCATGTTTTACATGAAAACCTTAAATCTTTTTATATATTATACTGCATGCAGGAACAAGCATGTTTAATAGAAATATTCCAAAAACGAGGCTTTATCTCCCCTAAATTGTGGCTTTGTTTTGAATTCCTTCCTTACAGGAGAAAATGAATTTATTAGAGAAGAGACCAACACAAGCAACAGGAACAGCGTGGTTTACTGTGAAAATGGGCAAAAGCACGGCAACAGTTCTTTATCATTGCTCATTCTTCCAAAATGACAACTTTACATAACACTAGCAAGAGCTGACTGCTTCCCATCCCATTGTACTGACAGCTTTTGGCATCAGCAATTATGACTCAATTTCAAACACCCCAGAGAGAGCATCTGAGCGTGAGCACCAGAGAGGGGCCAGCTCCTTTTTAATCAGCTATTAAGCATAACAAAATGGCATTTGAGTTCTGCCTGGTCATTCCTCACCTTCCAGATTATCTGGGGGAAAAAAAAAAAACCAACAAAAAAACCAACAAGCACAAAAATGCAATTAACGTAGAGAAGAAGCAGAGTGAAAAAGGCTGAGCAGAAAGAGTGGAGAAGGGCTACTGCTGTAAATCTTGAAATGACAGGATGCTTATTCCAGATGAAGTAGCACTTACTTCCACTAAACCCAGCCATTTATTTCTCATGTATCTTCCCAAATAGGATAAACTGGAGGAGGGAAGTTGGTAAATTTTATCTGCGTAATAATTCAGGCATCGTGTGACAGCGTATTTCTCACCAGCTTCCCAAAATATCCCACACCCCACAGAAGCCTTTCTCGTTAATAAAACCACAAACACCAAAGCTGATGAGCCCCAAATCAAATGATTTGTGAGCAAACAAAACAGATTTGTGGCAATTATTTTTCCCTATGTGAATAAATTTTCATTTTTCTCTGCTAAAACACAATAAGCCTCTCCCAGAAGCAATACTGGGTGTTACCAGATTTGTGATTTTTTCAGTTTTGGGCTATGCAGGTAGTCCAAGGGACAGCATGTGCTAATTGTCTCCTGCTACTTGCATTCTCCTTATCAACCACCTGACTTCCTACCAGACAGGTATCAGGGCTGCTGATATCATTGACACTCCAAAAAAAATACACATTAATGTCAACATTTCAATTGTAACTGTTAAAAGCTATTCTTTTGCAAACTAGGTTCTGTTAAACAAAACTGCCCTTTTAATTCTGGCTTATTCTGGGATCTATGCATTTGGATTCCAGTGAAAGTTATGTTGATAACACCATATTTTGTCTGTGATCACATAAATTAAGCTTTTTCCAGAGGATTATGGGGTGTAGTGCATGCCCACAGATGTTACACAAATCCAGAATCATTTATCTGGCGGCCGTGCGAGTAAGAAAGGTGCAGTTCATCCACGGGGGAAAGTACTGCATCTTTTTATAAGCCTCTGACTAATAATTCTCTTTAAAGTGCTGATCAACTCGAGCAATGGGGACTTCCCACAGTGACATCCCCACTGAGTAAAGATTAACAGAATTTTCAAGGAGCATTTTCCGGCATAGCTCCACGGTGGCCAGGCAATAATGGCACAATGCTTCCTCCAGTTTAAACTGTTTATCTTGCTTACACAAAATAATTCCATGAGGTACCTTGGGTCGTCCTCTCTGATTTAAGGATCCAGCCTTCAGAAGAAGAAAGCTCAAAGAGAAGTGGGTTTGGAGTCCCAGCCATTCTCACAACAAACGTTCATCTGTTGTCCTCAAAGGGGTTTCCTAAGCTCCTGCCCTACATCCTTCCTTTGAAAACTCCTTGTCTTCTTGCTTGGAGTGTGTTAGCACAGCAGTGATGGGAATGGGATTCTCTCATGGCTCACCCACGCTCCACCACTGAGGGGAGAGAAAATAAAAAACCCTCACACTAAACTGCTCTGATAGAAAAGGGAACCACACTGGGCTCTGAAAAAATCATGCCAAGGAGGTGATAAGCAAGGTTTCATTGTCTCCTTTTTCTCCCCAAACCCATTCACTGGTTAGAGACTCATTAACAGATGACATCTGAGCCAAAATTCTGCCCTCAGCCATTATCTGCAAGTGCAAATGTGTCAGAAGATTCATCTGGACAGCTTCTCTGCAGGAACACGCAGGGCAGGATAAAGCACGCCCCACAGGAGACATCCTACAGAGTTCCTACAAGTTTTCAGCAGTGTTTCAGCCTGGATAAGGGATTCCTTCAAGGGAATGCACCTCCCACCCCCCTGAAGGAACAGCTTTGCAAGCCTCCAACTACAAGGCTGGGAACATAATGAGCTCCCTGCAGACTTCTTCCCAACACATGCAGAGGGATGTGCAAAATAGAAAGTAATATTGCTAATTAGGCAGGAAAAAAGCCCAGTAATTCTCGTTCCCAAGCAGCTGGGCACTCCCCTTCCACTGAGGGCAGCAGGGTGACCTTGTCCCTGTGAACCTGGCCCTGCTGTGCAGAGCTGCAGGGCACAAATGCTGCCGTGGCTTCCTCAAACTCCACTTCCAGTGCTGCTGGGAGACCAATGGCTGCTTTCAGGAACATTCTCTACTACCTGTGCCATGGATGGGAGCTTTCCAACAAGTGGCCAGCTCCTTTATTGGCAAGTCTATTGATGGTTTAATAGCAGAAAGGGAAAATAAAGATAAACTACAGTCACACATGTAGCTGTTTCCTGCAGCACATTGATTAGGGAGTGGTGAAGCCATCAATGGCAGTCAATCTAGAAAATCAAGTTACTACTACAGTCCCCAATGATCAGCTCTTTCCTGGAACTCTTTGCATTTTATAATTTAACATACCACGTGCTGTTAAGATTACCTTTAATAAATGAGGTTTAGTTCAAGCCATCTTAAGTTTCATGCTGAAATATGAATTCAGAAAGAATTACTAAAACACAGAGTGACCATCCATAATTGAATAGCCTCTGTGATGAGGCAGGAAATAATAACCCATCATAAATGCAATTTAATTGTGGTAAAACCTTGAGAGCTTCCTGGAAGTTTTTAGGGAAAACAGTTTCTCTGGAAAAACGAATGCAATAAAGCCCAACCTCCCCACAGAAACAGAAATCTCCTAAGATGGATCATGCATTAAAATCTTTTCACAATAGCCCGACTAGATGTTTTGAGAACACTGGAATTTCCTTGCTTTTGTGTGGCAACAGATTTCTCCTGAATTGAATGTCAGAGCTGCCAGCACCCTACACCTACTCTGGACCAGGAATCTGTGCATCTGTCCTGGCTCAGTCATCTTTACTCATTAACATGGTCTGGAAGCTGGGCATCATTTAAAATCTTGGATTTAGTGTGATTTGGAATATGGCATTTTTTTAAATGCCAGCTTCTGCTGGCTTGAAATTAATTTGGAAATCAACTCCAACACGACTGCCATTGTGGTGCATTTCTCTGAGTACAGACATTTCTGCTAATGAATACTTAAACAGAAAATAAAACATTTATAACTGAAAGGTAATAAAGTTATGTAGCTGAATAACAAGATTTAGCATTAAATTTGATCAGAAATTTGAAAGCCTGTTACCTATTTCTTTGTGTTTCCCTGAACAGTACACTCGAAAGAAACACAGAACCAAACCTGGCTAACAGAAAAGAGGGAGGAAAAAGAAAGAAAAGAAGGAGAGAAACACTGGGAAAGCAGCAGCAGAAATTCCTTCCCAGTGCAAATTCTGGTATCAAAAGTCAGGCAGAGTCTCCCAGCTCCTGAAGCAAAAATCACCAATGAGAAGCACAAGACAAATGGCCCTGCTGCTGTTCCAGGCTGGAATGCTCCTCACAGGTAATTTGCTCTGAGAAATTCCTCTGCATGTAACTCCTTTCACACATAATTAAGAGCTGCCAGGGTTCAGATAAAGAGTTGCTGGAAGTGGGATAGTAATTGCAATCTTCCACCGGGAATAGGTGCAATAAATAGTAAAGATCTCTCAGGAAACCTGCCTTGAAAACAGAACTGCTGTCTCTGTCACCTTCCAAAAGCACATGGAAATCTGCTACAGAAATTGAACTCAGAAATGAGGAAAAACTTGGCTGGATGGCGCTGTGCATAGAAATGTGTTAGAGCAAAAAGCTAGAGACCACAAAAGAGACTCAGACTGAGCATTTTGTAGGGCTGGGTGAAGGTGCTGTTAAAAAGGTTGGCATCTTCCAGCTGAAGTCTTCCTCCACTTCTCATCTGCACCTCATTTTTCACCAACACTTTTAAGGAACAAAACTGGTGAGTTCTTTGTAAATAAGCAAGATTACATTTTTTGTAAATCAAAAAATCTACTTGCAGCATTTTTGCTCGCTCCCTTTCTTTTTCCACCTGGAATACCCATGTGTACCTGCCTGCCATACAGCATGTGTGCTGTCCTCCCCTCCCACCCAACACCAGCACTCCCACCCGTGTGACACCACAGAAACCCTCTGAGGGCAGGTGCACTGCCACTGTGCAGAGATGTCTTTGGAGAGGTGTGCTCCTCCTCCAGCACCAGTATCTCCAGTGCAATTCTCTGATGGGAATTGTGCCCTCAGGGGCTTTAGCCCTGATGGGAATGCAGGTGCATCCCACCCTCCTCATCCAGAGTCAAACTCCTCGCTGCTTTCTCCTGACAACTGCTGGGAGCCTCGGACATTAAACTGCTGTACAGAACCAGACAAAGTTAATACCATTAAGATGTAATGCTTTGAAAGATGACCCACGAACCCAGACTTTAAACACATTTTTGCCTGCCACAGCTAAATGGACGTTTATCAAATGCTGTAGAACAGAAAGAGGAAAGTGATGAACACCTCATGCAGAACAACTGCATTTTCTCCTCTCTAACAAAGTAACATTCATCATCTCCTCCCTTCCCTGCCACATTGTCCTATTTTCTTCAAGTGATGCATTTGAAGTTGAACATTTTGCTTGACCATTTTATCTGTCAAACCACTCAAGAGAAATGAATAATCTACTGGAGTTCACTCATGTTTACATCCCCTTTCTCCTACTTTTATCAGCCATATTTACAGTGATTGCAACCACTACCTTCTCTAAGTGACGCATCTTCCCACTTCCACTGATACTGAGGTTAAATCCTTTCAGCCCTGTTCCTGCCCCACATCACACATTCCTCCAGGTGCCTTCCACTGCAAAATGTATGAACATGGGACAGCCACGAGATAAAGGTTCACAGAGGTCTAATTCTTCAGGGTGAAATTCCCATGGCTGATGTTCTTACGGTGATCTAGGACAGCCTTAAGTTATAGCCACTTGGTTTTGCTGAGGAGTGAAAATTCTGCTCATCTTCCCCCAAAGATTCAATTAATAGTTGGGTAAAACTACTTTGAATGTATCAGAGATAATGCCAAGAACAGCAGGAAAGAGGTTGGAATGGGGTTTTGAAACATTATTCAGGGTGGGTTTTTTTGTTTCTTAAAGAACTGTTAATGGAACAAGGCTAAAATACATCACATTCCCAACTAGCACTGACGATGCTTCTGTGACAAGAATTTTTCCTACCATCTCTACACTACTGAAACTTTTCTGTTCTGCTGAATAAGAATGGACTTTTTTTATGAGTTATCCTATTTATAGCTTCCCTTTATGGTATTGTAGGGCACATGCCCCTAGTTATCAATAATTATGTTCACATTGAAAATTTCTGTTGAACTCTGGGGATATTTTCAAGGCTTCTAAGATATAACATCAGGCATATTTTAAAATTTTTGTTTCATAGTTGAGAATTTTAAAACGAAAACCAAATTCAATTAGGAGTTAACTCAGTTAAGTCTAGCTTGAAAGCAAGTCCTCTTAGGGTCTCAGTATTTCAATGGCTTTGTCTATAGAGCTTGGTGCATGTATTAAAATAGTTCAAAACATCTAATACTCTTTTTAAGGAGTTCAGCTCTACATAAAACATTCTTACATGCTCTTCTATGTTGGTGTATTATTTTTTCAATTTACTTAGACTGTAGCATTCCCTTTTCCCCACTCTACACACCAAAATTACACTTTGTCCAAAGGTGGTTTGAGGACAAGGAAGTTGGATTGGAGATAAGTTCCTGAGAAAAGCCAGAAAACATTAATGTGAAGAACAGAGAAAGAGTTTAATCCTAAACTACATCTGTTGGGAAGGGGGAGAGAAAAGGGGAGGCATCATGTGGATGACTGGCTGCTTCCCACACATCATTGCCAGGTTCTGGTTCCTTACTGAAACATCTGGGAGGTGTCTTCAGTTTGTGTCTGCAGAGATGATGTTCACCAGCACCTGCCAAAACAGAACCCCTGGTGCAGCAGAAGCCACCATTTATTAACAAACAGAAAGGGAAGCACTGATGTGCAGAGCAGTTCTGCCATAGAAAACACTGGTTAAATGATGCAGGAAATTAAAGGAGGGAGGTAAGGAACAGACCCTGCAGTGAATCCTGGCAGATCTCTCTGGGCAGAAGCCAACGTGCTTCAATCCAGGCACCAAGAGCTGCACGGACCCTCTGGAAGCCGTGAGAGCTCAGATGTGCCTCATGTTGTGGTCAGAGCAGAGTGCTGGCAACCAAAACAATCCCTGAGCAAACCAAAACTAAACCCTAGAGTTTGCCACTACTTACTTTCAACAGGGAACATATGGAAACAGATCTGCTTTTCCTTTTCTAGCACTGCAACATTTCTTGGAGGAAGCTCTGGCTGTGCACTTCAAGTTATGAGCAAAAGGTAACTTGTATAGATTTTTTTTATCCTACAAACCTTAACAGGTTTCTGCATTTTTTGAAAAGGGTGTTGACAGAATCCTCAAATGGGTTACAGTGCCAGAGAACAAAAAGGGAACTGTGATCTTTTATTGAAGAACTGAAAGCCTAAACTCAAAGACAATTCCAGCTTTAAAGAACCATAATGCAGGAGATGTGATTTTCACTTGTCAAGGTGTATTTCCTTTTTGGAAGCCTTGCTTGGTTTATTTAGAGCAGAATACAGAGCTTGATGTTCCAGTATGTTCCAAGGAACCAAAGAGTTTGCCAGATCTAGTAAAAAAATGTATTTCTGTAGTGCTTGAAATCCTGCCCCATACTTAGGGATTTATGATCAAATACCTGACCTGTGCAGCTCCATATGCAAGAACACCTCTGGAAACAGCTGTTCAAAGGGATTTATGATCAAATACCGGACCTGTGCAGCTCCATATGCAAGAACACCTCTGGAAACAGCTGTTCAAATCAGGCATTCTCTGAAAGAACTGACAGAAACAGAACTTTCAGGAGGATGAAGTCCCAGTTTCAGTAACATCAACATCCTTCTTTGGCCTGCCTAACATTTATCAGAGAGGTGCAGTAACACAAATTCACCTCAAAATCACCTCCCAAAAGACCCACTAGGAAATTGCACTCCTGTAGCAGCCATTTAGGAACATTTCTGTCCAGTACATGTGGGTAGGTTGTACACACAGAGCTCTGGATGAAGCTTAAAAATGGAAACAGTTTGTTCCTAACAGGACAATGGCAAGACTTTCACTACCTTTTTAAAATAAGAAGTCAGACAAGTAAGAAGAAGTTAAACATCTGAAGCAGGAACAGGCCTGTATGGAGGGGGAATAGTGACATATTACCACATTGCCATTTGGAGAGACAGCTGTACTGTGCTCCCAGAACTCCTGAGGATTCCTAATTGATAAATTTCCATACCACAGTTCAAAGCTCACACGCCTAAATCACCAGTTATAGACTTTAGGACTGGAAGTCATAAATGCTGGCTTGGACATATGTCTGTTTGAGTTATCTTCTTAGGGATTTTGATATTCGGATTTAAATGTTACCACCACCATCCCAAATGCCTCAGATCAGCATAAAGCTAATTATATGCTGCTATTAAAGGAGATTATATTAGACACTGACAGTTGGAAAGGCCTAATGACCAGATGGATAGAAAAATAAGAAATCAAGCTATGTTGTTCTGTAATAAATTTGCCAGAATTTTTATAGGCATTTTAATCATCAGCTTCATTATTTCATCCTGCCATTAAAAAAAACCCAAACCAACAAACAAACAAAAAAACCCCCAAAATCTAAACCTCAAACACAACTGGGAAAAAATTCAAGGTAGAAAATTCAATTAAATTTATACTGTCAGCATAATCCATCATTAATCATGTAGGCCAGTCCTGTTCAAAAGGTGAAGATTCTTCTGAATTTCCAATGAGAGTTTTCAAACCACAACCTAAAAGAATGGAACAAAACAAACATGCATTTGTGGCATGTGTGCAAATCCTCAGAGAGAGGGTACTGACAATGGAGCTGCTCCCATCAGGGAGAATAAACTGATTTAATTCCTCTTAGTCCTGCAGGGCTGGGATGACCAAGGGGAGCAAGAGAAGTTGAGAGAGACATCTGGAAGTCATTCAGTCCAACTTGACTCAAAGGAGAGACAAATTAAAGGTCACTGCTCAGGGCCTGAAGTGATTTTGCATTTCATAAAGTGTGATTCATAAATTTCAGTCAAACAGGTGTATTTGCATCTCTTAACAGAAGTCAAAAAAGAAAAAGAAAGGCAAACCCAAATTCCCCCTTTCAGACAGAAAAGAGCATTTAGACAAGTTATATTTTGACTCTGCACTGCGTTTTAAAACAACACCTAACCTACCAGTAAAATCAACCAACCACTTTGGCAATAATGTGCAAAATACACAGGAAGGAGGGTTTTTTTCCTCAAAACTTAAAAAGCTCAAAAGCTGAAAGCCTAGGCTAGCCCACAACTCAAAAAAGCTTTAGTGTAAGAAATAAATTAAATTATTAGTGCAAAGAACACACCAGACAACAGCATGTTTCCAAAAGGTAACTGGTCAGGTTTTTCTAGCCAAGCTTTGTTCTCATATTTTACATTCCTTCTCTGTCTGGTCACTGGCACCTCCTCCATTTGTGAACCAGAGATCAAAATCACCCTGGCTTGTGTCAACTCGACCTTTAGACCCCTTTGAGAACTCTGCAGTCAAAGCTCTCACATGTAAATCAACAAAAACCCATCCACACAAAGCCTCCACCTCGCCTCAGCTCCACTTTGCTCCCAGGATGGAGAAAAGCCTCCCCAGCCTCCTGCTCCTGCCACCATCACCCCTCTCCATAATCTCCAGTACTTTGTATTGTACACACAATAAGCTGGTTTGGAGATTGATTAATAATCGAAGCACAGTTGAGGCATTTAATCAATCTGAACAACAGATTATTGCTTTGTGTACCACAAAGAAAGACAGATTATCCTTTTATTATTGATTCCAGCAGCAATGCTCCTGCCAGCTCCATTGCCTTTATTTCTAAATATTTTTGCTCAGCAAGTTTTCAACTTGCACCAGTCTCAAAGACAAAAAAACATTTGTTGGGGCTTTGTACACATTGAGCAGCTTTCTACCATGATCCCCCTGCTTTTGCTGGGTGATGCAGTAGGTGCAGCACACATTAACCTATTTACAATGCCTTCTCCCCTTTCAGCAAACACCCTGAGCACACTCACACCTTCCACAATCTCTTCCATCCTCCCTCGGTTCTGCTAAAATTGTTTCCATCTTCACTCCTAACACACCCCCAGAGAACTGGTTATAATTTACAGGTGAGCACCCAAGGTGCATCATTTTCCAAAAGGGTGGCTTGGCACTGGACTGCCCAGATGGGAAAAGAACCATCAAAATAATTAATTCATAATGAAAACCAGCTTGAGTTGAGCACAGATACGCAAAATCACAGATGACTCCAAATGGTCAAACACCAGCAGATACAAAAGTCTTTATGACCTTTAGACTGAAGTTACTGTTAGAAAACTTCCAAATGTAACAAAAACTCCCAGCGAGGTGAAAGGAGCAAAAGGAGACCCTCACTTCCATGCCCACAGACCAGGACTGAGTTGGTGACTTTGCCCTGCTGCCAGGGAAGTGAATTAGAAGTAGGCAATTCTTCACTGTGAGTTAGTGAAGAACTGCATCATGCCACTCTAATGAAACAGTTCTCGTACTGCATTGAGATTTTTAAGCAGAGATAAAGATTTAAGAGAGAGTTCAGTGGATTAGATGACCTCCTCCTACAGCCCTGTTTTTTTCTGATTATGTAAATGCTTTCAAATAAATTATTTACAGGCATTGCACTAGAGATAGGATTTGTTTATTCTCAGATTTACCAGAATGAAATCAATTTTATACGAAACATTTGTGTTAAGAATTTGCTCTTTAACCTTAACTTGAAGGAGAAAACTATTATTCTCTGCTCTAAATCTCTGAATGATGAGCCAAGACACTAATGCAGAATGAGGCAACAGTGCCAGTGTGATTTTTCATTGTTGTGACTGGAGACCTTTTGCTGTGTTGACATCAGCACACAGACACTCCAGTCTCTAAAACTGCAACATCTCCTTTCCCACTTGGTAGAGTGAAAACATCATTCTTCATCATTCTTTGGGGAGTTAAAGAAATGTCCTTGTTTAATCCTGCCTGTTTGTGTGGCGTCCATTTGCTTTTCCAGAGATCTTTTCTCTTTGGGAGTGACCTGTGAGGATTCAGCAGTGCTGAGGGGCAGCTCCAGCCCCAATAACACAGAGCCCTCCTCATGGGCTGATCTCCCTCTGTGATTGCAGCCCCAAGGTGTAACTCATTTAAAAGACAACAATACTTAGGATTAAGCAAGACAGCACTAAAAAACCAATACATCTGTGAATAACAAGGCAGCTCATAAACCCACAGCTTGTATTAATGTAGAATTCTCTCATTTAGTGCACTGCTACACACCATCAGAAAGTCATCGTGCATCACTCTCACATATTACAAACCATGGAATCAACAAGGTTCAAAGAGAACCTAAAGATCATCTGGTCCAGCCATATTCCAGCACCACCACAACCACCCCTGAACTGTGACTCCAAGTGCCACATCCCAACTGAAGTGTCACACCAAACTGAAATAAATCAGTTTTGAACAGAGCATCTTCTAACAAGACAGAAGCTGAAGCATGTTCTTTGCCAAGGATATTATAGCTAAAGGATTATGTATTAAGTTGGCAAAAAACCCTACGAATATTTCAAATCATTCGTAACAGAGAAAAGTATTCCCACCCAGTACATTTTTATATTTATTTCCTAATTCTGCCAAAGCACACCCTGAGGAATTCCTCTCTTCTCTCCATTCTGGTGCAAACCCATCATGCAGTGAGGCCAGGCTCTCCCTGCAGACAGAGTCTTTTCCCTTAGAAGAGAAAATTATTGATCTTAAATTGCTGTTTGTGCAATGCCTGGTTAGTTTCAGATTCCTTTCATTTAAAATTCACCTCCAATATCTGACCACTGCCATTCATTAGATATTTATCCACCTGTTCTTGCACAGCAGATGGGCTCATGTCAGAGTGAAGCAGCCCAGGACATTTTGTTCCGAGTGCCTGCACTCCAGTCCAAGGGAAGGACACGGGGCAGCCTCCAGGGCTAGGGTTGTTCCAGGAAAACAAACGGCTGGGAAGGATCAAAGTTTGACAAGAAAGTCTCACAGAGATGTGTGTGCTTGGCAGAAAGATTTTTGAATAGAGAATTTGAAGAAGGAATAGAAATGAAAGCAAGTTTTGATACAGAAGAAAAG
This sequence comes from Diglossa brunneiventris, assembly GCA_019023105.1. Classification (NCBI taxonomy): domain Eukaryota; kingdom Metazoa; phylum Chordata; class Aves; order Passeriformes; family Thraupidae; genus Diglossa; species Diglossa brunneiventris. The sequence continues at coordinate 1,911,432 of CM032357.1, read as the reverse complement.
AATTGCTGAGCCAGTCCTACTGGATAACCAAGAAAGCAGAGTGTGTTAGTTAGAGGGGGTTTTTATGGCTTAGAGCAAAGGATAAACCCACCCCAAACAGAAAATAAACCCACCCCAAACAGAAAATAAACCCACCCCAACTTTTTTATCTTGACCCCTTTCCCTCTACAATGTTTCTACCAAGCAATAAGATTCCACAGGCAAACAAGACTGCCAATGTTGCAAGTAGAAAAAAGGTCTCAGAATTTTCCACTGCAAGAAAACTGAAAAACAACTTTAAGATTAAATTGTAACATACTAACTCCTGTGATTGGAGAGTATTAACTGCAGTATGGTGATGATAGTAGTTATGATAGGCTATAGATAAAAGTATAGGTATAGATTGGTTCTACTGGATTAAGATGCTCAGCAAAAAAAAGTATATTATGCATTGTAACCAAAATTAAAGGGTGTCCAGGCCTGCCTGCAGCTGGAGCTGACAGCTGTAGGCACAGCTCTGTCACCCACAGCCCTGGCTACAATAAACTGCATTTTGAAGAGCCCCTGGAGTCCTTCATCTCTTGTCTCAGGCTCTTACAACAAATGAACACACCAAGATGCCAGGAAATCTGTCATTTCTGCTTTATCCTGCTGGGAGAAGAAAGGCACAGTGTGGAGCTGGGAACCTGCAGCTGGCAAGGACTGTGCCTTGGGTGACACACACACCTCAGCAGGGAGCAGGGAATTCCCTGTGACCACAGCAGCCTCTGTGCAGCCTGCTGCTGTTTCCAAAATGGAAAAGTTGATTGAAACCAGGCCTGGAGCAAGGACCTGTCCTGACAGGATGCAGGAGAAGCAGCAGAAGACAGAGAGGAAGATTTGCTGTGCTCTATCTCATATATTCTGAAGATCTTTCTAGCAGGAAAGAGCTGACCAGACACATCTCAAAGTCCTGATTCTGGCTGTGCAGGCATTACCAGGAGTAAATGGTGACACCAGCACTATCTTGATGCTTCTAATCCAAGGTTACAAATATAGATTGGTTTTATTCAGCCTTTTATCTAAATACTGAGAAATTGATGAAGTGTTCACACTAAAGGACAGTATTTTGTAGTGTCCCTCTGGATTTATGGCAGTGAATCCTACTCCGCTGTCATTTGTCACCAATCCAAATGAACAGCCCAATTTATCAATTACTTCTGTAATATCTATTTGCTCCCTGTTGTCCAAGGCAGATGGGTTTGACTTGCACATTTTTCATCCCATCCCTCCAAATATTGTAAAAGCTACAGTTGGGATATGCAAAATTTTAGTTTAGTCATGTTGCTCAAAGCAATCAAACAGTGAAATAGAAAGTTTTTATATGTCAATTAAGAAACAAGACCATAAAAGACATTTTCTATGTGCAATTTTTCTACACAATAAACGAATTTTTTCTGTCGGATCCTTATACTAATGATGCTGTTAATTCTGGATGTTTTCTGAAATGTTAATATGAACCTGTGGGTCAGAAGTAGTTCCTATTTTCTGGGAGTTATCTGGTTCACTAATAACTGCTGGATGGGGCCAGGGAGGGAGGGAAGGAGGAGTTCCCATTTATCACAGGAATATTTCTCTAAAATGGTGGAACTGGTAAAAAAAAACATTACAGAGTGACATCATCAACACAAACAGCACAGATCCCTGCTGCTAAAAGGTTTATGTAGGACCCTGCTTTGGGCAAAAGTAAACTTTTATTCTATTCTCATTTTAATCTGCACCATTGTAGGGGTCTCTGCCTAGAGATGGTGACAGTACTGAGGCACTACTTCTAACACTGAAGCAAGATTTATTTCATAATTAATGCATGAAGATCATTTTCAGCCTTGTGTAAGGTCGAGAACGCTCAACATACAGTAACTTGCATAACAAACTGATCCTGTAAACCATGGACTTTTCTGCTCCCAGAACTCTGACTGGCCAAGTCCTCTCTCTGACTATCTGTAAGACAATTGGCATCCTTTTGGAAATTGGAATTGGTTATCATCTTCTCCCAGTGTTGTCTATAACTGCTTTTAAACTGATTTAGTTTTTTGTTTAATCTTTTCTCTGGGGTTCCAACCTCCAATAATCACCTTTTCACCCACTCTTTCCCTTCAGCAGTCCCACTTTTCACCTGTGGTTCTGTTTATTGGCAGCTTTAGGAACCTGTCTGGAAGGCATTTTGCAGACAAAAGCACTCATCACTGCAGATCAGCTGGAAGCTGCGTGGATTAACTCAGCACAGCAGTGAAATCAAGTCAATAAAGCTCCTGAAAGGCCTGCTGCCATGAAATGAAATTCTGTTCCATATTGCCCATATTGCCCCAGCTCCTGCCTGGCTCAGGGCTGGCTGGCAGCCACTCCTGTCTGCTGGAAAAGGCAGAACAGATTTCTCTGCTGCTCTGCAGCCACTGGCACCACACCTGCAAGGCCAAACATTTCAAAGACAAAAAAGGAAAATTTCTTAGAACAGCTATTAAAACACATTTCTTCTTGTCAGGGGGGTGATGCCCACTTCCATTTTTGTGAGGAGAACTCTCTGGAAGCAGATCTGCTCAGAGCAGAGCTCTCTGCTGGCCCTCAGCACCAGGGGCTGCTCTGCTCAGCCACACAGGCATTTGTTCTCTGGAGGCTCCACACTCATCTCCCACAGCTCCCAGGCAAAAAAAGCTGGTTTATGGCTTGTCCCATGCTTTGGCAATTTGTTTCCATTCTATATCTGGTTAAAGACCTTTGAGCAGCTGGACTGGAGAATGTGGGAAGGGGAAAAAATACTGTTTAAAAAAAAGGTGCTGCTTCCAGTTGTCATAACCCTTTTCAATACCTGAATAGTTTAGGGTTTTTTTTCTGTACCAGGGAATATTTTTTACAAGCTTAATTGGAGAATTTGAAAAAAAGAAGGACATGAACTAAGAGTGAAAAAAATGCCCACATCTCATCTGTGGGTTCAAGTCATTGAACCCTAAGGTGAATTTCCAACTGACCCCAAAACATTAAGAGTGCCTCATTTCCTTACATTCTGCCAGGGGAACAAGTTCTCAGTTTAAACTATGAGAGCTGCTTAATAAATTAATTAAAAGTATCTATTAAATTCAGGTAATACAAAAATACTCCAGGTCTTTATCAAATCAGGAGAAATTCCAGAGAAGTATTACTGCAAGTGAGAGCGTATGCTTATTTACCTGGAAGTTTTTTATCTTGAGCCCTTTTCCTTCTCCAAATCAAACCAAGCTTCAGAAGAGTCTCTGGAAGGAACTACTGAACAAAAATAAAAAAAAAAATCATCATTCTTTATGCGGTCAATAAAGTCACTGCAGAGAGCAGACACACAAATGGAAGTGAAATTGCCACAGAATGTCCCTTTCAACTGAAAGCAAGCTCAGAAAAACAACACTCTGTGTGGGCAGGAAAATTGACTTTTTAAGATCCTTATAGAAGAGAAAGTATTAAAAAAAATAAAAATGTGATGCCCATGATGTTTTGAGTATGAATATTTTCAATATTTCTCATGCACCTCCAAGGGATGTGAGCGTCAGGACTGGCATGCCAGGGATAGTGGTGGTAAAAGCAGCACAACACAGAGCTGGAGAGCAGATTTTGGCCAGGAACACCTGTAGGAACACCAGCAAAAACCAGAGGCCAAATTGCAGCCCAAGTGACCACAGTGAGTTTTATTTTGAGGTCCCATTCCACCTATCAGCCCCTGAACTGTGCAGGACAGGTAAGGTCAGACCCAGTCACAATTTCTGTCCCTCTCACCAAGCACAAATGGGAGCTGCTTTATCACCCAAAAACCCCAGTCCTGAGGCAGCTGCCTACAGCAAATCCTCAGCAAAGATCAAATACAGCCTGGCAGGTGATGGTGCTGGGAGGGTCTCTCACAAGACATTTTCCCCCTCTCTGCCTAACGTAACACCAGCCTAAAATGAAAAGAACAAATCTTCCATGAGGTTTTAGAGCACCTTTTGCCTAGGCAGCATCTCAAACCTTGCACACCTCACAGGTTTAAGGAGCTGAGTGCTGTGAGACGCACAGGTTACAGCTCCACCAAGCCTGCCAGCGCTGGAAAAGAACTCCAAAGCTCTGGGCAAATAAACAGAGCTGGCAGCATTTCACAAACTGTTTGTGTGCCAACACACCAACGTCAGCCCATGAGTCAGCTGCACAGCCTGAGCTCCCTGGCACATGGAGAAACAGCCAGCACCGGAGTGGCAGCCTGGGCACCACAGCCATGGCTCTGCTGCTGCTGCTGCACCCACAGCAGCACCTGGGCACCACAGCCATGGCACTGCTGCTGCTGCACCCACAGCAGCACCTGGGCACCACAGCCATGGCACTGCTGCTGCTGCACCCACAGCAGCACCTGGGCACCACAGCCATGGCACTGCTGCTGCTGCTGCACCACAGCAGCACCTGGGCACCACAGCCATGGCACTGCTGCTGCTGCTGCACCACAGCAGCACCTGGGCACCACAGCCATGGCACTGCTGCTGCTGCCACAGCAGCGCCTGGGCACCACAGCCATGGCACTGCTGCTATTGCACCCACAGCAGCACCTGGGCACCACAGCCATGGCACTGCTGCTGCTGCACCCACAGCAGCACCTGGGCACCGCAGCCATGGCTCTGCTGCTGCTGCACCCACAGCAGCACCTGGGCACCACAGCCATGGCACTGCTGCACCCACAGCAGCACCTGGGCACCACAGCCATGGCACTGCTGCTGCTGCACCCACAGCAGCACCTGGGCACCACAGCCATGGCACTGCTGCTGCACCACAGCAGCGCCTGGGCACCACAGCCATGGCTCTGCTGCTGCTGCCACAGCAGCACCTGGGCACCACAGCCATGGCACTGCTGCTGCTGCTGCACCCACAGCAGCACCTGGGCACCACAGCCATGGCACTGCTGCTGCACCCACAGCAGCACCTGGGCACCACAGCCATGGCACTGCTGCACCACAGCAGCACCTGGGCACCACAGCCATGGCACCGCTGCTGCTGCCACAGCAGCACCTGGACACCACAGCCATGGCACTGCTGCTGCACCCACAGCAACACCTGGGCACCACAGCCATGGCACTGCTGCTGCACCCACAGCAGCACCTGGGCACCACAGCCATGGCACCACTGCTGCTGCACCACAGCAGCACCTGGGCACCACAGCCATGGCACCGCTGCTGCTGCCACAGCAGCACCTGGACACCACAGCCATGGCACTGCTGCTGCACCCACAGCAACACCTGGGCACCACAGCCATGGCACTGCTGCTGCGCCACAGCAGCACCTGGGCACCACAGCCATGGCACTGCTGCTGCACCCACAGCAGCACCTGGGCACCACAGCCATGGCACTGCTGCTGCCACAGCAGCACCTGGGCACCACAGCCATGGCACTGCTGCTGCTGCACCCACAGCAGCACCTGGGCACCACAGCCATGGCACTGCTGCTGCACCCACAGCAGCACCTGGGCACCACAGCCATGGCACTGCTGCTGCACCCACAGCAGCACCTGGGCACCACAGCCATGGCACTGCTGCTGCTGCACCCACAGCAGTGCCTGGGCACCACAGCCATGGCACTGCTGCTGCTGCTGCCACAGCAGCACCTGGGCACCACAGTCATGGCTCTGCTGCTGCCACAGCAGCACCTGGGCACCACAGCCATGGCACTGCTGCTGCTGCACCCACAGCAGCACCTGGGCACCACAGCCATGGCACTGCTGCTGCTGCACCCACAGCTGCAGCTGCCCTGCATGGCCCACCTCAGAGGAACAAATAGATATTACAGAAGTAATTGATAAATTGGTGCCCACCTCAGCCCTGCAGCAGGCACAGCCCAAGGAGGCTGCAGCACACCTTCTGGGCCTCCTGAAAGAGCCCAACCTCACCTGAGCACTGCCACCTTTCTCCAGGCAGCACTGACACAACCAGAGCGCACAGTCTCAAGGTGCACCAAGGGAAATACAAGTTGGATACCAGGAAAAAATTTTTCACAGAAAGGGTGATAAAGTTCTGGAATGGCTGCCCAGGAAGGTGGTGGAGTCACCATCCCTGGGTGTGTTTAACAAAGCCTGGATGAAACCCCCTAAAACATGCTGCCAAACAGGCTTCAGCTCGAGCACAGATGCTGATCTGGATGCGTTTAAAACAAGCCTGGCTTAAAACAAGCCAAGGTTTAGTTCAGGTGCTTGAGCTGGGGTTGGATTTGATGATCTTGAAGGTCTCTTCCAACCTGGTCATCCTGTGAATTCTGTGAATTCATCCAGCTCCTGCAGCCTGGCACAGCCAGCACCTTGGTGCCACTTGCAGAGTGGGCCATGAAATGATGCCATCCATGAGAGGAAATCAGCAGGGCAGTGACACAGCACCCCTGGCAGCAGGGCACAGCACATCCCTGGCAGCAGGGCACAGGACAGAGCCACAGAGAGAGGGCAGCAGCAATTCCCTCTGAACTCCCACAAAAACACAATTTGTTATGTTCTACAGAAAGCTCACTTGATAAACCTGCTGTGCACACCTGCACTTCTACAGGAGTTTCACTCTATTTGCTAAACACCTGCACATTTAGGACTACTTGTGCCTGAAGGCTTTGTACTAGCAGGGCCAAGGATATCTTTGGAAAAATTCAAATATCACTAAACTAATTCAAATTCATGTGAGGACTCACTAAGTAGAACTAAATTGGTTCCAAAATTTACTACTAATAGTTGACAAATTGAATCAAGTATTTGCAACAGGCAAGCTTTCAGCATGTGAATTTTAATTTAGGAAGCACCGTGTCCAAAATGAAAAATCTAGCACGATGTCCATACCCAAGGGTGTCCAAGTGAAAAAGAAAAGCAAAAAAGTCTTGGAATTCTGTTTATCATTCTGCTCTTTTGAGTGTATCTATTTCACACAATTTACAGTTGTTTTATACAACTTGCAGTAATTCCATATGTATTAGGAGCAATATAAGCTTTAGAATCCAGGTGTACACTAGTTTTTCAAAGTGTGAAAGCAGCACATTTTCCCATGAACATATATTTTATTTATATAAACAAGTGTTTCATGATACCCAACAACATCTGGTATGAAACGTGCTTCATTATGATGGAGGGAAGTGTGTGTTTTCTTTATGAAACCCCTAAAAAATGCTGCCAAACAGGCTGCAGCTTGACCACAGATGCTGATCCCATCTTTGTTTAGAAGCAACAGAAAGCTGAATCTTTGACCTCCAACTCCCAGGCACTCCAGACCTCTTAAGTTAATTTCCCATTCTAACAATGCCTGACTACATTCCCTACAGGAAATAAAACAGAATTCTTTTTAAGGATACTGCTGGTGCAGTAACACACAGTTCTTAGGTCAGAGGTAACTGCAATTTGAATCATACTGAGTTAAGCTGCTAAAGCAGACATCAGTAACAGATGGTGATTCTAAAGGTGAGGGCTTAAATTCCTAAATCATTCATCACCAGCAAGCTGTAAAAAAAATTAAAAATCATGAACTAAAGCATGTTTTAGTAGAATCTTAGCAGCAGCTCAGCAGACAGAAGTTTGCATGAATGCTGCTCAGTGATGCACACACATTCACATCAGGCGGGCAGGGAGTGGAAAATCAATCCCTGCTTGTTGCACAGATATTTGATGAGCAGCTCAATACCCGAGCGTGGATCAGACTGCATTGCTTGGTGTTGTAAAGATATTTCTTCTCTGCTCTGTGTCAGATGGCATTATTGATTCAGTTTAGCCAAAGCACTGCAGAAGTGCTGCCATCCACCTGTGCCTCTTGAGCTCCAGTTATAGATCTCTAAAAGATACAAATCAATGCTTCTATCATGACAATGAGAAAATGACTGAAAAGTAAATAACCTGTTTGTTTGCCCTAACAAGATTTAATGGCACGCACTTCACTTCCATGTCTGATGATGAGGAGCTTGAGAGAATAACTGATTTTCTTTTTTGGTTCTCCTACCTAATAATTTCAAACAATGAAACTCCAGATCCTACGTATCTGAATGATTTGGTCACCTGTGCTAAAGTCACCCCAGGTGTAAGAGCTGCAGATCCTCTGCTAAGCCAGGTGTGCTCCACGTGGCAAACACAGTCCCCGTGCAGGGACACAGTGACCTGGGCCAGGGGAGCGTGGGACACACGCAGGGAAGCAGGGACACCTCCCTGCCATCCCTGCACAGCCAATCCCCTCTCCCAGCCCCTGCTCCCACCTTGCTGCCCTCCTCCAGCCCAGCCTGGCTTGATGATTCCCCAGGCAGATGGCTGCTGCTGGTGGGTAGATAAGTTACAGCCAGCAGAGAGCAGGAAGCTTGGCATCAGTGCTGTGGTGAAAAACTGGATCCTCAGGAAACAACATTATATATAAACTTTACACTGCATCTAAAAAAAAACGCTAAATTTCTGAGGTTTGCTTGACAAAGCAAGCTAACAGTTTCCTTTCTTGTGCCTGAAGCTTGGCAATCACTCTGTTTCTGAACTGTATTTTTTCATTAGTCTTATGCTTCCAAATATAATCTATTATTTGGCAGCAAAGGCAGCAAAACATTTGTTCCCTCTCAGTACAGCTGCAACCAGTTGGATTTTAAAAAATGGTATTGGCTATCCAGCAGTCCTCTATCATGTTGATTTTTCCATGGAAACAGTGTTGTATTTTTTCCTTTGGGGGGGTGGGTGGTGCTGGGAACAGGATGCAGAAATGCATTTCCAGTGTTCTCTGCTTTTCCAGTTCTCATCCCTCCACACACCAGTCACTGGGATGAGACAGAATCCCCAGCTGCATACTGGGAACTTGAAACTTCTTTCAAGTATATTTGTATAAAATTATCTTCTGTCTTTTCATTCTCAGGCATGCAAGCATAAAAAAAAAGTTCAAACTATGTCATTATACCTAAAGACTCAACACATCTCAGAACTACCCAAGCATTCAGTGCCTGTAGCCTTACAACTGTGACTCCTGAACACACTGCAGTACCTGCAATGCCAAATGCAGGTTTTATTTCAAATTAAGAACTTATTGTCAGGTATTGCTGAGTAAAAATGAAAATAAACTAAAAATCCAGAAGTGGCAGGTAGCAGATGAGGGGACAAGCCCTCATCTGAGCCCCCAGGGCTGGGGGCAGGGGAGGTGGGAAGGGAATTCTTCCCTTTCAGAATTGCACTTCACCTCTGCAAAGCATGATGAAAATAACACAAAATACAACTGCAGAGAGACTCAAATACAAGCATATTGATTTACCAAACGTTTCAGAGTTGTAGGACTCATTTATCAAATACAAAAATTGACTTCTGTTTTCAGGCTACATTAGGAAGGGAAAAAAGAAAACCCCCACAAAACCACATGAACTGCAATCACTGCTTGGTAAGAAGAGTTGATCCCACAAATGTGGAACAATCAGGAATGCTGCTCTCGGTCTTTGGCCTCTCATGGAAGTACTGACTTGATAAATCCACCAGGTTTCTGAAAATTTGTGGAGGTTTCCTAACCATAAACCCAATAGATTGGAATGAGTTCCATGATTCATGTGGATGTGGGGGAGAGACTGTGATGCTAAATGAAGTTGTACTCTGCTGCTCCAGAACCCAGCTCAGTAACTGCCATTGATCCTTCTGTTTGACTTCATCAATATTTAAGCTACTCAACTTTGACAAACATTTCATAATGTAGTTTCTGGTAATTGTTCCCCTTATCTATAATAAATTTTCCTATATATTAAGTTTAATGAGCTATCCAAAGTACTCCCACCAGCTCAAAAACACTAACACAAGCAGGATTTGACAATATGATTATTTATCAGTCTGTGGGACAAAGAATTAAAAATGCATATGGATGAAACCTGTGTTGTCATTTTGAGGATTTAAAGACAAAAGGAAGTTAAAATAAATAATTGGAACAATACAAAAGAACAGACACAGATCAGAGAAAATACTCTCAGGGCATCAATGAGTAATTTATCAGAATAGCACATAATAAATGAAACTCCAGTCATAAGAGTAGCACAGTTCTGCACAGAACCAGCACAGTTCTGCAAGGCATCTGTGCAAAAACAAAGCTTTGGGAAAAGGAGACAAATTCCCCTGGGCCTTCCCCCTCATCTGCTGTCCCACAAAGTCAAAATAACTTTTTGCTGCTGTCATCTCCTGGCGGCACTGCAAGTCAGCAGAGACTTTTGTTTTCTTGTGAAAGTGAACAGATTTCCTAAATTTCAACCAGTGGGGCCAGGACAAGCAGGCTGAAGTTTGGCTAAAGGCAACTAAAACTTTATCTTTGCTTGACAAGAGTATGTGTCAGTCATTCCCCAGTGACTTTTCAATCAAGGCAACTGAAGGAGTATTTTAAAAAATAAAAAAATCATCCAAATCAACACAGCACTGCAGATATAGTTATTTTAGTGGCTGACCCTGTGAAAAGAAGCCTCTAACAACATCTTTGAAGTCACTTAGAGGAGCATGAGCTGATGTCAGATTTCATCTTTGCTGGAGCAAGGGTGACTCACAGCAGATGCCTCACAGCCCATTCTTGGCACAGCTCTGCTGGGTCCGTATGTATCCCATGGCTGGCTCAAAGGTTTGTAAGTGTGGAAAACCATGAGGCAGAATTCATCATCATCATCCTACTTTGGAATAACATGTCAAGGCTTAAAGGGCTTTCATTGCCTTCCACTCCCCAGCAGTGACAGACAGACAGGACAGGGTTTCATTAAAATGAAGTCACTCTACAATCTGACAACTTCATACAGTTAAGAATATACAGTTACAACCTCTTCCCTGGCCTCTTTTCTTCAATTGCCATTTCTGATAGCTCTGTGTCAAAGTATTTTTTAAAAAGTCATTGTCTAACTTGCACAATTCAGATCACTCTGTTTTTTGACCTTGCTTCAAGCTCCACAGTAGAAATTCCAATAAACATGCTGTGTTTATATTCTGAAGTGACAGAACTCAGATGACAGTCAGACCCTCACAGAGTTTTTGAAAACAATTCTCCTTTTCTAATGGCTTTCCCTGCCCTGCCTGCAGTCCCCATCCTCCAGCCCCTCCCCAAAGCCTCGTGTCCCCTCTCCCAGGACAGCATGAGGTACCCAACGGGTGACAGTGCCCAGGCAGGTGGCCTCACAAGGAAACGTTACTGAACATTCAGCAAGCACTTCTGCATTATTCCAGGCCCTCCAAAACAAATCAAATCCATCCCATGTCCAACTTCCACAGAGAGCCAACATGGCCCCAGCACTGGGGGTGCCTCCAGCATCCTCATTTCTGGACTTGCCCAACACAAATTCCTTGTGCCTCTCACTGCTGACACTTGGTTTGAAATCTCTTTGCAATCTTTTATCGAGTAACAAGCTCCTGTTGTTCCCTTTCACTTTTATTTTACACCCTCAGGGTTGACTTAACAGAAGCAAATCCAAAGTTGATGTGTCTACCAACTGCACAAATTTGGCATAATAGAATCACAGAATTGCCTGGTTTGGAAGGGACCTTAAAGATCATCTTGTTACCTACAAAAATCCACAGAAAACAAGGTCATAAACTTCATGTTTACACAGCCACCAGTCCTGCACTCTTTATTATTACAGATTGCCTTGCCTTCAAGTTTTCTCCTACACAAATACTTGAATGGGGATTAGAATATGAAATTCAGCCACATCAGAAGGAAGAAGATCCTGACTCTGATCTTCCTGCAAAGCCCTGGATGATCTAGAGTGCTCCACACTGTGCTCAGAAGGATAATTAATTCTCAGAACATTTACACCAAACAAGAGCTGTTGAAAAAAAGAAATAAACAAGGATAAAAGTGGGTTCCAAGTAAAATCTTCCCTAGTAGTATCTTATTATTGGCACATCTATGGGGCACTTCTGAAGAAATGTTATTTTAGAAACCTAGCTGAGCTATAGAAGGATCTACATAAATGACAATTAAAATTCTGTTAGAACAGCTTGAGGACCAGAGCAACCACTGTTAATTCATACATTCTTCTAGACTGTTGCATGCAAGTTCACCTAAGTGTTATTGAACTTGAGTTAAAATAGCAGTGGTTTAATAATTTACCTTATTTCAGTAGGGGGAAAAAAAATCATTTTTTGATAAAGCAGCAACTTACAGAAATTTAAGCTACTGGTAGCTGCAAGCAATCACATGAATACATTCAAGCACATGATCAGTCTTCGTTGTATAACAAGCTCCACAGAGATTGTTATTAGTCACAGATAATAATTCCCACTGTTACAGAAAATCTGTGCTCAAAATAGTACCTCCCAAGGAAAAAATTCATTGCAAAGGCAATAAAGCTTGGTATGACAATCCTCAAGTTGGGGAATTGGGAAGGAAAATTGAGAGCTTGCACAAAATCATCTGTCATTTCAGGAAAAACAGCAAAGCAATCAGATCTTCCACATTATGCTGCAGATAAGATACTAGAGTAGGGGGGAAATACCTCTTGTGAACTACAGAAAAATGAGAATATTTACCTTTTTAAGTTAATTTTATTATAAAACTATGGGTTTAAGCTCACTCAGAGTATTAAGGGGCTCCAGCTTTTGGCTCTAGGAAGTGAGAATTTGATTTTACAGCTTAAATGAAGGCAAATGTTAACGGGATAGATTCAGAAGGAAAATCAACACATTAGACAGCAGATTCATCCCTCCCTAGCAACAGGAACAACGTTCAGTGTGTCAGCTGAGCTGCACCATGCTCTCACCACCATGCCTTGATGTGTGAGCTGGTTTGCACCTCCGTGCTAACACACATCTCCTTCACAGCTGCACCTTTCCACATTTCACTGTCTCAAACATGAGAACTTCATTCTCGGAATTATAAACACCAACTTCTCCTCCCAGTGTTTCCAGGAAAGGATTACAATATTTTCTTGACTTTAATTAGGTTATATACACCAAGTGAGTTTCTTCTCTGTTGTAACTAAAACAATCCAACATTGAAATTTTAACCCTATTTAAAATGAGTCCTCTTTCCCCATCTGATACTTGCTGTAAGCCCCAAATGGTTTGCTTTGTCAAATTGAACAACAAATCCTGATAATTCACATTTATCAACTGACCCTGTCACCAAAATACACCAATAAATAAGCAACTCTTATATTGCCACGAGAATAGATGCACACTCTAAAAAGGCTCTTCAATATCCCTTCAATCTGGAAGCATTTTTATCAGTTCAGGTGAACTTCAGTTACAGAAATCTTGATATTTTTCTGGACCTTTACTTTTTACTGTTACTTCCTTAGCAGAACATGACTTCTTGCCACTTAAAAAAAAAGTTAGCTAGGTTTTATCAGTAATGCAGAATTATTCATTCCTTTGGATTCAGTGCATTTGTTATAAGTTTCATCAAATGAACTTTTCTGAGATTCATCATGAGGATTTTTATTATGTTTACAGTTACTGAAATAGTTCAGTTTATTACTACTGCTTGCTGTTGAAAGGCTGATATTTCAGTTTAACAGGTCTATCAGTTCTCAAGTTTGTAACACAAATATCAGAATATAATTTTAAGATTCATATTTTTGTACTTATTGGCTTTGCGTAAGATTTTACAGCTTAAAAACAGAGTGGTGTTTGAATCATGGACTGCATATTCAGAATGCACTTATAAAACATGAACATAAAATAAAATAAATGGGACTAGAGCACATTTTTTATTAGGAATCAGATAGCTCTTTTACCCCGACCTCATTAATTATCTTGGGTAATATTACTGGAGTCATTGGCAAAAAGATTTTCCAGTTGACACTGGTCACACGGGAACACTTCACTGCCAGTCCTGCTGAAGATACTTTTAAAGAAGGATTTAATCCTGTTTGCTTGGCATCAAAACTAGCGGGAAACTAGAGTCTAACTGGAGTTGTGAGTGCAGTAGCGTATGAACACAATTATCATTTCTACAACTTGAACTCCTGTGTCACCTTTTTCCCACTACTCCTACGTGACAATCTGATTTTCTCTCTCCTTATGGTTCTTGTCCCCTCAGCCTGTTCTTGCTGAGCTGCCTGTAGGGAAGCAGAGACAAGTGCAAGGTGTCCCTGCACTGCAGCTCTGAACATGGAATGGGTTGGAAAGGGACTTAAAAATCAGCCCCTTCTCCCCCCTGCCATGGCAGGGACACCTCCCACTGTCCCAGGCTGCTCCAGCCCTGTCCAGCCTGGCCTTGGGCACTGCCAGGATCCAGGGGCAGCCCCAGCTGCTCTGGGCACCTGTGCCAGGGCCTCAGCACCCTCCCAGGGAAGGATTTGTGCTGCATCTCTAAATCTGAACCCACCCTCCTTCAGTTTAAGGCCATTCCCCCTTGTCCTGGCACTCCAGGCTCTTGTCCAAGGTTCCTTTCCACCTCTCCTGGAGCTCCTTCAGGCCCTGGAAGGGGCTCTGAGGTCTGCCCAGAGCCTTCTCCTCTCCAGGCTGAGCAGCCCCAGCCCTCTCATCCAGCTGATAATTATACACATCTTTTTCTTTTCAACATACCATGGGCATTTACTTATTTTTGATGTGATGGTGACAAAGGTACACCGATGGCAATACACAGAATTCTCTAAACACCAACTGCCCCTGTCCTAAAGCCCACCTGGCAGGATTAGACAGAATTAGAGGAAGCAGATCCTGCTTCAACAACATTTCATCCTCCAAGTGGCACCCTCCTGTGCCTGCTGGGAGCTCTGCTGTCCCTGCAGTGGCTCTGCCTTACCCCAGAGCTGTCCTGCAGCAGCCCCATTATGGTGGGAGAAGAAAATGCTTCAAGTTGCAGTTTCTAGGAAAACTTCCACAGGGTGAGGAGAAAAAAACAAAAAAAGAGGCTTGTCATCTGGGTGAGTATTAATGACCATTTATGTATAATTTTGATTTCCCTTGATTTCTCAAGTAAATAATAGCAAGCACTGAGAAATAGCTACAAATGACAGAAATGATGATTTTCTGTGAAGAAGGAAGAAGTGGCAATATTTCAGTGGAATGAATGTGTTTTCGAGCTCCTCAAGGTAAATTTCAGGTCTGCTTCCAGGGGCAATGTCTGTACTTTGACAAAAAAGCCTTTCTATCTCAGCAGTCCAACACTTTATTACCCTTGCCATGAATACTTTTTAAAAAACATCTCCTCAAACATTGTATTCAAACTGAACCATCTTCCTCTAATGTGTAACATTACCTGCCTGATTATAATTTACAATTTTATATCATTCTGGTTTTATAACTCCACTGCATAAATGCAACTAGAAGCTAATGGCTTCCATTTTATGCAGCTTTTGAAAGCAACATCCAATCCCAGCCAATACAGAATTTCTATATTGCAGTTTTATTTCACTCTCCACTATATGGAGCATCACTTAGTATTTTTCAAGGTAGTTTAATATCTTCCCTCTGTAGGCTTCTATTTTGTGCTTGTGGAAGAATTACAACAAAACTTGAGAAATGTATAGGCTTTGGAAATTATTTAAGCTTTGTGTTTCTGAATTACTGTCTCTTTGCACCAATCTTAAATTCTTTCAGTGCTCTTAATGGGGAGAAACAGAGAAACTATTTCCTCTATTTTGCTGCTTTTCTCTCCATAAAATAAGTCTTTTTATGCATGTGCTTAAGATCTCCCTTACACCTAAATTAAATTCAATGAAGTCAATAATATTCATTATTCAGACATTATTTTTATAGTACTTGTAGTGTCAGTTCTTTTCCAATCTCTATTTGTTGAGTTTTTTGAGATATCAGACTGATTCCAAGCATGATTTCTCTCCTCACATTGGGAAACACTTTCCAATTCCAAGGATAATCCACTCCTGCAGCACCTACAAACACAAACTTTCATCAGGGCTCTGCTTAGCCCCTAAAAGGGAAGGCTGACATTTGGGGATTGTTCACTGAAATTCACTTTTGGATATGTTCAAAGTGGCTTTAGGAATAGTAGAACAAAATTCAGCCCCAAACCTACCATAATCAGTAGTGGAAGTGTCTTTTTAGAGGATTAACAAAATGTGAGACACAGCAAAACAATAGAAATAAAGAAACTGTAATGCTGTGAATGCCTCATCTCTGTTTAATGATAAAAACAAGTTCACAAATCAACTTTCAGTTCAAGCACAACTGGCTGTCCAGTGATGAGTCCTTTATCATTGAGAAAAACACAGTTTACTGAGGCAACAGCTTCAGCCATTTGCAAGGAACGCTTTAATTATGACATCTTGCTTGCCACATGCAGTCTCAAATCACATTGATTATAACAAACACCACAGGTGACAGCTCTCACCTGACTGAGCTTGTTGTCCAACTCCAGTGCACCATTTCCACCCAAACCACTAAGTGCCACTGATCAGCACCAAAGCACCAATGGGATTTACAGCAAGAACACTTAGGGAAAAAATGCTCTTAAAATAGAGTGAGAGCAATTTCCCAAGCTTACTGCAACAGTCATTAAAAGCCAGAGCTGTATGTATGAGAAATTATTTGAAAAGATTCTTTTTGGTAAATGCATTTTTGAAGAGTATGTCCTTTATCATTTGTTGAAAAATCTGGAAAGGGAAGTAATTCTGTGTAGCTTATTTATGGGCTACATTCACTGATTTTTAGTTTTTTTCTTTAACTGTATGAGTAATTCTTTGGCAATACGCCCTCAAAGTTAAAAGGATGAACATTAAATTATGCACAGAACATTTTAGCAAAGACTGCTCTGCTGCACAGAGGAGTAAGAATCCACATTTTGAATTTTATTTGGTCTCAGGATTTTAAATTGTGGCAGATAACAATCTATTAGCTCCTGAATTTGTAGGTATTCTGCTGGTGTTTCATTTAATGCCTCTTCCACAGACTCTCCCCATGTTCTGATTTCCATTTAACAGTTTAAAGGAAATTAAGCTCTGCAGGTTCTTGTCAGGTGATTTTAAATTCTAGACAGAACCAGCTTCCCTATCAAACATGTGGTCGTTTATTTTAAGTCCACAGAGGAAAAAACAAGTCTCTGTAGCTTTCTACTGCTGCCCTCATTCTATCACTGAAACACAAATCCACTCCAGGGCTGTGAGCGCACAGCAGCGATAATTAACCAGGAGGAACAGAACAGAACCATCCCAGCCTCCCCAAGAGGAGAGAGCACAGTGAGTGCTCCAGGGATGCAAAACATCCTGGGTGACCCTGGGGCTTCCACCTGATGGGTGAGAGAGCTTGGAGACAACTGACCTGAGGCCAACTCAGAGACACTGACCCACAACCACCTCAGAGATGCTGACCTAAACCCACCTCAGAGACCCACACTGACCCGAGGCCACCTCAGAGACCCACCCTGACCCGAGGGCATCTTGGAGACATTGACCTAAACCTACCTCAGAGACCCACACAGATCCAAACATACTCAGAGACCAATGTTGACCTAAACCCACCTCAGAGACACAGACACAAGGCCACCTCAGAGACCCACAATGACCTGAGGCCACCTCAGAGACCCACATTGACCTAAACCCACCTCAAATCCACACTGACCCGAGGCCACTACCTCAGAGACCTGACACTGACTCAAGGCCACCACCTGAGACCTATGCTGGGCCACCTCAGAGACACAGATACTGACACAAGGCCACCTCAGAGGCACACATACTGACCCAAACATACCTTGGAGACCCACACTGACCCAGGGCCACCTCAGAGACATTGGCCTGAGGCCATCTCAGAGACCCACACTGACCCAAGGCCACCTCAGAGACCCACACTGACCCAGGCCACCACCTCCCAGTGCTGTGTGCCCCAGCACAGTCAGTCCCAGGAGTGATGGAGAGCTGGTCCTGGGCAGGGTTTGGAGCAGCTGCTCAGTCAGAAAGCACAAGAGCTCTGTTGCTCCAGCCCTGCTGCAGGAAGGCTGCGCCAGAGGCAGCTCCAGCAGCATCAGGATGGAGGCACAGAACCCTCAGGTCACTCTCAGCCACCAGGGCTGAGCTGGCCAAATGACAAACACATTTCTTGCTCAGCCTGGCGAGCTGGCCTGGCTCTCCATCCCAACTGAGGTGCAGGAGGCAGTGGCAGCTACCAGGGATGGCCTCTCATTAAAATCAGTAAGTACTCAATAAGGAAAAGATCTTCCATTTTAAATCTTTGCAGTAAAGGCTGAGGAAAATGTAAAATCAAAATGTAGAATCACTTGAAGACTTGCTGAAAAGAAGTGGAAAATTACAGTCCTGCATGGCTAATGGCACATCACTGAACAGTAAACACTGTTTTAAGTGACCAGATATAAATAATCTTAAGAAAGTAGAACTCTTTTATTCACACTTTGTCAGGGATCATTATAATAAGGTACTAATGAGACATCTGCAAACTTTCTGAAACTTCCTTTTCTAGAGATCCTTACGAGCCTGTTAGCTGCAAGGAACACAAAAGGGAATTTACAGGAAGATAACAGAACCACAGGGCTTCCCACTTGTACAAAACTCACTGTGGAGCCCCACCACCCCTCCAGGTGCAGGAGGCCATTTAAAGTCAGGATATTTCAGGAGGTACAGGGAACCCTTTGGTGGCTCTGTCTGGTTGCTTGCACCATCTGCAGCACTAATTGGCACCTGTCTTGGCAGACTCAAATGAACAAAAGTATTGGAGACTGAACAGCATTTCAATCATTTGGAGAGGGAACATTTAAGCCTTTACAACCAGTCCTGAAAATTCTTTTACAGCCTCCAGTTTGAGGAACAAATCCAAAAAAAAAATCTAACATTGATGAACCACGCAGCTTCATCTTATTAGTTCTTGCCTAAACTGAGAGTCATGGGGAACAAGTTTTACTTTGAGGGGGATTTTTCCTTGACTTTTATTTGAGAACTTATTTGGAATTTGCCAACCTGTCCTGGTGCCTACAGAGCAAGGATGGGTTGGGTGCTCTAAGACAACCAGGAAAGGGATGTGAGAGAAAAGATGGAGCCAGGAGGGGTTTGTGCTTTCACAGGAAACAGGAGGAACTTCAAAACCAAAAGTTGACTCAGGGCCTCAGCAATAGGTGAGGACAAAACCTGCATCAGAGAGGGCATTGGGTCACCTCAGCACTGGGATTGTGTCATTCCACCATCAACAAAAATGTTCCAGCAGCTTCACCCAAAGTTCACATCAAACCATTGCAAACAACCTTTCAAGGTGCTCTGATGAGCATCTGAGTAATTTACGTTGGTTTTAGCTTCATCAGCTTTAGAAGGACAACTCCAGCAGTAATAATATGCATCAATTAAAAATAATACTAAAAAAAATCACTTGGCTTTTAATGTATTTTTTGTAAAACATTCAGCTTTCAAGACCTGCAATTCTTCCACGAAACAACCGTATTGCAACATACTATCTTCAAAGTAAATGGAATGCAGAATCAAATGAAACAATGCCCTTCCAGGCAGCTCTCTGTAAGGTCATTGCAGGAGGAGAAGTGCAAGCACCTTGAGAGCACCAGAATGCCCAATGAAGACTCAGGATGTTCCCAAGCTGACAAGTTTCAGTTGTTGTGTTCTAGCAGCTGGCACAAGAAGTTGAAATTCCCTGCTCTTCACTTCTGCCATACAGCAACATTAAAAAAAAAAAAAAAACTTACTTGTCAAAAAATTCTATTTTTCACAGGAAAAAAAAACAAACCCAAAAACCCACCCAAGACAGAGAAAGCTTTCTGCCATATATTTAGCAGTAAAAGCACCATTCTTCCTTAATTTAAATTCCTTTTTTTGGTGAGCACCTTGCCTGGTAGCTGCAGGACATGATCTGTGACAGCACTACAGAGCCTTTTCATTTCACAGCAGCCACTTGCAGAGACTGAATCCAAAACACAATCTGGGTCCCTCCATTCTGGTCAACTGTGAGGAAATATTTGTTTCACCCCAGCCAATGTGTACTTTGGCAGCAGAGAGGGGGAAACAAGAACAAAATGAAGAAAAGAGCCAGCAGGAGGTACAAGAGGCGAGATTACATTTCCACCTGCATGGGGGTTTGCAGCTAACCCAGCCAGCCCTAAACTGTTCCACTCTGTCTGCATTTCCAAGAGGTTCCCACTGTGCAGAATAACAGCTCCCACCTCCTCTAACACCCACTGAAGTTTGAAAATGAAAGAGAATGAGATTTTAAGAAGGTGCAATTTTGATGGAGCACACTGTGCTTCTACCTACTGTAAAGAAGCAAGTTGCTTTATCATTGTTGTGATTTCAGGGAGCTGAACACCACACTCCCCCTCCCCAATGAGATGGGGGAGAGAGGAGGGGGAAAAACCAAAATTTGTGTCTTGAGATAATTTAACAGGGCAGAAACAGAAAGGAAATTAATAATGCTAAAATAATTGGAATATAGAAAACAAATGGTGCACATGATCCAGGGACATCGCCGTCCCTTGGAGCCCTGAACGGTGGCGAACAGGGCTCATTAGCCAGGGACCAGCACAGAGCAGCACACCTTCCAAACGTTTTATTAGTTTTGCAGGATTCGTCACTGGCTCAGGGTGAAATTCCAAATTGCTGGAGGTGATCCCTGCCCGAGGCACTCGCACCACAGCCTTGGCTGGGATCGCAAAGAGCGGCTTAGCCCTAAGCAGCACAGGCGGCACGGCAATAGAACCGCGCTGCTTTCAGCATCCCGGGGATACTGGCAGCCCCCAGGAGCGGCTGGAACCAGGCGAGGAGGAGGAGGAGGAGGAGGAAGGACAAGGAGCCGGCGCAGGGAGGGCTCGGCACGGGCGGTGCAGTGACCCAGCGCGGCCGACAGATGGCGCCCGAGGCACGGTCAGCGAGCGAGCCGCAGCTCCGGCGCCGCCTAAACCGGAGCCTAAATCACCTCAGCCACGGCTACATCACCGCCTGAACACGGCTTAAACCCGAGCCTAAATCACCTCAGCCACGGCTACATCACCGCCTGAACACGGCTTAAACCCGAGCCTAAATCACCTCAGCCACGGCTCCAACACCGCCTGAACACGGCTTAAACCCGAGCCCAAAAATAAGCTCAGACAGAGCTCCATCACCGCCGAAACACGGCTTAAACCCGAGCCTAAAATCACCTCAGCCACGGCTCCAACACCGCCTGAACACGGCTTAAACCCGAGCCTAAAATCACCTCAGCCACGGCTCGGCTTAAACCCGCCTAAAATCACCTCGCCTGAACACGGCTTAAACCCGAGCCTAAATCACCTCAGCCACGGCTCCAACACCGCTTCCAATCACCTGAACACGGCTTAAACCCGAGCCCAAAAATAAGCTCAGACAGAGCTCCATCGCCACCTAAACCCGGGTTAAAACAGAGTTTAAAAATAACCTCAGCAGCAGCTCTGTCACCACCTAAACCTGTCTCAAACCAGAGCTCAGTGATAGCCCCAGCCCAGCCCAATCACTGCCTAACCCTGAGCAGTAATGCTGTTATTCCTGCCCAGTTTTAAATCCACGCCTTTCCTGGCCTCAGCTTTGGAGTGCCACAACATCCCCTCCTGTATAAACTCTAATAGCACACACCACTCATCAGCTGTAAAAATTAGTTTGGAATTTAAAAAAATCTAAATTATTTTGTACCTGGGTAACGTTTACTGTGTAATTATTTTTTTTATTAGTTTATTTAGTTCAATTTGTCAGAAGCCTTTAAGTGATCATTTTGGAGGCATCTCTAGACAGAAGTTAATTGCTGCACAACAGAATTATTTGCTGTTTCACACAGAGGCTCACATCCTGTCTTGTTTTGCTTCCCTTGTTTCTTTGGGTATGATAAAGTATCCACAAACGTGGTTAACCCCAGGGTTGAAGTATTTAGTTCTGAGAAACTTTAATACAATCAATTATGTTTTGAACACAGGGAAGCAGGCCAAGGGGGAAGTTTTAATTACCATTAGTTAGCACAACAGTCCCGATGCACTGTTTGATTACATTTTCTCTAAAATTCCCTCGATATTTCAAGTTCATTACAAAGATATTTGAGCTCCTCTGCATATTAACTATTTCAGTATAGCACTTCAATACAAGCTTTTAAAACTAATTGTGTTGGGTTTTCCATGAGAAAAGGAGGCAGAGACAGAAACACCTAAAATCAGGAGATGCAAAACCATGATACTTTCATAAAAGAAAGTTAAATTAATAAATCTGTATTCCATGGACAAACCAGTTGGATTTTTTTCTGCCAGCAGAAAACACAATCCAGAAATAAAAGATGTCAGCGAACCAGTTCTGTATTGAACAGAATAAAGAAAACTCTTGCTGTTCATTAGTGTTTAAAACAAAGACTAAAGCAAATCCCGAAAAAACAGAACCCAACAGAAGACATGAAAATCCTAAAATTCAACACCCTCCCAATTAAACTACCATGGCCAAATCATTCCAGTGAATTAAAATGGGTTTCTCACAGCCCAAGAACTGTCCTCAGCACTCAGTTGTTGTCCTGCTCACAAATTCCCTTGTTGATCAAAGAGGAATCCCATCCCATGTATTCAAAGCATTTATTTATATTTATTTTATTTATATTCAAAGCATTTCTCTCTTTCCTACACAGACAAAAGTCTCCCATGCCAACAGGGATGCCAAAAGTAGAGCAGAGCAGAGCAGATCAGAGCTGCAGTGACAAATGCACCTTCCTGACTATTTCAGCTTCCATCAGTTACAAATCCCCAATCCAAAGGAGACCCTTAAGCACAGGGATGTGCTCTTTGCACACCAGACCCAGCTGTTGGCACGTTCATGATGTCACTGGGTTAGTGCTGCCTCCAAATGTTTTGGATTTATAAATCTTATCTCCATTAGCTTGGTTCCCAACAACCCCAAAATGCATAACAGTGAAACTCATAGCTTAGCTTTACAGGCAAGATTTGCTTTTACAGATCACATTTCATCCACATTTATCTTAATTTCTGATCTAATTTGAAGCCAAACCCTTTCCAGTTCTAGCAACTGAATAAAACCCCAACACACTAAAGGGATTAATCCCTTCAACTTTCTCTCTTATGCTTTTCTTACACCAAATGTTAGAGTTAAACATATTTCACAAAGTAAACTGTGATTTTTTACAAGCAGAAGTGAACAGCCAGTGTCTGCTATGTCAAAACATGAGAAGAATGGGTGGAAAACCCCAGTAATAATGGAAGTTGGAATACCATTCTTTGCCATGACTTGGGGATAGATTTGAGACAAAGCAGATGAGGGACCTGGGGCTCCCAAGCCACCCCCTGACTACAGATCAGCCTCACCCCATCTCCCCTGGAAGGTCACTCCTCCTTCATAGAAAATGCAGCTGCACTGGAAAAGTGAGCAAAGCACAAAATTCAGGATTAGTAAGTCTAAAAGCTGCTCCTAAGTTATCCTCTTGCCTTTTGTGTGTCCCACACATCCAGAGTTGCCAGTTTAGAGTCACTCTGTGCTCACCCCTCTGCTCCTGGGCTGGGATTGCTCACACCCAGCATTTGGAAGCACAGCTGCAGCACCTGCCATCCATCTCAGAAAACACATTTTGGTGCCTCCCTGCCACACCTGACTTCACTGGATGAGAGCAGCTGGACCCTGGATATCAGGCACTACACTGGAATGTTTGTTTTGATGCTATTGATAAAATGGAACATCAGCTCCACCCCACTCAGAGGCAGCCATTGATAAGGAAGGAGCTGAGATGAGAGTGACTGACTGAGGGATGCAGCAAAGAGTTAAATCCAGAACACAGCACCCTTTGAACTCCGCTCCATATGGCTACTCCCACCACAGCAGATGGCGGAGCTATTTGTTTTCTGTTTACTCTTGCTGTACTGTTTTCTGTCTTCTGATAAGAATCACTGTGGCTAAACAGCAAAACTGACAGCTGCCCATTGCTGCTGTCCTTTCCTCACAGCTTGCTGCCTTCAAGCTCAAGAACACTGCTGAAGGAGGAGATTGCTCATATGCTGCAGGCTTTGCAATTGCTGTTTTCCCACTTCCCACTCCTCCCCAGAGCAGCTTTGCCTGGCTGAATAATCTCCCTGCTTGGGAAGCAGGAGCAGGAGACTCCAGAGGAGCCAAGGCCTTGCTTAGAGGCCACCAGCACTGGATAAAAGTAAATTGTTGTGCAACATCTCCTTACAACACCCAGTTAGAAGTCCCAAATCATGGTATAGTTTGTCTCAGGTGTCTTTATAAAAACAACATCAAAACCTATACAAGATGCTTAAGTTAAGCCAGTTCAATTTTCTAACTTCAGACAAAGTTTTGGCTTTCCAAGTAATTTAGTTCCAGCCCAACTGTGTGCCCCAGGAAAGGCTTTGTACAATTCCCCTCTGTGCCTGACTCCTCCTTAAAGATGAGGTTCATATTTAATTCAAGTCTCAGTCACTTCCTTCTCCACCTCAGAAATGACATTTTGGCTGCCAAATATCCCAGGAACATGCAGTGAGCAAGAGTGTGATAATTCCCAACCTGTACCCAGATAATGGATACAGACATATTTCATGCAGATCACAGAACAGTGAGGTCTTCACTACGTTTTCCCTATAATTTATTGTATAAAACAGAGATGAGCCTAGAAAGTGCAGCAAAACCTCACAATCATTTATCTAAGATAATGACAACAACGTGCATCCATTTACAATGTAAAAAGACATTTCTGGAGATTATTTCAGCCACTATTGAATGAAGTCATTAGCTTTCATTTCTTGGTATGACCGACTGAAAAATGATCCAAATGCCAACATCAAACTGCAACAAGAATTATGTACTGCTAAATTATAAAACAATCTCCTTAATACAGAAAAATCAATTTTGTAGGCAAGGTGGAAATTTGTGGAAATGCCTATTTGGCAAGAAATAAGTATTCTTCAGTCTTTTTGATATTTCCCAGGAGAGTTTAAACTTGTATATTTATTGAAGTTTGTGTAATTCAGCCTGCAGACAAGTGACCCCTACAGCTGTGGCTACACACAGGTTGATTGTGCTGGCTCAGCTCTGTCTCTTCTCCCTAGAAGTAATACTGAGCTAACTCCTAGGATTCACCCCACAAACCCCAAGATCCTGGGCTGATGCTCACTCGGGCACTTCTAACAGTGATTTTCACACGGCATCAATGGGAGATTTTCTATCCTTGGCTGCTTTTAGAGTTACAGCAGTTTCACTGTGAAATGCAACCTTTCCAAGAGACATTTCCCCAACTGCACCCTGAACTCCAAGCTGCTCATTGTCCAACAGCAGGCTCCTCAAGGACGATTCACGTGTGCTGTAACAACATGAAAGCTTCTGGTATCAATTTGAGTCTAAAATCCTCACTTGGCTCACAAATAGATTTGCAGATTAGGTTTGCTTGAACCATTTCCAGCACTGAGGAAAATGTGTTGTTGGAAATGCCAGTGTTCTCTTACAGGTATTTTCCCTTCTTTTAGACCTTATTAAAGCACTTCAAGGCCCCAGGTCCCTTATTTTGGTAGCTGTGCTTGGACCACTCTTACAACCTCAACTGCTATCTCATGCTGTTTATCATGTGGGAATTTTTATATTTTAAATGGATTGGGGACAGTCCCTAAGTTGATCACTAGACTTGTGCTACATCTGAACAGCAAATTCCTTCTTCTGAGCACTTACATTTCACCTAAGGAAGAATGAATGAAGTGTAGCATTTGCTGTAGGACCGCAGAGTTTTCTGCACGCTGATGGACACCAAACACTGCAGAACCTGCTGCTGCTCTGGGCTGAATCCTCTGTTTCTGTGTTACACCAATATGGACCATAAGAAAAATCCCATTTTTGAGTCTGTCTTAACATTCTCCTCATGCCCTGTGGTTTGTCCAGACTGGGCAGCCAGGCACACACTTCTTCAGCCAGACAAACCTGATGCTCTGCTTTGGTTTTCTACCTATTTACCACATTAAATGTGAAGCATGAATGGCCCAGCAAGGACAGGGGATGCTCCTGCAGCTGCATGCAGGGACCCCTGCAACTGCTGCAGAGGCACAAGGTTTGCTGAAGGATCAGTCATTGCCAGAATTACTCCAGGTACCTGTTCTGAGCTGTGCATGCCGTCACTGGGAGGTTGTGTTTCCCTGGCAACTATCAAACACACTCTAATGTTCCTGGAGGATTTCTCGTCAATAATGATTCCAGCCCTTTCAAGCTCATATTTTAAACTAACTTTTTGGTTAGCTTAATCCTTCCTCTAGTTTGTGTATTTATTATTGTCAGCTGGCTGAACATTTTTGGGAAGCAAAGTTTTTAACCTTAGTTCTCTGCAGACATTCAGAGCAGCACCTCTGAAGATATCAGAGATATCAGTGAGAAATAAAACCAGGCAAGGGACCTACTCCATCTTTCACAGAAATGTAGAACCAAACAGAAAGTGAATACTGAGATCAGATGACAAACACCAACTCCCATTTATGTGGTTTTTTCCTCAGGTAACTCCTACATGGAGAACAGGAACAGCAAATCCAACTTAACTGCAGAGATAAGGACAGTCATTGAAAACACAAAAGTAAGATGATAAAAAACAGCTGTAAACTGAGCTGGCCCCAAGATGATGTTTTGGTTTTGGGGTTTTGGTGTTTTTTTGTTAGTGGTTATTTTTATCTTGCTTTTCTTATCATGCTGTCCACAAAAAATGCATGTGACTAGTACAACCTATCTGCCTTGTGGTTCTTAAAATGAAAGTATCACAAAAGTGCACATATAATTAGTGAATATTAAGAAATATTGGGGGGGACATACTAAATTTGGAACAATATGATTCCCTTCAAGGGAATTACTTTAATAAGAGGAATTTATGGTATCTAAAACCACTAGAAGGCAGCCCAGTTATTTTCTTTGGAGCTGGGATTTTTCCTCTCAACTAGAGCTTTGCTGTAGAAGAATCTCAGCCAGAAAATACTTTATGGGAAAAGGAAGTAAATTGGTTTTGTGAGCTATAAAGGTCAAAATACTTTGTGAAATATTCCCTTTGGAAAGCTTGGAAGCAACCTTTTCCTCCAGAATTTTATGACAGCTGGCAAAGCAGGAAGACATATGTTTTTTTGTATTGCCTAAATAAAAGTGACTGATCTGACTTATTAACACCGATTCTCTCAAGATGCAAAATAGAGTTTCCAGCAATTTTATGCTGTTCTTAATATTCATTAGCAATATCTGCTTTTAGATGAGCAGTATTTATCCTAAACATCTGTTTGCAGGATCAGTTAGAGGATTTACAAGATACACTTCCAAATTTATTAGCTTTCATGGAAAGTATTTTTCAGTCTATTGAAAATGATTAACTGAAGCTTTCAAGGCTACAGAAATAAAAACAAGCACTAAGGTCTGATAAAAGTCATGCTTGTAATTATCTGATTCATAAAACAGAGAAGTTCAGCTTCTTATATTTTGAAAAAGCATTTCAGAGTTTTCTTTTCCATACACTTTTAAAACCAGGGAAGAGACTATTCCATAGTCTGAAAATAGAGCAGTAAATTCATTGTAGTAGATGAAATAATAATAAAATACCTCTAAGTAAGTGACACAGACATAAAAACAAGAGCCTAGTAAAAATTCTTACTAAAACCCCATACAGCTTCCAGAATAGGCAAAACACCACAATTCCTCCTGAAAAGCCAGGCTGGGAGTGTGGGACTTGCTCAGCCTGGAGAACAGAATGCCCAGGGAAGCCTTGGAGCCTCCTCCAGTGCCTTGAGGCTTAAAGAGAGGGACTTCCTACACAGGCACAGTGACAGGACAAGGGGCAATGCCTCCAAACTGGAAAGGGCTGGTTTAGATCAGAGATTAGAAGGAAATTCACTCTGAGGACAGTGAGGCCCTGGCACAGATTGCCCAGAGAAATGAGGGGTGCCCCTGGATCCTGGCAGTGCCCAAGGCTGGGCAGGGCTGGAGCAGCCTGGGACAGTGGGAGGTGTCCCTGCCATGGCAGGGGAATGGAACAAGAGATTCTCTAGCAGCCCTTCCAACCCAAACCATTCTGTGATTTTATGGCAAAAGGAACAAATGAGAAAAATCAACAATTAACCGGGAATCTTTCAAGAGTGGGTCTATGAAATCCCAATCAGATTCTCTATAAAATAATCTAGAATCTTCAGGTCTTTCTACTGACCCTCCTTGTTCTGAAGGGCAGCCCAACTCCAGCACCACCAGTGAAGCTGGTTTGGGGTAATTTCTCACCCATGGACACAAGAAAGAACAGGCAAGCATGGTGGGCATGCTGGTGACACTGAACAGTGTCCCAAGGAGAGGCACACCTGCAAGGGGGCTGCCAGGGAGGACAGAAAGGTGCTCAGGAAGCCAGGGAGGGTTCAGGAGCCCAGGGAGGGCAGGAAGGGAGCCCAAGAGCACATCTCCATCACACACTCCTTTCTGCAGTCACCTTCACTCCTTGCTGAGCACAGACAGACCTGCAGAGCCCCAAGAACAGGCACTGGGCAGACACATTTGAACCAATACAGGCTCCCTGTCAACATCCACAGAAAGCACAGACATTTTGTGCACAGGAAGGCTGCTTGGCTTAAAATATACAGTGAACAGGAACTGGAATGTTATTAATGCTTCAAAAATAGAAGCTGTTAGACAGCCATGCTATGCATGTTCCTCATACAGACTGCCCCACGTTCCACCTGTTCTATACCATCACTAACACAGAATTCTCACTACATGGTTAGCACACAACTTTTTTTCCCCTCCCAGGGAGTTTTTTCTACTTCTTTGATACCATCCAGCTGTATAACACTGGGACCCTCTCCTCATAATGGAGCAGCACAACAAAAACTTCCAAACTTACACAGTAAACAAACACTGCCCTGCAACACAGGTTTTGTCCAGCTCATCTTAACCAAAGTGCATCTCCCTTTCCTTGTTAGGAGGCTCAGTCCTGAGCACCCACACTGCAATGTAAATGAGAAGATTCCAGCTTTGTTACACTCCAAAAATACTTGGAAATATTACAGGTAACCATGAGCAAGTCCAGCAGAATTACCACAGAAGTTCCATAATAGGAAATAAAATAAAAACTCCCCTCCATAATGGAGTTGCTGGTTCACCATCAGCCACTGACTGCCCTTCTACTTCAGTGGAACAAAAGAAATTTTTCTCTTCTCCTCTTATTAAAGCAGGTTTTTATTAATATTACAGTGCTCCTTGATGAGGTCAGACTACAGGGGTTTGTTTGGTTTTACTTTACCTAATACATCTAAGCAATAAACTGATAAATAGATCATGCTATGGTTTTCTTCCAAATGCAAAATATTGCAGCCCACTGTTTTTCCATCACATCCTTCTCTGCTGAAGCCTCCCAGAGCTCCCTGAGAGCCACCACTGCTCTCAGATGTTGTACAATCAGCTTAGAGACATTCAGGGCAGGGCTGGTCAGCCCAGCATCAGGTACCACCAGCCCCAGGGACTTCATCTGAGGTTTGGAATCTCCTGCTGTGCTTTTTATTCTGCACAGATCCCCCAACCAACCAGTTCTGGGCTCTGCTACTCAAATTACTCCAATAACCACATATGGGAGAATTAAGAGCCAAGCCAAGAGATAGAAAAGGGATAACGATAGAACAAAAGGATAAAAGGAAAGTATTGAAGAAAATCAAGACAAAATACAGTAATTTAACCCACATTATAATGTGATATCTGAAGAATAAAATTCTTAAGAATAATTCCTGAGGACAGGAAGGCAGTTGAGGCTGCTGGTCTTTGAATTGTAATGTGCCAAGACAGCTCTTTAATCTCCCAGCCTATCTATAGTAACATTCTGCAGCTCTACAGAGCTAAGCTATTTTTTCCTTTCCTCTCACTGTTCTTCCCATGCTCTCTAATGCTAATGTGCAAAGCAAGTAATTGACTTTCAGCAAAAATCCAGTTTTTCAGTTGTTCTGATGCCCTGCCTGCCCTTTGCAGGGATCTCAGTGAGGTTTGCCAGTGCAGGGTCAAACACTCTGCACCATCCTGTCCCTGCCCCTGGAGGCCTCCAAAAGCAGAGGAAAGCACAAGAAGGATTTTGGCTGGATCCTCACACAGGCCAGCTGCAGCCAGTGTTTTGTGTCTGAGCAGATGCTGCCCCAGCCTCAGCCAAAGCTGTGGTAGAAAATGCAGTGTGCTATGGAAATGGGTGTGTTCACTGATTAACACATTCTGCATTAAGTGCTATTTAATGCAGGTAACCAGGCAAGAGTTACAGTAAACTGGAAAAAAACTTGTTATACTGACAGTGAAAGGAAATTACTGTACTAATAATTTGCCCAAATAGAAGAAAAAAAGTTTTGAAATTACTTGATACTACTAAGATCATACAGCAACTCATTCACTTACTAGAACTGATCTGGCCAATATAATTCCCATTTTCTGTCCCTTCCATGTGAACAGAATGTGAACACAATTCCAGCTCAAATCCCCACGGTCTTTAGTTCTTTTATATTGTTTCACTGTTCTTTGGTATTAAATTCTGAGCATTTCTGTGAAAACCCAGGGGATCCCCAATGCTGCAGAATTCCAGCAGACTGCATTTACACTGGGGATGGGCTTGTGGGTCCCAAACAGAAGAGTTACACTCCCTAAAGCTGTAAAATTGGCATCTTCCTCACAGGCACAGCTCATGCTTATTTGGAGCTACAAAATCTTGCTCTAAACCATGCAATTATAAGTAAACAAATAATCACAAAATTCTTTTGTCCTATTATGTCTTCCCTCTCCTCTGAAGGCCTTTATTTAAAAGGAAAGCAAAACCAGGTCTGAATATTTAGTACTGAGTGCACTTTGAGAAACTTCAGTAACCAAATCTGTCAGAGAGGAGATGGATCATTATATACAAAATTACACAGCCCATCACTCATCTGTGGGCTCAAAATGGAAGGGAGGGGCAGGAATTTCCATCACCTAAGTCACTTCAAAGCAGTCCCCAGCATCATTTTCAAACTCAAACTATGCCATACCTCCAATAATGTTATAATATGACTTATTCTCTGTCTCAGCAGCGACACAAACATCAGTTAAAGCACATTCCCAGCAGCCAGTGGTTTTTCAGGTTGGAAGGCATTTAGAATTCACATGCCTACATTACCCTTTCCTTCTATTCATTATTGCCCTATTTCCAAGATCTTATTTCCACAAATATCTTCATGCACCTCGCTGACTTTCCCCCATTTCCATCTTCCTTACTGATGGCACATCTAGGAATTCATGCATAGAGCTGGTCATCCAGATGATGACAGAATCATTTCTTCCAAAATAAACATAAGAACCCTGCCTCCTAAGGTTATTACTTTTATTGGTTCTTATTTGAAAGAAAACAGGGAGAAAAGGGGGCAAAAAAAATTCACCATTGCACTGGTGAGAACTGTAGCAGTAAAATGCACTGAGTAAAAAGCAAATGGAGGCAGGAGGATATTTAAAGAGACACCTGTACAACAAGTATTTATTAGAGCATTAACCTTTTTTGAGAGGGTCATTAGGGGGAGGGAGTATGTTTCCTATATTCGGCCTAAAAGATCAAGCTTAGGAAAAGGAAGGAATCTTTATCATGAAAAACTGCAGGGAGTTTAAAATATAGCCACATAAAAGAATTTATAATCAGGTAATTCCTCCATATGAGCAGTTCTGATAAAGCAACTTATCTTCACTTCATCAGCTGATAATCCTTGTGTCTCAAGGGCTCGCTTTCTTAAAACGAAAATTGGATAGAATTCCCAGTTGAGAAATGAATCCATCTCCAATGAGCACCATCCTTTTGTATGAATTTAAATCATCAAGCATACAAATTCTTGAATTTCACGTCCCAACTAGACAAATTATTTGTTTCCTTGGAGAGCACACTTCTATGTATTCAGTGTGATGCATTTAATGTTTCTCACATCATGCTTATTTACACCCCAGAAACTGTTTAAATGATGATGCTTTTCCTTCTTTTCCATCTCTGCATCGGGAATGAATACTGAACTGTAAAATCACCTTTTGGGACCTTAATCTGTTGCCAAGGATACTGGGGATATAATTATGATTTTATTGTAGACTAACTGAAAGACTTCTCTTTGTTGCAAGTGCAATTCAGCCTCATCCAGTGTTAATCACAGCTCCACACCCCCTTTCATCCTGCTATTGTGGAGTGCTAGGAAAATTATACACCAAC
Source organism: Diglossa brunneiventris (assembly GCA_019023105.1). Taxonomy (NCBI): domain Eukaryota; kingdom Metazoa; phylum Chordata; class Aves; order Passeriformes; family Thraupidae; genus Diglossa; species Diglossa brunneiventris. The sequence goes on along the minus strand of CM032357.1, from coordinate 1,879,439 downwards.
ACTCCTGAGACTCTGATTCTGGGTCTGCTCCACGGACTGGGAACCTGCAGCACAAAGGAATGACTTCCTGAAGGTCAAAACTTCTGCTGGAAATCAAACCAAGTGCCACCCTAATGGGGGCTGACAAAATCCACACACACCTGGCCAAAGGCTGCCTCCACTGTCAGGGCTGGCTCTGGGTGTGCTCAGGAATGCAGCTGAGCAAAACCTCCCTGTGTTCCCAGTGCTAGCCATGGTTTTATCAGAAACTCAAAACCTCCCTACATTCCCAGTGCTAGCCATGGTTTTAGCAGAAACTCAAAACCTCCCTGCGTTCCCAGTGCTAGCCATGGTTTTATCAGACAAACTCAAAACCTCCCTGTGTTCCCACTGCTAGTCATGGTTTTAGCAGACAAACTCAAAACCTCCCTGTGTTCCCAGTGCTAGCCATGGTTTTATCAGAAACTCAAAACCTCCCTGCGTTCCCAGTGCTAGCCATGGTTTTATCAGACAAACCCCACTCCAGTACAGGTGCTGTTACTGCTCACGTGCAGCTGGGACCTCCCTGGCCAAAGCTGCCAGCTCCCAGGAGGAAATATCAATTCATTACCTAAGGTTACCCTCCAAAGAGCACGGAACTTGAAGGAAAACTGAGCCAATTATTGTTGCAATTGTAATGATAAAAAGCAATGGTATGGAGGCTCAGTAATGGAGGGAGGGATGGTGTGGGGTGATCTCCTTTGTTTATTGGGGGGACTGTCTTTTTTTTTCTTACTAATTTCCCAATATCTTCATGGAGTAATACACTAGTCCCCCTCCTACAGCTCTAAAGCTTGGTACAAGTCATGTGGACTCATTCTTCTCCCCACTCTTATCTTTAAAACAAAAAAAAACTAAAATGAGAATGGGGAGACAATCTAAAAAGAAGCGAAAAAACCATACATCTACTAAAGGTGCAATTCAACCCAAACACATCCATCAAAAAGATGAAAACCATCACACAAGGGGAAGAAAAATGTACTAAAGGGCTCAAACATCTTGGAGAATTTCAAATTTCAGACCCTAAATTTACTGCTGCAGGGATTTCCTGTCAGAGTTGAGGAACACACCTTCTGCAGGTGGCCCACAGGCAGGTCCAGCTCACAGGGTGTCAGCAGCTCAGGGGCACCCATTGCTGGACATTTCAATCCATGTCCATCCTGCTCCCTGCAGTTCCAGGGGCACCAGGACATTGCTGTGCCACATTTCAATCCATGTCCATCCTGCTCTCTGCAGTTCCAGGGGCACCAGGACATTGCTGTGCCACATTTCAATCCATGTCCATCCTGCTCTCTGCAGTTCCAGGGGCACCAGGACATTGCTGTGCCACATTTCAATCCATGTCCATTTGCTCCCTGCAGTTCCACCCATCCTGGTGGCCCTGACTGATGTGCATCCAGCAGGGCTGTAAGGTGGACTATGGAATAGCTTTGAGCTCTCATGAACTGCCTCCAAAAATGCTCCTCAGTAAACTCAGCCCTGTTTTCCATGCAATCCTCAAAAAAAAATCAGTACTTTCAGATAACATCCACACATAACATCAGCCAAGCCCTTACAAACATTATTTTTGTTAATGCATTTCACTGCTGAAGCTGAGCCATTTTCTCTTTCATGTCATGAAAAGTTTAAGGTGTCATCAATACACCACCCTCACCTAAGAACAACAAAGTAACAACTAGCCCACTAACTTTGGCCAAAAAAACCAAAAATCACTAAAAAACCAAAATACCCTCGATGCACTCTCATTTTGATTCCTGTTTTCAAATACTTAATTGTTTGCTCTTTGTGCTGAGAATGCTCAGTGTGAGCATCACTTATAGACATGCAGAGGCTGAAAATATTTGTATTTCCTTCTTTCCCAAACAGAGGCCAGTCACTTTAACAGAAAGCTGCTTTGTGATGCAGGTAAGGGATTTAACTAGTCCCGTGTAAGACACTGCAATAACAAACCCCTTTCCTCCCTCCTAAGCACAGGCTGCCTTTAAAAATAAAAAATAATAAAAAATTCGTTGCTCGTTTCACAATAAGGTTTCCTCTCTGTGTGGCCGGCAGAGGGAAGCATCGATTCCCAAATGTGGCCCAGGGATGCAGCAGCACAGTCTGAACGGTTCCTGGTTAAGCTCCAATAAGAACTTTCCCTAAAGCTCTGAGTGCCTCGCCCAGGACAGCAGAGGTGCCACAAACACCGCAGGGAGATGATGGAAATATCAAAGCAAGCTGCACTTCCCGCACCAGGTGAGGTGTGAAGTGAGACAGGATCCACATCAGGCAACATCTGTGAGGGGCAGCTGGATTTTGGCATGAATGTTCTATTCAAAGTTTGGTTGGTGCTTTATTCTATTTTTCCTTTAGATGTTCTAAAAGATCACAGTGGTAGTTAGAAGCATTTGAGGAAGAAAATCCCTAAGTATTCCATACTTGCCTGTGTTCATCTTAATTTTATTCCAAGTTGAAGGTATAGAAATTGCTTTTAAATTAATTTAAGCATGGAATTCTGCTTAGGAACCATATGAAGATAACTATTATAAGGTACCCTTAACAAAACACTTGTTTTCTAAAACAAGACTTCATATTTAACACTGAAAGAAGCACCATTGAAATGGTTCTCTCAGATTTGTGGAAATCCTTTCTGCATATTGATTTTTGGCTCCTTCACAAGGCCAATCCTTGAAGGGAGGCCCTCACACAAATTTTAAAACAAACAAAACAGATTTCAGCACTAAAAAGCCTCTTGTAATCCATCATGCCTTCTAATTTTTGGTTTGTATTCATTCCTCTAATTAACCTGAGTACTCTCTGCAGCATCTTGTTTGGGAACACTGGAAAAAGCTGAAACAATTTTAGCAATAATCTGTCTGTTCATCAACCTACCCCCCTGTTTCAGTTCTTGGCCTTTCAAATAAAGCAGGGCCAATTCTACCACTTGGAGTAGAAAAAACCCTGCAATGCCCTCCTTCAGCAGGGCTCACAACCAGAGGGGGACACCAAGTGATCTGCAATTTTCTCCAACCTGATTTCTGCCCGGCTGCACCTATCAGACAGGTGACTCCTTTATAGCTCCTTTATTACTCTGCTAATGGACAGTCCCCAACAGCCCCTTTGGGTCACAGCTTGCTGCAAACCCTCAATAACAGCACCTGAATCACATTTCAGTGCCATTACAGGTTCAAATGTAATTCTGTTTTGGACTGGGACAGGCATTCTCTGCTGAGCACAGCCTCTCCAAGCTCAGATTACTTCTGCTACATGTGGAGCTTAATTGGTTATTAATTGCCCCTCATAATATTTGAGATTTTGAAATGCTTTGTCCCAATGACCTCTCCTCCTACAGTTATTGCTGCCAGTCCACAGTCACTTGTTAACTTACATCAGACAGAGAGAAAAACTGGGTTTAAATTAATAAAGCCCTAGCCTTCAGGATGAAGAATTTATTACTAGTGTTTAAAATTGTATATCTGAGGTAATTTCATAAGTAGTCTTCAGAAAACTTTGATTAGCAGAAGTTGGAAAAGGCAGAAAGGCAGAGAGAGCCCTGATGAGGGGGGATTGAGTCCTTCCAGTGATTTCTCTGGCACAGCTCAAACACAACACTGGACTCTTCCCTCCATAAAAATCCCTCACTGGCTTGCAATATTTTCAACAATTACAATTTCCAGCTGGGCACAATCACAAATATTTTTATACAGAATATGCAGTTTTATAATTCCTCTCATTAATTATTTTTGCAGCTTTTTCCTCTAGTTCCACACTCCTGGATGTCTCCATACAATGCCTGGTTTCCTGCCCCATCATCACTTCCTATCTGACAAAGCTCCAGAGGGCATAAATCACAACACAATCCCTGAATCAGTGCTAACAGCAATGTCCTCTCTGCAGGCTCAGGAAGCACTGGGGTGGTTTGATGTCCCTTATATCCATAACAGAACACTGAGATGTGCAGAAATATGGGAATTATACATGTGGGAATAAGCACAAATCTCATTTGTTATAGAATTTTATATTCCTGAAAAGTTTAGATACTTCCATCACCTGGATTTTAAAACTGTGGCAAACTCAGGGTCAGACATGAAAGGATGATAAAATGCATTATTTCATGCAAAGTTCCCAATTCACACTGTTCTCTTTCTCTGTGCAGATCTGTGCTACAGAGGGCTCAGCTGCCCTGCAGGAACACAGATTTCCCTTACACAAGTCTGGTTTTGAGGTCAAGTTGATTCAGCTTTAGTTTTTTCTATGGCCATGACACATCCCAGTGCCATGACCAGAGTATTTCCATGTCCAGGATTCACTCTCACCCCAAAACCAGCATTTGTGTGATTTCACACTGTCACCTCTGCTTTCTAGGACTCTGATGCTGTCAGGTTTCAGAGGAGACTGTCCAAGCACAGATCAAGACTTTTATTTTATCCCTAGGCACTACAAAACAAAGAACCAAGGGGAGCTATGGAATAGCACAACTGGGGGGAGCTAAAGATGAGAAAGACTCAATAGATCCACTTCTGGTTTTAAGTTAAGCCTTGATTCTATTCAGTGCCTAAATTATAAATTCAAACACAACAGCAGCACTACATCATAGCAGAATTTCTCAAGGACTTCAAATGCCAAGAAAGAGGAACAAAGCACAAGAGGAAATTCAGCTGGTGACTAGGACACTGTCTGCCTCTGTCACTTGAAAAAGCTCTGTCCCCACATGGTCTGTGCTTCCAGCTGATTTCAGCACTGCAGGAACATTCTTCTTACTCATGGACCTGTTTCCAAAACTTGCAACTTAGGAGGTACAGAAACTGGGCAGCTGGTTTGTACTGGGAAAGGTCAAAACCTGAATTTCTCTAACAGCAATCAATGTTCTCTGTGGAGGACAAAACCATGTGGGTAAATCATGAACGTCTCCTGCTCTTCAGAACAAAGATGCTCTGGTTACCCACAGGTACCTCCCCCTCCAGAGAGCCACAACCTCTCCAAAATCCTGTGTCCTGCCTACAGGTTAATGACAGATTTTAACTGCAATGACTTGGTGCTCTCCAAGTGTCAGAGAACATTTCTAGAAAGCTTTTATTGCAGTCTCAGCTCCATTTTCAGTTACCTTGTTGACTTTGCAAATACCTAAAGATGCAATTCTGTCCTGTACCATTAATTTCTGCCTTGTTTATATGATGGCTTCAAGGAAAAAAAAACAGTTTATCACTTAATTACATTATGCCACTATGACTGAAAGCATTTGGTGCTTTTCAGCATCATTATGAAAAGGCAAGTTCATTTCAAATTGTGTTGCACAAAATTACCACTGTACAGTGGTGGTGACCCATTTCCCTTTAATGATTATTTCCAGAGCAACAAGCAACAACATTAAACACAACTAAAAAGTCTGGCATGCAACAAATCTGAATGGAAATAATTAGCAAAGACTCAGCTATGAATTGGTTTTCTTCTGGATAAAATTAAAATAAGAATGTTGTAGCCTCTAACTTTTGTGAAATCTCCAGGTAACAACAGAGAACTTCAGAGACAGCAGAGCAAGCTGAGGTGTGGAAAGCTCTGGGTTGCTTTTCAGGAGCCTGTTTAAAAATGTTCATAACAGATAACCAGAGAAAACAGAGCATTTGGTTTACTGAGAGGAAAATGTAATTGTATGTAGAAAATCTGCTTCAGAGAGCAGCAGGGAGAATGAAGATCACATCACCTTCATCACTCAGTGTGACATGTTCCCACTGCTTATTTACTGTTCCACAAGTCACTTGGCAGGGAAAACAAAGTCATCTTTAATTATTTACAGAACACCAATATAAGCAGATGACAGAGGACAGTTAAAGCCTTCCCCAGTTCATGTTACAAATGCTGTGCTGATTCTGACAGCAACCCAGAGGCTTTCTTCACCTAGTTCCTGAACTACCTGTGGTATGTACACTTTCTCTTTTTTCCATCCCTATTTTAACCCAATTTTCCCCAGAGACCTCAAAAGACAGCCTTTAAAACCTCTCTGAAGATGGGTGGCAATGTAGAGGAGAGCTCCATGGTACATTCTGTACTGAAACAGCAGAAATGATCCCTGATACACCAGAGAACCTGTGTGGCAAGGAGGCAAGCATCTCATCTGCAGGAATGATTGCAGAGTTTACACCTTAGATATGAGCACCTGAGCAAAACACTTAGAAAATTCAGGCTTCATGAACTCCTCTGTTCATCATATTAATTATCCTTTTACAGCCTTGGTTTTGTTTTTATTTTTATCATCTTTCAGAACTCCCAAAGCATGAACTATTTGCATCTCCACTTATATTTGATTATCTGCAATCCCAGCTTGGAGAAATCAAGGCAAGTCTTGCAGTATTTTCCAAGCATCCTAACGAGCACCTGCAATGCTACAAATCCCAATAAGAACCTAAAGTGTGTGCTTAGATTGGATTGCTAAAACACAACTTGATTTTCACAACCACATTTGGTTGGAAGCTTTCCGCCTACTCATATTCCATTCAGGCTTAAATACTTTAAAAGAGGGTCCCTACTTTCAGAAAAGGCTAAAATCTGCTTAGATATATGGAATGGAAGATACATGACTCAAAATAGGAAACAAAACCCTTTATCTGGTGACCCAGATCTACTCTGTTAACAGGTGGGAGATCCCATTGCTGTCATGAACATCTGAGTTATTCACTTATTTGTAATATAAATAATCCTGTGCAGTTAAGTACTCAGCTTTACAGTATCTCATCATCTGGTTGTACTTACACGGAGTAAGTATCCATTACCACTTGGAACACTCATTTAGCTGCTCAACTGACTGCTTAATGAGGTCTGCAAAGGAAAAGCCTTATCTGCAGAAAGCCAGTGTAGGAAGAAGCATGTATGCAGTCCTTTCTCCAAAGCAAAGCATTTGTTCAGACTTAGTGTGAAAAGGAATTAGAATAAAGAGAGTGTTCAGAAAAATAGAAATGAAATAAAAGATGAAATACATATATGTAGTATTTTCTACTAATGAAAGCAATGCTTTTCCCCACTCACTGAGTACTGTATTGTTAGAATTTTGTCTCTATAAATACCATCAGACTTTCAAAATTTCTCCTAGGAGTTAGGCCAGCTGCCTCACCCCCACCAAATAAATCCTTTAAGAATTCCATGCAGAAGAAAGGTCCAGTACAGCTTTTTTTGGAGTGCTTAATAATGACTGAGTCTGGTCTGTGTTTCAGCTCCAGAAATACAGTGGGACATCACCAGCTGCATTCACTCAGGTTTTAATTAACATACTGGTCATCATTAAATGTTTCAAGGATACTGGCAGTAAGTGCTGAGTACTTCCCTTTCACTCAGCACTCATTCAGAGCTCCATGCAGGACTCCAAAGCAAAAACAAACGCGGTACAAACCCTGCCACTGCTGCCAACAGCTCCAAACCACAGCCATCAGCTCAGAGATGCCCAAAGGGATCAAGCAGAACTCAGAATTCCCACTGAGATGATACAGACTGCTCACCAGAGGTCTGCAGCACGACTCAAAGGCCCTCAGCCACAACTATCTGCTACCTCAGGAACCCAAGTTTAAGAAGTGTTCCATGAACTTTTATTTGTCTGTCAATTGAAAAATACTGTTTTAAGCAGACTTTAAGTAATTTCAATGCTTTAAATTAAGTTTATGCTTACTTTGCTGCTTAAGAGCTCACATTTTTAAAAGCTGTAATTTGTCTATATTTACTTTTTCATTAAAACAAAAACAACTCCACTGATCGTGCAGCAAACAGAGCACTTAATCCTTCCTCATGTGACAGCATTACTCAAAGATCTGCTATGCAGCAACCCTTCCATCTGCAGGAGCACCACTGGCACCACTGACAGATTCCTTTTACTCCTGTATATGCACAAGGAGAAGCTGAAAAACGGGTCAAACCCATGAATTTGTCATTGTAGGAGCCCTACCTGAGCTGCCCCTACCCCTCTGCTCAGCCCTGGGTGTGCCCCAGGGCTCTGCTGATGTGTGGTGGTGACACAGCAGCCCCCAAAGGAAGTGTGACAAAAAGCGGCTTCCTGCTCTGTGGCCACGTTATTCATCAGTAACTAACAACAGCTTCGGTTTGTCTGCACTTGGTTACACATTCTGACATAGCCCACACAAAAACAAAACAGAAACACCAAACCCTAACAAAAGGAAACCCAGGAAAACTAATGTAAAATCCATATGTTTTCTCTTCCTATAAATACCTCTTTGCACTGTTCACACAGGTCTGTCCTGTGCTTATGACACCTGTCAGGCAAGGTATTTTTTCCCCAATATCCCTCATTTCTCTGCCCTTATGGGGATAAAATCACTGTCAAGTGAGTTGGTGTGACAGTTGTATGAAGTCTCCAAATCACCACTGCCATTTCACGAGAGAACTGGTCTCATGAAAGACAAAATACAGTGAATTTCCTGATTAAATGGGGAAAGGTAGCATCAGGTACAAACTCTGAGGAAAAGCTCTGAGGCAGTAAGAGTGAACTGCAGGCAGTTTGTAAAAAGAAGGGCTGGGTGGGAAGCCCACATATTCCCAGGATCCCTGACTCTTCAAAGATGAGGTTTTCCTATTCCTGTGTTATCCCTTGCCTCATCTTTCAGCACAGTTCCCAAAGCCCTGCGGCTGCTGGAGGCAGGCAGGAGGTGGAACAGATCTGAAGGGCAAAGCAGCTCTGCCCCACCATGACTAACACACCCAAGTGCTGCAGTGCACGGAGCTTCTACCTCACACCACAGAAACAGAAATCAAAAGAAACAGGTCAGTGATGGCAGGCAGGTGCAAACTGAGATAAAACCACCTCTGAAACAAGGGAGCAATAGGAGGGTAACAGATTTTTGTTATCAGTTATGAATCAGGTGAATTTCAGGGCTGCTGGCTGGGGAGGCACAGGAAAAATGAGCGCCAGAACATCCTTGAGAATGTTCAGGAATGTTCAGAAAGCGAGAACCACTGAGTGTTTCCTGAGCAGTGCTCTGCCCTGGAAGCTGCTCACAGCTCCACATCTGAGCACACTCCTGCAATGCACCACTAAAGAGTCTCCTAAATGAGCCAGTCCTTTATCAGGATAATGAATAATTCCAACCTTCTCTCAGCGTTTCAGGTTGTTCTCATTTGTACAAAGAATGTATTTGCTTGCTGAATAGAAAGTTCAGCCAAGTTTAAGGTACAGACAGGCAGAAATAATAACTCTGTACATCTGAATAGCACTTGTGGTCATCAGTGCAAGACTAATTAATACAAGAACTACTTTGGCATCATACTTTGACTTCCAAAGAGGACACTATACAAACATGATACAGTTGTTTATGAAGACATTTCTATAGCAAAAAAAAAAACCAAACTAAAACAAACCAAAGATGCTAAGCATGCTAACCACCTGGACCACTTATTTCCTCAAAATAATTCTACAACCAAAAAGATTTGACATTTTAAATTATTAAAGTGTATGCTTTAGAAGCAGATATTTCATTTCCAGCAATACGGTTTTTGCATATATCTTTTTTTAAGCCGTATTTTATGCAAAAAAGGAGCTGCCATCATAGGAATGTGTTACAGGCAAATGTTAATGCCCTTGATGTATTTCATTTTAGAGAATCCAACCCCTCTATTCCTTTGTTCAGTTTTCAGAACAGGCTACTTGATTTTGAAAAAGAAGCTCTAAAATTCTCATGCTTGTGTCACTAAACCCAGATTAACATAATCTTGGCTGCTGTGCATCACTTGAAGGCCTCATTAGCTTCAGTTCTAAGTACATTAGCCCAGGACCTAACGTTAAATAACTGAGTTATTTAATAGTTCTGATAATTATTTCATTGTGTTTCCTGCACTTAATTAGTAAATAAACATGCAGAAAGCAGCAGCAAAAGGCACTGAGCTGTCCAGCCTGAGAAGGAAGCCCTGGAGCTCTGCTCCCCACTGAGCATTTCCCTCTCCACACAGAGCTGGGCACTGGGAACTCCCTCCCCCATTTGACTTCACTTCTGACTGTCCCGTTGCTCCTGTGGGACATTACTGGATGGATAAAACCCATCTGCCAGGGCAGCCACACAGGGAAAGCACAACGTTCAAGCACTTGGTCAGGAGCAACCAAAAATTGTTTCCTCCATGTCAGCGGAGTGCCCAGCTGCTTACACACAGAGTGCTCCTGCTCCACTAAGCTGAGATGATAACAAGCTTCTTACACCAGCTTAATATAAGAATATTTATACAGAAATAAGTGTAAGCACTGGACATAATCTAGCAATCACACTGAAGCAATTCTAACAAGCAGCTCCTTTTGTTTATTATAGATAATACTAAAAAACAAATTTTACTGGGCAGGTGATATACAAAGAACTGGAAGTTTTTTCCCAAGTTACTGTTGTTGGGAAGAAATTATGAATATTAATTAATATTTTCTACCAATTTATTTACTAATATGAGTTTACAATAGATCACCTAAAAACCTGCAACAACATCCAAAGACTTTTAAAACTGCTATAAAAATTATATACTTCTAGTTTTGGATGTTTTTATCACTGTTTAAACACTGGATGTGTTTATCCAGTAAATTGCCCTTAACTGCTGTTGTGTATGGAAATTATATTTTTGAATACTTGAAAGCTTAATTACTAATCAACAATGGCTATAACATTGTAAATCTCCCAGTTTGCTGTGTTATGTTCCAGAACAATTACATGATGCAGCTGTGGGGTCCCTTACAAACATAACCTCACCACAGTGAACACTGCAAAATGTTTCCAGGAATGGGAAGAACAAGGAAGATCCAAGTTGTTGTTTGTTCACATGAGGAACATGAGAGAGCCAATGAAGTTTTCACTGATATGCAGAATTATCTGCTGGGGTTCTGACTCATAAGCAGCTTGTTGCTATATTTAGCACCAGAGGAATGTTTACTTGAGTACCTCTCCTATAACAATAAATAAGATTTTACTGAAATCTGTGGAATGTACTGTTAAGGATTTCAGGGTGTGGGACATAATGCAGGCAAAGCCCAAGACCCCCAATTAACCAAAGAACCCATTATAAAACTTAAAATAACCTCTCAGTTGACAGAAACTGGGAGTTGTTCACAATTCTGTCATCTCCCTTATCTAAACATTCATAAGGCCAAAACATTCTTACCTGGAGTCAGTCACCCATGACCAAGTGCCCATGTAATTGCATTAAGGGATTTGGTGATCTCACTTAGATGAGGCCTCCCAAACACTTCCCAAACCCAAACCTGAGCCCTGCAGCCTCGAATTACTGAATTTTCCATCAGAAAGCAAATCTAGATAAGATTTTTTTAAAAAGTTCACCAGTCCCAAGCCTGAGCCCTGTGGTGTCACCCTGTGTCCCCCCAGCTGAGCCAAAGGGAATTTTGGGCACTGCTCTGTATCAAGGCTTGTTCTGCCTCCTCCTGTTGGAGCACACTGCAGCCAGGGCTTGTTTAAACAGCTGCCAATTGGAAATAAATATAGTTTTGTATTGCTAGAAAAAACTCAAGGAACACTGTGGTTTACAGAGAAAAAGCCATGATGTTCTGGAAGGCACCTACAGAATAAGCTCTAAGCAGATCCTCAGCTACAGATACTGGCCTGGGACAGGCATTTGGTTATGAAGGAGAGAACAAATGGGTTTGTTAAAGAACAGATTGATTTTGGAAAAATAATTTCAGGAGTTAATTCAACGGGTTAACCATGGCTGATCAGATCACACTAGGAGAAATTAGTAGAGCATAAAGTATGAAGAGAAATTTGAGTCATACTAACACAGTGGGATTTTATTACTTACCTAAAAGTTTCAAAAAACTGGTTTACAACCATAGTAGGCTCATAAACAGAAAAGGAAACAACCAACAAAACCACAAATGCCTTTTTCAATTGATAGCATGACCTAAACCCATGAGTTTATTTAAAACACTACATTACGATGCAAAAAAGAACCAGAAATAAACAAAAACATTCCTCTTTACTTCAACTGATTGGTCTAAAAGTAATTAAATCCAGGAGAGCTCTTCTGCTGCCATAACAGGACTGGATGCTGATATTTCCCATGCAAGTGAGACACAAGCCATCCCTTTGTATAATTACAAATACAAAGGGCCAAGAGTGGTGCTGAACCAGCCTCCATCCCTGCCTGGGGCACTGCCCAGGCACCCGCAGCTCCCAGCAGAACCCACACCAACATGAAATGCGGCAGCTTCAAAACATAAAGCAGTAACCCAAAAGCAGAATGTAGGATTGACAAGTTATTTCATTAAGAGCAGCACACTCACCAGACTAATAAACACCTGGAAAATCCTTGCTGGTCACACAAAACTCCCAGGAGATAAAAAAATGAGTTTTCCTGGCTGAAGCATTATCATTGCTATGTAGATACCTTTCATTAAGTGCCTCCTACTTTCACTTAGAATTTCTTACTAATGTTTTTCCCTTTTTAATCCTTAAACCACCAAAAAGCCAAGCTCAAGCTGCAATTCTGCCTTTTCCCCATCCCTGGTTGTGGTTTCCAGCCTTCTCACAGCTTTTCTTCAAAACTGGGCAATTTCCTGCAGCCAGGCTGTGCCACTGGGCCGGCTCAGAGCAGGGAAGGGGCTCCTCACTTCTCCTCCTCACCAGTCCCCCCTCTTGTACCACTGCAGGCATTTCTGAGAGCACGGGACAGACAATAGCAAGGGGCTGAGCTAAAATCAGCTATTTTTTCAAGTGAGGTAGATTTTAACCCAGATCACTTTTGCAATCCCTTAACACCAGTCACATGAGCGCTGGGTACACACAAAGGAAAGCACCGGGAGACGGGAAAAGGTAACAGGCAGGAACAAAAGAATCAAAGTCTTTTCACAGCAGCTCTGATATTCTAAAGCGACACCAAAGCCCAAATAAAATCTGAAGCAACTTCCAGCTAACGACACTGCATGAGAAGAATTATACATGGAAAACTACAACAAGAAACTTTATAGCAAAAACTTCAGACCCAAGCAAGCTATTACCTGCACAACAGCAGTCCCGGGGAACAGAGGCTGCCCCCATCCTCAGGTTGTTTAAATCTTGTCCTTAATTAGGGGGTGGGAGGTTCAAATCGCCTTTGGAGAATTTAAAGAGACAAATGCCCCCCAACAAGCAATAACCATTTCCGTCACAGAGCCCCAAATTTCAGCAGAGATGGAGGCCAGAGAGCTCCATGCCAGTTCCACCCCTTCAGACTGCAGGGAAACACTCAGTGAGGTCTGGAATGACCTTCTGGTGCAGCTGGGAAAGCCTGACCTTTCCTGTGCCATCAGACACCTTCAGAGGTGACACAGCCACCGCTGGCCCTGAGCTCCCTCTTGCTGCTCCTCGTTCTCTTTCTCTTGTGGACAGTCTCACGTGTCTCCAGCTCTCTGTGAAGATTACAGTGCTCTCTCCTCTGGACTTCAGCTCTCTCTTCTTGCTAGGTTCTCCTTGGACAATTTCATCCACAGATTTCCATACTGTTTCTACTCTGAAATTTTAAGACTGTCAAAACCACCATGTTCTTTAAAAAAATGTATAATAACCACTCCTGCAAATGGAACCTATACTCTCCTACACATGAAACTTGCATTTTTTGTCCCATCCTTCTCACTGGACTTGTGTCACCTTCCTGTAATGGAACAAGCATCTGCCAAGTGCCTGGGCTCATGTTCCTCCTGTGCAGGAGAGGGTTTTGCATTGGCACCTTTGGATTCATGCTGAAGACTCATTAAAGAACATGATGACAAAGAGTTCTGACCCAGAAATGGGCAATAATATCCACTGATATGGCCGATGAACTTAACTTGCCCTCAGCCTATAGACTTTGCCCTCTTTGCACAATTTCTATTGATCTTCAAACACATGGCTGAGAACTGGTGCTCAGTGCTGGTCCCTAAGTCAATGTGGCAGCAGGAAAGATAAAAGCCCTGCCAATTTTCACAATATAAACTGTCACATTCATCAACCAGAGCACTTGTAGGTAGTGGAGAGTTATAGGAGAGAACATTACTGGAAATCTCTCACTGCCACATTTGTGCCCTTTGTCCTGCTGGAGCTGGGACACTGCAGGTGAGGATTGGCTCAGCAGACTGACCTGGCAGACAACTGGTCTTTTTTTAACCCTTATTAATTTTGTATCACAAAAAGCTATAAGGATGCTGAACAAATCCACTTTGCATGTGGATAAAGTGAGGGAAACAAACCCCTGCCACCCTGAGAGCCACCTCTCCTCACACTAAATCAAGTCCAACGTGTCTTCTCCTGGGCTGAGCTTCCAACTCACCTTCAGCCACTTGTGTGATTAAAAATAGACAATTGTGCATGTGCAGAAGATCCGAGTTAATCTTGCTTCTCACTATTTTAGCACATGCCATCTTCATTCATTTATAAAAGGGACTAAGTGGACAAGCAAAGAATTTTGATTATTGCTTTTCACAAGTAAGTTCAGTGTGAGCAATATTTGAGGAACTAACAGACACAAAATGAAGAATAATTCAGAGCAAACCAAACATGTAGGAGAAGAGCAGATCGTTGTTTTCTGCAGTATTTTACACAGTCCCATCCTGCTGGAACTGTGCTGGATGACAAGGATGCATATTTGACTTCAGAGTCAGGTTTTTCTCTCACAAAAGATAAACATGCAGTCGATTTCAGTGAAAGTTACTAAAAACTCTTAAGTTAAACCCAAATATTGAGTGAACCAAAATCAACACAGGGAGTATACCAAAAACATCCCTGCTGAGCATAATTCTTCTCATTGCTCAAAGCTGCAATACCTGCTTTTCAAGGTATTTAACTCTCAGTCATTTAAATAACATGATGAAATTATATCATAAAATTAGTTGACATACTAAATAACTGCATCATACCACTGGTTTATCCCCTTCGAAAGAAGCTGTTAGCTCCTGTAAAAGGACACACTTGTAAAATGTGTCCCTTTATTGTCCCCAGAAATGGGCTTTAGTGGAGTTAGCACAGGAAAAGTTAGCAAAGGAAAAACCTTTGGTCCAGATGTGGCCATGGAAATCCCTCCATACCCCCTAATAAATGATATGAGCTACCCACAGGGCAGAACAGTTAAATACAAAGTAAAAATCCATCTCTTTCTGGTAAGTGCAGCTATTATTAATATGCTGAACAGGCAATGACCATGGATGAACATTCCACAAGTTTTTCTCTTATTCTTCCATTGAACAATTTGAACAAAGATTTCGTAACATGATCTTTAGCTTTAATCAGGCCTCTTTTGTCCATCTGCTGGAACTCTTCATTAGCATTACTAATGCCTTCACCACGTGCATTATTTCCATCAAAATGAACTTTATTTCCACCCAGAAATCTGCTTGTTGAAGTATGGGCTATGGAGAGAGACATTTCACTTATAATTATTCATTCCCTGCACTGTAGAATTCTTATCTGTTAGGGGTTTTTATCATGTACAGAAATGAGAAACACTGTGATAGAGCTTTCTTTATAGACAAAATAAATAAAATAGGAAAGTTCCCAGCCTGACCATTAAATGCCCAGTTTGGTTCTGTCATGCTTTGAGCAGCCTTGGGCAGCTATAGAAATGTGGTCTATTAAAGAAATTGCTGTGGTATTTAGTTTTTGTGAAAAGCTGTGAAGATGTACAAAAGCAGGATAAATAGAAACCTCTCTAGTGCTGGATGTGGTCAAGGGAAGCCTTACAGTAAATAAAAGGAATTTATTTTGAGCTGTTCAATCATGTTTGAGAAGCAAATTGTGCTGTGAGATACGAACATCAAAAGATATTTTCTAAACAATTTGGGGAAGATCCCACAGCAGGATAAGCTGAGAACTCAGCCATGGGGCTGTGGGGAGATGTGCCCAACAGAGAGGAAAAGCCTCCAGGAGCCTTCCAGGGCAAAATGAAAGTCCCAGTGGGAAGAAACAGGTTTTCAGTTTCCTTCTGCAGAACTGCAGGCAGTGACAGAATTGCACTGTCAGAGACAGACAAAACAGAGGTGCTGGGTGCCTAAACCACCAGAGATGACAGAAAAAGAGTGAAAAATGAGGAGCTTTTACTGAGACCTTGAATACTCTATTTAAATCCACAGTTACTGTTGGGATTTGACTCTAAATCAAAAAGATGTACTACATTGTTCAAAATTGTAAGTAGGGTAGCACATATGAGTAATAATAATTGTATGTTTAAAAACTGGAATACGGTGTTTAGTGATAATGTTAACATTTTCAATCTTTCTCCTCTCTGTACAGATCATTTCCAGTTCTTTCAGGCTTAGAAGAAAACTCATAAAGTATTATGAGAAATAAATGTGTTTTATTTGACATTTTATTAACATTTATTTAACATTAAGCAGTTGTGTCCTAGAATATAAAATGTTGGGGAAAAAAAAGAAGTACTAATGGAAAAAGTTCTGATTATTCTATGGAATAGCATATTTGAAAAGGGAAAAAAGATAATCAATTATTAACTAATTACCATGACTTCATATATCAGCAGTTTGCTTAGTTTTTCTTGTGAGAAAAATCCAAAATCAAGCAAAATAATTTCTTGTATTTTTTACATTGTCCTCTGAAATAACCCTGGGGTATTTTTTATATATTCCTTGTTTCTAAAAAGCATGAATGGAGCAAGCACTATATTTTCTTACTGTTCTGTTAAAACCTGAAAGCAGAAATTCTTTTGGAGAAAATAAACCTCATTGGGATCTAGAATTATAGACTGAGGGGTCAAAATGGAGAAAAGAGTGACAAGACAATTCACCTAAATCAGTTCACTGCTTCAAGGAGGGGAAATGCTTCTAGGGAAGTAACACTTTGGAAAATATAAACCTTAAAACTGTATTGATGTTTTGTTTCCTAAGTATTAGGGGAGCCTGGCCTGGAGTAAATTAAAATCCCTAATGATTTTTCCCAGATTAAAACAACTATTCAGTTTAATGAAAAAAGTGTCTTAACACAAGTAAACTTCATACTGTATCATTTAATAACTGTAGAGCTTGTCCAGCTTTAGATTTTAAATCAGAGCTGGATTTAGTCAGTCAGGTTGAACTGGAGGTTTGCTGTAAGCACAATTACCTCCCCAACATATTCAACATGAAATCTTTCCTGAACAATAGGTGGGAAACTCAACTTCCTCTTCCTACAAGGCAAAACGTGTAGGTTATCTTGGAACTGGAAAGTTTAAAGCCCAATAAATGAGCTGTGGTGCAGCCACCTCACAGCTGGTTAAACACAGACTGCAGCCAGGGAGAATTAACCTTGCTGAACTGTCATCCTGAGCCATTCAAAGGAATGTTCAGAATCAGTTTTAATTAACAGTTGTTAAAAGGTTAATGTAAGATGTTTTAATGTGCCTTAGAATCACTGACAAATTTTATGATAGTAATTTCTTGTGGCTTCATTTACAGAAACACTACAGAGTGTTCTATTATTGCCTCTAGAAAGCCAGGGGATTGTGGTTTAGATTAAATAAAGTTTTAGCAAATAAATAATTCTTTGAATTATCAGTGAGTGGATTTTCTGTGGATTTGAGTTTGCAAATAAATAATATTTATTAAGTAGTCTGAGAAAGTATTGTTTAGGAAGTGAGGTAGCTTTGTCAATAGAGACCATCTATTCATATGCAATTAACGCTCTTCATTTATTTTAATTGCTTAGCAGTTAATACTTCTAATCCTATTTTCCCACCTGTTAAGATAAGTTATTCAACCCCAGCTTTCCTTGTTATTTACCACATTCTCATGCACTGTCAACAAGCTTAGACTGCTTTCCATCTGAAGATAAATTCAGGAATTTTTAAAAATTCCTAAATGTAAATCGATTCCAACTAAAACTGCAAAAAAGAGGAAGAGACAGGAGAGTAAAAACTGACTGCAGTGATGACACTGATCAAGAAGAGAGCAAAGCTTCCAGCTCACCAGGAGCATGGGAAGGATTGTGGTGTGTTCTCCTGGTACAGTGGTTGTGCTAATGACATAGAATTTCTGGATGAAAAGCTGGGAATGTACTGCTGGGTGACTTAGCAACATACTTCATGTTTGTGGTTAAGTTAAACACTGTGTGTTTTCTCTTCTGGTAGCATACAGAGTAATTACTTTTTTCTTTTTTTTTTTTCTTCCAGTGCAGTTAGGACAAAGACTACAGTACTGTTAACTTTCTTCTTCAGTTCTAGGAATGTGGAGACCAGAACGTTTCCCAGGGACTGAAAACTGAATCTCTGCTCTGGTGATCTGTCAGCTGCACTTTTCAAGCAGAAGCCTATGCCTTGTGTGGCAAATGGAAATTCTACCACAGAATTATGAATTCTCACAAATCCAGCATCATTATCTTTTGGGATATATGAGCGAGTGCCTTCTGCAGCTCTGCATGACTGAACTTTTGGTCTGTTTAGAGGAAGAGTGTGAAGAGCTGTAAGATCTCATACTGATGGGTTAGCCATCCTCAGAGGCCTGTTTCAGTTCAGATATAAAATCATGCACGTTTTGGGGAGGCTCAGAATGCCTCATGCTCATCAGTGCCCGATCATTTTGCTGTCAGGTCATTGTGTGGTCTCTGAGCTGCTGTGGCTGTGTGACTGAATGGAACTGAGATCACACCTAAGGAGAAATGTCAGCACTGACAGAGCAGCGGCTCTTTGGAGTTACGTTTGCAGTGTTGTGAAACACTGATATTTGTAATAAATAGTTCTGGATCCATTTGCTTCAGAGATGAAGCCAAGTTAAGAACAGTTTGTACAACTACTCGTTTCCACCCTCAGGCCACGCTGTTGCTCTCGGAGTTGAGCCAAAATGCTGCATTGCAGTCTGCCAAAATGAGGTTTGTCTGCCTGCCTTAGGCAGAGCTGGGGTTTTCTAGAGGGCTTTTTCTTTGTTTCATTTTGATGTTGAGGGGCTTTTCCCTGTAATTTTTTCCTGATTGGGATAGCTATGTTATTTCTCTTCACTCCTTTTGTTTGGAACTACCTGCAGAGTTTATATGGTCATAAAGGTCCTCAGTTCATACATGGAATATTTGCTTCTCAGTCCTGGAAACTGGAGTGGGGTGGGGGAAGAACTCTAAAATGCAGCAGTATGACTAAAAACATTTTCAAAAAGAAAACAACAGGCTTTAACTTCTGCTGAGGAGGCTGTGAAGTGGATCTAATGGCACTTGATCTATGGCAAGCTTTTCAAAAGCAGGTCTCCAGCAAATCCTGGAGCAATGTTTTGTAAATCCTGGAGCAATGTTTTGTACAACACAAACAATTTTAAGCCACAGCTGAAATCTCCAAATGGAGACTTGCAAAGCATTTGTAAATCAGAGTTTAAAAAATGAAATAACTCTGGTAAGCAAGCAGCCATGTGTCCCAGGAGAGCAGGCAAACCCAGGAAGGGGAACTAAGAGCAGCTGTGGGATGACTTTTCATCACATGATGCAGCTGCAGCCCGATGGTTGCACATCTTTTCTCCATTGCTCAGACAAAGGTACATTAATTACAATGTACCACACCGAAACAGCAAATCCTCTGTGATGTTTTCAGTGATGTGTGGTGTCCCCACACCTGACTTCAGTGGTTTTTTTAATGTTTTGCTAAAATCAGGAATGTGATCTGAATTTTACTCCATCAAAACTGAATTAACTCAAGGCCTGGCTGTACATTTGCTCAGTTTTCTTGATTTCTCACAAGTGCACTTGCTTTCACTCACACCACAAATTATTTTTGGCATGTTGTGCCAGCTGCTCCTGAATCTTAGAGGTCAGTTAATGTAAAGGTTTTACTGAAGAACACTTGGCTCATGCAGTATGAGCAGCATTGTGGCAAATTTGGAACATTTGAGGACAAAAAAGTTCTTGAGCACTTAAGTTATGCTGAACCAATAGTGCTACAGAATTTGGTTTAAAAACTCTTAAATTTATGCATAGAGATGCCAGGCTGTTGGAAATTCTTCTGTCTTCTCTGAATGTGGACTGACTGAACTTAGTGCTCCAGATACGGGTGCTGCTTAATACAGAAAAATAGAGACGAAGAGAAAACCCAAAATGGTCATTAGAGCTAATTGAAAAGAAGGAAAAACCAGATTTGAACATTTCTTTTTAACAAACCATTGTTAAACTGGTGCTGTAGAATGGTATCCTGTAAACTACAAGTGGATGTAGTTGGAAATAACATGACATTGCCTGACATGGCAAACAAATTATTAAATTCATGATTACTTGATTAATTTCATCATTACAACTTAGGTATGGTTAAGATGGTATTACAAACTATGTCCAAATAATTATTGTTAAAATCAACAGAATGAGAAAAAGGAAGGTTTATACAGGAGGGAAGAGATGGATCTCAAAGGAAATTTTAGAACAGAGCAGCTAGCCAGAGCTGGCCTATTTTATAATTTCCTAACTTCTGCTGCCAAGATTCTACTTTGAGTTCAAGACACCTGCCAGTTTTAGAGCTGTCCTTTTATTTGAAAGCTGGCGTTGTCAGATTTTATCAACAGGTGTTCATTGCTGGATTGAAAAGGTAAATATTTCCCCCAGTACTCAGGTAAGCCTCAGACAGTCACAAGAAATTGAGAAACCCCTGAATCTCAGGTTTGTATCACTGTGAATGTATTAGATACAGATTAGAAATTCACTATTCCGTCTTGTTTGCCTTTTGGGACTGTCTCCTAGGGGGCAACAAACAGATACATTTCTATCTGAATGTGAACTCCAAAGGACTGCCCTTGTACCTCCAAAACAACAGATCATGATGGTGTTCATGGCTGCTTTTTCAACATAATTTAGCAGGTATAGATTCAGCTATACCAACGCAAAACATGCATTTTTCTTTTAAAAATAGACACACTATTGATATGAAGACATCTGTCAACATGATGCCTTTAATAAGCAGACGTGACCCATGATTTTCCTCTGTCCATGCTGATACGTCCTGAGAGTCCTTCAGTTTACACAGCGAGGCTCGGCCGAAGGGATTCTGGAATCCACAGGAATGGTTTGAACAGTTTTCCATTGCTGTAATCCATGGGCACGGCCAGATGACTCAGATATCGTTCAGCCTGGAGGCAGCTTTGGGGTGCTCTAAGCGGCCTTCCAAAACCCACCGGGAACTTTCATCAAAGACTGGGCAAGACAATTTACCAGAGCACGTAGTGACAAGACCTGGTGGAATGGGTTCAAACTGGAAGAGCGAAGGTTTCGATTCAATATGAGGAAGAAATCTTAGTAGAAATCCTTCCCGGTGAGAATGGGGCGGCCTCAGCACAGGCTGCCCAGAGCGGCTGTGGCCGCCCCTGGATCGCTGGGCGTGCCCAAGGCCAGGTGGGACGGGGATTGCAGACACCTGTGCCAGCGGCAGAGTCCCGCCCACGGCAGGACGGGCAGTGCCGGCCCCTCCCAGCGCCCCGTGCCATAACCCCGGGCCGGGCTGCGGCTGGGCCCTTCCTCGCTCCGCTCCGGGGGCGTTCCAAGCTCCCCTCACGGCTCCGCCATTTGCTGCCCGCTGCCGCAGGGCGCAGGCGCGCGCCGCCCGCTCAGGCGCGGTGGCTCGGGCGGGCCGTGCGCGTGCGCGGCGGGGCCGGGGGAGCAGCGGAGCCGCCCCGGGCGGAGCGGGCGCGGGGGGCCCATGGGGCCGGTGCGGCCGTGAGCGCTCGGCTCGGCTCGGCTCGGCCCGGCGGGGGCAGCCCCGCGGAGCCATGGACGGACACGCGGCTCCGGGCGCGGGCGGCGAGGAGCCGCTGAGCTCCGGCAGGATGAACGCGAAGCGCGGCGGGCGCGCCGCGGAAGAGGAGAGCCGGAACAAGCCCAAGCTGGTGAGCGCGCCGGGAGGCGGGCGGGGAACGGCCCCGGCTCGAGCAGAGGCTGCAGCCGGAGGAGGGGGCGCGGATGCGCCGCTTCCAGCGCGGAACGCGGGGCGTGGGAGCCTTCCCGGGGATTGGCGGCTCCGCGTTCCGCGGTTCCGTGCGGGTTCGGGGGAGGCAGCGCCCAGAAGGGCCGGGCCGCGGTGCCGCTGCTCGGGGCCGGGCGGGCTCCGGGGCGGTGCCGGGGTGGGCGCTGAGCGCGGGCGGCAGCGGAGTTCCCACGCTCGGGAGGGGACGGGGACAGCGGCAGGGACAGCGCCGGGGACAGCGGCAGCGCCGCTCCGCAACCTCTGCCCCGCTCCGCGGCCGGAGGCGGGTGCGGCCGGCCCCGCTGAACCATCCAGAACCATCGCGGTGATCGCCATGCGAACCACGTGCTTGCCAATGGAACCTCTCACTTCATGGGAAAACAATCTCGGAAACTGGGTGGTGTCTGATGGTTTCTTGGAACGTAAATCCTGTTTAGGACTGCAGTTTGCTTATAATGCCTGTGCTCTTTGATTTTTTTACTGACAGACTTGATAAATCAAAATACAGGTAGAGTTCAAGGCAGCATCACTGGGTTGTATCACAGTTCATACATGCAGCAGTAGCAAAACCTGCAATGTGACAGTGTTTACCTTTGGTTGTTTACATGTG
The DNA here is from genome assembly GCA_019023105.1 of Diglossa brunneiventris. Classification (NCBI taxonomy): domain Eukaryota; kingdom Metazoa; phylum Chordata; class Aves; order Passeriformes; family Thraupidae; genus Diglossa; species Diglossa brunneiventris. The sequence continues at coordinate 1,856,998 of CM032357.1, read as the reverse complement.
TCACTCGCACGTGTCGAATGGACCCTGTTTAGCTCAGTTCTTGCTGTGTTTCCAAAAGCAACAATGTAGCAGACGCTTGTAACTCTTGAGTCCTCTTCTTGGAGAGAGTGGCTAAAGTTACAAACTTTATTTAACCTGTTGCAAGGGTTTTCCCCGATGCTGGTAAAACTAAGTCAGTATTGAAGTTCTCCCACCATGTGCTCCTTTAGTGAGTGTAGAGCTTTTAGATAATCAGCCTGACTACTGCAGTTTGGGTTCTTCTTGTTTGTTTGGGTTTTTCTTGTTTTGTTTTTGTTGCTGAACATGCAGTAAGCGTTTGTGGAAGTTGGTAAATATATAACATTGAGGCATAGAAAAGTTACTGAACCTGTAATTGTTTCAGAGGATGGCAGTCAGAAGCTGAATGACTTGAACTGCACTTGTATTAAAATTGACAAAGTGTATCTTGGCAAAAGATAAACACATGTGGTGTCTTTGTTTTGTTTCATGGTGTTATTGGAAACAAATTCGCGTTTCCTTGCATAAAATAAACTTTGCATAAACAGCACCTTTGGGTGTGTTTATACTACCCCTACTATTTCCTGCTAAAGTATCTAAGATACTTTCTCTGCCTGAAGATTCCTCAAGGGAGCTGATTCAAAAATCACTCAGGGAAGTGCTTCTCTTGGTAGCTGTGAACATCAATTTGAATTTTGCTCTAGCACAAGAGAACTCTGTTCTGATAGAAACACATAATTTGAAAAATCAAAGTGAAATGAGCTCAAAATTGGGTTGAACAGGATGACCATTTCCATTGCATGGCCTATTCACTTATTTTAGAATCACTAGAATAAACTTTCATTGCTCCATTGAGTGGAAAAAAGAACATTATGTTAATATTTGACTTCATTCACAGCAGTATGCATTTGTTTCTTGAGGGGGTGGATGATTGCAGTCCGGCAGCGCCCTGGATCAGAGCAGGGATATATTGCTTAAATCAGAGCCTTCTGAAAGATAGTTTTGCCCTGGGGTCAGTGGCCTTTGATGATGGGATTGAGTGAGTGGGTTGAATAGGAAAGCAGATTTTTTTTTCACTCTGGACGTGATGTACCTGACACAAACAGAAATTTACTTTTGAGGGAGAAAAAGAGCTGGGATTCAGGTGTGCTTTAAATTGAGTTGGGGTGACTGGACAGCCAGATTTACCAGTTATTACCATGGGTTTGTAAGGGAAAAACAAGGCTGTGGTCAGGGAAAGGCTTCATCCATGATACAGGAGAGTAATCCTACAGAATTTTGCTGGCTTTAATTGGAGTGAGGAGTTGGTTCTGCTGGGCTGGCAGTGCCCCCAGGCACTGGGAGAACTTGCATCTCATCCCTGTTCTCTTCTTTGTGCATGATAAAGATGTGTTTGGGACCTGTGGCAAAGAAGCCACGCTGTCACTGAGCTCATATCCAAAGTTCCTCACAGCTGGGTGTGGAGACTTTCTTGGTTCATCTTTGCAACTTACAATTCATGGAGTTTCAGTGGAGTTGCAGAGATGAATCAACCTGCAGTCCCTGTCATGTGTTGGGTGCAATTCCAGGAGCTCAGTGTGCTGACAGCCGTGTGCCTCCTCCCAAACTTATTTCACACATCCAGGGGAGTGCTGAGCAAGGGCTTGCTGGGAGAGGCTGTGCAGCTACGCAGAGGAGAAAGTATTTCTGGTTCCTGGCACAGGAGCTGAAATTAGGCAAATCCTTGGGAAGAAGTCCAGAGGAATGATATTTTTATGATAAAAATGGCTCTAGGTGACAGAGGGCTAGGAACAGAAGTCGTTATCCTGAGGGAAGGGAAACTAGAATAGAAAGGTGGAAGGTTTTGATTTCCCGTTCTCTTCATCTGAAACTAAAAGCTGTGCAGTGCTGCTCTGCTGCAGCGGTGCAGTGCTTTGTTAGTGGGGTTTTTAGGGCAGCAGCCTGATCAATGGCACTTTTCCTGATGGACAGGAAGCAGGACTGGGCTGTTGGGAGAGAATCTGTGCTGGGAAGGAAAACAATGCTTAAAGTATTTCCCTGTAAGACAATTGACTATATACACAATTAATTAAGGGTGGGCTGTATCAGGACTACTAATTCATTTCTTTTCTGCTTTAGGTAGTTGGGAGTGGTGTTCAGGTTTCATGCAATTTGCTGAATGTGACTGAGCTGCACAATGAGAATTTAGTTCCAGTTTTTATAGTAGTAAAGTAGTTTGTAGACTGGAATATTTTACTCAAGTTTGCTATCAGTGTTAAGAGCACCTGGACTCAGCTGCTGCTGAGGCAGCTCTGGTTTGGTGTTTTGAGCTTTGTTTTTTTCCCTCTTTTTTTTCTGGCTTGAGGACTAGAGGTTGGAATAAGTGCCTGGTATTCTTGTCGTCATTTTTGTTTACAGTGAAATGGGCAAAAAAAAATCTAGATTGTTTTGGCAAACAATCATCTGATCTCACGTCAGCCCTGAGAATAGGCTGGCAGGAGGTGGCAGAGAGCAGTTCATGGGTTTGGCAACATGCTAATTTGCTTTTTTAAAGCATGCCTGTTCTGCTAGGGCAAACACACTAAATTAAGGTTGTCAGGGAGATTGCTGGGATTCCTCTGTTGGTTAATGCTTAACTCAGATGTTCTTTGCTCTCCTCCACGCTTCAGTCACATGGGAAATAGATAATTCTGTCAGACACCTAGGAAATGGGAGTGCTTGAGGGTGGCAGCTCTGGTTTGACAGAGCTGGGGTAGCTTACCAAGGGCCTGCCAAGTTGAGCATCTTTTTGTTTGAGAAGTTGAAGTCAGACTTGACAAAAATTCATGGCAGAAGAAGGGGAGACAGAGGTCATAAAAAGGAGCTGGAGAGGTGGCTAAAAGGGGAAGATGATTTGAAGGATGATGAAGTGTTTGTTGTTCAGAGACACTGAGATCACTGTTGTTGGAAGTTTTCGAGCTCTGAACCTGGTTAGAGTCTTTAGCATGCTGATGTGAATTTGGTGGGTGACCGTGCTTTTTGGGCTGTCCTGAGAAAAGAAGTGAGATCCTTTCAAACATCTGTGGTTCTGCGAATCAGCGCTTGAAAAGAGGTGCTATAACAGAGTTTGGGGTGCTCTGGGAGTGGTAGAGCACTGCCTAACTAGAAATTAACATGACCGGTGGTTTTTGGTGGTGTTTTTAATTCCAGTGAACATCTCTTGTCACTGTAGGATTAGCAGAAGCTCGTGGTGGCCAGGACATGCTAACACTCACTGCTTTACCCCCAGGTTCCCTCCAGGTCTGTGTGGGAGCTGTTCAGTGCAGGATTCTCCACTTCCTACAGAGCACATTTCTGAAAGGGGCTGCCTTCTGAGTGTGGTGTGGCCTTTAAAATCAGATTAGGAGAAAGATGTTGTGTAACTTGTAAAACAAATTGTTAGGGGGAAGAGAGAGCTCCTTTAATTGGAGAGCAAGTGGATTTGGTGATTCACCCAAGGAGCATCTCATATTTTGTTTTAAAAGCAGAAGTTGTTTGTGCTTAACACTGAAGTCTTTTACACCATGTGAGCTTTGAGAAAAGCTAGGAACTCAACATTCTGACTAATGTGCCATAACCTGGAATCAAAGAGTGGGATAAAAGTTTTTATGGAGTCCCTTTAAAACAGAAGCAAGCTGGGTGTGCTTGGGAGAGGCTTCCCAGCTGTTCTGCACCACCCATATCAGAGCAGGAGTGGAGTGATTTAAATTGTGCCTATCAATCCTTGTCAGACAGACTGTGTGCTGCAGGACCCAAGGGGAAAAAAACAAAACTCTGTTCTTTTTGCATGACTCCTTTAGATATCTGTGCACTGCATACGTGAACTATGAGTCAGGTTGAGCAGAGATTTCTGGCAATCAAATCAAATGTCTTACATTTGAAATCACAGTGACTCTGAGTGAGATCGGTGCATGCCTGCAGACAGTTCTTGTTTCGAGTGTATGTTTGAGGAAGAAGTGCACCAAATGCTTGTGTTCTCAAAGAGTCTTGGTATTATTAGCTCAAAGTCAGGATATTCCAGCAAGTGAAGCTGTCCTGGGGTGACTTTATGATGCTGGTATCCCTATTGGTCTGTCTAACCCAGAAACAATTTTGCACCTTTAAGGCTGGTTCTGAGAGCAAGGAGTGGGGAAGAAGCACCACACAGTTTTTCTCCCAGATTTGCCCTAAACCAGGACAGAAACTATCGAGGGTGCAACCATTACTGTAAAGTAAAATTAATGTCTTCTGGAACTTCTGTTACTTGGAGTTGTCCTGGTCAGACACTGCTGGAGGGTAGGGCTGGCTTGGTGCTGATGTTTAGGTAAATGCTGGAGCTTTTAATGGGAATTGCTGTTGACACCATGTAAATGAGGTGATAGAGACAGTGATAAGCCTATCTGTGGTAATTAAACTTCCTGAACTACTCCTTGTGAGACAAAACTGTAGAGCACTTCTGTACCCTACAGGAAGCTTTGCGAACAGAGCAGATTCCACCCAGGCCGGGTGAAAGGCAGTGGTGAGAACTGGCAGTGTGCACAGCACATGGAAGTGGTGCTCAATGTCCGAGTGTTCCAGGATGGACTTTGGTTCTGGTGTCCCAGAATTGGGATTGCTGGTGACCCAGCAGAAGGAAAAGATCTGCTTCTCCCCGTGGAGTGGGCTACAAGGTGACTTGATGTTTTCTGCATCATTTGCAGTTCTCTGGAAGTAAACAATAAAGCAGTAATGGCTAATAACATCCCTCTGATTCTTTTCATCCTTGTCCAAATTCAGAGTACAACAAGCAATGTCAGTTGCTGCTGGAGCAACTGTCAATTTCAGTTTGTTCTTCATCAGTTTGCTTGTTCAACCTTGAAGCACAAGAAGTTAGGAAATTACTCAAAAGAGTGGTTTTAGCAGTTGCTTGCAGCTTCTATATCATTATTCCTTACAAAAAAAAAAATGCAGTAACTTCGTTTAGGAGGAAATAGGGTTTTTTTCTGAAAATCGGCTTTGGTGGTAGAAAGATAATTTTGGGAGATTGAAACAATTGGAAACCCTTCTTTAGTATTTGTGTAGCAATTGATAAAGCTGCGGGTAGACAAAGATAACTTGTCTTAAACTTGCATTTAGGTTTTGTATCAAACTGATCTTCAAATCTTGTCAGTGAAGTGGTTTTTGCTGCAGCATTGGAGGAGTGAGCAGCCCAAGGATTCCCACCTGGAGCTTCCTCCCAGGTAGATAGGTGGATGTTGTGTGACAGAAGTAGCACTAACACAGCCTGCAAGGCAAATGTGTTCTACCTGGGAACAATAAATTGTGTGGGAGAAAGGGGTGCCAGGTCAAGAATTGGCTTTTTTAGGGAGCAGCACTCTCCCTGCTCCCCTTGGTGCTCTGCTGACATCGGTTTTGTGTGGCAGTGGGACAGACAAGGTCCTGAAATGAACCTGTCAGAACCATTCCTGTACTATTTGCTCTTCTTTGATTATTTCTCAGAACCAATGAGACTGGAATTATGGCACATTATAACTCCTCCTGTTGGATGAGTTTGTCTAAAGTTAATCCACCAGTTCCATGGAATTGTGCCTGCTTTTCAGCCCTCCTCTCCTGATCACCTGTACATGATGTGATAGCAGCACAGATCTGAGAAGGATCTGCTTTGGCAGTGAAATGATATTGTGGTGTACATCATGATCTAAACCATGGCCTCTTCTGATTTATAGAAATGGAGAAGTACCTTGGAAGTTCAGTACTGGAACAAGCCACACACGGGAATTTTATGGTTTGCTACAGCTCCTGAAGGTTTTTGGTTCACCTGGGTGTGGTAATATTTGGCCTGAAGGTGTAGTGCAGAGTGTCATGTCACCACACCTTGTGTGTTGTGTAAGGCAGGATTGTTCTGAGGAGTTTCTAATGGATACAGGCTCCTCCCGTGTAAACAGGAAACCCTGGGGATAGTGAGGGAAGGGCAGTGTTGAGGTGGTGCTTGTGGCAGGCAGCTTTCTTGTCAGGCTCCCTTCCTTTGAGTGAGCCTCAGAGAAAGGCATTGGAGAAAATGATGAATGTCTGATGTGTCTGCTGCCTGCACTGTTCTGTGCATAGTGTTACTAGAAATCTTTTCAATTTGTAACAGTTTAAACTTGTTTCAAAGGCTGAAAATATTAAAGTGACCAATTAAAACCAGTGTCATTGGAAGAGGTACTGCCTTGTATTCCTTAGTGATTTTTGTGTGTGTGTAAATATATATATTAACACACTTACTGCTGCCCTACTTATAGTGGAAATATGAACTTTTCTTTTTATACCAAGACCCCATTAACACATTTAGTTTGTCCCTTTGAGTCAGAATAAATACAGAAGCACTTGCTCGAGGATTGTGGGACTTCGAGCACTGCTATCTCACAGTTTAGAACAAGTTTCTAAATAAAAAAAAATTAAATATCTGGGGAATTGTGGTGTAGAATGCCAACCCCTGGTGCTGCAGGACCGTTGCTCTTCAGCCAGGAGAGCAGCAGCTGTAATTTTAGGTTCCAAAGGCTGAGAGAATTGCAGGATTGGTGGGTGCAGGATGCTTTGAGGGACACAGCCTGGTTCGTGGTTCAGGGATTAGCTGGTCAAACGTTAATAACTTTGTCCTGGCTGGAGTCACAGGAACAAACTGCTCCATGCTATGTGTGCAGGCATGAAGGTGAGAGGAAATAACCTGAGACCTTCAATGTCCCCATGGACACCTTTTTGTCTCAATAAGTTGGTTATGTGTTCAGAGGTGGCTCTGTATAAATTCAGTTTGGGCTCAGGGATGGTGGAACAAGCCAAAATAAGTACTTGGTCAGGAGAAATGTTAGTTCTGCAGTTCATTACTCCTTCTTAATATGGCAAGGGCTGATGATGGTTGTTATAATGGCCTTTAAGGGTGCCTGTGGTTCAGTGTTTTTAATGAGTGTGGCTTTGTCAGGAGCAAATACAAAGCCAACATGAGATTCATTAGATTCTAGCCCCTAATAACAGCATACAAGCTGTTAATTCTTGTGCAGTAGAAAGTTTTCTGCTTCCTTGTCTGCATTTTGGTTCTTCATGTTCTATCTCTTGCTGTGAATTATTTTTGTCTATTAAATTTGAGTAACTCCTGAGGTACTTTGGTTTCATAATGGAGCTGTGCTGAATGTTTGCATTTGTAATTGTGTGAGTACAGGAGTAGATGACAACTTGACAGTTATTAAGAGTTGAAGTGGCTGTGTCCCAGCTGTATTAGAACAGGGAAGAATTTCCATAAAGAAGGAAGACAAAGCACACGAGGCTGAGAATATGCACTGGTGCCATGTATGTTTGAGTTTTTGTGCCAGCCACAAAGATGGCTGAGTTCCACAGCTGCCACAGGAGCTGAGCCCACTGCCATCCTTCAGGCTGGCCCTGCCCCTCCTGGGGAGCTGCACAGTGACTTTATCTGATTTGTACACACTGAAGGAAATTGTACTAATTGTAACAAATCCACAGCACTGAATTTTGTTTTCATCCTCCAGTTCATTGTAGCTTGGTGGAGATGCTCCCAAACTGGAAAGGTGAAGAGTGCAGCAGAAGGGTTTGGTGAAGTTTCTGCCTGAAAACCAGAAAGGCAATTTGCATTTTTCATATGCATTCATATTTGAACTTCAGACAAAGCTTGGGTGGATAGGACAAGCTTCCTAAATCCATTAAGGTTAGTTTATAGTGTTCTGTGATTCAGGCTAATTCCTGAATGCCTTCTAAGATAAGCAGTAATCCCATCAGTTAACATTTGATATTTCAAAAGAATTGTTTTGTGAAAAACCTTTATAAGATTCATGTAAGTGTTCAGGGATAGCCAAAGGACATTGAACACTTAAGATAAGCAAAAAAAAAAAAAGATGGTTTATCTCCTTCAACAGAAAATAACAGATTCTCCATAATCTATGACAAGTTTCTCTAATTGTCCTGAATTCCAGTTTCTTCTTAATAGGGACCCTCACCTGTACTGAAGTCAAGTGATGCCATGGGATTCCTCATTCTGAAGTACAATGTAATTCCTCTCTGTTCACATGGTGCTTCATTTCCTACTTCCCCAAAGGACAAATAATCTTCTGAGGATGCTGTTATAAACAGGAAAGAATAGGGAAGAGAACAGGAAGACCTGGAGCATGACACAGCAGCTGTACATTGTTCAACCCAATATTCTTTGCCTGTTGAGGTACATTGTGGTCCATGCCTGTGGGAATTATTTATCTTGAATTTCAGATCTGTGAGGAAAAGCCAGAGTTCCCTGCTATGACAGCAGCACTACTCATTTTTCCAAGTTTTAGTATCACATCATTTATTATTAAGGGAGAAAAAAGTGGCTTTACCACCAGCTTATTGTAATGCAGAGATCAAATACTGCTCTGATTAAGTACTTGCTCTTTACTTGTAGGTCTGTCTTGGAAGACAGACAACATTATTCTAAGAAGTTGTTGACATGATCCCTGTGACCATGTTCCAAGTCTGCTGAGTACAGACAAAATGAATGTTCTTCCCAAGGAATTCCAGCTCCTTTGGCTCTCTGCACCCCTTCTGCTGCCAGCTTGTTTGTGGGCTGTGGTTTGGTTGGTTGGATTTTCTTACTACTTACAAAACAACCCAAACAAAGCAGATACACATGTTCTCACTTTCTCAAAGCCTATCAAAGGCAATCTATTCCATTTTCCAGGAACTGCCCAGTATCCAGTGAAGCTCCTGCAGCTTGCTGTGGGTGTTCTGCTTTATTTTTAAGTGCATCAGTCCTCTCCCAACAGATGCATTCTGCCAGTTTAACTTCTCAAATGGTTTCGTAGGAAAATCCAAATGGAGTCTGACACTTATTTCAGTGTTTACTGTACCCACAAGAGCAAGAGATGTTCTACACAACCACCAGCATGCAGTGAAAAATCTTACCAAATCCATCTCTGCACAGAACAGCAGGAGAAGTTTACAGAAGCTGAGCCTGTCCCTTGCAGGGCTATTGGGCTGTCCTGTGTACACTGACATAGAGGAAGCAAGTAAGCTGAAATGGAAAAAAGAGTGTGTAAGTATTAGAGTGAAGAAATTTCTCAAAGCAGTTTCTGCTTCAATTTTTAAGATAATTGCAAACCAACTCTGTCAAGTCAAGTTGCTCCTCTTGAGAGAAAATATTTAGGTTACAACAAAAGATTAATTTCAGGTTCAAGGCATGTGATTGTGGTTCAAAGGGTAAAACCTAGGATTGCAGTTCTGTCAGAGCAGAGGTGACTCTTGTCATGATGAAAAGGTGTCTCTTGAGAGAGTGAGGTATAAAAGGAGGCCTGCTCTCACTGCTCTCCACTGACCCACTCAGAGCTGTGCACCAGCTCCCCCTCAGTCCCACAGCTCCCCAGAGTGTCCCAATGAGAAGGTCAGCACCTGCACCCAGGAGGGCCAGAGCAGGGGCCAAGGGGCCCTGAAGTGTTGCTATCAGAAGTGCACATCAAGTGTTGCTATCAGAAAAACTGCTGTGTGCTCCCCCGGGATGGAAGCAAAGAGCTCAATCCCACTGCTTGTATCTCAATATAAAATTGAGATAAAGTCTGCACTTACTATGTCAGGAGTTGTTTTGACATAGTTTTTCCAGTTTAACTGTTCCAGAATATTTCAGAAGCACTTCACAATAACATTATACCAAAAAAGTAAAAGCCAAGTTCCCTAAAAACTTAAAGCTCAAGTGAACCACATTTTTGAAAAGCAAGCAGCAGAGATCCAGGGCTGAGTGTGGTTCTGCTTTGCAGGAAAGCAACTTGGCTCTTTCCAAAGTCGAATTTACAGAACTTTTAACAGCAAACTGTTGATAGTTTGAAGTGAGGAATGTAAAAGCTGTAGAGCATTCTGAGGAGAGCCTGTGTTTTTGTGTTATGAAAATCATGCTGTCTCTAACCAAAAGCATGCTGCACCTCCGCAATGCACTTTTCCCAGATGCCCAAAGCACTCCTGTCATGCAGGGTGCCCAGGGAGCAGAGCAGGACCCAGCTCCTGCCTCTGCAGTTGTGGAGCAGGGATGTGAACCCTTGTCTGATACAGCTGCTGTGGAGGCTTGATGGCAATGTTTGGATTTCAGCTGTGGCTCTGGAAAATGCCAGGACTTCCTTCATTTGCCTCTGCACTGGCAGATGTTTCTGCAGTTGTCCAACCTGATTTGAGTGTCCTGCTGCCACCCTTGCCCTGTGTCTCACACCCAGCAATTTTGTTGGCTTAGACTGACACGGAACTGCAACTTTTGGAAAAAGCTTATCATTTTCTTCTGGTTTTTAAAGCTTGCTTATCAATGAGCACCAAGAAACCATTGTCTGAAACAAACTTTTCAAAACAGTGATGGCAGTTTGAGCTTCAAATTATATATATATTTTTAAAAAGTTAGGTCTGATGTCTTCCTCAACTCCTTTTGTATTGTCAGTTACAAAGCTGATGAAATTGTTGTTTACAGTGGTTTTTTTTCAATTTCTGAATGAGTTTGCTCTTTTGTAAAACCTCAGCCCCTGGCATTTGTGAGGCGAGTGTCTGATATGATCCCCATCCTCTGGCATGTGTTCCCTCCCCTTCTGTTTGGGAGCAGTGCTGAGGCACCTCCCAGCAGGTGATTAAGGATTGGTGCCCTCTGCTGTTAATGATTTACCAGCCTGGCTGACCCTCGGGCTTTATTTAGCACGAGGAATTATCAAACTTATTTCTGGAGCATTGCTCATTTGTGGATGGTCATTTTTCTGGGGAAAAAATGGAGAAACTGGGCAAAGCTGGCAGCTTCCCTCGGGGAGGTGGTGCCATCCTGCCCTGACTCAGGGGTGCCAGCAGTTCTCCATCTGCATTTTGGCAGCCCATGCTTCCCTCCATGCTCAGCTCTAGGTTAAGCCTTAATTTAAAACATTGAATAATGCACATTCAAGGAGTTTGTGAGGCAAGCAGCTGTGAGGCAAACAAGATTTTTTCCATATGGTGTCATATAGCCCAAATGTAAATGTACAACAATAGTAACAAAACCATTGGTATTGCTCAATTCAAGTGTTTTGGAGGAAGCAGATGGATTACAACAGTCATTTCAAGGTTTTTCTGAAAGCATGATGAATGCTCCTCAAAGTGTGAAAAATATTATGCTAAAACAAGCATTAGTAATAAAATTAGTAAAAATATAATTCACAAAATGTCAGGTATACTTAATCATGGGTAAAGATCTTGAAAGGCCTAAATGAGTGTATAGTCCTGGTTTTTGCACATCAGCTTCTATAGTCTGGGTATCTTTTCACCATTTCCTAGGTGCCTTTTCAGATTTAATTCCAACACTGAATATGTTAACAGATGGTTAAATTGTCTAATGGGAACATTATTCATTCTCTGAACTGAAGAACAGAGGTTGTAGGAGTGAATTCTATTTTGTGACTAAGACCTAGATTCAAGATGCAGACAACTTTGTGTACTTCAAATGTTAACCAGGTTGGGGTTTGTCCCTTTAAACTCCCTGGGTTCAGGTGCTCATATGGGAAGTTATTCCTTTCCTGCTTGTATGCAAATTAAAAGGTCTTGTCCTTGAGTGGAACTTTACCATGGTTTTTGCAGGTGTTTAAGTCAAGGTAAATTTTAGAAAACCGCAGTATCAGCACAGTTAAAAAAAAAAAACAAACCAAGAAAACAACAAAAAACCCCATGAAAGTTGAGAGAAGGTCAAGTTTCTGGTTGCTACCCCTATACAATGAGTTTTGCTGGGAGCAGTGGGAGCTGCTCCCTGAGCTTGCAGCCTGGCTGCAGAAAGGGGTGGTCCAGCACACCATGGTTTCCTGGGCAGTGGAGTGAAAATTGCTGTTAGGTTTACAAGTTCCCCAGCTGATCATTGTTCATTCTGCACGTGGTGATCCGGGAGTTACTGCTGATTTGGTTTTTGTGGTGGGAGTGAGACTCCTGAGCATAACAATTAAGAACTTGAGAAAGTAATACTTAAATATAATCAATCCATGTAAATGCACCTCAGTGTACAACTCATGGCTGGCTTAAGTGACTTGGAAGGTTTTATTAAAACACAAGTTAGGAAAAGGTATAAAAACGTAGACTTGGTATGAGTTTTGCATTAAAAATTGATGCAATCAACTCAAGTAATTGAATTCTGTGAATGTGACATTGTTGCTGCTGTAGCCTGTATTGTTTGCCTGAGGAAGCAGTGATTTCTGCATCAGGAAATGTAGTGATCCACAAATATCTTTCTACTGTTTTCATGTGCAAGATTTCAATTACTCTGAATATTAACTTGGCTGAGACCTTTTGAGATAAAGAATTGTCTGGTGCAGGTGCATTAGTATATGCTATTATTTTTGTGTGATTTACTGTCATGATCTGTCTGTGCTTATAAAAGTAGCCAGATACACAGAGTAAACTAAGACTGGGAAGAGTGACTAGAAAATGATATTAACTGTTGATGGACTGGGAAGGCTGTGTTTGAAAGGGAGAAGCTCTATCACTTAAATCTTCTAAGCACTGAACTAAGTCAGTGAGTAGGAAATAGTTCTTTGGTATAGATGCTGAAGAAATTCTGTGGTTTGTGTTGACATTATGTCTAGAGGAGAGAGATGATCTACAGCTGCCTTAAATTGTATATGTATTTTAGATATAAATGTTAATTTGATATCCCTTATCTGCAAATGCTTCCTCAGGGATTTTTGTGAAGCCTTTTCCCTTGGGCTGCTCCTGCAAACAGGGACTCAGTGTCTTTAACAAGCCAGGAAGGTACAGAGTTTTCTGTCTTGTGTTGCTCTGGCTGTCTCATAGATAGAATGGCAGAAAGAATAATGCTAGAGGACTACAGAATCTACAATATCTTAAATTTCCTTCTAGGGAGGTAAACTACTTTTGGGTTATGTTCTGAAATCAGCCTGGAAGTGAGATTTCTTTGTTAGCCCAAGAGATTGTCAAAATGGTGTGGGGATCTGTGGGTGCAGAAGTGCCTTGACTTTGCCTGCAGCTCCTTGCAGTGTCTCTGCTACCTGTTAGATGTGCTGCTTATCTCAAGTGGCTGCTGGCAGCAGTGGAGTTGTGCACCAGAAGGAAATCTGGGAAGAGTGCTTGCAGGGTCTGAAAAAATGCAGTGTGCTATCTTGTTTTAGTATTCTGTACTTTGCCCAGAGGAGTTTGAGTGACAAATGCAATATAAGTGTAGAGATGGGGTAGATGATCCTGTTCCAGCTTCTGGCAGAGATTGACAGTACTTAAATGAGAAGGGGAAAAAATGTTCTCTTACAAGTAGCTCCTAAAATGTATGTGGAGTTTCAGAACTTCTTGCTTGCCTGGCTGTCTCTTTATTAAAAACAGGGTTAGGCTTTACTTCATTTTCCTCTGCAGTCTCAATTAAAAGGTTTATTTACCAGAGTGGTAAGTGCACATCTTAGTTTTGATTTCAAGATGATAAATTCCATACTAAGTCCAGATGAGGGGAATACAGGAGAAGGGTAAGGAAGGGTGTTGAGATGTGGCAGTCTGGAAGATGAAGGGTTGGTGTCAACACCTGGATGTGCAGACGTCTGTCAGGCTCAGGGTTAGGCTCAGGTGGAGCTGGTTCAGAACAGCCCATTTGGTGCTGTGCCCTAGACTTGTGACCAAACCAGCACAGACAGAAAGAACCCCAGTGCTCCAGCTCTTGCTGAACAGCCCTTCCCAGTCTCCAGGACCTCTGCTTCTTGTGAGCTCCTCCAGGCACAGGGTGGGTGGTCTGGAGGTGGGGACGCAGCTGGGACAGCTCATCCACAGTGACCAAAGACATTCCAGAACACATCACATCCTGCTGGGCAGTAAAGGCAGGGCTGCAGGGTGGGGAGGAGTAGTTTTTCCAAATCATCAGGTGCTCAGAAACTGGGTACACATTGGCCTGCTGGTGCCAAATGATGGCTTTTTTATTTGTTTCTTTATTTTCTTTATTCCCATCAGTTATTACATTATCTTCATAGCTCAACCATCAAGTGTTTCTTGCTTTTGTACTTTTGATTGGCTCCATGATCCTGCTGGGAGGGAATGAGTGGGGACTGATCTGTGAGCTGGGGTCAGTCCTCTCCACTGTCCCACAGATTTCTGAATGCTTCTCACATTCTGTCCCCCCATGCGCTCTAGACCTGAACTCCTTTCATGACTGCTTTGTGTCAGTTGAGCAAAGTTCATGAACCAAACGCTTCCTCAGTAATGGCTGTTGATATAGGTGTGCAGTATGGGTGGCTTTTTTGGCCATGAATAAAAATGTAACGTTGGTGATTGTTGTCAGCAGGATTTTCCTGCTTAGGAAGAAGTGATGGGGCAGGAGGGAGGGAGGGAGGTGGTTTGTGCATCATCACTTCAGTTACTTGAGCCAGTTCCTCTCCAGGCTGCCGTGACTCAGTGGCCAGCAGCAGTTGGCAGGAGGCTGCAGGGCTTTGGGCACAGGAGGTGCCTGGGCAGTGCTGAGCTCTGAGCTCACAGCCCCGTGGTGCTGCTGACGCACTCCTGTCCCTGCACTGCCCGTGTTTGTTTTGGAAACCCTGCTGGGAGCCCTGGCTCCTCCTTTGGGCAGCGCTGCGGGGCTGCAGCTCTCAGGCTTCAGGCGCATCAATTCCATACCCAGAGGATAGGGTGCGATGGGGTGCGAGCTTGCTTTTTCACAGAAAAAATGGACTTTCCTTGTCCATTTGCCTGCAGGTTTTTAGAACACTTAGTGAAATTGCAAATGCTTTTTAATGTTCAATTACATGAAATAGACTCCTTTATTCTGAAGCAGTAGGTAACACTGTCTTTTTTTCTTTGATTTGTGTGTGTTGTTTTTTTGTTTTTTTTAATAGAATATTCAAATAAAAACTTTGGCAGATGATGTGGTAAGGTCTTTGTAGCATCTTAATTTGCAATGGTAACTCCACGCTGCATGCTACTTTACTCAATGTTGTGGACAAAATAACATTCTTATAAGGATATTAAGCATTAGGTTTGAGAAAGTTGAGTGACTATTCCTAAAGGCCTTAATTTGTGGCTTTAATTGAAGAAGATTAATCATGATTTCTATTTGGAGAAACTTCCTTAAGCACATTTGAAATACTTTGGTAATACTGTGGCTATGTTGAAACTGTTGCTCAACAGTTGAAGTGTTATTTCTCTTGACCTTCTCTTTACCAGCAAATGGTCTGCAGTGGCTCTTCAAAGCTGGTTGCCACATGATTCAAGTGGAACCGTTTTGGGTAATAAATGTCCACTGAATGCCAAGTGACAAGTGTGTATTCAGTAGCACTAACTTGGTAAAGCTGAATACTTTGAAACTCCTTCCAAAGTATTTTTTCAGAAACTTGTATCAAAATTGATTTCATTGAAATTACAGCCTTGTACAAAATAAAGCCAGACTGGTTCTTTAGTTAATGATTGTCTGCACATCCGAAATGAGGAAATGGTGCCTGGAAGTCACACGGAAGATTCCTTTGTGTCTTTCCAGTGATCTCACCGGTGCAATCTCATTGAACAAATTTGGTGTTAATAAGTTACACTTGAAACAGATGAAGTGTGATGCAATTGGATCTTAAATGACTTTTTGTGACTGTTGAATGGTCAATATAAAACTGCATTTCAGGCCCTGCCATATCCTTGGCTTTTCACCAGGCAATGCCCTAATTTTAGTTTCCAAAAGTGTAATTTAAACTACTCTAATAAGGTAAAAAATGGATTAAAGTAATGTTCTTGCTTTGTCAAAGACATTAACAGTATCCTTATAGGTATTGTGCTTCTGTCCACAAATATAAAAATATCTAAGGAAGAAAACCTCAAAAAAAAGTTCGAAAGAAGTTCAAAGGGAATGCAGCTTATCTAGGGACACTTTCCTTCAGAGATTTAAGGTAATCTTGTAGGATCTCAACAATAACAACAAAACCAATGAACAACAAAAATGAATAAAAAGAAACAAAGGAACAGAAAAATAATCTTTCTTCTCCATACTCCACAGCTCTCACTCTAGTGTCTCCACTCTGGACTCACTAATCTAAAATGAATCAAAATTTTTGCAAACAAAGTCTGTCTCCATCAGACACTTCACACCTCAGAGAGGTTGTTTTGTTGTAGCCAATATAAAATTTGGTTTACATGTTTTGGTGGAGATGACAGTGACTGCTCTGAGTGATCCTGGTAACCCTACATAAGCTGCTGTTAGATGAAAGCACATCTTCATAAGGCTGTTGAGTGTCTGAAACAAATGCAGGAGTATTTGTGGATGCAAACAGTTCTTTGAGGAAAATTGCTGTGTGCATGATGTTCTCAAATTGGACATATATATGTATTTATATGAAAAAATAAAGAGTGATATTAAATCAAAAATTTGGACTTTATTCAGAATAGAGCTCTATGTTATAAATACAACAGAAATGGCCTTATAAGGAAGGTGCTGGTTATTTCCAACATTAACCCAGTAACTGAGCATGCTTCCAGCCCAGGAGTGGGGCTTGGTGTCAGCCCTAACCCGAGAGCCCTGGCAGTGCCTGGCCGTGTGTTTAACCCTGGGTGCTGCTGCTGTGGGAGCAACCCTTCACCTGCCTTTCTAAAGCTCAGCACTAATTCCACGAGTTCCTCCTCAAAAACTCTTCAAGGGGTTATGAGCTGTGCTTGGAGCATTAATTCCTCTACAAACTTTATTTTACTTCAGCAGGATGTTTTATAAGCCTGATGAACTTGTGAGTACCTCCTTCCCCACGCTGCCTTTTACATTGTCCTCCAAAGACTTCCAGCCCTTCAGGGGAAGGAACAGTGGGCATTACCTTTGTGGTACCATATTTATTCACTGTCAGGATAATTAGTAATGGGAGAAGATGAGCTGAAGGTTTTGAAGTGCCAGGAGTTTAACCTAGCTGGTGCAATTTTGGATCAGTGAGAATTACTTAAATCCCTTTTGCATGTGACCTGTCATGAGTTTACCTTATATGTTATTGTCTTTCTGTGCAAAGTAATCTCTAAATGTTAGAGTATTTTTACTTACAGTTCAGTTTAGCTCTGCTGCTTGAATTAACTAAAAACATGTGCACTGCTGCCATCCAATTGGCTGCTTTTCTCTCTTTCTATTTCTGCTTATTTTGGAATGTCTTTGCAGCGTGACAGAATCACAAGCTTCAGGAAATCAGCTGTGAAGAAAGAGAAGCCTCTCATTCAGCATCCTATTGACTCCCAGCCTTCCATCAGTGAGATCCCACATGCCCAGGCACTTGTTGATGAGCGCTGCATGAACTTATCAGAGAAAGAAGTTATGGATCTCTTTGAAAAAATGATGGTAAGGTGTGCTATGGGGAGAACTGTCCTGTTCCACTGGGTAGCTCTGCTCTGTTCAGTGGAGCTGTGAATGTCTTTTGAAGGACTGGATAAGTGTTAATTAACTCTTGCTTGATTTGCTTGTTAAGGGATTAGCTTTTAGCTTTTCCAAGTAATGGTAATTGAAGCAGACAATGGGTCTGTCTCACAGACACTGAAGTTCTGTGCCAAGGCTGTTCACCAGTAGTGATTGCAGAGCATTGACTGCCCTTAGGTGCCAGTCTGAAATTCCTTGGACTTTTAATGGCAAGCCTAGTCATGACTAGTAATGACTGCATTGTATTTAATCAGTTATCAAGTTAAAAGAAATGTCTTAATAGATTTAATCTAGCAGAGCATTTTGACTTTTAGGCTTGTTTTAAATACATCAGTTGGAACAGTTTCACCTCTATCCCTTCCACTAGCTACTAATCCATGTAACACAAGCCTTTGATTAGATAGTGCAGGAATGGTGTCCACTGTGGTAAGATTTCACTGCAAACACAGAACATCTCATGAGTTGGCACTTCTGCATCAACTTGAGATGTAGAATTGTTGTACTTGTCCTTTAGATTTACTTCTTGAGCCAAATTTTACAAATGTTAACTCCCTTTGATTCAATTTAGATTTTGGGGAAGTCTCAAAAACAATGAACACTTGAGGTGACAGAATTAAAGGAGAAAATCATGTAGGGCAGAATCAAACACACAGATAAACAGGAAAAAGTCACTTCTGTTTGTTTGAAAGTTGTTTAACAAATGTAGCTTAAAAAGAACAAAGACTACTAAAAATCCTGAGATGTGTTCCTGATGTTGTGTGGCCTGGTTCTTTGCAGGAGGACATGAACCTGAACGAGGAACGGAAAGCTCCTTTACGAGACAAAGACCTGAGCACCAAACGGGAGATGGTTGTCCAGTACATTTCTGCAACTGCCAAATCCGTAAGTACTCACCTGAGGAAGGAGCCTGGCTTGGAGTCTTGGGCTTTTCAAGCTTGAAACTTGAATTTTTTTGTCTGTATTTATCTCAGAGTGGTAGGAAAAAATAAATGTGTACTTGCTAACACACTTGTGAATGCCTGCAGCTGCATCTGAGCAGTTAGTTTGCATTTGCCTTGCTGGGCAATGTCAAAACTTGGTCCTTTCTTGGCAACTATAAGAAATTGTAAATCCAATGATGTAGAGTCATGGATGGAACCTGAGCATATTTCTGTGCAATTCATCTTAAGAATTTTTGGTACCCAAAGTTTCTTTGTGGTTTCAGTAGCAATGTATGTGCTAGACTCCTTTAGTGAAAGGATGGTCTTAAATCCAGTTACAAATTACATTTTGAATAGAAAAATGTTTTGACTTTTCATCGATGTTGATTATTCTCTGTAATTTGATTGACTGATTAACCCTTCATGCAGAATTTTTGAAGTCTGTCTTCTTTGGGGTGCAAGAAGTGTAAGGAAATTGAAGACTGGATACACCAACAGTTTTGGGGTAGAGAAATAAAATTTCAAGTAGTGAAGAGCTGCAGTTTATTTTCTGCAGTTGAACTTTTGTACTAATTAGTTACAAAATACACCAGCAAGGCTTTGTGTGTGTTAAAAGTTGACTGTGGCAAATATAGGAATAAGTAAAGATTATGTTGGTGTCTGGCTAAGGAATCTTTAAGCATAGACTGCAAGCAGTACAGTTGACTTGTTAACCTTGAAAATCACCTCTGCAGAGTTAAGTTTCAAAAATTAAGATGACAATGACATGCAATTATTATGCAAATGCCTTGCCTGAAACATTATAAACTTCAGCAAGGAGAAGTTTGTGTTATAATGGTGATGAAATGGTAATGAAAGTGGTGATTTAAGCTCTGTGAGGAGTGATGTTCCTGCATGAGTTCATCTTAAAGAAAATCCACAGTCCTTTAGTGTGTGCTGGAAGGAATCCAGTGCTTTAAGCATGGTCCAACTAAATGCACAAATTACTGGAGAATTATTCAAGCTTAGGCAGTGAATGTTATGAACTATGAACTAGACTGTCTTTGGGAACTGTTAATTATGCTTTGTAAGGTTTTTATCTTCACTTGATGATCAATATTAAATCTGGAATTTTTCTTAGTATGCAGAAATACTTTAGTGAAGCAGTAGAAAGTGGAAGTAGAAATGGAAGTATTTGCATTTTTTCCCCAAAATGCAGTTGAACAATGGTGATGTCTCTCATGTACACTGCAATTGAAATGCAGCTGCCTCCAGCCCCAGAACTGTGCAGCTGAGTAAGGAAAGCATGGCTACCATTGCATGGCTCACTGCTGAAATGTTCATGCATTGCATTGCTCCCCATGTGTGCTGCAGCAGGGGAAACTTAACAGAACTGAGCAGACATTTGCCTAAATGTACTAATAATTTAAAATCAAGTCATCCTGAAAGGTCCTCGTATATGAATGTGCACTTTGGGCTTAAGTCAGCACCAGTGTGGCTGTTTTACACATTGCAAAGTGTTTTTCCTAGAGGAAAAACAACTCATATTAAAGTTTGTGTGCTTCAGTATGTCCTCCTTGCAATTGAATCACAGCATTTGAATGGAATCTTTCAGAAATACACATTACCTTTCTGTCGTGTTGTCCTAATTTAACTTTTAAATAGCTAGCATCTTGATTGTTAAAAAAAAAAAATAAAATACAGAGGTTAATTTTAAAATGTTGATTGGGATCTTGTGGTGGCGCCAAACCTCATTTTCACTTGTGATTTCATCTTCTGTTTAGTGCAACTACTATATTCTGCTCAACGAATTCAAGCCCTACTCAATCTTTACTGCATCATGAATTGTCAAACTTTCCTTTCTTCAGGATTGTCTTCCATGAAAATGCTGGTTGCATTCAAAATGATCTGTCTTTAAATTTTCTACCTTTTTCTTTTGTCACAGATAATTATCTGTCTTCCCTTTTTACACTGCAAATACTTGGACCTTCTGCTTAGAGCTCACAAAACACATTTAACAGTTGATGTGACTTTTCTTGCAGTTCATTTCATGTTTGTTTTCATTAGGCTTTTGAGCTCCCTCCCTTCATGTGAAAATATCACTCTCATTTGCTGATGTTGTCTTAACCAAATTATTTTCAATTTGGTGCTTCATTTTCTCTGCCTGTGTGCTGTCTGCAGCATGTTCACCATGCTTTTCTGAAACACTTGTCTTCAGAGTTCTGAGAAAGGAACTTTGGGTTTCACTGGATGAAGAAAGTTTTCCTTGGCTAAGGAGGACATGTAGAAGCTGATGAGCTGGATGCTTTCATGGGAAGTGATTTTCTGTGCTTCTCATTCCTTCTCTCACTTGAAGAGAAAGATTGTTGACCATGGAAATTATACCTGAGAACTGGTGAAGGATTGAAATTCTGTTCCAGAACTGACCCCGGTGACATTTTGTGCTGTACTGACTAGTTGAACATTGGTGAGAGGAGAAGATAATAGATTAGGAGAGGAGATTGTCTGGTGATGGCAATCCTTCTTGTGCTCCTAGGGGAAACTTCTTCAGGAGGAGAAGTGTTGATTGTGAGAGACTTGCAGGGACTTTTGTTTCTGAAAGAGTTCCTAAAGGAAAAATGAAAGAGAAAGAGTAGAAAATGAAGCAGGGGGAGGCTGAGCAGAGCAGTGGTGATCAGATGAAGGTGCTTGTGCAGTGAGCTGGCTGCTGGCAGCCTGCAGCAGCTGAGCTGAGCAGGAGAGGCTGCACTGCTGGAGCAGATGTCCATGGTGCTCCCAGCAACATGGCCATTTGTGCAGGGTGACAGAACAGGGCACAGATGTGCTGCCTGCCTGCACTTTCCTCTGGGGAAAGTCACCTTTTTGTTCATGAATATAGAGAGATGCTGTTCCATGGTAAAGAGGAGATGGCATTCTGAAAATCACTGTTTAATTATCCATGTAATTAAAAGCATCCATACCAAGCAGTTGAATAAAAATGTCGTGAGATTTTCTGAAATGCAAGTTGGAGTTATAACTGTAGGCTATGTTTTTGATTACAAAAACTTAATTAAATTCAGTGGTGACATCATCTAAACAGATCAAAAGCTCCATAATAAAAGCAGTTGTTATACATACAAGGAAGTCAGTATGCCATTAGTGTTCTCAGTGTCATATGTAAAGTATCTGACCTGATAATTTTAACAAATGGCATATTAATCTTTCAAGATGTAGCTGTCAAGACAGGTATTTCGTTATTTGTAGGTAAATGTGTCAAATACTGAAGATTCAGCAGCAAAACATAAGAATTTGAAATTGTTGCTCCTGCTGTAGAGCTGCTGTTTTCCTGTAGAGAAGCTCTAACCCCTAAACAGGTGATAAAGTAATAAGAGAATGTAACTACTACTAATGATTAAACACTGAAAAATGTGTGTGCAACTACATCCTACTAAGTACTGTGCTGTGTTTATTTATGTATTATTGTTATCTTTTTTACACAATAACCTCTCTTGGCTGACCACTGCATGCAGATAGTCGGAAGTAAAGTTCCGGTGAGTACGAACACGAGAGTTTTCTTTTCTCTTATGAACTTCCCTTTTTAGAAATTAGGCTGGAATAGTTTGGATTTCTATCTGGGTTTTAAAAGTTCAGTGGGCACAACTGAATCCTTGTTTTATCAAAATAATTGTCAACCACCTCAATCATGTTGATCTTACCAGTATGAGATCATTGCTTACAGTTTTGAGGGATTTCTTCAAGTTTTCAGGAGTTTATTTCCAAGTACTCCAAACTCACTGAGCTCATCTCTTCATTGTGAGCAACAAATAGAATTTAAGCTTGTCTTGCCTTTTATTGAAGGCAGGCACTTGAAATTTAAAATTGACAATATTTGGATTACTTCATTCTGTTTAGATGGGGAATTTTTTATGTTCTAATTGTTGTTATTCATTGCTTGTCTTGGAAATGCCAACTTCAGCAGATCAATGTGACAATAAGATTAATTTAGAGGATTCAGGAGGTCAATATGTTTAAGATGAGATCACTAAGAGCATAACTTTTCTCTTATTAAGGACTCATCTACATTTTATGTTTTGATTGAATTCAAACATTATAGAGAAATATTTGGGATTTAATTTGTTGGAGTGAGTTCAGCAAGTTTTTGTTTCCTAGTATATAGGATTTTTTTGGGAATAATTACATATGGATTTAAAATAGTTGTTGAAAGCAAAAATGTTCTTTTAAATTATGGATGGACTTTATTTTTGATTACAGCCAAAACAGGCTTTTCAGGTACAGCAAGGCTTTCTACTTAGGTCATATTCAGTAATTAAATTCTGTAGTAGAAATAATAGAGAACAATCTATGACTTCAAACTGTCTAATCATCACCTCAGATGTAGTTAGGTTTTTCTCCTACACACTATATTCTTGTATATTTTTCTCTTGGCTTTGTTTCATTCAGAGTGGCCTTTAAAGAGACTTTTATGTTCACCAGTACTTTTTAGTTTTGTGCACACTATTGGTTCTTCCCCTAATAGAGAAAAATACCTTCATTGTGCTTATGTATTTAAAAGTATTTGATTTTTGAGGGGAAGAATTATTAATTTTCCAGTTCAGTGTGTTAAAACCAGTTTAAAAAAATCCCTGCTGCTGTGTAATTTCCTTTTGGTGTGAATTAGCCTGAACAGCTGCTTTGTGAAGAGATTATTTTATAAAGCAAGCTGATACTCCCACAATGGGTAGGGGAGAAATTCTAACATGTTTTCTTCCCCATGCCTTTGAGTTCAGGGTCTGATAGAGAGCAAGAACAGCTCTGCATTAAAAGCATGTTTTTGTGCAAATAACTTGCTAAATACTGAAATTAGAAATGCTGTGCCTGGTGTATGGCTTTGCATACCATTGCTTAAAGAGCTCTTGCACCTGTGTGTGCTTCCTCCAGGGCTCATCCTTTAGGACCTGTTTGCTTCTGCCAGCACCTGGAGCTGTTTCCTTCAAGATTTACAGATCCACTGTGATCAGGGAGGACAGGAATTTTGGGGTGTTCCTGTAGTGCTGTTGGCTTGCAGAGATGGCAGAGAAGAGGTTTCCCTGTTCATGGGAACCTGGGAGCTTGAATTTACCTGAATTTTACATGGGATCCTCAGCACTGCTGGGACTGCTGCGTGGTGCAGGCTCTCATTTGAGTTGGCATCAGGGAATCATTCTCTGCCTTAATTGTAACACTGAAGGTGACCAGTCATAAAGGAATTCCTAAGATTTTCATTCTTGAGCATTGGTTTAATCTCTGAACATTCTGATGTAGGACCCAACCCTCTTCAGTTTCTTTCTGCTTCACCTCTGCTTCCATCGTTATTAGGTGTTCTCCTGTAAACATTTTTCACTGAGATCTTACACCTCAAAGTAAATGAGAACTGTTTGTATCGAAATCTGATCCATATAAAGGCATAACAATTCTTAAAAATAGTATTCCAGTCTCTCTTTGAATAGGGAAATAAAAGAAGTTGCACCTGGTTCAGCATTTGAGTTAGCATGGCTAGAGGTGAGAGTGGATTGAGACTGAGATGTTGATTGCAGGGAATAACAAAGTAATCCTGGGAAGCTGAGAATTTTCTGGAAGATTTCAAGAATGGATTTTTATGAGCTCTCTTGAGTGACCATCGATTTTGAAGGAGGAAGAAAATGAGGAAGAGGAGTTGGTTCCTCATTGCTGTGCAGTTAAAGGTGCTTTTTAAAGAACCAATGAAGAAATGGCCTGTCCTGCAAGCTGTGGGAAGGAGCCTTAGCAGAGCACCTTAGCTGCCAGTTCTTTTTGAACTGTTTTTTAGGGAGTCATGGGTCTTCTGAAAATAAGGGACTAGGCAGAGCAGAGGTGCTTCACCTATGGCCTGGATGGCACAGAAGGAGGAGGCAGCAAGATCCCACCTTGGTTTAAATATGAAACAAAGAGCAGCAAAGACTTCAGGTCTGAACTGGAGTCTCCTGTGGAGCTGGCAGCAGGCTGCAGTGGAAGGACAAACTATCTCGTGGGAGAAGCCACTGCCTTGCATTCTGGAGAGCTGTTCAGGGTCTAGCTTAACAGGCAGTGGCACTGACTGACGTTGCCATTGCCTCATCTCTGTACATTTTGTGGCTCTCAGCAGCATTTCTGTTCTCTTCTTTTACCATTTGGGGAATGGCTGAAATGACAACATTTGTGCCCAGTTGGATCTGTACCGTGTAGATGATGTGCAATAGTTACACACAAAATCTTCTCTGATTCCCATCCATCCAATGGGTTCCTTTTTCCTAGTTCTTTACCTTATGGTCCTTCAGAGTGATGATTTTTCTGAATTTTGATGATATTTGATATGTTAATCTGATTTTACAATCAGCTCCTACTCCTATAAATATAACCCCACCCATTTATTCCTTTCAGTAGAAGAGCATCTCTCTGTTTAGGATGTTGAAGGTGACTGATTCTAGTCCCTTTATATCCTTCTTACTCATCTTTGCCTTGCTCCTTTGATGTGATGCCCAGCTGAAAGTGCTTTGCATGTCAGCAAGGAACAGCTGGAAAGCTGACACAGTGCAGAGGACCCTGATGTCTCACTGCAGTCAGTCTGTCCTGGTTTAGTTCTGAATCTGAAAGTATATTGTGAACACAGTTCTGGTTTGTGCCTGGAATCTGCCTAGGTCAAAGACATTAATTTAAATTTAGCCAAGTCATTGTGTCATCAGCCATACTTAGTGTATTTTTGGAAAATGAATGGTAGGAATTTGAAGAGAGCAAAGCAGCAGCTTCATAAAAAGTGGAGCTTTGTGAAAGCTCCACAAAAAATGGAATATTTGTGGTGGAAGTGATACAATTAAAACCAAATGCATATAAATCCTCTTCTAGGACAGGCACTTGATACTGCCTTTGCACCCATGACATCTTTATCAGGTTCTCTTCAACAGACCCTTCAGCGCTAAGGAGCTTTAGGAGCTGCAAATGAATCAAAGCCACTCTTCTGAGATAAGCCTGCTGCAACTTGTCAGAGCTGTACAAAAGATTAGTTGCACCTTTTGGAAAAATGTTTTGTCTTGTTCAAGAGTTTGAATACTATAGCTCTAAAAACTGATATTCAGGTATTTAATAGTGAAATACTGTGTAAGTAGTTATTCTTCTGTAGTGGCACTTCAGCAGGAGGGAGCTCTTTGTCAAATCTCCTGTGTGATTTTTTTGCAGCAAACAAGATCCTCTAGAGATCTCTATTAGGGGTCAAACGTGAACTATGGTACAGCAAAAAACTGGCTCAGGAAGTTGCATGAACTGGGTTTTTTGTATGTCTCTCTTTATGATTGTTTCCAATACACTCTCATTACATATGTTAATACAGCTGAATGATGGAATTAAATTTTTCTATTCCATTTGTAGTACATGCACTTTTACTCAAAGTGAAAAAGATTCCAGCAAAAATAATTATCCTTGTGATGTAAAACCAAAAGTATTAAACACTGATGACAAATCCAAGTCAAATCAGCTGTCTTGAATACTTATACTGTGATTTGGAAATTCCTATGGAAATATTAGTCCTCTATTTTATCATCTAAGCACTGTTTGATCACTGGAACACTCAGCAGCATTCTGCCTTCTGTGCTAGGGGGGACTAAAAAACAGCAAGCATGAGTGTACCCTGTCCTCACAAGAATACATCCATGAACTGCGGTCTGGAATTTCAGATGAAAAACTTCTTAATTGCCTGGAGTCTTTGAGAGTGTCTCTAACCAGCAACCCAGTCAGGTAAGCAGAGCAATTTCTGCAGGAGTTTTCATCATGCTGTTTTTGCTAAGCAGGAGAGTTGTGGGCTTTGGGGTTTTTTTGGGAACCAGAGTCATTATGCTAATAATGCTTGTTGACAGGAGAGCAGTGTTCTCAGCACCCTGGATCAGGAGCAGTGAAATGTTTGCAGCTGTCTGCAATATCTCCTCACCTTTCTCTGTGGCTTTCAGCAATTTGTACTTGCTGGAACTGTTTGCCTTTGTGGCTGATCAGATCTTTTGGGAAGTGAGACCAAGAGTGGAGCCTGTGAAGGGATGCACAAGCAGTAACAGAGAAATAGCTTTGCAAGTTCTGCACTTGATTAAGAAGTAATTAAAACCATTTTTCTTTGGTTTTTTTTTTTTCCAGCTGGGTTAACAATTTTGGACATGAAGGTCTTGGGCTCCTGTTGGATGCATTGGAAAAGCTTCTGGACAAGAAACAGTAAGGACCTGGACCTTTGAAGGGAGGGATGGGGAGGTTGTGAGGATTTTCCTTATGTGATTTTCCTCTTTCCTTTCAAGGCAGGAAAGTATTGATAAGAAGAATCAACATAAACTTATCCAGTGCCTCAAAGCATTTATGAACAATAAAGTAAGTATTATTTTAAATTGACATATTTTATCATGTTTGAGTTTTGTTGAGTTTAACATGTATATCACATATTAAATGATGGAGAGGCAAGGAAAGCTTGTATATCCAGTGTTTAACTCTTTGGGAATGCAGGTCTTGAACTTAGTGTAACTTCTTTTGAGAGTCTTCTTCGTGAACCTTTCTGCATTTTTTTGGTTTTGTTAAATATTATTGATATTTGGAAGTAAAATATTTGAAAAAGAGACGATGATAGTATAAATTTAAGGTAAGTAAATTTGGAAACTAATTACTTGGAAGTTTAAAAAAAAAGCTTTCCAAATTCAGATTTCAATACATGATTGTTAATATATTTTTCACCTGATTTAAGTTGAGTAGGATTGATATCTTTTTAGCTGCAGTTTTTAAGTTGGTAGGTCATGGGGGTCAGGTTAAGTTGTATCTGATTTGTTTCTAGCACAGGTTACTCAGGTTTACAGAGAATGAGTACCTTCTAGAAGCTGATGTGTAAAACTTGTTATTTTACTTTATTCATAGCAAAATCTCAAGTCTTGTATTTATGTATCCTCCCCAGCAAATAAAACTGCATAAAAGTTACTTATAATTACTTTTGCTCAGTTTAGAAATGAAATGGGAGAAAAGCAGTTTTTTCATATTGTGAGGTGTTTCAGATATAGACAGAAAATAAAACCTGATTTCTCTTTTGGTGGGTACTGATTTTACCAGGTCCTGGTGTCCTGAGGAGCTGTGTCTGTTTCTTTCTGTCAGGAGAACGCAAATGCATTCTGGGGACCCTGACCCGTGTCCCCAAGCAGTGATGGCCAGGGGGTTGGTGGGGTTTTCATGGGGTGCTGCCAAACCCCTCTGGGAGGGAGGGGCTGGGAGAATGCCTCAGGATCTTAAGTTGGGGATGAGTTTCCAGGGCAAGCACAACCTTTTCATCAAGAGCTTTTTGTTTCTGCCAGTACGGTTTGCAAAGGATCCTAGGAGATGAAAGGAGCCTCTTGCTTCTGTCAAGAGCAATTGATCCAAAGCAACCCCACATGATGACTGAGACAGTGAAAATCCTTTCTGCTATCTGCATTGTTGGAGAGGAAAACATGTAAGTCAGATGTTGATGCTTTTTTTGGTGCTCATGAGTTGTTAATTTGGACACAGATGAGAAAAGTTGTCAGTGAAACAAATGTAACCTGCTAAGTCTTTAATAATCTGGTTTAAAATTAAAGAGACTTCACCTGTTATGTTGCCCTAATTCAGTGTTAAATCAGAGAAAAGCAAATGAACAAAGACCTACACCCTGTGGCTGAAGTGGAAGGTGTGAAAGGACAAATCACTTCTCTACCACAGGAACCAGGAGTTTACATTTACAGCTGGGCTTTGGAGCCGTCCAACTTGGAGTTATTTAGCACTTGCCCATGAGATTTTTGAAACAAAGATGATCACTTGGCATATATTTCCTGTAAATTCACCACTGTGTTTATTTACTGAAGTTTAAAATGGGCAAACTTCATGTCTTCTATGCAATAAATAGATAAAAACATTCTGATTCCTGAAAGGACAGTTTATTAGAATTTCCTGATGTTAAACATGTCAACTGATATCAAGTGCACAGTTTGCAAAGGGAGGGATTTTTTCCCCTCATTGGTTGTTTCATTGCTGAAAAAATAATATAGAGATTTAGTCCCCCTTTTTCCTCATTTCAACATTAGTCTTGTAGACATTTATAACGCTTGGTTCTTGGATTGTTTTCAGTTTCTGTAGATAAATGCATTTAAACTCTGTCAGTGCACTAAGCCTTGAGTTGTGTGAACAGTGGGCTGAGTATGTTTGAAATGAGCAAGTTGGCTGTGCTGGGCTCTCCTGACAGTTTGTCTTTCTCTTAGCCTGGACAAGCTTTTAGGTGCTATAACCACTGCTGCTGAGAGGCACAACAGGGAGGAACGTTTCTCCCAGATTGTGGAGGGCCTGGAGAACCACGAGTTCATCCAGCTGCAGGTGAGTTTGTGTGTGTGTGTGTGGCTTGGGGAGCTTTGATTCACACACATCTTTTAGTGCTGTTCATCAGTAAAAGAAGAGAAATCAATATAACTGGCTTACTGGTACTAGATTTTCTACTTGTTAGTGGTGGGAGGCCAAGGAACTCACTTCTTGTTCTTAGTAAAGAGAGTAATCAGTGATATTTCTTTCCTTGGATGCCAGGTGTAATGTTCAGGTAATGAATCTGGTCCCAGTGCTGGTACTTTAGGCAGCAGTACCTGTGGCCTTTAAATATTCAGATATATGCTAATTATGGCAGGTGTGGCATGGGGTGTGCCCATTTTTGGCAGGGTTCCTTTTGGGATGAGTGAAGTGCAGCAGGATATTATTGGTACTTTTGTCAGCAAGGACTCTGCACTCTGCTGTGTGTATTCAACATGTGTCATTCACCAGCCACTAGTGCCTCTCTGAGGGTAACCTAGTGAGCTTTCAAAATTATTTTTATAAAATAATAAAATAATCTGTGCCAGGGTTTTGACTGTCATGACTTAGATGATGTTCATTGCTGCTTATGTGTCCATGAATAGAGATTTTTATGTTCTGTGGGCACCAAAGTTTTGGTTGGCATTAAGATGTGAGCTTTTATTAGTTGGGATTGGTTGGGTTTTTCGGTACTGCCATTTTTGCATAGAGGCCAAGTGGCTGAATATCCTAATAAGGGATGACTTTGACTTATGGCCTTCTCATTATACAGTAATTATGCACATTTTGTACTAAAATTTATTTTCCAGCTACCTTGGCTGAAAGATATGGGAAAGTACAGGCAGGGCAGGTATCCTTGGGATGCCTTTTTCCAGCCTTGGCTCAAATGCACATCATCTGCAGCTGCCTTAATGCTGTGTTTACCATCAGCACCTCTTGTTTCAGAGCTGATGAGTTAATGATGGCCAATAAGTGTCTATAAATGACATTCTAATCTTAATAGTGCTATCACTGGAGAATTCATTCTGGAGTTGTCTCCCACTCCATGACCTTGTTGATTTAAGGCAAACAACAGCCACCACCCCCCATTCCTGCCAGCCTCCCCTCCCAAAGCTCACTGATCCCTCAGTGAAGGCACAATTGCAAGACTCATTACCTTGTTTCTGACAAAATCCTTCTTTGCTGGGAATGTATTAGCACAAGCCATTAAGGCAGAGTCTCTCTGGCAGAAGCAATCAGAGCAGATGGCACCTCTTCTCTCTATTAATTTCAGATTGGACATGTGCTTTGGCTTGTTAAGTCATGTCATAGTAGTAAAATAACAAGAATCATTCAAGCAAGCATGATGATACTGCATTATCTGAAGATGCAGCTCTATCAAGAGAGTGCCTTTGAAAGGGTGTTTTAATAGAAATTTGAGACCCCATAAGGTGTTCTATTAAAGCTAAATAGTTAATGTAATTAAAACAGGAAGGTGCTTTTTATCTGATTTTTTTTCCTCTGCAGCTATTGATTTTTTTTGTCCTACTCTAAAGCTACTTCTATTTGCAGTTAACATCTTTTACCAAACTTGCTATTTCCCTTGAGTCCCATTTTAGTCTTTTAAAGTGGATCAGCACTTTTGGTGTTGTGCTGTTGTCTACCTGTTTTCAAATAAATCAATTAAAGTGCACAGCTGTTCAATTAAAGCATTAGCCACTACCCTGAGACCAGGCATTCTGCACAAGTGCTCTGCAGGAATGGAAAAAACACCTGGTGATGTGACTAATTTGGGGATGGGTGTTTATTGGGTGGTTTTTAAGTTGTTAGTTATTGTAGAAACAGTTGGCTTTCAAACTGGTGAATGCTGAGGAGAAACAGAGGGAGGTACAATGGGAAACTTCAGTTTGGGAATAACTAGAGCATGATTTTAGGGTGGGCAGGCCCTGGCACAGGTGCCCAGAGCAGCTGTGGCTGCCCCTGGATCCCTGGAAGTGTCCAAGGCCAGGCTGGATGGGTTTGGATCAGCCTGGGACAGTGGAAGTGTCCCTGCCATGGCAGGGGTGGCACTGGGTGGGTTTTGAGGTCCCTTCGAGCTCAAACCAGTCCATGACATTATTCTGTAATGATCATTCATGTGGTACTCTTTTGATACAGTGGAAGCGTCCTGATATGGAAAGAGAGCAGTATTTGATGTTGCTAAAATTAACCCAAGTGTTGCATGTGTGCTGCATAATAAATAATTTCCATCTCTTTGGTTTTATAAATCAACTGAAACAGTGACTGAAGGTATTGATTTCCATTCTGTGTTTCTGATTGCAGGTGGCATGTATGCAGCTCATCAATGCCCTTGTTACATCTCCTGAGGACCTTGACTTCAGGATACACTTGAGAAATGAGTTTTTACGTTGTGGCCTGAAGAAAATATTGCCTGTAAGTCACTTGTATCCAGGAGTTGGTCACTGTCTACTGTGAATGCTGAAAATAACCAAACTGTTTAACCAGGACAGCAGATGGGAAGGATTTGGGGATGCAGAGGGTCAGATTATCAGCCCAAATCTGCTTTCAGCCTGCAGAGTTACAAATTCAGATTCTCATGAGCTGCAGAATAGTAGTTGAAACAAGTCAATATATTAGAAATTAAATGAGGGTAGCCAAATGCTGCATAATGAGCTCAAAGCACATGCAGTGAATGTGAATCTGGCTGTGGAACCAATCTTGGATTAACTTTCTTTGTATATGCTGTTCCTGTTGTTTTCTGTGAAATCTGGTTTTCTTTAATCTGCCTGCTGAGAATGCATTGGGACATTTTAAGGAAAAATCAAATCAAACTCATTCTGAGACTGCATGTCTGTCTTCATGCAGCTGCACAGACAGGAATATTTCTGACTTGGGGAGAGATTTGTAACTCTGAGCCAAGAAACCATTCTGATGCTTACATCAAAAATAGGTGTATTTAAGGCATTCATCACTTTCTTACAAAAGATGAGAGAAATTGGAGCACCTGCTTATATTTGTCTGAAACAATTTATTCTGCTATGACTTTTAAGATGAGAAGTTTCAAATTGTCCATTTGTCAGAAACAAAAACTTCCATTTTTGGCTCATTCAGCCTTGAGACACTTTCTGATGTGTGATGTTATTTTTTTTAGGGATATTTTTAGGTTTATATCGTATAGATACATTAATATGATCTAGTGACTTTATTTGCTGTGGAACATCTGAACAAATCTTTTTACACTTGTTTAAACCTCTTAAGCTCATGTCAATTAATGTTTTGAAATATACCTAATGTGTTTTTTTTAAATGGAATTCTGACATTAACAAGCAGGAGCTGCTATGTAGAAATGGATTCAACTGGAAATCTTCTTGTTTATTCTGTAGCCCAAACCTGCTCTGTGAGCTGATGTTTTGCCTTTAGTTTTTCTCAGTTGAATCATTGTAATAAAAAAGCCCAGGCACTGAGTTGAAATTGCTGCTGTTCTAAAGGTTAATGTCTTATATTTCATCATGATGCAGTCCTTCAAGGGGGGAAATTCTTGCTTTAAGAAAGGAAAAATTAAAATATAGTCTACCTTGAAAAACAGGCCTTGAAAGATAAGGAAAATGACGAGCTTGATATTCAGCTGAGGGTGTTTGATGAGAACAAAGATGAAGACCACTTTGAACTGTCACATCGTCTCAATGACATCAAAGCTGAAATGGAATATCCTTTAAGGAAATGCTGTTCTAACTTGTGTTGTTTCAGAACTTTATTAAATGGAAATTACAGTGCTCTATGTGCAGGTTATTTGTCTCAGCTGTATGTCTTACCAGGGGCTTTGTCAAGCAGATTTCTCTCCAGTTGCTTTTTTTGTTGGAAAATATTTGGATAATTAGTGCTTAAATTTGCATGTCAAATGTAAGTCATTGGGAACTGAATTAATTTTTCATAAATAACATTTATTAAGCTAAACTCTGTCTCATAATACATGAAGAGATAAAATTATACCCGTGGAAGATCATAAGTTTGAAGAAAAATGAGTTTTGATAATAAAAGGAACAAAATTTCTTGTAGGTTCAGAAGCACTACAGATGTGTGCCTTTTCTAGCTGTGAAGGAGCAGGAAATTTAAAGTTACCTAAATTCAGAATGGCTGCTTGCAGGTTTTAGGAGGAAGCAGAGGGAGGTAGAGGCAATCAGTGGGAGGACTATAAAATCCCCTGGAATGTTGTTGCTGTGCAGAACAGGTAATTACAAGTAAGGGTCATCTCTAGGAAATGAAAAAGATTGACCAGTGTGTGTTTGCCAACAGCCTGGCTGAGCTCAGAGTGGAAACAAAGCTTTGTGTGAAATATTTTTACAGGATTCTAAAACATGAAGTCTATATATGCTTGTTCTGATTGATAAAGAAACGTGTCCTAATTGATAAATGGCACAGAAATTCTGTGCACAATCTTAGTGGAAAATAATATTTCCTGCTAAGGATAGGAGCTCAAAGTGTGGAGGGGTTTTACTTGAACAATATGGGAACTGCCTGTGGAGCTGTGTTTGGGTGGGGTGGCTGTTCTGACTGCAGTGGGGTTTTTTGGGCTTTTGTTGTTTTTTGAGTTTGAGATTTTAAATACTGCTATTTTCTTAACAATGTCTGTACTGATGTGAGCGAAGTATTTCACCTGCTGTACAATATGGTGAAAGATACTTCTTCTGAAAATTACTTCTTGTCAATTCTCCAACATTTCCTCCTGATCAGGAATGATTACTACGTCCGGTGAGTGGCAGCTGCCAGGCTGGGGTTTCTGGGGGAAGTAGAGGCAAGAATAGAAATTAAGTCCCTGCTAAACTGAGTAGGTCATGCCTAAAAATCACTCATTGAGACTGATGTTATTTATCTTTTGCTCCATGTTAGTATTAAAAAGGTCTTGGTAAATCTAATTGTGTTTATTTCAAAGACTTGAAGCTTAGTCTAACACCCTCATCCCAAAAACCTCTTACTTGTTGGGCACTTTGTCTTTATTCAAGTTTGATATATTCATTGCTTCAAAGAACGTGGAAGATGTACAACTGATAATTGAAAATACTCCCACGTGCCTTGGATCTGCTCTTTCCAGTGTAAACTTCTCTTATGTGCAGCATGGTGTCATAGCAAGGTCACATCCAAAATATTCACAAATAACAGTTTGAACTTGATGCTTCTTCTGGCAGTTGTAGAATTCAGATATTAGGAGTTAGTTGCCCCCCTTCCCACCTGCATAAAGTCTTGTTCATGTTATTGTCATGTAAATGTTTCCTGTTTTAGACCTCAGTATTACAAGATCATAGAAGAATGTGTGTCTCAGATAGTGCTGCACTGCAGTGGCATGGACCCAGATTTTAAATACAGAGGAAGGATGGACATCAATTTTACACATCTTGTTGGTTTGTACTCTTTAAGCAGTTTTACCTTGTTTTTCTTTGTGTTCTTCTGTCTGGACTTACACTGGCTGGGAATTTTGTCAGTGTTCTGGAAATATGCATGTAAGCTAAAGGTGTGCTTGTGGAGTACCAGCCCAAATGCTGTAGCCTTTAATGAAATGAGACAGGGTCAAAAAAAAAGTGCCTGTTGCTTTTGTGTCATGGGCTCACAGGGAAATGATGGCTAGAAGCACCTCAGACCTGTGGTATGTTTGACTGACTTGTGTGGTCTTTTATTTAAATTTTAGATGCGTGTGTGGACAAGGCTAAAGTAGAAGAGAGTGAAAAGAAAGCAGCAGAATTTTCCAGGAAGGTAAGTCCTGCTCATGGTGTGGAACAGAACCCTGACAGGAGCACAGTCAGCCTGTTTCCCAGCTGAAACTGGGAAGTAGTGGCTCTCACAATTCCATTTGTTGCTCTCCTGTCCTGAAATAATCATAATTAAATAACTTAAGTGCAGGTATAAGCTTAAAAAAATGAATGAATGTGCTATATTAGCTGCAGTAGTGCTGAAGTTCAGGTATTATGGAGGTGGGTATTGAAATAATTCCAAATTTTGGGCTTTTTTGCTGGTCTGGTCTAAGTAGGCATTTTCAGGCCAAATTGCAGAACATGTTCTTGAACATGAAGATTGCAGGTTTAATTTTTAATGACTTTAAGCTTGCTGCAATAGTTGTGTACTTGAGTTTGGTTTGAGAAGTCTGCAGTGTTCTCTTGAAGGGAAGAACCTGAGTAGCTGGATCTGAGTGGTTCTGTCATTGATTGATGGACGAAATTGTGGTGCTAAAAGTGAACTTGTTACAAAAATGCAGCTAAAAGGATTAGAAGTGCATCAGTTGCTCCAGCTCTGATGTTCAAAGAATTCCTGCCAATGTAGGCTCTGGTGTGGCCATAACTGGACAAACTCTGCTGTGCTGGTTAAATCTTTACAGTTTGATGAAGAGTTCACAGCTCGACAAGAGGCACAAGCAGAGCTGCAGAAACGAGAGGAGAAAATCAAAGAACTTGAATCAGAGGTCAAACAGCTCCGGACCCAGGTAATAAAGAAATATCACTTTAAGTTCCACAGCTGAGTGGATTTTTTTTTGAGGAGGAGTTGAAAAGAAATTCCCCCAGAGTAACTTGTCTGTCTAGAGTTTGGAATGTCTGGGAAAGGTGTATTGATTTGTTTGGCAGCCAGCATAACTTACTAAGGATAGTTAATGGAGGTAAGATTTTACAAAATTTAACCCGTCAAAGGTACCTGCTTTATTGAGAAAAAATGTTCCTTACACTACAACAATCTTGCATCCAGCCTGATTTTTTTTTCCTGCAGGTATTTGTTTATGCTTTCACATTGCTGCTTCTGTATGTTTTGCAGAAAGTTTTTGTTTTGGAAGTGTTTATTTTTAAGGGCTTTTGGTTTTATATATATTTTTTACTCTTACACTTTATATAAGCCTTTTTTATTTTTTATTTTTTACACCAGCTTTATGTTTTACACAGGTCATTTATACCTTTTAGGAACTAACAGATATTATGATTTAGTACTTTTGCCTCAGTCTGGCTTATTTTGTACTCCTTCAATGCTAGGCAAGGTCTGCCTTTTTGTCTTTATTTTTTCTGCCTTAAAGCCTGTGATCTCACTTCCTATTTGGGCACTGAGGTGGAGACCCAAACACTCCTGTTCTTACTTCCTTCTTGCCAATTTTCATGTTTGTTACAAATTCCTACAAGCCAGTGTTCCACTGAAATGTGACAGTGAGTTTTAATGAGTTCTCCAGCAGTTGTTGCATTGTAACTTGTGAGCCAAAGAAACACATTTTGCAAAATAAAGAATGTACTTTTAGTCTAATTAATTGTTAATCCTATTTTATTGTTCTAACACAGTTCAGATTATCCAGACATGACAGGGCATTCACAGTAATGCTGACCACTGGTTAATTAGCCATGTAATTTTGGTATCTGTTCCCTTTTCTGCTGTTATGCTCCCCACAGAATATGATGACACTTATTTTTAGCTGCACTCACCCCTCTGATGGTTTGACATGCTGCTGTTTCTCTTCCTTATTAATTAGTAAGAACTTATTAGAATGGATATTGTGATTGCTCCTTCT
The DNA here is from genome assembly GCA_019023105.1 of Diglossa brunneiventris. Classification (NCBI taxonomy): domain Eukaryota; kingdom Metazoa; phylum Chordata; class Aves; order Passeriformes; family Thraupidae; genus Diglossa; species Diglossa brunneiventris. Next base: position 1,820,988 of record CM032357.1, on the reverse strand, counting down.
TCCTCTCACCAAAGAAGCACTCTGAGACAGATCCAAAAGACAGCAGGACAGGTTGTTGCACACCCTTCACCCCTCCAGATGTCAGAATAGCTCTGAGCAACTGTGGTCCTGTGACCTCTTCCACTGCACCAGCTGCTCCACTGATTGCTGGGGAAAATCTCCCAGGAGCAGATGAGTGTTGTTAAAATTCACCATGGTTATTCTCATCTCTGATGCCCCAGTTTGCCAGGGTACCCTAAGTGGGATAAATGTTTTGTGCATTGGTAAGAAATAAAATGCTGTTCTGTTCACTTAAATGTTACTGCTACTATTAAATTTTCTTTAAAATTGAAACAATTTGTTTTTATAAAAATGCTAGGTTATTCAGTTTACTTGGCAGCTTTATGGTACGTGGGATAATCTATTGTTATTGTTTCTCATTTAAATAGGAGAACAGTTGCATTTCTCACTTTCTTGAGATGCAGTTGGCTAAAAACCATCCTGGTTGGTTCAGCTTTCTATCAAACTGCCTCCTGTCACTGATGAAGGGAATTCCTCTGTTCTGTTCCAGGGTCCAGGCCTGACAGAAGTCCCAGCAATACCTCCAGCCCACCCAAGTGAGAACGTCCCACCATCTCCAGCGCCTTCACTCCCTGGTGGAGCCATCCCTCCTCCTCCTCCCCTCCCTGGTGCAGGAGCAATTCCTCCTCCTCCTCCATTACCTGGTGGAGCAGCAATTCCTCCACCACCTCCCCTGCCTGGTGGAGTAACAATTCCTCCACCACCTCCTTTGCCAGGTGGAGCAGCAATTCCTCCACCACCTCCCCTGCCAGGTGGAGCAGCAATTCCTCCCCCTCCTCCCCTACCTGGTGCATCCCTTCCTCCACCTCCTCCTCCTCTGCCCGGTGCAGCCATCCCACCTCCCCCTCCTCTGCCTGGTGTGCCCCCACCACCCCCTCTGCCCGGGGGAGCAGGGCCTCCTCCTCCTCCTCCTCTGCCCGGGGGAGCAGGGCCTCCTCCTCCTCCTCCTCTGCCTGGGGGAGCAATCCCTCCCCCGCCGCCTTTTGGGGGGCCCCCAATGCCTCCTCCCCTGGGAGGGGCTCCCTTTGCCCCCTTCCCAGTGGTGCCAGCACTGCCCCACGGGATGAAGGAGAAGAAGAAGTATAAGCTGGAAGTCTCCATGAAGAGAATCAACTGGTCCAAGGTATGCCAGAGGTGTGGGGATGATGTTCCTTCCCCCCCGTACTGCACTGATAGGCTTGGTACCGTGTAGTGAAGGATTTTTAAATCACATTCGTTTGCTCATTGTTGTACCAAGTGTCCTAGGAAGCCAGCTTACTTCCAGTGCCTTGTCCCAGCTGCAGTGAACATCCACAGCAGCTTTGCATCACGTTGTATATAAATATACAGCTATCTCCAAACTGTTCTAAAGCAGCTTTCACACATACCTAGCAAAGCAAACCAACTTAAGCTTTTTAAATTCATGATGTTTGATGTTGCTGTGAGTTCAGGGATTGCTGATATCAGGTCTTGGTGTTACTTGTTGATTGTTTATCCCAGATATTTATTTTCTCAATCAGTGATGTGCTGGAGCAGGGCTGTGGCCACTGGGAGGAGCCATGGGACTGCTCAAGGGAAAGGTTTGGGCATCATGAGCTTCTAGTGTCTTAGCTTGATTGTATTTAATCACAGTTCATTTTTAAAACCATCTTAGAATCTAAGCGTTACTTGAGCAGTAAAGTGCAAGCACAATCTGATTTGCAAGTGAACCCTTAAAGCAGTTCCCAGTTATTCCTTGGCTCTCAGTATGTCCAATCCCTCTGGAGAAGTTACACAAACATTCAGGTGTGTGCTGGGGTGTGCTGTTTTAAAACCCCTTTTTGATCGATGTACCACTGCTCCTTCCATATAAAGAAAATTAATGTCGAGTATTAGATAATTTGATCTGTTATCAAGACTAAATCATTGCATCCTGAAGTTGTGGTTGGTAGTTTTTTAGTGGTATAAAACATGACAGATATGTTGATGTTTGGTGTAGGAAAAAGTGCCAAAATCACCAAATCATCAAGGCAAATGAAAGGACTTTTATATATTCCATGTTGTGTGGTTCCTCTAAATTCTGAGTAGTCAAAAGGCTTTGAGATAACAAAACAGCAGAATAATCCCACCAGCCTTGGAGGAGGAATCCAGAAGGTTGAGAGAGAGCCTGTGTGGAAGTGTGTGGCATGCCAATTTATGGTTTCTTTTGGCAGAGGAATTAATGATTCAATGATTTCAAAATATTTGGAGATGTGCTAAAACAATCTGAAAGTGTATCTGGTGGCCATAGTTTAAAAACAGGCTTTCAGTATATTTAACTAGACTGATATAAAACAGCCTGCCATGTTTTTAGAGTATTAATTTAAATAAATTTTAAAATCAGTTTGAAAATCTTTACTTTTTCTGTAATTCTGATAAAATAATTGCCTAAAAGGATAAGTGATAACTTCCCTCTTCATTGTGGGAGGAGGAATTAATTGTCTTGGGGAGAAAGGATGGATCAGGATGCACTGCAGGAGCTTTGTAACTGTGGGACATAGACTGCTGTCCTGTAAGCACAGAGAAAAGCAAGCTTTTATTGTATTACACATATTGGTAATTGCAGCCAATTTCATTGTGATCAGTTCCATTGGGGAGTTTGTGGGAATAATTTCTGAAGTGTCTGTGCGAACACTGGCTGTGACAATGGGAAGGAACTGCAGATGGACGCTTTGCTTAAGTGCTCTGGGAACAGTGCCAGAGATCCCCTGCCTGCTGAGAAAGTGCAAAGTCTGTTTGATCATCACTTTTAAGGCGCCATCATTTGAGGAATAAAATTCTTACTGTTTAATTTAGTCCCTTTTGCTGTAACTGTCTTCCCCATTAGTGTTGGATTAAGGCAGTTTTTTAAAATGTCTTCCCTGGAGCTGCTGGTAAAGCAGGGCTGAAAGGTGGAGGACCAGGGTGTTGCAGGGAGATTGGAGTGAGGCTGACAAATGCAGAATTGCTAAATTCCCTGCATTTCATCTTGAAGTTAAATAGCCCTTGGAAATTATTTTCATTTGAATTTATAAACAATAATTAATAATGTGCTCAAAGCTGTTGGAGGAATGTCTTTTGAAAACAGAACAGCAGTTCTGAGTCATACATGAAGAGTCAAGTTGTCTTTCAGCTTATATTGCAGAGCATTTTCTTGCTTTAGTACAGCCAGCAGAGAGCTCAGCCTCAGTCTCTGCTAGGTCCCCATGGCCAGTTCATTTCCTGGGAAGTTGTTCACACAGGTCTCAGGTAGCAGGGAAAAGGAGTGCTGAAGAGTTGGGGAACTCTCTAGAAAGTCATCAAGAGAGAGCTAGAACACTTTCAGAGCCAGCTGCTGTTATTAGTTCTGTTTGGAAAGCTTGCTGAGTGGGAGAAGTACAAAAAAGCCCATTTGTGGTCAGAGGGCAGCTCAGCTCACCGTGCTTGTGCAGGGACAGCAGGGAGAGAACATTCCAGAACGGGGCTGAACTTCCTCAGCCCAATTCTCACAGAGGTTCTGTAGCATTTGTTTTCCCTTGGCTGTTGAAAACACTCCTAACTGACTCTGGAGATGCTGTTTTTCTTGCAGATCGAGCCTCAAGAAATAGGAGAAAACAGCTTTTGGGTAAAAGCTGAAGAAGATAAATTTGAGGACCCGGAGCTGTTTGCAAAATTGGCACTTACCTTTGGAACCCAAATGAAAGGTACATTCTTACTTTGCTCTTTATTGTGCTTTTATTAAGTTTAAAAGTGTGTAATGGCAGTTTCTTTTATGCTTTGTGCAATACCATGGAATTCATTTGATGGTTTTATAGCAGGAAGATGATTTAAAACATATATTAAGCATAACAGTCTATTACAAGAATTGCTCCCCCTTCACTTTACAGCATGAGGGGGAGGAACCTTTTTTGCAATAATACCTTTTAAAAGTGCACTGTATGTTGCAGACAGATGTGAGTTTTCTTTTAATGGAATTATAATTAAATTTAAATTCTGATCCTAAAATCATGTTTATTTGCATTATTATTCCTAGCTGAGAATTTCTGGAATAAGAACAGCAGTTCTTACTAACACAGTGTTAAAAAAGATTAATTCAGGAAGGGCTCTCAGAGGACTGTAATGAACTATTTCTTGAGTAGATTCCTTGAATTATTTCTGAATGTGGGGTTTTTTTTCTGTGTCCTTTTGAAACCTCTTCAAAGAGTTGGTCATGGCTGTGTTTTTCATAAGATAGATTCATATTCCTTTCAGTAGTCAGTGAATTTAAACCATTAGAATTCTCTTTTTGCAGCACACCTTGGAAGCACTTTTTGGTCTAAATATTCAGCTATTCCATGCAGCAATTCAAAAGCATCATTTGCATTAATTTATTATTTTTTCCATGCCCAAGTTGGATTAACTCTTGGTTCCTAGCACTGCAGGGAGGGTAAAATGCTGTGGAGTTGGTCACTTCCTTTGGTGTGACAGGAAGAGCTTTAAGGGAAGGAATGCCCAGCAGCAGATGACAGAATGGCATGAGCCCCTTCTAAATGAAAAGGACAAGCTTCTGCCTTGAGCTGAATTCTTTCACCAGAAATCTGAAGAAATGTTTCAGACTTCCTGAAAAGCTTTTTCGTTAAAAATGCTGAAAAGACCCTCGTGAAATGTTGACATAGCTGACAGTTTCCAGTGAGAAGAAATTCTTGTTGACATAGTTGCACAGTTGTAAAACAGGGAACAACAGCAACTCCTCCAATAGCTTGGTGTACTGATAGCCTTGCAGAGATTTTTCCTTGTTTTGTTCTCAGTTAATGGCTGTAGAAAACAAGATGCCATAGCAAAGGATGCACATTAAAAATGCTGCTGCACGGTACTCAGGATGTGAAAATCGTACTTGGCTGACTCCTGCAGAAAGGAGGAGTTGTCTGTCTGATTTCAAGGTTTTTTTTAAACTTGAGAACCTACTGGAAGTCAAAAAGACTCTTGGAGCGTTTGGTTGCTGCACAGACCCAAAGAATTGCATGCCAGAAGCAACTTTTTTCCTGCAGCTGCCACCTGCAAAGGGAAACATGGAATGATGTTCGCTGTTCTTCCTCCCCTTTGTCCTTAAGCAGCTCCATGGTGTCCCAAATACTTAATTCAGGCATCATCTGGGATCAGATTTCCCTCTTGCTTTATCCCATTTCATGAGTACATTACAGGAAAGTGATAAAAAGCCAAATAGGAATGCATGTGATATTCTCTCAGGAGCACAGTCAGCATGTAAAACAAACAAAGGGATGAGTGGAAGCAAACTGACAATTGCCAAAAGCTGTTTGGATGACTTAGTGTTTACTGTTTTGTATTCTGTGGAATTTTGGAATGCCACTGGGGATGGTAACTGAAGTGAAAGCAATGGTAGTGTGCACATTTATTAAAAATTTGTGATTCCCTGTAAGTTATAGCACTGAAATTTGATTAAATCTCTGAATGCTATTCATGATTCTTTGGTACAATGAGAAAAACACTTGGTGAATTTTTCTCATGTAACATGGTTTTGGTTTAGGATACTCCAAAAAAGACTCAATGTTGGCTGTCACTAAGCTGCCAGCTGCTGTTTGAGTGCTCTCTGTTTTAGAGAAATGCAGCCAGAGCTGAAGGGGTGTGGTACTTCTGAGGAGAAATACTGTTGTGAAGTTGAACAATAATTTTTGCATGTTATATTATTAATCCAGTGTAGTTTTACATCTCAGGAAACCTGGGCTACTGCTTTTTGATGGAGTTGGAGCTGTGTATGATTTAATTCTGTAGAATGTCCTAAATCCCCCAACAACTGAAATTAACAGTTTTAAATACTAGTGTTCTTGTCCAGAACCAAATGACCTTTGAAATCATTTAAGCAAGTCATTTTATGGCAAGCACTCTTTTACCAAACTTTGCCTTTGTCCCTTAGCTGATATGAAATTTTCTCTCTGGCCACCAGCAGAAGGGAGAGCACCAGCAGCACTGTCATGTCTTTAGTGCTTGCTGGAATATGATGTCAAAAAGCTCCTATTTAATTTATGGGATGTTAAACACCATAGAATTGAATGTGAAGTGTCTCCTAACAGTGCAGGTAAGGGCTGCAGTGCTGTGACTCTGCAGCCAGGCCGTGACACATCCCATCCTCAGGACTGGGACAATACTCAGGGCTGGGCCTGCTGCTATCCAAATCATTTCTCACTGTTTGATTGATGGTCTAATTGCAAAACACTGCAAAGCAAGTTAATGCCTTCTCCCCAAAGGATCGTGTTAATTTCTGCCTCTTGTAATTTAGGTTGTGTATTTTGCCAGTCAAGAATGATAGTAGTGCTCTGAAGAAATTAATTATGTGTACAGTAGGTCTGTAAAGGTAGTAATTAGTACATAATAGTCTGTAACTACTGGGATTGTTCCAATACAGAATTCATTATCCATCCAGCTTGCCTCAAGGGAAAACTTCTCCATCAGGGTTCTGTTGCTTTACATTAGACTTTTAAAATACAATTCAACAATCATTTTCATATGTTTTCAAAACTGAAGTAAGGTCTTAATAGCTGAGTGATATTTTCACATTATGGGAATTTGAGTGGGACAAGAGAAAAGACAAACTTCCATGTAAGCTGTACTTGAACAAAACATGAACAAAATGTTCAGGTTTTGATTTTATATGTATAATGCATGTAATGTCTAGAATATGTATATAAATAATGTGAATAATGTATATATAATGTATATCAACAATATATGGCAGGTCAGTGCACCATTCAACTTGAAGGAAAACTCTTTGCATTCATTTGCATTTGGGACTTGTAAATACAGGGAACAGCAATTAGTACTTTTAGAAAATGGCTTTGAATTTGCTATGCTGAGAAGCCCAGATCTAATTCATCAGAGAACTTCAACATTTGCAAGCATTCAGTGGATGCAGCTGTGGCCAGATTTCCTCTGAGGCAGCTGCATTTGTAGGTGTGAGGCAGCAGGGCTCAGTTGATGCAGAAATCTCTGCTGTTGAGTGTGGCTGTGTTGCACTAGCTCAGCTTCCTGCACTGCTTTGTCAACAGAAAAAGGAAGAAAAACCTCTGAACTCACCAGGAATTTGCTTCAGGATTGCAAACTGCAGGTGGCTCCCTTGGTCTGCTGATGGTTCAGGCTGAGTTTGTTTGGTTCCCTTCCCTCCCCAGCCTCTCCTTGCAGAAGGGTGGGATCCAAGCAGAGCAGGAGCAGCTTTGCAGTGTGGGGTCACCCAGGGCTCTGTGGCAGAGCAATTTCATTTCCTTGGCTTGCACACCTAGGTCATCAGTCTTCATATCTGTTTTGCACAGAAGTGCAGCAGATTGGTTTGTTTTCATCTCTGGATGTATTTGAAATTGTTGTTTTTCAGCAACAGAATAAATTCAAGTACTGTAAAGGAGGAGTGAGTTATTAGTTTACTGTTTTTCACTTTCCTTTTCTTCTCCACTGGATTTATTCAGTAGGTAAACTCTCAAACTCAAGGGTGAAAAAAGCTTTGCATGGTTTAAACAAACTGCTGCCTGAAAATATTACCATCTAGCATAGATTTATGTATGTACATCTCTGTATTTTGATATATTTTATGAACATTTGTTTAATTCTTAGATGATCTTAGAGTTATTTTAGAGTCCAAGTCTTATTTCCAGAGCATCAGGACCCATTTAATTCATCACGGGACAAAAGGACTGATATGAGTATAGCATTCAGAAGGGTCCAAAAGAAAGCAGAAGTTCCAATTAGGAGGTAAAGATTGTAAATATTCTTAATATTTTATTTCAAATAGCATTTTAATGCACTCACCATTCAATAACTTAATTTCTATGTCAAAGGTAGTTTGTAATATGGAGTCTAAGAGAACATAATTTTGAAAATTTTCTGAAAAAATTTTGAAAAATTTTTTTGTTTATTTTGACAAAACATCCTAAGTAAAATACATGTCCTGTTGGTGTGACCTGCTGACTGTAGTTGTTCTCATCATGTAACAGTGAATGAAGAATATCCCAGGTTAACAAATAAAATCAATTTAGACTTTTTCAGAAGTTAGGCTCAGTGTCAGTTGTGGTATTTTTTTATGGTCTTCTTTTCCTCTAAAATTTTTTTTATAACACTTTCAGAATGCTCATGCTTTAGGGTGGGACAGGGCAGGAATTTCACTGCAGGTCTCAGTGTGGCACACTTTGATTGTGTCTCTTAGGACTCTGCTTTTAAAACTTTGTGGTAGATTCCTAAGGGGGGAGAATCAAGAGGGATGGGTCAGATGGATGCAATTTTCCTGTCTCCAGTTTGTTACTCCTAGAGCCTGCTTTCTTTACATCTGCAGCTGAGTTAGGTTTTTTTCTTTTTTCAGAGAATTGTTGTTCCATAAGAGGGTTCTGAGAGAGAAGTTTGGGCATTGTCTTAATCACCATTACAGCAAGAACTGCAATAATTGCACCTCCAGAAAATCAAATCCAAACAGCCTGTGTGTGAATTAAATTGTATTCAGATGAGGAGACAGGTGGGAAATAGTTTGAGGTCTGGGCTATTTGAAGGCTGTTATCATTATTCATGGATTGCTTGGAGGTACAGCATAATGTATTCCACAGAATTCCTGCAGAAGTGGAGTTCATTCCAGAATCAGCATTCTGTCTGTTTTGAATCCAGGTCAGATGCTCTGAAGTGGAGGCCATTCCTTCAGTTTTACTTTAATTGGCAGTGCTTAACCCTTTTGGAGCATCACTGGGACATGTGAGAGCTCCCTCCTGGAGATGTGAGGAGCAGGGATCTGAAATGAGGAATCCTGCTGGTTTCTGAGGGACTGGAGTAGTTCTGCAGGTACAAACTGATTATCCACCTGCCTGCTCAGTGCCACGTGGCAAACTGGCACTGGAGGGGCTCTCCCATGTGTGTGTGCCTGCTGCAAGGCCATCCTTTGGTTAAACAATCTCTGCACTGAGAAACATCTGAAAAATATTAGTAACAAAGCCCCTGCTGCTCAGACTTTCTGCAAGTTTCAATTAGTAATTTTGTCAGAAAGCTTCACTGGAAGAATTTAAAGCGAATTTAAATAGAATTGGAGTGGGGACAGACGTGTATTGTCTAAAAAACCTCTTCTATGTATTTATAACAATGTTGTGACTGAGTTGTCTTAGTAATGTGTTATATTTTAGGTGGTTGCTTACAGAGTTCTTGTATTAATTAGTTATACCTCACCCCTCAGAATATGAAAATTTTTAAGAGGAAAGATGGAACAGCAGTTGTGACTATAAAGAAAAGCTGAGGGAAGGTGAAGTCTCAAGGGCATTGGGTTTTTCCTACAAAGGAAATTGGTCCAGTGGGTTCTTCCCAACCCTTTAAGGTGTTGGAGGCTCCCATTGGGAGTGTTTGGATCACTGCTGGTGACACACAGACAAATGTTCATTACCCACACATTCCAGCAGTCTGGAATTCCAGCCCACTGTGTGATCACTCTGGTACAAGTTGGTACCTTCTGTACCTCCTCCGTGCTCATTTTTCTCAGGAGCTGGAGCTTTTGTGTGTATGAGCTTGCTGAAATCCAGCAGGGGAAGAAAGGCAGCTCTGCATTCCCAGTGTCTGATTGAGGCTCGGTGATGCAGTGCTCAAATAAAGCCCAGAACTTTTAATGAGGAGCTGAGGACAGAGACACATGTACTGGCACTGCAGAGACAGGGATTGTGTACAAAGACTAATTAGCATGAAATATGAATACATTCATGAAGCAGTCTTGATCTATAATGCTCTTACAGAGAGTATTTTTTTCCTATGAATTCGATGAAAAAGAAATTCAGAAGTTGAATTGAAAAAAGAATCTGTGTTGAACTGCAAAAAGAAATGGGGTTTGTTTGTTTTTAAACAAATAGAAATCTATATTCCTGGAATAAAACCCTTTCTGTATGAATAAATAAAGAGATTAGACTGAGAAGAATGCTTTCTCTAATGTCAAAACAGAAAGAATAACCTGCAAAAGATGCTCCTCCTCAAGTATGCAACTACATTTTTCATGGGAAGTTAGGTTTGATATCCTAAAAATCTATTTAATGTGAATCTAGTTACTCTCAACAGGAAGTGTTCAAGACCAGGTTGGATGGAGCTCTGAGCAGCCCTAGTGGAAGGTGTCCCTGCCCATGGCAGGGCTTGGAACAAGATGATCTTTAAGGTCCCTTCCACCCTAAACCATTCAGTGATGATATGATTAAATCATCCTATGGATTTGACGGCAATCCTTTGTTCAGTGAGCTGTTGGGATTATCCACTGTGGCAATTCTCCTCAAGTGTGGCTTCTCTTTCACATGCAGGAATTGCTATCTGTAAGTGCACAAGAAGTGCCCTGATGATGAGGTGGAGGTCAGTTCTGGCTCTGTGCAGAATGGTTTTATAACCTTTCCTTTTGCCTTCTGATGGGTTTGGAGCTGTAGATCCATTTTCTGGCAGCTCCCTCAGTGCTGGTAAAGGGAACTCCAGCTGAGTGTTCCAGTGCAGGTTCTTCAGCTGAACATTGGCTGGGAATTTGTGACCCAAGTGAAGTAGGGGGAAGGACAAAAAGTCCAGAGGAAAGGCTGGAGAGCAGACCAGCTCCTTACCAGGACAGTTGGTGCTGACTATTAAATAGCTTATGCACCAATATTTCACTCTGCTGGAAACTTCCAGCAGAGTTCTAGGAATAACAATGTATTTGCTTAAATAAATAAAACCCCACTGTAAACAAAGCCGTGGTTATAGGCAAAATTGATGGTCTTACTTGTAAAGTAGTTCTTTCAAGGCTGCATTAAAGAGCTGCCCCCTGCATCTTTCAGCAGAACCATGGTTAGCACATCCTGCACTTCCTCTTAAATCTACTTTCTAGCAAAAGAAATAGAATGTGGATTTTTTTTTTTCCTGCAGAAGCATAAACTGACAAAATGTGTCTGATTCATGGCCTGGTTCCACTTGCTCACTGTGCTGACCTGCAGTGATTCTGTGTTTGTAGAAAAATGATGCCCTCTCCATGGATTTTATGTTTTATGTGCAAAACTGTTTTTTCCTTTCTTATTGCTGACCAAACAGCTCAAAAAAAATGTCATCTGCTCTTGACATGGAACATTTCTGTGAGTGATAGTTGCTTCACCTGTAATGCTGTTCCAGGCTGCTTTGGACAGAACAGCTGCTGTTGCAAGAATTTCTGCCATTTCTAGCAGAGCAAGGATGCTTCTGTTACCTACATGAATAAAGGTTCTTTGGAGAAGGCGACATTCAAAAGCTATCTAAAGGATTAAAAGTTAACAATCATGCTATTAAGTTTCTGAATTCATTGAGAAATTGAAAATACTAGGTACATAGGTATTAGTACAGATAATAACAAAAGTATCAGCTTTTGGAATTACTTATTAATCATCTCAAATGGATGTAAAGCTATAATTACAACTCTCTATATTGTGTGTCTTCTGCAACGTGAGAAACTGAAATGTCTGAAACTTCTTCCTCTCAGGTGCTTTATTCTGTTCTGTGAGGTGGGAATGTAATTATTGTAGAATACTGCTACTGAGTCATTTCCCACTGTGAAAAGGCTGTGGCTTAAAGGCTTTCTGAAAGCAGAAGTCCACATGGTAAAAGTCAGTGTGGAATTATCATCAAGTTGCATTTTCTGAATGGGAGTACCTGTGGAGTGAATGTCAAGGTTTTCTCTGGCATTTTTTTGTTGTTGTTTAATTGAAGATTTGGATCATTAGCACAGAGACTCTGCCTTCTTAATGAGTGACTCAGCCAAATGTGGCTTGTGTTGGTGGTATAAAAGGTAAGCAGAGCACAGGTGCTAAATTCAGGCTGTCCAGGGGATCCTGCCTGTGCTGAGCTGAGCAGTGGAGCCTGATGTTGTGCTGAAGGTGAGAGACTGGGAGCTCTGTGTTCTGCACTATTTTTAGGCTGCTACAATGCAAGCAGCTTAATTTAGTACCCTGTGGATCCCCTGGGACTAATGCTGTGATGTGGCAGTAATTTATCTTGTGTGTCCTGAAGGCAGATAATCATTGCCTGTGTGTTCTCTGGGCACCTGGGTGTGTTCGCAGCACCGTGGGTACCTGGGCCCCAAGAAAGCCTTTCCAAGGTAAATCTAAGGTGGTGGAAACACACACAGCCATCCAAGGCTGACTTCAGGCTGCTTGAGCCCTGCATTTCATCTTCAGCAGGTGACTGAGAGCAGCTGCTCAGTCCAAAGAGTAAATACATGTTAATATGTATTACATGGCTGCTGCTGGATGTACACAGAATTGATTAAACAGATCCTTCTCAGCTGCCAGCAGTTGATGTTTTTCCCAAGCCAGAGGTCACATCTTTACACCTAGTAAAGTCTTCATTGTGTTTCATTTTCAGTGAACTCAGGATCTTTCAGCATTTATAACCTGTGCCATTGCACTTCTCTGTATTTCAGACAGATGTGTTGTTTTGCAGTTTTAACCCTGCTGCTTCTGGTCATCCTGGTTTGCTGCCTCCTTTTTCTCTCATTGAACATCTCATTAATAGCTAGTTTATATTTATTTTTCTGTGTTTTCAGAGACTGCCCAAAGAGACAAACCCAAATAGCGCATGACCCACAGAAGGCACAGTAAAACACCCCTCTGGCCATCACCCAGAAATGATCAGTGGGTCCCCCCCTTTACTGAGGGGCACTCTCAGATGTGCTTGTCACTAAATACCTGACTGTTTGTGTTTCAGAGTGACACCAGAATGCCAGAAACACGGCAGTGTCCCAGGGTACTGGAACTGTTAGGATGCCCTGGTTGAGGTGGCCATTGGTCAGAGTGATGGGGACAGTGGCAGTGCCTTCCCTGGGCAGCGTGGGGCCTCAGTGAGGGATGTGGGACTCCAGGGCCTCTCCAAAATGCAGTTTATTGTATCCAAAATGCAGTTTATTGTATCCAAAATGCAGTTTATTGTATCCAAAGTGTTACAGCAGTGCAGGGTTGTGGGTGACAGAGCTGTGCCCACAGCTGTCAGCTCCAGCTGCAGGCAGGCCTGGAGACCCTTTGGTTTAGGTTACAATGCATTATAGACTTTTCTTTGCTGAGCATCTTCATACAGTAGAACCAATCTATACCTTAACTATTACCTATAGCCTACCATAGCTACTATCATTACCATATCCATGTTACTGTTCTCCAATCACTGAAAGTCAGTACATTACAGTTTAAGCTAGAAGTTGTTTTTTGGTTTTCTTGCAGTGGAAAATTCTGAGACCTTTTTTCTACTTGCAACATCAACAGTCTTGTTTGCCTGTGCAATCTTTTTACTTGGTAAAAACTTCTTGTTTGTGGTCAGCTTATCCTTTAAGTCATAAAAACCCCTTCTACCTAACACACCCTTTGTCTCCTTGGTTATCCAGCAAGACTGGCTCAGCAATTCTTTTCTTCTATATCAAAACTTGCTTTCATTTCTACTCCTCCTTCAGATTCTACATTCATAGATCTTTCTGCCAAAAAAGATATATATCTTACATATCTGTGAGACTTTCTCGTCAGCTTTGATCCTTCCCAGCCAGCCGTGCCCTGTGCTGTGCTCAGAGCCCTGGGGCAGCCCTGGCACAGCCCTGGTGCCCTGCCCTGGTGGGGCTGCTGGGCACAGCCTCCACTCAGCTCACTGGGTTTGTTTGATACTGCCCTCCACAGTGCCTCAGTTTTCAATATTTGTTTGTGGAGGGCTAATTTCCCAACATTTTATCCTTATTTCTATTGATCAGCTATCAAAGCTCTGCTTACCAGTCAGCCTCATGGGGTGCTGACTTTTACTGCTGAAATTAATGGAATCTATTAAGGCAGATCATTTGCCAATTATTTTTAATATGATCCTTTTATCCTGTGAAGTTCTGCTTTGGCCCTGAGGCCTATGAAAGCTTTTTGAGCTCTGCAGGTTCAATATAACAATAAATACCAGCTAATCTTATTTTTCTTTTTTTTTACTCTAAATGGGAGAATAAACATAAACATAAAATCAAATTTCTTGTGTACTAAATCAGTGGAAATTTAACATTGTATATTTGATTGTAGGGCAGAGTGTATAACCAGGGTGGGCTGCATTACACTAAAAAGTCAGGCAATTTGGAGTTCAACATGTTTATGTATTTTGCATGCATGTTTATTTAAAACCTTGTTGATAGAGCAATGCTTTAAAAAGGAAGAGAATACTAAAATGTCTGTTTGGACAAGTGTATTTTACTCAGTGTTTCAATATTTAGTCAGGATTGTTAAATGTCAGATGTCACAGTGATAGAAGAAATCAATTTATCACTTCATTTTTATTAACATTTTTAGTGTTTTCCATTAAACACCAATATCTAATTAACTTGACTGTATAAAAGGATTTTTGGATATTGGGATTTTAGCTTCATCATTTGGAAAGTTCCTTTGGAAAATGTGATTCCCTTAAGTGTGTTTGTTTGTGAAGGTGAGTTTTTATGGGCATCATCAAGGGGAACAGTAGGTGAACTAATAATTTAAGAGATATCTAGTTATTAGACTTCTCATGGTAATAAAAGAAAATGAGTTTGTTAGAATCTTGGTAAAATATGACAGCAGTTTAATGACTTTTTTTCCTGAGTCTTGATACTTTTTTTTTTTAAATTTTATTTTTGAAAATTGTATGGATAAGAAACTCATCAGAATCTGGGAAATAATTACAGCTGGCCTGTCTCAGTTTGGTGGTGATGGTGGCCTGATGTCAGAGGAAAAAATACAACTGGGCCATGTGGCTGTTGAAATTAGAAATGCTATTATGGGCAGCATTTTACTGACGTAGCAAACATCTCCTGTCCCCCATGAGAAAACTTCTGTGAGAGCTCTGAAATGCAGGGATGGCTCTCGTGGCTCAGACCCTGGGCCTGTGCAGAGCTCAGGATCTGCCAGCCCTGGGAGCTGCTCCAGCCCCTCCAGGGACAGCCTGGGGATAGTGGTGGCACAGGGACAAATGGGGGGCACAGTCCTGAGGCTTCTTCATTTCAATATTCTTGGGAAAACAGGAGGGGAGAGGTCATGGAAAAGGCCTCTGGGTTTTATTCCAGCTTCTTACAGCACATCTCCCACACTGTAAATGGGGCCCACGGAGGATATTTTCAGTTTAATCCTTGTTTGCCTGCTGTTGTTTGATTTCTAATGTTCATCTGTGTTGCTGTGGCCATTTGTGTGTCATGAATTGTTAATATTTGCTTTTACTGTCTCACAGCAAAAGCAGCGTCTTCCACAGGCAAAGCCAGTTGTGGGGTGGCTGTGTTTGGGATTGGGATCAGCTGTGGTGTGTTTGGGATCAGCTGTGGTGTGTTTGGGATCAGGTGTGGTGTGTTTGGGATCAGGGGTGGCTGTGTTTGGGATTGGGATCAGCTGTGGTGTGTTTGGGATCAGCTGTGGTGTGTTTGGGATCAGCTGTGGTGTGTTTGGGATTGGGATCAGCTGTGGGTGTGTTTGGGATTGGGATCAGGTGTGGGTGTGTGTTTGGAATCAGGTGTGGTGTGTTTGGGATTGGGATCAGGTGTGGTGTGTTTGGAATCAGCTGTGGCTGTGTTTGGGATTTTCTGTGTGGGCATTGGGAGAGGAGTTGTTTTGGTTGTTGGATTCTTTTTTTTGGATATTTTGTGGCCCAGGCACCTCCTTGATGCTGGTGATAGAAAGCTGAAAGCCATCCCAATGCAGAGTGGGTAATTAAGTTCACTTTAGCTGTACAACTCTGCTGCCCAAGTTCTTGCTAGAGATTGACAATTAGACTATTTACGATCATTTTAGGGCGATTTCAACAGAGCAAGGAATATTTCATGTGAAATTAATAGTAGTCATTAAATGTGGTGGTCAAATAAAGTAGCAATCAATTATACAAACAATTAATAAGAATACAGATCCCCTGTTACTTTTTTTTTTTGCAAAACTAATTTGTAAAACTAAGTTATGATCTTTTTTATTCTTCCACAGAGCATAATTTGTTGGGTTGATGCCACTTCCTTCAGCTTGATTACATTAATTAGGCAAAAAACATACAAGATTGCAAGAGGTTCCATGTTTTTTTCCTCCCTGTTAGTTTTATTTTTTATCTTGAGAGCTCAGTGTAAGATTTGCTTTTAGATCAATTGCTTGCTTTGTAATAATTCTTTTTTTATTGCTGTACCAGGTATTGAGCTCTTCTGATTGCAGAAAGGACAGAGTGACAGCAGGAGTGCTTAATTAATTTTGCTTCAGGAATTGGTAACTGAGTGATTTTAGGTGAACTGAAAAATGCCAGGTGGCATTGGGAATAAACATGAGATCCCACAGCTGCTGCCTGAATTGACAGGAGGCGTGGCTGACATCTGCTGATGCTCTTGCATTTCTCTCTGGATATTTGGGGAAACTGTTTGCTGGTTGTCAAAGTTAGAGCCCAAACGACAGAGTGAAGCTGTAAATGAATTTGGATGCCAAAGCACCTCAATCCCAGTCCCTGCAGTTCATGGATTGTGTTCTGCAGGGTCCAGGAGAGTGTGTGCCTCCAGCTGAGTAAGCTGTGGCCTCTGCCAGAGCCTCTCCTCTGCATCCTCTGCCTGTTCTGTGTCACTGCAGGCAGGGCTGGGGAGGGCACTGCTCCCTGGGCTCTGCTCTGCTGGGCCTGTCCTGAGCCTTCCTCGTTGCTGCCAGCACCAGGGCTCTGCTCCTGCAGGGGACAAGGGACAGGAGCAGAGGAAATGGCTCTGGGTTGTACCAGGGGAGGTTTGGATTGCACCTCAGGAAAAATGTCTTCACAGGAAGGGTTGTCAAGCATCAACTCAAGCTGCCTCCGGGGAAATGGCATCCTGGAGGTGTTCAAAGCCACCTGGACATGGCATCCTGGAGGTGTCCAAAGCCACCTGGACAGGACATGGCATCCTGGAGGTGTCCAAAGCCACCTGGATGTGGCACTTGAGCACGTGGTGCTGAAGGTGATGATGCTGCTTGGACTTCAGGATCTTAGAGGGCTTTTCCAGCCTGAGCCATCCCATGAGTCCATGGACACATTTGATGATCAGCAGGTTGTTTGTGCAGTTTGCCTTGAGCACACAAACTTGTCAGAGTTCATTGTGCTCCTGCAGCCAGAGCTTGGGCATGGTTCCTCTCTCCCAGATGTTCTCTGCTCTCCCAGATGTTCCTCTGCCCTTGCAGGTGGCTGGAGGAAGGTCAGGCTGTGCCCCAGCTGAGCTCCCTGTCCCATTCCCTGGGTGATTCCAGCTGGGAATGCTGTGGGCACACCAAGGGACACCCTCAGGGTGGGTGTATTGCTGAGGGAAAAGAACAGCAGCAAATTTGAGACTGCTTTGTGTTTGACTTTCTCCTTCTCCCCCTTTATTTGACTTTTATTTCCATTTCTGAGAGCCTCTAGGACTAGCACAGCAATGGAAGACTGTCAGTAGCATTCCAAGATGATCCATTTAGCCAGACTCTGAGAAGTTTTATTGTGTTGCAACAGAATTTGCTGCACTTTTGTGCTACAAATTACTTTCTAATCTTTTGGTAGCATTCCTAGCTCTTTATTTCATTTTTCTATCAAGTCATATCACATCAGGTGTTTATTTTTTTTTGGGAGGGGTATAAATTCAATGTAATTATTACTTTCAGCTGCTCAAGTCTTCTCTTGTGTGTGTAGTTCACATCCCTTGCAACTGTATGGACGCTGAATCTTTTTCTCCTACACTCCTGCAGTAGCCATAGCTCTTGTCTCAGGCAGAGGCAATAACAAAGCAGTTAATTTCTTTTGTATGTTTACTTCTGCTGCCAAATACTGGTAAATGCCATTGGGAAGCCACTTGCCAGATGGAAATAAGATGAAATTACTCATTCATTTCCCATGACAATAAAAGGATGTTTTTGTTCACTGTGTGAACAGACTTGACAGAAATTGGAGACTTAGGGTCATGTTAAGGTAGGCTAAAGTTCACCTGAATATCTGCTTTCTCCATGCTGTAATTCAGTGTACTCCTTTTTAGCTCCCTTTAATTTTCATCCACATCGTATTCATGACTGACAGTTTTTGCTGTTAATTCTTTATTAGAATTATTCATTGAAAATTTAAAGAAAGAAGGGAATTTCATATGAACTGGACATTTCAACTCGTAATAAAATGCTTTAACAGCTTCAATATCATTAAATAAAATCATATATATTTCAAAAAATTAGTCATGGCCACTTCAAATGCTATTCAGTAGCTAAATTAATGAACAGGTGTAAAATGATAATTTTCAGGAATAATGTATGCTTCCTTTTTTTTTTTACTACAGAAGTACAAAAGTACTGATGGTAGGATTTTTTCCTAATTAAGTCTCTAAAGTATTTCAACCTGTTTGTGTATGTCCTTTGCCATGATTATCATTAGCCCTGCTTAATGTGTTTTAAGCTTACATAAGGTTTTATTTGGGGTTTGTATGCCCTGGCTGGGCTTGCAGGGTTTCAAGCAGGGCACTTGCAGTGGGATTAGAGGAGTTCCCAGCTGAAGGCACAGCTGGAGCTGCCCATGCACTGGGAAATGTCAGATCAACAGCAAACAATGCCTTGCAGCTTCTTGCATCAGCTTTTTCCCTCCAACGCTGATAAACAAATGTATTATTGCTAACTTAATAGAGCTCTAAATTAGGAAAAAGTAAGTTCTGCAGTGCTGGTGTTTACATCTGTGCTTGCTGGTCTCCAGAAGGAATCTGTGTGTGCTGAAGGGCCTGGGCTCTGCTCTGGCTTTGTCATGGTGGCTGTCCTGCCCTGTGTGCAGGGATAGAACGTAAGGAAATAAAGATAGTGCAGAAGGCAGTCTCACACCTGAGGAGTTGCAGCTGTGCTCATCACCAAAGATTAGGAACAGGCCTGCCCTTAATAGCCACAGCTGTGTCCAATAAGGATGAGTGCTACAAAAGAGTGGGGTAGCTGGGTGAGGAGAGAGCTGGAGTTTGTTGGCTGTGCTGTGAAGGGAGATGGAGTTTGTTGGCTGTGCTGTGAAGGGAGCTGGAGTTTGTTGGCTGTGCTGTGAAGGGAGATGGAGTTTTTTGGCTGTGCTGTGACGAAGAAGGAGTCAGTGCTGTGAGGAGCTGCCCATGAGAAATCACCGAGAAGGTACGGGAGCTTTGCAATAAGATGACAACATCCCTGTCCCTGTTCTGTCTGTCTGAGGTCAAGTATAAAGAAAAGCCCTCCCAAAGCCTTGTACAGCTCTCATGGTGTGAGGTAATTGTGCATGAGTGGCTGAGCAGTTGCACTCCCCAGAACACACTCAGTGCTCCAGACCTGTTCTTTCAGTGCTCTATTGCTTCATCAGCAGAGGTCAGAGAGCAAGGAACATTCCCCTGTGCTGTGCCTTTGCTTTCAAACCCTGACCATTTCTGCCATGGAGACCTGGCTATGGCAGCACCAGCTCTTGGTGCTGTCTGTGGAAAGAAGCTGGTTTTGAATGAGGATGTAAGCCAGCACCATTATCAAAGTGCTGTAATGAACAATCACAGCCCTGAACTCCAAGGTCTCTATGAAGTAATACAGCTGCTTCAGCTTCCAGATTGATTTTTCATCTTGCTTTTCTGAGCTGCCCTGTGCTGTTTGCTATGAAATCCTTCTTTCATCTCTCCCTTTGGTTCTGTGGCATCAAACCAAGAAGTGTCTTATCTTTGAACGGGCACTTGTGCAAGGAGAGCCTGTCAAGGGCTGGGAGTTGCTGGGTCAGCAACGGTGCATTGAGTTTTGGAAAGTATCAAGTCTCTTTTTAATTGAGTTAATTATTTTTCCACGTTCCACAATCTGTGCTTGTGTGACAGCTGAATCACTGCTGAGATGGATTGTGTGAGCAGAGCCTCTGGCAGAGGAGGGATAAGCTTTGGAGAGCTCTCTGATGCTCCATGTCATCTCAAGCATGGCTGAAACGGTGGTGGAGAGCTTCTAGGAGCTGTCTCATCTAGAAATTCTATTGTGTCTCTTTCTGCCTGTGAATTTGGGCTTGGTAAGATTGGTATTGATGTTGTATTGGGGCTTTAGTGCAGTCACAAAAGCATCTGGTTCTAGTGTTTCACTGGGTTTTGTGAGCATCCATGAAGTGAACTTTGAAGTCTCACGCGTGGGAAGATAGAACTTTTTTGAAAGAACATTTTCTCTGGCCTTTTTCAAGTAGAAAAAATTTACTTTAACCTTAGACATGGGATGTTTGTTAAATGGATGCTCTGTAAGCAGTGGTGTTGTAGCCCTTCAGGCCTGAGTAGGTCAGAGTAGCCCTGGTTTGTTATGAATGTGTGATGTGCTGTGGTTTAAATGCAGTTCCTGATTTTACAGCCAGCAGAGTGCACCTGCACACAGGTGAGGAGGGGTGATAAGGGAAGCTCCTTCTGTGCCCTGTATAGGCAGAGTTCCTCTTGTGAATTCTGCCTCAGCTCACCCTCTGTGTGTCTGTTTATCAAATACTGTACATTTAAACCACAAACCACTTTTCCTTTTTCGCTACTGGAGCAGCTGAATAACTTCATACCTGTTCTGCATTGGGCTGGTGTAGCACCTTTGCCCTTGAACTCTTGCTCATGGGGTGTTTGTCACTTGCTCTTTCTGACTTCTATGAATTACTGCTGTAGGAATAAAGTTTCCTTTCTGTGAGGTGATATTTGGTAACAACAACATTTATTACTGTTGTTTTCTTTTAAACTGTGACTTCTGCAGTCTGCAAGCCAAGGAGCTGGGTATGTGTTTTATGCAGGTTTGTCTTTGGTGCTCCCAGCTTTTTCTGGTGTTTGTGGTGTTCAGAGCTTTAAAGACTCAATCCCTGGAGGTCAGGAGAGTTTAACTCTTGGACAGATCAGGTTTGCAGTAGGTCACTCCTCTTGAGTCACACAAGCCCAGGCTTTCTCTCTGCTGTGACAGAACAGAACTTGTAATGAAGTTTGTTGCCTGCCCATGGGACAGCTCATTTTTAACTCTTGGGTGGTTTTTTGTTTGTGTTGTTGAGCACCTGGTCTCATTGCCTTGTTTAATTGAGAACAATTAGTGCTAAGGGCCTGATTACTCACTGAAGTGTCACTTTAGGGTTTTGGAAGGAGCTCATTGCAGCTGGGGGTCAGAGCTGGGGGATGCTGGGCTTGTCTGGGCTGGTACAAGCTCATGGGAGCTTGCAGGGCCGTGGAAGGCAAGGGGACAGCAAGGGTTGCTTTGTTGTCAAATCTTTTTTTTTTGTTTGTTCAGTTTTCTCTGATTTAGGCTCTTTGGAGGTAGCTGGGGCTGAGGGCACTGCCTGGGACTGGCTCAGTTAGTGCTGGCATGAACGTGGCCAAGATAAACTGATTATTCAGGGCTATAAACCCACAGAATTCCTTTGTGCCAGATGTTTTCCTGCTGGTAATGGGTGTGAGGAGACAAATACCTGGTCTCTACATTCTTCTATTTTTTTTATTAAAGAGATTGAAACTGAGGTTTTATGTTATTCTTCACACTAAAAATTAACATTTTTTCCTCAGGAAATACCTGTAATTAAACCCACAATGGCTCATTACAGTGCAACAGAAAATAGTGCTCAGAGAACAAAACTGTATTCAGTCTGCTTGAAACTTCATCTTAGTTTGACTTTCCAGTTTTTCAGTTACTTTTGAATGACTTAAAATATTCATTAGGTTCAATTAATGTTAAGCATATTAAGATTCTATTCCTTCAGTGCCAAATATGTTATGTGATATTTAAAAGGAAATAAATCCTTGTTAATGGGTTTACTTAATGCTTAAAAAAATTCTGCAAAAATGGACTGTTTTAAATTATGCAAAAAAATCAGCTTATATTTGAGGTACTCCAATGCCACATTTCTTTCCTTATAATTTAAAGTGCTGAATATAAGACTAGTGAATCTTGCTAATTTAAAAGAAATCACTCTAAAATACACACTGTTTTCTAAGTTTTGCTCTTTACCACTGACAACATAAATAATTAATGAAAACATACCTTTGTTCAGTGTGATAAATATCAAATGATTTATGTTGTTGGTTTTGGATGAAGAACTTACAAATATTATGAATGTTTCAATAGAGGGCACTCATGTGCTTCGAGGTAACACCAAATCCCTGTATTTTAAAAAATGCTTGCAATGAATTGTAGCTGAACTAAAATTCCATGGGGTTAAAATACAGAAATATTATTTGATAGTGCTTGGGAAAATTGTTCATTGTCATATTTTTATTTCTTGTTCCTTTCAGTTTTGGACATTTGCTTTGTTTGTTTGGATATTTTACAGCAGGTGGAGGCAGTGCAGTCACTTTGCCTTGAACTGATTGTAAAAGATGTATTATTATGGCTTGCTAATGGACTTGCTGTTAGCTAAGATGGAACTGTTGTAATAATGAATAGAATTTAATAAATACCTTCTTTCCAGCCAAAAAGCCTGTAGAAGAATCAGAAGAAAAGAAAGCAGCTCAGTCAAAGAAGAAGATCAAAGAATTAAGAGTTTTGGATGGAAAATCTGCACAAAACTTATGTAAGTGATGTGAAGGGCATTAGGTCAATGTCTAAACAGCATCTACACCTCAGTGTTCATAAATTGTCTTTTTTTGTTTGCATGTGCAATTATTTTCTCTAAAAACTGCTAATTTGAACATGAGTCTTTAATTCTGTGGTGTTTAAATACACGTTCTGGATTCACTGTGTAACTTGGGGAAAAATGAAAAAAGTAACATGGAAAAATGATTTAATGAGTTCCTGGGGTTTTTGTCAGTTAATTCTCACAATTAACTGACAAAATTAACTGCTCAGGACTGGAAGTGCAATTAAATGATCACTAATTTGGGCAGAGCATGGTGTGGGTGGGGTTTATGGGATGGGGTTTGTGGGGTGGGTTTAGGGGCCATTCCAGATTGTTCCTTTGCTCAGAGCAATGCAGAAATGGAGGTTCAAGGCAAGGTAGATTACCAAATTACCAATTACCAGAGAGGCTACAGAGGTGCAGGCACTACTGCTACAGATGGGAACAAAACCAGCCCACTTGTGCCTTCCAGCTTGCTTCTTTCTCCCTTAATTTTGCAGGGAAGTCAATCATTAAGAGTAGCAGAGTCTTTTATTTGAATATTCATGGTGTTCAGAAACACCATAAATGTCACTGGTGCAACTGTGCCCATGGCAAATAAGTGTACAAACCCAAATGTGGGCATTGTTTAGTGCCACATCCATGAGCAGAAAATGAACTATGACAGAATAGTTCACAATTGATAGAAAACTTCAAATTTTGAAAGCATGGATGCAGGATAATCAGCCACAGTAGTTAGGCTGAATATAAAGCATTTTTTCACAATGTTATGCTGATCCATCTGTTAAGAATTCTTTGTAGTTTACTGAATGGGGCTCTCTTGAGATTTTCTAACATTCTGAGATCAAATTGCTTTGAGAGCTCCATCTTTGAAGGGTTTGCATTATGTGTGTCTCTTGTATAAGTTCAGTTACCCTAAAAGTGGTAGAGTTAGGGCAATTTTCTTACTTTGCCCAGTTCTTCATTACCACTTTGATGTGAAATCTTTTCTAGAATATCACATAAATATCACTGACCCAATTGTACAGCTATTCATACGTGGTTATGGAACCAATAATAATAATGGCTAAAGATATCTGGTATTGGTTGAGCAGTTCTGCTTAAGTAGGAATGCAGATGTCATTCATAAAGAGAAAACTTTAATGGAAAGTAGCATTGCTAGGGAGCAGCTGAGGCTGATTTAAAAGTTAAAATTGTTGTCATAGTTCCATTTCTTAGAAGGGAATTCATTATAAGACTGCAGCAGTGTGCCTACCTAGCATTTGTTTCTATGGGAGACTTCTTAACTGTGAAACTATTTAGATGGAGATGTGACTTTTTGAGTTGCTAGAAATGGTTTGCCTTTGTATATCAATCTTTTTTGACCTTTTTGATTCTGATGATGTGTTACTGTATTTCAGCAATATTTTTGGGTTCCTTCCGTTTGCCTTATGAGGAAATAAAAAATATCATTTTAGAGGTGGATGAGGAGAAGCTGAGTGAATCCTTGATCCAGGTATGTGAAAATACCTCTGCTTTTTGTTATAGCTGATTTTCCACGTGAAAATGGCAGGAAGGAGTAAGAACTCAAGAGTAAGACAGGGCATCAGCTGCAGGGTATCTGTTGTGTTCCTGTCCCATTGATTTCACTTCTGCTTCTGAGTATGGTCCCATGTAGCACTAAAACTGCTTTCAAAGACCCTGTTAACAAAATAATTCCTTGGGATTTCCCCTTCCCAGAGGAAATCTTTGAGAATTCTAGTGTTTCAGCTTGGAAGAGAAGCTGAAGATGATTCAGGCTGGTGCATAATGAAGTTTCTGGAGGTTTCTTGTGGGAACAGCTCTGCCTGTCTCTGGTGAGAGATGAAACTCCCTGAATGTTTCAGGATACTGCTGCAGCTCCAAACCCATCTGCAAATCTGCTCTCAGGCTGGTTTAGTCTCATTTTGAGCCCCAAATCTCTCAGCAGGAGAGTAGAAAGGATGGAATTCCATTTCTGTTCATCCCTCTCTGATTCCCTCCCTCCAGGAGGGGAGAGCAAGAGTGCATGGCCCCTCGTGGTCTCTGAGGAGGGACAGAGCAGCAGGGACCCATGAAACCCCCAAAGTCACAAAGATTTAGCACCCCAGCAATGCTGCTGTGTTTTATTTAACATCATCCACAGATTCCTGCTCCCACACTGGGCCTGGATTTATCCTTTCATCCTTCCCTGGCTCCTGTTTGCACCTTCACCCCATTCCCCCAAGGTTTTCTAAATTAATTTCTTCTTCCTTTCTTGGACCTGCAAAATGGTTATTCTGAGAGCTCTGGTCTAAACTGAGTTGCCTCAGTATTTGAAAATAGGTGCAAAGCCCTAATTTTATTGAGGACTTGGTTTATTGATCAGACATGTCAGATCAGATTATTAGAAAACCTTCAGGTTTAGTAAAATCAAAAATCAGGGGAAGGAACAACCCCACCTTGCATAGCTGAAGTGCAGAGCAGTTATTGATCTCCTCCACTACAAATTCATTATTGTTTGGATTTCAACTTGTATATATATGAAAATATTATCTATTAAATGCAATTTACACTTTAAAAAATGTAATATTTTAATGCATTGTTTAAAAAATATTATATATTAAATGAAAATCTACACTTTCACTGAATATTTCTTAAAATAAACTATTATTCAATCATAGGATAAGTATTTTAAATACTTACCACATCTGGATTTTGACACCTTAAGATCATACCATAACTCACAATGTTCTGTTGGGAACATGAATAAGACTGCAAACAAATTGAACTTTTTCCTGAGTTCCTGTATATTTGCCATCTATAAGATCAGTACAATTTTGGGTTATTGACCTTTTTTATAAGGTATTTTTAAGTGTACTTTGTGCACAGATACTTTGAATATCTAATTATTTTAATTTTTTTTTTTTTTTGCTACTTCTGTCATGTTTTACACAGACCAGTTATTTCTTGATTGATATTTAATGAGCAAGATGCAACCATTAGGGCAAAGGGAGATTGTAGAGAGACAAAACTCATTGATGCTGTCAGGCCCTGAAAAATGATACTCTAACCTTTTAATACATTCTTCAAATCAGAGACTGCAGCAGAGCAGTTGATGTCTGTATTAAATAATTGCTGCTTTGATTTGATGTTTATATAAAGTTAGAGCTGCTTAAATAAAATAAACGTCCCGTAATTTCCTCGTGCATTTCCATGTTGTGGTATTTTAAGCGTGTTATTTTTAATATCTTAGGTAGTTTAATGTAACAAATTTGATATAATGCCTTGTTTGTTTTAGAACCTGGTGAAGAATCTTCCTGAGCAGAAGGAACTCAATGCCTTAGCTGAATTAAAGGATGAATACAACGATCTTGCCGAGCCTGAGCAATTTGGAGTTGTGGTATGTATCAGTGCAAGGGTGAACTGCAGAGTTCTGTTTTGGCACATAAAAAGAAGCAAATTGAAGGATAAAAATCTTCTTTTATGTTTTTGCAAGACCTGCAGTAGGGAAAGTTATTTCCTGATGAGTAGTAATCAAAAAATATCTTTAATACGTATTAGGCCAGCCTGGGCAGGGCTGTGACCAGCCAGATTGGAAATAGATCATCCTTAGGGTCATTTCCAATGTGAACATCTCCGATCCTGGGTGTTTTTCTGGAAGGATTCACAGTGTAGCACTAAAAACAACAGGCACTCCAGTGCCAGACCAAATCTTTTGTCTGCCTGTCTTGCCTTGAATGTTTCATTGAACAGTTCTGAGGAGCCCTCTGCCTTCAAGCAGATAAATTTCCAGGAGCCCACAGGAGACCCAGTTACCCCTTGGCATTGACAACTGATAAATTTGTTTTGTATCAAAACCTGTAAGCAGCTGGAAGAGTTTATATGTGCATATCCATATTTTATATGTATGTATATCCGTATTTTCTATGTATGTGTGCATACACATACCAAGATCTGTATTTATACCACACAGCCTTGCAGGATGCTCAAGGAGGGGTGTGAATTTATCCTAGAACTGAAATTGCAGCTTGTGTTCTGCTCCTCTCAGTCCCTGGATCTGTTCAGGAGCTGCCAGAATGGCTGGGGCCCCTCTGGAAGGAATCCCAGCACTTTCAGGAATTCTTTAATCCATGTCTGGGGGGCTGAGGGTGGGACCTGAGTTCTGTGCCACCCTTGGGAATCACTTTCTGCTCCTGGGCTTCCAGAGAGCTCAGGAGTCTTTAGGCAAATGAGCTCCTGTTTTCACTTCCCCTCTCAGCCTCGGAGATTAAAATGATGATGAGAGCCTCTGGAACGTGCTCAGGATTTATCCCCAGCTCCACAGGAGCTACGCTTGCTCTTGCTGGATTTTTAAGGCATTATGTACATTAAAATGCATTAAAACAGAAATAGAGGCCTCTTAGAAGACTTTTTTACTAAAAAGCTCTGATTTGAGCATAATTTGGCTGCAGAAGTGGCTTTTGAGTGCTTTTTTTTTTTTTAATTATTTTTCAGTTGGGGAAGTAACAGAATATGATTTGTCCTAATGAGATTTTTGGAGAGGATTTAGAAAATGAAAGAGATCAATGGCTTCTTTTGAAAAACTTTAGCCTATTGATTTCCTTTTCTTTTAATAAATGGCATAAAGTTCCAAAAATCTTTTATTTCCAGACAAAGATGAGGAATTTTGGTAGAAGTGGGATACATTAATTAGCCTTACTACAAGAAGTAAAGCATTGCCATTTATTGATCAGTAACAATTTAAAATCTCTATAAATACATATTTGCTGCTTTCTTAGAAGCAATAATAGCATGCATTTATATTTAAAATATAAACATATGTATTATTGGTCTTTAGACAGACCAAAACCTATCTATGAATATGTGTATTGTGATATATGCATATATTATATATTGTTTTATATATACACCTATTTATGGGTTTATTCCCCCCTACCTAGATATTGTCAAAGTGAGAAATTCCTTGGGTTTTGTGCAGGTTTTGTGCAGGGTTTTGTGCAGGTTTTGTGCACTCCATATCTGGAGTGTGTTGAAGGAAATGCTCAATGGAAGCAGGCAAGGTGGAGCTGTTAGGACAAAGGAAACCTCTGATGTTTGGGAATTCTGTTCAGTTCCCTGCTTAAAATCAGCCAAGAAATTGGGAAAATTGTGCATAATGACCTTGACTGAAAGGGCTGTGTAGGCATTCCTCTGTTTTACTGCTGTAAATTCCTGATCTTTTGACGTGGATCATCTCCTGCCCTGCTCCCTCCTGCTGACACAAATCCCTTACAAACATCCCCTGCCCTGTCTCAGCTGATATTTCTGGGTGAGGATGCTGACCCCATGTCTGGGGCTCCTCCAGGTCAGGATTCCTGCCGGGCTGGAGCTGGCCTGGCCTTTTCCTCTGGTTATTGAAAAAGCAGAAAAATCCCATTATTTCCCAGCAGTCCCAGTGTGGCCACAGCCACTGTTCCACTGATTTCTGAGGAAACACTGACTAGAGCAAGTTGAGAGAGTTTCCAAGTAGTTAATGCAACATTAATTAGCAAAAACTGCTTAATCAAACATCTCCAAATGGTGCTGTTTGCCTTATGAAGGAACCAAGTTTCCTGAAGCTTGTTTGCTTATTCAGCTTTACCATCTGCTTTAATAAAAACCAGTACTTTGCCTTATGGGTCCTGCTTCTGTCTGATTTCTGGAGGCCTCTAACTCATCACTGGTGCTAAAATGCTGCCTTTGTTTCTGATCATGGTATCATTTCCTTTAACGTGGAAGAAATGCAGCTGAACCTCAAGTCTTGACTGAAGTTCTTTTTTCCAATGTGTCAAATTAATTTTGGAGTTTCTCATTAATAATAATCTTAACCTTAGCTTTAGGAATAGAAGACAGAGTACCTTAAATAATATTTAAAGTGTGTCCCCTTTTATTTTTATGTAGCTTTAGGTGTGTTAATTATTAAGATATGTTAATTGGATAATCACTTTGCCCATCAAATTTAATAAAGGTTGGAATAAGTTGCTTAAAATTTATGTAGAAAAACCATACATAGTAAAAGATTAACTTAGTTGAAGGAACCAATTAACTTAATATTCAGCTGATATTTAAATGAAAATTAGCTGCATTTTCATTTAGATGAATGTTAAAACCAATTATATATTCTAATTAGTTATTGGAACTTTTTGAAGTTATATCCTGGGATCAAAAAAGGCACCATAACTTCCTCTAAAGGAAAGTTTGCTTTGATGTTGAAGTAGAGCAGGAAAAATAGAAAAAAAATTTTAAAGAAATTTTTAAAAAATTTTTTTAAAATAGAAAAAATATAAAAAAAGGGGAAAAAATTTAAAAAATAGAAAAAAATAGAAAAATTAACTGGATCATCTGTGTTACATGGACTCAGCTGGGCAGGATGTTACCTGAGTTCTACACCCAAACCTTCAAGAGTTCATGTGTTATGATATGGGAACAGCTGCAGCTTCAGTGAGGAGCTGCATTTCCCCTTCAGTTCCAGTTGAACATTTTTAGTGTTACAAAAGCATGAATTTGACTGAGGAGTTGTATAAACTTGCATATTCTGTGACCCTTTTTTTCCTGTGTAACCAGTTCAGCTGCCATGAGCAGGTCTGGCTGGGAGGCAGACAGAGAGAATTGTACAAGTTTATTGCACCTCCATTGGTTTAGAGTCATTCAGTCTTTTAAATTGAATTTATTGGCTGCTTGTTTGGCCTCATTGTAATTTTGTGAGCTGCTGCAGAATTAATCTTCCTAGAATGTTTCCAGGGAAAAAAAAGGCAACTTTAATATAACATAGGTAAGAGGCTAAGTTGTCTTAGTAAGTTGACAAATTTTTATTAGAGGAATGTCAGCTTTTTCTTAGGAAGTGAGGCAAATTTAATTGTGCTTTTTGCCTTTCTCCAGTAGCCTTTGATCCTCGTTTTAATACAGGGCTTGAGAACTGAATGATGATAATAAAGCAAAAAGAACTGAATAAAGAACTTGATTAGGTAGAGAGTTCAGACAAGACCTTTATGAGAGCCCAGAAGGGGAAATGATGACATGCAGCCCATCACTGACAGTCAGCTGGAGAAGAAATATCCATTTTCTTGCCTCTTTAACTGTTTGCAGGGAAAGCCAGTGCTGCTGTTCCATGCACCTGTTGGAATGTTTCATTTCTTTTATATGTATAAATATATATATATTTATATGCCTTTGACCCTAATTTGAATTTGAGCCATAAAGAATTTGAGCTTTCCAAGTGAATGTAGGCTTTGCTCCTTACCTAATTCTAGAAGTTTCCTCCAAGTTCAGTGTGTGATCACTCCTTTCTCTGCCACTGAACATGTGGATTTAGAAACAGGCCCAAAAAAGGGGAAACCAGGGCAGGGTGGGGCAGGAGGAATTAAAATATCATTTGTGGCCATCTTCTGCTGATACCTAAAAGGCATTTTGTGTATAAAAACGTTCTGGGCTTTAAGGAAACAACCCACAGCAAAACAGCTCTTAGGAAATTGCCAAGATAGTTTTAAAATATTATTTAGGTCAGGGAATGGAATTAAAACTTCCTGCTGGGTTGGTGGTCAGAAGTAATAAATGATCAGTGTTCCATGACACTACACAGGATTAAAGAAGAAAGGACACTTCTCTCAAGTTAAGGATTATTCTTCACTAATGTTTGTCACACTCTCCTGTGGGCTTGTACTTTGTTGCACTCTGGTTTTGGGATCTAAAGCTTTGAACAATTTTTTTCTGTGCCATTTTGAGTAAAAACAGCAATTGGAGATTGTTCTACAAAAGTTAAAGCAAATTATGTGATTAATTTTAATTTCCATCTACTGCAGATTAGTGTAAGTAGATCGTTTCAAGGCAGATGTTTTCAGTATGATATTTCTGAAATACAGGATGATTAGAAGAATAATGTTTCAAGACTTTCAATGATTTTGGCTTATAGAGGCTCAGAGAGAAATTTGTGACAATGGAGATTTATAAAAAAAGATCACTAGTTCTGCTGAGATGCTTCTTTTCTGATCCTTTCCTTTTCCTTCTTCCAGCCTGATCATAGGAATTGTTTGAGACCATCTGGAGCCTTCATGTTTATGTTCATTTTAGAATGAATTCATTATTACTCAGGCCACTCAAGTCCTTCCTGTGAAAGTTATTGCTGCTGTTTCTGCTAGCTGCTGGGAGATAACACCAGTAGAAAAATCATGGTTCTTCAAAGGACCGTGGCCAAATTTTGGCCAACAGAGACAGGAGCACATCAAAATCTTCCTGTTTTGCCAGTCAAGATCTGTGATTTGTCACATAGCAAAGCTTCTCTTGCTTCAGGAATACCCCTGATGGTGAATACATTGGGGAAGGAATCTTTCTCTATCCTGCTAAGTAAGATGAGCTAGATTTGGAACATGATTTGGAACATAACCATTCTTGCAATTAAATTTAAAATTTCAAGTGGTTTTACAATGCTCAGTACATCTTTTTTTCCTAATTTAAATTCCTCTTGTGAATTATGGTGTGCTGAGTGGGAGGAAATACCTCTGATCACTCGTGCAAAATATGAAAGATATTTTGTGACCTAGGCTGGTGAATTTGGTCTTGGGGATTTAAATTAATGAGTCAGCGTTGTAGATTATTTTCAGTATCTTTGTGATTTGGATTGTAGCCTCCTTGTCAGGATTTATAACCTCCCATGTTTTTATCAAAGCAGGAAGGGATGAGTGCTGTGCTCTCTTTTGCCAAGCATCTGAAACATGGAGGGAGGTGCTGGGATCCTGGGGTGCCTGGAAATACAATGCAGGCAGGGCAAACACACAGAGAAGCTGTTGGCTTGCTGGCTGGTGCTGTGTGACGGTGCTCACAGGGGTCTGAGAATGAGGGAAGAGACGAGGATCTGACTCCATGTTTCAGAAGGCTGATTTATTATTTTATTATATATATTATATTAAAACTATACTAAAAGAATAGAAGAAAGGATTTCATCAGAAGGCCAGCTAAGAATAGAAAAAGAAGGAATGATAACAAAGGCTTGTGGCTTGGACAGAGAGTCTGAGACAGCTGGGCTGTGATTGGCCATTAATTAGCAACAACCACGTGAGACCAATCCCAGATGCACCTGTTGCATCCCACAGCAGCAGATAACCATTGGTTACATTCTGTTCCTGAGGCCTCTCGGCTTCTCAGGAGGAAAAATCCAAAGGAAAGGATTTTTCAGAAAACGTCCGTGACAGTGCTGTATTCTAACAATGAGAATTGGAACTTTTTGAGCTGTTGATAATTTGGGCTGTTGATGATTTTGAGCTTTGCTCAGTCAGCGTTTGGTGCTTGCAGATGAGCTCGGTGAAGATGCTGCGCGCGCGGCTCAACGGGATCCTGTTCCGGCTGATGTTCGAGGAGCACGTCAACAACATCAAACCCGACATCATGGCCGTCACCCTGGCCTGCGAGGAGCTCAAGAAGAGCGAGAGCTTCAGCAAGCTCCTGGAGCTGGTGCTGTTCCTGGGCAACTACATGAACTCTGGCTCCAGGAACGCTCAGTCCCTGGGCTTCAACATCAGCTTCCTCTGCAAGGTCAGTGAGGCACAGGGGGCAGCTGCTGTGGAAGGGCCCACAGCTGGGACAGCATCACTGGGAAAGTTACTGACTGCAGCCTGGCTCACAGGAAATCCACAGTCAGCATTCCCAGCATTCCTTGGGTAATTTGAAGGTCTCTTTATTTTTTTGCTCCTAAGGAATGTATTTCAGCTTTCAAGCTTGTCTAGCAGAATTTGGGAGTCTTCATTTTGCATTTTGTTATCATAACTCCTTTTATAGTTATAACTATAGTAATATAGTTATAATAACTCCCTTTTCAGACCAGTGACTGTCATTTACTGGACTTTCTGCCCATGATAAGAGATTTTAATTATTTTTTTGAGCCAGCTGTCA
The DNA here is from genome assembly GCA_019023105.1 of Diglossa brunneiventris. Classification (NCBI taxonomy): domain Eukaryota; kingdom Metazoa; phylum Chordata; class Aves; order Passeriformes; family Thraupidae; genus Diglossa; species Diglossa brunneiventris. Next base: position 1,788,633 of record CM032357.1, on the reverse strand, counting down.
GCAAGGTGTCTGTGTACACATTTCTATGTGCAGAATACACACACTTCATGATGAGGAGTCCTAATGTGATGAATTCACTTTTCAATACAACCAGAGTTTTGTATTGATTTTTTTTCTTTTTGCTTGTTTCTTGAACAATCTTAAAATTAATTGTCTGTTTACTGGATGCAGTGCTTACATTATGCAGTCTGAAAAAAAGAGGAGAAAAAAGGCAAGTATTGATCTGGGATAAATGTTTGGTTTTGGAAAATAAATGATTTTACAACAGAGCTGATAATTTCGTACACAGAGATCTGGTTTTGTTAAAACTTTTATTAAAACATGATAAAGAAAATAAAAGAAAGCACCATTCCAACCTGTCTGGCCTGAGCTGGAAGGCTAATGACTGAGGAGTAATTGCAAATCCTTAAAAACAGATTATCTCTCTGGATGTTATATTGCAGTGTATGATGTCCTTGAAGATAGAAATGATCTGTAAACAACCCTTGGCAGAAGGCAGAGAACTTAATTTTGTTCAAATGAGAGACATCAACATCAGAATTCCTGGGATGTATCAATACTGGCCAGGGAGAGCAGCGACTCCTGAGCCTGCACCAGAGCATCTTCAGTGCCTGAGCTTGGAATGCTCTGTGAAAACAGAAACACAGTAGCAAAACTACAGCAATAGAAATACAGCAGGGAAAGTGCTCAGGCTGAGGGAGGCTGCTGCAGTATCCCACTGAAGTTTGCTGTGTTTGTTTAATATGTCCAGAGGATCCAGCTGCTTTATGAGCCCCCAGTGCATCAGGAGACCCCTCAGGAGCTCCGAAATTCTGCTCTGTGGGGGTGGAACTGAAAGGAAGGAGGTTTGTTTTAGGGATGTGCAGGTACAGCTGCTGGTCCTGTGGGGCTGAATTCAAGTGAGGACCAAGAGCTCAGTTTCAGTAAAGCTTTTGCAGTGCTCTGGCTGGATCAATGTGTGTTCAGCTGTTAAGTGCTGCTATGATGTTTTTTTGTTCAAAGTGCAAATAGAACAAGACAAGCTGTTTATCCAGGCTGAGCATTACTGATGAGGGGACATTTATTGTCCAGCAGCCCTTGTTCTGGCAAGGGGGGAGATATTCCTAGGGTAGGAGAAGGTCTATAATCTCATAAAAATCAATAGAGAGCCTTTTTATAGCTATAATAAAGTGTCACTCCAGTGATGGTTCCTACATAAATTTTTCCTTGCATTGGCTGCCACATTTAACCCTCACACCTGAGAGCTGCCTCCAGAAGTACCTGGGAGAACCCAACCCCATCCTGGCAGTGGGTTAAGGTGTGGTTGGCATGGGTTAAATAGATGCTTTACTCTGTGTAGAGGGAGAGTTTTGTTCTGGTGGTGTTTTCCTGGCTCACAGAATTAAACATCTTACTCTGTGCAATTCTTGATTTGAGTGGTTGTGCTGTGTTGTGCTCTGTGTCCCTTGGCCTTTAGTCCTTGCCCAAGCCATGGATCTCATGGTGTTGACCCTCAAATTGATGCTTCAGCATTCAGCTGGAGCTGCTCTCTGTAGCCCCCACTGATCTAGCAATTTATTCCATTTATTTTTAAACTGAATGTGTTATTTCCAAATTCCATCTCTCTGGCAAGGAAAGGCCCTAGACTCAAAACCTGTATTTTAAAATTTGAACACCACAGTGTTAAAAATTTATCCTGAATCATAGAATGATAGAATATCCTGAGTTGGAAAGGACCCACGAGGTTCATCAAAGTCCAGCTCCTGGTCTTGTAAGCACAAGTTAATAGGCTCTTTTTGCTTTTCATCCACTTGGCTGGAGTGTGTGGAACAGCAGAAATCAGGCTAAGCCATTGGGTTCTTTACAAGCCAAGGAATGTTACATCTATTGGGCAGAATTACTGCAAGTAAAAAGCTGAATGTAAAAAGTACTGCATTTATATGCAACAGAATGAAAATAATGGGTGTGTTATTGAGTATGAGTGTATATTGAATATGAATACAGGGTGTGATGCAGACACAACCAAGCTGCCACCTGTCCAGTTCCTACCTTTCATTTCTATTCTTATATTTAAATATTATGTGCTAAGCTACACTCAAACAGCAGCTATCTTATCTTTCATTACATGAATGTGCTTAGGACTTGATTTTTAAAGTACAGATGCAGACCTATCTGCATCCATTGTGTTTAAAGTGAAGATGAATATAGCAGAGACTTGTTTATGATTGGGCCAAAGAAATTCATTTGATACATTTATTCAAGTTCTAAATAAATGCTTATTTAGGTATTTATTTAGGTGTTTACCTTTATTACAAGGTGCTAATGCTGACTCTTACTGTGATGTTACTCTTGGTGGCAAAACATGCTCCTGTTGTAATTTGAAAGCAAAATAATTTTGTCCATTTAGAAAAAAAGTGCTATATCCACTTGATGATGTCAGAGAGATCAAAGACTGCAAATCCCACTACTGTTGTTCACAGACAAATTGAAATGCAATTTCTTTTTTCCATGCAGATGTTTAGCCAGTAAATCTACTATTTTTTTCAAGGCAGGAGAACTTCTGTGTATGTAACACATGAAAGCCCTTTAACTGCATACCATTACTGAGCATTGTTTAGTCTTTAATCGCTGAATTGGTATGAATTAAATTGCTTTCTTAATTGCCTAAATACCTTATATTTTTAAAAGCCTGTTTTTCCACTGCACTCATTTATTCCTAACAGGGTAATCCTTAAAGCTGAAAGGCCTCTATTAAATTGAACATCGATGGCAAGCCTGTCATGAGGATTATAGAATTAGAACTTCAAGTGATTTAGAGAATGAGAAAACAAATAGGAGATTTTACACAAGCATTTATGTGTTCTTCTTAAATAAATCCTTTATTTCATTTGTTGTGTATGTTGTAGCTTACTTCTGTGTAAGAACTGCACTAGATGAGCAAAATGCTGTTAAAACAATTCTTTCCAGATGTATTACTAATTCTGTGTCGAGTGAAGTGTGCTCCTCTCAAACTCTTACATGCACCTACTCTGTCTTGCCTTTGTGGATAAATCTCTGCTCCTGCTGGATCTTCCATCAACTCACACATCCCTCCTTCACATCTGCACAAAAATGGGCAAACTCAGCAATTTGGTCTTAAATTTGTTCTCTCGTTCTCTCAAGTTCATGATGTTCCTTTGTCTAGACATGTGCACTGTGCCATGGGATTGAGCCAGAAGGTCATTGGAAACATGTCACTGGTCCTATATTCTAACAATTAGTGCAGATTTTTAATTTTTTAACTAAAAACCTCATTTCAGCAGTTCATGCGCTCAGGCTAATAGAGAACAGAGTTTTATCACTTCCAAGATTACTGATTTGTTTCAGACCACTAAAAATGCCTCTGCAGTCAAAAGAACAGCAAAAATATGCATTTACCTGTTACTTCCCATTGTGCTGAGTTTTCCTGCAGCTTTTCATAAATACAGCTGGATGCATTACATTTCCTTCAGCTACAGTCAGGATTACCTTTGCTGTTTTGTTATTGTGTTCTGGTAAGGCAGGGTGCATTTATTTTGTGTTTCTCTATAGAATTGGTCTCCAAATCTCTAGCCTGACTCAGCATGGTTTAGATTTTGCTCCAAGAAAAAATTGTGGATTTCCAACAAGGAGTTACTTCAGTTTGACTGGTCAGAATGCAAATTCTGACTGTTAGCATGGTGTCCAGCTCTGCAGCATTTCAGAGATTCCTGTAGAGATGTGGCATTTATGGCATTGAAGGAATGCTCTAATTTCAGTTCTGTTTAATCTCTGTACACAGCTATTTTCTTTATCTGGGGGATTCTGAACTGGCAATGCTAAAATCCCAAAACTTTATCTCAGATCTTCTTCTCATCAAAATAAATTATTATTTCCTAAAATACATCATAGGGTAGATTCCTTCTAGTCCTAAATTATGAAGAATTCAAGATATTTCATTTTTAAAATCTGTTTATTTGCAGGCAACCCATGTAGGTAACCTTTTGCTAATGAGTTGAAATCTGCAATATTCGCTTCATTGAAATGCTTTAAGAATGTTTTTTATTTTTTCTTTCTCCTGTGTTCACTTTTTTAGATTCGAGATACAAAATCATCAGATCAGAAAACCACCCTGTTGCATTTCCTGGCAGAAATCTGTGAGGAGAATTACAGGGACATCCTAAAATTCCCAGATGAGCTGCAGCACGTTGAGAGTGCAAGCAAAGGTAAGCAGCAGCAAAGCACCTAAAGGTAGCAGTTGTTTGCTTTGACATGAAATACCTCCAGCATTTCATTTGGGATTGTGGGATTATGTAACCTGTAAGCATCGATAATCCACGTGGATTGTGCTTTTCTGGTATTTATTGAGCTGAGAAAAAAAAAGGAAAAACAGTAATAGAGCAACTCCTTTTCTTCTGTAGTAGGCTGTGAAAATTATACAATTTATGATACAATTAAAATTTTAAAAAATTAAAATGGCATTAAAAATTGTATTAAAATGTGTATTTTATTAAAATAATAAAATTAATAAATTGTATTATATATTGTATTATAAATTTATTATTAAATTTATTACATGTATTATTAATTGTATTATAAATTGTATTAAAAAATTGTAGTGAGATGCTTGAAAAGCCACAGCTCAGGAGTTGTGCCAGCAGTGCAGGGATGGCGTTGAGTGTCCCCTCAAACCTCTGAGGAGTGAGCTCTGAGTGTGCAAGGAGCCTTCACACACAGAGTTCCTCATTTCCACACCTGAGAGAGAATAACAAATAAACAGCTGTGCCATATGCAAATAAATATAACGAAATATATATAAAAATAAATATATATGTTTATACATGAAATACATAAGTACAAAAAATATACAAAATAGATATACTATAAAATATATATAATAAATATGCATATTTACTGTGCTATCTTAATCTACTTCTGCCTCAGCAGAAGTAGATTAAGATATCAGAAACTTTTAATTGGTCCATTTCACCAGAATATAAATATAAATATAAATATAAATATAAATATTAATACCTGGGTAAGCACAAGAACGTGAAGGAAAACTGAGGTGAGAAGGAGTTGGATGCACATTTCCACCAGCCCTGTCCAGGTTTTCTCCTGGAAATGTTTGTCTCCTTCCCTCCAGTGCTATCAGTCAGTGTCTCTCCTCAGTGCAGTGATTAGCTGCTGGATGCTTTATTAATTAGGCCATCACTTGCTCTCAGTCTGTGTTCACTGCCTGCTGAGAGCAGAGCTCCTGTGTCCCCCAGGACCTGGGGACAGTTCATCCATCAGCCCAGCTTTGCCATGGGTTCACTTCACACTTCTTCACTTTTTTGTGTGTCTGTCTTCATCATACTTGTTTTTTTTGCTTTTTCTCAAACTTTGCATGCACCTTTCCATGGTTTTGCATATAACCTCTGTTTCATTTGTGTTGGTTAAATGTGTCCCTGCCTCACTTTGCTGCAGGATGGTTCACTGGCCTGAGTCCCTGCTCTGGGATTTTTGGGGTGTCTGTGCAGGGCTCAGAGATCCTTGTGAGTCCTTTCCAGCTCAGGACATTCTGTGATTTTGTGGACTAACATATTAATTAAGTTATTTATGCAAGTAGCAGTTTGGCATCTTATCTAAATTCCAAAAATGTTTTCTCCCACTTGATAATTCTTTTCTCGAGGTGACTTTTCATCTTTTTTTTCCTTTCTTTGTAAAGTCTTCTGGTTTACCAGGCACTTTTGATGATCTTTTATGAATTTTCCTCTGTGGGTGACACTTGACCTTGCAGCTTTGAGATTTTTACAGTTTGATTCAAAGCCTCTGATGTTCTGTAAGTTGACTTGAGGAATTAAACTGGAAGAGTCAGTAAAGTTTAGTTAAGCTGTAGCATCCTAAACACAGAAAGCATATTAATGGGAGCAAAGCCTCTAATAATTCTGATGCTCAGAATACATATGAAAAAGATTTTATTGCAGTTAAATTTGTTTCATTCTGTAAGATAGAAGCTGTATTTCCTATAAACAGCACTGACTTCTAGCAGAGCATAAATTGCTGTTCATTTTTAATGACCAAAACTTCTCTTTCAGCCCTTCTTTGCTTTCTGGAGCAAGGCAGATTTTTGGCAGAATAAATGGGATTTGTGCAAGTTGCTTCAACTGCTCCCCATGGTGCTGCTGGGGGTTGGGTAATTGTCATGTTCATCTGCTCTGCCACACTGGTGCTTTTCCTGTGCAGGAATTGGAGGTGCTTTGCATGGAGGAGATTTGCACTTCCTATTCATTGTTTGGTGTTGTATAAACCAGTGGTTTTGGGGACGGACAGTTGGGTTTATTTTTCCTGTGGGAAGACTCTTTTGGAATAAATTGGCTGGATATGAGGATGCTAGCATCAGTTATTCATAAAACAGGAAGAAATCTACCAGCAAATATTATCTCTGCATGAATTTTAAATAAGGAAATATGAGGTGGGCAGGTGAGTGTCATTGCCTGAGATGGATGCTGGTACTTTTTAGTCAGGAGGCAGCCTTGTGGTCTGGGCTGTGCAGAACCTTCCAAATGCTGCACTTGGCATCTGCAACTTCTTTTCAGTCTTGGCTGCATGCTCTCACTTCCATGTCAAGGAAAAAAAATCCTGTTCAGCTTAGTTTTCATTTAAGAATAAAGAACCAGCATCTGAACAACAGCTGTTTTTTTTTTTTTTACTTTTTAACAAAGAGCAGATAAAGCATAAAACTGGATTTTAATATGAAAAGGTCAATGGGATTAGATGAACTCTCCATGCATGTACTAAAATCTTCAATAATCTGATATTAGGTATAATAAAATAGTTGATCTTTTTAAAGATGGAAGATCAACCTGCAGCTTTATGAAAAATAAGAATAAATTAGGAAACAGTTTTATTCTGGAAAATACAAGCAAAGGTCAAAGTGTTTAACTATCAAGAGATCATTGGAAAAGCATTTCTTCTTCCTGGAAGCAGACTGTGAAAGGAAAACCAATCAAAACTCACAAGGCTGTGATGCAGTGCATTGTTTGATGGCAGTGATTTCCTTTTTCCCTTTCTTTTTTTCCCCTTTCTTTCTTTCCCCCCTTTCTTTTTTCTCCCTGTCCTTTGGAGCCAGGCCCATTCCTGTTGGCACATTCCTGCCTTCTTCACTTCACTTGTTATCCCTCTTGCTGCTTTTCATGGTATTTGCTCTTACCACTTTATAACCTCAGCTTCTTATTAAAGACCTGAAAAATTCCCATCCCCTTTTGGGCTTCAGTCAAATTTCCAAACAAAAAAAAGAGGTACCTTACAAGTCAGATATTTCTAGACAGCCGTGTGGTTAAAAGTGTAACTCAGAAAATAAATATATTTTTAAAGTTAAGGCTCCACCTGAGTGTCAAGGCTCTCAGAAATCATAAAAGTGAAATAGGTGACACACAAAATGAAGATGATTAAAATAAGTTAGCCATGTGTTTTATAATAGAAACTTAATTTTAGATACTAAGAGGAGCGGTTTTACATCCCAGTTTGTGATTTAACCATTGTACCTGTAAATAATATAAAAATCAGCCATAGCTCTGTCTTTATCTGTTGGATATCTCATTCCTGATGTAGCTGCTCCTGCTTGGTCTGCCAGCAGTGGCACTCACTGGGCTGTGCAGAGCCACAGCAAATTGAAATTAACTGGGAAAGGGGGATATATATCATATAAAATCTGTATTTTTTAGTCTCTTTCAGCAATAATGAGGGGCTTTTTGAGCACTTAACACACTGAGTTCTTTGCCTGATATCAAGGTGTGCCACTTGATAGTTCTTTGAAAGTGGTGTTGAAAGTAAAATGAAGTGAAAGGTGCCTTGTGGGGGTGAATTAGGGCTGTGCAGTGGACTGAAAAATACCAATATCACAGCACTGATTGGTCACTCACTTGGATGTTGGAATTTATTTCATTAATTTGCAAGCATATGGTTCTGATGCTGCAGGCATCTCTCTGGAAAGGCCATTAGCAATTGAAACACTGGGGAATGCAAATATGTGTGTACTTTTTATTACAAATACTGTAATAAAGTATTAATTTTGAGATTTTATACAGGTACTTCACTGTGATTTAATGGCATCATTTTAGAATGGGGGAAATATTTTAAAACATCCTGTGCCACTGTCACTTTGAAGTACAGCAATTTAAAACATGCTCATAAGCAGCAGCCGTTTTTCTGTCAGACAGAAGTTTTATAGTTTGGTGCAGCAGAAAAAAACCTGGGTTTTAGCAAAGAGATCTGCAGCATTTCCACCTTTAAAACACAGTTGGAATTGCAGCATTTCCACCTTTAAAGCACAGTTTAAATTGCAGCATTTCCACCTTTAAAGCACAGTTTAAATTGCTGAAGCAGATTTTGCCCAATCTGGCCCATGAGTGGTGGAAAGCAGAAACCTCACGGGTGCTTCTTGTGTTGTGGTTCTGAGCAGCAATTTCTCTAAGGAATCCTTTTGGAGCCTGGCTGAGATTCTGGATTGCCTCACACTCTGCAGAATGGCTCAGTGAGTTCTCCCAGTCTGGGAAGGCGTTGAGGATTTTTTTAGTTGCAGTCTGTGTGTAATAAATGCTGTAGAGAACTGTGGCTGTGCTGGGGCTACATTTTGAAGTTATAATTTGGAATCTCCATTAAGCAGCTTTCTGTATGGCTTGCATTTTAAGGCTCTGCTCCTCTCCCTCAAGTGCAAGTATCAAGGGCAAAATGAAAGAACAGTCCAAATGACTCTCATGGGCTGTTGCTTATTAAAGAAATTAAAGCATTTAAGAATTTCTGGCTGTAGTTAAACCAATTCAGAAATGAAGATTGCTTTAAATGTCTTAAGTTGTATAATCCATTTAGAATTCCTTAATACAAGCCTCCAGAGAGAGGCAAAAGCTACAAAATGGCACTTTGTTCTTTCTTCTCCTGCTGATCTGTGGTGGAATTTGCACTTTGGTGGCTGTGAGGGAGGCTCTGGCCCCTCTGGAAGTGGCTCAGGCAGTCAGGAAGGACAAGCTTCAGCCTGATGAACTTGCCCAAAATCTCTGAGGTTTTCTATCAGCTGCAGGTTGTGTGACAGCAGCTCTGCTCCTTCTCTGTGCTCTCCTCACTTTGTGTTTCCTTGTCTCCTCTGCTTCATTTGCAGTTTGTCTTACACCCCTGCCAGCAGCTCTGCTTCAGCATGCTCATTTAATGAACACTGATTTTGTAATTATAAGCTCTCCTTTAAAAATAAACTCAACTTCTGAGATCTTGAAAGACATCTGTAATTAAGTCAACATCAAAGTGGGGTGAGTTTCTGGAGTGCTCTGGAGGTGATATCCCACACTGCTGATTGCAGAGCTCTTCTCACCCAGCAGCTCCAGTGCTCCTGGGTGTTCTTCTAAAACTGGGACATTTGTTTTCTAAAAGATTTGTAGTTGTAATATGAAAAGGGCAGTTCAACTGAAGAACTTAAATTCTACAACATAGTTTGCTGTTTGGTTAGTGAGGTAAACGTGGAAGGCTGGGGTGAAGAGCTGCTCCTGACAAGGGAGAGCAGGAGGGTGGCACCCACTGAGTGCCTGACACTGAATCTCTCATTGAACTCCAAACCAGGAGTTATGGGCCTTGTTACAAAGGGCTTTTACATGGAAATTGTGTTCAGCCCCCCTGCAGGTGGGCAGGACAGGGACAGCAGTGCACAGCTGCTGGGTCTGCTTGGCCGGGGCAATGAAGCTCCTGAAGCAGCCTGGACAGGTGGAGCAGAGGCTGGAAAGGTGGACAGGTGGAGCACAGGCTGGAAGGGTGGAGCAGAGGCTGGAAAGATGGAGCACAGGCTGGAAGGGTGGAGCAGAGGCTGGACAGGTGGAGCACAGGCTGGAAAGGTGGAGCACAGGCTGGACAGGTGGAGCACAGGCTGGAAAGGTGGAGCAGAGGCTGGAAAGGTGGAGCACGGACTGGAAAGGTGGAGCAGCTGTGTCCCTGCCTTCTGCCCCATCCCCTGCAGGGCTGGGAGCAGGCAGAGCCTCTGCTGGGCCGGGAAACCTCAGCATGCAAAGTCAAAAGTGCCAATAAGTGAAATCTGTCTGTTAAAAATTCTGCTTTAAGGCTTCCTCAGATCAAGTCCCAGTAATAGGATACAAAGAAAACATTGCCATTTGGGCAGAGCTGCTCCTACTCCTAAAGCTGAAAATGTGCAGGGAAGATTCTGTCAGGGAGCAGGTCTGTTCTGCATGGTGGGTTGGTTGTTAAGCACCAGGACTTTGTGTCAGAAAACTTTTCCAGTTTTTGGAAGGGGAGGATGGCAGCTCCTCTAGCTGGGTAAGGTGGGAGCTGTTCTTCCCCTTTGACCCTGAGGTGTTTAAACGTTTATTCTCCTAACAAACAGAAACTTGCTTGGTATGAATTGAGTAATCAATGCTTGTAATGCCTGCAGATTATGAACTTGCTCACCCATTTCCCTCCAAGCTGCCTCCTATTCCTTTGTGAAAGTCTCTTTGCTCTGCCCTCGGGCAATAAGTAATAAATAGTCATTAGTATGCTTACAATGTAGTTGTGGTGCAAATACTGTCTAGACTTAAAAATCCACGAGTTAATTTGCTTGGTACAGACCTGCTTTTGCTTACTGAAGTAATTGATGTTGGCTTTCCCTTCAGAGTGTTTTCCAGCTGTGGACATGGCCATCCCAGTTCTGCCTCACATCAGAGACCATTTAAATTTCTCGTGCAAGAGGCACTGCACCTAATCAAAATGTATCATTTCACCTCTTGTTGTGGGGAGGACTCTCAGTCTGATGCAATCTTATTTTAGAAGGGATTAGTCTGACCTTTGCTCCTGTTGCTGTATTAATGAAAATACAAAATGCTTAGCTTGGCTACAGGGACCAGCTAGTGCTCCCCATCAACATGAGATTAACTGCTGGGAGCATTTTTCTGGGACTAAACTGCTCCAGCAGCCACTCACTAAGCCTTCCTTAGCGTGCAGACTGTGCAATGCTTTCTCCAAAATAAGTGGATAGGATTGGTTTGAGGTTTGTTTTTTTCAAAGGAGCATTTAATATAAGGAAAATAATAAGGTGAAGGAAATTATTGCCTTCCATGTCAGAATAATATTGTGCCATCTCTGCAGTGGCTGTGATTTTCTACTATAATTAAATAATAATATGCAAAATAATCTCTTAATCAGTCCAAGATTTAATGATGCATGGTTAAGTGAGTTGCATTCAGTATTTGTGCAGAGACAATATTGATGGATCTAAGTGCTTGGATCGCTCTGCCCCTGACAGGAATCATCTGGACAATGCCTTATCACATCCCTTTGCCTTGTTCCTGTTTGCTCTGTGTGTTACAGTGACTCTGCAGGGAGTTGAAACACAAGTTTAACTGCTGCTATTGGCTTTTTTCTTTGTCTCATCAATCCTTTTCTCTCCAGGGTTTGAGGTCCACACATTCAAGGTGCTGTATTTCTTTCCACCTTCGAGCTGCAGGTGATGTCTGCAAGCCAACCTTTTCTTAGGGCTAAACTGAGAGCCAGACTGACACAATTTGGCACAAACTGAGAAATTTTGCTGCTTTTTTCCTCTCTTTGGCCTTGAGGATTGATCCATATATAGGTTTTGGGGTTTATGTGGGTTTTTAGACAGGCTGTTCGGGGAGAACCCTGCAGTTCCTCCAGGCTGTTTCCCCCCATCTGCACCTGTTCAGAGACTTTAAAAATTCCATCCCTGCCTCTTACTTTTGACTTCCTTCTGAACCTGCTGTCCAAGAATCCACATCATTGCTTTCTGAACTCTTTTATCCTCTGTCCTCACTGTTCCCTGTGTCAGCAAATTAGTCTGACTTTGGAATTCTCCCACTTTCCCATTTCTTGGATTTCTTCCCACCATGGGTGGGAGTCCTGATTGTCCTGTGAGGGTGGGGGTGAGGTGATTCTTTACTGCTGCTGATTTCTTTTCATTTGGAAATGGAAACAACCAACCTTTTATCTTGGCTAATACAAGGAAATAAATAGCCAGGCATCCTTTAGGTTGCTGCCCTTTTTTAGGGGGTCTGCTCACCCTTGGGCATTTTTTCTGGTGACTTTTGCTTCTGGGTTCTTTTTTCTTCATGTTTTCCTCATTTTCTGTACTTGCCTCGTGTTCCTACCTTGACATCAGTTATTTATGTATTGGATTTAGTTGGTTGTTCTCCCTTGCCGCAACATTAAGTGAAATAATGTTGGAATGGCTGCTCCAGAGAGGCTTTGTCAGTAAGAGCCTTTGCTGCTGAAGGCCAAATGCTGCCTTGCATGTCCATTTTTGAGACCAGTTCTATGAAATGCCTGATTTTCCTGTGGGGTGATGGGCAAATGGAAGGTGAACGAGCCTCAGTCTTTGAGGAGTGCAGGGGACAGGCTGTTCAGGGTGTGCAGTTTGAAATGGTTTCAAGGAAATGGCTTTGTGCTGCAAGTAGAATTTATGCTTTCATAAATTAAAACCTTGCAAGAGTTTGAAGAAATTTACATGAATTTCCCTGAAAGTAGAAGGTATTCATGTTGATTCCTTTGCACATTACTGAAGTAGTAAATCTCTAATAAAAGGGTTTATGGGAGGAAATGCAGATATTTTATTATAGTCTATATATATATATGTTCCCTGTTCTGTCATCTTTTGAAATTTGTCTTGCAGAACAACAACTGCATAAATTATTTGAACAGAAACTTGTACATTTGCCTGGGCATGGTGTGGGGGGAAGTGAGCAGAATTGCATATTGTACAACATCTTTTTGTTAATTGAGTGTGAGTATAGAAGTTAATTATGGGAAGCACAGCTTTAGGATGCAGCCTCCTTGCTTGGATGGAGTTCCTCCCTGCTTTCAAAGCCAGTATATTCCTGATCTGGGCCTTTCTGAACTTCACTTTAGAGAGGTGAAAACACTTTCCATCCATCTTAATCACAAAGTTCAGCAGTTATTTGTCATTGCTTGCTGAATTTCTTGGCACTTTTGAATTCCAGACAAAAATAAACTTTTACTCTTGCTACGTGGTCGTGCATTTAAATATTTCCAAATTGCTGCAAGCAGTTAAACTCTGTTATGTTGCCTATTTCCTTACCAGCTGCTATTCTATGAACAGAATGACCATTTGCATCCTCCTCATTTGTTTTTCACTTCCAGCATTTTCCTTCAGTGCTGTTTGTCCTCCTCTGCAACTCCACAACAGCCCATAAAAATATTACAGTAATTCAAGTTCTTCAGTTCAAGCAAAAATGGGTGCTTTGATCATAATATCAAACGATTAAACTAACGCAAGCAGAACCTAAAAGCTTTGATAATTTGTGTTATTCAGAGTGTTTTAGTGGTTGATTTCAAGGTTAACTCTCAAATGTGAATTTAAAAGCTACGAGGATTCTGTGGTCAATATAGATTCCCACCCCAATTGAATTAAGCTTAAAAAACTTCCACTATAATTCTAGGATTACATGATTAGTAGTTCCTTTGGTACCCAGTATAAAATGGATAAATTGAAAATAAAATCGAGATAATGGCTGCTATAAAGACAGCTCTATTGGTGCCATATGTATTTGAACACGCTGGTGAAATCAGTGTTACAGCTGATGGGAGTCTTCACTTGGAAAGAATAGAAAATTGATTTTCCTCTGGGAACAGCTCCCTTATTTACCAGATTTTTATTTCCTATGTGCTGTTTTTCAGGCCACCGTGACTCGATTTCCTTCTACTCTTTAATCTCATGTATCCACAGAATCTTTTTTTTTTTTTTTTAATAGCAAGAAAATAGAAAAATAAATGGTTCTTTAGAAAGTACTTAGTGGAACTTTTGGGCAAGCTGCTTTCCAGCAAAAGATAATAAAAATTCCTTTAAAAAAAGGAGTAATTTGATTTTCTTGGCTGCACTGGGGCAAAGGAGTCTTGGGATTCTCTGCTTTTTCCTAAGGTCACTGAGTTTTGACTCCTCTTTGGCAAGAGGAGCCAAAGAATGGGAGGGAGCTTTGGGTTGCAAAGGCAGCTTAGACTGGAGAGCAGGAGCTTGGCCAGTTGTTCTTTGGGATAAAAACCAGCCTGACAAAGGGGCCTCATGGCTTATGCCATAAAGTCAATATTTCCAGTTCAGGTTGTTCTAATTCTCCAGCTGGAGCAGGGATTTCTCTGCTGAGGCTCTGTCACTTCTCATCCAGGTCTGGGGTTTCTGTGTGATGTGGGGTTGCTTCACCTCCACGATGCTGCTGTCATTTTTTGCTCACAGGATGCATCAATTAGGGGCTGTTTAATCCAAATTGGCAGCACAGTGCTTTTCATTAGAATAGCTTGTCACACAGCAAGCAGGAGTTTTTACAGTTCCCTCTTTTTTTTTTTTTAATTAGTGTGCTGTACTCTGAGTCCTTTACTTCCTTTTGATTATCAGCAGCTTTTATTATTCAGACCTACCTTTGCTATTAACACAGCTCTGGGCTCCAGAAATCAGAGTAACTTCAACATAAGAAAAAATATTTAATTTTTTCCCCCATGTCTATTCTTTAAATCATTCCTGTAACAGAAATGTGCCTTAATAAGATCATTCATTTAACCAAGTACATGCATTAAGAAGATGAAATCTCTTTGAACTCTAGTTAGTTTTTAATCTTTGAATTAGATTTAAAAGAATATTAGAAATAATAATATTAGAAATATTGGAAATTTTACCATAAATTTAAATAGAAATGGAATAATTTGAACTAATGGTAGAATTAAGTGATGACATTTCAATGTTAAATATGATGATCTGGTATATTACAGTAGATATTTTCCATTTATTTTTATGAAGGGAAGGATTTTTTTATGAGCTGTAATTCAGAAAAATATGAATCTACTTAATGGAACCATTCTCTTTCAGATTATTTATACTGCCATTGTTTTTTTTCCTCTTCTGATACCCTTTCTGGAATCACTTTATAAACTCTTTTTTGCCCTTAGTTTCAGCCCAGACTCTGAAGAGCAACCTGGATTCCATGAACCAGCAGATCCAGCGCCTGGAGAAGGACATTGAGAACTTCCCCAAGAGCCAGGACGAGCACGACAAGTTTGTGGAGAAGATGAGCATATCCTTTGGCACATCCCCACTGGTGGTCTGAGCATTCTGATCCTCTGCTTGGGCGTTTGCAGCACTCCAAAATAGGTGCTGGGTCTCTTTTCATGCATTTCTTCTAGAGCAGAGAAAAAGCATCAGTGGGCGTGGTGAATGTAAGCAAGCAGAGAGCTGAGGAGAGCTGAAAGCATCAATGATCAGATTTTCAAGGGGTGCCCAGAGAGCTTTCCTGAAGGAAGTAGTTACCATAAAGTAGTTACCAGTGAGCAGCCATAAACTCAGTATGGGGATTCTTTTTTCTGTCTGAAAAGAATTATTTATTCAATTTTAGAAAAACAACAGCAGTAAAGTTGATATGTTTATTATTTTAGCTCCAGATGTGGTGTTTTTTGAAGGGCAGAGTATTAATTTTGCCAATGATTTTAAGTTCTATTTTTAACATTTTAGAGAAATATTTACATTTGTTTTCACTCTGAAGTCTCCTTTAATTTCTGTAGAGAATAGAGACTATGGATTCTTTAAGTAAAATCTGGGGGGTACTCTAATATGATGTCTGTCTACCTTGTTTTTGTATATCCATCTTTCATTTTGTTCAAAACTTGAAAGTAACAAGTCTGCTGAAGATACAAGAAGCTCACAGAAGTGCAGCAAAGACTGAGGAAAAAGACCTTTAAAAAAAAAATATTCCCAGGTTTTTATTGTGCTCAAATCCCAGCTCTGTGTGGAAATATTTGGGAGCATTTGGAGTGTGAATCCAAGTCCAGGGCATTTTGTGCATTTCCAGAAGCTCAGATATTCCTGAGATGTCTCTCCTTTCTTGGTGCAGTAGAACTGGTGGGTTTGGGGTTTTCAGAGGAGAGAAGAAGGAGGGGATTGATGTTTAGATCCATTCACAGCTGCTCAGCACGTTTGGTAGGTGGCTGCAATGAAGATTTCTCCCCTCTGCTGTGTCTGTGCAAAGTCAGTTTTTTGCAGGATTTACCATCTGAATGGAGCCAGTGACAGAATTTCACAAGCAGATATTTAACATCTCCTCTGGATGGATTTATTTTAAGTTTCTGACAAGGCTGCTGGAAAGTAGCTTAAGGGAGACAACTCCTGACTAAGTGGAAAATTGTTTCTGATTCCTTCCATCTTCCCTTGCACCTTGTCTGGTTGCCAGGTTCAGAGACTTGCTGCTGGTAATCACTTTTATCAGTTCTGCTGTTAAACAAAGCTCATTATTATTTCCCTGAGCTTCATTCACATCAGAAAATCTTTCAATATTGCCCTGTAATTGTTCTGTGCCTTGTCGCCCCATCAGAGGCTGAATTCTGTCACACTGGCCCCGCTTTGTTTCATAAATTAAACTAATTTGTGAAATGCACCTTTACCACTGGTTTTTTCTTGGTAAGTTTGACAGCTCTGCTTTCAGGTTACAGAAATGATTGTTCAGTTGTATTTTTGTTTTGCTGCCTGTGTGTTTACTTATAGCCATGATTAGCATCACTCAGATGATCTGGTGAGGAAAAAGAGCCAAGTGGATCATATTTAACATTTTTCTCTCTGCAGCTTATCACCTGCATTGCTTAGAGAAGAAAAAGTTTGTCTGACAATGCAAAAGATTAAAAAAAAAAGTACTAATGCTTCTATGTGTTGGCAGAAATAGGAGGAGCCTCTGAAATGTTTGACAGTGAATTATTCCGGGGTCCTGGCAGCCTGGCTTGTTGACTGCAGGTAGATTCCTCCAGGTGATTCCTCCCTGCTTTTATCAGCACTGGGGGCTTGGCAGCAGAGATAAGGCTGGACCCAGGGGCTGCCTCCCCCTGGGCATTTGTGTTTGCATAATGAACAGATGACCTGATAAGTGCTGTGCTTTTATTTCAAAAGTCATCTCCCCTCGGATCAAGGGATCCACTTTGTTTCAGCTTATCACTGAATATGTTTAGGCTTTCTACACTTCCATCTTTTTTATTCGATTGGAGAATCATTTTGGAGGGTGTCAAAGTGACACCCTAGTCTGCAGTGTGTATTTCTTTGATTTCCTCAGCTGCCTGGAGATTTGTTGGTGATGGCACATCCTGAGATTGGAAAGTTACAGAATTTCAGGCTGAACATCTCTGAGTGTTCGAGAAAATCTGAGATGTCTCAGTAGAGTTTTGGGATGCAGCAATTATAATATTCAAGGCACAGTTTCTCATTCCTGTCATAAACAAAGCTATTTACCAGGAGTTGTGGATGAGACTTTATTCATAGGAAGTGAGAGTGATCGATACTGCTTGGAGTATCAGATTCATGTGGGAGGCCAGTGACAAGAAAAATGCCATTCATAATATGGATTTGTAATCATTAAATTAATAGTCAAAATACAGAAGCAATTTCTGTCAAATAATTTAAGTAATTTTAGTTTTTCTAACTTTTTTAAACAAATAAGCTTTTGGTGCTGTGAGTGACAAGAAGATGAATAGAATTTCTACCTGCATTTTCATTTTGGTTTTTTTTTCCTTGCTCAGTTTCTAAGCAAGATAATTTTTCTCTTCACTTAATCAGTTTTTTATTTAGCACATACAGTTATTCATCTCAGTGCAGTGTGGCTGAAGAAAATAAAGGGATTAAAATAGCCCTTCTGTGAATTTCTTGCTATATTAAATAACTTAGGTGTGATTCCTGAAACAACTTTTCCATGATCTGGTCCGTGACTGGAATTGTATTTTACCTGAAGATCAATTTGTAAATAATTCAGCTTTAAATGGGAGAGGTTCCTTTTATAATTAGCCCTGCTGCATGCAGCACTGGGGAGTCTGATTCAACAGTTTAGAAAAGTAATTACAGACTATGCCAAGCCTGGCTTTCACTCCTGGTTTTATTTCTGTGTTTGTGCCTCTAAGTGAAGATTTTTCCAAAGTGCAGAACTCTGAATTTTATATTTGTGTGCTGTAAGTGTATACAGTGATTTCAGTGATGTTAAAACATGGGTGTCTAGTTGGGGATTGAGAAAAGTATTCACATTCATGGAGTTCTAATGGAAATGTTATTAACAAAGATTAAAAACAACTGAATTGAAAAGCAATTTCAGAGGGAACAAATGGAAAGTTGTACTGAGTTAACATTAATATTGATTGAAAACTATAAATACATGAATAATAAATATCACTTCTTTCTCCCTTCCAACATACACACAAACTAAAGTTTGTTCCTCCAGAAAATAATTAATTCCTCTAGAAATATATATAATATATATAGCCCCTGCTATAGACAGGAGCTTTGGATGTTGTTCCAAGGGCACATATTTGGTCCCTGGGTTCATGTTTTTTGTTATCCTGCTCCCTGCACAGGAATAACTTTGGCTCTGTGTGTTTTCTAAAATACCTGACATGAATTTATTCCTCCAGTGTGTCCTGCATGAGCCTTAAATGGAGACCTTGTGTGGCTTTTCTGCTTTTCAGCTGATCATTTACCCTAATCAGAGACATTAATGTGCCTAAAGTTATTGAAATCTTTTGCCTCCCAGAGCAATCAGTGCTGCCACGTGGCTTTTCTGACTGATTGCATACATGTGAGGAATTCAAAGCTTTTTTTTAAAGAGTTGCGGAATTAAGGGAATGATGAATGAAAGAGCAAAAATTACTGCAGATAAAAAAAATTCAAAGCACTGTGCATTCATCTTATCATTAAATGGAACAGCAGCAATTTGTGAACTAATTTTAATTTCCAGTAAGGAACACCATTCATTAGAAGAGAATCCTTTTTATGGAATAAAAGAGCTGCCTTCCTGACAGGCATGGATCCTCTCTTGATGTGCATTTATGCTCCCAGTGCTGTCTAACAACCATTACAGCCTCACAACGAAACATGAGGGGTTCATTTCCTCTCTGGATGCACTTCAGCTGTACAGAAATGATCTGGGCACAAGTCTGGGGGCTTTGATGCAGTGGGAATGTTCAGATTAAAATCAGCTGATAATTCTCTTGTGGGAGCTGTTGTTGTTTGCATTTAAGTATGAGAAATTATTTCTTAAAAAATAAACTTGGGATTGATTTAACTTTCTATTAGCTTCATACAGAAAACAACTATTTTCTTCTAAATTACAATACTAAGTGGAAGAAAAAACTTTGCAGTGCCTGTTGAAGGCACAGCACAGGAAAGTAATGATTTATTTACTGTTGAATCTTCAGTTTTCTGAGTTTTATGTTTAAATGGAAAACGTTTTAAGCAATAATTGCAAGCCTTACAATGCTCTACATTTGCTTTGCAATTAATTTCAGTAGATAAATTGTTCAAGTTTCAAGGAAGTTTTTGAAACAGGGCCTGTATTTATTTCAGTGCCAGGAATACCAGGGTTTTTTTTTGCCCTGCTATAGACTTGTGTCAATTTGAATTTATTGGTAATAAGTTAATCAAATGTTCTTCTTGTACCACCTCTTCTGTATGGTTTTATGCAAATTGGTTAATATGAGCAAGGTAGAAAGTATCACATGGGTGTAGTGAATGATAAATTTTGCATGTAGGATGCTCTTTTCTAAGGTTTTGTAGCTCTAAGACAGCAAAATGTGTGATTTGAGTATTAGATTTGAGATCCCAGTGATTTGCTTGGCTGTTTGACAGCCCCAGTCTGCGTGGCCCAGATTTGCATTATTTTGTATTGCCCCAAATGCAAGTAAAGCATCCCTAAAATGCACTTTGGAGAAGGAAATTGACAGTGTCTCATCTTCTGAGAGGTTACATTTAAAAACCTTTTATCTCTGAGCACTCGCCTGATATTTAAATGGGGCTGCCAAAGCAGCCAAGGCACCCTTGATGGAGCTGCTGGTTGTGATTCTGAGAAATGATCCAGGGGTTTCATCAGCCCTGCCAGAAAATCCCCCTGCTGAAAGCACACTGATAGCAGATAGGAAGAATTAGTTTGTACAAATAATCTGCTTTTCTTTTTCCAAACTAGAGGCTTTTTGGGGAAATTCAGGGCATTGGTGAATAAGCAGAGTTTTCCTTCTGTGTTTTTTGCATTGCTAATTGTTTAAGCTCGTGGCATCTCAGCAGTTTGAATCCTGTTGGAGAACTGACCCAGCCAAGTTAAAAATCAGATTACAAGCAATTTGGGCTATATTTAGTTACTTATATTCAATTGGCATTATTAAGCTTTTAGGGGAAAAACCACCAATATTTGATGTTGTTGAGCTCAAATGTACTTTAGTTGTTTACTCAGGCTGTGGAGAGTGTGTATCCCCAGCACACAAAACGATCTGTGTGTGCAGAGCTGCCTTTTTATCGGTAAAAGTTTAAAAATAAGATAATTAGTGTGTCAGAAATATGGCCAGGACCTCTGCAGTTAGAGGGAACAACGTCAGCAGCACATTCTGAAATGTCAGCCTTGAGCAGCCCAGCAACACTCACACAAACAATCCCAGAAGCTGAATTTTGTTTATTGGTTTATTTATTTGGAGATTCTGTTGTTCGCTGACAGTTCTGATAGAACTGTTGTCATTCAATTTGATTTCCACTGAGAAATGTCCTCTGTGGCATTTACTAATCCTTTAATTTACCTGATTTTTCACCCTGGAATAAAAAAAACTAATAATGCCCCCACTAAAAGAGCTTTGAAATATTTGCATGTCTGGTGTCACATTTGGTGTGACTGGATGTTTGTCATGAAAATCAATGGATATAATTGAGTTAAGGGGAGGTTAAATGTTCTGATTCTGCTGCAGATAAATATTCCAGACCTGCAGCTCATTACCCCTTGTGTTTGCTGGGATGTGCAGCAGGTGAATGCTGTGAGTCTTTGGACAAAGTTAACTTATAAAAATACAGTGCTGAAAAAAGGCAAATTCTTTGGTGTTCTAATAGAATGGCTCTCCTTTTCTGGTCGTGGCTGAAACCAGTTGTGTTTGGTTTGTTATTTAATACACTAAATGGCAATGCTGCTAATTATTGTCCCAAATAATCATCTTTCTAAATTAGTGGGAGAAAAAAAATCAATCAATTTGTCATGATCCCATTACAAACCTAATTTCAGAATTGCTGTGCAGGTTTTTACACTGGCCATTTAAAGGGAAATGTTTTCTCTTCATTCCGTCTTGTGCTTTGAGCCAGCATGGTTACTAAGCTGTAACCCTGGTAGAATGAGATATTTCCCAATTAAAGATGAGTTTAACCTTGTGGAAAAACAACTTTAATCTCCTTCTGCTTGGTCAAGCCCGTTTCCCTGCTGAGAGGCAGGAGAGCATGAGCATTTCTGTGCTGGGAGGTGGCTGAGGAATTCAGGGTTTTTAGCATTTTTCTGCCCTCTGCTTTGTTTATCCTGAGTAAATTCCAAGAGGGATGTGGGAAATCCTGGTGGAAAGCACTGGCAGCCTGTCTCCTGTTCAGTCTGGAACTTTTAAAAGTCAGGCTGGAATCACAGGGGTCCTTGTGGGGTGTGAGGAGTGGCAGGTTTATCTTGAACCAGAGCACCACAGCATCATCTCAAACCTTTGTTTTACAGCCTCTTTTTCTCAGCTTTAACGAGCCGTGGTGAGGATTCTGGGATGGATATGGTGATTCTGTGTGTGTGTGTGTGTGAGGGTTTAATCACACCAAATATGAAATTTTCCATAAGGTGTACTGAAATTCTGTATTTGCCCCTGTGGTGCACTAAGCATCCAAAGAATTGTTAGTCTGTTTTTATTGCAAACCATCAAGTAGCAGACGTGCTGTTGAGGTGTTTCATGTGAATTGTTTAATTTGATGTAGCCTGCATGTTGCTCAGTAAAATGGAATTTGAAAAACTTTAAATTGGTCAGGTCTCATCTGGCAAGATTCCAGATGTTTATTTTTATGATAATGTCAGTTTTTTTACAGTACTCTGCCTGGTACCTGGCTTTGTTCCCTTTATTATATCTATGTGTTTTAATATCTTTATGTTCATTGTTGGGAAAAGAATTCTACCCAGGCCTGCATAATTGATCATGAGATATTCCATTCTTTTATGAACAAAACACGGAGTAAGCCAAGAGGGAGCCATTAGCAAGTCAGTGTTTCAGTGCTTGACCAGTAATGTGAAAATTGTTGATTTGCTTTGAGACAAGCTCAGCCTCAGACTCCAGGCTGCCTTAAGGGTGCGAGCACAGCGAGAGGAGAGGTAACAAAATGTTCAGCAAGATAAGGGAGCATTCAGGGTCTTCAGGGGCTGGTGGGAAATCCATTTTTATCTGCCTGCTTCGGAGAGAGGCTGTAACAAAATTTAGTCTATCAGCTAAATTACCGGATTAAAAAATCAGTAAATAATTCCCATGCAAAAAAGCAAAATATGGAAGGGCTGTGGATCAGGAATCATGACCTAATAGTGTGAGGAAAAACTTTGGAGAGGTTTTTCTCCACTCTAATGGAGAAAACCAGTAATGGGCTTGTACATCTAGGAGGATGTGGTTTATGGCAGGATAAATTGTGCACTGCCTGCTCTGTTTTATGAGGTAAAAATCCAGAAAGTCAACACAGCAGGAATTGCAGTATTAACAATATGTTCATCATAAAGTAAAATTAATTAATGTGTATATTTTCCAAGGGGAGTGTTTTTTGTTTTGTGGTGCAGGATGGCATTGTTGGAGTGTTGATTCCATGGTTTCATGTTTGTGTAGATGCAGACACTGAGGAACTCGGGGCGCTCTGGACATCGTTGGGCTGGGAGGGTGATGGAACCTCCCAGAAATTCCTGTGGGCAGGCCAGGGGCAGGAAAAGTAAAAGCAGTACACAGAGACAAAAAATATAGAAGTGTTAGTAATTCATCTCCATGAAAAATCCTATGGTTTTTATAGGAATATTGAATCTGGGAACTAACCTGAAACCTTGTGTTTGTACACCCTCAGTCATGCCTGATAACAGCTTTTGTAAACTTTCCCAGATGGTGAATTTACCCAGTTCAGCTGCATTTTCAGGGTCTGTGGGGACTCATTTTTGTTACCTTTCTGTTGCTCTTTAGAGGGGTTTTCTCTCCTTGTTTCCCCCTTGTACAGAAAGAATGAAATCTCTTGTCTTGCCAGACTCAACAGAGCTTTTTAAAGAGCTTTCCACTCCCTTTCCTATCACACAATATTTTTTTTTTCCTCTTTGATCCATCTTAAAGCAAAGTGAAAATGCTCACCGTGTTCCAGGTGATAAGTATAGGATTATTTAGGTATAATCTTTGCTTGGATTGAATTTGAAAAGCACCTAATAATGTGTCATGTTTTACTGCACAATGTTCATTTCTCTTACAACTATTTGATGTCAGAAGGAAAAAAAAAAAAAGACAAATCCCTTTGGAAATGATCCTTTCTATTTTTACTGGTCTGGACTAAGGCAGAGTTTTCATGAAGTTAATAGTTTAAAATACAAGAACTTTGGAGCATTATAAATGAAAATTGTGTTATGCAAAGCACGATATCAATTTTCTTTGACAGTTTATTTCTACCTTCAGGTTTTCATTCCTTTTTACAAAGGAAAGCCCTAATATGAGCAGACACAGGATTATATTGAC
Organism: Diglossa brunneiventris; assembly: GCA_019023105.1. NCBI lineage: Eukaryota > Metazoa > Chordata > Aves > Passeriformes > Thraupidae > Diglossa > Diglossa brunneiventris. The sequence continues at coordinate 1,765,152 of CM032357.1, read as the reverse complement.
TCTTTCATATTGGATGCAGTAAGAATTCTGTGAACAGAAGTGCACAGATGTCTGTGCATTCCATGGCAGTGGGAATGAGGAGGAAATTGATAAATATCACAAAGGGGAGGCAGAATGATGTGCAAGAGGTGGGGCTGTGGGACAGTCAAGAACTTCCAGTCACTTATGTTTCTAATTTTTATTTCCTGAAAAACATGTATTCTGTGAATTGTATAGAATGGACTTTTGTGCATTTAATTGCTGACTTCAGATCAGAGATCTCTGTTGGATTTTTGATTGAATCCCCAATATAATGGAGCTGTGCCCCAGGAGGGAGCTGTGTTCTGTTCTGCACCCTGAGACATCCCCTAAATTGTGCTGCAGAGCTGAGGAGGATCCAGAGAGCACTGGGGACTGGGGAGGAGGAGAGGATTAAAAGAGCCTGTGTTGGCTGGCTGGGGACAGAGCTTTGGCAGCAGTCTGCAGCACATGGAAGGAAACTCCTACAGGGGAAAAATCCTGTCAAGATTCCATAGAATGAAATTCCATGAGCAGACCTCCACTTCTGTACATGTACCAGAGATTTAATGGCTCCTCAACTGTGAATCATTGCCTGGGGGAAACTGGGCTTTCATCCTTAAATTTATATTAAACCAAGTTGTCCAGATCACTGAAAGATATTTTTGTAAAGGATTGTTCTTTATTAGAGTGATAATCCATTAGAAATCCATTCTCTAATTATTGTATGCTTATTTTAAAATCAGAAATTGAAGGGGAAGTGCACTCCATAAATGCCTGGAGCTGCAGCTTTGAGATACCAAAATCAAAGTGTCTGAGATTCTGCTTTAGCAAAACTCTTGGTGTTGATGGAGCTGCTTTTTGCCCTCTACAGTTCTGCTTTCCAAACAGAAACATTTTCTTTTAAAGTGTTTTGGAGGAGAAGGATGTCACCGAGCAAGCAGAGATGCCTGTGAGTAAAGGAAATCTGGATTTCAGGTCCCCATTTCCTGTGAGCCTGCTCTGGGTTTCCCTCTGGCCAGAAGAGTTCTTTAAGCGATTTTTTAGGTGCCTGTTGTCTGAGGGAGAATTTGGAGGGATCCCTTCACTTTCCTGACTTTTCCTTGGGTTAATCCCAGTCACTGGGGCCAAGGCTGTTTGTGGTGAGCTTCTAGCAAATAAATGCTCAGTAAGTTCATTTTAGTAATTGCCAAAAAATGTGGGACCATGTCTGGAGGGGAAAGATGAGTGGAGGGACATACACCACCTTACTCAAATCACATTTGATCTGTGGTTTTACATAGACAGCTGCAAAATAAATTCATTTTAGTGTAGTCTTTAACTTTCATTTTCTCCTATGCTTGAGTTTGTGAACATTTCATTGCAACAGTTGTTTGTGCTAAACAATTCTCAATTTGCCTTTTTTTTTCCTCAGGTGACATAAAATTCCTTTTCCTCCTTAATTAGGAACACCTGGGCTCTTGAAACATTATACAATCAGCAGTTTTTCAGATTTCTCAAAACAACAAATTGAGGATTTCTTTCCATGGCAGCCTTAAAGGAAACCTAAAAATACAGGGGGGAATTTCTCTTTTCCTTCCCCAACCTTTACCAAAAACTCTCTCTTGCTGAAGTAACCATCAGATCTGATTGAAGCTTCTGAAAAGCAGCTGCAGTGACAGCTCAAACATTAATCAAAGCCTGCTGAAGTGAGGGAAAGCTGCCTGATCAAAGAGAGGGAACGTGGCTGCAGCTTCCCTGAAAGATTCGGGGCACACCAAGCTGTAATTATTGTTTAAGGCACCTGATTGTGTGATCCAGAGCTAATAGAATATTTCTAGGAGTGGCCACCAGGCTTTTGCTGAAATACCTAAAAAGTGATTTTTCACATTGTTAGAGCATGTCTACACTTTTGTTATTTGAAACAGTCACAACTAATTTGAATATAATGTGCAAAACAAATTTTACAAGAGCATTTCGTTTGTACAAGCTGCATTTCTGTTGTTTCCTTCTTGTTTTTATTCATCTAAAGAGATTTTTATCTAATTGTTCTCCAGGGAAGGGATGCTACAAATCCATTACTCTGGCAGCATTTTCTGTCTGATACGTGCTTGACTATCATGTTCTGTATTCCTTCTAATTAATACAGGAATAGTGATTAATTGTTTTGCCATCACAAAATAAAAAAGACATTTGAGTTTAGAAAAAAGCTACAAATACCACTCTTCACACTGTTTGAAATTATTTAAAAATCAGAATATCACAACTGAGAATTAAGAACTAGGTGGTTTTTGTTGCCAGGCAGTATGAAGGCAGTCTCACAGTTCTGGTGATGGCATCAGTGGAGAACAAGTGTTGCTTTTGCCAGGATGAAAGGTTTGGTTTGTTTCAGTGGTTGTAGAGCTTTTAAAAACTCTCTCTTTAAAATGAGACTATGGAATTCGGGGATTGTTTCTCTGTTACAATAATGGGAAAGAAATTTCTGAGTTCAGCAACTTTCTTTTTCTTTTTCACAAGTGGTTCAGGTTAATTTAGGTTAATGCCTGGCTCTAATTTTGGAGTGCCTTTTTTTTTTTTAATAGAGATAAGATCTTGCCTTCTCTCCAGCCTGTGGCTTTAGAAATGTTGTCTTTCGTGCTCCCTTTGGAGAGCCAAGTGCTCTTATTTATTTTTAAAGTTTTCTTTTTGCTACCACAGGAAATTCCTATTTTGCCACCTAAATCTTGGAGCCAACTTTCCCAGTATTAAACAGTTCAAGTTTTAAGCTCTGTGGGGCTTTGCCCCTTGGAATGAATATTTTATAAAGTAGGCCCTTGTTTATCAGTTTTTGCCCAGAGACTTCCTCTGGGACTTTCAGAGAATTGAGCAGTGATCTTTGTGTCCTCATTAACAGAAGTACAAATAAAAAGGTAATATTGAAATGATGTTCACTAAAGCTTCCTCCTGTGCATAGCAATGTGGTGGAATCAATGGAAATTCTTTTCATTATAGAGAAGTTTGAATACAGCAAAGTTAGGGACTGAATTGATTGCTTAGAGCTGGGAGGAAGTAAACACTGACAGATTTTTTTAGTATTTACCAAGATGAAAGTTAAGCACAAGTCTGAAAGCTTCATCTTAATTAACATGAATTAATTGTTATTCTGAGATTTTGGGAGAAGGAGCAGGTTGAGCCAGGGTTGTTCTTGGATGGTTGTGACCTTTCTGTGCTTCATTCCCACAAACACAAAACCCACTGAAATCCTGGCTTTTCCCAATGAATGCAATTGTTACGTAATTCTGATCGTTAATGATAATTTCAGGTACTAATGGGACAAAGGGGGAGGCAGAGCCCTCCTTGCTGAGAATCCCCTGCTCCACTCTGCTTTGCTTTGTTTGGGTTTTTCCCTGAGCTGTTCTAACACTGAATGATGAGGTAATTTGCTTTGTAATGAAAAAGAAATTCTCACTGAGCTTTTTATGGTATTTTATTGGGGAATCTTTCAGCTCTTTAGAAGCACATGATTTTGTGTGCACAGACAAAGTTGGGCTCCTGCTATGGCTCTTGGCTTCTTTGGGTTCTGATTTGGGTAAAGTGTATTGCAATGAAGATTTCTGCAGGTTGTTTGTTTTGTTTTGTTTTTGCAAAGCCTTCCAACAGGAGGAAAAGATTAGGGATATAATTGTGATTCATAATTATCTGTGTATGCTCCAGAAGTCTTGGCTGCTGTGCAGTCACAGAGATGCATTATGGATGGAGTGAGTGATGAAATTGTTAGCATGTGTTTACATCCTGATAGCAGGTGAAAATAGAGCTATCAGAGGGAATGACTTAGTGCTATTAAAGCTGAATTTCTGTCTTCAGTTAACAAGTTCTGTTTGCATTGCCACAGTTCAATTCAAAGAATGCTCTATTATGAATGAGCTGGGAGATTAGAAACTAAGAGCTCTTGTGCATCCTTCATTAAAAATGACACCATTGACTCAAACTTTCTCTTCTAACAAGTTTAAACAGATATTTAACCTGGTGGTTCCTCAGGCCAGAATCCTGCTCTGCAATGGCGTGCAAGAAAATGTGGAAAAACCAAGCTTCTGAATAAAGTACTTTCTGCTACTTGACCAAGCACCTTTAAACTTGATAGTAAAAAAATCTGTGAATTTTGGTTTGGTTTGGAGTGGCAAGAGTGAAACCAAGTTTGGAGTTTTTAAATGAGCACTTGGCAAAGCTTCAATCTCTCTTCAGGAAATCTGTTGGAATGAAGGGTTGCTGTTACACAAAGCTGACACACCTCAGACTCCTCACTGATTTTTTTCATGAAATGATGTTGGCACATCGGGCTGTGCTCTCCTGGAATCACTCCATTGCCTGAATCTACATTTCAGAGGGATGTTTCCCACCACTAATTTGTTAGAAGTAGGAAGGTTGGATGAAGCACACAGAGAGTGGCAGTACCTTTGTTAATATTGCATGCTCTATGACTGGGAACTATTGTCCTTACAGCTCTGCCTTGTCTTCTTCAAAGTGAAGCCCAGCTGAAATCCTCAATTCTCTCTTGGCTCACCCTGTTCATCTGTCTTGCTGACACCCCCTTTCTCTTGCAGGCCATCTGTTAAACGTATTTCTTACTTGCAGTTCAGTACTTAATAGATAAAAATTAATAATGTTGAAATTACAGTGTCTATTTCTAGAGTGGTGCTTTAAAATATCTCCTTTCAGTAGCACTGCTGGGGTTTTTTAGTGCTTACTGTTGTTATTTGTTATGTGGGTGCAACATCAGTGGAGAGCTGGGAGCTCTGTCTCCAAGAATAGGCTGCAAATCTGGAATTGTCCAAGTAGTTTTCTTTTTTTCAGACTTTTCAGTCATTTTTGGGTTTGTATTACATAATATAAGATTGTTTTTAAAGGATCCACTGAATTAATTTGTACATTTACGTGTATTTCTTTTTTGGTGAGCTGCTCACTACAGCAATCTGCTGAGTCGAAGGTAATTCATGTTTTTCTAAAATTTTTAGTCCGTGCTCAATAATTCAGTAATGTGCCATTATTACCTGTTTAATGTATTCTTGCCATTAAACTTTCATTTCCTTTTGTGCAGTTAAATGTCACTGAAGACTGAACTGCACCAGGTTTATCTTGAGATGAGCAGCTCAACAGTCCAAGCTCGAAATTCTAATCAAGCAGCTTAAACTTGTTTTCAATAAACTGAGAATTAGGTGTTGCCACTGCTGTGGCACTGTTTGGGCAGATATTATTTCAAAATCTTGATTTTATAAATTAATATCCATCACTGAGTGGGTTTCTGTTTCTAAATGAACTTTAGGAGCTACCAGCTATGCTCTTAGGCCATGAGGATTTAGTTGAGAGGATTGCTTGGGAAAATTGATATTGATAAAGTTTTCAATCATACTTTTAAGAACCAATTTTTAACTGTTTATTTATGTTTATTTATGACTGTCTCAGTTAAAGTGGGCACATCCAGGTGGGATATTTGGCCCCTTTCCAATGAAGGCATTTTCAGCTCTGTTTCCCTTGTGCAGGAACAGCCTTTAGGTGCCCAGCAGCACCCAAGAGCTGCAGAACCACTGAGAACAGAGCACCCACCTGCATTTCCATGCCTTATTCTGCAAATTGCTGGCTGTTTTCTGCAGGATCCCTTCTGGGTTTGGTCTTATCTCAAAAAGAGATGTTTTGTTTGTTTGTTTGTTTTAGGATTTCTCTGTGTGTCTGTCCCCTGTGTGGTTTGCAGAGCCTGGGATGCCAGCAGTGGGGTGTGATCAGAGTGTGACCCCAGCAGGCTCAGAAATGAGGGGAAGCTCTGGGGGAGGCTGGAGCAGAGCTCTGCCCTGGTCAGCACCAGAATTCCCATGGGAGGAGCTGCCAGAGGGAGCAGCCATGGACTCTGCAGGGCTCTGGAGCTCAGGGAACCTCTCCTGTCCTTTATTCTTTCATCAGCCTCAATCCAGCATCAGCAGAGCTGCTTTCATCCTGGAGCACATGTGCTCTGCCCAGTCATTTGTGACTTTGTGGCTCCAAACAACCCCACAGACGAAAAGAGCAGACTAAAATGCACTTGCTTTGAGGCAAAGCAATTTTTTCTTTAGTAGCTTGCACCTTTCCTCTAGTTCCAAAATAATTGTGTTTTTTAAATATATATATATTTATATATATATAGTTATATATATAGTTATATATATAGTTATATATATAGTTATATATATATAGTTGTATATATATTTTTATATATATAAAATACATTTTGTATATATAAAATATAGTTATATATAATATAGTTTAAAAATATGTATTATAATTTAGATATCTATTCTAGAGATATTATAGATAGATAAAAATATATAGTTGTATATATAGTTATATATAATATAGTTATATATATATTTTTATAGTTATATATACAAAATATAGTTATATATAGTATAGTTTAAAAATATATATTGTATTTTAAAATACATATTATAATTTAGGGAGAAAAAAGCACCACATTTTTCTCTCTAAAAGCATTATGTCAAACTTTTAATGATGGCTGCTGGGATGAAAGTCAATCTCAGTCTCATTTCCAGGCTTCCACACTTCCTAAGGAAATAAAAAAACAACAAGACTTGTGTTGTTCCGTGGTGTTTTTCTCACTAATAATTTCTCAAAGCTGTTTGTCAGTTTGCTGGGATGGGTTGGTGGATATTTCATTTTTGTAAGTTGGGTGAAATTACAGAGTTGCGATTGTGCCTCAGAAGGTGAACCTGATACAGGCAGCCTGAGGCAGGCACTGTGTGCCTGGGCAGGAGAGAACCCACAAAGAATTTTATGATAAAAGGCCAAGAAAATGAGATGTCACACTGTATGACTTTGTCACTGGTAGTTATGCACATTTTATATATAAAATATATGTGTAAGGTTGGGGACATGGCTTCACTGGAGCACTGAGACCATAGATTCTCAGAGCAAACTGAATTTCACTGGGTGTTTTCATAGAATTCTTTTTATAAAATTGTTCATCTTTTCAAATAAAAAGGCCTACAGCATTGAAAAATTTTATAGAGGAAGTTGTATTCTCTGTCAGTGGCAAATCTTCACCATTGGAAAGGGATCATTTAATGGAAGCGTTGCCATGAACTTGCAGACATTAATAATATTAATTCATAAAATGCTCATATTAATAATTACTAATATTTATTAAAATGTCATATTTGGAAGCACATTTTGCAGTTGTAGTCTTTGTACTGAGAGCTCTTTCCTTGTATACTGTTTCCTTTATTTACTGGGGTTTTATTTTTATTCCTTTATTTGTGCTGCATTTGAGGCATTTTCCTTAACAAAACCTCACAGCTTTGCTGAGAGTGCCCGAGAACAATATGAAAAACTGTCCAACATGCACAACAACATGACAAAATTGTATGAAAATTTGGGAGAATACTTCACCTTTGATCCCAAAGCAATAAGCATAGAAGAATTCTTTGGTGATCTGAGCAACTTCAGAACTCTGTTCTTGGTGAGTAATACCTGCAAAATGTTATGTATTTTTTTAGAGATTTTTTTTCCCAGTTTTAACTCTTTCCTTGCATCTCTATTTTTTCTGTTATGCTTAATTTTGTGTTTTGTTCCATGGCAGGAAATTGGGTGAACGTTTCCAAAATTATTTAGATTTTGGTATGTAAGGTGACAACTCAACTGTGGATAAGGTTGAGCTCAAATTTAATTCAACATTGGTGTTTTAGCAATGTAATGAATCAGGTTTAATGGACCAGGGCAAATGTTAAAAGTTCACAGTGAAGGATTTTTTTTTTTTTCTATTAGGGGCAAAAAACTTGCAAAAAAGAATTAAGACTTTCTGCAACATTTTGATGCTTGTAAGAAGTTTCCCCAGAGGAAAAATATGCTGAAATTCCTTTAATCTGTGGGATTTACTTTGAAAAAGTAATAAGTACTGATAAGAATTCAGGAGCAATCAGATAAGAGTGGGTAGAGAACATCTCCAACCATTCCCTGGAGCAAGCACTGTGTTAAATTTTGTCCTCTTCCCATTCCTGACACCTCCCTGCTCCCTCCAAGGGCTCCCATCAGCTTCCTTTGGTGTTTTGGTGATTGACTGAAGTGTAATTCCAGATATTTGATAACTATTGATCGCTGATTTTTTCCTGTTTGTCATTCTTTTATGTTCTTGCTAGAACAAGAACTGTCTGTTGAATAATTCTCCTTTCCTGTGCCATGAGCCAGTTCAGTTTGGAGGCTCTCAAAGTCCTCCAGGTGGCTGCAGTACCACAGGAATTAACTAAAGCATTTCCACAGGATTCCCCTTTGCCAGTGGAACATGAGTCAAGTTCAAGGCTGGAGAATAAATAGAAAGGTGTATTCTCTTGGAGCCAACTGCAAATTGAATTGAAAGCAGCAAAAAGGGTGGTTTCTTCTGGGCTTTCTTTTTTTTCCTCTGTTTGTTGTGGTTTTTTTTTTTTTTTCCTCTTTGCAGTTAAAGATCCACTGTATAATGATATTTCTTTAATATTTAGAACTCTTCTGAAGAAGAAATATTTTTTTAGATTTTTAGTCCTTTATTCCATTGAAAGTGAACACAAATTTCCATTGTCCTTGAGGACAACCTGATACAACATCAGGCCCAAAAGGATCAGGCTCTTATCAAATAATGATTAATCAGCTGCCTGGAGCAAGATGCCAGTTTGTTCTTTTCCATTTTTTGTCTTTAACTTGCTGTCTCACACTCTGTATCAAGTGACCTGTAATGTTTTCAGGCTGTCACTTTCTCAATGTTTGTTTGTGTTGGTGGCAGAGGATTTAAAAACCTCCACCAAATGTGTCACGCCTGCGTTTGTAAATGAACATAAACTTCTTTCCTGTGCTGTGGAAGTTGTATGAAATATGCACCTCAGCACTAGATTGGAAAATTTCCTTTTTTCTTAAAAAGTTTTTATTTTTTCTTAAAATTTCCTTTTTTCCTTTTCATTTTAAAACCCACTTAAATGTTTTAGATTTTGTTTGCTCTGTGGGCTTCCTTTAATGCAGATGGTCTTAAACGTGAATTTTGAGTTTAAAAAGAACAAAGTTATTTTTGAAGCAGGAAAAGGGATTTTTGGGTCTAGTTGCATGAAATGCAGAGAGGCTGTTTTGTTTGGAGTGATATTTTTTATCTGGTAGACACTTTTATCAGTGGTTACTGCTTCCCTCACATTTGTGTAAATGAAGCTCTTTGAATAAGGAATTAAAGTCCATTATAAATGTACTTGGAGGACAAGGGTTTATTCCAGTTTCAGGCAGTTTTTAAGCAGATGTGAGTAACTCATCAGGAGGCAGAATGAGAGATGGGTTTGGTAAAACAGCAGTGAAATAAATTGTCCTTTTGTATCAACACTGCTATTGATTGATAGCTGCTGTGTGCCCTCAGTGCAACCTCCACAAAGTGAAAATCTCCCCAAAATGAGGAGGCACATTAAATGATCAGCAAACTGAACACTTTTTATTGGTGCCCACTTCTCTGGGCTCCAGGATTTTGTGAGATTGATGCCCTGACCCAGACAGGACAGGAACATCAGTTATGCTGCCTTCATACCAAACAGCTTTTCCCACAGTGCATTCAGCATCCTGGGTACAAATGGACCTGTAAGACCCTTCCTTCTCCCTAATATTTGTTTGTTTATTACTTGCTACAGAGGAAGTTTCAAGCTCTGTGACTCAGGAGTGGTTTTTGTGGTGGCTTTTTTGAAGTGTCCCTGGAATGCAGCAGGTCATTTGCTGCAGTAATACAACTCAATGAATCTACAATACATAAATACATAATAAACATCTGATTTACCATGAAATACAGTGCATAGTCAGGCTAAATTCCCAGCTTTCAAACTCATAAATTGTGTTTGTAATTCAGGAGTGGTTTAAAAGAAAGGCTCTATTTATTCATTGTTCTCTCTGGTTATTTGTCTGGGAATACACTTCATCCCTTCTGCCTAAAAAGTAACAGTTCTTTAATGCAGCCTGAAAGATAACAGTTTCCAGCTAGCAGGAAGCTGGGAAAAAATAAAGAATAACGAGCAAGAAGTATTTTCTTCAGTGAAATTTCCCAAGAGGTGGTACCAAAAGTGAAACGCTGTCCTTATTAACAGGCAATATAGAGCAAACCCTTCCTCCCCCCTGCCCAAACCCGAAATACAAACCTTTTGTGAGCTCTCCCAGTTCTCATCTGAGTGTACACGTTCAGAATAGGTTTTAATCATTATCCTGAACAAATCAGGAATTATGGGTGGGCTAGGAAAGGATGCAGGTGGTGGAATTCACATAGGAGCAGTAACTCAGTTTATTTACCAGGGGTTAGTGCTGCTAGATAAGTGCTTTATTCATGGTGTAAAACACAAGGATGGCATTTCTCTTGGAAGCTCCCCAATAGATGCAAAAATAAATAGTAATAAAAGAAATTAAACTGAGTTCAGGTACAGTGTGTTGGCAAAGGTAGAAATAACTGCCTAGCTGGAGTTGGGATTTTGTTCTGACCTTGTTGTTTCTCTCTTGTTGTGGCTCTTTGTGGATGGGGGAGAAGCACTGGATGCCACATTTCAGGGTAGAGATGCCATTGATTAAGGAATATTTTCAAAAGTTATAGTGGAGAGCATGGTCCAGAGGAAAGCATGAAGTTAAATTTCCTAATCTTGAAAGGAACAGGATTTAAAAGTTTTCTTTAGGTTTTTTTTCTGTTTTATATTCAGTGCTGGTAGCAGTGAGTCCAACTGAGAAATGTCATTATTTCCAGGCATTATCTTTGGAAGTTTGTAATATTTAAATGAGGATTTTGAATCCTCATTCCACTCTGAAAGCAAAGCCTGGTTTGGGATTTTGGCTGAGGCAGAGCTTAAGCTGTTGAGAAGCTCTTGTGAAGCTTTGCCTTCATTACCTGCTCTGGGTGAGGCCCCTGGGGCTGTGCCAGGGCCAGCAGAGACCCTGCACAGATGATGTGTGCAGGCTGCAGCTGCCAACACCTGCACTCAGACCTGTCTGAAAACCCTTGTGTTAGAATGAACCTGACTTCTCGAACACCTCCAGAGTTTTCTTTCACATGTATCACCTTAGCATCATCATTCTGTTTGTTCCTATATCCCATTAAGATAATTAGATAATTGGAATCCGTATTTGTCTTAATTGTGATTCCAGATTGATCACTGCATTATTGCAGCTTCATTTGGTGGGATGCTGCTGGAGTCAATTACAGCTCATTCCCTTCCTCAGGTTCAGGTTTGCTTGCTTGGCTCGTGTAGGAAAGCCCAGGCAGGCTGATGGAGCTGCTCATCCTGTCAGAACACAGAGTGCAAGGTGTGAGAACCCTCAAGGAAGGAATTGCAGCTGTGGGAGCGTGTCCCTGCAGTGTTGTTTTTCCCACATCTGTTATTTCTTTGCAGTGTAATGCCACCCACCCTCTGCAGTGCTTCCTTCCACAGCCCACCAACCATGTCTTTCAGGAAGTCTGCAAAGTCTTTCCAAGCCAGGCACTTTTATTTTGTTATTTAATTACATTTTGTCCTTATATACTACACTGGGTGTAATTCTCACAGTCTCTTTTAAAATCTGTCAAAAATTTCTACCCAGAAACTTTGAAACCTTTCAGCCTGTCACATTCAAGGTCCTGCTATTAAAAAGAGTAATTCAGTTTTTTTATTGGATTCAGGCTCTTATATGAACAGTTCTTACAGACTTACCTTAGAAAGAATTTTTGTTAAAAAGTCTAAAGGATTGTGCTCACATGATGATGTGCCAGAACACTGATTTTTGTCTTCTTGGTCCAGAAAGATTGCTTTTGGAGCAAAACAATAATTGGTCTGCCCTGGGCTGTTGTTTCTCTTTTAGGGTTGTACCCAAACAGACAACATTTGTTTTCCTGAGGCTTTCTAGTTGTGTGTTTTTTGTAAAGACAATGATACAGCTTTGTTTTTGTGTGTGTTCTTCAGCTCTGGGTCTCTATCAGGAATAACCTGAACGAGGTGTCAGTGTTTATTCTGCTCTCCAAATATTGATGGACAGGAGCAGGAAAACCAGTCCCAGACCTGTCCACTCAAGGGCCATTTAATATTGATTCCAACTTATTACCAAAGCAGTAATTAAGTGATACCAAGCAGCTTTTCATTGGTCCTGTTAAATTTGTTTAGTAACCACTGCAGAGCTCCTGTGCCTGGGCAGTTTTTGGTGGTTTTGCACCCAGCAGCTCCCCTTGCCAAGCCCTCTGTCCAAGCCCAGGACATTTCTGTCCCTGGGGTCACTGTCCCACCCTCATCCTCTGCTCAGTGCTTCACTGCCACCCAGCAGGAATTCAATTTGTCTGCCCTTGTTTAATGCCATCTCTTTTCCATTATTTCCATGGGGATACCGATGTATTTAAATGTGTTATCCTCCAAAGAACACCCAGGAAAGATTTCCCTTTTACATGCACAATGATTGCTCAATCTGCTGTATTTTAACTCTGAATTTCTGTAGATTAACTTCCAGATAATCTGAGTTGGTCATTCCTAATGATTTATGGCTGGAGAAGATTATTTTGCTGGAAGTTCAGCTGACATATTTTGCAGTTGCAAGGCAAATTTGAGGAAGGCCTGAGGGATCACAGGCAGCCTCATTATTGGTGCATGACCGCTTTGTAGCCAGCTGCATCTTTAATATCCAGGGAGATTTGTGCATTAGTTTGTTTTCTTTCTTCTTGTTTTTAATAATTTACCTTCGAGAGTCTATTTACAACCGTGTCGATGTGTGAATATGTTTGTCTGTCAAAACTTAAGATATGTGCAGAATGCAAGAGATGCATTAATTTTTTATTTGCTTCTTAAGGAAGCCAAGCTGTAAACTGGCAGTGCTGAGTACCAGAGCTGCACTTCAGTGAATCCTAATAAACACAAGGGGGAACATCAAACTGTGTGCTCCTTCAACTAACTCACTTAAAAAGAGATAATATTCCTTGCTGAATCTCTTTGCTCTGCTAGGAGAGACAATAATTCAGTTTTGGTTTTATTATAACAAAGCAAACCCACACTCAAACTTTCTGTAACTTTTAATTTGCTGTTGAATTAGCAAAACTGCTTGCCCTTATGCACCAACCAAAATAAGAGAAGGTCATGAAAAGCTTGTCAATAAAAGGGTTTTATGCATTTAAATATTTCTGTCTCCTGAGATTCACTCGAAAATTATTTCCCTTTTTGCATGCACTTACATGTTTTCAGAAGACAGCATCTAGATGAGTACTTTTCAAAATGTGCTCTGAAGCTGTTGAGAAGGCTTTTATTCTTTCCAGAGGATTGCTTCTTTGTCTGATTTCTAGCTGTTAGATTAGTTTAGTTTTAATTGGAGAATAAATTTAGTTGTCCAGTAGATCCCTATGAACAGTGGTAAGTTGTCATTGTATTGCAGTATCAAAACTGCTGATTTTTATTCCCTCTTTTAAAAGCAATTACAGAACTTTTTTTTTTTTTTTTTTTAGTTTTCAAACTAAAATGATCTTTACCTTTTGAAGTAATTCAGCCTGCAAAACTACACAGAAAGGGGATCACTGGCATTTGATAGTTGCAAAAAAAAAACCCTGCTAATCTGGAATAGCACTGTTCTGTGTTAGAAGAAATCCACTGCAACTCAAATGTTTGGAAGAGAAAAGGTCTGGGGGAATATAAAAGCATGCCATGAGAGAGAAAAATAACCCTTTGCAGTAGAACTGTAGGAAATTAAACTGAAAGATTGATACAATTCAGGCAGAGCGGATGCTGTAGAAACCACTCTACACCTGAGTCAAAATTCTCTTTATTTACATTCATCATCCATCAGTTTTGAGAAACTATGATCAAATTTGTTAGCAATATTAATTTAAATATAAAGTATGCTTATAAATATAGATGAAAATAGATTTATTTTGCTTTCTGCACTGACTCTGATAGCAGGTGGGAGTATGTTCTTGCCGATGATTTATTTCCAGCTTTCATCTAACTCTGACTAAATGTATAGCAGTAAATGGCATAACAAATATGGAATGGGTAAGAGTCCAACTGCCTGATGGAGGGGAGTAACAAGCAAGTCCATTCCAGGAGGTGGATGGGTGTAGATAGATAAAAAGGGCTACTCTCACACAGAATTATCAGTATTTTCTTGTCTTGCTGTTCTGCAAGAAGATTAAACCTTTTTTTTGAAAGGCTTTTGGGGTTTTTTTAAATCACCACTGGTATCCATTCTGTTTTATAAAGTGCAGTCTGAATCTTCCTTCAGATGGAACTCATAGAGTTTGGCTCAAGGAGAATTTCCAGATAAAATTTAACTTTAGAGCTTGTTTAGTTCAGCCTGCTGGTAGAAAATGTGATGGAATCTGTGATGTGATCACAGAATGTCAGTGGCTGCTGAGCTACCAGTGCAGCCATGACATTTCATATTTGCTTTCTCTGTAAGACCGGGGGCATTTCCTCCCGTTCCAGCCTGGGAAGCTGCAGTAAAATGAAATCTCTGTCAGGTGGGATTGAATGTGCAGTGACAGAACTGTCCAAAACCAGAAGGGACAAGACATTGGCTTTGCCCTTTAGTTGCCTTTTTTTCTGGAAGAAAAGGTGTTTGTGGTGTTTGTGCTGCAGCCGGCTCTGTGCTGGGCAGTGGGTGCAGTTGCTGGGGCAGTTCTGGGGCAGTTCTTGGGGCAGTTCTTGGGGCAGTTCTTGGGGCAGTTGCTGGGGCAGTTGCTGGGGCAGTTGCTGGGGCAGTTGCTGGGGCAGTTGCTGGGGCAGTTGCTGGGCAGTTCCTGGTGCAGTTCCTGGTGCAGTTTGAAGTGAGGCTGTGGGTACCAGCAGAGTCTCTGCAAAACAGGGCTGAAATGTGGTGTTTGACCTCAGGAAACCCCTGAAATGGCACACTGAAAGATGCTGCCCCTTGCTTGAATGAATATTTTGTATTTGGAAGCATTTGGGAGTCTTGGATTTTTAATTTGCTCTATATAGCAAATATGTAACCTATTACCTCAGAGACCTCAGGTATAACCCGTTACCTCAGAGACCTTTAAGTCATAACCTAAAAATTCAACTATTTTCCATTTCTTCTTCTGTGTTTTCTGAATTTTAGACATCAAGACTGGCTATTTCAACAAAAAAATTTGATGAATTATATTTAAATTCTAGCACCTGAGTTTCAGCCACTTGTAATTGAATTTCCATCACAGTGGACGCTTGGCTTTCTCCCCACTCATCCCTCCTAAGAGCATGGCACAGGCTTAAGGTAGACTTGCAGTCTTAGTAGGAAAAACACAAACATGTTGCTGCTGGAAAAAATTTTACTTTTTTCCTTTATCATAAATACAAAGCTATTTCAGCTCCTCATTGCTTTGATCAATAACTCTCACATGTACAAATAATGTGGTGCCTTATGTTCCTTCCAAGATTTCTGACCAT
This sequence comes from Diglossa brunneiventris, assembly GCA_019023105.1. Taxonomy (NCBI): domain Eukaryota; kingdom Metazoa; phylum Chordata; class Aves; order Passeriformes; family Thraupidae; genus Diglossa; species Diglossa brunneiventris. The sequence continues at coordinate 1,749,796 of CM032357.1, read as the reverse complement.
GCTCCAAGTATTGGGTCAAGTTCCTCATTTCTTCTCCTCTTATTTAATTTCAAACCAGGTTATTTTGGTTCTCCTCAGTGCACAGACACTCACATTCCTTTCCTCTAATGCAGGAGGCATTAAAAGAAAACAACAAAAGAAGAGAATTGGAGGAGAAGACCAAGAGGGCCAAGCTGGCCAAGGAGAAGGCAGAGCGGGAGAGGCTGGAGAGACAGAAGAAGAAGCAGCAGCTGATTGATATGAACAAAGGTAAGGCAGCACTTTTAGCTGAGAGATTGTCATTAAAAAAGGCAAAACCAAGTCAGGAGTAATAAACTGAAGGCTATTTCTGATCAATATGAGAAATACTTACTGGCTGTTCTGAAAGCTGGAGAAAGTTCACTTTTCAAAGTGGAAAATTCTGTTTTGTTTCAGCCTACCTGGTCATGTCATCCCATTTCTGCCACTTAATGTGTGTAATGTTCCTTTCCAGGCAAGTTGTTGTGAATTATTGGCTTTTTTGCATTTGTAGCACTTAATTGATTTTTTTTTTTTTTGCCTTATGGATTGACTTCCAAGAAGAAGTGTCTTCCTTGCTTTGTTGTTAATTTCATTCTGTAAACACCTCTATAATCAAGGCATTGTGGCAATTAATGTCTTTCTTTTTGGGCTTGGGGGTCTGTGTTAGGATGGATGTTCTCCCAGTAGTCCTATTAGGAGCTGGAAAATCTAGTTGAGCTTGGAGCCTGAGTACAGAGTGACATTTCAGCACGATAAAAAGCAATGTGTGAGCTTGTCAGCTGGGAGAATATTGTATTTCACATGAGACCCCTGTGACAGAGAGCGAGGTAAGAAAGCAGAAGGAATGAGGTGGGCTTGATACTGATGCTGTCCAGATTTCCAGAAGGTTGTAAAATAGAGGCTTGATTCTCTACCTGACTCCAGAAGGCAAGTAGAGGTAAAATTGGATTTAGGCAAGAGATCACTTGCAGTTTTTTGTTCAGTTTCTATGAGTTTGTGTTAATCTGTCCTTGTTATCCATTTAACAGGCCCTGCTCAGGGAAAAATGCTGCAGTGGTACCACAGATCCTGTTATCTTTGGCCTTGCTGGAACTGGCACTGGCACTGCCTGGAATGTTCTGTAGAAATTCTTGTCTATGGATGACAAACTTTGTTATCAGATCGTGTAAAGATTAGTCTCATTTCAGTATAGGTATAAAGAAAATGTAAAATTTAAACACAGGGAGATGCATAAATACACTTTCTTTTCTTTGTGAAGGTTTCTAATGAGACTTTTCTCATTCATTCATTCAGCAGATGATTAATATTTCTTTAATATCTGCCACCTGCCCCAAAAATGTCCATGGTAAAATGGACAGGCACTTTTCTGAGAAGCAGTTAAATATCCTTTCAGCACCCTCCCTCTGCCAGAGTGCTCGAGAGTTTATTTGAGCTGCCCCTGAGGACACTGCAGGCAGAGTTTGGTGAGCTGGTGAGAAGTGTGGGAAGCCCATGGGAGGCTTTGTCAGTGGCCTGGGCTGTGCTGAAGGGCTGGAGCTCCCAGTTTGGAGTTCCAACTTGTGCAGTCTCCTCAGCTCAGCCCTGAGAGAACACCTTCATTTTCTGCACTTTCCCCTTCCCTTTCCAAGCAGGTGAGGGGACACCACTCTGAGCAGTGGCACAAATCACACTGACAGCTTTCTGCTTTCCATCAAGAAAGTCTTTTCCTATTAAATGATACAAGTAAAGTTCCATTTTGCATTGTAGTCCTCTCTCAATGAAAATGCAAATGTATGAATGTCTTTACATGGCCCAGTGCACCAAAACTGCCATTTAAATAACTGATGTTTGGAAACCTGTGACACAAAGTTAGTTTAATACTTCTAAAATATTTTTTTCCAATTTGTAAATATTTTAAAACACCCGTTTCACATATTACAGCTCTGCTGCTGTGGTGGGAGGAGGGCTAAACCTCCATCCCCAGTGGATTCCATGACATTGATATTCAATTGACTATTTTTGCCAAATAACTAATTTTTTCTTGATGCAGCTACTTCTGTGTGCTCATTGCTGCTTATATAAACAGTCTGTAAATTTGTCTAAGTGAATGTGACACAGCAGGCTTAGAGGAAGGAGGCAGATGTCCTCTCAAGCTGTCACTTGGACAAGGTGATTTTCACCCAAAGGCTCATTTTAACCTCACCCTCTCTCAGCTCTTGCTCTGCATCTCCCAGAGTCAAATTTGACTCAGAGCTGCAGCCTTTGAGGTCACAGCAATTGGCTTCCCTTTTTGACAGCTTCTTGTGCAGTTCTATGAAAATGATTTTTCCTGTTTTCTCAATATTCAGTGACCACTTTTTGTGTGGTCACAGATTAGGTTAGGTATAATTAATTAACTGAAAATTAATATCTGTTTCCTGGTGTGACTGTTAGAAAAGCACAGTGTGGCCAGAATCAAGAATTGTTCTGAATATTTCCTAGTGCTGAAGTAACTCAGACCTTGGCAGTGTTTTGAAGATCACTTTACTCAGTTTGGTGGTTTTGTGCTTTGTGTAACTGAGCTGCCACATAAACACTACATGTAAACTGATAAAAAACCTGCTGAACATTCCAAAATATTTTAAAATTAACGCAAAAATACTAAAACAAAAACACTATAAAAATGAATATGCCAAAAAGTTATCAAGATGGTTAGCACCTGAAAAGCTCAGGTTTCCAGGTGAGGTTTGGAGGCACAGAAAGGTTTGTGCCTTATGCACACACCTGCAGATCTGGAGTTTGACAGCTCAAATCATGAACAATTCCTTCTCCTTATGGGAGATGAATTGGGAGGAGAAGCCTTTCATGACCCCCATCTGATTCAGCATCTGCAGAATTCCTGCAGCATTGCCTCTGTGTGCATGCCTGAAGAGAGAGAGGAGAATTGGAGAATTCAGCTTCCTGGGAGCTGCAGAGTGTCTGACTGCAATTCTGATGCAAATGTTATTTAATCAGAAACAGTTTTGCTCTTCATTATATCTGATTACCATGGCAATTAAAATCACCTTTTAACTACCAGCATTCGGATAAAAGATAGAATGAGCTTTCTCAGTCCCAATTAGGGCTGAATTAATTGTTTTGAAGACATATTGCCATTCTCCCCTAATGCAGATGAAGGTAATGCCAGTGCAGTTCTGTGCTGGAGGTTGATGGATATTCCTGCTTTCCCTTTCCAAGTGGCCCCTTAGAAGATTTCATGGGTTTTTCATTCAGCCTGGTGTGTTCTGTTTCCTTCAGCTGGTGTTTGATTTCAGTGGTGCAGGATATCATTCCAGGCGTTGCTTTTGCTGCAGTTTTCTGATGATTCTGTGCTTTTGTGGTTGGTTTGTCTTCCTTCCACATCCTTTAGCATAAACAGAAATCCATACTAAGCTTATTACAAGTTACATGTTATTTTGTAAATGTCTTTTTGGATCTCTCTATTTGCTGGTGATTGGCTGGGGTACCTGGAGTGGTAAATCTTGGCTCTTATTTACATTTTAAAGATTATTAGTTTGTGGTGCTGGATGTCAATGAGGCAAATGTTGAAATTCCTTTGGGAAGTCATTATTTTTCATATTGACATTGATGGTCTGTTTGAATATGCTGCACACCTCCTGAAACCTGATATTCACTGAACAAAAACCAGACTGAGCTTTGCATTATGCTTCAAGGTGAGCATTTACAGGTTTGAGTTTTCCTCTTCAAAGCAGTTCTGCAGCAATTGCTAAAAAACTTTGTAAGAGCTGTTTGTGCAGAGTTTAAAGGGGTCTGGAGAATGGGGTGAGTGTCAGAGTTACTGAACTGCTGCTAGATGGGTCAGAAACAGCTCAGGAGAAATTCAAATGGACGTGAGCATGGACAGGAAGTTAGAAAGAAATTACAGCTTGAAATTTAATCTCACCTTTAAATGCTTTACTCTGGTGGAAAATTTTGGTTTTGATAATGAAGATGGCCCATATGGTACTTTCTGATTGAGTTTATCAAGGAGAAAAATTATTAGACTGACAAATATGTGATTGGGATAATTGCAGGGAAGAAAGAGAAATTGGATTCTTTTCTCTTAAAAGTAGGTTTTTTGGGGACTGTTTACTGAACAGTAACAAGTAGTAACTTCAGGGAATTTTCTATGCAAATTCAGCTTTTCCTTAGAGAAATTATTTGTGTTTCAAAAAGTAGGTACTGTTATTAATGTTGAAAGTAGCCTTAATTTTGTTTATCTCAATGTAACTGCTGTAAAACAGTTGATATTTTGTAGAACTTACAATGTGAAAAAGCATTTCAGAAATAATTCTTGATCAGCCTTACTGTAAGGCAGGAATTCGGGTGGGATGGGGAGCAGAATCACCCTTGGCTTTGTGTAAGGGCTGCTCAGTGATAAGAAAAACCCCCCTGAATTATCAACAGCTTCCAATTCCAAAACACAGCACCCACCAGCTGCTGTAAGGAAAATGAACTCTATCCCAGTCAAAACCATCATCAGTATTAAAAACAAGAAAGTAAAAAGTCATCAAGAACGTGTAAGAACTCGCCTTTCCTCAAAATGTCTTCCCAAAACTCCTTTTTTCCCTAAGATGTTAGAGTTGTTCAATAGTAAGGAACTTTAAAAAGGAAATTATTAACAATGATAAGAGCATTGATGATTTTGTTCTGCCTTACATATCTGCTCATCACAGAAATTAAAAGTGCCTCAGTACTGTAACTTAAATGCAGCCTTGGAACTGCACAGAACTTTATTTACAGGTGTAATTACTGAGGTATCACATGGGATTTGTTGGGGTGAGGTTTTTTTTGGTGAGCTGCACAATCTTTTCTTTCCCACACAGAGGCAATCTCTTCCCATTTCTCCAGATAATTCACATTCCAGCCTGTTTGAGGAGTGGTCCTTGCAGGAAGAGGCTCCGGGGGATGTGTGGGGGCATCTCAGTGTGGCCACAGCAGACCTTGCCCATTGGGACATTTTCTCCCAAAAAATTAAAAAATGTGCATTTCAAACGTTGTTTTCAATAGCCTGCCTGTACAACAAAGCAGGTTTTTGTTTTCTTCTTCTATTAATTTATTTAAGCCTGAGGTCAGGTTATCATCAACAATATTCTTAATTGGTGTGTGAGCAAGGCTTTGCCTTGTTTTGTAAACTGACATGAGCTGGGGGTTCACTTCTCAGTCACACTGTCCTAACTTGTTCTCCTCTAATTAAAAAGTAAATAAGAGGCACGAGACACCACTCTGCTGCAAGCTGCAGAGCAGGACTGCTTCCTGGAGATATTTATTATGCATGCAAAATGAATTTAGCAAATGAATAAAATGCAAATATATGAGGAGAACACAAAAACACGCTTTCCCAAAGACATTGAGAGCTGACCTTTTTAAGTGAATATATTGCAATTAAAAATTCTGGTGCTGGTTATGAATAAAAAGTCTTGTTTAAAAGTTTCTGCAGGACACCCATTAGACTTTGAAAAGTGCATTAAAGTTCAAAGCCAAACAGGATAGTGCAAGATGTGAATAGCAGCATAATTTTAAAACCCTTTGGAGCAGCAGGAGGCAGCATGTGTTACCTAATGAGGTATTTGACTGGACTCTTTCAGTAAGGACCTAAATTTATGAAAAAAATTCCCGTAAAATTCCTGTAAACCTTTGCCCAAATGGCTGTGCACTATCTACACTTCTTATTAACTTAGATCAGTTTGCAGCCTGTATATTTATAATAACGAGTACAAGATGTTTTGCAAGTGTGTTTGGAAAATACTGGAAAATAAAAATGTGCCAGCACAATATGTTTGTAAATATGTACAGGTAGTCCTGCAGCAATCAGTGCAGACTGATTACTGAAGGGACTGATTGCTGTTGAAGAAGGGAGGGCAGCAGAACCCCCCAGGAGCAGCAGCACCTTAGCAAAGGGCCAGATTGCAGCACAGCAGCACCTTCCCAGCTGTGGCTCTGAGCTGGGGGAAGCAGATCCGCTGGGGCTGGGCCATGGGCTGAGCTCTGGGGGAGTTCCTGCAGCCCCCAGTTATCCCAGCAGCTGGCACCCGCTGAAATATCCCCCTCAGGTTCCATCAGAACCTTTTTGTCACTATTGCTGCCTGACAAAGCCCAGCAGGGGCCAGGCTGGGTTCGGGGGCTGTGCTGCGCTCAGAGCTCCCAGCCCCTGGAGGGTTTTGGGTTTTTCTCTTTGCTCTGCTGGGGCTGCCCAGCTCCCAGAGCACAGGAGGAGCTTGTCCTGCATCCTTCCAGTGGCTGCTGTGTGTGGCTGAAGGAACTGTGCTGCCTGAGGCCCTCGGTGTTGGAATGCACCCCCTGGTTACATCAAAGGCTGTTCCAGTGGTGATTTCTCTCCTGTCAATGCCGTAATCAAGCTGGTGCCCCACTGCTCCTGGAACCACAGGATCCTGGGTTTTGTTGTTGTTTCTTTGGTCACCTCTGCAGATTGGAGCTCTTGGGCATTCCCTGTTGAAGAGCTCCTGGCTGGCCTGTGAAGTTACACACATTAATTCAATTATTCCAAATCTTCTGCATGTCGGGTCTGTTCAGCAGTGCAAAGAGCAATAATGTTGCTCTATGGAAGAAGAAAGTTATTTGTCTTTATTATTACATTAAAAGTGGCCCAAATCTGCAGAGCAGCACTGGAGTAAGGCCTGGGCCCTGCAGGAGCACGAGCATTTCTGAAACTCCCAAAAACACACCTGAGTCTGGGGCTGCAGAGCACGGGGAACAGAACTGGTGTCAACCCAAATCCAAACAAATGGGGCTCGTGCTTAACACTTCAGATCATCACTGAGAATCCTTTTGCAGTCTCTTTAACACCTGGAGTCAATCTGGCCCTTTGCTAAGGCAAATCAAAGAAATTACCCATTTTATTTTGCATGTCTCCGCACATTTTCTCTTTTTTAAATGCTTGGGGCCAACTTGGAGCAGAAACAATGAGGAAAAAATTACTTGTTCCAGTCGAAACTCCTGTCCTTGTGTACAATGAAAGACATCTAAAAGACAAATAATGATTATATGTTTTATTTCTGCTGACAGAAATGTTGGAAATAAGTTTTTAGTTTTCAAACTTCTGGCAATTTCTGTCTTTGTTTTTTATTTGTGTCTATAAATTGCTGCGGGTGGTATAAAAATGACAAATGGAGGAAGTAGCTAGTCCTGTGTGAAGAACTGCAGCAAGAACTGCAGGAAAAGACTGAAATTTCTGTTGAATTTTACTTACCAGTTTTAATCAGGGCTTCCTGAAAATGCAGTTCTTTGTCCAGTTCCCACTTAACCACCTGAAATCTTTGATTAAGATGCGCTGCTGAGATCAGACCTTGCATGATTTTACTTTGAGGAGTTAAAAATCTCATCACTCTGTCCTACAGCTTCCTCAGTAATGTGTTTTATGTTGTATATTCTGGCATCCCAAAGCCAGGCTGGCTTTTGGCAGTTGCAGTAATTAGCAGGTAGAGCAGCTCACTCAGCAAAAAAAGAAGAAGGCTGCATAAACATTCATGAAGTATTGAAGGATTTTTGTCTTTTTTAATAAACTCTGCCAACTCTTACTTTTAATGAAGATCGAATAATATTGTAATTTTTCTACACATTAAATATTCTAGATATTAACTAGTTCTGGGTGTGCAGTCACTGCCATTAAGTGTTTCAGACCAACTTGATGTGTATTAATTTGGACAAAGTGTATTCACAGACCTTTGATTTTGATGGTAAATTTAATACAGAGCCAACAACAAATCAATGAATAAGCATGGGTAGGATAAGAAGCACAAAGAAAAACAATTATGCTGTACAGTTTAGAGAAAATTCTGGCTTTGGATGTGAGTGGGAATTGAGAAAAGCTAATTTGCTTATTTGTTTTGCAGGAGCTCAGTTGTTTAAGGCTTTTAGATGGAATGTAATTAAAACTGGTATTTCAGAGTCTTGTGCTGGTTCCTGCACTTGCTCTGCTCCCTTTGCTCCTACCCTGGGTGTGTTGTGTAGTGTGTGCAGAATGGTTGCAGTTAGGTGGATGTATAATTTAAAGGTATCCAGTAGTTATTCTAATGATCAGCTTGTAGAAATTTGAACCAGATTCTGTTTTAGATGTGCTCTTACATCAGGTGTTTGAGTAATTTACATCAGGATTGAGTCTAATAAATCTGAATGTAACAGAGAACCAGGACAGAACAGCTTATTCATTAATAGGCTGCTTTTAAACTTGAGCATTTGAGAGCCTGAATGTGCATCTAACCTCCCACACCTCGTGTGAGTCAGAAGGTTTTTACCATAATGTAATTTTTTTGCATAAAGTAATGATCTTCCTAAATGGGGAAATTTGTATGAGTTTGGAGTCTGAGAGATGTGGATGAAATGTCCACCTACCTGCTGAGCCTAACCTATATTTTAGTTTTGGGTTATAACACAGATATGGGAACAGAAAGAGGCATTCATCAGTAGTTTTGTAACCTTTCAGTTCTTTGACCCCTATTTCTCATGCTGCTGAACGCTGCTGTCAACTGTTATTAACAGACTGAAATGCAAAGGAATGTAAAGACTCAAATATATAAAAAGAAGTAATTTTTCCACCTAGATTTCCATAATGCACCATAAAGTCCAGCAGTTTAAAGGCTGCAAGTGAGCTTGGATATGGAAAAAGCAAAATAAAAAATGGAGCAGAAGTAAAATTCAGCTGTTAAGAAGTGTTACACCATTGACTTCCACTGCATGATTATCCCCTCTTCATTCTCCTTATGTCACCTGAAGACCATCCATGCTATTGATTGTATAGATGATTTTTCCATGATCTAGTGAGTCACGAGGTCGGGAGGCATCATATAAAATATTTTCTGTGTGCTGCGATATTGAACTTTCTGCTGCTCAGTGCCATCAGATGCATTGATTAAATTGACCTGGTTGCACTTCAGAAAAGCCTGCAGCTATCCCAGCAGTGAGGCAGCCGTCACTCAGCAGCTGCTGCCCCTCTGCATGCTGAGGGTGGCATCAGTAATGCACAGGATGACACCTCCAAGCTGAAAGAAGGGTTGGCATCACCCTTGCCTGGTGGGCATCACCCACAGCAGAGAGTGCCCCCTGCCCTGCCAGCAGCCTTGCTCTGAGATGTGCCTGCCTCTTCTTTGGCAGCATTATGGAAACAGGGCAACTCTTGTGTCGCCCTGGTTTTTTAAGATTTTCTAAGCATTCTGATGTTGACATTCTTGTAGCGAACTTTCTCACACACTTTCTGTAAATAACTCATTGTTTTGCATTCCTTTATGGAGGAGGAGAGAGTTGATGGACTGTTGGTCTGTCCAGTGTCACTGGAGAGGTGGCACTGTCACCCTCCAATCCACTGTCACTCTTGGAAAACTATAAATGTTGGAGTTAGAAAATAAACTTCCCTTTTCCTTCACCTTGAGAACAGCAGTGTGAGCTTGTGTTCTTTCGTGTCCTATAGCGACACTCTTGGACTTCTGTTTCCTTCTAAACCTTCTTGCAGCTGTACTGATGGAATTTTGTTTTCCTGCTTGCAGAGGGTGATGAGACAGGGGTGATGGACAGTCTGCTGGAGGCCCTGCAGTCGGGAGCAGCTTTCAGGGACCGCAGGAAACGAACGCCGCGAGCGCAAGGTAAGGGGAGTTCTGCAAACTCTGGGCTGTGAACTGAGCAGCTTCAGCTGGGCTACAAACACAGCAATCTGAAGTTCTTTGACAAAAACTTGCCAGCAGTTTTCCCTGTGCTGCTGTTGGGCAGTGAGCCCTTGTGAAAGCCCAGCACATCACAGATTTTTAACCTGCAGCTCGGGCTCCAGCTTAGTGTGTGCTCCAAGGGCTCCTGTTGTCTTTGAAATGGCATTTAAGCATCCCTGCACTGAGTGTGCTTCGTTCTTACAGCTGTAAGTATAATTAATTCATTGTAGGTGGTGCCATGAGGAGTATTAGCTCCTTAACAAATGAGATTGGAGTGTTCAGCTGGTCATCATTTCCAAGCACTGCTCTTGGGTGTGTTCTGCTCTGGTAGGAAGTTCCAGTATTTGGAGTCTTCAAAGTAAAAATACATTAAGATAGTAATGTATGTATTTAAATAAATATCTATATTTACTTCAAAGTAAAAATACATTAAGATAGCTTTGTTTTCCTGAGAAAGACAATGGTATTGGACTCAACTCTGTCCATTTTACTGAGCAATTGCTTCTTCCTGCAAAGCTGATTTTGAGACAATTTGAGAATCAGTGGCAGCATTTCCTTCGTTCACTTCTCTGCTTATGATATTCCAGAGGCACGCACTTTGTGAAATGCATTTACTCTGCTTTCACTTCTCATCAAAGCTCATGGTAACTGTGTTTTGTAATTTTTCATTTCAAACATGTCTTATAGTAAAAAATGCAGTCTTAAAAAGCTACAGTTGAAGTTATTTGGCATAAAATCAAAGCTTGGTTTGGATATGTTTGGCAAAAAGGGTCATAAATAAGCCATGTTAATCCACCTGATCCTCAGTGAGCTGGGGTTAGGTTCATGTTGGCTGATGATTTTTTTTTAGAGGAACAGAAGGGCAAAGGCAAATTCTTTTAGTCTCTTTAGTAGCAAAGGTAGTGCATAATTATTTTTAATTTTCCATATGCATGATCTTATGAAAAAAAAACCAAATAAGTGACTTGAGTTGTTCATACTCTGAAGTCAATTCCACTACAGTTCCAGGATCATTCTTAATTCAGGGCTTGTTTCTGCTCTCAGATCAGACGTGAAAGAAATCCTCGATCAAAGTTTGGTTTTTTCCCCTATCTTGAGAAGCATCATTTTGAGAGATGGTTTCCCTGTGTTGTGGCTTGAGGAGACATTTGTCACCAAGTGGTGACAAAGCAAAGCTTCCCAGGGACCAGAGGAGATTGTGCAAAATCTGCTGCAGCTGAGAAAACAGAAGATGATTGAACCTGGGGCAAAACCAGGGATTCCTCAGCAAAAACAGGGGACAGAGCTAATTAAAAATCCCTTTGGCTGATCTTCTTTTTTATGTAGTTACTTTGACTTCTGTGTTTGGAATTTCATTGAGTCAGGTGATATTCCAGTGGGGCCTGGCTTTTAAATGTAAGGAGCTGATTGACTTTGGGGAACTCGCTGTGAGAAAAGGACTGGGTCCTCCAGTTCCAAACTCTGGCCAAATGTAAGTGTTCTGTAAGAAAAGAAGGCTATAAAGTAAAATTTTCAGGGCTAGCTAAGAGTTGAAAATAGGATGCAATAAATGATAGTACCAGTTAAATATCTCATTGAAATGTTAATGTAAATTTTCTCATGTGGTTTAGAAACATAGGTGACATTTTGTGAGTAACTTGTCTACGCACCAAAAGGAGCCTCAAAATGTGGCTGTGACATTTCTGAGCAGTGAACTACAGCATGAAAATCCTGGAACCATTTACAACCTTCCACATCTCTCCTTCAAAAAAGGGGCAATGACAATTCCCTCCTTGGTGCCACTCTGTCCTGCAGGGTTCCATCCTGTGAGATTGGGATAAACAATTAATTCCATGCCTCCTCTGGTTCAGTGGAAGGGCAAAAAAAGGAAATAAAAGGCCTGGAAAGAAGAGTTTGGGGGATTTCTGGGCTTGCTGGGTTGTGTGGTTGTGATTGGCAAATGGAATAATTCTGTCTGTGGGCAGGGAACAGTGCAGGGGTTTTCTGAGCATTGTTAGAGCTGAACTGCTCTGGAGTTTGGGTTTGGGCCACTCATGGGGAAAAATTAATAAAGGTGTTGCTATTTCAAAGTTAGAATTGTCCAGCAAAGTTTTGGGGTTGAACTTGTCTTGGTTACACATTATGGTCTGAGAGGAAAATCCATTAAAAGTTTTCTGCCTGTTTGGACACAGATCTCATTTTTCTGTGTCAGTGGTGCTTGTAGTTTAGCAAGGAGAAAAAACAACTTCTGCTTGTTTAATTTTGTAGTTTTGCTAATTCCTTGGCAACAGGTGGCCCCTACAGAAAGGCAAAAAAACCCTGTCCAAACCCCTAAAAAACCAAAGGAAATGCCCCCAAAACCACTCAGCACTGCAGCAGGTTCATTTTTGTACTCTTCTCATGTATGTGCTCTAGATCTGTCTTTTTCCAAACTTGCTTATTCTGTTTGCATCTTCTCATGGTGAAAATTAAAACTAGAGAGGTTTCACAGCCTCACAGTGGCTGCAATCAGATCATGGAAATTCAGCTTGTGTTGTGTTTGCTTCCAGTGGTTTCATGAAGGAAATTTAACTCAGAAGGAACAAACTGTAGTTTGACTTCTAGATTTTTGATCAGTTTAGCTGAAACCCCACAACTTTGCCAAAAATACCAAATAAAACCAAGCCAAAAAAGCCCCTGTGTGTGTTCCCTGTGGCTTTAGGTGAGCTGGGCCTGGGAAGGATTAATTAATTTGGATAATGGAGCTCCAATTACTACAGGCATACAACAAGGAGTGTCATTCCAGCTCTTCAGTTTGCCTTTTTTACAGGGGTTGCTGCTGTACCTTGTAGAATATTTGTGCTTACATGGTCATGCCTTTAAAATAATTCCTTTTAAATTAATTCCCAGTCAGTTTCAGACTGGGTAAAAGGTGCAGAAGGGAAGAGAGGGACTGCTCAACATTGCAGTACTTCTGCAGGGGGAAAATCAGAATGTGAAATGTACAGACAGGTTCAGAAAAATAAAACCCATTTCAAATATGTTTCACTGCATTATGTTTGTTTGCTAAGCCTGGAAATGAAAAGCTACACTTTAATGGGTTGCATTATAACCCCAGACTTTTCCAGTAAAAATGGTTTTGTTAGGAGGTCATGGAGGTAATAATAATAAATTCCTGCCCCCCTCCTCTAGGTTTACATTTCATTCTACTCTATTCTGTTCTTCTGCAGACTTCTCAATGTGTAAAAACATTGTGTGGTTCTCTCTCCTGAGCTCAGTGCTCCACTTTACTGTTTCTAGCCCCTGTGTTTTAGGGAGAGAGATTGTCCTTCCAGGGGATTGCTTTGCTTAGAGAGCCTACAAAGTAATAATTAGAAATCAGCTTCTAGAAGTGTTGGTTCCTCTTCCAAAAATACCCTTGGATTTTGCAAGTTTGCCAATATTGGGATAATAAAGAGCAGTTTTAGGTGGCATTTATCACAGGGTGCCATTAAAATCTGCATCCAGCACTGCTGCTGCACAATAATCCCTGCCCTTTTTCCTGGCCCTGGGCTATGAAATTATTAAAAGAAGACCAATTCAGGAATAATTTTTTCTCTAAATTAGGTTGAGCAAATTCCTGCACAGAGCTAACTATTCTGCTAAGGCTCTTTTTATTAAGTTTCTAAGTTTTTTGGCACGGAATTTAATTTCTTTTAGGAATGTTAATAACCAGTGCCCTCCTCTCCCATATATGCAAACTCTGGCAGCCTCCCTGATGCCCTGGGCCATTTTTCCTGTGGCTCTCACTGCTGGGGATGCAGTGCTGCAAGGGACAGGCATGAAGGTTCTGCTTTAGATCTCTCTGTGTTTCTTGAGGATTTCCTCTGCTCTCTCAGCACACATTTTGGATTTGTTTTTAATTCCTGCATCACAATCAGATCAGTTGCTGCCCTGTCATTATTTCCATGCTAAGAGCACACCTTGAGAATGAAAAGGAGACCCTGAACCTCCCTGGTTGTCTCAGCATCTGGTTTGTGGTTTTGGTGGGAGCATCTGAAGGGCTTTCACTCTTTGTTTAACCTTTGCAAGAGAAAAAGGAGTTGTGGTAATATTGTTCCTATTTTTTAATGATTTTTGGTAATTTTCACATGGCATTCAGACATTTTAATTTAAAATATGGCTTTGTTTAAGTAGGTGGATATTTTTCATTGCATCAGAATTCTAATAGAAGTTTATTGTTTCGGGAGTTTTGTGTTTTCTGCTTGGAGATAAAACTGTGCTTAAAGACTCACTTCTGCTTGTCTACACCTTGCTAAACTAATTTTACCTTTGCGCTGATTGTATTAAATAAAATGTGGGGTTAGTTGGGTTCCTGGGTGCACAGTCCTCATTTACCTGAGCCACATTCAAATAAAAACCTTCAGTCAAAGCAAATTTGCTTTCCTGAAAGTGTTGTCAGTCATTCTGGATGTGACAGTTGTCTAAATAAGCTGGGTTTTGATATGCTTGCAGCTGTGAATTGGTGAGAATGTCATAAATGCTCAAATGCAAGGAGGTGGGAGGTGCACTGAATTTGTGCTCAACAAAATGTCTTTCAGAGGAACAGATCCTGAACATTAAATACCTGCTATCAACTTGGAAATATCCATTATGAGCTATAAAAATTTAGTCCTGAGTTTAAAAATCAGTTTGTATTTTAAACTTCTCCATCTTTTCAAACATTTTAGCTTTTAGGAGCTGAGTATTTAGAGGCATGTTTGCTATGCAGTTGTGTCATGGAGGATTTTTGCTTACAGTCAGGTGCTGTGCACTAATGGGACTCACACAAGATCCAAGTGCTTCAAAATTCCCACATCTGTAATAGCAAGAGCTAAACAAGATCACCAATAATAAATTTACTCATTTTGCTATCATGGCACTATTGTAGATCTAAGTTTGCTTTTTATTTCTAAATATAAATATAGGCACCATTCAAATTGAATCTCAGCAAGTTACCTGAGTCCTGAGAGCTCCATAAACAGTCCCAAAGCTGTTTAAAAATAGGTATTTGTGGTATAATCTATTTTTACTGTGTCTGCATTTTGTCTTCTGGCTTTTGTAATTAAAGGAGTAGTTAGATAATACATTTTTCCTGTGGACTGGCATGAAAGGAGCAGCTTTGATATGGGGAGATTTTACTGGACAGGGGGAGGTGTCTCTGCCCGTGACAGGGGGTTGGAAATAAATGATTTTTAAGGTCCCTTGCAGCCCAAACCTGAATTCTGTGAGTTGTCAGAGGAGTTCCCCTTACAGGCAGGATGGAGGAGAAGTGGCCAAAAAGGGACTAAAGAGGCTTCAGCCTGCTCAGACTGGGTGCTCCAGGTTTTTAGTGGACACCAAATTCCCTGGAGCAGGCACGGAGTGAAGAGGCTCCAGAAACACCTCAGGACCACTATTCCTGAAATTCAGGAGTTCTGTACATTTGCATAATTGCTCTCACCTCTGTGGGTGTGTTACCCTTCTCTGAAGCAAGGGCTGGAGATTGATTTGTTATCTTTAAAATTGATTTTCTCTTCTTGGTATGCAGGGACTGTTCACATGTTGACCTAGAGCATGTCAAGTGTTTATAAATGTTTGGGGAGCTCCACAGACACAGAGAAATGGGACTGTGAGCTCTGGACTTTGGATCTATTGTGCTGCTTTCTCGAAGTTGTTATTTGCCATTTCTTGTATTCTTATTTCCCAATACAAGAGTTTTTCCTGAACAAATGAAAATGTGCCATCAAGTGGCAAAGCCACGTGCACATTCTGCTAAATGTCCCTCAGAAAGTTATTGTGCTATGTAATTGTAACTAATTACCTCAGTTTGTTGTTCATCTAAAGCATTTAATTACTTACCCAGGCTAAGGAGAGGTCTGTACCCCTTGCCTTTATTAGTGTGCTCCAGAGTGCACTCAGTGCAGTGGGAAAAGCTCTCCCTGTGAAGTTTCAGAATATTTTTCAAGTTTCAGCATTTTTAAAACTCAGCACTGGTGTTACTTTACTGACTGAATTGCCCTAAGATCCAAACATAGGAAATTCTAAATTTTTGTGCCTTTTGAAGTGCAAACCCACAGTCCATGAGTGATGATGGGAGTTCCATGGGAGCACTGAGCATTCTTCATCTGCAGCTTTACCACAGAACATCTGAGCTTGTGCCAGTTGCTCCAGACCTTGAAACTGAGTGTTGGATTTCATTTTTAATGTCCATACATATTTGTATTTATTTCTATTTATTCATCTAAAGTTGTTTGTGTCTGTTTGGTGGCAGGACTCTGCAGGCACCCAGAGCAGCTCTGAAGTCACTCACAATGTTTATTGTGGAGCTCCTTTCTCTTAGAGTTGCTCTGGTTCAGTTGCCTCTGAACCTCCTAAAAGCCTTTTTGAACATTCTGTGTTGTGAAATAGATTTTTACAAATAAAACAAAGCTTTTCTGAGAACCAGGAATTCTTCCCAGCAAGCAGCCTATCAAAAAGAAGAGTGATCCAGGGGGAGACTGCCAAGGTCACAGAGCAGGATTTTGTACGAGTTGGAAGTCACTCGCCATTCTGAATTTATTTATTTTTTAATTCACACTGAATCTGAAAACTGTTCTATTTTAATGAGCTATGTCCTGCTAGATGGGAAGGCCTCCATTTCCAGGGATTGATAGCTGAGTTTTGGCCGCATCTTTATGCAGTAGCTGAAGTTAGAGGAACTTTTTTACATGCAGAGAAAGGACATTCATGCATTCATTTACCAACTACATGAGTAGTAATGAACGATATGCAAGGCTAACTTAATTTGCATTTGGCCATTTGAATTTTCTTTGTCAGTGCTGACAGTGTTATCATGCAATTATTGTGAAACACTTCTATTTGAAAAATTTTCTCCCACAGTACTGTTTACTGAGGTAAAGCGCATTGGCTTTAATATTTTAATATATATACATAATGAATGGAAAGAGCAGAGATGGAAATCACTGTTGCAGTGTATGACTGGGGAGGGGATTAACTGAAGTGACATTAGGTCCAAATGGTTATTTTGTAGGCAGGGAGGATTTCTGT
Source organism: Diglossa brunneiventris (assembly GCA_019023105.1). Classification (NCBI taxonomy): domain Eukaryota; kingdom Metazoa; phylum Chordata; class Aves; order Passeriformes; family Thraupidae; genus Diglossa; species Diglossa brunneiventris. Next base: position 1,733,138 of record CM032357.1, on the reverse strand, counting down.
TCCATCCTGTTCAGGGCACAGGGTGTAGAACTGAGTCCCCAGCCTCAGCACTGCCCAGAGTCCTTCATTGTGGCTATCATCTCAACTGGAAGAACTTCATTTGTTTCCTTCCTGCAAAGGCAGTATTTACCCTATGGGTTATGATGTAACAGAGCAAACTGTGAAACTTCTCAATTTATTGTGGCATTAGCAGGAGAAAATAAGAAAAAAACCAAAATTACAATGCTCAGTTACAGAGCATTACTGATACCATCTTAGGCAGTTGTGTCATTCTGTGAGAGGCCAGCATTGCAGTTGCCTCAAATACTTTTATTTTCCTGATTTTTTAGTTTCATAATCATAAGAATTTTTTTCCTGATGGTTTAGGTTCACAATTTTTTCATTTCATAATAAATAAATTTATTTTCCTGCTGTTTTTAGTTTCATATCCTTCCAAGAGGATAGTTAAAGATGCAGCCCAGGTGTGCAGTGGCAGAGGGACAGGTTGAGGCCAGCAGTGCTCTTGGAGCAGCTCTGCAGAGGAGGGCACCAAGTGTGGGATGGACAATGCAACCTGAATTCTGTGATTAATTCTGTGGCTGTTATGGCACTCACAGAGGTGTGCTACCCAAAAACAGAGTTTGGTCTTTATAGCTTATTACAAGTGCAAAATGTTACCAGTTTTGTGGTATAGATTTTGTGATATCACCTCGTCCTCTGTTGCATTGCTTTTGTGCTTCTAGGGATTTGGGCGAAGATCATTTCAGGGAGCTGATTTGTGTATTGGCAGGTTGTTGGCTGGCTTTATCTGTGATTTTTTGTGTCTTTCTACAAAGCATTTCTGGCCATTTATTCACAGTATATTGGGCTTAGAAGGCTGCAGGGCTGACTTGGCTGCAGTGCACTTTGTCAGGGTGCAGGCACTGTGAGCTGCAGGCAGGATGGGATTCCAGCTGCTGATGGTGCCTTGGGAAGGCTGAGCTGGAACAGGGGCTGGGCACAGTTACAGAATAAAGCAGGGATTTATTAACAGGATTTCCTCCATGGATCCACCTTGGGCAGCACAAGAGCCCAGCCAGGGCTGCACCCAAGATGAACCAAAATGGCCCCAAAATGCACGAGCGGGCACGGGGTCTGTCACTGGGATCAGTTCTGCTCCATTTGCATCTTGCAGTTCATTGTCCCATTCCAGCTTTAGCCCCTGCAGTCCCACCCTGCTTGTTTTTCTCTCTCCAGCCCATGCTGTTTGTGCTCCTGGGCTGAGATTTGGATCATTTGTCCTTGGTGCCCAGCTGGAGCAGGAATTGTTTTGTCTCCCTGCTCTGTGCACAGAGCTCACCATCCCCTCATGTGAAGCTCAGACCCACACACTAAAGCAGCACAGAATGTGACAAATATAAAAGCAAAACCTGAGGCATCACTGAGACCTGGTCAATCATCATTTCAAACCCAATTTCCTGTCAGTATCACCATTGCATTTCTGAAACTGCAGCACAGGTGGTTCATCTCATTATTGCACATTATTGCCTCAACATAATGTAGCTGAGCTGGTACATTTGTAATGTATGGAGCTCCAAAATTGCTCTCACATCCTGAGCACTATCCGTGCTGGTTAATTGTAGGACATTTGAACTGCTAGGTTGTTTCAGTTTTCAATGCTGTTATATTTTAAAGGGTGCTGCAATTAGGGTGAAGTTATTTTTAATGATGACTAAAACCAGATGTGAGATATTGATGATGTACATTAATAATAATTCTGATAGTCCTGTATTTTAGAGTAACTAGTTTCAAATCACAGAATTGCCTTTATTCTGTAAAAACCAGACATCAGCCTTAAAAGAGTTGGTTTTATTTAGCCATGCTCAGAGCACCCTGCGGAAGTGAACCTTTGATATGGTTTGTTGATCTTCTCAGTAGAAGATCTCTGCATGTTGCACAGCTGATTTCTCTTTTGGAGGGGAAAGTGACATAATAGGCTTTGATATAAGATTTTATAAGAACATTATCACTAATATATCTATTAGTGTGTGCATTAGCTCATCTCCTTTACCCTCTCATGGAAGTATATAATGTCATAATATTGTTATTTAAAAACTATATACACACTGTATAGTGCCTTCCAGATGGAGCTCTAAAAATAACAGAGATACTAGAGCTCTTCCTTAGATCTCCATTATATTCACTTCTCATTTTCTCTATGATTTCTGTATTTTTTTCTTCCATTTCTTGTTGCATTGGGTATTTCTTCTGTTGGTGAAGAAGATTCTATTTAAATAATTATAAGGAGAGTATATAAAATTTTACAATGCTGTCTATGTGTCTGTAATTCCATGAATATATTACTGGAGTGGAATGTCAGCCTTCCTGCATTTTTCCCTACCAATTTAAATTACAAATTAAAATAGACATACCACACTGAAATAGGGAAAATGTTCAGTCATTGTGAGGATGATTTTTTTTTTTCATTTTAAAGGGAACAAGTTTCTAAAATAACATAATAGGAAAAAAAGCCATTATTGCCAGTATTCCCTCAGGAGAGGGAGAAATCATTCAGCTTGGAGGGCCACAGCATTTTCTGTGCTGTGATCAGGTTACATTGTCAGCTCAGCTGGCTTTAGGCTCTGTAAATTATGTCCAGACCAGAATGGGATGGAGGGAGGACCCAAAAGGTTCTTGTGACTTCATGGAGCAGAATTTGATTCTGAGAACAGCAGCAAATTCCATCATCACTGGGGCCTGATTACAATCCAGCAAGGTGTTCAATCAACAATTTGGAAATTAATTATTTCCTTACAAAAGAAACAAAACAAGACGAACCACCAAAAAAACTACCAAAAAAAACCCCAGCCAGAACAACAAAAACCTCCTAGATCTGATGATTCACTCCTGAAAAAATACATTATCATCCCTGTCAGACACTGCAAAGATGACTGGCAATTTCTTTCCTTGTAAAATCTCTTCATTACAAGATGCTTTTGACAAAAACTTATTTTATTTTTAAATCTACTTTACCAGAGTGTAAACCTTAAAGGGAGATTTACTAGAAGTTTCATTTTTTTTTTCTCCTAATGGATAACCACTCAGAAGGAAGCTGGAATTGTGTTTATGGAGTTTTCTGAATATTTACTTCCTGTTGTAATAGTAGAGGCACTATTACTAAGAAATATACATTTCAGAAGGCTCTCTCTTCACTGAAGGCAGTCATGGTTTGGTTGAAAGGAGCAGCAGCTCATCATCTAAGTGAGCAGATATGAATCAATTCTGAGTGAACAGATATGAATCAGTTCTGAGCTGTCCTTAAACTTCTTAGGAAAACCTCTTGCAATGTGTTGTCAAAGAATCAGAAAGTTCTGTGGCACCGAGGGGGAGGATTTCAGGAGTGGATGAACATTTATAAAGCAGGTTTAGCAGTTTGCTGGAATTAGATTTGTGCCAAACCCTCACTGGTAGGACAGGAGTGAAGGGATGGAGCATCCACAGACCAAGCAAGTGCAACACAAAACCTGTTCTGGAGGAATTGCTCCTCAGTGCAGGGAGGTGTGGGAAATGAATTTCTGGGAAAATTTAGGGACTATTTGTAGGTTTGATGTGGCTTTTTTGTCGCTGTTCACTTACTAATTTTTTGAGGGTATTTAATTTTTTCTGTTTAAGAGGTTATTGATCTATTTAAATGGGCTGATTGGCTTTTTATGATCAGTTTAGAGCAGTAGGTGTTGATATGGTTTCTATCAAATACTTTTTATCTTCATTTTATTGGGACAACCCATCTTTCTTTCATACTGTGATGGGTTCCTGTACTATGAAGGGACAGATGGTTGTTGTTTTTCTTTTGGGAGGGTGAATTGTAACATCTACATTATAGCATCTACATTACAACATCTGTATTATCTCACCCTTCACATAAAACTGAAAATAAAATAAAAGCTTTTAAAACCCATCTCTGGGTCAGAAACAGGCTTAATCCAGGACAGGATCCTTGGACAGGAGGTGCTGTCCAAGGTCTGCAAAGCTCTGTAATTCCATTCAGACTGAGCTGGAGGATGAAATTCTGTCGAGGGAGAGAGAAGAATAAAAGCCTTTGGTCCTTCCTGAGTCCCTGTGCTCAGGCTGGCCCTGTCCCCTGAGTGACCACATTTAAATTTATTAAAAGGCCTCAATGGATGCAGCTCAGGCAGCACAAGAGCCCAGCCAGGGCTGCACCCAAGATGAACCAAAATGGTCCCAAAATGGTCCCAAAATACACGAGCGCTCCTGGGGTCTCTCACTTTGATCAGTTCTGCTTCATTTGCATATTTTTAGGTTTTTTTTTTTTTTTAATGTATATTTTAGAAAATCTTCCCTCAAATAATTGGCATGAGAAGGTTGCATTTGGTATTTTTTTAAGAGGAAATCTCTCCCAATAGCTCACTGTTACTATCAGTCCTGTAAATACTCTGGGCTCTGGCTTTAGCCTTTTGAAAATTACTCAATATGAATTTACTGTAATGATGGGCTAATTAGTCAAAGTTCACTGAGTTTAGCTAAACACACAGTGTTTGATTTGGAGAGATAAATCTGTGCTCTGTCAACCTTTCCAGACATAACCCTGCTCCCAACATTATGTGACAGGTAGTCAGGCCTGGGGATGTGCTGCAGAGCAGCTCAGCTCAGCTCTTCACTCTTGACTAGTTATTTATCCTGTGGAGCAGAATTCACAACTGCCAGATGGGAAGTGGGGAGCAGCCAAGGAAACCTTTCCAGCCTTCCTTTCCTTCCTCCGTGCAGCAGGAAATGGTTTGGAGATGGTGGCTGTAACTCACATCGCTGTGTTCGGGGGTTTTGGTTGCTGTAAACACTCTCTTTGCCCTGTATATTCTGAAATATCTTTCTATTTATCTGGAATATTTTTATATTTAGGAATGCTCTGTTATAAATAAGAGTCTGCAAGCATTTTTAACGTTTTGCATTTTCAGGATATTATACAATTCCAAAAGATAATTTCAGAAATGTCTTCACGAGCGAGTTGTTCACACTTCACCAGACAAACCAAAACCCCCAAACCTTATTTATCTAATCTGTGGCACCTCTGGGTGTTGCTTTATTGGAAGAAAAGTGACGAGCTGCTTGTGCTGCAGTTCCGGGCACACAGAAAGATGCATTTAAATCCATCATTTACTGGAGCCTGTCCCTGTTGGTGGGGAGATAAAAGTCGGTGGAACAGGGTGGTGGTGCCCAGGTTGCTGTGCTGGGGGGTGAGCAGGGCACTGGATAAAAGCAGCTTTTTGAGGCAGCATCAAAGCCCTCAGCAGCAAAACCCTTTTTGCTCTCAGCTGCTCGAGCAGTCTGACCCAGGAAGAACTTGCTCTTGGCCACAGATGAGAGCACTTGTTTAAAAAAGAGACAGACAACAAAAGGACCCACAAATGTCATCCTGTACACAGAATTTTCTGACAGTTCTTTGTGGAAATCCTGTCATTTTAGCAAATGAATCAGTTGGAAGGGGCTCCTGGGAAGAGCCCTTATGGTTTAAGGAGAAAATGGCACTGTCTGGATTCTGGTTTGCGCTGAAAATTAATGAAAAAATAATGAAAATTAACGTTCAGCAAGTGAATAACTGACTTGTACAAACTGAAAGCTTATCCCTTAAATATTTGATGGACCTGTAGCAGAGTGTGTGGAAGTGATGTCAGCAGAAGTTGTGGGCCTGGGAGCCGTTCCCAGTTTGTCCCAGTGCTGCACTGGGGCCCTGTGGGTACCACTAGGTGGAACCATCAACCCTCCCTTCCTGCCAGCACCGAGCTCAGCTCAGAGGCTCTCAAAAGGATCTAAGCCAAGGGGTTTTGTGGTTTTTTTTGGTTTTTTTTTTTTTGTGTGTGTGTGTGTCTGTGAGGGAAGGAATAAATTGCTGCCTGCTTGGCTGAAATTGTTTTTACTAAAATAGGCAATACAATCTTTCCTCTATGACCACTGGGATTATGTGTGCTGGCAGTAATGCAACCTTTGCAGTGTTCTCACCCCAAAGTTTCTGGGTTTGTGTCCCAGTTCCTGGCTAAAATCCCCTTTCATAGGATATAATCACTTCTCCAAAAATTAAGCTGGGCTTTAATATAAATTTCATTCTTTGCGGGTTTTTTGAATGAGTAGTGTCAGTGAAGGAGAGCTCTAGAAATACATTTTTTGGAATCACATGTTTTTAGAATCACATTTAGTATTTATATTAAATATATAATATTTAGTACTTATATAGTATTTATATAAATATTTATATATTTAGTATTTTTATTTCTTTCTCATCTTAGCAAAAGAATAAATGATTTTTCATTAGGGAAAACATGAATTCCAAGCTATAACTGTGAGTAAGGTTTCCAGGATTTCCTGGTTTGTTCTAATTTTCTGTGTTTGCTTGCATTGTGCTATATTGTCCACAATCCTTTCCTACAGTAATTAATCTTTCAGTGCTGCCACAGGGCCGTGCTCACTCCAGCTGCAAAGCCCTGACACTTTGCTGGACGTGGGGATCTCTTGTGAAGTGATGCAACAGCACTAAAAATAATTGCACCTTGAAATTGGGAACATCAAGGAATGGAAGCAGTTTGTCATTGTGCTTTTGCTCTCTTTCATTGCCAGCAATGATTGTAGTAAAAGATAAGCAGAAAAGAGAACTTTTATGGTGAGAACAGTTCCTTATGTCTTATTTTCTCTCTTTTTTTTCTGCCTTTGGTGCAGCAAACGGGAAGTTTTTCATGTGGGGACCCACAGAATGCAGCTGCAGACAGCAGGGGGAAGAGTTTGGTCAAATTGCCACTCTACCAAACATCTATAGAAAAAAAACAAAAAAAATTCCATTGCCAATGACAAATCCAAGCTGAAAGTTGGCCTTGCCTGTTGTCATTCATTGCCATTCATATTTAGGAAGCAGACTGCTGTGATAATTGATTTGATGGTCCAGCTTGAGTGGAAGCACTTCTGGGCATAGCAGGCCTCAGAGATGCCAAAAAAGAAGAAAAGGTGGGAATGAAATAATGCACTACTTTCTCCTCAGAGGCATGTGGCCCAGTTTTTGAGAACAGAAAAACATGCTTTAGAAGAAGAAAGAAAAAAAAACTTAGTAACTCAGTAATAAGTACAAAAATGACCATATAGCCTCAGTCAGATAAAAATAGGCATTCAGAGAGAGACAATGAGTGTACATATTTTACTGGCAGGTGAATAATAGGAGAATGCTGTGGAAATAATCTGATTTTTAATGGACTCTGTCCAAGGGAGTACCTTTCTTGCTTCTTTTTTTTGTGTAACAACAAAAGAGGCTCCCTTTCCTCAAAACACAGACACAAAATAAAAACCACACGAAAAACAATGTTTAATTTTTTTTTAGGCTTTCCAAAGAGTTCTGAAGAAGGGAAGGAAGGCAATTATTGAATTTGAGAGGAATAGATGTACTTGGATTAAGTGAACTCCCGTTGGGTTTATTTACTTCCAGCATAGGTGATAATGAGGCTTTTCCCTGCATTTCTGGCCATGGGGCAGTGTTCACCCACAGCCTCCTGCTGCTATGAATAACTCGGGACACTGAGTGCTACTTGGGGGGAAAAGTAGATTTAAAAACTTTTGTATTCGGTGCTTGACCTCTTAATCACAAGTGCCAGCAGCCTTTCATCGATTTAAAGACCCAAACAAAACCAGATCAGCCATGAGCCATTGAAACACAGAACTGCAATCAGGACTGGTTTGTCTTTTGAGTGATACTTATTTACTGGCAAAACCAGTGTGGTCCCTCAACTGCTGAACTCTTTGTATTCATGGTCCTGAGTCTTTTGTCCAGGAACTGAACTGTACCAGTGAAGCCTGGAAAAGCAGAGCTGGTGGAGGAGCAGGAGGCTGGGTTGTGCTGTTCCAGGCCATACATGAGCGTTACTCAGGGTCTGAAGGACCTATCCTGCCTTCAGGAAATGATAGTTGGTGTGAGCACAGAATATATTCTACACTTAGAAAAGAGTCTGTAAAAACATACTTGTTTGTTAGGAGAAAATATCAGATTTTCTGATATGTTAGGACTTTTTGAATTCCCTTTTATATATTGGAAGCAGAAGCTCAGAGTTTCATAAGCCATTAAACGTCTGAAAGTGATATAACCCATGTGCCATTCTTCCTTTGAATTCTCCTTGCTTTCTATCTACTTATCTATAAAATTCCTTTTTAAGTATCAAAACACTCCATTAAATTGATGGATAGGAAACATCACACATGGCAGGTGTTTGAAGGAAATGCTCTTTGTGCATCTCAGCAGAAGAAAACTCAGAGAAGCTTTGGTTTGGAGTGATGCTGAAGTTGAGGTGGGATGCTTGTCTTGGTCACAGGTGGGGCAGCAAGGGAATAAATGGAACATTTGAAGAGTTCTGGTTTTTTGGGAATTCATGGAGAGCACTGGAAGTGGCAGCAGGAAGGATCAGCTGATGGGGAGTGCCTGGTTAACCTGACTCTGCATCCCTTGTGCATCCCTGCTGAGTCAGTCTGGATCTGCACTCAGATCAGCTTTCTGTGGCTCTGAAATGTGTGAATTCTCCCTTGTGTTTGTTAGGTAGTGTGTTCCTCCTTCCAGGGTGCTTTGGAGACATTTGTGACAAATTACTGTAGCTCCTAAGCACACAGATCCTGGTCAGTTCAGCTGAGCTGGAGCTTGGGAAGTGCTTCCAGCTGAGCACACTGCAGTAAATATTATTAGACCTTGATTAAAAGATAATTGGAGTAATTTAGATTTTGACTGCAAATTCTGTGTGAGCCATTGTTTTGTAGTGGCAATGATTAGTAATTATTTTTATTCTATTTTCAAACTGGGCAGCACCTCTATGCTTCACCAAGTGCATGCTCCTGCCTCTGAGGAGAACCTCAGGCCCGAGGAGTTCCAGGGAATGGGGCTGGGGCTTCCAGCTGGAGATGTGGAATATTTGGGGAGATGTGGAATATTTGGGGAGATGTGGAATATTTGGAATATTTCAGGAGATGTGGAATATTTCAGGAGATGTGGATATTTCTTTCAGGAGATGTGGAATATTTGATGTGAATATTTGGGAGATGTGGAATATTTCGGGAGATGTGGAATATTTCACTGCCCCCTGTGCCCACAGGAGCAGCTGCTGGCCCTGGGAGGGGGAGCCTGGCCCCAGGGAATGGGGGAACCTTCTCAAACTGAGGGGATTTTCCACTCTGCTGTGTGATTTACTCATGCAGTGAGGGTAGCACAGGAGAAACCCTCTGCAATTCCCCCCCTGTGCCATCTCCCTGCCCATGGGGGTGGTTTGTGTGTTCTCAGGCCATGGAAAGGTCTGGTCTGGAGGGGACCTCGAGGTCACCTCATGCAACCCCTGCTGGAAAAGGGCCACACAGCAGGGGCTGCTTCCCCTGGGCTGACTATATGATGCTTTTACCTGCAATCCTCTTGTTGTGCTAATGCTGAACAAACCCCTCCCAAACCTGCCCTGAACCAGGACACCCACCGAGGGTATTTCCAGCAAAGGAGTTCCCAGCACTTGTCTGGTGGTGTTTAATTGCTGCCACAGTGGATTTGGGGCTCACCCTGGAGGACCTCTGGCCTGTGGGCAGTGCCTGGTTCCCCTGGGGGCACCAGGAGCAGCTCAGCCGGTCCTGGCTCAGGGTTAGGCTGAGCCCAATCCCATTGCCAGGTGGCAAAATATGTCAGGAGAGAGCTCCAGGTTCTGTGAGTGGCTAAATGTTTGTTCTGTGAGTGGCTAAATGTGCCTTCTGTGCTGTCCCATCATTGCTAATGGTCACATGCGACTGCTACATCATAAAAGCAGCCAGTCCAAAGCTCTGCTCAAAGCAAGGCAGGGATCAGCACAAAAGCACCTGATTTAAAAAGGGAGAAAGCTATTGGAAGGTGACAGCTGGAATTCCAGTGCTTAATCTGTGTAATTAAAACTTTTCTGAGGAGCAGGAAAAGCAGGTTGGACTTGAGGTAGTTTTAGGAGTTAATTAGCAAGGTCTTTTTGAATATTAAGAATGCCTTTGAAGGATAAAGTTTTAAAAAACTAGTTCAGGGCTTTCAAACAGCATAAATTAAGAGAGAAACTTTCTTTTTACACATCTTCAAGATGCAGACAGAGTCATCCTCCCCAAGCATGCCATTTCCTTCCATCAGAAATATCATCATAGACCCTCCTCAATGTCTGATCTTCATAAGGATTTATTAGCTTGCTAACAGTGCACTGGTAATTTAACTGGAAATAATATTTTACAGGAGGTTTTTTTTGCACATTCACCATTGCAAATACTGAAGTCAGTAGCTCTCAAGTCATAAAGTGAGCTTCTCCTTGGGCTGGGTACTGTGATACATCACCAATATGGGAAACAGCAGCCTGCATATTTCAAGGTACAGCCGCAGAATTATAGAGTGCTTTGGGCTGTAAGGGAGCTTAAAAATCACCTGAACCATCCCAATCCCCCCACCTGAACCATCCCAAGCCCCCTGCCCCACCTCCCATCAGCCCCGTTTGCTCAAAGCCTTTGTTAACCTGGCCTTGGACACCCCCAGGAGGGGAGGGGGCATTTCCATCTCCTGGGGCAGCTACAGCCACTGTCTCAGCATCCTCACCATGAAGAATTTCCTCCCAAAATCCCACCCAGCCCTCCCCTGTGGCAGTCTGGAGCCATTCCCTGGTCCTGTCACTCCTGCTCTGGTCACAGGTGTCCCTCCAGCTCCGGTGGAGCCCCTTTAGGGCTGCAAAGGGCTCTAAGCTCTCCCCAGAGCCTTCTTTTGCAAAAGTTCTGCCTTTTTACAAGGGAGTGCAGCTGAAAATACAGCCTTGCTTGTTCTCACACAGCTCTGGTGGGTTTTGTAAGCATTTGCCAAGAAATAAAATTTAAGTACACTGAAAATTTGGGGCCATATCTCTTAAAACATATGGAGAGTATGGGCTTGTTCTGTTCATATTTTACCTGGGTTTATGCTTTGTTTTGTGAATGCACTCACTTTCACAGGGAGAAAGAGCTCTGTGTTTCTTTTACATAGCTTTGTGGGCAAAATTTAGGAGATGTACTTTACTTTCACTCACTTTTTATTAGTTCTGATGTACTCAGCTCTTAGAGAATTTCTCACCTGTGAGCTGTTTCAAACAGCTGTTCCAACAGCAGAGTGCATCTTGATATGAAACTAAATTAATTCACCTGGGTTATCACCTGTGGGTTTGGAAAGCAAATCAACCTCAGAATTGTCTATCAACAATAAATACATCAAAGCAGGACACAGTGAATGGCAGTAAAGTTCTTGTGCTGTCTGCAGAGATGGTTTAAAGAGGAGTGCACTCTTCTTTGAGTGGGAACTCCAGAGAAACTGCAGAATTTTGTAGAACTCAGTCATTCACAAGGCATTATTTAAGTTTATTTTAGTAGAACATCCAATCCATTGAGCATTTAAGCTTCCCAAACGTTCAGATTAAAAAAAAAAAAATTCAACAGGCTTCAAAACCACTTGATGAGAAGTCAAAAAATCCAGCTCTGAAAAAGAAGATGAAGGTATAAATTAGTATTTGAAGTTTTGCCTCTGCCCAGTTGTGAATTATTTAGAAATGTTACACAGATTGTTTCATGAATCAGTACTTGTCTTGCCCCTTAAAAATGCATTGTTCTAGAAACTGTAGAAATTTATAAACAGAACTGTCCGAAAGTAAACTGCTCTGCTTCATCCTTGAGGGGGCTGTTAGGGTTCCTAGTCAGAGGAAACAAATGACCAAAAAAAACCCCCAAAAAACCAAATAACAAGAATAACAACAAAACCCAAGCCTGAAGTTCATTATAAAGCAATGTAGAAATACCAGAATTGAGTGGCAGCATTGGCCTTGCAGCAGATCACTCTCCCAGCCCTGTGTGGAATGGTGTGGGGAGGAGGCACCTTCCAGCTGTGCCCCAGCTGTGCTCAGACACCCAGCATGGGAATTTGTTACCTCTGGGAGCCCCAGCCCAGTTTGGCCCCACAGCTCTGCAGATTATTTACCAATTAAAAGGATATTTGGCATCCAGGGAAAGCCTTCACGGTTTGTGGCTGAGGTGTGCTGCAGAAACAGCATCAAGCATGAAATAATTGATTCGTTTGCTCAGAGTTGGGAGGTTTGTGGTAGCACAAAAGAAGCAGAACCTCGTGGAGGGGCATGTGTCGCATCTCCTCTCTGCTACACTTCAGCTTCATTATTTAGGATTTTTGGATGCCTTTTCTGTGGTAACGTCTGCCTCAGAATCACAGAGAGTGACTCTGATGCTCGTGGTGTTTGTCAGGGCGCCCTTGCCCCGGCTGCAGCAGTTTTCAGCAGGAGTGATGAGGAAATGCCTCGTGGCATGTCACACACACAGGGCTCCCACAGCAAGGGCGTGCAGCCGACAAACCTCTGAGGAAAACGCTCCCTGAGCAGGGCTGATGTATTTAAGAACATATTTTAGACAACCTGTCTGTGGTGCAAATTAAAGATGTGAGAGGTAAAACACTTTTAACGTGAACGTCAAAACATTTTAGCATTCCGAAAGCACCGTGTCTTTTTTATCAGTCACTCATGGTGCTGTGGAAGGGGGAATCTTCAGGCCTGAAAAGTCATTTTTGCTGTGCAGAAAATGAGACCAAAAGCTCTGTGTGTGTGTAGATATTATACATAGGTGAATCTGTGTTGGATTCTGTATAGACAAATACACGTGTAAAAAATTCTGTGCTGGCACCAATATTTCATGGAGCTGTAAAATTTTATACTGACTTAAAGCAGACAGTTCAAGACTGGCTTTGCATGCAGAAAGAACACAAAATGTCCCATAATTTCTGTGAGAAAGTTAAGATGTAGTGTATAAACTTACTTTAGCTGACTTGTAAATTTTCCTTTTAAGATAATCCATACTGCCTGTAGTTTTAGTGTCACCTCACCATTTATCTCTGACTCTCATCAAGCTTTGGAGAAAATGTTTAAAGTACAAAATAATTATGTCTTTAGATATTAGTTCAGTTTGTCTTTATTCCTCATTTTCTACACAAAAAGGTTCTTGCTGCTATTTCTCTTTTTGGCCATAAAATTCACTAAGCAGTGATGTTCAATTTGTGACATTTTCCATTTAAGTTATTATTTCCCATCCTTGGTAATCTAACTCCATCTCAGGTTAATTGTGGGCTTTAGCCAGACTTAGATGAGTACAGAAGTGACCTTAAAAAAATAAAAAACAATAAACCAAACCCAAGAAAATATCATCCCAAATGTCATTCTTCTGTTGGGTTTATTTCTAATTTGGCTGCACAGTGGGCAAGGTAATGGCAACATCTTCTAGCTGTACTATTTCTCTTTTTGACTATGTTTTAATTTCTTTTATAAAAGCAGGAGTTTCTGTCCTGGGACAGGTACCAGATAAATCCTGATTGTGCATTAAAGGTGTGCTGAGCTGGCCAGTCCCATTTGCAGTGCAGAGATGGAAATTGTCTCTTTTCTCTGACGTGTCACTGGTAAATACTCAGTGCTCATTGAGAGGAAATATTCCTATAGCAATGGGAATGCGATTGTTTGCTCAAAGAGTTGTCAATGGTGTTTATTTTAAATACATTTCATTTTAAATACCTGCTTGTCAGAGCTTTGCTGGGCTCCTGGATCAAAGCCCACCTCTGAAATCAGATTTTAACAAGAGGCTTTTGCAGGTGACTGCAACCTTTTAAATGTTTCTTGTTCCTGTGGTGAGCTTCCAGGTGACAAGTTGCTATAAAATGGGTGAGGTTGTGCTGAGGAGTGTTAGCAGGTAAACAGCTTTTTACTTCTAGTTAATCCAAGTTGTTTTTCTTCATCTTCTTCTGCCTTTAAAAGTGGTAAGAATCATCATTATCCTATAATTAACCCCTTCAAAAGTTGAATATAAAAGTAATGAGATATTTATTTGCACAGCACAGGGAAAAACAGATATTCCTGAAGTAAGAAAATGGTTTTATCATCATGAAAACTGTTTGGTTCAATTTCACACAGCTTTAATTAGCGACCTTTCTTGAATAATGGGTTACTCATAGTTGTTCAATTTCAAATTTCAATTTATCTTCACCTCTTTTATTGACAAGGCAAAGGATGTGAGAGTTGACAAAATGCAGCCAGTATTTGTCTGTGCAATGGAGTTTCTCCTTCATCAGAAGATGCAAATATCTGAAATATTTTCACTTTTTTAATATCCTCTGATACTTTGTTGTCAATTTTTTTTTGCTGAATCGTATGCATATGAAAAACTAGGAAACAGTAAATTAATTAAAAACAATCAAATTAGACAACTCAAAACTAATGATAATTTCTAGTGCAGATAAATGGAAAATTACTTTTGTTTTGTGTGTTTGTTTCTGGTGCTAACACGGCTCAAAGAAACTTTCCTTGGCATAACCCAGTTTCTCCCAAGGACGAGTTTTTCTCAGGTGCAAATAAGGATTTTTGCAGCTCCAGACACCATTTCATATCCAGTATAGCTCTGCTAATTCTAATTCTGCTGCTTTTACTTCTGCTACCTTTAATTCTGCTGCCTGAATTCCTGTACAAGTCCCAGGGCTGGCAGGGGAGCACTGTTGGCCATTTGAGTTGTTGGTCTTCATGGATATTTTTATTTACTCTTAATTTTCTGCTACAGTCACATATTTGTATCTGAAAAATATATATTTTCCCACTAAAGCCTGAAGCTGCTTTGTTGAGAATAATTAACAATAGTTGCTCACATCTCAGACCATATATTCTCAATTCTCTCAATATCTCCCACAAACATAATTGAAACAGATTTTCTAAATAACAAAGGATAATTTTAAGTGTCACTTCATTTGTCACTCTACATCTTTCTCCAAAGTTTAGGAATAGCCAGAATAACATTTCAGTGCTTTGCTGTGTTTTGCTCTGCCACAGAGGGTGCAGGGGTGTTGACAATGAGTTTTAGAGCTGTAGTTCCATTGGTCTGTAAATCTGTGAAGAAAAAGCACCTCACATAACATTTTCAGTGGTAAAGCAGAGTTCATGGCAGCAACCAAGGCGCACTAATTGTGCTTGAGACCTTTTGTGTTTCCAGAGTATCTGGAGCCAGGTTTGTCCTGGCTCTGCTGGCTGTGTCCAGCTTTTATGGTTGCATAATTCATAGTCCAAATATAGAGCAAATTGGTGCAGATTTCTGACTCTGTTGGAGGAAGTTCAGTTGGGAAGTGATTTCCATGCAGATAAAGCTACAGTGGCCTCGTGATGTGTGTCATTTTATTCCAGCAGATTTTCTAAAGGGCAGCGAGTTGTCTTTAAGGCAGTGTTGATTTTTCAGTGCTGAGGTTATGTTCTAACCTCAAAATGAATTAATTGAAACACATGAGTTGGGATTTTTTCATGCAGCTTCAAATCCAGTCTGGTTCTTGAAAGAGCTCTTTTAAAGGAAGGTGTGACTGTGACCACAGTGAAATGCAAATTGCATTTCTGAAATGAAGGGTTTGAGGCTTTTGGGGGCTGGAGAGAGGTGGAAAGGAGCAGTTTGGCAGTGCTGAGAGGCAGTGCTGGGGCTGTTCCATGGCCCTGCCTGCTCTGCTGCCAGCAGAACTGTGCTGCTCTAGTCAAGGTGACTCAGGGAGGAAAAAACCCAGGGGCAGCCTGGCTTTGCCATCCCCTTGCTGGGAAATGCACAAATGAAAATGGACAGGCCCGTGGTATTTATGTTTTATAAAGCTGAGCACTTAAAGGCATCCTAATAAACTCCTCCTGAGAGCCCTGCTGGTGCTGCTCTGGTGGCAGCACAAGTGTCTGATCCTCTGCTTTGGGTTGGGGTGCCTCTGTGTCATCCTGGCTTTTGCAGCCTTTGCTCTGCACCTTATTGGCCTATATTTGGGATTTGTGTGTTTTGGCCACATATTTGATATTTTTGTGTTTTTGGCCAATATTTGGGATTTTTGTGTTTTGGCCAATATTTGGGATTTGTGTATATATTTGGCCAATGTTTGGGGTCTGTGATGTTCTCACTGAGCACTGTCAGGGACAATCTATCAGGAAAAAGCCCTTGGATACACACACACACCCCCCTCACTCTTTCCACAGCTTTGGGAGAGTGATATTGGGAGTTTAAAATTATCTGTGCCTTAGAGAATTAAGACTATTAGGAAAATCCATATTTTAGGCCAGAGTAAGACATCCCCCATTACCAAAACAGACAATTTAACTCCAGGTGCAATGGCAGCAATTTGAAATCAGCCACGTGCCTCAGCATGGGAAATTTCTGATGTGGTTCATGCGTGACAGCTCCTTTTTCACTCGGTTATACTCAAAGCACTTAAATTATTCGAAAGATCTCCAGACAGAAACGTTCAGAAGGCTGTAATTGCATCAACCGTGCACCCACTGCTGACCTTCCAGTCTGCTGGAGCTGCACAGGGAGAAGAGCCCAGCTTTGGGGCTGCTGCAGGAGCCCCGAGGTCAAAGCCAGGCTTTTGTTTTCTGGGAACGTGGGCAAGGAGTTCATTTAGCTTCAGTGCCCTTGATGAGACAGGAATGAGGTCACAGGTTGTGCTGCTGCCCTGGAGCTGCAGGTGGGTTGCAGAGTGGCGCTGCAAAAGAACTTTATTCTCTTTCTGAACGAGGTGTTTTGGTTAAACACATGGCTTCTGTTTTCCTTTGGAAGAGCGCTGCAGGATTCGTGGGGAATGGAGATAAAGCCTTGGCTTTGCTGTGTCCTGAAGGTGTTGAGGCTGGGAAGTCCATTCTGGGCTTCAGAAGAGCTGGGGAATAATGGCACAGTCATGAAAAAAGCCATTTTATCCTAATGCTGAATGAAGGATACAGAGCTGCCTGGCAGAAGAGCTCTGTATCCTTTTGGAGACTTGTCTACGTTGTTCAATTCTCTAAATTCCAGGAGGTGATTGCAGGTGCAATGCCTCAGCCTCAGGACTGAGTTGCACATTGGTATGCATTTAATGTTTTCAACATCATCCAAATAGCCATATTAATTTGCATTTTATTATTTTATTTACTCTGATATCATGTTTCAGAAAAAATTATGACTTTATTGGATCATCATCATCTTTTGAAACTCTTGTGCTGTAATTAACCACGCAAAGTAATGAATTCTAAATTACATTTTCAATTACTCGTGACTAAAATTATCTTGAATTTTTTAAAAAATGGGTTTTTCCTCTGGAAAGATTCATTGCTTTCTCAGTGTTGTTGTGGTAGAACTCTAGATTAGGGTAACTTGATTTTTAAATGTCAAATATAATTTACTGTTAGAAACATAAAGGGTATGCCTGTATTCTGAAGGAGAAAAAAGTCACTTCAGCATCATTTAATAGTGATGTGTATTTAAAATCAGCTTTTTACCAGCTGGATAAAGTCTGGCAGAACCAAGGAAGTTTTTACATCCAAAGGAAGTTTTTAGGTACCCACTTTTGTATGGATGGATCTAGAATGTGTCTGAATAGAAGAATCTATTCAGTTTGGTCACAGATCTCCTGGAAAGAAAAGATTCAATAATTTAGAACTTTCCAATGAATGGCTTTAGAAAGGTGAGGGTGGCCTGTTGGTCACGGACACCTGGGCTGATGCTGTGTCTGAGGGGATGGATTTAAATGTTCTGAGGCTCCAATAAAACAGCACCCCTGAGAGGAAGGGAAGGAGGAACAGAGGGGAAGGAACTGAAACAGGAATTTAAATTTATTGAAGAACTTGTAGGGAGCGTGTTTGAGGACTATATTGTAGGTATTACTTGGTGTGAGTCGGAGTTATTCAAAGTTTTCATTAACAGTCTTCAAACAAAGAACTTTATCTGCTCTGCTGAGATGAGAAAAGGCTTCCAGTGAAAGGAAGTTCCATTATTTTTCCCTCATCATCTGCAGAAATGTGTTCTGTGAACATTGAGCTCAGCCTTTGCTCTTGGAGTAGGTGTCCAAGGAAAGGACACCTCCTTTTTTTCCTAGAAAGTTAAAATAGGAGAGCGGTCATTTTAATTAAAATATTCAAGATGTGAGGGGTTTTTTGGACCAGTCTAACATAAAAGTTGTAGGGAACATTAATCTAAAGGGAAATTTGGGGGTGTGGTTCATCTAAAACCACAACAGCATTGTTGCTGGCATCATTTGTCACTCTCACTTCTGTTCACTGCATGGGGACAGCAATGGCATCGATGGCACAAGTGCCAGCATGTGTCACTCCTCCTGTGCCAGCTCTGGCATTTCAAACTGGGCTGGGGAGGGGGGCAGCCCCAGGGGGCTCTGAGGGGGCTGTGACCCCTCGGAGGTGACAATGTGACCCATCAGAGGTGACAGTGAGGGGGTCATGACCCCTCAGAGGTGACAATGATGGGGCTGTGACCCCTCTAAGGTGACAATGTGTCCCCTCAGAGGTGGCACTGAGGTGGCTGTGTCCCCTCAATGAGGTGTGACACTGAGGTGGCACTGAGGTGGCTGTGACCCTCAGAGGTGATAGTAAGGGATCTGTGACCCCTCAAAGGTGTCATTGTGACCCATCAGAGGTGACAATAAGGTGGCTGTGTCCCCTCAGAGGTGGCACTGAGGTGGCTGTGACCCCTCAGAGGTAACAATGAGAGGTCTATGACCCCTCAGAGGTAACAATGATGGGGCTGTGACCCCTCCGAGGTGACAATGTGACCCCTCAGACTGTGAATCCTCAGAGGTGGCACTGAGGCAGCTGTGACCCTCAGAGGTGACAATGTGACCCCTCAGAGGTGGCAGCGCCACCAGTGCTTTGTCCAGGGGAGGTTGTGCCCGTGCCCCTCGCGTGGGCAGAGCACCAGAACGGATTTCCTGCTCGTTTTCCAGCCCTTTTGCTGTGAGCTGGCAGCAGTTTGAGGTCCAAGCCTCTCTTTTATGGTGAGGTGGCTCCTCCAAAGCCTTCTCCAAACTGACAAAGCAGAATGAGAAGATTGAGGTGGGGAGGGCTTGGAAGGCAAAGGAAAGTTAATTACTTCCTGCAAATCCCAGGTTCCTCCTTTGCCACTGAAGAGATTCAGCACTTTTCACAGCACCTTTTAAGTTTTATGTTGAAAATAGCAAAGAAATGGATTTTATGGGTAAAATGGCATCTTTGGGGAGCCCAGAAGTGGTATAAAGTTAGCATGAAGGACAACTCATTCACCTTTAGCTCAGTGTGCATTCTGCAGCCCACTTAATGTGAGCTCTGTGTGCAAGTGCAGAACTGTTCTGACACAGAGCAGAAAATGCCAGGGATTAAACAATTTGTGTAAATGTGAGGGAAATGGCAGAGAAATGGATGTGTGGTGGGAAGAGATGAGAATCCTGACTCCATGTTTCAGAAGGCTGATATATTATATTATATTATATTATATTATATTATATTATATTATATTATATTATATTATATTATATTATATTATATTATATTATATTATATTATATTATATTATATTATATTATATTATATTATATTATATTATATTATATTTATATTATATAGATATTTTATTATATTATCTTTATTATATTTATTATATTATATTAATTTTATTATATGGAAATTATATACTAAAACTATACTAAAGAAAGAGAAAGGAGACATCAGAAGGCTAGAAAGGAATGACAATAAAATCTCATGACTGACCAGTGTCCTGATACAGCTGGACTGGGACTGGTCATTAATTAAAAACAACCACATGAGACCAATCAAAGATGTGCCTGTTGCTAAACCATCTCCAGAGCACATTCCAGAGCCATCAGATAGTTATTGTTTACATTTCTTTTCTGAGGCTTCTGAGCTTCCCAGGAGAAAAATCCTGGCAAAAGGATTTTCATGGAATGTGTCAGTGACATGGATGGGACCCTTGGGCAGGGCAGAGGGGTCCTGCTGAAGCCACGGCTGCATGTGGCTGAGACACCTGGTGACAGGGCAGAAATGCTGCAGGAGTCAGAGTGGCAAAGGGAAAAAGGGAAATGCTGTTCCTGTCCTTGATCTTCACCCATCATTTCTGCACATGGAAAGATCTCCAAAATCTTTTCTCAATTGCTGTACAGGCAAGTCAAGGCAAACAGCATCAAATCAAGCTGTGCTTTGTAAAAGTTTCTTGGTATTCCACAGTTACAGGTTTTAAGATTTTTATGAAAGGCAAAAATTTGAGATTGTGGTGTGGTTTTTGTTGAAGGATTTATCATGTCTTAGCCCTTCCAGGCTGGCAGCTGGGCTGAGGGAAGGTTTCTCAGCTGCTTTGGTCTCCTCCCATGAGACATAACCGGCAGGACACATTCCCACCCCTCCTGCTTCCATGGGATGGGAATGCCTGGGATGCTCAGGCTAAAACAAACAGATCTCCCATCAGCAAGAGTGGTTTTTTCAGGGGTCAGATTAGCAGCAACCTCTAAATCCTGTTTCCAGTTTCTACAACTATAAATTTTTGGGAATTTGAGAGAAGCACTTGCCAGGATTTTTGTTGCAGTCAGAATTCCCTGGAGCTGCCTTTGGAGCTCACTTTGGCTCCCAGGTGTTCTGGTGTAATCTCTTACTCAGGGCTCACAGAATTGCTGCCCTGGTTTGTGGTTTGATGGTGATTGCAGTGAGGAGAGGCAATGTCCCGCCCATTGCAGAGGTAGTTTAACTGGTTTGAGGTATAAATGTCAGCAAACAGCACCGAGGATAAAGGATGAGCAGTCAGGGTGGAAGGTTCTTCCCCCAGAGGGGGTCAGGCACAGGAGGAGGCTCCAGGGGATGGACACAGCCCCAAATCTGAGCTCCCAGAGCACCTGGGCCAGGGCTAGGGTTAGTGCTCAGTGATCCTGTCAGTGCAGTTTTAGTGCTCAGCGATCCTGCAAGGAGCAGGGAGTCACATTTGGGGATCCTTGGTGGTCCCTTCCAACTGGAAATATTGTATGATTCTGTATATGAATGGATTGTCATTGGCTCGTTCTTGGTTTTACACTGTTCCTGCTGCCAGAGACAGCTCTGGGAGGAAAAAAAAAAAAAAAAAAAAAAAAAAAAAAATCAATGCACAGGCTGTAGAGCTTCTGCATCCCCATTTTTCACACCGCTGTTAGTTCTAATGTTACTTCCCTGCAGACATGCCCCAAAAGCTAAAAATTTACCTAAAAATCATTTACTGCATATCATTTTTACTCGGCTGAAATGAGTTGCTCTGTGAAATTGCACAAAGCACATTATTTGAATGCATGATTTTGGCCTGGTGGCCCTGGGTGAATAGATGCCTTGATCTGGAGAGCAGTGTTGTCTCAGAGTGAGCAGCAGTGTTTCCACAAGGTCACTGGGTTAAAATCCTTCCATGTGTTTTCCCATTCCAGGCCTTTTTGGAGGAGTGCTTGAGGGGTTCAGTTTGTCTGTTTGATCAAAGCACTGGGTTTAAGCTCTGCAGATTTTAATGAAGGCCCCTTTTACCTTCTGAACCTTTTACTGCACATACCGAGTCAGTTTTTTGCTCTGTGTTTTCTTAAAAATTAGTTACTGCTCCTTAGGAAATGCTTAAATGGATATTCTGCATGATGTTTTCCTTATATATGTAAAATCATTTTATTTTGTCTGAATTATTATCTCAGTTTACTTTGTAATTCCTAAGGGTTATCAGATGATCATTAAATCTTGATTTTCTGTCAGGAAGAATTAATAATCTTGACTTCTGAATGAATTTAGAAGCAATAGGGGATTGGAGTCAAATATTTGAATACCATTTCAGTGTTAAATCAGTTATTCATATTTCAACTTAGGCTTACTGGTAGATAAAAAATAAATTCAATTCATAAATCCTCCTTTGCATTTGAATATTTATTTTTTTTACCCCCACAGCTGGGTGAGGATTGCTGCTGGAGTGTTTAGAACATATTTTCATATACATTCCAGCACAGAATTTACGTAGCTGTGTGCATGCATCATATGATGCTGTATTAAAAATCAGCTGTGTGGAGGAAAGTAAGAGTTGATTTCTGGATGAATTGGTCGATTTAAGATAAGGAGAGCTCAAGATGAAGGTAAGACTTTGATATTGTGGCACTGCCTGACCAGGAACTGCCCCTTGAGAGCTGGTTATTCTCTTTTGTGATTACTTTCAATGGCTGTGTGTCATTAATTACTTATTGCTTCACTCCTCAATCCCGGGGAGCTCTGAAAGGAACACAGTGAAGCTGCCAACGTTTCAGAGGTGTTTGTGGGCTGTTGCTGCTTTGTGGATTTCTGGGTTGAGCCACCTTGTCCCACAGCTTTTCTGGTGGCCAGGGCTGGCTCTGGAGGACACAGAACATTGCCCATCCCATGGTCTGGTCTGCATGGACCAGCACAGGAGTCTCCTCATCCTCTGCTTCCTTCAGCCTGGTTTTTATTTAACTGACGTGTGCTGCTGCACATCACTTCATGGCTTCTCTGACACTCTAGGAGAACATTTTCCTCAGCTCTGCTATTCCCAATTAATTAATTTCTCTGCCTAGTTTTTCCTGCTGTGACAGATTTCTGATCAGCTCCTCTAAATGCCATGGATTTCTCCCAGATATATTTGTGTACATCTATGCACCCATCAGCAGTGGACATATATTCCACATATTATGGATGTGTTTATGGCTTTAGGCTTGGAGTCTTTACAGTATTTTGAACCCATATGTCATCCCGTCTGTCCTTTGAAAATAAATCACATTTCTTGCCTGTATTTTGTTCTTCCTTCTGTGTTTATCCTGAGCTTGAGGACACAATATTCAGCTCTCAGTGAATTTCTGAATCTAAATCGTGTTTTAGCTTCTGTAGTCCAGCTTCAAAGAGCCACGAACTGAAAGCAAAGATGTGTTGTGAATTCAGTCTGAATAAGTATTTTAAATTCCAAATCTAATAACATTCATTAATTCATTCATTAAGTGGCAATGAATCCTTTTGTGGATAGCAAAAAGGTTTACTTAGGAGCTACAGGAAAATATTTAGTCAGAAAGTCAAAATCAGTCTGGTTTGCTATCATGAAAGTTAGTTTTTCTTATTCTGTTTTCCTGTTGATTATACAAAGTTTTTCTATAAAAATTAATGTTTATACTTTCTAGAATAAGAGCTGTTTTTAATAATGCTTGGCTGATTTATAGGCTTTTTTCCCATTTTACCTCTAAGGCAAAGATCTACCTGAACAAAGGCTTCCTTGGCAGGTGCAGTTTTCAGTGGTGGCTGAAAGTCATTCCACAGCTCAAGCAAAAATATGATCAGGCCAATTTATACCAACCACTTTATTCTTGCCTTGAAGTTGCCCTGTAATTAATTTTGTTTCCAATTTTAGCACATGTCATAAAAAGCAAAGCTGAAGTTGCTTGTGCTTCATGTTTCAGACCACGCACGCTTGAGAGACACCTGTCAATCTCCAGTCCCTGCAGATCCCATCTTTGCTATAATAAGGCCACAAAAAGTAACAAAACAACACCCAAAAAGCCTCCACATCACGAAGCAGTCTGATGGGCTTTTTTTTCCCTTTGGTTTCTTTTAACTTCTGAATTTCCTTCTGTTTTCCATGCTGACTTTTCTCAGTTACACGTTGTTTTCCTCTCTTACACACATTCACAAATCAGTGACATCTCAAGAATTTGTCAAAACTCGCTGCTTTTCTTGGAATGTCCTTGGTTACAGATTCTGTCAGCCTTGTGGTGGAGCCCATCAGCAATCTAATTAATAAATGAAGCAAGGAGAACTAAGTTTTCCCAGTCTTCCTCTTGCTTTCCCCCTTCTTCACCACCCTTGCCCAGCTCCCTCTCTGGGTGAATGCTGAAGATGATCCTGAGAGCTGATTTAGGATTCTGGAAACCTAAATCATTCCCTGATCATGGCTGCTGTAGGTGTGAAAATATTATTAATAATGTTTCACATCTATTAAATTCTAGATATTGCTGGTAGTTTTGGGAATCCTGGTTCTGCCACATCTTCTGAGTCCTCAGAGAGGGGTGAAGATCCCCTCTCTAAAACTTTGGTTCATTTTTTCAGTGTGTGCTGTAGCCCGTGGGCATATGTTAACTATTTTAAGAATGAAGCCAAATAATAGATGTTAATTTATTTTAATTTTGTACAGTTATTTATGAAGAAGTCTCACTGAAGAGTTCTGGCTTAAGCTTTGAACAGATTAGAAATGATAAATTGGCAAAAAAAAAAAAGCCCTTTCCTTTTTGAAAAATATCACTGGAACAGGAGCCTTGGCATTTCGAGCTGCTGAGAGTGTGGATGTAAATACTAATGACAAGCCCAAAATAACAAATGTTAATAGTTATTATTTCTGAATGCCTCCATGTGCTTGCCAAGAGCTGGTGAGCTGATGGGGTGTGAGGAATGTTTGAAAGAGCTTTGGGATTCATCTCCTGCAGGGCTGTCCAGCTCCTGGGCACCCCATTCCTTGGGTAGAATAAGGTTTTTTATAAATTAAAGCTGCAGGTTTGGGCTGCTGGCTCTTGTTTTACCTCCTGGCTATGCCCAAGAATGTTTGACTCAGGTTTTGTGATTTTTGTGGTTTTTGTTGTTGGGTCCTTTCCCAGCCCTTGTCTTCACAAGAGCAGTCATCTGTCTGCAGCTCACCTGAAAGAAAAAGCAGGACAAAACATCTTCATAGACTGAGTTTTCTTCCTTTCTTCCTTTCTTCCTTTCTTCCAGAGCCTGTATGACCTGAATTCATTTGAGGATTTTGTATCAAAAGTAGATTTTGCAAAGGCAGGGGATTGGAGACAGAAGAATCGGTGATTTTAGTGAATTATCTGAATTTGGGCAATATTAGCATCATAGATTAAATATCAATTCTGTAGGATAAGAATTAATGTCTGCTTCCATCAGCTGTCAATTACAAGCAGGGAGCTTTTGAATTGCATAAAGGCAGGCTGGATGACAAAGCCATTTTCAGGGAGGAGGAAGGAAAGACAGCTTGACTTGGGGCTGAACTACAAGGATCAGACCCAGCACACCCAGGGCTAAGTGCTCTGCTTAAATGCTGACTCTGTGTTTGACCTGGGATTTTTTAAAGATACTTAGTGAGATTTTCAGCACCACTGAGATGAACAGGAAATAATTCTGCCAGACATCTTTCACTGGGAGAGAGGGAGGGGTGGAAAACCTCTTGCTCTTACCCATTCTCACGTGCTACAGTGGAAATAGGGGTGGAAATAACATCGCTGCTTCCTGTGGGGGACTGGCTTTGGGAATTTTGGGGTGATGCAGAGATCATGCTGCTTTGCTGGAATAATTTAGACAAGATTTGAGCTTTTGGAAGGATTCCTGCTTGTTCAGAACAGCTTCTCTGCCCCTCTCAGCACTGGCACCTCCCCTCCATCCAGCACCACGCTCAGTCTGGTTCTCCATTTATTCCTCCATAAATTCCCCTTTCTTTCCTGCAGTGGCTGGATTGTTGTAAAACAGCTTGGGGAAAATCAGATTGTACCTGTGGATTTAGCTGCTCTGTAAGTTAACTGATGTTTTATTTACAAAAATAAGAGTGCTCTGCATTTCTTGCAGGCTTCCAAACGTATTATTGGGACTTGGTGGGTGTAAATTATTTTTCTCAGTGCCAAATTGGTGTGAAGACACTCCCTTTCTTATTTTTTCTTTTTTAGAAAGCTGATGGGTTGTTGGTGACACAATTTAATATGCAAAGCAGTTTTCTCTCTGTCATGGATCTCACCAGATAGCTCTTGGCAAAGTGCAGTTAGGATAAACCTGTTAAATATCCTCACTCACACAAAAATCATGAACTCCTCATGGTTACCATTGCCTTGCTTTGTTTTTTGCAAGGATTCTGAAACTTTATATCACATTTCCTTATTACTCCCTAAAGAGGGGACACTGAGCAGCAGATTAAACCTTTTGTACTTCATCTTGTGTGGCAGAAATAAATCACTGGAAGTGAAATTATTTGAAAAAATCATTTTATTACAAGCAAACTCAGCAGAAACTGAGTGTTTCAGGGGTGTACAAAGTCAAAATAATCTGTAAATATACATAGATAGTTCACAATAAAATACTGCAGTGTGCTGTTAATGCCTTATTAAAGTTGAGAGGTCTGGTGGTAGCAAATGAGAATGGAATTAATGTTGTCAGCAGCACAAAATACTCCCCTGATCCCCCTGCCTTGTCTGCAGGGGATGGCCCTGGACAAGGAACACCAAGGAAAAGTGGAAATGATGGCAGTGCTTAAAAACCTTCATGGGGAAGAATTAATACCTTGTGTAATCATGTATTTTCAGAAAATTTAGAATGTGCTGGAGCCATATTGCCCCGTATAATTACCCTAAACCTGACTTCTGTGTTTGAAAAATGCTTTGGGGAAAGTGTTGAAAATGGTTCAATATTACATTTCATTGCTTCTTAAAGGAAAAAGGTTTTGGTTCTTCATTTAGTCAGTCTATCAGAACTTCAATTAATACTAATTTTATTGGGTTTTGAGAACATTTTTAGACCTTTATCTTTCTACTCAGATTTCAGATGGCAGAGATTTTTTACATGCTCTGAGTTTAAAATGCTAACATTTACTAGATTTAGTAGTGTCTTAAGTGTTGTCTTTAAACTGCAGACCCATAATTGTTTTCAGCTGCTAATCCAAGTCCAAAGACCCATATGAGACCAGAAATAGAGTGAGATCCATTTTCACTGAGTTATTGCAAAGCTTCTGAATTTCCAGACATCATACAAGCAGTCAAAGGAAAGTTAGAAATCCTGGGTATCAGCTGTTTATCATTTTCCAGTTAAACTTTGCCTGTCAAAAGGCACAAGTTGGTGTTCCTCTAAAATATACATTTATGTACATATATATAAACTTTCTTTAAATTACCCAGCGTGTTTTTATTTAACTTTTGGAGGGTCCCTCCTGTGCCCAGGTTTGCTCATGTGGGTGAGAATGCAGCAGAAAAGGGATGGTGTTTTAAAGAGGGGAGGCTCACAGATCTTCCAGCCTGATGCAGATTTTTTGAAGGCACCCTGCTGGACTTTTCCTGTTCAGACTCTTGACTCATTCCCTATTTTAAGGATCTGCCGTGCCCTGAAGGTGTTGTGACATTTTCTAATCCTTCCTGCTGGACTTTGCAGATATTGAAGCTCTCTCATGCTGGGCTGGACTTGAAGTGCACGAGGCTTGGGTTTGAATAAGAACTCAAAACAAACCAAATAATCAAATTGCAGTTAGCACTTTGACTCTTTTTTTGGCATTCCAAGAGTATTTAACAGTGTTCTTATAAAAAAATTAAAAGGCATCTGAAAATACTTTGCATAGTTAAGAGTATTTATCTTCCTTGGATTTTTCCCTTCTGGAGTGAGATATCATTTCCAGCCCTCTGCAAGCATGCTGGTTTATGAAATAGTTATTTGCCTTAAACTGAGTCAGTAGAACTCTTGGAATATAAGTAGCCAGATTTGCATCGTTTATGGAGGAAAAAAATCTCTGTAACAAACTTTGTAGTAAACCTTTTGAAAATATTTCATCTACAGTTTGCTTTGCTGCTGCTGCTGAGTAGGAAATTCCAAAATCACAGCTGTGAATTTCATAGAATTAAAACCACCCCATATTTTAAAAAGTCCCCATCCTCACAGAAAAGTCCCTGGAGATGGCTTTCTGTATCCAAAGCCTAAAAAATTGCAAGTCAAGTTGTTTAGCTGAAATACAAGCTCTCTTTTATTTACTATTTCAGCTTTTTGCTATTTTCTATTGGAATATTAGGTTGGAAAATTGGAGGAGTTTGCTGATCTCTTTTTAGGTTTTTTTCCCAGTCATGATAAACAGCTGATGAAGCACTTTTAAGAGCACCATAAATGTCTTTTTTTTCCTCTTCCCTGTAAATTTATATAATTGTTTCCTTGAGTATCCAGTGCAAAAGAAATACTTGGGCAGCAGCAGGAGTTATCATCAAAGAGCAGCCAAGTCTCAGCCCTGTTTTACAGAAAACCCTGTCTAGAACATCTCTTTAAAGAGGATACAAACAAAAAAGGTAACAAGTCCTTTGATCAGAGGTTTAATTCACAAAATGGGCTTTGCTGGTGCACAATGGACAAGCTGCTCTTGGTTTGCACTGGTTTGCATTACAAGCAATCAGAACCCCCTGGACTGGGAGCTCTGAGGAAGCTCAGGATAGGGGTGGGTGGTGGATAAAATAAAAGGCCAGTGAGTCACAAAGAGGTGTGAACTGTTAGCACTCTGCCTTTGTTATTTCTGAAGATGAAACCAGTCCAAGCGTGAAAAAATATTCCCTGGGATGAAATAGAAGGAGCTTGTAGTGAAAAGTGTTTATATACAGCAAAACATCATTCTAAAGGACATTACCAGCTTTGGGCAAAAAAACCAGCTGATGGATTAATGTGATTTTAGTGGCACTAAGGATGTACTTTCCTAAACATTTTATCCAGCAGCAAAATTTGTGTAAGTTCCTACTCTCTCCCAGCCCAGAGAGAAACTCCTGACTGTTTTCTTTCACCCGAATTCAGAATTTCCTTGTCTATATGGTAAAATCACTTTTGGAGTGGTGCTGCTAATGAGATCTCTAAATGGGAACAAAACTGGAAATAGCAATAATGCTTGTTTTGTGGCTCAAATGATTATTTTCAATTCTAAGGGCACTGAAGAGGCGGTGGGGGACCCTGAAGTCTCCTCCATGTGAGAGTGGGAAGCTCAGCCAGCAGTGCTCACCCTGGTTGGCCAGGGGGGCTCCCCGTGCCCAGGACAGGCTGGAGGCAGGGTTTGTCCCAGATTGCTCATTTGGTGCCCGCTCACCAGGGACTGCTCTGAGCCTGCTCTGAGCCTGTTCTGAGCCTGTTCTGAGCCTGTTCTGAGCCTGTTCTGCTGCCCCAGACACAGCCAAGCTCCCCTCGCCTCATCCTTCAGTCCCACTTCAGCCTGGAAGAGGATGAAGAACAATTTAAATCCCAAACCCCTCCTGGGCGGGAGGTGTCGGTGCTGCCTCCCCTGCAGCCCCAGAGAATGTGAATATATTTATTCACTCTTTACATCCCCGCCTGTTGGGGGAGCTGAAGGAGGGGCCTGGTTTAGTCCTTCTGCATCTGGAGAGAAAAAACCTGAGTGAAGTTGGAGCAGCACGTAAAATAACCCTCCTCAGGTACAAGTGTTGATCAACAGAAACAATTTTTGAGCTATTTAGGCACACCTTGTTGCCCTGTCCCAGCATTAACTGCTTCTATATTTTTATTCTTTATATGAACAGAAAGGGTCAAATTCTGCTTTATGTGAGCATGGGGTTGTCACACTGAATCATAATGGAGTTGTCCGTGCTCAGCCAAGAAAGAAATTAGACTCCTAAGTTCTTAAAAGTTATTATATTTTACCTCAGAGCCTGCCATGTGTAGTCTAAATTACTTTCTTGTATGAATTATTTTAATAAGCAACAGTTTCACATTCACATAACCTGCACATGCAAATAATAGAGATTAAAAGTCACTTTCAGGATGGAGTTATTCTCACTTGGGGGTGCAGAGAGGTGTCAGGTGGTGGTGAGATCATCCTGCCAGGCTGGAACAGGAGCTTTTCTTTCCTGTCCTGTGGTAAAATGCAGATGGGCACAGAAAGCCATGGCCTGTGCCAGCCATACAGGAGTGATGTAGTTTTAAGTTTTCTCATAGCATATTCAATTCCATTTAAATATTGCAAAATGCTGAATTGTAAATGTTAACCTAGCCATGAATAAAAAATGCTGATATTTTATTTAATCAAAAAAATAATTATGGATATTCTGCCTTTATTGTATTATTTAAAATATTTCGTTTTACTTGTAGCCTACAAGTTCTTGCAGGGTGGGTTTTATATATAGATATTTATATAGTGAGAGAATATTCTTCTGATGCATAAAAAATACAGAAGACTGACTTTTGCAGGCTACAGGAAATGTTGCCATTGTCTGGGTATGGAGAAAAATCAGTTTACATTTACCAGTAGGAAATACTTATTTTCAGGAGTGTTACCCAACTCCTGGTCTGAAAGAATTTCCCTTTTCTCGCTGTCTTTGAGTTCATTGCTGTCATGCTGAGCGCAGAGCACAAAGCAGCTGTGCAGGAGATGTGGCTGCAGGGCTGGAGCTGCTGCAGAGGAGCTGCAGGGCAGGTGGGGCAATCCTGGAGGGGCTGCCTGGAGCAGAGGCTGGGCAGAGTTAAAGGATAAAGCAGGGATTTATTAAAAGGCCTCAATGGATGCACCTCGGGCAGTGCAAGAGCCCAGCCAGGGCTCTGCCCAAGATGGATGAAGGTCATGAGTTTTCCCACTTTTATAAGTTTTGGTCCATTTCCATATTGGGGTTCATTGTCCAGGTACAGCTCCAGGTTCTGCAGTCCCACCCTCCCTGTTTGCTCTCCCCATTCCCTGCTGTTTGCACTTTTTGGGCTGAAGCTGCAGTGGTGTCCTTGGTTCTGGGCTGGAAAAGGATTGTTCTGTGTGCCTGAGCTGTGAGGAGAGCTGCTGGCACTGTGTGTGGAGTTCAGAGTTACAAACCAGTGCAGTGCAGAGGCTGGGAAATATGGGAGATAAAATGAAGGCATCACTCCCAGCCTGGAACCTGCCCTTGATGCCTGGAGTGGCTGCCTGGAACAGAGGCCAGACAAGGCTAGGAGAATAAAGTAATTTTATTTTTAATTACTTAATTAATTATTTATTTTAAAGAAAGTAATTTTAAGTAATTATTTCTTTTAAAGAAATAACTTTATTTCTTTAGGGGCAGGGGCAGTGGGATGAGGGATAGGAACTCCAGGGCTCACAGGGAGCCCTGGGTGCCAGCCCAGTTCCTCTAAGGACAGGGGCAATGGGATGAAGGATGGAAACTCTGGGACCCCCTGTGCACTTCACATCCAGAACCTATCACTGTCTGTATTCCTTGCCCTTTGTTGTGACCTCCTGGTCACCTCACCTCCAATGCAAGTACAAATTGTAGGAGTGGAGGTGTTCATGGGGGAGCTGGGAATAGGACATTTTAAATTTCATTGTTGATGAAGAGTAGAGCGGATTAGCACCAGACAGATCTGTTTAAAATGTGAATACGTGGTTTTTGCAGTGTCACAGGCTTCTCCTTGGCAGAGAAATAGTAGGGACAGTTAAAACAGGGAAACACGGCTTTCACATCAGCAAATCTGTCCTCTCTGACATGAAGTGGTTTTTGAGTAGAGGCTCTACTTTTACTTTTGGACAACTACTAAAAGTGTGTGAGTAGTCATGAAAGAAGAATCACAATCTCTGTGTTTTGAGATTTGGATTCTTTCAGTACTCGAAGCAGACAGTTAATTTACTCTCTGAAACTTGCTTTACCCTTCTGATTCATCAGCTAAATGTTTTCACTATGCAGGAGAGGTTACAAATGAGAAGCTCAAGGGAAAAAATACCAGAATAAATGTATTTTTATTGCCAAGGATCCCTCTCTCTTTTTCTTTGTTACTGTTACTTAGCCCTGACCTTGCCGGATGTGACACATTCGATTCTCACGCGTTTTATTCTTTTCTTGGAGTTGTTTTCTGAAGTACTTTCATTTGTCTCATTTGGCTTCAAACAAATCCTACATTCATGTCCTAAATGTTTCACTAGTCAGAATAATTAAGTTGATCAGGTCTGGGAGCATTGGAAGGAAAATAATAGGGTCACTGAAGCATGCAGGCTCTGATGGGAACCTGAGTTCATTCAGATATCAAATCTAATAATTCCTTTACACCTGTACACACAATCCCAGTGAGCGAGGTCACATCGATGGTTTAGTGCTCTCAGGACTGTTTCCAGGGAATATCAGTTCTGTTTTTAAAACTCTAAGTTGTTTTGACTTTTTTCAACTTTGTTCTTGTTTTTAGGCATCAGTTGTAGCTTAGCTGATTGCTCATCTTTATGCACAGGGAAATATTTTCACGTGACAATCTCTTATTAAAAGTAGAATGTGATTAATGTATTGCAAAGCAGATTTAATAGCAATCAGAAAAGTAAGAAGACTATGATCTGAGTTTCACTGCTATCAAACAATTTATTAGCCAATTTAAATGCACTGTATACAATTTACCAGTATTCAAAGGCTGAAACTGAGTCTGCAGGTGATTATGTGTACAGCACAGCAGAAGGATTCTGGGGATATTCACAGCCATGATTGCTCCTTGAAAAAGGCAATTTCAGAAGAATGAGGTAAAAATCAGTATTACTTTGTGAGATTTTATGGGAAATGAAGCAATAATTATAACTCCTCAGTCTGACTAAATTCTGTGATAAATCTCCATGAATGCCAGCAGTACAGGCTGTCACAAAAATTCGAGAAAATTTTATCACAATCAAGAATAAAAAAATACTGCCTAGGAAAATGACAGCTATTCATAGCAGGTTTCAGTAAATTCCAGCCTCAAATGCTGGTCACAGTGCTGCTTGTTATTGGAGGGATTTGAACTGATGCAATCGTTCCTCTTCATCTTCTTTTTATTTTCCCACCTTTATAAGTTTACCTCTCAGCTGAGAATTCCAACTGAAAAAGAAATGGAAAATGGCTGTATATGTGCCTGCATTGTGCTGACACGAAGGCCTATTTTCCTCTGTAATTTTAAAGGCCAATTACCCTTGGAGGAAAGGAGGAAAATAGATTGATTTGTCTTGTAACCCCTGAGGCAGGCATGTGTTGTCTCCTGCTAAGGCTTTTCCAGTGCAACTCTTGTGGAAGAGCTTTCACTGCACATCCCAAGCGGTGCTATTAACAAAGAAAGCAAAGGCAAATTAAAATATTGAACAGATCATTTAAAGGTTTAAGGAATCTTATCTTACTGGGCCAGTTCTTTCTTTGTTTTTCGGGTGGTTTGGAAATCTTAAGGCCGGGAGTAAGCAATAGTGAAATTTCCTTTTAACTGATTACTTGAAAATAGGGTTTACAAATCCATTTGTCATCCTACAAATACTGAACTTCAGCTCTAAATAGGGTAAGTATTTATTTCTTTATTGGAATTATGATACAGACGGCCGATCTCCTCACTCTGGGCTGCAGCAGTGTGACTTTCATTGTGCTGCCACGCTGGATTGGCCGTGGTCACAGCTGGATTGAGCTGAGCTGGTAAATGTCATCACACATGCCATTTAGCATTAAAACTTCCCACATTATTCCCTTTTAAAGCATTTTTGTGTCTAACACACAGGACACAAATAAATGGGTTTTCTACTGATGTTCTGCATTTTCCTTGGACTCAAAGGCCACAATTAACAGTGCCCAGCAAGCTGGGTCTGAGTGGCAGCACAGAGATTAGACGTGGCTTTGTTCCCTTTTAATCTGAGTAAAACTCTTTTGTGGCAGGGCTTAAATTCTTTAACTCTCTGTATTTTAGACCTGCTTCTGTGCCACAGCGCTGCTGGGTATTAACAAATTTATTTAGCAAGTTAAAGAGGATCCAAACAGGCTCATATCTGCTCCATGAGAAATTGTTCACACAGGATCGTCTGGAAACCTTCGAATGAAGGTGCTGTGTGTTACCTAAATGACTTCACAGCTTTGAAGGCAGTATTTCTGAACAGAACACGACACTCCTGACTCCTGCAGATAACTCAGGAGATGTGTTCCTGCTTTTTTCCTGAGGAGGAACCATTCAGCCTTCAGAGACATCCTTTTAAGTGCTGCAGCTCTCCTTAGTGCTTTTCCTTCCTCCTTATTTCTTCTTAAACCTTTTCTTCCCCCTCAATGCCTCACAGATCAATGGATTTGTAAATATCCCAGTAACCAGGAACACATTTTTAACAAATGATGTCTTTATAATTAATGTGTTCAGCTGTGCTATCTTGATTTGGAGGCTTAAAAAAAAAAAAAAACAACAACAAAAAAGCAAACACCAAAAACATTTTGCTTTATTTTTGGCCTAAGGGTAAGTTTCTGTTTCTCGATCATAACATTTATAAACCCAGGTTATCACTCAGCTTTCACATGAAAGTCTTGACCTACACCAAAATAAACCAGGATTTATAGAATTTGACCTTACAGCTGCAGGGTTTGCTTGAAATCTCGATGTTTTCTTTGAAACTGATGCTAAAGTAACCTTTTTAGCTGGCATTTAACTTTGATTGTCAAGAATTTGAGATTCTGTTTAGCAAAAAAACCCCAAAAAGCTGGGAACAGGGATGTTGGATCACTTGGTTTGTTCTCATTTTTGGTTACAGAAATACCAGCTCCCTGTGAATGTCAGATGCCCTGCTGGGATGGTATAATGGGCCAGGGTCAGATTTTGCCAGACATGTTTGGGTTAAAATAAGAGTGGTTTAAATACTTAATGATTAACAGAAAACACATTAACTGTACAGTGTCCCTTAACCCAGCTAGAAAAGTGTTTTATTTGCTTGTTTCATCTGCTGGCAATAAGGATCTTTTGAAAAGAGCTCTTTCAGCCCTTTCTCTGCAGTGTTATTTCGGCTGTATTTCTCCCATAACTGATTTTTACCTTATTGCTATTTTTTTTCTCTATAGGCCATACATTCTGAAAGATCAATTTGAAATCAAATCTCACAGAGATGGACTGAATCTTAACAGAATTGAGGTTAGGAGAGCCATTTTCTCTCAAAAAGGGTTTTGCTCCAGACAGCAACAGCAGTTTTGATGCTCTTAATTTCCTTCCCTGGCCCTTTTCTCAGTTGGGATCTGCAATAATGTCAGAGGGACAGGCCAGGCAGTACCACAGGCAGTGTTCAGCTGCTAAAGGGTGCTGGGTGGGGATGGAGTTCCCTGCTGGTTTACTCTGGGTCAATTCTGCTCCTGCCTGAGGTTCTACCAATTCCATTTTCCAAAACAAATGTACCTTTCATTGTGGGATGCTAAAGGTGATGTTGGTGCCTGCAGTCCGTGAAGGAAAATAAGAATAATAAAATAAAAGCAACAATAATAAAATTAAAACTAAAAATATTATTAATAGTTTTTTTTTTTTTTTAACTTGGGTTGTTCCTTCAAGCAGTTGGAAATGTGCTGTTACAGCAAATAATGATTTGGCCTCAGTTTGCTCTGTGTGTGGGTAGCTCCAGGAGAAAACTGGAGGGTACCCAGGCTCAAGTGAATTGAATTTGACCTAACTTGTCACAATTTTAATCAGTGACACTAGGAAATATTTGGTGATCCTGATCAGAAAGAAGTGATACTTGTAAAACAAAGTTCAGGTTTTCACCTTTTCCTATAGAGCAAATGCCAGTTATTGCAGATGAGGTGTTTGATCCTTGGAATCCATCTGCTGTGGCACTTGATCCATTTAAAACCTACTAAAATGAATCCTTTCCTCATTCTGTCATCATTCCCCACCTGCAGGAAATTGTCTTGCTGTTTTCCCTGTTTCACTGCTGCAGTGCTTGGGACTGCAGGAGTATTTTTCCTTTGGTTGCTCATGAAAACAAGATGTGTTTCAGTAGGATTTCCTAGTGAACAAGATTTTACATGAATGAAGAAATAAATGTTTGATGTAAAGGCTTTCATTGATTCCCAAAGGCATGGGCCATACAAATTCCCTTACAGCACGCAGTTCTGTCTCTTTTGCATAGTCAAAACTATTTCAAAAAGATGAAATTTTAAATATTTTATTAACTGCTGAGAGTTCTACCTTCTTGCTGTGATCATTTTCAAGGCAAGTCAAACCAGGACCTCCTTTCTCTGAGCATGGAACAGTTTTTATTATTATTGTCAGCTGTGGAAAGGTCAATTCTTCCACCTTGGGGAGGTGATTTAGGAGGGGAAAACGGAGTCAAACAAGGTACCAAGCCCAGGGTAGCAGTTTGTAACACATTTATAATTTTAATCTCAGGGCTGAGAGATAATGATAGAAGAGAACTTTTTTTCCTTGTTGCAGAATGATGCAAATTCCAATCAGGTACCTTTGAGGTATGGTTTTATAGACTCCATCTTTCCATTATCAGATATCTCAGTGTCATGGCCAGTCCATTGGACTGCACAGCATCTCTATTAATATAAGCACTGATTGCTCATTAAAAATAGGGTTTGTAATTAGGAGTGCCTAAAGTTACTACCTGGAAGAGTGGATAAGGAGAAAATGAAATGAAAAAGTCACTTAATCTTAGCACTGCAGTTGTGCAAAGTACCATTTATTTTTCTCCTCATATAACCGAGTTCTGTGTTGATAACAAGCTGCTGAGTTAATAAATCTGTGGCAGCTATTGAGACTTCTCTTTTAATAACAGAGCTAATGAAGGAGCATTACGGAAAGGAAAAACAGATTTTGCAGGGTTTATTCCCATCTTGGTGCTACGCTGAGTGCAAGAAGACTTGAGCAAGGAATTGTATTTATAACAAAGTCCATTTGTTTTTTGCAGGGTCACCACTGCATTCCAGGGTTATGTGTACTAAAAAGAAACTGCTGATTTGATTCCTCAGCATTTAATTTTATATTGACTTCATTTTCATTTGATCCAGCTAGCTAAAAATGGGGATTATTTTGTGATATAAAAATCTGCTTTGTTTCCCATTTTAATCCTTCACTGTTCTGCCTTTCACTGCCCTAAGATCCTTTCAGCAGATTGAGAGGCCACTTTGAAGGTCGTGTGCTCACTTCTGAGACAGATTATAATGTCTGTAATGGGAGCAGAGTGGGTGTGCCCTGCTTTTAAAAGAAATGGACTTCTAAGATTAAAGTGAGAAATCCAATTCTCTCCCTGTGGGGTTACCCAGAAGGCCTGGCTGGTACCCACAGAACCTATGATCATGGTTTCTAGTCATGTTTGCATGTTTTCAAAGTACACCTGAGCCTTTGGGCAATGATTTCTTATTTCATTTCAACTACTTTTAACTTACTCTTATTTTCCCTCTCCATCCCCCCCTTAAAAAAGGAAAGAGTTTTACCATTTATTGATGTTATAGTTGATTTTATGCCAGAATAGTCAGTCGTGTTTATGAGCCAGACTTGCTTTGTGTTGTATTCAATACAATCTGTTACATTAAAAAGGTAAATACAAATGTTGGGGATAACTGAATGTGCATGTTGAAAGTGATAGAAATTTAGTGATTTTTCAAAATTCTTGCTCAAGTAACTGAAATGCCAGCCCAACCCAGTTTCACAAGGCATCAGGATATGAAGCCATATGAAACCCTTTGTTTGAACTTAACACATGATGTATTAAGAAAATACTTCCTTATTACCTGAAGAAGGAAATTATTATTTATTTTTTACAATTTGGTTTTGTGGTTTTATGTTTGCCTGAAGTCCCAGCCCAGCTTTGCAATTGCATGATGAAGGGAGAAAAATCTAAAAAAAAAAAAAAAAAAAATCAAAATCGACAGGTCTAATACTCTCTTAATCTGTTTTTAACCTGTGGAGTTGAAGCTGGTGTGTTGAGGCCACTGAGAGCAGTATCAGTGCAGCCTTTGCTCTTGGAGGAGCAGCAGCACTCCGGAGTTGATGGCTTCCCTTCCTCTGTGCTTTAATTGCCAGCTCTTAGTGACACTGCAACCAGCACAGAGATTTATTCCCATGCAAAACAGATTGACTTAGGGTAATTTGAATACTTTATGCATGGCTAGGTTCATTAGGAAAAGGAGGCAAGGCAGAACTATAAAAAGAACTAATAATCTTGCTAAAGGAGCCGTTAATTCCCCATAGCACTGCAGACACTTGCACTGAGCAGGGAAGGGGAGGCTGATTTTGCAGCCTCTGTTCTCTGTCCAGGAACAGATCACAGAGATGACTTTTTTGTCTCCTTTAATTGCCTGCCCGTTTCTGGCTCTGCTGGGTTAGAGCAGGGCCTGGGCTTGGAGGGGGCTCTGGAGGTCACCTTGGGCACCCTGTGCCCAGCCTGGCTCCAGGGGAGTGGATGGAATGTCTGAGGATGGAGCCTCCAGCCCGTCCTGG
The DNA here is from genome assembly GCA_019023105.1 of Diglossa brunneiventris. Classification (NCBI taxonomy): domain Eukaryota; kingdom Metazoa; phylum Chordata; class Aves; order Passeriformes; family Thraupidae; genus Diglossa; species Diglossa brunneiventris. Next base: position 1,695,447 of record CM032357.1, on the reverse strand, counting down.
GGCAGTGCCCAGCGCCCTTCAGAGTCAGGAGGAGTTTGCTGCTGGTCAGTGCCCTGTCAGGAGTGTCCTGCTGGTCACTTGTGCCCTGTCAGGAGCATCCTGCTGGTCAGTGCCCTGTCAGGAGGAGTGTCCTGCTGGTCACTTGTGCCCTGTCAGGAGGAGTGTCCTGCTGGTCACTTGTGCCCTGTCAGGAGTGTCCTGCTGGTCAGTGCCCTGTCAGGAGGAGTGTCCTGCTGGTCACTTGTGCCCTGTCAGGAGTGTCCTGCTGGTCACTTGTGCCCTGTCAGGAGGATCCTGCTGGTCACTTGTGCCCTGTCAGGAGTGTCCTGCTGGTCACTTGTGCCCTGTCAGGAGTGTCCTGCTGGTCAGTGCCCTGTCAGGAGTGTCCTGCTGGTCACTTGTGCCCTGTCAGGAGTGTCCTGCTGGTCAGTGCCCTGTCAGGAGTGTCCTGCTGGTCACTTGTGCCCTGTCAGGAGGAGTGTCCTGCTGGTCACTTGTGCCATGTCAGGAGTGTCCTGCTGGTCACTTGTGCCCTGTGTTGTGCCTGTGGCCAGCTGGATGCCCCTGGGCAGAGCCTGGCTGTGGCCCCTTGGCACCATCCCTGCAGGTGCTCACAGCGCCTGCTGGATCCCAGTGGATCCCTGCTCCAGCCTTTCCTTTCCCCTGGCACTCAACTTCACCCAAACCCAGCTCAGACACCGTGTGTGTGCTCCCAGGGGTGCTGGGGACCCAGCTCAGACACCGTGTGTGTGCTCCCAGGGGTGTTGGGGACCCAGCTCTGTGCCCAGCCCTCAGCATGGCACTGCCAGGGGCAGGCAGAGGGAGCTGAGCCTTTGGGAAGAGCTGAGTGCCTGCAGTGTGCCTGGCAGGTGCTTTGCTGAAGTGACTTTGACGCCTTAGATTTGATTTTTTATATTTTTCTTGTATTTGTAATCCTGCAGTTCCTTAGTGTAACTCTAAACCCCATGTACAGTGGGAGCTGCTGCTCTCCCATGTTGGGCAGACACAACAATTCCTCTCCAGGCTGGGAACCAAGGACACCTCACTGCCTCAGGGCCAGAGATGGGAACAACAGTGAGTTTGGGGAGCAAACTTGGGGTCAACGACTTCATTAGCTGAAGCTGTAATTGGAACATTAACCCCCAATATGCAAATGGACCAAACTTATCAAAGTGTGCAAACCCATGACCCATCATCCATTCTTGGGTGTAGCCCCTGAGGGCTTCATCCAAATGTGCCTGAAGGCCCTTCAATAAATAGAACTGCTTTTTATTCCCTGAATTCTGTGTTTAGGTAGCCCCAAAAGGCATCAACCTCTTTATGATATTCCAGCCCTGTGTAAAAGTCCCAGCCCCTCTTTTGGGACATCCTGGTGCACAGCAATGTAGGGACAGAAATGGTGCAGAGCAGCACCTGAATTAGACAGGGGAGAAAAGGTCAAAAGGAAGCAGCCACCAAAAAAAAAAAAGGAAGAAAAAAAGAAAAAATGTGCATGGCAGGAGCTCATTGTCAAGAAGAAAGATGCAAACCTGCAGAACAGTGAGTGGGGGTTAATCTCCTGCCCCTTTGTGTGTGTGTGTGTATTCATGGCTTTAAATTTTATTGTAAAGGCATTTAGGAGCGTGGCTGGTACTTGGTGATTGTTTTCCTGTGATAGAGACATATTTATTATTCATTGCAATAATTACTGGGTAATATTTTATACTGAAAGTTATTCACGTTGCACAATCAGGAAATGCTTAGGAAGTGGCTGATTTAACTGTTCTATTTTTAACTTTGTACCAAATTACAGTGAGAGGTGTTTGGGCTTTTAGGCTTGGAGCATCTAGCAGGTTTTCACTGGTCAGTGTGTTCTCATGAAACTTGAAATGTATTTTTCCAGAGATTCTCTGCATAAATTATTTATAAAATTTGAAAGATTTTTACCCAGAATTGTATTTATTATGTGCTGTTTCCAAGGGGACCATGTTTCAGGATTCTCCCAATGCTTTTATCACCCAGCTTCTCTGATCAAGAAAGTAATTTATTGCTGATTGCAGAACTCTTGAACTCAGTCTGGCAGCTGCAGTGTGAAACTTCTCTGATCCAGTCTCCTACTTATTTACATATCATTCAGAATGATTTTCAGGGCTGTTTGAAAACCTCTTGACATTGCATTATCCGTGTTTCAAATCTTGTGGTGATTTGTTTTTTTCTCTCTTTTTGTTGCAGATAACAAACGAGTGACTTTGGAAAGGTCTCGTTCTCGACACAACGGAGCAATTGCAGCTGTATGATTCTTCTGATGCCAAAGAATTAATGAATTGTTTTATTTACAATGAAATGGATGTGCTTTGGGAAGAGTTTATCATCCAAATTGGCAATGATCATAAAGGAATACTGGTATTGATTAAATGAGATGGTGTAAGAATTTGTAATTTTAAAGCAGTTGCTAAAAAAATCCACATACTGTATCTTATTACCCCAACTACCAAGATCTGTAAACAGTGTTAAACAGTAGGGTATATATCTTATTTTCTTATGTTCTTTCTTTTTTTTCACCCCTTTTTGTTTAAGCTGGCAACTCACATGAAAGGAGTTGGAGATTTCTAGGTTATGTTTTATATGGGTAAGAAAATACACTTCTGTTGAAAAAGTACAGCTGTGGATTCCATTTGCAGTTCTGATTTGAACATGAAAGGAAAAATAATAAAATTGTATGTTAATAAATTCAGAGATGAGCTGGTCTACATTATCAGAATCTTTTTTGTAACCATAAAAAAGCAACACATAGCCCCAGTCAGGTTGCTGAAAACCTTATCTCAGTGTAAAGCCTGGTGGATTCAGCTGCCAGTGGGATACACCACATATCTACACCTCTGGTGATATGATGAGGTGTTGTTACTTATCACTGCTAAAAAGAAAAAAAAACTAAATAAAACAGAGCATAGGATTTTTCCAAAATTATATCAAGGGCAGAATATGTTTTTAACTGTATCTAAGGAGGGATTTTTCTAATTGTGCACTTATATATTCTTTATAAAGCTATTTGGGGGAAAGTGTGATTGTCCTATTTTGATGATGCTAAAATGCCTGTGTGTAGGTTTTTAGAGACAAGCTACACAATGAAGTTTTTCAGAACTGCCTCTGAGTTTTTCCTCTGTTTCTCAGGTAAAATACCTAGGGGGTCTCCACTGGTGGAATTTAGTGCTGAGAGTTCAGCAGCTACCAATGCATGTCCTACCTGGAGCACTGCCTAGCAGTGACCAAGGCTGACTTTGGGAAGCTCCTCCCGTTCCCCTTTGTGTCCAGGCCCTTGCACTGCAGCTCCTCAGGTGAGCAGCTGCCACTGTTTGTCCTGGCACTGCTGGGGAAAATCAAATCCTCCCTCCCCTGTCCCTTTGTCCCCAGGGCAGCTGCCCCATCCTGAAGGTGCACTGCTCACCTGGAGGGGATGGAGGATTTGAGGTGGAATTCCAGTGGAACTACTGCATAAGTTGCTGAGCTATGATATTTGTAAAGAGTCAGGATGCTCTGCAGCAGCTGGCACTTGTTCTCAGATTATTAATGCTTATCACTGATTGATGAAATTATTGTGGATGCTTTTATTGCCTGGGGTTATGGGGAACTTGGGGTTTTTTAGTGTCTGTAAAGGCTGTTTGGAAGGTGAGGTGTCAGTGGTTTCTGTGCACAAACTCCTTGCTCTGGAGGGACTTTGCTCCTGGGGCAATGGATCTTTGCACTACTGCTTGAGCCAAGCATCTTTGTACAGTAGATTCTTTTTGCTTCTCTGCGGAAATCCTCTTAAAACTATTGGACTAGTTTGGGATAAATTCCCACAATTACAAACTGCATTATTGTAAGAAAAGATACAGCTCCTTTTCAATCTAGTATTAATTGTAATTTTTATTTTTTTTTCAAAAACTACAGGGGGTTTGCCCGTAGCTCTAAACATAGGAATACCACTGAAGCCTAGTGAAATGCTTGCTGTCAACTAAATTCTCTCCCTAAACTGTTTAGGGGCTTTAGGAACAAACTGAAGAGTTGTATGGTACTTCAGGAAAAAAAAAAAAAGAAAAGGAAAAAAAAAGCATGCAACAGGATTTTGTCTCCTCGTTTATCAGTAAGAGCTAAAAAGAATTAAAGAATTCTGTCCTGTTTCGTGCAAGGTCAACATCAGCCTTGTATTGAAGCCCTGCTTCTTGAAATGGAACTATTAAATTTACACTTATAAAAATGTGCTTAATGTACAAAGCCAGTTTAAAGGATTAGGTTCATAATGTCTATAAAAATCAATAGTGTCTTAGCATTCAGATTTTGAAATTAGCATTTTGCTGGGATTTACAAGTATTGGTATAATCTTTCTATGTGAAAACTCAAAAGCTCTCCACAGAATCTTTATACGATAGCAGTAGTTATTAGTGCACAAGTTTTTCATTTCCATGGGTTATATTTTTTTTTTCGAAAGCTCTGTGAAAGCTGGCTACAGATTTTCAAGAACCAAATCTTAGGAAAAAAAGGCAAATCCAAAATAACAAAATCATCTGATGCTTCTATTTTACTACTATTTTTTTCATATTTGAAACATTTATATAATTTAATGGACATATCTGTTAGAACAAAAGTGTCTTTCAAAGGAAAACTAGTTTAGAAGATAATTTATGTAAATATAGGGTGCTCGTATTTATGAAGTCTAAAATATTTTCTGAAATTGATGCTGGTCACTTTGTCTTTTGATAGTTTTTCAGTCTATATTAAATTGCAGATATTTTTAATGTTTTTATTATTGATCTAATTTTCAGAGGTGTCACATGTTTATCTAGAAGTGTAGAAGAGTAGCACCTTTTTCAGAAATGCACTTGCCTTATTTTCTAATTTAAAAAAAAATTAAATATATCAGTTAAATTATATTTGTATTCAAAGTAATCCCAGAAAGAAAATCACTGGAGGGTTCATACATAAATTTCTTGCTAATTATGTTTCACTCTCTGTCCTCTGAGACATGACGTTAACAATATACCAGCACATCTGTTTGCATTCACATTTTACCAGTTACAAGTTCTGAGAGAGTTTTTTTTTAATGATGTTACACTGTTTACATTTCTTAGTTTATTTAAGAGGAAGATAATTTCACCTTTGCGATGAATCGAACCCAACCTCCGAATGTCATGGGAATGAAAAGTTTCAGTCATGTACAAATATTCCATATCTGTGCTGGGCTCCTGGCTGTGAGCTCAGAGATGGGGAGGCACTGGGCTCCTCCTGCTCCAGTTTCATGCAGTTTGCTGAGAGAACAAGTGCAACCTGCTCTGTCCTGTGTGTTTGTGTGGGATCCAGAGGGATCCATCCCAGCACACCCATGAAGTTGTGTGAATCTGATTATTTGGCTAAAACCAAAACAGGAGCAGTGCCTCAGTGGGCACTGGCAAACAGGAGCATTGTCCCTTGTTCTGGTTTCAGCTGACTGTGGTCAATGTTAGCAGTGTGATCTGAAATGATCTGTTCTTCTTGAGAATTGAGATACAAGAGCGTTCCCATAGTTCCCTTCTGTAATATGCAAATAATCATGAATATCTGTATATTTTTGCATTTTTGTGTGTGGTATATGTACTACCTCAGACAAATGCTGTAAAAAACCATAATATTTTCATGGTTTCTATCCAAGCCACAATTCATTAGTAACCCACTTTAAATTCATCCCACAACACACCAAACTCTGAGAATCTGGCTGAGTTTTAGGTTTGGCTCTGGAAATCCTCCTATAGCTTTTGCTAAGGAAACTTTGCAGCCTTCAGCTTTCACATCCCTCGGGCAAACCCTGCTTTGATGGGTGACTTCAGCCCTTCCTACCCTGAGAATGATCTAGCTGGTGAATATTTCAAACAGGTGATAGTTCTGTGGGAGCAAACTTCCCTGTGTGTAAATTGCTTTTTTTCCATTCAGCAAAGGCTTGGCTGAGTTCTACTTTGCTGTTTGCCTTCCAAGTGCTGCAAGGTCGGGCAGGACAAGTGCTGAGCACTGTCCAGCCCACCTCTGATGTGCCATACTGTATTTGCAAGTTTAAACTCATTTTGAAATAAGTCTTGTGAGAAACCTCTTCCCCCGCGGTGTCTCCGCACACGCTCGCGCATGCACACAAAATGTAAATAAAAAATAACTTTAAAAAAAAAAAATTAATCCAAGCAGATGCAGCCAAATGCCTCAGCTTCAGGTGTCTCCAGGTCTCCCAGCACTGCTTTTGTGCTCCAGGGAGAGAATTGTGTGAGCCTGTGTATCCTGCAGTCCTGCAAGCACCCACTGTTGTCACGGGGAGAGGGGGAACGGAGAAGGATTTGTTCTTGGAGTGCTTCTAGCGCTGTTTGAGGTGATACATATGCCACAGAATGTGAACAATAACCTATCACACTTCAGTCAATCTACCATGCACCATTTGATTTCTCTTTTGGAAGTCATAGGACTCCTGATGCCAAAAAAAAAAAAAAAAAATTAAAAAAAAAATAAGAAGGTGACAAAACTCATGCATTTCTATTTTTTAAACAGCTCTGTGTTTGTATGTAATGTTTAAAATAGGAATTTGATGAAATCACAGCCTGGCCATTGTTAATCCATGTATTCTGAAAACTGTAATAAAGATATACATACCATGATTCTGGTAGATGCACCAATGTTTTACTTGATTATCATGATTATTTCCTGTTGAGTACCATCACCTCAAAGCCTGGGTTTGCTGTATAAAATTGTCATGCTGAAATTACATTCCATTTTAGCTTACTGTCGTTTTGTGGATTTCTGTCTTTTTTTTCTCTGAGGTGTCAATTCTATTTGACTTGAATTTGGGGAACCAGGTGCCTTTTCCAATGAAGGAGGACTTTAAAAACCAAATAACCCAAAAAAGTATATAATTTTAAAAACCCAATTAAAACATGGTGATACCATTTAATTTTTACAAAAATAACAATAAAAGGGAATCGATGAATGAATCCCATGGTTCCATATTTATTTGAAGAGGCTGGATTTCAGTATAGAATTTCTAAGCAGAAAAATAGTCAGACAGCTATTGCTGATATTTTCCAAATTATTTAATTCATTCCCAGAATGGTCTTATCAGAACAGAAACCTGGCAGACTCTTCCCTTCAAAACTGTTAATGATGTAACCAGAACAGACTGAACTGCACAACAGTACAGAGAGATAGCACCGAATTTTACCCAAAATTCTAATTGGATATTATCCTAATGAATATGAGCAGCCATGTTGATACAACTCTCCTTAAGTAACTTTTTATATGTGGAAAAAAAGATGTGCCCAGGGATGGTCAAAGGCACCATAAAGATATATGTGTGTGTGTGTATATATATATATATATATATATATATATAAAACATTCCCCCAAACCTGCAAATGCCCACATAAATATTAAATTTATATAAGCTTTGATTCTTGAAGCATTATTAATTGTGGGGGTTTTTTTTGATAATGCTAATATCAATGTATGGGTTTATTAAAATTGTCATTGCTTTCTTTAGCACCCTGTGCATGCTGATAGAGCATTTGTTGGTTTATGACATTAATGGTTTCTCATCATTACCTGTAAGCAGCTGATTCCCTGCCTTTAAATACCCATAATGTGAAATTTAAAAGTACAATTCATTGTGGTATCAGGTGGTTAAAAATTATTTCATAAATTCTTTTTCACAAAACTGGGCATGGATTCTGTTTGGGAGAAAACATTTCCAAGTATCTCCAAGTCCCTGTGAATTTCCCCAGGCACAATGGAAGTGTCTTTTGAACCATCCCCGTTATATTTGCACATCAGGCAGTGAGTAATCTGCAGTCATTCACAACAGCATAACTTGATTATTACTTTATTATGGCAGTCCTACTCAGTGGGTTATTTAAAGCACACACTGGTAGAAAAGAGCTCTCTCCAGTTGAGAAGAGTGGGAGACAAGCATCTGACTTCTGAATAGTGAGGGACCAACAAAAGCAGGAAGAGGGATGGTGTTAATCCCCTGTCAGTCTGAGCTCTCAGTCATGCTGGCAAAAATATCCCAAGGAACCTCCTGATTTACACATTGGGAAATGCTGGAAAGCAGCACTTGGAACAACACACAATGCCAGAGAGGACAGGAAGAAGTAATGAGGAAGAACAAAACACACAGAAAACCATGTTACAAAGTGATTTGTGACAGGTGGTGTTTGACCAAGTAATGAAAGCACAGAAAGAGGAAAAAAGCGGAGGTGGCACCGAGAGGCCAGGGCTGGCTCCGGGAGGGGAGGGAGCAGGCTCAGAGCATTGATCTGCTGGGTTTGAGATCCCAGCACGAGGGGCTGCTCAGCTCCCAGCTGCAGTTCCACAATTCTGGTCCATGAGGGTGATGCTGCTGCACGGCCCCGAGGTGCTGGGGAGGGCAAAGGGCTTCACTCCCCCCTCAGCCACTTCCAAACATCTAACCTGCACTTTGGAAACAGTGATCATTCTCTTCCTGCCTGCTGAGATTTGGTGGCCGCCCTCAGCACTGCAATGATAAAATTCAGTGGAAACTTTCCCTGCAAAATTCAGACCAAAGTCCCCATCCCTAAAGTGGAGTGTTCTCTTCAGAGATCACTGAGGAGCTGCCATAAGCTCAGAAAACAAGTTTCTGTAATGCAATACTTTACAATATATAAAGCTGAAGTTAATTTAAAGGATGCTTCTTAACTATAAGGTGGAACTAGTTACCTAATTTTTAAAAATCTGGAATCAGAAGAAGCTGCTTTGCCCCTGCAATAATTCTGCATTTATTGCAAGACTTGCACACCTGCTGAAGTGAGGGGCTTAGTGCTCTTTCCACTTGGAGTTTTTCCAGAATGTGATAGCCATAAACTGGAGTAGGCACAATTCACACGAGGGGACAAGAACATAACTCTAAATAATTCAGCAGAAACTATTTCAGGTGCTTCTGGGGGCTTTTTGCATCTACCATTGTATTTTCTTCCTAAATAAAGTCATTTTGGTAATCTGACTTGTACAGCAGAGGCCATTTACAGAAGCAATATTCACAGGTGGTATAATCCCCTTTACACAAAGGAACAATTTAAAAGGACAAACTTCATTTCTCTGGGTTTCAGTGGACTCTACCAGGGAAGTGTCTTTTGCCATTCATTTGTGTTTGCCTTGAGCTCACCACGTGTTTTGCCCAGTAAAATCTGAATATTTCTGATTCCTGGATTTGGCAAAGGACTGACACAGTAGATAAAAGGTCTCTTGATCTGTTCCCCTGTGTGGCCCAGTAAGTGATTCAGGCTTGCAGCCATTTATCTGTGAGCCACACAGGCTCCACTCTGGGGGTCAGGCTTGGCACTGGAAGGCAAAATTTAAAACACAAAATTTAAAACACTTGCAAAGTAGAGAGAACCTGGAGGGCGACAAAAATGCATCTGTTGGACACCAGCTCTGATGTCTTGGTCTGGTTGGACTGTTGGAAAATTCTGGCCTTGCAATAAAGCCTATTTATGCATATTATTAAGATATCACATAGAAAAGTTATGCCAGGTTTAATTGTAGGTACTGCAAACTGCTGGGATTATTCAGTACTCAGGTTTTTGCTGTTGCTCACTAATTTCCCCATTATTGGCTTTCAGCTGGAGCCAGAGTGATGAACACTTGCACTGAGGAGAGATGCATTGATCAGGGAGGAGGGAACTGAAGGAGATGAGCAGGGGAAGCCTTTAATGTAAATTCTCCTGTAAAGAAAAACTATATTTCTGCTTGGAGTTCCTTGTATAATCAAGGAAGCAAATTATATAAAACAGATCTTTGATCATGAAGTTGTTTTCCATGCAAAGGGTGCTGCTTTTCCCACATTAATATCCTGTTTGCTCCTAATGAAGGCAGAGCCTGCAATTTTTGTTACAATCCAGTACCAACACAGTCATCATTTTCTTTCATTTTGATTTTCATCAGATTTCTTTAATGGGGGATCAGTTGCAGGTGCCTGAGTCTGGAAAGGAGCAGGTGTGAAAGATCAGGCACAATCTGATGGCTGATTTAAACCAAGAGGTTTCTGCTGAACCTCAGATTTTTTCCACCTGTGAAGCCAATTTTCCTTTCACTGTGTGTTTTGTCTCAGTTGGTTTGTGTCTCTCCACACCGTTCCAGGGGCTGCCCTTTGCAGAGCAGAAAATTGGAGTTCCCAGTGAACATCTGCACTTTCCAACTGGAGAAGTGAGGAATGTCCAACAGAACAGGTGGGAGGATTTTCTAAAGACACAGTGTGCAAGGCTTCGTGGGGAAGCCCTTTCTGCCCACCTAGGTGGGGAAAATTCTATGGTAAATTCTTCCAAGGCAAAGCCCTGAGGATTTCCCTGAGGGGGAAGGATTCAGAGGATTCCACAAGACAAAATTCAGCAAACTGAAGCAGGGAGAGGAGACCTCCCAGTTTTCCTGGCAGTCACTTCACTCCTACAGGCAGGATTCACCCAAGGAAGCCCTGTGGGCCAGGATGTGCTGTTAGAACATCCTGCTCTTGTCTCTACCCCTTGGAAAATGGCTTTTAGCTGAGCTACCCACCTGAGCAAGGCTCCCGCTGCTGGATTCTCATCCTGCCCCTCCCTGCGCTGCTCTCTCTGCAATGTGATTTTCTCTTCCAGAATCACTTGGTGAGTGTGGGCTGGTTACAGTGGGGACAAAGAGCTTCATGGCCATCTCCTGAGGAGGCAGCATTGACCAGGGGACGGGCTGACAGAAGTGTCATTGGTTTATTGATGCAGCATGCTGGGAAATGGAATATTGAGCCCGGAATGAGGATTTTTCCTTAGCGCAGGGTAAATGTGGTGGGGGAAGAGGGGGCCTGTGCTGCCGTGCCAGGGAGCAGTGAGCAGCACTGCATCCCTCCCTGCAAGGCTGAGGGAAGCAGGGGTTTGTGTTCTGCTTGTCCTGCTGAAATGTAAATGCATCGATCTGTGCCCACCCTGCAGCCCGTGATGGCAATAATTGTTTGGGCCCCAATTCACTTTAACAGCGGCGGAATTAAAATCCAATCTGTTGACTGTTGGTTTCCTCTCCCCCAGAGGAGGCAGCCCCCTGCCAGAAAAGCTCCTGAGAAATGAGGAAATGAATCTCATTCTGCAGGTGGCAGAGTGAAATTTATCTAAATCCACCATCTCTGGGCTCAGCCTAAAGCTAGGCCCAGCCTTCCTGCAAGACAAGAGCACCAACCCCCAGCACAGAGGCTGATTAAAAACTTTCCATATTGCTGGTAGCTGGATGCAATTTACAATATGAGTTGCTATTCTGAGATGCTGAAAACTGTAAACAGTATTTGCATTTTGTTATGAATGTTTTGCATAACTTTAAGGATGTTTTCTTTATCCCCAAGTGGGGCTGGTTTGAGCCCATAATGTGCTGTGAAGTTCCAGGAACAGAAAAATTTGTTGAGCTCAAACAGGCCAGTATCACAGCAGACGTAAGAGTGTTCAAGCAAAGAGTGTTTTGCATCCAAAATGTGTATATATTTGCATTTTTGATGCAAAAAGCCACTTCATCGGCACTGCAAATGGAGCCCATAACTGAGGCAGTGCAGAATTCTATGAAATTGAAAAGTTGTGTGTAATTTCTGAAAAAAAAAAGTCTATTTTGCACAGCTTTAACTATAGCTAATATTTAAACCAATTTAATCATCAGTGAACTAAAATGGCAGGAGCACTCTGAGCTTCTTTGTCACTGTAAGTTTCTCATGTCCCTAGCTCTGCGCAGTTGCTTTTTTAAAACACTTTTTAATTGAATTTTATCCAATTTAATTGCTAGGAAAGGAAAAAAAGTGCATAAAGATTGGGATCTGAATTTTGAACATCCTCATTTTAGGTGTGTTGGTTTTGGTTCTCAGTTTTAAGGGCGCTGCACTGGGGGAATCTCAGCACAAGATTCCTCTGGAAAGCCAAAGTTGAATTTTTTCATGCCAGTCACAGTTAAGGTGCCTGTTGTAGAGCTGGCTTTGGGATTGCACTCTGTGATCACTGCCCCAAGCTCATTAAGAATTCCTGAACTTTATTCCCAAAATCCTGACTTTTGAAAACACTATTTTATCCAGAATGAGTTTTCTGGTATTTGGGAGTCACTCAACCTCTGAGTTGGATGCTACCTGGAAAAGGGAGTGGCCTCCATCCCAAAGTAGCTTTTAGTCTAGTTAATTGTCACTGTCAGCTGTTAATTCTTATGCACTACTAAGGTATAATATCATTAATTTCTCATGCAATCCTTCTCGCTCGTGTTGGTTGGTTTCTATTTTACCGAGCAAGTGTCTCCACTGCCCAAGTTCCACCACACACTCAGTCTTACCAGACTGACTGCACGGTGCAAACTGGACAATGATTTTATCCCAGTGCCAAGCTGCCCTCCCCAAGCTGAGAGGTGGAATGGGGGTGTGGGAGCTGGCCAGGACTCCTCATGCAGGTGGTGATTGCCAGTTGTCTCACGGGCTGACACAAAGGACTTCTTGCTTGGTCTCAGAAAAAAGGAAAAAAAATCCTAATTTTTTGAAACTGTGTTTATAACAAACCCTGAATTTCGATGTAGGTTCAGAGGAAATGTGATTTTAAGTCAGTAGTGTGGTTGGTCTTTTTTTCTTTTTTTTGCATTGACATTGTTAAGTTAAAAGGAGATCCTTCTTTCACAGAGGAAGAGAGAGCTACTAATTCCTTCTATAAGCAGAATTTCTTGTGTCAAAGGCTTGAGATGTTTTGCAAATACTGTAACTGTGTTAATACATTTTGAATTCTGGGCTGTGATTGCAGCATTTCTAGACAATGCTGTTAGGCTGAGCAGGGAACCTCAGTCAAATGTCAGGATCTTGTCTGTAAGGTATTTCCACTCCTAAGTGTAGTGCAGAATGTCACTGTCATTCCAATTAGTGCAGCTGATTGGTATTAAATTTGTTTTGTTTGACATACTGCAATATTTTGCTTCAAGCCAGAGGTTTTGTACACCACACAGAAACACCACATAATAACAACAGACATTAAGGCTGGTGGCAGACAGGACCTCTAAGAATTGTCAAAGAAATTGTCAGCTTTCTAATTTTTGCAGTGTTTCAGCTCTGTTTGTTGCAGCAATACTGACAGATATTTAAGGACAACAGTGAGATATAAACCACAGCATTTACATTCATGTGCTCCTGCTTTGCTGGGCAGTAATATTCATTTGCTTTGCCAGGCAAGGACATTCATTTTTAACACTTCACTCATTTGTCATTGTAGATTCACTGTCTAGAAAATTGAGAGGGTGAAATTTAAAGTTGCTTAATGTCTTAGTCCCCCTCTTTTTAAGTGGCTTCTTGTAGGGCCTTGGAATCCCAAGGGTGGAGCAGTTCTCCTGCCCTGCAGGGGTTTTCAGTGTGAGCGCTGACTTTGTCCTGGGGTCACAGAACCACTGGATGTTCTGGGTTGGAAGGGACCCCCAGAGATCATCGAGTGCAGCTCCTGAGGCTCCAGGGCACCCGGGAATCCCACCAGGGATCCCTGAGGGGATTGTTCAGGGCTGCCAGGGACACATTTGAGAAGTGTCAGTGTCAGGCTGGGAGGGTTTGCAAAGGGATTTCCTCTGTTGGAGGCTGAGGGTGCAGGGACAGAACCTGAGCTCTGCACAGGTGATGTTTGAGCTTTACCTGATCTCCACTTTCTCTTTTCTGCCATGCAGGGTCTCCACCCCTCTGCCTGCTGCTGGGCAGCTCCCAACACTGAAACGTGCCTTGGGTGCCCCAGGGGAAAATGTTCAGAATTAGAGAACCCAATGGTTTGCAGTGACATCTTTAATGTTAGGAGATGTTAAAGTGTGAATGGGCTGGAGACTGAGCTGCTCTGTCTGCCATTATTGGCCATGCAAATTAAACAAAAGATGCGCTGGCAAGGCACTGGGGAAGGGATGGCAGAAGAGGAGGGACCCTCCACCAACACTGCCTGTTTTTATTTAAATAAACCTCCCTGTGTCTGCCTGTCAGTCACACGTCCTCCACTAGACTCACATCAGGAACATTTATGTATGCCTAACTTAACATTTTACCTTGCTACAGTGCACTTGTGTGCTGGAAAGCCGGGCTCAGCTCATCCATCCGATGTTGGTGGGTGCAGCAACAGCAGCAAAGAACAATTGCTGAGCCAAAGGAGCTCCTCACACAAGCAAACACAGCTTTTCTTCCCCCATTAACCCAGCAGTGTAATTACACAGCTAATGGGACAACTGTCAGGTTTCCATGACAGGTTCCTTGGGCTCCCTTTCAGGCACAACCTGGGTACCATTCCCATTGCAGGGAGCCAGCAAGCTTCAGGAACCCCTTGGAAACAGAAAATGTCCTGGAGTAGAATGATAGCAAACAGTTTGAGGGATGTGAGAGAGGGAGGGTATTACATACTGAGAGTATTTATGTAGACGTATTTGTAAAAATAATCCCAGAAAAAGCACCTTTCTATCTCTTGAATGTCACAAGAGGAAATTTGCAGAGGCTACATTGCAATCTCTTTAAATGATTCCTGGTATATTATTTATTACACTGGCATTTGGGGAATTATTATTTTTGTTTTCGCTTGTTGTGGCTTTCAAAACATGATGGTACTATCCACGTTTCAATCAATAACATGACATTCTCAGGCAGCGTTTCTCCAGGATCCAGTGATGGCCAGAATTTCAACCATCATCCTGAAATATCAGCACAGGACTGCTCAGCCAAGTGAAGCATCACTTCCCTTCTCTCAAATGTTCAAACCAAGCTAGATCAAACACACTGGTCCTTTAGGAGACTTGGCTCAAATTAGGACCCAGAAAAGATTCTCATAGTTCAAAATTAGTTTTAATAAATTCCTGAAAAGAAAAGAAAAATATTTTAGAGGCTGCAGAGCTTTTTTCTCCCCATGAGAAGGTAAAACTACTGCTTCCATATTTACCTGGGACTGAGTGTTGCTAACAACTAAAATTAACTAAAAAATTGAAAGGGGGATGGAATATTCTCAGTCTGGAAGGACAGAACAGACCTGAAACGATTCCTGGGCACTTTTAGGTGCACAGAAAAGGCTTTTCCATGCAGACACTGAGCCCTGGCATGTCTGAGCCTTGCTTTCAGGCTGAGTCTGTGCAGCAGCGGCACCAGCAAGCCACGCTCCAGGAGCAGCCAGGGGCTGGGGCTGTGCTCCTGGTGCTTGTGGAGTTTATTGTTTGCACTCCATTTCACCAGGGTGAGCTTGGTCAGAGGCCAGGGGAGGGCAGGAGCTGGGCAGCACTGGGGGATATTTGCACAGCGCGCTGTAGCTGCTGCTACAAGGGAAATATAAAATTGTTTAATGGTGCCAGGAGACTCCAGTGGAAATGAGAAATCCAAGGCAGAAAAGGAATCATCCCTCTGGGAGAAGCAAGAGTTCCCTGCCCAGTGGAACCCAGGAATATGAGGGTTATGGTTTGCTGCTCCCTCCAGCCATGAGGGGTATGGACTGGAGGAACCAGCAGGAGCACAGGGAGATTAAAGCAAACCAAACCCTTCCTCATGCAGCTGCTCCACAGCTTCTAATGGAGGTGATATGTGGATGGAGCAGAGCTGCACCAGGAGCTGCTGTAATAGGGGTAATATATCCTGCAGGTAAACCCAACAAAACATCCTACAGAAAGCATGCCTGGTCCTCTGGGATTTTATGCTATAGCTTTATGGACTTCTCAAATGAATATGCATTAAATCTAGCATATTAAATATATGTCTAATTACTTGTATTTTTAGTGGCTGCTGACAGAATTTATCCCAGCAGCTCTATTTACTCATGTATGAGAGAAGAGACTCTATTATCCACTGCTTGCAAAGCCTACATCTGTTTTTGTTCCATTCTGCTGCCATGTAGCTTTAGCAGGGCGAGCAGGAGCTACTTCATCCTGTCAGAACACATAATCATCCCAGGTTAATTCAGAACTTCCCTTCTTTCTCCCAGCATTACCCTTTTACATCCATTGCTCCCTTTGTTTTGGGTCACTGGGCCAGGCTTTCAGTCTTGTTATCAGAGTTTCTCAGTTCACAGTTGAAACCCCTCCAGTTGTTAACAGATGTTGCAGGCAGGAGATGTTTAAGCGCTGCTGCTGCACAGGTAAACAGAGCCAGCGTGGCAGGAGGTGAACAATTGCATTCCCAAACAGAAATGGCACAGTGGGATGTTTCACTGAGGCTCATCTCGCAATTATCTGAGGTTTAGAAAATCTACAGTGTCCCTTTCCATTGTGTGCCTTCAGCTGTCCCTGGGATTTCAGTCCCACTGCCTTTAGAGGCTCTAAGCAGATGCACCAAATAAATAATATTGCTCGAAATACTGCGCTGGGCAGAACTGTGTCTCAGCCCCTTCTGTTCATCAGTCTGAGCAGAATTTTGGTGACAATGAAGTCCTGACCTTTTGGTGTAATGTAGACTTCATCCAACTGTGATATCAACCACATTCATCAGTAGAAAATTATGAAGAGGAGGGTGTAGACTTAAAACTTAAATTCCTTGTAAGTTTAGGAGCCTAATCCTGGTTTGAGGTTTTATATCTCAAATCAGAACCTTGGAGCTGAATTGCTGTGCCATATGTCTCAATAATCATTACTATTTTCTCTTAATACACATCTGAAAAAGATGTATTTCTGCTTCCTGCTATCTCCTTTCATATAACTTGTGGCCCTATCATTTTCTTCCCAGAAGCAGGAGGCAGCATTATCCTGGCTCTGTGTTAGCATTCCTCACAGTACTCCAGCCTCATGCTCATGTTTCCCACTCCATGGAATATATTTATTCAACACCTTTTTTTTTTTCCCTCCTTGCTGCAAAATGTACAGACAATCCTTTCAACTGCTGAACTGCTGTATTACAAGAGGCCCCAACCAAGTGCTTTTACTCTGGCAAGCTGCTGTGCTTGCTGGGTTTCCTGCAGAGCATGATAATGCATGTAAAGCATGGCTGGGAAAAGCCCACTGGGAAGTGCTGCATCCCAGGGACAGCAGCAGAGTGGTTTGGATGTGATGCCTGTGCTGAGCCTCTCAGCCCAGAAAGAGGCAGCCTTGAGTGGGAGTTCTTTGTGAGGAAGGGGAAACGCAGAGTTTTACCCACTGCAGACAGCCCAATGGTCACTGGTGGTTTTGAAGAGAGATAAAATAAAAGTTTGCATTTTAAGTGTATGAGCTAGGACAGATTTAGTTTCTGCTGGTGATATTGTTACAGTCAGAGCAAACAAAGCTGATGGCACTGTGGCTGTGCTGTGTCTGCTCTAGAAATAGTCTGGGAGTGTTCAAGGCCAGGCTGGATAGGGATTTAAGAAGCCTGGAGCAGTGGAAGGTGGCTGTGCCCACAAAAGGGGGGTTGGATTAGGGGATCTTTAAGGTCCCTGCCAACCCCACCCTGTGATGGTGTTCACAGGGGTCTCAGGATGAGGGAAAAGACAAGAATGTTGACTCCATGTTTCAGAAGGCTTGATTTATTATTTTATTATATATAAAATAATGATTATATTAAAATAATGATTATAGTAAAACTATACTAAAAGAATAGAAGAAAGGATTTCATCAGAAGGCTGGCTAAGAAAAGAATAGGAATGAGAACAAAGGCTTGTGACTGACTGAGACAGTCTGAGACAGCTGGGCTGTGATTGGCCATTAATTAGAAACAACCACATGAGACCAATCACAGATGCACCTGTTTCATTCCACAGCAGCAGATAACCATTGGTTACATTTTGTTCCTGAGGCCTCTCAGCTTCTCAGGAGAAGAAGTCCTAAAGAAAGGATTTTTCATAAAACATGTCTGTGACACCGCCTTTTCATGATTCCAGGAATTTCAAACTCTTGTGCATCTACTCTGGCACCTTTCACATTTGTTATCCAAGGGGAAAAATGTGAAATTTAACTACATTTCTTGAAGCTGATCTTGGTCAGTTGCAGAAAAAGGATGGAGGAAAAAGAAGAATTTACCCTTTGTCCTGAGTGTTCTGAGTAAAGGAGAGCAGCTGCAGCAGGGCTAGGCTTTGCTCACTGTCCATTCTCCAGTCCTGTGTCTATTGTTCCACTAAATCTTTAAGGCAAAACTTCATATGCTTATCTACTTGATTAAGTATCCACTATCTTCCTTCATCCTCATCATTAAACTGACAGTAATTACACCAAATTGAATGCATGACCTCTGGGTGTTTGCCCCAATAAGTTACCAGAGAAGGGCTGCTTGTACTTTAATCCACTCCCATCAAAGTTACAGAGATTTAGTTTCCCCAGTACAGAGACAGTGATTCCCATCAGAAAAAGGTGCAGATAATTGCCATTTATTACCTGCAACACAAATCAGGTCTGAATCTCTGTCTGTGTTGGCATGAAAAATAACCACTACTCAGTGGAGCAAAAGGTGGTGACCCAGCAGCTAATGAAGTGTCAAAATGAAGCCAGCAGAAAGGAGTGACTTTCAAAGTCAATGAAATGGACAAGGAAAAAAAAGGGTAAATATTTTATATGTTTTTGAGGATTAACACTAATTAGATTTTTTACTTTTTTATTTGCTCTTGTTAATTCAGTCCTACAGAATAGGCTCGTCCAAACCCAAACATTTTTGTGTGTATCATGTTGAGAAAGCTTAAAAGTATAGGCAACCCCCTATATTATTCAAATAGTGAGCTCTTCTACTTGTCTGCTTCTGTCAGGTTCCCAGCCTCAGCCCTGCCCAGGTGCTGTCAGCCCCACATCTGCCAGGCTGTGGTGCAACTGCAGGAAACCCCAGCCCTGCTTTGTTTGTCTGGGAATGGAGTCACACCCTGTTTGTTTGACAAACAGGAATAAATGTCACTCCCACCTCTTCTCAGGTAAATGGCTACATCTGTATTTAACATTGTGACCTAGATGCAATTGGCTCTAATCAATCACTAATTACTTTCAATTTAAGCATACATGAGAACTAGTAAAGTGCTCTTCTTTCAAATGTCTGTGATAGAGCAGCTTTTATTGAAATTATTCCACAAGAAGCTGTAGTGGCACAGGTCAGTGTCTCTAGGCTACTTTTTCAAGAAAACAAAAGAATTAAAGTTTATTTGCTTTATCTGGAAACTATTTCTATGAGCTGTTACAAAAGTTTTGTTTGCTACATGACAATTTGCTACTTCAGTTCCTAACTTGCATCAGTTGGCACATAATGAGATCAAGTGAGAGCTCAGCCTTAAGCTGTCTGTCTGTCAGCATATTATCTGTTCTGCCATGGAATAGGAGCTAGCAGAGCAGCTTGGATAAATCAGCTTTTGCAGTTGTCATTTCCTGCTATATGGGGACTTTATGGGAGAAATACATTGTCTAGATTAGGCACGGATTGATAGCTGTGCTCTCCAGGAATGATGAAGAAATACCAGAGATGATCATTATCCGCAGAGGCAGCTTCTGCCAGCCAGTCACTGCTTCACCTTCCATGGGAATAACTATTTCCATCTCCTTCCACAGAGCTGAGCTGGTGTGAGAAGCAGTGAAAAATTCCTTCAGTGAGTGCCTTTGTGCCAGGCTGAGCAGATGCTGGAGCAGAATCCCTGGAAGCTCTGCAGTGGCTGGACACAGCTTTAAGGCAGCACGAAGGCAACATCACATTTCATTCAGCAGCAAGTCAAAGGAAAGGCAAGGAGAAAAAGGGAGAGAATAAAATTCAGTCTCTGCAGAGCAGAGTGCGATGCTGAACGTGCCACAGGACCAGAGCAAAGGTAGAACTGGAATGTAAAATGTTGTACAAATCTCAGCCCCAGTTTCAATCCCGTATCAGAGCAAATCAAGGCTGCTGGCACTGGAATGGTGGCAGTCCCACAGAGTGGAGTGAGGAGCTCTCCTTTCCTGCCTGGGCTGCCCAGGGTGCAGGAGCAGGGCCTGGCTCAGGAGCCCAGCAGCCACCAGGAAACCCTGACCAGGAGTGTGAGCCAGGCTCTGTGGGCTCTCTGCTGAATTCTCACACCCTTTCTAGCACAACACTTCATTCCTTGTAGAAAAGACACAAGAAAAACATCTATTAAAATACATCTATTGAAATAACTTTAAAGGTATTTCATACTGGCACTTTTTGGTTTATCTGGATGTATCAGACCAGATCTTCTAATGTCTCCCTTTCCAGCTGTCCTGCCTTTGAACCCATCTGTCTGAAGAGCTGGAATTAAAGAACTTCTGTTCTCTTGACCTCCTGGTGAAGGCATCAAAGACCACTGAGGAGTTTGTCTGCAGTGGAACCTGCTGATGGTGAGGGTGCATTAGGTAACTAATGCTGTGTATATTTTATAATTATTAATATTGTTATGTTGTATTAATATAACATGGAAGTGTGCACCCACCTCTCCATATTCTGTTTTCACACCTCTGGGACTCAGAAAAGCTGGCTGGACACAGTCCCTGTTCTTTAGAGCACTGGCTCAGGTAAAAACAAATCTTACACCCAGAGCAGTGACTCCAAGAAAAATCTGATTTCATAGCTGTCCATAAGAATCCTTTGATTTGAAAATGCTGTTTTTCCATGTGAGATAACTGAAGCATGAATATTTGCACCATGATAAAAGATGAATCAGCTTTCCCCAGGAGCACCTCCAGACCCACTGCAGCCTGTCAATCCAGGGCTTTGCTAAGCCCAGCCTGCCACTCCTGCCAAAGTGTGATCTGGTTCTGAGATGTGCCATGTGGGCACTGAGATTAAACCTTCCAACTTATCACTTACAAATTAAGCTGGGATTGAACATCAGAGGCATCAAAGTGTTTCTTGCCCGTATCACAAACTGAAGAGATTTTTGTAGTAGTCTGACAAGGCACAAATACAAGAATCAAATCAAGCAAAAATTGTAAAGGAGTAATGCAAGAAACTAAATCAAATGCTGTAGGAGCTGAAACTTGAAGTGCAGGGATTTGATAGGAGCCCCTTTTGTACTCGTGCAAGAATGAAATAAATACTATCTGGCAGCATGTGAGGCAGTGTGCTGAGAAAAACACAGAAGGTGATCTCTAACTCAGGATGATGAGATTCCTGACCCCATTTCTTCAAATGCTTGTTGTTCACAGTCCAGGAGCTATTGTTATTTCTGTAATGCAGATGTGAACCAGGTAAAAGTCTAACTTCAATTCATTACTACATTTTCACTGCTCACCTGGGAGCACCCTGCAAAGCTGAACTCCCACCTGAAGGCCCCAGTATTGCAGGTTCTTCCCCAGGTGTCAGGATTTAAACTCAGCCAAATGCTGTTGGCTTTAACACCAAGTAAATGGAAAGACTTCTGACCCCAGTTACCACCTTTGTGCTGCTATTGGACTTGACAATATTCTTCTATTCTTGTCTTCACAGAATTCCTTCTGGCATCTCTACAGAAGCAGAGCCTGCCCTATACATTGCAGTTTGAGGTAGGATTTTTTGTTTGTTTACCTAATTCCCACCAAGCCTTTGAAAGGAAGGAAACATATGGATGCTATATATAGAATTTTTTTTTCTCTCCAAATAAAGTGCAGCTACCTGTGGACTCAACAAAGCAGCTGTTTAAAGATCACACTAATTTTTGAACAAGGAAAACAAAACGTGACTTCAGGATCTTTGTGCAAGTCAGCAACATCTGTGTTTAATACAGCAATCAGGCAGTGCTTTGTTTTTGCAAAAGTACAGGATTCAGTTTAAACCTTGGGGATTTCAAACGAATCAGATTAAAGATCAAGCTAGGGACTGATGCTTTAAAGATGGATGCTGATGTAATTTTTTTAACAGAACGCCATTTCAGTTCCAAAACTGACATTGAAACAATGTTCAGGCATTGCTGAGTGGACTCTTTAGCAGTTTGGGGGGATTTGTCAAACTATTGCATTTACCTCTCTGGCAATCAGTAAGCTTGGATGCTCCAAAGGATGAACTTTAGCAATGGCCACTTGTGCAAATTCAGCACTAAATAAATGCCAGCAAGCAGCAAAAATGGATGTGGTTTATACAGGAATGGCAGAGATAGCATGTGCATGCTAATTATTTTAATTTTCATGCACTTGTGCTGCATTTTCCTATTTGCCACCCTACTGAAGATGGTCATAATGCCATCGTGGTGTAGATGAGAAAATGGACAAATAAAAAGAACAGTTAAATTATTCTTCAATTACAGAATCATGTTTATCAGTTCAGTAACTGCTTTCATATTAAATGTTCCTTTTATTTGCTTGTTGTTAAACAACATTTAAATATTGTGAAAGATTATGAGTTGGGAAGAGCAGCACATTCTTTACAGCCCTTCTCTGCTGCTAGAACATTATTGCAAATAAATCAGAGAATTCACTTTGCTGGTATTTGGTTTAAGGCTTTTTTCTTTCAATTAAAAGCAACATCTTAAGCGAGCTGCTTGCCACCTCCAGAAGAGTTTGCAATATGTAAAGGTTACATTGCAAATAAATAAAACCTCAAATGCAAACTCATTCAGGCTGTGATATTTCTCCTCAGAGCATCCCAGTCCCTCGCTGTGCATTCCAACATGCAGCCCAAAATGTGTTTATTTCCCTGCCTGGTGCTGGGGATCATTTCAAGCCCATTAGGTCAGACCTGGAGAGGAGGGATTATTCAGAGCTCTCGAAACTCCTAAGAAAAAAATTGCTATTTTGGTCACACTGAGGCTTTTGCCTCTCCCCCTTGCCATCTGTTTTTGAATGTCTGGATGCTCAAACCTCCCTGTGGGAAGGTGCTGAGGGAGCTGCTCATCACTGAGTGGTGGCACAGAGAACAAATGGCAGGGGGAGCTCCCTCTGCACCCCCAGACAGGGACAGGGACCCCAGACAGGGGCAATGAACCCCCAGGCAAATCTGATCTTCATCACTAGCCTGCTCCTAGGAACAGCCATTACTATCTCAAGTAACCCCTGAATTATGGCCTGGACCAGCCTTGAAATCAACACACCCGCCATCCTCCCGTTAATCTCAAAATCCCAGACAGGCACAGGCACCCCAGACAGGCAGGGACACTGCTGCAGGGTTTGGGCTCCTCATCCTCTGCTGGCTCCCAAGCTCCAGTCTTACCTCCACAATGCAGATTTAATGAAGGGAGTTTAGCACAAGCTTTATATTTAGCTTCCCTTGTAATAAATTACTGTGCTGCCTCTGAAATCTGTGGAAATAGGATGTTATTTTTAATGGGCAGGAAGATATGGTCCATGTTTTCTGGAAGGATTCCCAGAGTATGAGATGGGTTTGTATTGCTGGAAAACGCCATTTGAATT
Source organism: Diglossa brunneiventris (assembly GCA_019023105.1). Taxonomy (NCBI): domain Eukaryota; kingdom Metazoa; phylum Chordata; class Aves; order Passeriformes; family Thraupidae; genus Diglossa; species Diglossa brunneiventris. The sequence continues at coordinate 1,672,269 of CM032357.1, read as the reverse complement.
TTACCTTTTGTCTTAAAGATTGCAAAGAGCAAACTGTCTTTTGAGCATGCATCAACTGCTATGGTTTAGGGTTCTTTTCATTCATGACAGTGAAGCCGAATGGTTGGCGGCCATTCTTAAAACAGAAATAATGTTAAATTGTAATTATAGAAATGCCAGCCAAAGAGGGGAACCTCGGCATGGAGCTATTTTGTAATAACATAGGTTAAGTAAGATTCCATATTTGACTGTAATACAGTAGAGTTTACAATTTAATATACATATTGCATAGTTGTAACCACAAATATATGGACACAACTTCAATCTTGCGCACAGAACTGTTCAAAACTCTTTCTAAAAAGCCAAGTCCTTTACAGAAAAAGCAATTCCCTGAAAACAGGAATGGTCATTTTTTAACTAACCAAATCAAGCTAAAGCAAGAGCTGTAGTGCTGTAGATATTTACATTTTTATTTGAATGTTTATAATGTTTAAATATTTGCTTTTCAGAAGGTATTTCAGTTCATCCAGCTTTCTGTGTGCTTTTTATGGTTTTGTGATCTATTTGAATATTATTGAATTATCTCTTGAATATTAATATGGAAACATTTTAATAGCTCCACATTGTTAAGATTTTGAGATTTCTCTCAGATTTCCATCAATTTTATTCAAAATGCAAAACTGATATTGAATTCCATTCTAACCCAAAGTAAATATTAACTGGAATTTTTCCATTTTGCCAATAAACTCAATCAATATGTGACATAACCTTGCTAACACATTCAGAATTTAATTCTGTATACACAACAAACAATACCTTGAGCAATGGTATTGAGTTTTTTTGTGCAAGTACTTTAAGACTTTGGTTTCCTGGAGGTTGCTCACATATAAATCCAAGTTGCAAAATTCTAATAATCACTGAACAAAACTGTGTAAAATCATGTAGATGTGATCTCAGCTGATTGTCACAATTTGATGCAGTAAATACCAAATGTAAACCTAAAATTTCTTTATGTTCTGACATCTTGTCAATACAAACTCATCCCAGCTTCTGGTGGCAAGGCTCAGTTTGCTCACAGAATGCATTTTTGTGTTCTGATAATAAACTCCTGCTCACTGGAAGGTATTGGAACCTTACAGAGAAGCATGAATTTGAACAGAAGGCAATTTCTATGCCGCTAAATGTGAAATCATAATGTTTTTGCTACATAAACCAAGCTTATTTCACAGCACAGAAAAAAATCAAGTGAAAACCATGATATACTGAGTCACTGAAGTGAATCAATCTTTAAGAAAGCCTAAGGTGTTAATTTTAAAAATCTGCCTAAATATTTTCTGCATAGAAGTCATTTTTATACACAGCATATAAATGGTGGCTGTTCTCAGAGTGAAATTTTCTTTTCTTTTCATTCCTGGGTTGTGGGGATGTTTTACAGCCAGTTCTGCAGCACACGAAGATGGGAAGAAAGGCAAGGAAAGGAGAGCTTTGCTCAGGAAGTTCTGCCCAAGATGTGTCACCCAGTCTTGGAGGTGTCCAAGATGCATCACCCAATCTTTCATTCACAGCCAACAGGGGGAGGAGGAATCGGCAGCTGGAAAAGCTGCCTGGAGGTCAGCAGCAAGGACTGGTGATTTTTTGCCCTCTCATCCACTTCTGGGACCTGTGCAGGAGGTTTTGGCGTGAGGAAGTTCCTTCCCCTGGCGGAGCTGGAAGGCGCGGTCGGCAAAGCGCGGCAAGAAGGGAGCAGCGCGTCTCTGCAGAGTCTGCTTGGAGAGACAGCAGCAGAGAGCTCACAGGGCCTGCTTTGTGGGGAAAAGAGAGGGAAAACAGCATTGAAAAATAGAGGAAAAACAGCACTGGAAAAGAGAGAAACAACAGCATTAAAAAAGTTCCTCCTGTTGAAAGCGCTGAGTTTGAGTACCTGGGGTTTTCAGCCTTGATTAAATTATACCCTGTGAAAAACACACAAGAGGAGCTGGTTTAAAGCAGATTTCCTCCATCAGGTGGAAGGTTTAACTCCTTATCTGGGCAGTGAGAATGTCATGGGCATGGCTGTCGCATTCCACATAAATCAGGGGTATCAGCAATGGGTGGAACCCTGGCCCAGGCTCATGCCAGAACAAACTCCTGGAAACAAAAATGTTTCACTCCTGCAAATCAGGAATTCTTTCAGGGTAAATATGATGAGACAAGCAGTGATGTTCATTTGCAGAGAGAGAGCAGTGAGATTCCTGTATATTTTCAGAGAAATAGTGACTTGTAGAAACAGTCTGCACTCCCTGTGCCCTATTTCTTGTCTGCCTTTAAAACTGCGGATCCCAAGAACACAGACTGAGGTCAGCAGAGCAGAGACAGAGGCTGCCTCTGGCAGAATCTGGCCCAGAACACGAGATTTCCATTCTCATCTCCTGTGGTGGAGAGGAAGGTAGGCATTTACCCAAGTCTATAACATTAGATGTGGAGTTTTTAGGCCTTGTTAATAATTTTTGTGTTTTACAAATGTTTTGAATTAAACAAGATTACAGGAAAAAAAAATCCATTCTAATTCAATCAAATTAAATGTAATTAGATTTTATATTAATTTTTTCAGTGTCAAATTTATTACCTTTAGGAGGATTTGTAATATAGTATAAATTGTAGCTCATAATAAGGGGTTGGAGTAACAGTGAAATGAGTTTTTATTTTATTAGACTTTACAATTATGAGAGTGATTAATTTCTTCTTTAAAAAGATTTGTTCCTTTACTTGACAAGTCTGTATTTATGAACGAAACTTTTAAATTTAGTTACCATCACACCACTCTCAAAATCAATAAATGCAGATTTTTATTATGAACACTATTTGTGCTATTTTTAGCCTTATGACACAGAAAAGAAAGAGAAAACTGAGATTGGTTTGCTCCTTTCTGCTCCAGTGGATGAAGCAGAAATTCTGTCTGTTCCCAATTGCATTGACCAACGCGCAAATTCCATTTGTTAGGGAAATCTTCCTGTGGTAGCCAAGTTTTTAGGATGCAGGCACAAAGCCAGAAGCAGCTGCAGTGGCTGCCTTTGCTGTGCTTGTGCTGCTGATGGGATGAGGTTCAGCTCTGAGCTGGAGCTGCTGCTCAGCTGAAATGCAGGAATTGTCCAGGATTGATCCCAGGGATCCGAGCTGGAGCTGCTGCTCAGCTGAAATGCAGGAATTGTCCAGGATTGATCCCAGGGATCCGAGCTGCAGCTGCTGCTCAGCTGAAATACAGGAATTGTCCAGGATTGATCCCAGGGATCCGAGCTGGAGCTGCTGCTGAGCCGAAATGCAGGAATTGTCCAGGATTGATCCCAGGGATCCGAGCTGCAGCTGCTGCTCAGCTGAAATGCAGGGATTGTCCAGGATTGATCCCAGGGATCCGAGCTGGAGCTGCTGCTCAGCTGAAATGCAGGGATTGTCCAGGATTAATCCCAGGGATCCGAGCTGGAGCTGCTGCTCAGCTGAAATGCAGGAATTGTCCAGGATTGATCCCAGGGATCCACTGCAGCTCAACCCAATTGAGGCCATTTCAAATCACAGCAGCAGCTCTGGGGTGTTGTCCTCAGTGTGCCCCAAGAAATCTGCCTTTGCTGTGCTGGAGGGGGGCTGGGGGTTGTGCAGACCCCTCCTGCCTTGCCTGAAGTGTCCTTGCTCCTTGTTCTCCTTAGCCAAGTGCTCTTCTAAGTGGGTGTCGTTTGTTTTCTTGCCCCACACTCTTTGTTCTCCTGTTACTGAGCATTCTGTGTTTTCTTACCCCTCACCTTACCTGTGCTGTCCCCTCCCATTTTTTGGGACATTCCAGGATGCTCCAGACCCTGCAGTGAACAGAGCCTCTGCCTTTCACTCCTTCTGCTGCTTCCCCTGCACAATCTGACCTTTGCCATGACTTCAGCATTCCATTTTCCAGCTTTGGGGAGATGCTGACCACTGCTTGTTGACCTCAGGTTATCACACAGGGTGGATTTCCAGGCAGGGCTTTTCCTTATTTCTGCAACAGGAACGAATATTTTTACCAATTTTCCCTTGTAGATTCCTTAACTCACCATAAAACACTCCCAAGATTGGATTCATCAGCTCTTGCCAGGCCACGAATTTCTGCAGATGAATAATAGATGTTCCCCACTCCTGGCTTTGCCCCTCCTGCCTCAGCCTGGCCCTGCTTCCAAGGGGCTGCTGAGCCAACAGCCACCAAGGTGGTGAGTGGCACAAATTCATCAGCCATTCCTCCATTCCAGGGGTGCCTTGCATTTTTGAAACTATTTTCCTTCCTTTTGGAGCCTGGAGACTGCTGAAGCAATAACAGCTTACCCTAGGAGCAGATTTCTTAGTAAACACTATACCTCTGTGAAAAAATAGCTATTATTGTGTTCCAAAGGAAGCCAAGGAGACAGATTTATTGGATTTGCTTTTTTTTTGGTTGGGCTTTTTTTTTAGTTGATTGGTTGGGGGTCTTTTTGTTTGCTTTGTTTTGCTTTTTTTTTTTTTAATTCCAAATCTCATTTCTTCATTAAAATAAATAGAATTTGGGGGCATTTTAATCCACCCATTCCAGCAGAAATGGGAGTAATTTGCCTTTTCTGGGTAACTGCCATTGTCATTAGAGATGTTTTTTTGTTAGCTAGATGCCTCATAGCACAGCTTGCATCTCTGTATCTCCCAAGCCCAAATTAGAGTCTACTGAGCAGAACTCTCACCTGTGCTTTAAAATCACAGATCTTGGAGAGGAGGAGACTCAAAGCTTATTTTGGAAGTCCTGTCTGTGTCCTCCCCTGTAGCTGAAAGGACTCACTGTCAGTAGCAACTGGAGATCTAAGAAAAGCATTTCTATTTTGATGCCTCCACAGCTGAACACAGACCTGGGGATTTCATGCTTTGGGGATACTTATGCTACATGTAAAAATAGGTGAAACTGAATCAATATTATGAAGAAAATGACATTTTGTCTATAAATATTAGTGGAAGAGTTTAAACATTTGGTTTCACAGTGCTCAAGCTAGTCCATGCAGTCTCAAAATCCAGCGTGGAAGTGACTGATGGCACATAAAGCAATCAGTGCATTTCAGGCACCCATAATCAAATCATGTTCCTCTTTTCACCTAATTGGGCAGCCCCAAGTTTCTTCCCCAAACTTCAGCATTGATCTGCAAAGGGAGAGGCACCTGCAGTGACATTAATGCCATAAATAAGAGTTGGTGTCACTGGCAAGGGACAGCTCATGGCTGCCCAGCTCCTGCTGCTCTGCATGTTCAACCCTCAGGATCCAAATCCAGCAGCAGCTCATCAATAGCTACAATTGATGAGGCTCCATGCAGGCTCCAGTTAAAAATCACCAAGGATTTGGCAGCAATTAAGTGCCAGCTGTCCTCTGGATTTACTGATGAAGAGACTCTGGTGATGATACCAAAAGTGTTATCTGGATCAATTCTCTTTGCTAAACTGGGTGATGAGGCCACCATAAGCAAAAAAAAAAAAAAAAAAAATTGGAAAATTTTGGAATTTTTAATTATTTTTATATTTTTATAATTTTTTATATTTTTATTTTTTTATAAGAAATGCAAGTTATTTCTGTCTCTTCTTCTTGCAACAAGGAGCTCACAAGCAGGCTGCTGAGGAGCCAGAGTGATCTCCTGGATGCCTGTGGGTGTCAGTGTGCAGCTAAAGGCCCTGCCAGTGTCCTGTTAGGTAGGTCTTCATCACAAGATGCCTTTCACACCTCTGATCAGCTGGGAGAATTCTTTTATTAAGTCTAATTACTACAAGTATTCCACACCAAAGCCCCATAATCTCATTAATTCAATAAAATGTCTTTCTGTATGAGCACAGATCTATTCACAGTTACTATAAAGAAGCAGAGAAGGTATTATAAAACTTTAGATAAAAATGGATAAAAGGTACAGAGAAAGTCACTTTGCTTGCAGTTTGATTGTTTTGAAAGCCTAGAAAAAGATTTCAGGTGGCCTAGATATTGAGAAGTCTGGGGAATCTTGGATTCTTTTGAAGAATCTTCAATCCTTTTGATTTTGATGCCAATGTGTATTTTCTTCTTATTGGTCATTATTATTTTAGGAGCATGTTGGAGACCTGTTACAGCTGGAGTTGTGAGTTATTGCAAGGTTAGAGCAACATGCATATTCTGGAAATTTAATGGAGAACCAAAAAGATGACTTAAATTATAGGGCTTCTTGTGAGTTCTTGTCTATCAACCCAGAAAATAATTTCAGCCTGTCAGGGAAAAATGAAAACTGGAGTCCTACTCAACAAGGTGCAAAATTGTTGCTTAATGTAATAGTAAATAAGCTTATTTTGCACTGTTATTCAGGATGACTGATTTGCACTGCTATTTAGGATGATTGGTTTCAGTGCAAATGAAATATTTTTCAATTTCAGAAAAAAATAATCCAAGTATATTTTAGGTCCTTTATGCAGATAAAATATCTGGGTGAATACATGGATGAGAGAGACTTCCACTTGTTCCTGGGAAACAATTTTCTAACAGCAAAGGCAGATTTCACAGAATCAGTTATGGGTTTCTGGGGTTGTTTCCAGGGGAGGAATTTTTTAACTGAAAAAGCAGATTGCACAGAAACAGGGAGGATTTTTGGTTTTGTTGAGAGTGCATGATTGCTGATATTTGCAGGGGAACTCCAGGAGTTCATTCCCTCTGATGTGCTCTCATTCTCTTTGCACCAAGACACAAAACTCGGGGAGGTTGGGAAGGCAGGCCAGCCCTCAGCTGCCGGGAGGAGCAGAGGATTGCCCGATTAGCCAGCCAGCCCTATTCCAGCAGGCCATTCCACTCCACTCCTAACCCCAGAGGTTCAGTGAATGGAATGCAGCCCCCAGCCTGGCCTTTCCCTGCTCCTGTTCCTGCTGGTCCCTGGCCAGGGCTCTGGTTGCTCCTGCAGCAAAGCTCCATGCCATGGGAGAGGCAGAACATGGATTGGCAAATGTAATAGCAGTGCAAAGTGAGACATTTCTCCTTTCCCTACCCACACAGCCCCTGGCACCTGCTGCCTGCAGTGTGTCCCTGATTCCTCTTTCTCCCAGCACAGGGACCCTCTGGGTGTCAGCAGAGTGAGCCAGCACAGCTGTCAGCATCCCCAAACTCACACTGACAGTTTGTGCTCTGCTAATCAAATCCTGTGTTTCAAACTCCTGTGTTTGAAACCCTGCTCTCTAAACAGACCTGCCCATCCTGTCCCTCACATCACTGTCCAGAGAGCTGGGTTGTGTTTGGTTTTGTGTTCATTTCATTTGAGAATACTCAGGTGTGTCTTTTAGAAAGAGTAGAGCTTAAACATTTTGATTTCTTACAGAAGTTTGGATTTCATCTCTCATCTCCAACTTTACAGTGCCTTCCCATCATCAGTACAAAACTTCAAATAACAAAAAGCGTGGAAGCACCTGGGCTGGAATTCCCCAGGAATCTGGAAGGTGCTGAGTGATTTAGATCACTGACTCCAGCAGTCCCTTGAGCAATTACACCGCCCCAATCCCCGCAGCTCAGAAGTGCCTTTGTTTCTTTCATGTTTTCTGCTAAAACCGCTGCACAATACAAGCAGGCAGTGTGCAGACACACTGCTTTAGCCTCTGCCTCCTCCTGAAGGGAATTTTTCCCCTGATCAAATGAGAAGTTCTGCTGGCTGTGGTGCCTGGTGCTCTCCCTTTACCCTGTGCGACCTGCAGCACAACCCTGCTCACCGGGGCCTTTGGGGCTGGGCAAGGGATAAAAGGATCTGCCAAAGGCAGGCATGGACAGCTGGGCAAGGGAAAACACAGGAAGGAATTCCTTTCTGGTCTTAAAATCCTGCCTGAGATTTCTTTCACCTCTGTATAAAGCCGGGATTCCCTGCTGGAGCCTCTGCTCAGGAGTCACGACCTGGTTTCCCTGCTGTGCATCTCTAGAGGCACAGGCAGAGTTTTCCCTCTGGTTGTGGTGCCAAGGAGCAGGCTAATTTCGGGAAAAAAGAGACCACATCTTTGCTAATGAAGAGTTTGCTTGCCTGTGCTAAGGAAAGCTTCACTAACTGGTCTTCTGTCAGAAAGTTTTCACTTGAATCTGTTCTCTTTTTTCTAGGTAACTTCAACACCACATTTCTCTTGTAAGTAGAACTGAAGGATTTATATTCCCTGCCAGGAGGAAAGGCATGTGCTGCCACTTCAGGTGACAGCCTGGGACACCAGCAGGCCTGACAGAGCTCTGACCTCTCCTCCTGCCCTCAGCCTTTGCTTTTGCCTGCTAACTCAATTAAGCACCTTCCCAACTGGAGTGCCCCTGATGGAGGGGAGTTTCTGTAGTGCTTGATTTGTGACAGCACAAGTGTTTCCAGCATTTGTGCCAGAACTGAAGTTCCCCATTTGCTGCTTCCCAGACCTTCCAGTCAGGGGTGATGAACTCAGGCACAGCCCAAGAGCAGACCTGGGAGAGAGGCACGAGGAACTGGGGCTGAATCATTTTCTGTCTTCCCTTGATGGCTGTTGAAATCCACCCAGACAGAAGCAGAATCAATTTCCATCCTGGGACTTAGAAGTGATTGGGTCTTTGTTGTAAGTGGCCAATTTCTGAAAAGGAAAAAAAAAAAAAAAAGTTTTTTCTCAAACTTTTTTTTTCCACATGAAAACCAAACACCACTCTGGAGTTTTCAATCTGTATTCAACAGATATTTAACAGATCAATTTTATAGAGAACTTGAGTGGGTAACAGTCACATTTAACTACTTTGGGTGCAATTTCTCTGGGAATTAAGCTATGCAATCCTGGCTCCCCATACTCACCTCGAGCCTGCCTGGGAGCTGAACTCATTGTGACTAACTGAAGGTAGGCCAGGGAGTTGTTCTTGAGAGCCACAAGCTTTATTTTACTAATTTATTTTACCCAATTTACTAACTGGGGAGATGAAGTACAACAAAGCTACAATGCCACCATTTTTGTCAGCCTGTAATTAATTTGTTGTTTCCACAGACAATGGTACCATATTTAATTTTTAGTAGCTCTTTAATTCTTTGTGACCCCAAGAATTTTCTCTCTGCTAACAATACCCTGTAGTTTATTTCTGTTTTCTTCTGAGCATTGTTCAGTTTCCTGTTTTGTAATAGAATCCTATTAATTTGTCACTTATTTATACAGAACTCATTACTTATCTTCATTCCTCATCTTTGTTTATCTCCTGCAAATATATTTTTACTGCATCATCCTCTCATTTGATATTTCATTCAACACTTTCATGTAAATGACGTGACATTTTTCCTTTTCCTGCCTTGGAATCGCTGAAGATTTTCTCAAGTGCTTTTGTCCTAAATGTATGTTATGGTCTCCTTAATTTTGTTCTTATTATTGTGTACCCTTCAATCACAGCTTTATAGTTCACTTTATTCTTTATTTTTTGTATTACTTTTCCAACTGCAGTGCTTTCTGCTTCCACTCTGTTTTTGACACTATAATTACTATACAGACCTGACATTATGAGTAAGGTTCCTTTACTATATTATTTTATCTACTTTTAATTCTCATTTTAAATTTTGTTTTATTAGCAGTGTTTTCCTCCTGTTCTGACAACTGTACAGCCTATTCTGATTCTCCCACATCCCTCCTCATCCTGCCCTGCTTGTGCTTCCCTTCCCCACGGTCATATCCTAGCTGATACCATCTTGATGAATAAATTATCAAGATTGTTCTACAAGAAATCTGTCATGGGGTGTATGACCTCTTTTAAATCTGAGGTTTAGCTCTGAATTCCATATCAGCACTCCATGAGCTGCTTTGATGGAAATGTGTAGGAATGGGTGGCTGGCAGTTCCTTCTGAAGCCTTCCTTTGTTCTGCTTCCCCATCCTTCTATAATTTATCACTTTTAGGACACAGTGTCTTGGAAAAGGATGTTTTGCCCCAATTATGGCTTGATTGAAGTCAAGTTCTAACAGCTGTACTCAATACACAACCTTGGGATACTCTAATATTACATATTAAGAAATAAGCACACATGGACACATGAAAAATGTGTGGGTTTTCCCTCCACCTTTATCCTTTCATAATTAATAAATGATGGAAATGTCAATTTATGATTATGATAATCACTTCTAGATTTTAGTTCAGCCAGGGAAAGGTAGAACTGGAAGCCTCTGTTAAAACATTCTCTGAATATTTTTTCAAATGTTCTAGATTAAGGAAACATTTGTACTGTTTGGCTTTTATTAACACCTTGAAGGAACTCCTTTAGCAGTGGAACAGAAGTCCCAGTGGAGACACATGAACTTTCAAGGTAAAACATTCATTTTAATGTTTGCTGTTATTAAAATGGTGCAGAGATCTCAGACTTTCTATAATGGTAAGAAACATTAAAAAGTGACCAAGTAAAAACAAAGTGGAAAAAGATGGGTGGAAAATGAAGATTTTCAGTCACCTGGCTTCTCCAGGCTGTGTCTGAAAGCACCATGATCAGTCTGATATTTAACCCCTTGTGCTGCTCTTCCAAGTGGAAAATTTTCCAGAGACTTTTCTGCCTCTCCCTCTGCACCACAGCTCCTCACAGAGCAGGGGCCACCGAGGGGTGAGGATGATGATGATGATGAGCTCTGCCCTCTGATGATGCCTCGGAGTTTAGATTTTCTATTTTTCAGATTCTGTGCTGCTTTAGCCTGTAACTCTGAGCTTCATATTAGGGGATGGTGAGCTCTGTGCACAGGGTGGGGAGACAGAGCAATCCTTTCCCAGCTTGTCCAAGGACAACTGGTACAAGCTCCAGGCCCAAAAAGTGTAAACAATGGTGAACTAAGAAGAGGAAAACAAGCAGGGTGGGACTGCAGGGGCTAAAGCTGGAATGGGACAATGAACTGCAAGATGCAAATGGAGCAGAACTGATCCCAGTGACAGACCCCGTGCCCGCTCGTGCATTTTGGGGCCATTTTGGTTCATCTTGGGTGCAGCCCTGGCTGGGCTCTTGTGCTGCCCAAGGTGCATCCATGGAGGAGATCCTTTGGATAAATCCCTGCTTTATTCTGTGACTCTGTTCTAGCTCAGCCTTCCCTTCCCAAGGCATCTCTGCCGAGGGCTGTGGTGATTGGGGTGCCCTCAGAGTGAAACCTTTGCAGGATGGTCCCAAATCCCATAACTGAGAGGGGGGTGGGCTCTTTGGAGACCCTCTCTATGGCCTGTGTGGGCGTCACTATGGTGTACAAGGCTGGGATTAATTAAACTCATTAGGTCCAGATTAGTGCTGCACTGAGTGCAGCTCCTCTCTGACAATGTATTCACTGCTTATTTGGTCATACACATAAAGGATTGGAATAAAGGAAAGGATTGGAATAAAGGATTGGAATAAAGGATTGGAATCAGCATTCTCTGCTTCAGGTTGTGACTTTCTAAATGCAAGTGGGGCAAGCACAGTGATGTCCCCAGATGTGAAACAGCTGGTGTCCTGTCCTAGGCTGAGGAATTCTCAGACTCAGAAGTGGAATAGAGAGGGCAAATCTTCTCTTTTATTGTACAATGGAAGAGGGTTTTTAACATGTTAAAAGTGTTAACACGTTGTTAGCATGTTAAAATTTGTTAACGTGTTTGTGTGTAAGGAATAAGTGAAAAATGGATAGCTAAGTGAATTCCTGGACTGAGAAAGGGCTGAACAGCAAAGATTCTTACAGATTTTGATTTGCTTTAAAAGCTGTTCTTTAGACTCTCAGCTGTAGTTTATGAATTTATTTTACATGGAGTTTAGTAGGCCCTGCAGGTGTCCCAGAAGATGTTTGGGACACTCAGGTGCTGCAGACAGAGAATCTGGATGCAGAATGGGCTGAGGCAGAACCATGCAAGTCTTGGTTTATGAGCATCCCAATCCCCACACCCCAATAGCTCTCCTTTATTCCCGTTATTAGATCACGGTCTTATCCTTTATGAGGTCTCTTTCTGCCTTTTCTGAGCCTTTCATAGATGTGCTTTTATTACAGGAGCATTTAGAATTTAATTTCTGGTAATTGTGGCTCCATATTAACTGCATACACTTTATGTACATGACTAAGTCTCATTATGCCTGTATCCTTTCCCAGGAGAATTATCCAAGAGACAATATTCACCATGCTCAACTAGGCAAAGCAAACTGATCATTTCTGTGCCAGCAATTCTGAAAAAATATAAATCCACCAACTGAAAATCCAGTCTCGAGCAAGCAAATCTTCTAAAAGAAGTTTCAGCCAGCTTTCTTGGAGGCATCATTCTCCTGAAATATCTCACATCAAAATAGAGAAAAATCAGCTTCATTTTAAAAAAGTGTGGAGGGCTGTGGGGTTTGTGTGCACAGGTGTGAGATGCAGGGAGAGAAGAGAAGAGCAGACAGCTAATTCTTAGTTTGAGCAAGGGTTTTTCTGTGTGTTGAAAGAGTCTGTGTGACCACAAAGGAAATAATTTACAGCAAACTTTGGAGGTTTTTGGGAGAAAGGGATGTATTTTGGGGAGCTGGGAGGAGAAATCTCTGTATTTTATCAGAATGTATTCAAGCCCGAAGAATGACATTTTATTTAGTATGAAGCTCTGGGGTTCAGTATTCAACTATGGGAGAGTTTGGTGCAGACATGCAAAATGTGGCATTTCACATAAGGGGTCAGGAGAGCACTGAGAGCAGGACAGGAGGGGCTGGTTGTGGTTATTAACTGCAGCTTGGTTACATGATAAGGGAAATGCAGATTACAGTGGAAGTGTGGTGTGACATAATGCAAAAATGCCTGTAGTAGTGCAGATGTACAAAACTGAGCAGAGTTCCTCAGTTCATCAGTATTTGCATGCAAATGCAAGAAAATACAAGTTAATCTTTAAAGGCATATACCAGTGATTTCCACAGAGCTGCAGCCAAGCAGGGGATGGATTTGCAGAAGCCTAACAAAAAATACCAAAGAAAATAGGAATTACAATAGAAAGATAATGACTTTTACCATGCTTTAAACCAGATTGTGCAGTCCTGCAACACCCACAGCGACAGAGAAAACAGCTGGGAGGTGGAGAAGCAGCAGATCCTGCAGAGGGAGGACTCACAACAGGAATTCCTTGCCAGCCCAGCCCCTGCTGTGGGTGACAGCAGTGTCACCCTGTGCTGTGGCAGTCCCAGGAGATTTCTTGGGTTGGAGGATGTTCTTTCCAAGCTCTGTGGCAGAGGTGAGTCCACAAATCTCCCCCAGTTTGGTTCTTTTAGGTTCTTTTTTCCCTCACTTCCAATGCCTTGAGATGTTTTCGGCTCTTTGCTGGTGTTCCACAGCTCACAGCTCAGGGGCTTGGCAGGAAATGCTCACCAGATGTTTCCATGCAGTGTGTGTGCTCTAAACTGGCAACACCAGAGCAGACCTGTCCTCCTTCCTGCCCTCCCAACCCCTCTGGGACCTCTCAGAGTCCCGAGGAGCTCTGGGGAAGTTTTCCTCACCTAGGCAAAAAGTCTCAGTGCAGATTTTGTGGCTGGGTCTCAGGAGAGGTGGCAGGCACTGGCACAGGTGGGGTCTCCATCCCTGGAGGTGTTCAGGGGGTTCAGATGTGCTGCTCTGCTCAGGGACAGGGTCAGGCACTGGCTGTGCTGACCAAGATCTTACAGGGCTTTTCCACCTTCAGCCATTCCAGGATCCAGCAGCTCTTGCTGCAGCTTTTCCCACCTCTGGATGTCCCCTGAGTCCCCCTGTGGCTGCACAAGAATCATCCACACTCATCAGTATCTTTACTTAAAGTCAGTAATTACTAAAAAATCTCAGATCAGTCATTTATTCTGTCTTAATTTAAAGAGAGGCATGAAGAATCCAGCAGCTGCTCTGGTTATTACTCAGTGTACAAAACCTTGTTTCTATAATTTCATGCAAACCTTTGTGACCTTGTTTTTTTTAAAAGGGAAAATGAAAAACTTTTTCAAAATTCTGCTCAGAATGTAAATGGATTTGTTCTTGTTCCATTTATTCTCTTTTCTTTTGATAATTCCACAGTCCTAGGGACTCTGGAAACTCCTCTGCTCCAGTCACACCTCATTGGCACTGGGGGAGGGAGGAGAACCTCCCCCATCTTTTGGATCACCACGGAGAACTCTGAATTAATTCCAGAGGCTTTCCCCCTTTTGCAGGGAAACAATGAGAATGAGTTTCCCTGACACTCCCAACAGGATCTCTGGGCTGCTTGGTTGTTTATTTACCACTCCACTGTACAGCACTTACAGTGATATTTTCCATCTGCCCAAAGTGTTTTGGGGAGAGAGAGACAGAAAGTGAATCCAATACTTACTTCCAAGGCAAAAATCGATTTTAACTAGAACCAATGCATTCTTTATTCCTTTGCAGCTCAGGGCTGGCTTGGTATTCATGGTGCTGTTCCTCATGCAGGCCATGTGCTGAGTTTCATTTGCAAAGAGGCAAGCACAGGGAGAAACAGAGGAGCAGAGCCCTCCTCCCTCCTGCAAAAAGCAAATTCCTCTTTCTGGGCATTCTGTCTCTCCATCAGCTGGGAAACCTGCTGCCAGTGAAATCCTCTTCTGATGTCCGGTGCATTCTGGCACAAATCTGTAGTTTTTGAAAGGCAGTTTGCATATAATCAGCAAACATCTGCAGTAATTCAAAGGGAAGAGGTAAAGCACCAGCACAGGGGAGAATGATCAGAGGCAATCAGGTGCAGCAGATGCAAATGTTATCAATGAGAAGCAAGGGAGCCAGGCTGCTCTAGGAGACCCAGAAGTGTCCAAGGAGCACAGGGTTTGTTGTCTGTCCTGCCACGCAGAACAGCAGCCAGAGGACTGCAGAAACTACAGGAGAAAGTGAAATGACAATGCTCAGTTCCAGCTTGGTGGGAAATGTTTGGTTTCACCAACTTCTAATTGAATGGATTTACTAAATTCCAGCCTAATGGATTTACTAAATTCCAATCTAATGATTTACTCACTGCTGAGTGTGGGTGCAATTTTCCATGGTACCCACTCAGTGAACATTGATGAACACTGTAATTGTCCTCGTGCTAATATCCTGCCCCAAAATCAGAATTTGGCACCCTTGTGCTCTGGCTGTAGAAGGAGAACCATTCACACTCACACAGATGCCTGTAATGTGCATTTTGTTCATTTGTTCAAGCACATCACACCCCAGATATCCAGCTTTTATTTGCTTTTGCATTTTCAGGGCAGCAGAGACTGAATCTGCTTGGGAAGGCCTGTTTATTTTGGTTTGGACTTTCTTCCTTGGAGGTACAGTGGGCTTTTAGTGGAGTTAAGTGACTTTCCCTGAGGTGTGAGAGTTGGTAGGGACACAAAGAGCTGAGGCAGGATTTTGTGGCTCCCAGTTTGTGCTGCCATCACCAGCCCTGCTCTCAGCACTCCCACATTCCACAGAGCTCTCCTGGCTGACACCAGGGGCAGAGGGGACATTTGGGGTGCTGTGTGTGGCCATGGGGCTCACACAGAGGTGACGTTTTTGGGGTGCTGTGTGTGGCCATGGGGCTCACACAGATGTGCCCTTTTTGGGGTGCTGTGTGTGGCCATGGGGCTCAGACAGAGGTGATGTTTTTGGGGTGCTGTGTGTGGCCATGGGGCTCACACAGAGGGGACGTTTTTGGGGTGCTGTGTGTGGCCATGGGGCTCACACAGAGGGGACATTTGGGGTGCTATGTGTGGCCATGGGGCTCACACCGAGGTGACGTTTTTGGGGTGCTGTGTGTGGCCATGGGGCTCACACAGGTGCTGTTTTTGGGGTGCTGTGTGTGGCCATGGGGCTCACACAGAGGGGACGTTTTTGGGGTGCTGTGTGTGGCCATGGGGCTCACACCAAGGTGACGTTTTTGGGGTGCTGTGTGTGGCCATGGGGCTCACACCGAGGTGCCCTTTTTGGGGTGCTGTGTGTGGCCATGGGGCTCACACAGAGGGGACATTTTTGGGGTGCTGTGTGTGGCCATGGGGCTCACACAGAGGTGACATTTTTGGGGTGCTGTGTGTGGCCATGGGGCTCACACAGAGGTGATGTTTTTGGGGTGCTGTGTGTGGCCATGGGGCTCACACAGAGGTGACGTTTTTGGGGTGCTGTGTGTGGCCATGGGGCTCACACAGAGGGGACGTTTTTGGGGTGCTGTGTGTGGCCATGGGGCTCACACAGAGGGGACGTTTTTGGGGTGCTGTGTGTGGCCATGGGGCTCACACCGAGGGGACATTTTTGGGGTGCTGTGTGTGGCCATGGGGCTCACACAGAGCCCCCAGAGCCCAGCAGAGCTCCCAGGGCAGGTCAGAGTGTCCACAGCACTTGTGTGTCCTCCCCCTGCTCCTCCCATGCAGCAAGTGAGCAAATACGTTCTGTGAGAATGCACATCACAAGCAGTGAGCAACCAGAGCAGATCACTGACAAAATCCCTCTGTCAACTTAGCAGCAAATCCAAACACCTGGAACTTCACTGGGATGGGGATCATGGAGAAAAGAAAATGCTGATTTCATGATGCTGCCATGAGCTAAAGGAAAATAATTGAAATGCTGAGCAGGAAATTATGTCAATTTACCTCCTCTTCCACTGTCCTCCCTTTAACTTCCTTTTGTCTCTCTCTTAACTCTATCTCACATAATTTTTCTCATTTTATTCATGTTCTGATGATCTTTCTTCAAGACCAGTTTTTTGTATGCATAGTTATACCCATTCTTCCCATACACATCAAGATGCCACTTTTATTCCTCTTATTAATGATTCTTCTCTGTTCTGGCTTTAAATTTTAAACACTAAAAGATTTTGGAAGTCTCAAAAATCTTACTGCTTAATAGTTCATATTTAACTCAAGTTAAACTGCTTTTATCTTGAAAATGTCAGTTCTTCTGACTGGTTTATCTCCCTTTAGACTTCATGATCAGTTTGTTAATCATGAAGTAGAGAACTGCAAATGTTTAGAAATATATTTCAAGTACAAATGAAAATTCACATGGCTGGAAGGTGTTAATAGAGAAAAAAGCTAGAACTTCTGGAAGATTCAGGTCACTCCTCTAATCCAAGAGTAAGATTTACATTAGGGCCTGAAAAGCAAATTCCACTACTGACTGACATTTCTTTTTCCTGGAAAACAAAGTTTTGGAAACCTTTAATTCCCCACTGAAATAAAAATGGAGCCATTTAATAGTTTTCAGAAAGGGGGAATGTTATTCTAAAGTTTATATTGGGCGTTTGCTTGTGGGTCCCAGATTTCATATCAAAATATTTTCATTCCCCAGCACTTTGAATAAAGCAGAACAGGAGCTTAAGTGCTGTCACAGACCAGTCTGGAAAGGGGCCTGTGGCAGATTTTGATTCAGAATTCCAGCCCAGCTCTTTGCTGGTGGTTTCACTGGCTTTCCTGAACAATTGCTGCATTGTAGGCAATGGTTTTAGACCAGTGAGCCAAATCCTGCCTGCCTTTCTCTTCAGTTTCACTGGGAGTTCAGAAGCAAAGCATCAGAGCTCAGAAAATGGCACACGGTCCCACTTGAGCTAAAAGGAGAATTTGGGGTAGGTGGAATGCAATTATGAGGCTGGAATTCAGCCAGGCTGCAGGCAGGGGCTGTGAACCTGCCAGGTGGCTTTGAAAGGGCTCAAAGTTGTCCCCAAAGCAGAGGGAAAGGAGCACTGGGATGAGAATTCCCTGTGCTCCCCTTCCAGGGGCATTGGGATGAGAATTCCAGGTACACTGAGCAGAGCATTCCTTGTGCTCTGCTCCCAGGCACATTGGGAATTACCTGAGCTCTGCTCCCAGGTGCACTGGGCTGAGCATTCCCTGAGCTGTTCCCAGGTGCAGAGGCAAGGGGGAAGCTGAGGAAGAGGAGGAGCTGCTTTGCAGAGCATTCAGAGGAAGGCAGGGAGTGCCAAAGGTGGGAGAAAACCCCGGGCAGTGTCAGAACACAGAATTTGTGCCCGTTCAGGTGAGCACCAGCACGGCTCTGCTGTCACAAAGGCGATAAAACACCCGGGAGCTGTGGGCTGTGGGTTATGGAGCAGCCCTTTGCAGGAAATGCAAAGGGAGTGCAAATTAAGGTGCAGAGACCTCATCCAAATCCAATTTTCTGAAGCATTAGAATTGCCTAAACAGAACTCTGTGGCTGGTTATTAAATTATGAGAAGTCCTTGATTGCCTCTCCCCACTTGCCTGGAGCCCAGAAATTCCTTTTGGTAAACAGGACCCAGGCAGAGCCGGGTTCAAACTGAGACTTTCCTTTGGTTCTACTCTATTGGAAGGAATAAGGAGAGATTTTTGATGCTTCTGCTCAGTCCCCAGATGGATATAGCAGTAATTAGAAGGGACTTCTCTGCTCTTTTGCCCCCTTTACCAGTTCAGTTTTTCTAGACAACAACTTTCTCTAGAGATTCAAGTGACAGACTGTGTTTAAGTTAGGAAACAACACATCAGAAATAGCTGCTGGTTGCTGGATTGGCAGTGTTGGACTCCAAGAAGCCCCACAAAAATATGGCAGAAACTGGAAAAACTTTAATTTTTTAATCAATTTTCTTCCTGGCCCTTCTTTCTTCCAGTTAAGTGATGTTTTGAAATTCCTGGCTGTTTTCATCTGTATGTTGAAATAACATGTTATTTAAAATGCTTCTGTATTTTCCCCTTCCTTTTTAATTTTAAAATATTTTCCTGAAGTTAAAATTAGTTCAGGGACTGTTAAGAACAGCAGTGATGCAGTGTTTGGCATTTTTTTTGCCCAACACTACTTCAATAAAATATGTTTTACTGATTAGATACATGCACAGGAAAACGAAATGACATTTCCTTAATCAGATTGTCAAAAATCTGGGCAAAACTGACACATAACCCCAAAATTTGGACATTAATGTAACAGAGATATTCTTTGTAACCAAAAACCCCCAAAAGATCAAAAAAGCCTATTTAATTCTTTAAGAAACTGTAATTAACTTTTGTAATAAATGTTCCTTCTAAATGGCTACACAGGGAAGCATCTTCTGAGAACGGAATATGAAATAATCTTAAGGCAATTACAAAGAAGTTTTTGATTTACAAAATTTAGTATAATTACGTAAATTTCTTTTGTGTGCAAGCAGCCTTGGCATTGAACTCCCACAAAATGATGAGTCATGTGGAGCTGGTTGTTTCCTTGAGAACAGCAAGAAGCCAGTGAAAATCATCTTTTGAATTCAAGAGCCCAGGAGTGCCATGCATTAATCTGATTTTACAGCAGAACCCACGGCACAAAGTTCCCCCTGGTGCTTGAAGAAGGTGAGCTCTGGAGCCTTTGGAGGCCTGGCAGGGTGTGCAGGGTGAAATCTCCTTCCCTGAGGTGTGGGGATGCTCTCAAGCCCCAGCTGCAGCAGAGCTCACCCCACCAAGGGTTTGGTTTCCCTGCCAGGATGGTTGCAGGGCAGGAGCTGTGAGAGTTTGTTTGCCTTTATCCTGAATGTAGTGTGGGCACTTAGCAGGTTCCTCCTCTCAGACCTGGTGAAAACAGAGAAATTCAATGTTTCACTGAGTGCCTGTGTGGGTGCAGCAATGGGTGCTACAGAACGTGCAGGCAGAGTGACCCAGCAGTGACACCCTTCATGCAGGGTTAGTGGCTCACTCTGTACCCTTGGACAGAAAATGGCTCATCTCAGGGACCTTAGCCCATAAAACCTTTTGGATTCCATCCCATTTTTGTCTGCACCCAAAAATTACTATTAAATTGCTTACAAATAATCTTTGTGGCATCTTTTGGTTTTCAAATCCTTTTTACTGCTAAATTTATGACTGAAAGGTGCTTTGTCACTTTGTGAAAGTGCACTGTTCTACCAAGAGCAGGGATTCCATGGTAAAAAGACATTTTGGATTAAGCAGTACCTTCTGTATTTTTTCAGAACTCCAAATATTTTTTTCACAGATTTTGTTTTATATAAACAATAATTAGAATTAAGTTCCTTTAAAAACCCATGGTCAGATGTCAGTGGTGCCCAGTGATGGGATGAGCAGCAGTGGGCACAAACCATGATGCAGGAAATCTAATTTAAATATAGGCAAATCACCTTTTTGGTAGTTAAGGTGGTGCCATAGGTTTGTGACAGGCTGAGAAAGGGAATTCTTGGAGAAAGTAAAAACCAGACTGGCCCAAGGCCCTTGAGTGGAGCCTGCTCTGAGCAGGGGTGGGAGCAGCTGAGCTCAGGAGCTTCCACCTCAGGGATTCTCAGATAAATATTAATCAGCAAAAGGGATTGTTCCCTGTTTTCAGAGAAAGGAAGTTCTAATTAATGCACCCTTTTCAAAGTGACTTATGCCTCTGCTAACACAGTCTTTAGAGCAGGAATCTATATTATAACTCATTTTTTCCCCTGGATTCTGGCTCTGGCAAGAACTTGTTGTGCCATCTCTCTTCATTAAGAGATCCATGACACGTTCACAGGAGCAAACCAGGGCCTTTACAGGACATATGCCATGGGACTGGAGACACATTACAGGGTAATCAAGCATATTAAACAATCATTTGATTTATTCCATGTTTGCTTTATATGGGGATATAAAAACTGCCTCATGCCTAATTCATTTCCAGGCAGCCTCTTCCCATGGCACAGATGTTGGGCAGGCAGTGACAATGCAGATGTTGGGCAGGCAGTGACAGTGCAGATGTTGGGCATACAGTGACAATGCAGATGTGGGCACACAGTGACAGTGCAGATGTTGGGCAGGCAGTGACAGTGCAGATGTGGGCACACAGTGACAGTGCAGATGTTGGGCATACAGTGACAATGAAGATGTGGCAGGCAGTGACACTGCAGATGTTGGGCAGGCAGTGACAATGCAGATGTTGGGAGGCAGTGACAGTGCAGATGTTGGGCAGGCAGTGACAGTGCAGATGTTGGGCACACAGTGACAATGCAGATGTGGCAGCCAGTGACAGTGTAGATGTTGGGCAGGCAGTGACAATGCAGATGTGGCAGGCAGTGACAGTGCAGATGTTGGGCAGGCAGTGACAATGCAGATGTTGGGCAAGCAGTGACAATGCAGATGTTGGGAGCCAGTGACAGTGCAGATGTTGGGCAGGCAGTGACAATGCAGATGTTGGGCAGGCAGTGACAGTGCAGATGTTGGGCAGGCAGTGACAATGCAGATGTTGGGGCAGGCAGTGACAGTGCAGATGTTGGGCACATAGTGACAGTGCAGATGTTGGGCACATAGTGACAGTGCAGATGTTGGGCAGGCAGTGACAATGCAGATGTTGGGCAGGCAGTGACAGTGCAGATGTGGCAGGCAGTGACAATCCTGTGCCCACAGCTCTGCTCTGGGCTGACACAGAAAGGCTCAGCCTGCTCAGCCAAGCATCCACCACAGCCAGAGCACAAACACATCTGTCCTTGAGTGCTTCTCACATCTCCTGGTCAGAGGTTGACCAGCACAAATAGAAGTGCTGAAAACAGCTAAGGACAGCTAACTAGGAGAGGAGAAAAAGAAACCAAAGTCTTTTTCAATAATTTGTTTTCTTCTCAATTTTTTTTTCCCCAAATTTGTTTTTTCCCATATTTATTTTTTCCCAAATGACAAAACTAACTTATCATAGGCAGAAACCTTTAAAAAATGTGGTAATTATCCTTTCACTTTTCTCTGCACGAGGGTGGTTGCTTGAAGACATGAAAATTTTATGATAGACCTAAAGTCAACAATTTTTTTTTTTTTGTCTGAAGCAGGTAAAGGTTTATTCTGATTGTACAGATAGTGAAGGCTCTACTAACTGAAAATGGAAATATAAAGATAACTAGACAAAAAGTTAAATGCAAACTTTATAATAACTCCAAAAAGTGATTTTCCATTTCTTTGTTAACACATATTCTAATTTAGATGGCTGGAGTGTTGTGAGTAATCCATTGCTATGAAACATCATTTATAAAACACCACTTAACACATCTCGTGTGAAGCATCTATTATTAGCAGATTGTTGATTTCTAAAGAGCAGAAAAAACCATCAAAGGTAGAGTTGAGATAAAGGATGAAATTTCACTTTTGTAAGTAGTTTTTAAGGAGGCAAAACAAACCATGGAAACTTTTAGCAATTATTATTCTTAATGGAATG
This sequence comes from Diglossa brunneiventris, assembly GCA_019023105.1. Lineage (NCBI taxonomy): Eukaryota > Metazoa > Chordata > Aves > Passeriformes > Thraupidae > Diglossa > Diglossa brunneiventris. Next base: position 1,650,290 of record CM032357.1, on the reverse strand, counting down.
CCATTATTTTAGAAATTCTTAAGGGGATAAATCTGGAGGTCAGGTTTAGAAACACACAGAAGCGGCAGCGCGGATATGAAAAATAAAATGTCACATCTGAGAGCTCTTCCAGCACTATTTTGGCACAGTATCAGCCATTCTCAAACCTTCTCCTCAAGCAGCAGCCAAGGTCACCCACACACATCCATTTCACAGGATCCTCCCTGGGCTGGGCTTTGGAGGAGCCTGGAATGGGAGAGGAGCAGAGTCCCCACTCCAGAGCCCACAGAGACAACGCTGCCCTGCACTTGCACTTCAGAGTTTCCTTTTACTGCCTACTTTTTTATCTTATTTCACTTTTTACAAATTCCAGGTTGTTGTTTTTGGGTTTTTTTGGTTTTTTTCCTGGGGTTGGGAATGCAGGAAGCCAAAGTGTTCCTAATGGGGGACAAACCCAGGTGGGCAGGTGTGGTATTTTCTGAGACCCCTGCCAAGAAGAGGGATGATGAATCTGACTCCATGTTCTTAGAAGGCTAAGTTATTATTTTATTATCTATATTATATTAAAGAATACTAAACTAAACTATACTGATCTATATTATATTAAAGACTACAGCACTAAACCATACTAAAGAATTCAGACAGGATACTTACAGAAGCTGAAAAGGTAATCATGAAAAACTTGTGACTCTCTCTTCAGAGTCCTGACAGAGTTTGGCCCCTGATTTGCCCATGAGTAAAAACAATTCAATGTCGGATAAACAACCTCCAACCACATTCCAAAGCAGCAAAACACAGAAGAAGCAATCAGAAAATTATTGTTTTCCTTTTTCTCTGAGGCTTCTCAGAGTTTGTTGGTTTTTAATTTATGTATTTGTTGTGTTAGAGTTGTAGTAGATATTTTTATTTCATTTTTTAAATTACTTTTTATAATTATGTAGGAAGAATTATAGCTCAGCTCACGGGGTGTATTTTTTTTGTTTCTGGGATGTCTCCGTTTGGTATTGGAATCTTTGATTTGTATTGTTGAGATTTGGAGAAAGCTTTTTTTTTTTTGTGATTTTTTTAAATTTTATTTTTTAATTTTTGTAGATGTGTTTTTATAGTTGCAATTTTTGTATGTGTCGAGTTATGTATAGTATTTGTAAATGCTTGGAGCTTTTTTATATAGTACACATAAATATATTTGATGTCTATAAAAATATATATTTTTATATAGCAAATATATTTATGTTTTATATATATTATATATTATATATTATATATTATATATTATATTATATATTATATATTATATATTATATATTATATATTATATTCTATTTTGATGGGGGTTTTTGTTATTTTGTTTTATTACTGGTAAAGTAGAAGTGCATTTTAATTTTGGCAAATTACCTTTCTATTTTTAAATTTTTTTTCAATTCTGCCGCACAGGAGTGGCTGTGCGTGGAGATCCAAGCCCTGCTCTGCTGCAGCCCGGCCCAGGTCTGAGGTCTGTCCCTGTCCTGCTGTCCAGCCAGGCTCGGGCTCCTCCCAAGCCCCCCTGAAGCAGCAGCTGGGAGCGCCCAGGGGGATGCTCAGACCCAGCTGCTCTCTCCAGAGCAGCCCCAGCAGGTTTTACACAAACTCTGCATTCTGATGTCCATGTCCATTTAGTAATGGCCAGTTCTGAAGGAATTGGAGCCATGAGAAATGGGGTTTATGTCAGATATTGCAACTCCTCTTTAATTTCAATTCCAGAGAGTCAATCTTCAATCTCCCACTGTGGTCCGGGCACTGGAGCACTGCATAATTCACAGGTCTCTTTGATAGACAGCACTGATTATTAGCTTCTTCTTTCTGTTTCTTTTTTTTTTCTTTTTTCCCCTAATATTTCATTCTTTCAGAATATCTCTGCTTTTGAAGGCAGAACCAGGAAGTTTTTCTGAGGACAGCTACAACATATTGTGTAGAAATACTTTTTCCAAGACTTGCTTACCAACAAGATTTTCCCTTTATTGTTTTTCTAAATGAATCAAATCGTGTTTATTATGCATTAATCATCTCTTTCTATTAGAGAAGTGCAATAAACACATTTTATTCATTTATTTGTATGCTATCACTCAGATCTCATGTTTAGATCATGGCTGGGTTATTCAGGGCTCTCTGCAGACCTATAACAAAGAAACAAGTGCTCCAGAGAATTTACAGTGTACATGAAAGAGAAGATGAAATAACAGAGCAAGACAGACAATCAAGGTTGGGGAAGAAAAGGAAGATAAAAAAAATGAACAGAACTAGGCAGAAAACAGGAGTCACTCATGACTCCTGGTAAAACAAGACACAAATGTGAACGTATGATGTTTGATCAAAAATGCTCTGAGATGTTACAAAAAGTAATAAGATCTGCTTGCATTATTTCTAATTAATTACCTAAAATCACAGCCATCTTTACATTTTACAGACTGAGACTCCCTGCCTCTGTTGGTATTTCAAGTTATTTTCCATTTCTCTCAGAATTTTGAGGGCTTTTGTCCTCCAGGTCTTTGGCTTACCTGGTCTGCTTTCAGTTTTGTCAGTAATGTTCTCTGTGGACAGTTATTTATTTCTTTGGGTGTTTTTTTGTAATTAGTGACTGACTTTGAGAACTGATCTTTCGTGCTCCAATTACAGAGATGCTGAGAGGTAAGTTGTATTATTTTTTTATTATTTTTAGAATATGCCCTTGGTCAGCGCTCTACATGACTGTCAGCTCTCTCTCTCTCTAAATTGCTAACTCAAGATTCAGAACATGTTTCTTCCATTGAGAAAACCTTGACCATAGCTAGTTTCTACCTTCAAGAAAGATTATTTTCCTGTTGTCTGACATTCTGCACTGGAAAATGTTTAAATTTGAATTATTTCTCACTCTCTAGCTTTTCATGTGTTCACATTTACCTCCACAGCCCCGTGCCCTACACATACAGGTTTATGGAATCCTTGCAACATCAGAGGAAAACACATCTCACTAAGCACACACCAATTAATTGCTGTTTCAGGTCTGTAATGGCTCCTGTTCTTTGGTGATTTGTCACTTCAGCCCCTCGTGGACACAGCAGAATTTGGTGTTGTAACATTCTGGAATTCTCTCCACACCCGTGCTAAGGGCACAGGCTCTGCTGATGATGCCCCGTGCTTTGAGCACTGATGTGTCATTAATCACATTAAGAAATAGGCCTAACAAGCCATAATTTAAAAGAAGGACTGTGTTACCAGCTCTGTTTTCAGTAAAAGTGAAGCAGTCTATGAATATTTCTGCGCTGGGGGCGCAGGAACACCTGGGTGTTGCTGCCATGTCCTTTTCCAGGTAAGCTCCCCACCCAGGGATCTGAGCTGGGAAGGGCACAGAGCTCCCTCCATGCCCAGGAACCCCCTGAACTCTGCTCAATATTGCACTAATCACAGCCAGAGCAAGGGCAAATTACTGACCCTAATCCTCATTTACTGTTTCTGTGACAGGATCAGAAACTGCTCGGCAGCCCAGCCTGGAGGACTCAGGAATCCCACCCAAAACTGGAGCTGTTCCCCCCAACAGCCACTCTGAAACTGCCATCAGCAGAGGCTGCATTACTTAAAAAGGTGACTGCAAACAAGAGATAGAATTAGCATCATCTGTTCTTTAAAACTACACCTGCCATTAAAGTTTTAAAGAAATGAAATCTTAGCTGAAATCATCTTTGTGATTTACGAACACTCATTTCCATACAATTTTGTCAGAACAGCACAAACTTGGTGTTCACACAGCCTGAGCCTTCAAAGCTGGGCTCAGGTTTTGCAGTTTTCCTGTCTGTAAGAATGACACAGATTTTCTCAGATTTCATACAAATTTTCCACTTAACTCTCAGTGTTTTATAGCCAGCTTTGAGCAGGTGAGAAACAATTCCCTCTGATGCTGAGCACGGATCCTGAGTGAGCACCTGCCACTGCCACAGGTGACTGCAAAGGGAAGAAAACAGAATTGGACATTGGTCTGTGGGGAGTTGTGCGATGGAATGGTTGTTCCTCTGACCTGGCTCAGGTTGATCCCTGAGCACAGCACCCCCAGGTCCTTTCCTCAGAGCTGGAATCGCACCCAGGACCTGCCAGACCTCACACATGCTTCCTTGTTTATATTTGAATTTTAAAAAAGCCAAGCAACTGCACCTGTTCACCTTGAATGGCCTTCTAAGAGCTGTTCCAGAAAGTCAAACCCTAACTTTTTACAATCCCTCTCTGCAAGTAGGAGGAAAAAGACAGAAATATCACATTCCATGAGAGGAAAATGGGATCTAAAATTGCAAAGGTCACTTTTCACTTGTAACTGCAAAGATCTGTTATCTCAGGTGTTGCAATGTCAAAATTCTTTTATTCACTGAGGTGCCACCTCTCCTTGGGCTTGTGAAAATTCTCCTACAGTTACACACATTTAATGAGAAGCAAACAGGCTTTTTAAAGCCCTGGACTCTGCAGGAGCCAGTGCAGGTAGAAACATTAATTGGTTTAACATTCAGGTGTTTATTTCAGGGCATTGTAGCAGTAAAAAGTTTCTTGTTCATACACTTTTCAGTGAAACTCTGAAAGTCCAGAACAAGTCGCGGATGTATAATAATATTATTAAGCTTCTTAAATAATATTTTAAAATATTATTTTAAATAATATTTTAAACTTCTTAATTTTGTCTCAGCTGTCAGGTGAGGGACTCTGCAGGTGAGAGCCCACCTGAGCCTTTCCCACCACAGAACCAGGTTCAGATCTGATAAAATCCGAGTTTGGAAATGCTGGTTTATCTGTTTGTGTAGGGATGCTATAAAAAGCACATCACCATGGCATCCCAGCTCTTTCCAATTAAAGAAAACCCTTCCTACCATTTACTTAGCAGCTCTGACAATAGCCTGCAGCAGCAGTAAAACAACTTGACTGCCTGGCATTTTACAAGATAAATTCTTCACTACACTCTGTTTTTTCTTGCACTGTTGCTTGCAAAGACTTAAAAAGTTACTGCTCCTTCAACGACTGGGACTGGTATTGTTACACTCATTTGGGCTATGGATCACTGGCTACACTTTGTGCCTTCACATGCCACTTTGAGAAAAATCAATTTCAGTCTTGAAGAGCTCAAACTGGTGTTGCAGAAGATCAGTGCACATTTCCAGGTGCTGCAGGGCATTGGCATCTTGATGTGGATTCAACAAAACATGACATAGGTATGGTGCAAAATTGCTTAGTCTCATGCTAAGGGATCCTCTGAGGAAAATTACAAAGTAAATCAGAATACTGTGAGGGTGTGCAAGGCACAGCAGCTGCAGTAAACACTTCTACGTTTCTCACAATCTTAGCACAAAAAACATCATTTATGTTGCTGACTATAAATGGCTGTGCTAATAAGTGTGGTAGGTACAATAGGAAAATCAGATAATATTTAATATAGAAATGGCGTGTAGCTGATGTTGAGGAAAGAAGCAGTTTGAGCCTAATAATGGTTGGAAATATCTAAAAATCTTCTGTCCAGCATTGATTGTCACCTAAATTTAATATAATGTCAATACAGTTACTCTCTACCTTTGTTTAAATTTTATAAGTCTCTGCAGCGTTTTTATACATTGCAAAGCTTGAGAAAAGGATCACTTACTTTCTTTGCCCTGCTGTATTTCCACACAGACAGAAGAGTTAATTTCTCAATCTGTGTAATTTAGCAGGGGGTGTAGCCCTGTCTGTCTGAAGGGCTCGGGCTGCATTTCCATGGGATATTAACTGTGCCTCCAGTGAGCACAGCCAGAAATGCTGAGTCCAGATAAGACATTCTGCTGAGCTCTCAGCAATGTTCTCTGCCAGATCATATTTCTGATCGTTTTTGAAGGAGTAACTCTGTCTCCGAAGAGGTTATGCTAAATCAAGTATCATCTGTTTGTAAAAATTGAACTTCCTGCTGGGTCAGGTGCTGTCTGTCCTCCTGCAGCTGACAGGAGTCAGATGTGTTCTGGTGCAAGGATAAAGCAGAATATTCATTTCCCTGGGCATCCAGGCTCACCTGATGCAGGTCTGTGCTTCTGTCTGCAGTCCCACCAGCTGGAAGCTGCTGCTGCTTCCTCTCCACAGCACCAGGAATGAAATCCCATCTATAACCTGCTGGATTTCCTTACCTGGGCCCTCCTCAGCCAAACGATCCAAGCCGGCAAACAGAGCAGGCACAGGGGAATTTTGCTGGTCAGACTGACTGGGGCTGGGACAGGTTTGGGGTTGCTCACAGGAGCAGCTCCACCAGGAGATTGGTGGCAGCAGTGACCTCCAGGCACAGCAAGGTGGTGACCACAGAACCACAAAATCAAAAATCACAGAACCACAAAATCGCAGAGTCACAAAATCAAAAAATCACAGAATCAAAAAATCACAGAATCACAAAATCTCAGAATCTCAGAATCACAAAATCAAAAAATCACAGAATCTCAGAATCACAGAATGAACTAGGTTGGAAAAGACCCTTAAGATCACCCAGTCCAATTTATAACCTGTCGCAGACATCTTTTATGAAAAATCCTTTTCTTTATGATTTTTCCTCCTGAGAAGCTGAGAGGCCTCAGGAACAAAATGTAACCAATGGTTATCTGCTGCTGTGGGATGCAACAGGTGCAGCTGTGATTGGTCTCATGTTGGTTGTTTCTAATTAATGGCCAATCACAGCCCAGCTGGCTCGGACAGAAAGTCAGAGCCACAAACCTTTATTATCATTCCTATTCTATTCTTAGCCAGCCTTCTGATGAAATCCTTTCTTCTATTCTTTTAGTATAGTTTTAATATAATATATACCATAAATTAATCAATCAGCCTTCTGAAACATGGAGTCAGATCCTTGTCTCTTCCCCAATCTGAAAACCCCTGTGAGCACCGTCACAATAACCTGTGATTATTGCACCAGCCTTGCTTTACCTGGAGAAGGAGGTGTGAAACAGCTTAATTGACAAACAGGGTGTGGATCCTAAATAAATAGAGGCTGGAGCTCTCCATTCCCAGTGGAAGCACCAAGCCCACATCCAGCTGCAGGCTCAGGAGCAAAACCAAAAGAGCAGCAAGGGAGGTTGAGCAGACAGACTCCTCCAAGGGTTTATTCCTCTTTTCTTTTTTTTTCCTGTACAGTTTTCCAGAAGACACAGTTAAACAAGCAGGTGTGGTATTGAAATACACTCTGCATTCTTCCCACAACAAATATGGATTTGTGCAGAGATAGTCAAAACTTCCTCAGTCATGCCAGCTTTGTTTGTGCTCTGTTTGGAAGAAAAAGGCAGGTGAAATCCACTGCCAGATATCAGCTCTGTGCAACAAACTGGATAAAGGAGCTGTAAAATAAGACTGAATTAAGAAATTCCAAGTCTATGACTCAACTTGATCATAAACCCAATCTTCACTGAAATCTGAAAATTAAAATGAAAATGAATTTCATATGAAATATGAAAACCAAACAAGGATGTTTAAAGTGCTTCATTATGCAAATTCTGGATTTTTTTCTTATTGTTTCCTTTAAAGAACAGGTGGTGATGGCGAGGAGGATTTTGTGACAAATGATTTTGACATTTACACATTTTGCTGAATGCTAGTGGACATTTGTAATTTATTGTAATGATTTATGAGCAAAGAAGCCTAACAGTGTTGAAGTGCTGATATCTTTTCTGCAATTCTGGCAAAGATTTTCTAAGCAACAATATTCTCCTTTTGTAACTCAGGGTTTCTATAGCACATAGAACATTCACATTTGTTCCTACAGGGGAAATTTCACAATGATATCACCTGCACTTTATCTTCCTTTTTTGGGAATACCTTTGAGGACAAATCAGTTTTTACATTCCTAATTTTATGATACTCCAGTCACAGATCATTTGTATCACAAGTGACTGAACACCTACTTATCCAAAATATTGGCAAGATATCCAGTCTTGCTCAAGTTCCCTTCTAGTGGGAGCAAGGCTTCTGTAGGCATCAAATACACTCAATACAGCTCTTTTCATGGAAATCTGAAGAAAGAATCACTTTACCTTGGAGGGGGTGCTGTTGTTCTATTTTTGTTAACAAGAGTGTTAACAACTGTCAGGAGCCTGGTTGATAAATTAGAACATCAGAAAAATGAAAAGGAACTCTGGGCAATGTGGGAGCCAATCCATTCATGGCAGTCACCCTCAGGAGGGGATCACTGGTTCTGTTTTCAAAAACCAGAGCAGGAATGATGGGTTCAAGCTCTGCTGGTCCTGTCCATAAGTTCCAGGCCACAATCACTGGAGCATTTGGGTGCACAGTTCCCTGTGGCGTTTCCTGGTGCAATTTGAGCTCTTTGATTTCCGTCTCATTTCACTTAACAAAGAAATCTGCCCCACTTACAAAGAGAATTCCCCCACTAGGAATGAATCCCACTGTTCAAAGCTGAGTGGAACAATGTAAACATTTCCTGGAAATCCTCCTTGTGTTTCTGTGGGATTGACTGTCAAACTCTGAAATGCATTTGATGAAATTATGGCTGTGCAAACCCACTTGTGTGAGCCCTAGCATGTAATTCCAGACTGTTGTCATGCTGTTCAAGAATTGTTCTCCCTATACATTGGCTTTCCTGACCATATGCTTAAAAGTTTATTTTCAGGAGCAGGATCAGTTGATAGGGCTGAGTTATATTTATATTATCTTCACTGGTGCACTTAAAGAAAGCAAAACTCAGTTTTGGAGATTTTCCTAATTAGTCATCACCTTGAATGGAGTGGGCTCAAGGAAGAATGCCTCAGCCAGGGTCTATTTTTCATTGCTTTCTATTTGTTTCTTGTGTGGAGGGTAATGTTTAGAGCAGCATTACTGCTCATTACCCTGCTTAGGACTTGACTGTTTCACTAACTGCCAGAATCTTTTTTTGGAGAAAAATATACTTTTCCTCTTAGTGCTGTTTCTAAATTCAACAAATATATCACATGCCATTTCCTCTTTTTGCAGTTTCTGCAATACCATACTTCATGTACAAAGCTAAAATTATCTGTGTGTTCAATTATAGGTGATTTCAAAATTAGCTCATTTATGGAAAATATTTTGGAATGAGTGTCTAAAGCAATTCTACCCCTGTTCCTTTTCATACACAAGAGAAGTAAACCCACATTTTTTTCTGTCTTCCTCTCCTTACTGCCTCACATGAAAAGCAGAATTTTTTTCTCTGATTATTCCCTGTTTTGCTGGGTTTTAGGACATCTTTGAAGGAACTACTCTAGGCAGATAACATAGAAGGAACTGAAAACTCATCAATTAATTAGATAATCTCCTTCCAGCCTCAGCTGGCTCCAGTGAGTGCTCTTTTAAAACCTCATCAGCTTGTTTGGACTTGTAGTGCCTGTTCAGAAGGATCTGGAGCTTCTCCTGCTCGTGGCCAAGTGTGCACTCCACAGTTCGCAATGATTTTCTCTTGTTAAATCTGGGATAAAGGTATTTGAGCTCAGCTGAATGACATGTATTTTAAATATTGAGTGGAAAGATGGTTAGAAGTTCAAAAATGTGAGTTCAATTTATTTAATTCTGGTTTAGCACCACTCATTGCACCTGGCGGTTTTCCTGCTCTGTAAACAACAAATGTATCAGGGACTGAATCAAACCCAAACCCTGCACCTCTACAAGGAGGATATTAACTTGTCAGAAACTCATTAAAATGATCATTTGTGAGTGTTTTAATGAAACTATTTTGACACAGAGACAGGAGAAGCAGCAGAAGGATACAAGAAAACCGTGAGTTAATTACCTGACCTTAAAAGCCTCACCTAAAATATCAAAAGAAAAAAAAACAGTGTTTATTTTTCCTTCAAGACTTGTGACACTTCTCACAGATACATCTTCTTTACCTGTGGTGCTATAAAAGACCTTTTTGAAACGTGAATGATTGTGAGAAGAACAATGCCCTTACATTAAACATCTTTATTAATATGGATACTGTTTGATTTAGCTGTGTCTAGCTTCAAAACGTTATGTTTTGGAAAACAAAGTACAACCAGAATTTAGAATGAATGTGAGAAATAAGTATTTGTGGATGGGTACTTCACTGAAAATTCGAGTTTAATCCTTATTCAAATTGAATTTCCTTTGAGAAAGCTTAAGGCTATCAATCTATTATCAGACAACAAAACTGACTATTACTCATTCCAGTTAGGTTTGGTTTTTTTTTATTAAACCTGAAAGAAGTGTGGTGAACTAATGTGTTTGTAAACCCAGCCTGCAAAACCACAGCAGCTTGACAGTCACGTTTAATTTGGGAAGCAAAGGGCTCTGGTGCAGTTTGTGTTTCCTGATCCTTTTCCCCCTCAGTTCTGATTTCTCCCCTTCCTTTTGTCCCTTGCTGGTTTCTCCTGCTCTGTTATTGTTGTGTTTTGTTCTTTATTCATCCTGGGCTGAGTTAGGGCAGAGTGAGGGATGTGCTGGGGTGGGATTCACAGCTGGCTCAGGTGTCTGTGCTCACCAGCTGCTCCACAGACACCCCCAGTGTGACACAAAACTGTTTTCATGGCAGAACCTTTGAAATCCGAGGGGAAATCCTTGTGGCCATGGATGCCTGTGACGGTGTTCACAGGGTTCTTGGATCAGGGAAGAGATGAGGATCTGACTCCATGTTTCAGAAGGCTTGTTTTACTATTTTATGATATATATTACATTAAAACTATACTAAAAGAATAGAAGAAAAGGTTCTCATCCGAAGGCTGGCTAAGAATAGAATGATAACAAAGGTTTGTGGCTCGGGCTCTCTGTCCGAGCCAGCTGGGCTGTGATTGGCCATTAATTAGAAACAACCACATAGACCAATCACAGATGCACCTGTTGCATCCCACAGCAGCAGATAACCATTGGTTACATTTTGTTCCTGAGGCCTCTCAGCTTCTCAGGAGGAAAAATCCTAAGGAAAGGATTTTTCATAAAAGATGTCTGTGACAGATGCCATGTCTGCCTGGCCTTCAGCAGGACAGAGCAGGAATGGGATTTACCCTGAGCCAAGGGCCACGAGGAGCAGAGCTCTGCAGGGCTGTTCCAAAGGCAGGGCCCTGCTGGAAATGGAGCAGCCCACAGCAGGACAGAGCCTGCTCTGTGCCAGTGCCCAGCCCTGACACCCAACCCGGGCTGGCACAGCAGGGACAGGGCTTGAGCTGGCACAGAGTTTGCACCTGCAGGGAGCCTTTGAGAATCACACAATGCTTTGGGCTGGAAGGGACCTTAAAGCTCCTCTGGTTCCCCCCCTGCCATGGCAGGGACAGCTCCCACTGTCCCAGGCTGCTCCAGCCCTGTCCAGCCTGGCCTTGGGCACTGCCAGGGATCCAGGGGCAGCCCAGCTGCTTTGGCACCCTGTGCCAGGGCCTGCCCACCCTGCCAGGGAACAATTCCTGCCCAATATCAAACCTAAATCCGCCTTCCTTTACCTCAAGGCCATTAATGTTCATCGGTGATTTTCTCATTGTCACTCTGCTGGTTTTGCTCTGCAGCCATGCTCATCTCTGCCCTGGACCAGTGATCTCCTCGTCTGTGAGCCTCCCTTTCATATGAACACTATTGCTTTCCTCCCCTCCTGCTCTTTAAAATAATATTGATTTGTTTGTTTTGCCAAAAGAATGCTTTTAGGGGACCAGCCAGGACCAATAAAAGTCACAGATACTAATTAAGGCAGTCACACATTAATAGATTGCTTTTCTAGAGGTTTGAAATCACCATACGTTGTAAAGTCAAAATGAATCCTCTTTAAGTGACACGTAAATGAGGACAGGTTATTATTTGGAAAACAGGAGCAAAACCTGTAGCCTCTATCTCATTAAGTGATTTTGGTCTAGAACCATAATAATCAGTGTTGCTTGGGGCTGAAACAGATGCCCAGGGCTGTGATTAAAGATATGTTTATGCATATATTTTAAAAGAAAGCCCCAGAGACAAGGACACAGCAGGATTCTGTATCCAGGCAGTTCTTCTGAGCAGGGAGGGGATGAGAATGACATTGCTCACCTCCTTCCCTTTTTGTGAGCAATACTTTAAGGAATAAAACTCCACACGAGCAGCAGGAGTCCAGCTGATAGGTTTTGCTCTGAATGCGCTGCTCAGTCACGGCACAAGCAGCACTTTAGGTAGATTCAGTTCCATTTTTCCCCCTGATAGTTGTATCATTAGGATTTTGCTTGAATTTCAGATGTTAAGTATACAATAACACAAAATGATTAATGGCCCATCCTAGGGAACGTGTCACGTCAATAAAACTGGTCTTTAATAGCTCTGCTACAATTCCCAAGTTGAAAGAATTTCAAGAGTCACTTAAGACAAAACCTATTTTTCTTTATCAGAATTCCTTAGCAGTTCTGTGCCTGAGCACAGAGGACAGGAAGGGCTCAGTAACCACACAGAGGATTATTGCCCCTCTGCTCCCGTTCTCTCACTCCTGATCAGGCAAGAGAACAACAAAAATATTGTTTGCAGTTCCTTTCCTGTATCTCCCACCATCCCAGTAACCAAATTAACCTGTGCTGCAGAAAAAGGGCTGGAAATATCACTGACTCCAATAGAGCACAGGAGCTGTGTGCCCAAAACCATTAACGGGAATGTTAAAAAAAAAATAAATTGTTTCCTTTGTGACTTTTTGTGTGACGAAAAAAAATCCTTTGTCAGACCTTATCCACTTCCCTTGGGGGTGTGTCTGGAAATCAGCCATGGATTGGATGGAAGGTGAGGACAACTTCCAGTGTTTGCATTGCCCCAGTGTCCATTTCCTCAGCCCCAGTTTGTGCCCCCAGGAGGGCAGATGCAGCTCCTGGGGTCAGGTGGGCCTGCTGAAAAGAGAATGGTTCATAAAAGGGAAAAACAAAACAAAAAGCTCTAGATGTCTGGAGATGTTGCTGCTGAAAAGCTCCAAAATTATAATACTCAAACTGATTGCATGAAATTTCCAGCTGTTAAAAGCTGAACTTGATTCCTCCTTTAATCACTCTGAACACATAATACATGTCTAAAATTAAAGGTCATCCACTCACCCAGGGCCCTACAAACGTGCTTTGACATTAAAAGGTTTACAATTAAAATCCACCAGGGTTGGGAGGCACCAGCAGGGCCTGCAGGGGTGGAGCAGGGCTGCTCCTGGGGCCCTGCCCCATCTTTATTTGGGGCTGGGGCTGAGAGAGAGGGGCTGGCTGGGCTCAGGGAGGGGCCCCTCCTGCTGCCCCTGCTCCTGGGGGTGCTGGCAGCTCTGACCAGCAGCGTGGCCACGCTCAGGGGCAGGGGCAGGGAGGGCCAGAGGTGTCCCAGGGCCTGCCAGCCACACCTGCAGAGCTGGGACATGTTCAGTCTCACAGGGGACAGGTCCCGGGGTGTCCCAGCTGTGTCCCAGTGCCTGCCAGCCACATCTGCAGGGCTGGGACATGTCTGAGGTGAGCCTGGGGGGCCACAGCCATGTCCTGGAGCAGCCCCAGATGTGCTGGGGATCAGCAGGGTCAGACACAGCCCCAGATGTGCTGGGGATCACCACGGTCAGGGTCAGGCACAGCCCCAGATGTGCTGGGGATCACCAGGGTCAGACACAGCCCAGATGTGCTGGGGATCACCAGGGTCAGGCACAGCCCCAGGTGTGGCACAGCTGGGCTGCAGGTCAGGCTGCAGCCAAACATGCCAGTGCCAAGTGCAGAGCAGCAAGGGGGGCTCAGCCTGGCCCAGGGCACCCCCAGAGCTGCCTGGGCAGGGGCAGAGCCCAGAGCTGCCCCACAGCTGAGCTGCCCAGAGCTGCCCCACAGCTGAGCTGCCCCTGAGCCCTGGCAGCAGGAGCTGCAGAGGGGCAGAGCTCTCAAGGCCACCCCACTTTGATGCATTAATGTTTAGGAGAATTCTGGCTGTTCCTCTGCTTAAAATTATTTCTTTACCAGCAGAGCAGAGAGTCTCTTTTCCTTTACATTTCTGTCAAAAAACAATTGGTGTGTCAGGCTGCATTATGTCTCATGGTTTGGTGAAACACGAGCTGACGTACTGTAACCAAAAGGGATTTGAACATATCATGTCAGAAACTGGAAGCAGGAATAGAGCCTCTTGCTCTCTCTGTCTTGGCAGGAGTTCTTGTTTTCCACTCTTGTTTTAATTCCTCTTGATTGCCAATTAAAAAAAAAATCACTGCAAAGACAAGTGTCCAGTTCTGCTGCCTGTGCTCAATGTCCCTTTAATCTTTCCTTCTGTTTCTTGAGAAAATGCAGAAAAGCCATGAAAGCAGAAGAAAGTCTACCCAGGTCAGAGAATTTGCTTACATAAAACACCTGTAAGACTTGACAACCTGAAGAAATATTAACGAAAATAAACAGAAATTTGGCAATTAAAGAAACAAGAAAAAACCCCAAGGAATCGGTAGAAATCAGTGTATAAGAAAGCAGAGAAACCTGATGCCACTCATTATCATTTTGTGGGATGATACATGCCAAAGATTGAAACGGAGAGATTGGCAGTAATATTTTTAAAGGAGGAATCCAGGGCAATTTATGCTGCTGTCTCGGTGTGATGGGATGAGGAAGCAGCCCTAGGCATCCCCTTGCTCTTGGTCAGCCTGGATTTATGTGCCCCTGACCTCTCCTGATATCTTACCCTATTTATAAACTCACTCATTCATTGAACTGGGTGCTTTTACACTGATGCTTTTCCAGACACCGAAGAGAAAGAAATATAATCTCGTTAGTATTTGTTCTCCTTTCCACCACTTTGTTATTCACTCTCTTTTCTGTCACTGCTGTGTGCTTTCTTCTCTTTTCTGTCTTCCTTGACTCTGTTCTTCCCTTTCACATCCCCTCAGCCCATTGTCCTTTTCCTTACTCTCAACCTTCCCCTTTCTCGTTCTCCAATTGCCTTATGAGCTCCATTCTTTTCCTGTATTATTTTGCATTTTTTTTTTCTCACTAGAATACTCTCTTGTCTTGCCCAGGAGTTGAATTTTGCTGGAAAGGACTCAGAAGAAGCTGCTGCTCCCCCAGTTTCCTTCTGCTGTGCGAGTTCCCCGAGCTGAGGCTGCTTTGGCCTGCATTAATATTTACAGACCTGGTTTATGGATCTGAAGATTGATTTAGCACGAGAGTAATGCAGGGGAGCAGATGAACCATGGGAATGGTGAGGTCTACTTTGCTGAGATTCATAAATCTAAAAGCCATGCTGAGGTGAAGAGCCTTCAGAAGAGCAGCACCTAATGGCTGAGAATCATTGGATGTCTGAAGTCTTAAACAAGTTTGAAACTTATCTTTCACAGGTAGCAAAAAATGATCTTTAATGGTTAAACACATTCTCCAAACTCTTACAGAATTACAGCCTTTCTCTTTAAAATGTATAAAGTCTAAGGAGTTCAAGGAACAGCAGTTTTCCCAGGCAGTCAGGTGATAAATGTGCTATTTGCTAACATCAGGTATGCATTTTCTTACAAAAGCACAGCATATTTAAGATACTCTTGGCACTCTCATCCTTTTCTTTTTCAAAAATTATGGAGTTTTTTTGCCACAGAGTTTTTTGTCTTCTAGATACTAAACCCAATTATTTTTCAAGGTCAAACCATGCAGTACAGATTTAATTTCAGCATGGACATGTGAAATTGTAATCAACTCATAGTTATTATTAACTCCAACAAAATATCCCTGTTACAAGTGGAACACACAGTGACTTTTAGCACCCCTTGCTGCAGAACTGCTGTGCTTTTAGTCCAACTAGAAAGGAACATTCTGGAATAAAATGTGACATTCAGAGGAGGCTGGACTGTTACATCTCTTATGCACAGTAAGTTCAGTAATGGAAGCATCAGAGCTCAGTCTGAAGCAGAGGATTTACCACATTTCCTGCCCTGCTGACAGGGACAAGCTCAGTGTCTGTCACACAAACTGGGTGTTTGAGGGGACACATTCTCCCCCTGGCAGCTGGGAAGCAGTGGGAGGGAAGGCACCTGAGAAATGCACCTTGGAGCAGCCAAGGACTTTGCTTTCTCTTTGTGCTGTGTGTTATTTTGTGCTAGGAAAAGCGAGCTGAACTCCAGGGTGAGTCTGGATGTGTGTTTGTGTAGTCCATGCACAGATGCTGCCTTTTACCTGTAAATCCATTTTGCTTTCAGACAAGCAGAAGAAACCATTTTCCTTGAACCACTGAGCTCTTCAAACTCTACCAGTGAGACATGCCTAAACCAGTCAGATTATTTTGCTATTTCCTACACGCTGTTTGATGTATTGTGAACACTTCTCCTCAGTTTAGGGCTAAAAGCTTGACTTGTATAACCAAGGCCCATTATTAAAAAAAAAAAAGTCAAAAGCAGCACACAGTGTGCAATTAAAGAGTAAAACTGCAAGAGAGTTCTGTTTTCAAGAGGGTTTTTTCCTACCAGCCCATCATGCAAAGTGATGTTTATATAGCTGCTGTGAGTGCCTCGTGTATGTAATACCCACATCACAAAAATACACATTTTGGAAAATAAAGTGGTACCTATTCAAGATGGAAATGCACAGGAGAAGTCACTGCAGAGGAAAACCAAAATAGACCTCTGGGGACCTACCCTGCATTGTGAATAAAACGTGAAGCTGGGCACAAGGTGTGAGGAGAAGTGTGGTTACCTGTGCCTTGGTGAAGGGAATCCAGTGCTAATGAAGCCTTTTCCAGCACCATCCATTGTTCTCCTGGAGGAATGTGGTTCCTAGTGGTACTTTTTCCTTGGCAAAAACGATGCATTTGGGGTTTCCATTTTGGCAAATCAACGCAGCTGCATCCCAGAGCTCTGCAGCTGTGGGCTCTTTGCTGAGCCCACTGCAGCACCTGGAACATCTCTGGGTGTTGAGAGCTAACTAAGGAAGTTAGAGTTCCACAGCTTGGCAAAAGTTTGGGGAAAAAACTCACCCAAACCCCCTGTGAATGCTGTTTGACTCTGTGTCTGCTCTGGATTCATTACTCTGATGGGTAAGTTTGAAAATAGAGCAGGAGGTGTAAATGTTGCATTGACCACAGTGGCTTTCAAAAGTGTCCTGAACACCACTAAAGGATCAGTGCTACCAGGAGGATCTGATCATTCCATCTTTGGCTGTTTTTTCCTGCTGCAAAATCTCTGGTCTTTATCAATATTTGAAGAGTCAAACCATTTCCCCCAAATGATTAATAGAATCCCCTAACACATAGGGGAAAATGTTTAAATTTTATTTTTTTTAAAGTAATCTAAGAATAAATTGTTTTCGTATAGATTTTTTTTTTCTGAACCTATATTGAAGCATTTGAATTGTGCTCATGGAGCTGCATTTATAAGAAAAAGTATTATCTTTTATTAGATCACATAGTATATCTTGAAAAAGAAGCATCTCAGGCTCACAAATGCTTTCTTGGCCCCTCTGCAGGGATATGGAAAATAATCTTGCTTGGAGGAAGAGAGCTCAAGGGAGAATATAGATGTCCTGTTAATCAGGACATAAAAAAGAAAGGAGAAGCTGTGATGTGACAGTGACTGGTGGGAGAAAATCTGGCAAACAGCAGAGAGAAGATTGGGAGATATGACAATTTGGGAAATGTATGTATAATTTATAAATGCAGACTTATTTTATCAATTTCATGTAGCACTCCTGCTCAGTCTGTATTTAATCTGCCACGGGCTGGCTGGGGCTGTGCCATAGATCACACACTCTGAGCAGGCACAGGAGGGATCTGGGGAGAGATCACAGGATGGGGTTTCTGCTCAGGAAAGCACCAGTGTTAACCAGGCTGGTTAAACCAAAGGGAACTGATGGGCTCAGGTTTTCCTCTAAATGGGAGCAGTGGGAGCTGCCCAGTGAGAGGGCAGAGGGGCAGAGCTGCTCTGTGAGCTGGGCAGCTGCAGGATTGTGGCAACGCTCCTCACTCAGTGCTCACCCAGTCTGGAATTTTTCTTCACTCAGGGTCACAAATGTGGGGGTGTTCACAGGGGTCCCAGGATGAGGGAAGAGATGAGGATCTTGACTCCATGTTTCAGAAGGCTGATTTATTATTTTATAGTATATATTATATTAAAAGAAAATTATATACTAAAACTATTCTAAAAGAATAGAAGAAAGGATTTCATCAGAAGGCTTGAAAAGAATAGAATGGAATGGAATGATAATAAAATCTTGTGACTGACCAGAGAATTCGAGCCAGCTGGGCTGTGATTGGCCATTAATTAGAAACAACCACATGAGCCCAATCCCAGATGCACCTGTTGCATTGTACAGCAGCAGATAACCATTGTTTATGTTTTGTTTCTGAGGCCTCTCAGCTTCTCAGGAGGAAAAATCCTAAGGAAAGATTTTTCATAAAATGTGTCTGTGGCACAGGCTGACCAGCAGGGCACGGGGCATTTACACCACAGAGGAATTGTCCAAAACTCCAAGGTCTCACAGGGTCACAATGTCCCAAGAGATGGTTTGGATTCCCTGGATTTTTGTTTTCCTTTTTGCCTTTTATTCTGAGAGAAGTCTGGGTGCTTTCTCCATTAACATGGCCTGGGTAATAATATAAATTTACAGTCTCCACTTACTTTGTAAGTGCTGTAGGGTCTCACAAGATGAAACTGCAAGCTGCAGAGTTTTGTGTCTGGAGTGGGAGCTTATCTCATTCTCCTGGCTCCTGCTGTTCAGACTGGTTCTTCCTGCTCATTTTACTGATACAAAATGTTCAGGTTTGGCTTTCCATCAGTGAGTGTTTACCAGCAGCACTCTGGCACAGTCACCTTCCCTTCCTCCTCCCTGGCTATTATGGCTTTGAAGAACTTTAAATGAGGGCTGAGCACAAGTTTCTGTTTGTGTTGTCCTGCCCTGAGCAGGGAGAATATTTGCCAGCAGCTGCAGAGGAAGCAGGGAATCCTCTCTGCACCAGCACAGGTCAGCACACAGATGTTTGTTCTTCCTGCCTCCTTTAAAAGGTAAATACTGGCACAAGTTTAAATTGTGGGCATTTTTTTCTTTCACAAGTCTTTAAGCATGCAGGATCACCAAGGTCCTGCTCCTGTGCAAACCACAGAAGGTATGACAGAGGAACAGTGCGTTCATTTTGACAGAAGTGTCAAATTTGTCTTAAGTTTTTTCATTTGCCATATAACGCCACTGAAGGAAGCACAGAGAAAACACTTGAGAATTGCTTTTCAAAACCAAGTTCTTCTGGCAAACCAAGAGACTTTTTTTCAAACAGTTATTTGCTATTTTTAGTTCCTGTTGTAATATCTACTTTTCTAGTTGCCTTTTTTTTTTGTTGTACCAGAAGGAATAACAGTATCTTTAAGGAAAAAACTTGATTTCTGAGGCTAGTCTTGCTTCTTAGAGCTAATCTTACTCAGTTTCTACTACTTTTTGTTTGTTGTTTATAACAAGAAGTCTTCTCATGCAAAGCAAACATTTATGAAAATGTGTAAATATTTCCTTTGGAAATGGAGGGTTTTAAGCCAATTTCAGTGAAATTATGCTTACACTGATGTATCAGAGCAGAAGCAGCACACTGCATGTCTTGCTTAGACTGGGGTATAAAACTGCACTTTGGGGCAGCCTTGCTAATTTAATTGTTTCACTTCTGTGCAGGCTCTCTTTAATTTTTTTCTTGATTTTTTTCAAATTATTCTGGAAGGCATCTTATTCCATTCTAATGAATGCTCAATTTGCATGTTTTGAAAAATATCTTTTTTTTTTTTTAATTTGGAATCTGAAAACTAAACAAGAGAAGTATCAGGCAAAATGCAGAAAGGATCCCTTTAGCTGCAATTCCAGAACAGGAAAGAAGCAGTTTGGGGATGCTCTTTAGAGGTGCACAAGAACAAGGTAGGAGTGCAGTCCAAGGTCTCCTTACTCACATCTCATTCAGTTCTTATCAGTGTGATAATGAAGAACAGCTGCATTCTTTTAGCTGGTTTTAACATGGAACACTATAAACCAACACATATTTATGATTTATCTCTTTTCTGACAATATAAACTTCTGTATTTTCTATATCTATCTATAAGAAAAATAGGTAGATTATAAATTATAAATTTCTGTATTTTCTGTATTTTCTATATAATAAAACCAGGTAGATGATTATTATTGTGTCTTACCACTAGACATGTAAATTTAAGAGAGACAATTTAGGACAGGCATCCAAATTAAAAGCAGATTCATGCTCTTGACTTAGAAGTGGTGGTGCCATGAACAGCTGGAATTCCTGAGTCTGTGTGGAAGGGCTGTCTCCTCCTCCTCCTCCTCTGCTAGGGTTGGCTTTGCCTTTCCTTTCATCGTGGCCAAGATTTTCTGAGCAAAGTATCTTTTTCCTGACCAAAGTATCTTTTTCCTGAGAAAACCAAAGCACAGTTCTGCTGCAGCACTCAGCATCAGGCCAGCAGCAGACCTGGAGAGCAGCCCATGATGTGTGCTCAGGAACCACGACTCAGTTCTCAATAGATTCTTGACAGGTGCTGTAGGCAAATGTTGCTTTAGCTCCCAAAAATTGCATTTGAAGGAGTCTCTGGCCTAAGGGATGCTAAGCCTATGCTTCTGCATATTTCAGTTCAGTCTGGAGCAGAGGCATTGCTCAGGACATTTTATGTCCTGTTCTATTAGAGATTTGTCCATTTCTGTTAACTCTTGGAGTCTGAGGAATGAGAGAACGTCCTGTGTATTTCTTGGTGTAATATGTGAATCCTGGAGTGAGTGTGTAACACTTTCTTTTTTTTGGTGTCTATCCTATCTGCTGACCTCCCTGTGTCTGATACCCATCTCCTACCAGCGCCTGTCTTGCAAATATTTCCTCTTCTAAGTTTCTTCCTGCTCTTTCTCCAGCTGCCCTTAATGCAGCTGAGTGTCTGCTGGAGCTCTGAGCCAGTTCTGAGGCAGTGGTGTCCCCTTGGATGAAGAAGCAGCATCATGCAGGAAACACCAACAGGGATCAAGAGTAGCTTGAACATCTCCTCAACCAGAGAAATCCCACCTAGAGGTAAAGGGAAGTTCCTAGCAGCTCCTTTCCACAGTGACACACACCCTGTGCTCCCTCTGTCCCACACCTCAGCAGCTGGAAACAAGAGGGTACAGAAAGATCCTTTTTGACTTATGTGCAACTTTCGTTTGACATCTTGGGCTCTCTAGCAGTAAACACAAATGAAAGTAAAATACCTGCAAAAAACCAACATTGTCATAAAACTCTTGAGGGCACCCAGTGCAAACCCTGCTCAAACAGGGCTGGACAGAGCAATTGCTCAGGATTGTGTCCATTCAGGTTTGAGCATCTCCCCAGAATCATTAAGGAGGTGTTAACACGACTGAACAGCTGCTACAACCAAAAAGCAATTACTGGTGCAGCAGGACATGGTTTGCTTAACAAGGCCATCCCATTTTTCCTGATGACTGCTGGAACAGAGCAGGGATTTAGGAGGAGCAGAAGAAACAGAATTGGACTCTTTAAATAATTACAAACTTCTTTATCCCGTGTAGTGCCTGCACGATGTAGAACCTGGTGAAAGTTCTCAGAAGAGATTTAGGGAAACGTTGAGTCTGGTGATGAGCAACCAGAGCAAAATCTTCCCCACAGATATCCCAGCTGGAATTCCAGCACGAAGCTCACCCCAGGCGCTGCCACATTTGGCCTGGAGGAGCAGATGTCCAATGCTGCTCCAAAAGCAGCACGTGGGGCAGCCCTTGCTGTTGGATTTGTAACTGTGTGGTTTCTGCTTGGGAAGCCGTGAGTACATCTCTTCTGTTATTAGAGATAACAAATGTCTATTAATATTGAACTTAAATTTAGGTCTTTGCATATTTAACAACTGCATTAGTTTAAATATGCAAACAATAACACGTAACTTATTCTGGATTTACTTCATCACTAAAATATTTGTACTCCAAACCTGTGATATTTTACAGGTTCTGAGATTGACTTTGCAGACAGCTTGTCAGTGAGTGGGGGTTACTTGTGTGGCCTGGTGAGATGTTTCTGACAATCTGTTGTCAGAATATCTGCCTATCAATAAGTTTATCAGCAGACTTCATTTATTAAAGAGAAAATTAGCAGCTACCTTTGTTTTTCTTTTTTCTGCTTAAGGAGTGGGATAAATTGCCAGTTGGATTGTTTTGTTGTTGTATTTTTCCCTGTGTGTTTGTGGTGGGTTTTTGTTGTTTTGTTTTTTTTTTTTCACTGCAGTATTTGCAGTTTGATTTGAATTACCTGAAGGAATAAATTCCATTTTCAGTGATGAGGATTAAAAGAGAGCACCAAGGTATTACTACAGTCAGACAACATCCACAGTGTCCTGTATTAAGCATTCCCTGAAAGTAAAGATTTGCATGTTCCATGTTAATTATCCCGCCTCTAATTGTACCCCCTTGCCATAATACCCTAATGAAAGTGCTATTTATATTAATAAAGCATTACACTCCTAGGAACAACCCATCACACTGGTCCTCACTCTACATATAAAGCCTCTGAAATGAAAAAGGAAGAGAAAGAGCTCTACCCCAAGCAGTGAGAGCTTCTGGCAAGCACAGCCCATCCCCAATCACACCTGACTGCAGACTGAGGGCAGATCACACCCCAGCCAGCCTCTTCTCCTCCCTCAGGGGTATTCATCCTCTTTATCCACTCAATTAGCATGTAAAATGAACACTGTTGCTGGGAATATCAGAGATTGGGATGTAGTAATGCTCACATCAATGTGAGCCCCAGTGCATTTTCCATGACAATTAAGGAGGCAGCAGAATTCTGTTGTGAGAGTCCTGTGACACTCCTGTTTGTCAGATTCTTGTCCTCTGCACCTTACAGGAGACTTAAAAAAGCCCAGAGTATTGCACTTCAGAGGGAGAAATTTATTTTTTGCCTTTTCTCAGTGGGCTCACTGTGCTGGTTGACACTTCTCAGTAATATTTAATCACGGTGTGGAGCTGATGCAGAGTGACTCCTCTGAAACATCTTAGCCTATCTCTTTAAAATAACTCTGTCACATATGCATAAACAAAAATAGAGGTCAGATAATGTTACTTGTCAGGTCTGACTATGCCCTGGCTTTTATTAGAAAGTGTAGAGAGACCAATCTTAATAAGAGAACAGCACTGCTGCATGTGAATTACATGCTTTTTGTCCTTTTCTTATTTGAAAATCCTGCCTGCTTAATTTGGCAATAAATTAAGCACTGCTGTTAAAACCAGATTTTCATTGAGACTGAAGGAGCAATGTCCCTGCTAAGGAGAAATGATTGCAGTGAGCAGGTCTGGGTCATTCATCCTCACCTTAGCTGAGCTCCAGGACTCTGGATTTGGATCCCAAGCAGATTTAGATTCTCCTCCTGGTGAAGATCAGCCTCAACAAACAATGTCATTTTATTATCCTATGAAAGATGGCTTGATCTGCATATTTCCCTTTTCCCTGCTCCTTTCCCCCACTGGGCTGACATCTCTCACCCCTGCTGCCCTCTCTCCTGTGCTGCTCCTGTATAAAGTCTGTGGCCAGGCTCAAAAGGGAAAAAAGATATTTATATTAAATATATACACATATATAATACATTATACATATACACACATAATATGTATTTATGTTATCTACATATATATATAGCCATCTATAAATTGAGATATATGTAACATATATCAAGCAATTTTTAATACTCAGAATTAATTCTTAACAGGAAAGTAAAATTATCTAATAATATACTTTACTAAAGCTGTTCCATGGCAGTGAGCATGATTAAGAAAGAGCAGTTTTCATCCTGCAAATTATATTTTGAAATTAAATTTTAATAACACAGTAATGCTGTCACTCATGTTTCCTATATTTTTAATAAGTGAATTGATTACCTTTCAAATCTTGTATAAAACTGGATTTCTTTCCTGTGACAAAACTGAAAGTAGTGCTTTTCCCAAATTATTAAATTATAGAAATTAAGGGGAAATTCTTAAGGGATTTAATTTTCACTCCACATTTAATCTTCCCATTTCTGTTTATAGAGATTTTCTCTGGCTCTTGTTTCTAAAATGAACCTCCTGGTGAACATTCATTACCACTGAACCCATATGAGCAGACATTTATTGACACTGTTAAAACAAACTCAGTCCCTCCAAAAGAGAGCTTGGTTATACATTTGAATTTGTCTATTTATCTTTGTTTTTCTGTCCAAGCCAGTAACCAACCTGAATAGCTCTTTTCTGCTGGCTGTAATGACTAGAGTGGAAGAGCTTGGCAATTATTTCATTAATTCCACTGACTATTAATGCATGTGGTTGCCAAGATATTTATGAACTGCTTCAGTTCGCTCGCCTTGTGGAGCTCAGTCCCCTTGGAAACCCCTTCTCTCTTTAAGATCAGCACCTTCCCCTGAAAAATACACATATTTGTGCTTTATTTTGCTTTTGCCATGTAGCATGAAGAGGAGTTTGTACTTTTTCCTACTCACTTGCCTTTTAAACCAGAATTCCTGTGGATTGGGGTGTTTTATGTGGAGCCTTTAACTGCATTCAGGAGAGCAAGAAGAGCAAATTGAGGCTTGGGACACTGCTGGATTACCCCAGTTTCAGGGATAATTCAGAGGAATTATGGACAACCACAACTTTCTGAAGCCCCCATCCATCCCAGCTGGGCTATGAGGCACCTGAGCAGGAATTCCCCCAAGCAGAGCTGCTATTAAACTGTACTAAACTGTAAACTGCTATTAAACGGTATTAAACTAAATTCTCTTGAGTTCCCACCTGTGTCAGACAGGCTCCACTGAGGAGCTCCCACTTGGGCAGAATTAACTCCTACAAGCAGGGCCCTGTGTTGGCAGAATGTTAAAAAATCACCAGGATGTCATTCCTAGGGGCACAGACCTCACTGCCCTGTTATCCCCTGACTTCCACAGCATTCGTGTTTGCTTCTAAACAAAACCTAAACCTTCAATTATTTGTACAAGTGGGTAGGAGCGCTCTATAACACTGTAATTCTGGCCCTTTGTCCAGAAAAAAATCCATCCAAAATCATGTAGGTGGAAGAATTGCACCTTGTGGGTGAGCTGTGCACAACGAGCACATTCAAGAATAAAATGTTCTCTTAAACCTGAAATGTTGGCTTGTAAATTAATGCTACTATGGTGCAGTCCTGGTCTGGAAATGCATCCTGCAAACACCACAGAGCTCCTCTGGAAACCAGCAAAACTTTGGGAAGGTCTGAGACAGAGAATTTCTTCCCCATGGCACTCAAAAAGCAGAAAGTGGAGCAGAAGAAAATCTCAGCTGTTCAAAAAGTGACTACATATGGTTCCCAACAAATCGTGTAAGCTCAAATTTGGCTAATTCTAAAGAAAAGCATCTAAACAAAGCCTGAGGGAAAATACTGGAAGAAAAGTATTCAGTGGGAATGTGGGCAATTATTTGGGCATTATTTGGGCACTTGAGCAGAGGTTAAACTTCTGCTGGCAGCAGGTTGCAGGAAGGTAAGACCAGATCAGCTGTTTCATCTGCTAATTTCAATTAGCTGATTTTCCAAAGTACAGACTGATTGAGGAGCTCAGTCTAAACATTATTTGCTGCCAGTAAATATTGCATTTTCTCAGCAGTTCAGCATCTCAGAAATCCTCCCAGTGGTGAATACTTTTGGAAAGAGAGTTTGGATTGTCAAGAACCTCAGAGCAGCAGGCCTGGATCAGCCCTAGGGATGGGGTGGGATTTTCCAGGCCACCCAGTCAGGCTGTGTTTATCCTGTTTTTATCTTGCCTCCTCGGTTTGCAAACGCAATTCAGTTTCTCTGCCAGCTCACCCCTCGACCTTCTGCTGAGAATGACATTATAACACCAGCTCTGGTGACAGTTTGGGATGTGGATATTTATCCACTGAAGCTCTGGACCAAGCCCATCAATTCCCTGCATCCAGAGGATAAAATGAGCCACTGGGCGGCTCTGCCTTTCAGCCCTTGCTGGCTGGGGTCAGCAGGGAGCCAGTGACCTTTCCGTGGATGACACCATGGCCTGTCAGAGAACTCTCATTTAAAACACTCCTCTCAAATAGATCAAGATACACCCTAATCACTAATCAAAGAGCAGCTTTAATGCCTCGAAAATGTGGAGCAAGCTGCAGGCATCAGAATAAATCACAACTGATTTTGAGCAGTCATTGAAGAAGAAGTTCAGGGGCCATGCCAGGAGGAGCCCTGGGACTGGGTGATCCATCATTAATTCAGCCTGGGAGGTCAGTCCTGCAATGCTCCAAATGCCCATTAAACATTTACAGCTTTTTATTTGTACAGCTCTGTGCCCCTCTCAGGGTGGATGGGCAGATTTTACAGAGCTGTGTTGTTCAGTTTGAATGGCACATGCTAAGGGTGTGATTGACACAGTGGCACACAAACATGTGAGCTGTGGGTGTGCAGAGAGCAGCGGGGGTGCTTTTTGTGTTTTCTCTTATTCCATTGCTTGCGCTGCACTTTCCCCTCCTGCTTTCACTGGGCCTTGCCAAGGGTGGACCCCGAGGCAAAACAGCTGCAGGTGTTCCTGCCTGTACCTTTCCTTCCTGAACTCTGACACCCCAAATCATTCAGGAGGAGCACCTCAGACCAGTTTCTTCCTTTCTCTTTGCTCACTCGCCTTCCTCCTCCCTTGCAGCTTTATTGCCTTTATTAAGGATAAACATTAATAAAACACCATTTGAATTCTTGGTTTAAAAAAAAACCACGAAAAAGTTCCTTTTTGGGACAAAGGCTTTGGGGGGATGACTGTGACGTGGAAAAAGATATGAAAAGTAGTTTTCAATTTGTGGGGGGATAGAATGTAAGGAAATAAAGATAGTGCAGAAGGTAATCTCAGCCCTGAAGAGTTGCAGCTGTGCTAATTACCAAAGATTAGGAACAGGCCAGAGCTGTGTCTAATGAGGATGAGAGCTATAAAAGAGTGGGGTAGCTGGGTGAGGAGAGGGTTGGGGTTTGTGTGCTGTGAAGAAGGGGTCATGCTGCAAGGAGCTGCCCATGAAACATCACTGAGAAGGTATGAAGCTTTTGCAATAAGATGACAACATTAATTCACTGTTCGTTTTGGTTTTGAGGTTAGTGCCACATGGTTTGAAGCAGGTAAATGCAGCTGATGCTCAGCAGAGCTGCCTGAGCTCCCCATGGTGCAGTACAGCTCTTTGCACAATTCCATGTACCAGCGTTCACCTGCAGGGAGGTAAAGCCCTGGTGCTTGCTGGCATTCCAGGTAATCAGGGAAAGAAAACACTAGGGAGCTCAAAATGACTTCTCTTTGTCAGTGTGCACCTTGCAAAGCTAAACCTTTCTCTTAAAACACAGACAGTTTTCAAGTGTTTGTTGTGGCAAAGAGTTCCTGGAGACTTTCCTTCTCTAAAAATAGAAACTCTTATTTATAAGAATTAAACTATAATGCATTAAAGAAAGTTATTACACCAAACATGACTTTTTCTTGCAGATAAAAATAAGATGCTTTACAGTTACAGGTTCATACAGTTGATTTATTCATGCATATAAATCTTCCCAAGGATGTGTGCATTTTCACTACCCTTTTTATGCTTTGATTTGCAGCTTATTCCAGTGTGCTTTTTTTGTTAGAAAAACCCATGTAACGTCTTAAAAATATCAATTTGTGGTATTCAAATAGTAAAAAGAATGAACTTAGAGGTTTGTGATGCATCTTTCCACCTGTTTTTACCCGCACAAAACTTGGGAGCTGTGAGAAAAATGTCACTTCATGTCTAGGAAGTGCACACCTGATGAGGGAATTGGCTGCACAGGCTCATAAAATGGCTTGGACTTAATAAAGCTGGATTGGCTCTCAGCTGGTTCCTGAAGGAAG
The DNA here is from genome assembly GCA_019023105.1 of Diglossa brunneiventris. Lineage (NCBI taxonomy): Eukaryota > Metazoa > Chordata > Aves > Passeriformes > Thraupidae > Diglossa > Diglossa brunneiventris. The sequence continues at coordinate 1,622,584 of CM032357.1, read as the reverse complement.
AAAGTTTGGTGTGTGAGGCTGTTATCTGCAAAAGAATTTTTTTCATTGAACAAGTAATTCACTGTAATTAAAATAAAAATGAAATGGCTTTCACTGTAATGTCCTCAGAGAGTTTACCAAACTAATATCCTAACTACATAAAGGCGGAGGTAATTTTTCATCCATAAGGTTTTTATGGAAACACATCTATTATTTCCCAAAGCAGAAAATGATACATTGTATTTAAATTGCATTTTCTGAGCAGGAAGATTTTTTGCAATAGAATTTTTTACACAGCACGTAATTTATGGGCCCTGGGAACAGGTGATTGCAACGTTGCTCTCAGCTGAGGGGCAACCTTTGACACAGCTTAAATTCACCTATGCTTACAATAAATTTTTGATAAATTTATACAAATTATACAAATATATAAATAAAATAATATAAATATATTATTATAAATATATAGAGAATATATAAATATTTTAGAAAAGTTTTACAAAATATTATCTAAAATAAATATAGATAATAATTTATATAGATTTATACAAATACAATTTATAGATTAATCTTCACATGGAGCTTTCCCAGGACAAGAATGCACAACACTGCTTGGGCCTATTTGTGTTTATCAGCCTATTCTGTGTTTACAGGACAGTTTATTTTATGTTCTGCTTTAAAAAAAATAAAAAATCAATATGGGCTGTACAAGCAAACTGTAATTAAAGGCATTGATGGACAGTTCCATTAGCAGCCAGTGTGAGCCATCTGTTCTGCCTGCTCTGAAGGGGTTAACAGCTTCTGGCTGGCACAGCCCTGCAGGGCTGGGGCTGCTCCTGGTGCCCAGCTCAGCCAGGAGGGCCGGGCTGGCACAGCCCTGCCCGTGCGAGGATTGCTGGGTTTAATTCCTTGGCAGTGGGGACTCCAGCAGCAATGCAGCTCAGAGGCAGCTGAGGGGACTGGCTGAGCTTTAGGGCTGTCTGGGGGTGAGAGCTGCTGGTTAAAATGAACATAAAACCAGGAAGAGTTTCAGCAAATCAGCAGAAAGCACTGAGTATCTTCAGAAAAACTCTGAAGCTGGCTAATGAAGAATGCATTGTTTAACTTCTATGCAAAAGGGATTTTTAAAATTATTTTTTCATAATCGATGTTCAGTATATGGGCACGGAATGAGTGCCACTATACTGAACATTGTACGTGCTCTGCTGTGTTTGTGGGGTCTGGCACAGGGAGCTGTGGCTGCCAGAGGAGCTGGGAGGTGCCAGGGCTGCAGCTGTACCTGTGCCCAGGTGTGGGGCTCAGCCTGGCCTGGCACTCAGCTCCTCACTGGGGAGCTGCAGGAGAAAGGGCTCTGTGAGTTACCCCCTCAGTTTGTGCCTTCATCTCTTCATCAGCAGCACAGTTTTCATCACAGGGAGAGAAAAGCACCATGGGAGAGGTAAAAGTTTTGTCCATATATATATATAGTACACAGTTCTTTCATGGTATAGTTCTTAAATTATAATTTATTATAATTATAATAGTTCAAAGTACAAATAGTTCAATGGTACAAACTCTTCGGACTAAAATTAAACTGTTTGGGTTGTCCCAAATATCATGGAGAAAAGTTTCTCCTTCCTCTGAGTATCTGGGTGGTGGCTTAGCCAAGAGGGAGAAGGTAAAAAGCAGGAAAAGTGCAAATGTGTTGAAGGGATAATTGAGAAGTCATCACCCCTGCTATTGATTTCCTCCCAGCAGAGAAAGCTTTGGAGCAGATGAGAGCCTGGCTCTTCATTCTCCCACCCTGAAGAGAAGTGGTTGTAGGGGAGCATTTGGTTATTGCTCTCAACTGGGTGGAAATCCTCGAGGCCTTTGTTTGGCTGGGTTTAGCTGTTTGACTCCAACAGAGGCAGATCCACCGGCAGGGGGAAATTGTTTCAGGAGCTGAAGGAATGAGCTGTGCTGCGGTGGCTCTGCTTTTACCAGCCTGGGAGAGCAGCTCCAATGGGCCAGGAATATTCTTCAGGCTCCTGTAGGATTCTCTGAGCTCTGCAGTAAAAGCAGGAACCTGCCACAGCTTTTGCACACCTGAGCTCATCAATCTCCATCACTTCTGAGTCTGCTGCATCTCAGGGATGTGAGAACTGCTCTGCCCTCTTTGAGAGCCAGCCCTGCAAGGGAGCTCCTCACAGCACAGAAAATCCAGATATCCAAATGTGTAGCCACAGCATGAAGCAGAGCCAAAGTCATTTAACAACGAATCATCAAAAATGTCTCTGATCAATTAAAAAAAAATCACTGAAGTATTTCTGAGTGGCTGAGTAACCTCCAGAGCAAGAAATAACACTTGTAGCTGTGAAAAGAGCTAAGTGAACAGGGATTACAAATGAGAGAACTTTATTCATAATAATGTCATAAGAGGAACAAGTAGAAGAATAATATTACTCTATCAAATATCTTCTGTGTCTCGATCCCTATGAAAAAACATAAGAAAGCAATTGAAAATATTTACAATGAGAGAGAGGAACTGGAGGTTTTAGCACGGTGTCAAGCTTATGATGCAATTGGTGTTCAGAGTTGAAGGAATAATTCATTTTTAATAAATTCCAAATAGTATTTGAATTTTACAAGAGAACTTATTGAAAAGAAAAAAAAACAAACAAAAAAAACCACTCCAAAAGAGTGAGAGTAGCATCTGGGATTTTTGTGTAAGAGCAGGATAATTTTATGGGTGAGGCAGCTTAATTTTTGGGGAAAACAGCCAACCAAACACACTCCTGCTTTTTCTTTCCACTTTTCTTACTCTGATCTCCAAGCAAATGTCCCAATGAAAGTGTCCAGATGTACAGCTCCAATCAGTGGAAGATAATTAAGACTTGGGGAAAGTTTTCCTGCACCTTCTGCTTCCCCTTCCAGCCCCATGGCCAGCCCTGTGTGCTGCTTGGCTTTAATTGCAAAAATCACCATATTTTGCTGCTCATGCCTCAGGTTTGCTGCTCTGCAGGTCCTGTGATTTGTTTGAAGTAAACTCTGCTATTGATGCATTATTAAGAGGGAGTGGGGTTAGCACAGCCTTGGAGTGGGATTTTTCCAAGGGTTGTAATTTCTTCAGCAGAAGGCAGGCTCTGTTTGATTCTAGACACTCTGCACAGAGATATTTTGCAGGCTGAATTTCCAAGTACTCTCCAGTACCTGAGCTGACTTATGCGCCCATAATGAAAGTTCTGTTTGCATCGAGAGAGAGACATATCCTGCTATCCCTGGTGTCATATTTTGCCCTCTCTTTTGGGGGGAAAAAGGGAAATAATGTTGTTCCAGTGTTAAATCCTTCCATTTACAGCTTTGTCCCAAGCAGACACAGCCTGGCAGGTTCGTCCCCAAAGTTCCTTTGGTCAGCAGTGAGAAATCCCAGAGAGTCTGGGAAATATTTGAACTTTAAATGTGAGTTCAGTGCCCTGTGAGTGAAAATTTGGAGGAGTTTTGCTGCTTCTTGTCATTTTAGCTTCAACCTTTGACAGCCTTTTTGTGTGGACCCCCAATTAGTGCTTTGGTCTCCTTCCCAAAGGACTTGCTGTATTTTATGTCTAAAACACATAAATTTTTATATAATTAATGAAGGAAATGAGCAGAAAGTGTAAACCTCACTGTTCAGCTTTTAAGCTGTATCACCAAGGTATGGTGGATTTGCTTGCTTTCTTCTTCTGTTGGTTTTGCTTTGTTTGGTTTTTTTTTTTTTTTAATAAGGTTATGGTCTCTATTCAAGTCCTTCCATCCATTAAATTCTGAGGGTATTTCAGATCTGGATTTTGCATTCTTTGAAAATCAAATTAGTCTTCAATTATTTAGGGACTTGTCGTCAATTTTCCTTCTGAATGCAAATTCCTAAAGACATTTCTTACCCAGAAGAGTGTCTTCCTCATAGATTAACATTACCAAAGTTACTTTAGAGTTTAATTACTGTTTTGTGTAGGGTTTAAAATCAATAGTCTTGCAGGAGCTTCTGCTCTGAGACCTGAAATTTACAGTATCTGCATGTCAGGTGTAGAGCAATATTTTATATTATAAAGTTATCCTCACCTTGCAATGGCACACAAATGCCTTTAGCATTGCAGCAGACCAGAAAACCCAATCTAACACAGAAATATGTCCTGGCCTATGAAAGTCTGTATAACTCTGATTTCATTATGTTCATCACAATTACAGCAACCCAACCTCCCAGATTCCTTGCAGATGTCTTTAATTTATGAGCCTTGGGCCCATTTCTCACACAGAGTTTTTAAGGTTGTTTGATTTAACTTTTTAATTTTTTTTTGTTGTTAATAGATTGGTCATCCTCATATCTTAATAAAACAAAAATTGAATTATATGCACCACTAAGCAAGCATGACAGGACTTTTGCTAGCAGATGTAAAGTGTGGAAACCTGGGGGAAAATCCCATTCACTTTAGGTTCCACCTGAGAACGCTGCAGTGCACTGCAAATGGATTCACTCTGAAAAACACAGGAGCAGGGGAACAATGGAAATCAATGATTTGAACCTAATTAAAAAGACCTGATAAAAATTCTGGAGAGCCAGATGGCAAAGTCAATTTCTCAGTATAATATCTGTGCGGATAAAGAATATGATTAGCTGTTGACATTCTGCAAGGGTAGAATGATCTTATCAGCAGGATGTCAAAGCATTTCTTTAACAGTATTAGACTGTGCTTTTATAACTATTGTACACCTGACTTAATGGAAATCATTTTTCTTCCAGGAAGTATGAGACATAATGTTTTTCTCAGATGTCACAGTGCAAAACTCACGAGTTGGTTATCTTGATAAAAGCTTTAGACTTTGACTGCTGAAGGCAGACACCTACATGACTTGAACATTAAAGCTGAAATCAAACCCCAGTTACAGGTGGTGGTGAACACTTTTGTATCTCTCTCCATTTGTTTATGGATTCCAGACAATTCTGTTGAATTAGAAGGAAATTTTGGACAAGGAACTTTCCTGTACATGTGTAGTGAAGCAAATATTTCAGTGCCTTCAGCTGAGCTGTTCAGTTTTTGTGCAAAATGTTTAAAAAGACAAAATAAATAAATGATGAGCTGGTTCCATGGCTAAAATAGTCATGCTGGAGAAAAGATTTCTGGCGTCTTTCAGCTCCTCCTCCACTTCCTAGACTGGAAACACCAAAGTGTAGAAAGGGGTGGTTTGAGAGTTTCCTGGGAGGGAAAACTGAAATATTTTTACAGGAAGAATTAAATCTAGGTCCTGGATATGCCAGGCAGGAGTGGTCTGATCACACATCTGCTGAGTAAAACAGACCCTATGGTCATCCACCATTGTTTTCTCATTGCCTCCCCTTGAGGGGTTGGCTGTAATCATTTCTAACAAAGCTTTCCATGTTCATTTACTGCTGTGTGCAGAGATCTGGAATGAATGTGGGTGCTAGCAGATTGAGCCATTTCGTTCTGGTTTAACAACCCCTCACCTGGTGTTACTGATGTCAGCTTTTGGGAAAGGATGACTTGGAAGCTTTGTTTATTCCTGAGTCACCCAGGCTGGCTCACTGCTGGTTGCCCCAGAGCTGGGAGCTCCTGTCCCTGCACGGCTCTCCTGCAGCAGCTCCTGGCTGGATTCTCCAGACAGCAGCTGGAAAATGAGGAAAAGAAGCATTATTTGCTAATTGGATCTATTTCCCTGTTAAGTGGTCTGGATTTCAGGGCTGGAGCTGTTCCAGCCTGGGTGCTGGACACTGGAGTGTGTCCAAGCTGCTTTAGGCACAGTTTTGTGGCCAGGCCACATTTCATTCTTCCCCTTTCCTGTGCTTGGTGAGTGATCTTTTACTGTGCAGAGCAGTAGAGACACATCACACTGAACTTTTCTGTAGTATTGCTAAATGTGTGTCTGCGTGGGACTTCCTTATTTCTTTCACCCCTAAAAAGAAGGAATCTGCATTAACTGCTGGTGTTTCATGCAATGGTACTTTTTATTATGTGCATCAAACTTCTGTGTTCATAAATATCAGTGTTTCTCACATAACCATTTATTCTTTTGAATTCAGATAACAGGAAACACAAGTGACAGCTCTTTAAAAAAGCCTCAATAATTATGGACAGCCTGTGAAGCAAGCAGCTCAGGTATCAATTTTAGAACAGATGAATCTTCCTTAAAGTACACTAATTAAAGTGGCTTTAAAAATCTGGGCTGAGGATAAAGCAGATGATGCTGTACACCAGTAAAACACAGGTCTGTCTGACAGGGCTTGTCTGGCACACAGTGCAGGGGGAGCAGCTCTGAGTAACTGAGCATGGAAATCTTCTTTCTTTATAGTTTTCTGATAAAATCAGAAGCAGAACTGCTGACTAGCAATTGGCAGAAAACAATATTCAGATCCTGGCTTCAAAGCAACCTAAATTACTCTGTTTCACTTGTATATTTTAATTTAAACACCTCTGAGTCCTTCAATACTTTGACTACGTGTCCCCTGGGAGTTTGAAAGGACTGGCTGCATACAGCATGTGGCTCATGGCAGTTATTAACTCCTGCCCTTTATTGAGATATTAGACCTCATTATGCTAATGTCAGAATTTGTCTCTGTCCATGCTGAGCATTTAAAGAGGAGTAACACTTGTTATTAAGTGATAATTGATGAGGTGACACAGAGGAGGAGCCTCTCTAGAGCGAGGTGCAGCTTGGGATAATCAGGGCTCAGTAAGTGATCCCCAGGTGTTGCTGGGCACAGGAGCTGCCACCAAGGAATTGTTGCACAGATAAATGCAGTCCCACTGTCCCAGTGGAAACAGGCACTCTATTGACAGCTCTTCCTCCATCCTTCAGACAATTTAGAGCCTGAAAATCCTCCTACTGTGGAAACAGCAAGTGTAGCACAATTCACCTGCTGCCTGATGGCTTTCTTAACTAAGAGTGAAACTAATATGTTCTCTGGTAAAAACTATACCTGTATTTCCCCCATGATATAATTCAGTGAAGTATTTCATAGCTGATTAGATCCCATCTAATCTTCCTGGATTTTGAAAGCTCCATTTTTCCTTCTAATCTGTGTTTTGTACTGCTTAGATATCAAGATAATATTTGTAATGCAAATGACTTATGCAGTTTGTATTTTTGGAGTTGAAATTGCAATAATCATTTAGTCCTTGGAGTGAAAGTCATTTTGCAGCCTTTATTCCCTCACCCTTCTGTTCCCCAGTTACTTTGTGTGTGTGGTTGTTCTAGATCTGCATTTCTTGATGCTGTAGTTAGTTCTGTTTTATTGTGCAGCACATCTGCAGCACTGCTGGGAGTATTTCTGATGATCTCATTACTGGATCAAAGCTTCAGTCTCTTGGGTCACAACCCTGCTTAATGTTCTTGTGCAGGCCCCTCCAGACTTCCACTAAAAACAGCATTTTGTGCTCATAAAAGCAATTGCTCAGGACATAAGCAGCCAGAAAAGAAAAAAAATAAATAAAGCAGCATAAAAAGTACTTTTGAGTAAAAAAAGAAGAAAAAAGGGGGTTTGTCTGTGCATTTAGGTGCCTCTTCTACTCTTGCTAATACAAATACCTACCTGTGTTTTCTTACCTTGCATAATCCTTCATTTGGAAAAAAACCTACAAAAGTGGGGGATGGCATGAGAAGGAAGGGGTTTGCAGATCCTCTAGCAAAGAAGATTTTAATGCCTGAATAACTGCAATGTGAACTTATTGCTACATGTAATATCGCCTCTTGATTTATCACCTTGGAAACAGTCTGAAGTCTTTGTTTTGTGGAGTTGCTCTACTGTGATTTAAAAGGAGAGGATGAGTGAGACACAGGTCTAATAAGATTTAACTCTTCCATGGCAAGAACCTGTAATCAGATATATATTAATTATAGATATTATTTTAGATATATGTGTTAATTATATTATATCATATGTGTTATTAATAGTATAATAATATATAATAGCTACATATTAATTGCTTGATTCTGGCCATAGTTTTTGAAATAGAAAATTCTCCCAGGTGAATTAACAGAGTCCCTGTCGCTCTATCAACTTCCACGCTTGTACCAGCAAATTTGTTCTCCTGTCCTTTCAGGAGCCTTTTAAACAGATAATAAAGTAAACACGTTAGGTTCAATGTGTTTATATTTCAGAAGTTTTGGGTGAAGCAAGGCAGCCTGTACTGCTTTGCTGAGAATATCTGTCAGTGGCACTCCTGAAGCTGCCCTGCTGTGGTGCTGCTGGCTCAGAGCTGCAAGAGGAGTCTAAAGTCAGTAATAAGTAACCTGTGCCAAGACAAAGGCTGCATGCCTGAGTTTGTGTGCCTGTCTGCTGGAGAAGGGCTGGTTAATAACCAAAATAACCCAAAATTACACCCTCCTGGGCAGGTGGATGGTCTGGGGATTCTCCCTGAGTGATGGTGCAGGTGCCCTGTTCCACCCTGAGTGCTCCCAGGGACTGGGGGATCCCAGCACAGCCCTTTAATGCTCTCCTCTTTCCCCCTGATCCTTTGCACAGGAGGAGGATTGATGTTTCTCACTGTGGGCTCTCTGTTGCTTTTGTAATCTTTACTGATATGAATAAATATTTTATTTATTAATATGTATTTATTACTATTTATTTTATAATCTTTACTGCTATGAATTAATATTTCTAATATATTTAAAATAGAATATATATTATACATATTATATACCTTATGTAATATATAAAATATGTATTACATAATATATAACATATTGCATAATATATAATTATATAGCATATAACATATATTATATTATACATATATATACATATATATTATACATATATTATATAGCATATTATAACATATATTATATTATACATATATATACATATATTATATATATATATATAATATTATATTATTGATTATAATATTTATAACTTCTCACTAAATTTTGTTCCAAGCTGTGGTACCAGCACTCCCCTGGAGCACAATCCTGCTGAATGCAAATCTGGAATTCCTCTGCCTTGCTCTGGGAGCTCAGCCCAGGCACTGCTTGGAAAGATTCTTCTTTCATTTTGCAAAGCTCCACATTTAATATTATTTTGACCTTTTTAATATTCTGGGTTTAGAGTGTTCACCAGGCTGCAGTATTTCACCAAGTGAATGAGTGACTACAGTTTAGGATTTCGACTGGGGATTTAGGTAGGAGAGGACCAAAATAAATTTCCTTAATCTGTAGATGAGATAGTTTAAATAATCACGGTTTCCAGACTGTAATTTTCTGTTCTTCCTCAACAACTCTCGCTGCTGCAGTTTCTTCCTGCAAATCAGAGTTTATTTAATCAATAGCATTGAAATTGTGCATGAAAGTTCTGTTAAGTTGCTTTTATGCCTCTCTGTCATAGTGTGGGTGGTGGGAGGTACTGACACCAACATTGGGGTAAATTCTTCTCATCAGTGACACAAATTTTCTTTCTTCTTTGCTTTTTAGATGGGGGGGAGTTTTGATTTCTCTCAGCTCACTGAGCATTATCTGCTCATCAGATTTCTTTAAATTTGCATGCATTTGTCTTTGTATTTCTGCAGTGCTGTATTGCAAGGTAAAGGGAATTAGAGATCAATATGCAAGTGGACAATGCAAAATAACTGGAGTATGCAAAACATAAAGAAAATTTTAAACAGCTCTTGGTGGTTGGAGGGGTCAGGAAAATATTTACCTGAGAGTAAGTGCCTATCACTGATCATTTACAAATTAACCATTGCAACTGGTGCTGACTTTGCTCTCCCCTGTGATACCCTCAGGGAATTCTGGGCTCAGCAGCTGTTGGGAGTCCCCAGGAGCTGTTTGCTGACTGATCCTGGGTAATTAGGAACAAATTGGAGGAGGTCCCAGAAAAGGGCAATCCTCATATCAGAGGCTGATGGGGATTATCTCATCTGTCTCACTGCTGAATCAATCTTAGCCCCTTTCCAACCAACAAAATTCAATTAACTTTTATGAATTATTTAGCCACACTGAAGTCTTAGATAGTATTAATATTTGTGTTTCAGCCTGTTTTGTGCAAGGAATATAAAATATTTCTTCTTTATCATCAATCAAACTCCAATGTAAAATGTAATTTTCTATTTCACTGTTTTAAGAAATATCTTCTTAATCTCACTTGATGTGGACTAAAAATGTTACATAGTAGCTGTTGCTTATGTTTGGATTATTAATTGCCTCAGGAGAATATCAGGAATTCTATGTCATTTAAATTATAGGTTTTTAATTTTTTTTTTTTTACTCGATGGCAACTTTTTAAACAAAAACTTTTAGAACTTTAATGCTACCAGGCAAATTGCAATCTGCTACCACAACCCAAGAAGGAGGGGTTTGAACAGTGTTGCTACAGCATTTATGTCTTTGACAAAAGAGTTTAGTTCTTGTCTGAGGAAGTGTGCTCCAGAGAAGCTAAGAATAAAACAGGATTGACTTGTAGACAGGAAAGACTTATTTTGTGTCTCAAAAAATGAAAGACTGTCAGTCCTTCACTCACTTCCTGCACTGTCTTAGTATTATAGCAAAGATCTAGTCATCAAAACTGAGAAATTAGGAATGTGAAGGCTTGACAAGCCACTCACAACAATGAGAATGTCTCAGTGGAATAACAGCCAGGCTTGCAGGGGGGAGAATGACAATTCTCAGTGCTTTGGAGCCACCTGTGCCCCATTTGTGCTCAGGGGGTAAAAAATCCTGAAGCTCCTTTCCCAGCTGCTTATTCCAACTCCTGGCTGAGAGCTGCAGTCTGCAGGAACTTGGAGTTGCTGATGCCTTTTGGGGCTGCCTAAAACCAGAGGCCAGACAGAATTAAGGGAATAGAAAGCTGTTCTATTTATTGAAGGGCCTTCAGGTACATTTAGGGCAGACAAAGCCCCCCAGGGGCTACACCCAAAATGAACAACAGGTCATGGGTTTGCACACTTTGATAAGTTTGGTTCATTTGCATATTGGGGGTTAATGTTCCAATTACAGCTTCAGCTAATGAAGTCGTTGACCCCAAGTTTGCTCCCCAAACTCACTGTTGTTCCCATCTCTGGCCCTGAGGCAGTGAGGTGTCCTTGGTTCCCAGCCTGGAGAGGAATTGGTGTGTCTGCCCAACTGTACATGGAGTTTAGAGTTACACTAAGGAACTGCAGGATCACAAATACATGAGAATATAAAAGCTCCAATCCTAAGGCATCATTGCTAGCCCAGCACTGGCCCTCCTTCCTGAGCTCCTGGTTTAAACTGGTGGGAGGATGGATGAGTGCAAACCCAGAGACAGAGCAGGGAAAGCGTGAGCAGCATCTCCAGCCCTTCAATAATTTATCTCAGGCTTTTTCTTCTGGAGCATTCTGTGGCATTCCAGGCAGCCTTGTGCATGTAAATGAGTTACCCAGCAGCTGTGGGCTCTGCCTTCACTCCAGCTGGGACAATCCTGCATGACATCCTCTCCTTGAACTATCATATCCTTCCCCATCCATCAGGTATTTTATCAGTCCCCTCTGTTTTCTCTTGAATTTCCTTAGGCTGATCTAATATTAAACTTTATTCTGATTTTTTTACTGCATCTTTTCCATTTACTTTAATTAAATGTCTGTGCCTTGTGGATCAAGATAACTTTTATTAAAGTTAATAAATGGATGGTCCTTTCAGATCTGCTTGTAGCTCCTTGTAGTTTGTCCTGTCTTCATCAAAGCCCAAGATTCTAGAGATAGAATGAGGCTATAAGAGAGATGGTAAACCTCAATACTGAGGAATTTATGACATGAATTTCAAATGCAAGTAGCTAATTTTTCCTTGAGGAAGCACAAGTGCAGCGTTCCCAATCAAGCTGCAGAGATGCCTTTGTGAAACGCCTCAGTCAATCACACATCAAACATGATCAGGTAAGATAAAAATTTACTTACAAAAGCACCAAGGTTTCCACTGAAATTTGGTGTGTTGATTGTAGATGTTGAATAATTTACAAGTCTCAGCAGTGCTGCCAATGCCAGGAAGAAATGCTAATTTTTCTACAGGAATGTGCTGTTCTGTAGCTTTGATTTTCCTCTGCTCTCACACCAAGCTCACCTTCCCAGTGTGAGTGGAGCTCAGAACTGATTTTTGTGAGTGTCAAAGCTGTGTGTGATGGAATGGCAGCATTTATCACATTGATAGAGTGCTGCTGGAAATGGTTTGTGTGGCACAACCCTAACAAGTTCAGCTCTAAATTCTGATGTAGAAAAATGTATCTGCTTTATCTTCTTCCCTTTCAGTTGTATCTCTTGCATTATAGAAACAAGAGTTGGGGAGGAGAAATTGTTTGAAAATGCTTTTTTCATTTGCATGAGGGTTTCTCACTGTGTCAGTAGAAATAACAGCATTGATATTAGCTTTTAAAAATAGAGCTGTACAGGAATTTTTTTATTAATTGTTGTAGACTGTGGTCTTGTAGCTAAAGCAGAATAAAATCAGGTTTGTTCCCTTTCCTCAGCATCCTCCCAACAGTTTACAATTCCTGTTCAACAATATAATTGTTATACCAATGTAGTTTGCACAGCACTGTTAATTCTTTGATTAGTTAAGTAGCACTATTAATGCTCATTATTAGTATAGAACTCAATTAAGATTTCTGCTGTTGCTTATAAGAGTTCACCAATTTTTCTGGGCTGTACACAAACTGATATGTGTGTCTATGTGTGCACACATGTTTATGTGTAAAGATTGATGGTTCTATTCTCTATGCTGAGAACTTGGGGTTTTTTCTGCATACCTGTGGTGATTTCTTCTAAAAAAAAAAAAGGAAATTAAAGGCAACTAAGAAATGTAAGACTATACAGAAATCAGTGGCAACAGTAAGGGATATCAACTAGAGAAAGCAGCATTTCCACTGCTTTTGGGAGTGTCCATTCAGAAATGTAGCTCAGGAGCACTAAGGCAGCCTTGCAATAAAATCCAGAGATTTTAAATTCAGGCTTCCTGTTAGCATTTAAAAATCTGTCTGGACTTTGTGCCACAGCTGAATTTCCTTATGCAAATGTTCACATATATGTGAATGTGTGCACCTGGCCTGGCCGTGGGCTGTGTAATTACACTGACAAAACTGAGGAGAGCTTTAAAGTCAAGTATTTGCTTAATTTCAGCAACTGCTGAACCAGATTTGTACCTTCTATAATTCACAGGGTTTTTTCATTTTAATGGAGTCTTCCACTTGAATAAAGGGAGCTGGACCTCCTGTACACCCTGGAGAAACAGTGAAAAAATGTCCCTGAAGTGAATAGAAGAGTTCTGTGGTAAATATCAATGCTTACAAATGTAAGTTTGCATCTAAATCCAAGTTTTACCCTCTGAATGTGTGGCACTGAATATTTGTCAGGCCTCTGTTGTGTGTGGCATCACAGTGCTGAGGACTGAGCAGGCTGCAGAGCCCTCTGCCATCCACTAATACCAGCAAAACTCATATTTATCAGGCTATTTAGCTGTACTTGAGCCTAATGCCAGGCTGATTGAAGTTTTTAAATCCAGGGAGTGTGAAAATAATTTAAAATTAATTTCCAGATCTTTCAGGCAGAACTCAATATCACAGTGCAGGTCTCCACAACCAAAAAGAAAACTGTTTAAGTCCAGTTTCGGATCTAACAAATGACTTGTTGGTGGATGAAATATTTTCTGGTAACAGCGGTCAGCCAGACCAGGCTCCTGACTGAATAAATGTGACTGAGCCTAAGCACTTTAAAGTTTGAAAAAAGTAAAGAAAAATAAGGTTAGAAAACCTGATTAGGAAAGTTTTAAACCTGATTAAGGAAGTTTTAAGCCTGCTTCAGTAAAACAGGTCTGTTTGAATAAAAAGTTTTAAAATGCTGTACAAATAGCAGAAGATAGGGCAAATTTTCACAAGACCCTATCTACAGACTGATAAGGTTTATAAGATTGCCCTGCTGCAACAAATAACAGCCAAAATTTCCAAGTTTCTAAGCAGCTTGCTGCAAAACAGCTAAAAGCAATTATACAATTGAGATATGTATTAATGCTGTAAATTTGGGTAGCATGGCACTGATCCAGACACAGAGCTCTGTTCCCATCTCAGCTAAACAGGTTACAAAATAAACATTTCCTTGAATTTCCTGGGAAGTGTTCCACTGTCCCTCCACCCCTCTGAGTGGGCATTTTCTGTGCCTGTGCTTAGGACATGAGGATTAATAGGAGTACTCTAAGGGTGGTGCCTTTTTCTCAGATAATCAATGCTAGGAAACCTGAAACCAAAAAAGAGCCTCCTCTCAGGGAACAGGAGCAGAGTTCACAGTATTGTATTTTTTTTTTTTTTTTGTATTTTTGTGAATATTGTATTTTTGGGAATGTATTTTTTAAGTTTAATTTTTAGAGCAGAATGTTTTGTCCTATTGAGGAGCTTTGAACAGTCCACTGTTGTTTGACAAAAGTCAAAAAAAACGTTGTGAAATGTTCAAAGGTCCTCAATAGGACAAAACATTCTGCTCTAAAAACTAAAATTAAAAAACTTAAAAACTCATAAAATTAAACTTAAAAACTTATAACTAAACTTAAAAATGAAAAAACTTAAACTTCTCATGAGCACAGCAGCCAGGGCTGGAGGGGGGATGTGGAAACCTCAGGAAGCTGAACAAGGTCCTGCTCTGAGCCAAGCTGGGACACCTGGCCGTGCTCACCTGGACAGGAGCAGCTCCAGGGACACCTCAGAGCCCTGCCAGGGCCTGAAGGGGCTCCAGGAGAGCTGGAGAGGGACTGGGGACAAGGATGGAGGGACAGGACACAGGGAATGGCATCAAACTGAGAGGTTTAGATGAAATACCAGGAAGGAACTGTTCCCTGGCAGGGTGGGCAGCTCTGGCACAGGTGCCTGGAGCAGCTGGGGCTGCCCCTGGATCCCTGGCAGTGCCCAAGGCCAGGCTGGACACTGGGGTTGGAGCACCTGGGACAGTGGGAGGTGTCCCTGCCATGGCAGGGTAAGTGGAATGAGAGGAGCTTTAAGGTCCCTTCCAACCCACTACCATTCTGTGGTTCTAAATGGCAAAAGACAAACTGCTGTTAGAGTCCAACGTGGGATTTCCCCCAAGTGCTTCTGGGATTTCTCTGGGTTTGCTCTGTGTTTTACCAGTACCTCTGCAGAGAGATCAGCACAAACCCTCCAAAATCAACACAGTAACCTGTGCAGGAGGAGGGGAATCATTTCCATTCAGGTTCTGTCTGCACACAGATGTAAGCATTAGAGAGGTGACTGAAAGGTAACTCTATTTACTGTAGCTTTATTTTAATCCTCTGGGAATTCATTAGCATCCCTCTCAAATGCCAGTGTTCAAATCCTGCTATAAGAAAACAAACAAGAAAGGGAACAGAAATTATTTAGGAGCAGATATTTCCCCGGGTTATGCAAATGTAGCTGAGGAGACACTGCTTTGTTCTGGGTTTCCCTAATTCACTGTAGTAAAGATGTATTATATGGGTTCCCCTATTGAAAAATCATTTATCAGGATGACAGGTGAATAATGAATGTAATTCACTAACATTGCACCATCTCCTCATCGGGGATTAGAGAGAACAGGAAGGAAGAAAACTGTTCTGGAGCTGTTTTAGGAAGGGCTTAGGTGAACTGCATCTTTTTGCCTCCTTGTAAATTGTTTCAATGAGACCAGGAGGATGGCTGCTGCTGTTAATAAAGGAAACAATGGCCAACAATTCAGTTCCTAAATTGGCCCTGATAAGGTGGTCATGCTTGCCTGAGTTTTCTGTGTTTGCTGTAAACCTCCAGCAGTGGTGGCTGCTCAGGGATGTCCATGTCCTGAATGCTGGGTAGAAAATCTATAAATAATGCTGGAAATGCTTTTCAACTGAAAAATACCATTTTCACTCACCCTAGCTGCTCTTTGAAAGTTGTACTTGTAAAGCTGAAATTCCTTCTGGCATAATTAATTGTTTGTTGTGTATATTGCTCAGGTACATGTGCACGTTTCCTCTGCACTCAGAGGAAAAAGCCCAGGCAGATTGTGTCTCTGGCTGTTACTGACCACCACTGAAAATCTGCTTTTCTCCAGAGCAATACGAAGGCAGTTAATGCTTCATCCTGGAACTCCCATAAGTTTGCTTTCTCTTACTCCTCGTGCTGGTCTGCAATATTCACCTGCAGGTGTAAATGGTGTGGGAGCTGCGTTGGGATGTGCTCCCCTGAAGCGAGAGATCTCATCCAGATCTTCATCCTTGGGCTTTATAAACCCATGAGCTGCAGGGCTTCCAGAACATGCCTGGCTCTGCTCTGAAATCCAAACCCTGCCTTATTCATTGCCACAGCACAAAACAAGACTCCTGTGAGTTACAGATGGTCACCAAATTGACAATGCATTTGCTGAAGCATGAATTTCCAGCCCAATGAAGCTCTGCTCCCCCAGTGCTCAGGAGGCTCTGGGATAACTCAAAGTGACGTGCAGGGGTGTGCAGGCAGGCACAGGATGCACACAGCATATGTTGGATCTTGCTTTCACATGGAGCTGAAGGGAATTGAGAGAGAAAACATCATGATCTTAGCAAAAGATCTCCTTGGAACAAGCAAACCCCCTTCCCAGTGCCCTTAGCTGGCTGCAGATGCCATTTGAGTCCCTGTTTCTTGTGAGATACACCGTAATTCCATAATTCTGGCCACATACACACTGGAGGCTCTGCAGCTCTCCCACATCTCCCTGTGACCACTGGCTGAGACCAGACCTTCCCTCCATGGCTGTAACTCCTGAATAATGGAATTCTAGGCTTCTGATATGTAGCTTTGAATTTCACAAGCGTGTGCTTACTCGATTTACAAATGTAAATTCACATTTCCATCGTGCATACGGACCTTGGAGGCTCTCGGTGGACTGGAAATGAAAACATATGGCTCCTAAAACCAGAGCAGGTAAGGGAATGTTTGACTTCACAACATCAGAGTAGCCTGCAAGTCCATTCATGTAACTGAGATATAAACCAGGATATCAGAAAAACCCCACTCTCGTGTATTTATGTAAACACACACACACACCCCAGTGGTGCAACTTTAATATTAATGGGAACATATGTTTCACAGTTTACATTCAGCTGTTTATTTTTGTTATTCCTCTGGAACATGCTTGGGCTCTGCTGAAAATTTGGTGCTTAACCATCTGGTTTTAATTGCCTTGTTTGTTAATAGGTATCACTAAGTTGTTTTTCCAGGAATTTTTTTCTTTGGTGCCAGGGCTGAGGTGTAAGAATAGAAAGGGAATGAATCAGGTGCCTGAATGCAGCTGCAAATAGAATCCAAGGAAATTAGAAAATGTTGCCCACTTCTGTGTCTTATGATAACTTTATGATAATCTTATCATAATCTTATGTGATTCTTTAGAGTGACAAACTAACTCAAAGATCTTTCTTTTTTTCTAAAACTGAGAAGAAACATTTCAAATTTGAGTTTAACCTTCCATTGCCTCAAAACTATCTGGGCCAAAATCACTGAACAATTTCTGAAATTGTTCAGAAAAGCAGCTTTCTGAAGGCTCCTTTTAGTTTTAGATGCAGCATTATTAGAATTTCCCTGGGAGATCAGCAGCTCTCACCAAGATGTGAGAGACCCAAGCCCAGTTCTCAGGAGGATTCAGAGTCACTCTCTATCAAAATCCTTTTCCAAATCCCCTCTCTGAACCAGCTGCAGAGTGGATTTTCAGGTGTATATTCCATTACCCAGTTAAAGAAGTTGTGAGTAATTTCAAATAGATTTTTCTGAATTTTTATAGCTGGAGCCAGCAATTACCTTTGTATAAAATATTTAAATAATCTCCAAGCAGAGCGGGAATAAGTCACTGAGTGGGTAACTCACCTAGGAAAATGGGGCCTGGAGCTCTCAGTCTCTTCTGCAGGCCCCAGAGATCCCTGCAGGTGGAAGAGCTCTGTGTAGGATAACAAGAAAAGCATGCATCAATAGCCCACCTAGGGCAGCCTGTGCAGGAATGTAAATGTGAGTGAATGTGAGCTCGGGTCAGTGCAGGCAGAGCCTGCTGCCCTCACTGGCTGCAGGATCACCCTGTGGGCTGAGGGCACAGGAAACTCTGCCATCAACAGCACTTTGATCAACTTTGATAAGGAACTGGGATTTATTTTCAAACAGGCACTCCAAAGCTGATTTTTCATTTAGGTTCTGATGGAAAGTTTGAATTGATTTAATTTCTTTTCATTTAAAATCCTCCTTTGACAGGATTCTTTTCCTTATTTGACTTTATCTGAACATTTGTTGCCCCTCCGGTTTATCTGTGAAACAGGAGCATAAAATCAGTTTACCCTTTGGAAAGAATGGCCTCAAGCTCACCTATTTTTAGGACAGCAATTGAAGGCTGAAAATTTGGATGGGTATTGTCCTGATTACCAAAGACTCTATGTTCTTTGTGTCTGGTGGGTTTAATAAGAAAATTTTTAGGGAGGAAGAATGGAGTCTGTTCCTTCTGTTCAGCAATGCTGTGGTGGTGAAGCCAGTAGAACTCTCTGCCTCTTTCATTTCTAATCACCATTTAGAATAGAGGAAAGAAGAGAAAACCAAACAAAATCATGGGAATGTTCTGACTCTCTAATTGCTTTTCAGCTGTTTCCTAATAATAAATAAGTGGCAATAACGAGGTACACCTTGTGCTGGAACAAGCTTGGCATCATTTTAGCACTGCACAGTCAAGGAAAAGGGAAGGCTCCAGTCTCCCTGGAATTGCCAGGCCTTTGGATCATCTGGCAGAACGTGCACTAGGAGAAGCACAGCTGGGTCTTTTTCTCTCAGGAGAATCCAGTGAAATACCCTGGTGTCAGACTCAGCTGGCTGAAAAAAGCTGCGTGCCTGGAGTTGGCTCCCAGTTGCCTGCAAAATGCCTTTTTTCATCTGTCTTGCACTAACTGGAATTAGTTCAGCATTTTGGATTGATTAATAAGTGTTTTAATAATGTTCAGGGCAAACATCAGTCCCAAAGAAATACAGAGATGTCAGGAAAATTGCCATTGGAAATATCAGACTGTTGGAGACCAAAAAATGCTAAATATTTTCTAAAGAACACCATGAAAAACTACAGTAGTTGACATAAATTCTATTTTATTATTGGAACAACAAATATTTTAAGCTTTCTTTGAAATGATACAGAAAATGTGGACTAAAAATTAACATTAGTATTTCAAATTTAAAATAAGAAGGAAAAAATTTGGCCTGTCGGATTGCTAGATGGCTTCTGTGTGCCCTGGTCTTGCAAATATGTGCACAAGTTTTTAACTTTTTCTTGGTGACTGGCCCTGCTGAAAGCTAAGAGAAAGTCTAATTCAAAAAATCAGAGAAAAACTCATGTCGGACTAATCTAGTTTAATTTTTTTTTTAATTGGATTAACCTCATCTGCTGTTTTGACTGGTAGATGTGCAGTTTTCATAGGTGGTGAGAATTTCATCTAACAAACGTGGTTGGAATTGTTGGGGCGTTAATCCAGTCAGTTCGGTGATGTGGAGATGGCACTGGCCATACTTCACAATGGAATAATGTACATTACATACTTGGCTGGCTGTAAAACCTCCAGGCCCCAAACTGTCACTCTTCTGATGTCTTCATCTGCCTTTCAATAATTCATAAATATTCAGTGTCTATGGATAGGCTTGCAGAACAAATATTGTCTTATTCACAGTTACCAAACCTAATTAATGCACCAAAACCTGTAACTGTTTACATACTTTAACCTAGTTATTCCACCAAAAATTGGTTTGACTGGGTTGGTTGGTTGGTTGGTTGGTTTGGTTCCTTGGTTGGTTGGTTGGTTCCTTGGTTGGTTGGTTGGTTGGTTAGTTGAATTGTTCCTTGGTTGGTTGGTTGGTTGGTTAGTTGAATTGTTCCTTGGTTGGTTGGTTAGTTGGTTCCTTGGTTGGTTGGTTGAATGGTTCCTTGGTTGGTTGGTTGGTTGGTTGAATTGTTCCTTGGTTGGTTGGTTGAATTGTTCCTTGGTTGGTTGGTTGAATTGTTCCTTGGTTGGTTCCTTGGTTCCTTGGTTGGTTGGTTGGTTGGTTCCTTGGTTGGTTGGTTCCTTGGTTGGTTGGTTGGTTCCTTGGTTGGTTGGTTGGTTCCTTGGTTGGTTGGTTGGTTGGTTGGTTGGTTGGTTGGTTTTAGGGTTTTTGTGGCACCTGTATTTCTGCAACCACCCCTCCCATTTTAGTCCACAGATGAATATCCCAAAAGTGTCGATGGCCTTAAATCTATCAGATTCCTACAGGTCTAGTGAGCAGCAGCTGGGTAGAGGACAGAGATGCTGTTTTCCCTGGAGGTGACAGAAATCTGTGGTTTCAAGCAGAGATCTCCATAGGACAGAGCTGCTGAGAGCTGCCAGAGCTCTGCACTGTGCAGAAAGGGTTAATTTAGAGCCCACCTGAGATCAAACAATCCCAGCAGACACAAGCCTGGCTCCCCATGGGCCCCCAGCATGTAGAACAACCTGTCACAGCTCTGTTTGGCTTCTCTCATGCAATTTCCATCTCCAGCAATCAAAGCATGCATTAGAGTCATTATCAGTTCTGTTGCTTTCCTTGTACCTGCCTTTCAAATCGTCAGAACAATGTCTTTTGTTCTATAATAAATTAATTGTCTTTGAATCTTCTATCATTGGCAGATGGATTTCTTTGTTTAAATATAAATATGAAGATGCTGATTTATTTGGATTCCCGAACACTGATTCTATGATAATTGCATCTTCTTGTGAATAATTGAATTATTTTCATATTATGTTAATCTCATTTCCCTTAAAGCCTGCCTGAAAATCAGACTGACTTATTTCCATGTATAGGTGAATACTAATCGAGAAAGATCTATTTTTAGACTGCAAAAACTGTTTTCAAAGTTGTCCTTTCATGATTGGTGGTGCTGGTAAAAGCACTGCAAATGCAGCTGCAGGAAGTAGCATTTTCCCAAAACAACAGCTCATGCTGGTTACGCTGCTGTAATTCTACCCTGCTGGTATTTTATAAATAAATAAATAAAAAAACAGGAAAGGACTAAAAATGCAGATGAGGCTCACATTATACTACATATTGTGTAAAATATGTGCTTGAAGTTTCTGCTTATCTAAGAGGGTTTTTAATAATCAATAGCCTTTGCTGGCACTATCAATTGGTTGCATCCACGTTATGGAATGTGTTGCAGGGATCCTCCATCAATTTCACAGGCAAAATCCAGTAATGGAATAAAAAGAGCACAATTCATGCTTGAAGCTGAAATTTGATTATTATCCCCACTGAAGTTTTAACTCTCTAAAAATATCATTGTGTTATGATGATTGTGCAAATTGGATACAGTTAAAATAGTCCAGTACCTCTAGGACCCCTCTAGGTCCTGAGGTCAACAGCTTCACTTGTGGCATGAGCACAGGGTACAGAAGATCAGTAGTGTCCTGGGACAATAAGAATATTGATACTTTCCTCTTTGGTATGGTAAATTCTGCATTGGTTCATTTTCCATATTTTAAAATGCTCTAAAATTTGATATTCCTTGGTGTGGAATTCCACTTTACATCCAAGGTTGCTACACAAGGTTTGGGTTACATGCATTGAACTCTTGCTGTTTTCCTCTCTCTTATTCCTAAAACTGGCTGCAAGGCTACTCTGGCAAAATTTAGTCCAGAATTTAAAACTTCCACATGTTTTTCATTTTTCATCTGGATGAAGGTATCTGAGTACCAACTCATTTTGTATCAGTTATGCAATATTGATATGTTTTGACCAGAAAAATGAAAGACATTTCTCCAACTGGAATATCAGTACACAAGGATATTTTATTTTCTGAATACCAGCAATACTGATCATGACTGCTACTTCATGCTCTTCCTCAGGAAAAAAAAAAAACTATGGGAAGTGGAAATACCTTGATGATTAATGCTTATACTCGATCCTGTGTAGTGAAATCCATAGCATTTAACGTCATTTTAAGGTCAGAATTTCTTCTATAGAAAGAAATCTATAATAGAAGATTTATAGAACAGAGATTTATAATAGAATATTTATAGAATAGAAATCTATAATAGAATATTATGGATTTCTATTCCATAAGAGTCCATATTAGAATTCTTCTATTATAGATTTCTATTCTATTAATAGAATTAATTAATTAATAGAATAGAAATCTATAATAGAAGTCCAATATGGACTCCTATGGGAGTCTGACTGGTGGGAAGGGTGTTCCAAGCCCAGAGTGTCTGGAGCAGTAAAATATTTGAAAGGAGAAGGATGTGTGTTGGCATGGCAACACTGCTTAACTCATATTTGCCAAGGCCACTGTAATTACTTAGCTGAAGCCACAGGTCACAGGAAGAATGTTATCAGAACTAAAATTGTTCCATCTTGTCCTCAACTTCCAGGCCAGAGGTTTCCAGATAAATCAAGAAGTGCAGTTTGACTGGAGGAACTCGCTCTCTCTTGCCTTGGCCTCAGGAAAATTTCATGTAAGTACCCCTTTGATCTTGTGTGTTCTCGATGCAAATTGCAGATTGTTTTGGTGAAAGTGTCTTCTCTTGTTTACAGGATGAAATGTCTGGGTATGAAAAGTGGATTGTTTACTTGTTGGAGGTGTCACTTTTGAGTGTGTTTCAGAAATTGCTACTCAATACCTGAGACCAACCTCGTATGGCAGCGAGTATTAAAATATAAATCAGTATATCAAAATCAAAAAGGGTTCAGGAGGGAGCTGTACAGAGCTCTGTGCATTTATACAGCAAGGTGGAAATTTGTTCATTTGGGGGTTGAAAGGATTTGGTGTAAAACTGGAAGGTGAGCAGAAGCTGGATTGCTGCAAGGTTTGTGTTCAGTCGTGGTTTAACTCATCCGAAAACCAAGAGCTCTGGTCTGCCCTCGTCACTATTACAGCAAAAAATTGTTCTTGTCAGCACAGGGGTTTGATTTTTTTGATCAAAGTTGGAATTACCTGATACCATTAAAGGCAGTTCATTGAAGATAAAGGTTGAGAATTTGCTCTCACAGTTGTCATGTCTTTCAGCAGGAGAATTCAGGAGTTGTTAATATTTCTGCCTCTCCAAATCCATCTAACTTGCTTACAAATCTTCATAGATTAAACAGTAGTAATTAATTAAAATTCTAGTTAAAATAATTCAAATTCTAGTTGATGCTTAAACTTAATTTTTAAATTTTTTTCTTTGATTTCCTGAAGTTGTACACACCATACAGTAAAATCTGCCATGTAGAATGTGACACGTGGGCTATAACACCCACTGTTCCTGATAAATGGCTTGTAAAAGAAAGACATTATGGATTTTAATGGTATTTAAGCTTTATTTCTATTTTCTTCTTGGATTTATAATGTGCTTCTTCTATTGATCCATACTATCAGTTCAGAGATATGCTGCATTTATTTTCTGAGATTGATCGAGCTGAGTGTGGTTTGTTGGCATTAACTGGGATGGGCATAAGGAGAAGAATCTTTGAGCAGAAGGAACAGATCTTTTCAATGAAAAATTCCTAGGGAATATTTCTCTTACAGTATAGACTTTAGACACTAGTTTGAGTTACCAATAAAGATAGAGCCCAGAGGGAAAATTTTACTTTGCTTCACATGGATAGATTCTCAGTTGGTAGAAATAGGCTCCACTCCTTCCATTTCAATGGGCTTACACCACTTCACAGTGTCAATATGGGGAAAAAAGTATCACTTCCATCAGCCTTCCAGATAAATAACCCAGTAATTAGTCTGAGTAGCATTCTCAAAATAAAAATGTAGAAATGTTCTCGCCGGAGCAGAAAAACAGAATAGCAAGGTTGTCTGAGTTCATACCTTGCTGAGGCTACTAATTGAAATTGAAAAATCAAAACAATTTACAAGAAAGAAAAAGCAATTAGCAAAAGAATATAACAGCGGTGAAGTTTATCACTTGGAAATGCTCTTATTTGTTCCTCAGAAATTTTTATGGATGAAATTTCCTTGGAGGCGTTTCTTTTGCAATTGACTCGTAATCTATTAGTGTCTATCTATTAGTGTTTGGTGGTAATATTTCATTTTGTGACAGGGCTGGGGTCAGCCCTGGAGGTGGTGCAGCTCCCCATGGTTTGAGGGACAGCCCCTCCAGAGGCCCCTCTGTTTTCATTGCCAGTCCTTTGGTCCTTCTGAGCTCTGCACAAGGATCTCACCCTCCTGCAGCAAAATCAGAGCAGCCTTGGACAGTTCCTGAGGGAAATGGGGAGAAAGGAGCACCACTGCAGTGTGCTTGAATAAATGAAATGTTATCTTCAACCATCAGCTCATCACCCATCCTGTTCATTGTGCTGCTGCCTGGAGATTCTGGGTCAATGCCTGGAGAAATCCGGGCTTTGGGGCTTGTTTGTTTTCTCTGTTGTTCCTAAAATGTTTTGCTGTTTTCAGTATTTATGGCTTGATGTCTCTCTGACTGTCATCATTATCAAGACTTGTGGCTTATTGCTATTGATATAAAAGATTTTATTTTCACATGGGGATAGTTTAAACTGGGAGAGGTTTACAAAAGGCTGAATGAATGTTCCATAATGAAGGACTGCAGTTATCCCATCACAATATGGGTGTCTCTCAGCACAGAGGGTCTGGCTGACCTTTGGGCTATTTCCATGGATTGTTCCCTGCTAGAAGTGCCTTTTAATGAAAGATCTAATCACTAATAACTTACTGGAACTCTCCTGTTTTGCTCTTCTTCTTGAGGCTGCAAATCTTATTTCAGAAATCCAAGGTGCCTGTAACTTCCATTTTACATTATAATATTTAAAAAAATATTACTCCTACTATTAATATTTAGCATTTAAAGTTTAATTGACTGAAGAAAACTCCATTGACTCAAAGCAGTTGGAAACCCTTCTTACTCTGCTGTGAAGTCTCCCTGACCCAGGACTTCCACTGAGTTGTACCCAGTTTGTAGCTGAGGTTCCCAACACAGGAGGATGAGAATACAGGGTTTAAACTGCACCTCGGGGTTTCAAAGATCCAAGTCTTGGTAGCAAAGAATTAAATCTAGAGTGCATGGGGTGCAGAGCTTAAATTCCCCTGGTTTTTTTTTTTTTGGTCTAAATGTATCTTCTATTTGCTTTGTGTCAGTGAGAGGGAGAGAGTGGCCTCTCCTGGGAGGTGGGATGTAAAGTTTGGACCTTTTTCAGTAAGGCAGAGCTCAAAATTAGGCCTGTGAGTGTTTAAAACCGTCTCTAACCCCCACAACTGCACTGCTTCTGCCAGAATTTCCCTGGATCTGTGTCCTGATAGCTCATTTCTCCAAAGCTCCTCTATGTCCTTTAGGAGGCTTGGAGCAGAATTGTGCATTTCTGCCTCGTGCCAGGGACAGGATCTGAGGCTCCATCTCCTGGGGCTGATCCAGCCGTGGCTGCAGCCAGTGCTGGGGGTTTGAATCCTGCTCTGAGGAGATCTTTGTACCTCCAAAGGGCTGTGCACATCTCAGCCCTGCCCAGGGCTCCAATTCCCAGGCACTGCACTGAAAGTTGGTGATGCAACAGTGAATAATTACACCGTTTGTGCCCTTTATCTGCCATTTGGTTGTCCTGTGCCTTCATTGACAAAAAAGTTGATCTTTTCCAACTTGGCATTAAATAGCACGATGTGTTTGGTATCAGGATAATACTGCCACTGTAAATTTATTATCTACATTGTGATGAACTCAGCTGAACTTTATTCACCATCCCAATTGTGATCTTTTAAAAGAAACCACTTCAAGCTGCAATAGGTACAAAGAAGAGCTATTAATATGATTAGAAAATAACTGAGTATGCAATTTTCTTCTAAGAAATTTTCTTGTTCCCGTCCCAGTTCCTTGCACATACCAGAAAAGCTTCAAGTGTTTTAAATGTGTATTTTCTTTCTGCCATGTAGATGAAATTACTGTAACAGATTTGCTTTTTTTTTCTCCTACAATGCCTTTTACACCTGCTTTTACTTATCTCACAGTAGCACTGGTAAACAACAGAGCAGTGTGGGATAGGTGTGACATCTCCTACAATAACTGCACTCCCACACAAGTCATTTTAGGGGGTGCAAAACTTGTTCCCCTTATTACTTCATCCAAATCAATACTGTAATCTGTTTGGCTTGAGGGACGAAGGGCATAATCCTGGTTATTGTACTGCGTGGGCAATTTATCCAGTGATTTAATAAATATCACACAAAATCAAATTTAATGCAAAGGTAGAATTCAAATGTGACATGGTTATTGAATATATACCTCCATGTCAAAGGGAATGAGATTCCCCTGGCAGAGACAGAACCAGGAGCCAGCTCTGTGGGCAGTGAGAATTTGGAGTTTGGATTTCAGCGAGAGACAAAAGCATTTGTCAGCTCTTAACGTGGCCTGCCCTTTGAAAGAATCTGGAGAGTCTTTGGATAGGTCTCTTTGTGGAGAAACTAGGAAAGGTTTAGTCAGATCTTTTGGGAAAAGTAAATTGATTGTCCCTCTTTCCTGCTTAGCTGTCCATATTTCATGCTCCTCACTCTATCATTATGATATAATTTGAATTTTCCTTAATTTGTCCTCAAAGTAAATTTTTTCCTTCGTTTTTATTTCTACTTCAAAAGCTCTTGTATTTTTTTTTTATAAATTTGTAAATTAACTTTTACCAACTAAAAAAAAAAAAATCCCCCCCCACGATGTTTTGTTTCCTTGGCTGAGCAGGATCAGATGGGACAAGGGAAGGGAGCAATGAGGGCTGTGCTCAGCCTCAGTGACAAATGCAAATCCTTCTGTTACCTTGGATTAAAAAGGGCTCCCCTGAAGGGTAACTGAGCAGTGGCTGCATTACAGTGTCAGGTGCAAAACCTTTAATGGAGAGAAATTGCCTCAACTAATCTATTTGTCAGTAGGGAGGGGAAGTAGAAAACTATATATAACTTAGAAGCTGAAAGGTTTTGCCCTTCTCCAAAAGAATAAAATAATATAGCACTGAATAATGGGTTTGATTCCAGTTTTAAATTAGAAATCCAATTTGTTCTTATGAGCTCCCTACTCCATTTCTTACTACTCTCTCAATTCTGCTGGGTGACATTGGGAGATAAAGCAGAATTTACAAGATTGAAATAGGTAAATTTTTCTTAAAGGTAGACTGAAACATGTCCAGAATAATATATTATAAATTGTATTGCATTTATTAATAAATGCCAAGTATCCCTAGGTAAGATAATTAAGCTTTATGCTTAGAGATGTGTTAAATGTAGATGCCAAATCAATTCTTTTCATAATTAGTGTTACCTGTTGTAGGAGCTGAAATATGGGATTTTTGAACCCATCTGAATGCAGTATTGTGTTATGGCCGTATGAACACATGCAGAGGCACCAGAATTGGCAGGAGGGGAAAGTGCTGTTAGAATAAGTGATTTATATCATTTGGAAGCACTCTCAGAAAATGGCCTCCTATAGAAGTGCTATTTAATAATTTATCTCTGTTTAAGTTGGGGTTTGTCTGCTGTGTTGCGTGCTCATCATGGCCCAGGGTGGGAGGGATGAAATGACTCAGGGCACAACTGAGGTTATGAAAAACTCTGCCAAATGGCACTTCCACAGCTTAACTTTAATGGAGCAGAGATCTTCTCAATAGTGAGAGAAGTCAAATTTATTACCTTCTCCTGAAATGATTTTTTTAAAGGAAAACAGCACAGAAAGAGTCCAGGTTTCTATTCTGAGAATCCCATTTGCACTCAGAGAACTGAAAACTTGGGGGGTGGCTGGAAAGTCAAGTGCAAACATTAGAGACTGGCAGCAAAACATGTTTGGTACAGGAGCATTTATTGCTTCTATGAAAATGGAAGTGTTTATAGGGAATATCCCAGGGGAATTGCATTTTTTAAGTTTTGAGTTATCAGTACTCTCTTGCTCACAGGACTTCAGAGTCCTTCATTACCTGCTGTCCTTAAATCACATTTGGTAACACAAATTAATGGATTCCTTTCTCTCCTCTGCCTCATACAACCTTCAGCATCTTCTCATTGACTAAAATTCCCACTTCAAAAAAAATCATTTGAAAATATGAATCCTGTGGAGATACAATTGAGGCTGAACTATTTCTTATCAAAGATTTCACCATTTTTTGTGGCTGTACTGTTGTATAGTATTGTGTAGAGGACACTGCTGCAGGGACAGCAGTGAAAATGTGGGGACAATGACAGGACCACAGTGGGGTCCCTGTGAGCATTTTCCATATCTCCAGCCTTCAGTTCTTGAGGCATTTCCTGAGCCAGAGCTGAGCTTTTGTAAATTTCTGGGTGAAAAAAATAAGTTTAAATTTAAATATTTACTTCCCTGTGTGGACACTCTTTTGATATTAATGGACAGGAATTGTCACTGAAGGATTTTCCAGATGCTGCAGAGCAGCATTCAATGACAGAGCACACATTTGATCTTCCAGAGGCCAGTTGGTTCATGAAATTGCAGAATGTTATAGTTAACAGGATATTAGTTTAAGGACAGAGGTGAATAGAGGGGCTGTGATGAGAACCTCTCCATGTTTTTATTTAAATTGTGTTTTATCTGATAGCACAGTCTGTACTCCAGTGCCTGGAAGGGAAGGATGCCATTCCCAGGGTAAAGAGTGACAGTGGAACAGAGGAGGGAATTCCTGGCTGATTCAGGATGTGTCAGCAAGGCCAGGAACAGACGAGTGCAGATGTGTCTGGAAAGAAATAATTCAGGGCCTTAGCAAAAGGCTATTGACTTTCTTTCTCTTGATGTAAGGACACCTACACCGATTTTTTCCTCATCTCCTCCAAAGTGAGAAGTAAGCAAACCCTTCCAGCACTCAGGAGCTGGACAAGGTGATGGATTCACCTTTCAGCCAGAGTGGGAGTGAAGGGTTTCTGCAGAGAACAGCCCTGGTTTTGCCCTGAGCACTGAGTCAGCCCCAGGCTGAGCCCCACTGCCCTTCCAGGGCATCACAGCTCCTGCCAGCTTTGTGTGTTACAATATCCTGAAACCAGGGAGCACAGGAGAAATTCCCCTCTCATCCCCCAGTGCTATAGATGATCGCTGAGAACAGAATTCCAAACCCTCCCTCAGAATTCCATTCCCCTCCTTTCCAAGGGTTTGCTGTGCTCCACTGCCTGCTGGGACCAGCCTGGAGTGGCACAGAGGGCACACACTGCCATGAGGAAAGGCTCTTCTCTGACGGGGTTGCGCCTTTTCCCAAGGCGGGATCACCCCTTTTCCCAAGGCGGGGTCACCCCTTTTCCCAGGACAGGGTCGCCCCTTTTCCCAAGTGGGGGTTGCCCCTTTTCCCAAGGCGTTGTTGCCCCTTTTCCCAAGGCGTTGCCTTTTCCCAAGGCGGGATTGTGCCTTTTCCCAAGGCGGGGTCGCGCCCCTTTTCCCAAGTGGGGGTTGCCCCTTTTCCCAAGGCGGGGTTCCCCCTTTTCCCAAGGCGTTGTTGCCCTTTTCCCAAGGACGGGGTTACCCCTTTTCCCAAGGCGGGGTTGGATGACGCCCCATATGCCCAGTCAGAATGCTGCACCCTGTGTCACCTTCCCCTCCAGAGACATTTGGCACTCTCCAGAAGGATTTGCATTCGTGGGATCCCAGAATGGTTTGGGCTGGAAGGGACCTTAACCCTCCTCCAGTTCCAGCCCCTGCCATGGGCAGAGCACCCTGGTGCGTTTGGAGAATTCCCCAGCCGTGCCTTTGCTCCTGCAGAGGACTTGTCCTCCTCACCCACTTCCACCACACGTGGTGAATTCTCCTCCTGCCATCCCCAACACACACCCTTGCTAATATCTGCTGTGCTCAGATGTGTCCCTCATGTAAATCATTAGTCTTTAAGTGCTGGCAACGTTAGCATATTGTTGCTGTAGGCGAAGTGTAATTCTTTTAATCTTGATGGTAATTTCCTGGTTAAATATTTTAAATAAATACATTTAAATAAATAACTTTTTACAAGGAATATTAATCATATCTTTTTAGCAGCATATTTGGATATTTGGTTATTTCTGACTCTCTAGTTTTTAACTTTAATATTTGGAGTCTAATTTGGCAAAGAGGATTGTGCCTTGTTAACAATCATGTATCTTGATCAGCATGTTGGGTTTCTGTTGGTATCAGTGCAGAGTGAAAAATGAGGGAGGGTTTGGAGTTCTGTTCTCAATGATCACCTATAGCACTGGGGGATGAGGGGGGACTTTCTGCTGTGCTCCTGGTTTCAGGATGTTTTAACACATAAAACTGGGGCAGAAAGGCAAGTTTTATGCCAGTGCCTTTCACCTGTTAAAGGTGAACAGTTAATTGTGGCTGAGATATTATTTATGGCCTTGTGAAGTGCAATTGTAGCACAAATGCTTTTATTATACCCAGGACATTCCTGAAACAAAGGGGGTTCATCTCAATTTATGCCAGTGTTCACAGAAATGTGTTTTGATGATTCTTGGCATACTTTCATTGATTTCAGCGCAGGGCACAGAAAAACCAGGTTTTCAGCAAACAGCCAGCTCGAGCGGATGATTGTTTTCTCACAGCCAATGACAATAATCAGCTTTTAAACAGTCAGGAGACAACCAAGGGATGGAATCTGAGTTTAATTGTATTTTTGGCTTTGCCATGGAGGATTTCATAAAGGGTGGAGTGAGGAGTTATGAGTGAGGGGATTTTTTACTTTGGGTTTTTGGTGCTAGTGCAGATCGGCTGCGATTGCTTTTCCTCTTCCCTCCATGAGCTCCTCACAGTTTTAAGGCTGACCTGTAAAATGTGAAGTTTTTCCTGCTTGGAGAGGTTTCTATGCAGAAATGCTTTCTTTATGTTCATTTTAGACTTCTAAGGAAAAAATACTAAAAGCCTTAGAATTTCCATGGGGAATTTCTGGACATTTGCTCCTTTGTGCCCCACCTTTGGGAGCCCTGGCTCTGTTTGGGTCTCACCACAGCCCCAGGGTCATGTGGAGCACAGTAAAATTTGGGTTTGTATTTGTTTCCAAAACATTTGTGCTGTTTTTCCTCATTTTAGTGCTCTCCTCATGAAACCTGGTGGAGCTCAGGTTGCTACAAATGAGTTAAACTGGGACACCATGGAGATAATTTCTTTTTATGGTACCATTGCCCAGAACAACTCAATAGTTTAAGCTTTATTTTTTCACATAACAAAATGCTAGATTTCCCTGAATGTCACCAAAAAACCCCCCAAAAAATCCTCCTACTGGAGGAATTGAACACATCCATTGCATATTTTTATAGATTCCATAGCATTTTGCTGTTTCCTCTGTCTTAATTTTATGTCTTTTTCATCTTTCTGTCCCATTTTTCTGGCTTCTCTTTTTGCCCTGTCTCTGTAATAATGCAATTTGAATTTCTAGTACCACTCCAATGAATGTTTCAGAAAAACCCTACACTTTGTAAGGTCACAATGGAAATCCTTTAAAAGTTAATTTTAGAAAACCAATTTGTTCCAATCAGTTCTGTATAGATGACAATTTCCTTGGCTCTGTGTCTGCTTTACAAATATTCATATACAATTATCAGCACTTACAGTTTTCAAGTAATATTTGTTCTCTTTGCCCCTGCTGCATGGAAGGCCTGAACTTTCCTGCGGGGGGAAGTTTTTATTTGTGACGAATTGCAGGAGGCAGCTGGAAGCTCCCACATGCCAGAGGAGCAGACTGAGACACGCGGCAGAGCAGGGAGCCTTGCAGGAGCTGTGAGGAACAACTGGAGAAGGTTTGCACAGCATTTCACTCTGAGCTGCGGATGCCTTCCAGCAGCCAGGGGCTGGCTCCGAGCTCTGCTCTGCAGTTTTCAGTTAAATCGAGGGGAGCAAGCCAATAATGCTGCTTTTTGTCAGAGCTTGAGAGCGCTGAGCAGTGCAGGGGGACGAACTGGAAGAAACATCTCACTTAGGATAAAAACAGAGAGGGAGAGCTTAAAAACAGTGGGAATTAAAAAAAAAAAAAAAAAAATTAAAAAAAATCTGCTGAGCCTGGGACAGCTCCAGGGGGGGATAATGAGAGGCCAAGGGAATTGGTGCCATTCCTGTGCCCCTGGCATTGACTCCTGCTGGGGTGTCAGGGGAAATCCTGGAGCTCTCAGACCTTGCCCAGCACATTCTGTGCAGAGAGAAGCCAACCTGGGCTGCAAAAACCCCTCCTAGAGAAGGGTGGAGCTCTTTTCATTCCACAGCATCACCCTGGGTATTATTGGTCTCGTTATTGGATTTTTTTTGGCATTTCCAAGGGTCTGTGCCACGCTCTCAGCACTCTTGTCCTGGCTGGCACCTGCTCTGCCAGGATCCAGAGCTCAGAGAGAAACTGCTGCTGGATATGAAATAGGGAATTGCTATGAAAAGAGAATTGTTATTAAATAGGGAGTTGTTATTAAATATAATTGTTATTAAATAGGAATCGTTATGAAATTGATAGTTGTTATTAAATAGGTAATTGTTAGGAAAAAATAATTGTTATCAAATAGGTAGCTGTCATTAAATAGAGAATTGTTATTAAACAGGTAATTGTCATGAAACAGATAATTGTAATTAAATCCATAACACCAGGAATGCAGGCTTGTGCTGATGTTTGACAGGATTCTGGGCACTCCAGCATTAATTAGCTGCTGTCATTAGGCTGCTGCCTCTTGCCAGTCTGACAGCAGAAATGCAGCAGTTCAGAATATGGTGACATCAGAACAGCACTTGGATACAGCATTATTCAGCTTTAAAAATGGGTTTTGGTAAAGCACATTTAAACCCACCCAAACCATATCTGCAGAAGTGATTTAAAGTCTCTATGAGTCTTTTTCCATTAATTTTTCATGAGACAGGCAAAGTGGATAAATTATCTTCAAATTGGGATTTAGTTGTCTAAGTAACTTGTTACTTACTCAAACTTTTAATTAACTAAACTGTTCTCTTTATAATTCATATTGAGCAATTTCCTGCAGCAGTATTTTAGAGGTGAAAATCCATGGGTTGCTGATTTACTGAATGAGAAATAAAATATGAAGAGAATGACTTGTAAAAAGATTTTAATTTATCGTTTTTTCATTTCACTTGAGGATGGCCTTATTTTTTGTCTGTGCAATTCCATTTTTTCCTAAAAGCATTATTTTATTAAAAAAATGACATATATGCCATCACTTTCTCTAAGCTGTAAAGTTATTTTAAAGAATTTCAGGACATTCCTCATGGAACAAACAAACTACTCAAGCATCAGTTTTAAGGGATTTATTAAGAGGCCAAAAAAAAATATATTTTAGTAAAAATAATACTAATATTTAAAAAAATCCAGAAGGAAACCCTTAAAAGAGTAAAAGTTTGAAGAAGTCTTGTAATGTTCCAAAAAGAAATGCTGGTTTGTTGAAGGGGAATATCAAAGCATCTCTTCTTGTGCTAACCTGTATTTTCCTCTCATTTGTTTCATCATTAGAGATTTTCTAATGTATTTTCTATTGCATTTCTACTGCACTACATTGCATTCTGAACATGGTTTATATTTCCAGAAGAACCTGAGCATTTTCTCTGAAGTGGCTTTTGAGATCCACCTGAATGTCCCTCGTTCTTGTGACAATCTCAAAAGAAATGAACTCAAGCCTCCATAACAGGGAAATTTCCCTCATATTGCTATAAATTTTATATCCATTTTGTTTCATAGAGTGTTATTAAAAATGGTCAGTCTTATATCATTCCAGTAAGAGAGAATTACTCATTTTTGCCACCCAATCCTGCCAATTTCACCCTTCCTCAGTTCCCTTCAGGCAGAGCTGCTTGGATTCTCTGGGGGTTTCCTTTTCCAAGGTCTGACATTTCTTTCTGTAATTGAGTTTAGCCTGCCTCCAGTTCCTCATCACTTTGTAAATGTCAGATTTGCAAAATGCACACAGAGCTTTATAGAAATGTGAACAGTTTAAGTTTGTGTCATCTCATAATTCTGTCATTCTTACACACTTCACTCTCTGGGTTTTCCTCCTGTCCGAATTTCAGCCCTCTGGGAGTTCCCATTTCTCCTTGCATCCTTCTATTTGCTGACTCTGAATTTAATACCCGTGGCATTTTCCCAGACACCTCTCGTTGTCACATTTAACACGAAGCCAGAGGAGAATTTGGGTGGGAAGGAATCTCCAGAGGTCTCAGGAACAGCCTAAACCTGCAGTGTCCACAAGGAGAAAAACAAAATCTTTGTTTCTTGTGGAAATGAGGATTTTTAACAACTGGGAAATTTTAAATTAATCACAATAATCTCATAATAGTGCAACCTGGAGACTTCAAATTAGGGATTAATTGAAATCATTTTTGATATATTACTTAATTTAGAGTTGGAAAATCAGGCAAATTGGGCATTATTATGATAAAGAAATAGTAAATAAAACATTGTTCTGTGTCAATTGAAAGGCTATGTAACATTCTTAGCTGCTAATAATGAACCATAATGCAATTGGAGTAGACTTTTAAAAATTGCCCTCCAAATTCCCTCTATACCAACTGAAAAACAGATAATGGCAACATCAAATATATTTTCCTTATATTTTCTTAATGCATTTACTACTGTAATGTCTGAACATTTACACATTTAGACATAATAAATAACTTTAATTTCATAGAAAGATGGAACTTCCACTCCAAGGTGGCATTTTTTTAAGCAAATAAATGTAATAGATTTTTGTGCTTGCTTTCTTATCTAAGTGCCTCTTTATCTATTAAATACTTGACGTGCCATTTGCTGCTAAGTTATTGATAATTGTATAGACATTTTTATAATGACACAGAACAAAACACGGTTGTGCACAGTCTGCAAGGGGCTGCTGCAACATAAAACATATAATGAGCTAATGGATTCAAATTAATCACTGAATTAGTGAGGGGAAAATAAAGAGACTGGCAAGAAGATGCCATAAAACTGTTCCTTCAGTGGAGGAAGGAGCATCAATTCTCAGATGTTCCTATCCTTTGTGTTTGGTTCTTTTTGGGGACTTTTTTATTTCTGCAGGAGTTTTGTGTCACTATAGGACACGAAATAACACAATGTGCACACACTGCTGTTTTCAAGGTAAAAAAGGGAAGTTTAATTTCTAACTCCAACATTTATAGATTTCCAAAAGTGACAGTGGATTGGAGGGTGAAAGTGCCACCTCTCCAATGACACTGGACAAGCCAACAGTCCATCAAATTTCTCCTCTTCCTTAAAAGAATGCAAAACAATAAGTTATTTACAGAAAATGTGTGAAAAAAATCGTTATGAGAATGTAAACATCAGAAAGTTTAGAAAATCTTAAAAAATCAGGGCGACATTTTTGCTCTGGCCCCACTCTGTGTTCAGAGAGAACACATTTCAGACAGCACAAATTTTGAGCAACAAAGTCAGTCGTGTTTCAAAAAGGGAAGAAGATGTAAAGGTGTAAATAGATATAAAGATGTAAATAGATGTAAAGTTGTAAAGGGAATACATGTAAAGGGAAGAGATGTGGGGTGCACAGTTTTCCTTCACAATTAGCTGAATATAACCACTCTATTTGTTTAGCTTTAGATTTCAAAGTTGGTTTATTCTGAAATGCCAGTAGATGGAGAGTTACTTTGGGTATATCAGGAGAGTGGGTTGGACTGAAAAACTGAGTCAAAGCTGAGGCTCTCTGGCATGCAGGAAACAGGATGGATTTTGATCCTGTGCCCCACCAGCTGACACATTTTCTTCCAGTTGTTACCCACCTCTGTATTTCAACAATTATGACTAGGGAGGCAGAAAAATTTTGATTTTCCTATTGCTTTCTGAGCTTTCAAATTCATTTTGCCTCAGGCAATTTTTTTTTTCCCCTTAGTTTCTGGGTAATATACTGTGCTCACAAAACTCCAAAGAATAAAGTGAGTTGGGGGGTCAGGGAATTAAGGCCCCCCGACCTGTTTGGGGTTGTCCCAGTGGCCCCTGATGTCCTGATTCCCCAGTCAGCACACTCAGAGCAGCTTGGGGCTGGGACTGAAATCCTGAAATCATCCCAAATCCAAACTCCAGCACCTTTCACTGGAGCTGCAAGGAAAGAGCTACAGCTTGATTAAACCTCTTAAGGATTATATTTCAAGTCTACCGCTCTGAAAGTTGAGTAATAATATAATGAGTAATTAAACATGGGAATTAAAAGGTGAACCTCACACCGTGGGCTGAATCTGTTCAGGTTTTGCAGATTGTTTGAAAGGGAAAGGTCATTTATTAGCAAGCTCTTTTTTTCCTCTGTTAGGTTTCAAAAATCAAATACCAGCCTAAGAAAAGGATAATTTTATAGCTCACTTCTGGAATGAGAACTACCATTTCCAATTGTATGTGAAATGATTTCAGGAGTCAGTGTAATCACACTTAGTCATCTCCACAGTCATTCTCTACAGGTTGGAGTGTCTAGAAAAATGTTGATGTTGATAAAGGGAAATAAATGCCATGTCCTACAACTGCAATATTTCATCCAGATAAGATATAATAATGGGAACAATATGGGATGAAAATTGCATCTTCATTATGAAAATCTTGAAGGTACCATAAAGAAGAGAGCAATTTAAAAATATTATATCCTCTGGATTGCTGCAGGGTGTTTGACTCTACAGTGGCACAGTGTAAGGGTTTGAAAGTTTGATGTGATTCCTTAAAACTGATTGTTTAGGGATATTTCCACCTCTTTTGTCCCCCCTCAAATACCTGTATGGGTTTTTTGTTTGTTTTTTTTTTTTTTTTTTTTAGGAAAGACAATAGCTGGAAGGAGAACTCAAGGTGCTGTTTGCAGGTCCTGGTTGGTTGATGTGGCCTGCACAGGGTGTTTTTGTAAGGGCATTCCAGTAAATCCTCACACATGGCTGTGTTAACCTTCACCTTGTCTTTTCCAGGGGTGAATTCCTTCAGTGGCACATGGGAGAGCTGTGGGCATAAACTGAGCACACCAGTGGAGTGATGGAATCTCTCCTCTGCCAACAGAAATTCTGTCAAAAGTCTCCTTGTGACAATTCCTTGTATTTGATGCATTTCACTGGTAAGTGAGCTCTCGGTTACACTGAAATTCTCTCCTCATATTCACATCCATGTTTATTACAAATTCCAGAGGGACACAAGGCATAAGAGGCTCTAATTTTCACCTTTGTATTTATATGAATGGAGCAGGCTTTTTAATGCCAAATTTTTCTGAGAACAAATCCAGCAACAAAGGCTTTCTGTGTCTGAAAAGAATTCCTGTAACTTGAAAATGTTCAGTTTGTTACAAAAGACATAGAAAAGTTCCATATGAACAAATTCCAAATTTAGGAAGTGCTGTGACAGCTGAAGTCCAAGGGAATATGGTGACTTTTTATTTTGCTTGAATTTTTGTTGTGGTTTAACCCCACCTGGCAACAGCCTTGCAGGATCTTCTTTCCTGGGAATTTGGGAAGCGTGGCTTGCACATCAGTGACTCTGTGCGAGGTGATTGCACTGTGTGACCAAATTGCTCACATTCACTGAGTAATCCAGGTAAATCATTATATTCTCTGCTGAAATTGTAGCTTAGAATTAAGTTAACAACCCTTTATTCAGAACTGCCTCTGCCAAATGCTCAAAGTCAATCTGGCACTGAGGACAGCAAACATTGTGACTGGGTGTCATGGAAATTTGGCTCCACAGCAGAGAGGCTCCTGCAGCTCAGCTCCACAGCTCAGGCCAGGAGCTGCAGCTGAAAGAACTGAAAATCTGCCCCTGCTTGGGTGAGGTGATCTGAAACTCCCCCCTCGGTCAGGCTGATGCCCAAGCCACGAGAACTCAGTCTTCCATCAGCTTATCAAATAGGAATTAAATTAATCTTTAATAAGTTCTGATGGTGGTGATGACTCAGAACATCTGGCAGTTAATTGGATCTATGACTTCTGTGTATTTTTAAATAACTTCTAATGTGATTTCCTATACAACATCTGGATTTGGAGTGCAATTTCAGTAGTGTGTGCTGGATCTCATTCATAAAACATCCACGAAGGGTATCAGGGAGCATAGGAAATTAAAACTCTGATAACTTCTTTTATGTTGGTTTAAGCTTCCACTTTTTATTGATGGAACAGTTTGTTTTTTAATAATTTTAGGTTAGCATCAGATTTCTACATGATCAATCACTTGTGAAAATGAAGGGCAGACTGCTGTGTGGGAAAACTCCTTTCTCAAGCTTTTTTCATACAATCTCTTCTATTTCAAGATTACCACACCTCAACTGAAGTATGACAGTTTTACTTTCTGCAGATGCTTCTCTACTATTTTTCTATAGCTCTAAATTTAGTCAGAAAGGTAAATAAGGTCACATTTTTTAAAATTGTGATGATGATAAGTAAAAAATCATCCAGCACCATTTTTAGTCCCATTACAACCTAGTGATTCCTACACTAACTCTTTCATCTCTGTTAGTACTTGTGTTGTTGTTAGTGAATAAATTATTATTGATGAAATATAACACAAACTTTATCCATCCTTACAAAATTACAGCTCATTTCCTCTTTGGCCCTTGCTGGCCCCTCTGTGTAGGACAAGTTCAGATTTCAGGGACAGCTGTAAAGGGAAAAGCCTTCTCCAACCTAGGGAATGGACGGGAGCACTGTTAGAAACAAAAGGAATTTATCAAATGGCCCAGCTGTTCACTGGGTGTTAATAATGATCCCTTTTATTTGGGGGCTGTTTGGTATTTATAGCTAATTAACTCTCTTCTAAACCACCCAGCAATCTGCCTTTAGAGAACAGAGAAACTGATACAGATTGAATTAGAAGCTGTTAAATACATAGAAAAAAGTCAGTTAATTTACTGTAGAACAGTTATTAGCAAAGCTCTGGGAGATATTTTCAGGTGTTTATTTCTGTTACTGTGTCTTTATTTTTTTAATTTTACTTAAAGTGCTGAGTATAAAAACTTTCACAAGTTACAGAAACTCCTAAAATATCATCTGCTTCTTATTAACTTTGAAGAAATGGAGTATTTTCAAGGTCAGATTAAGAAACTGTTTCCACTATTAATGCTGAAGTGTTGATGTACAGGTCATGCTTTGTAGCACTTGCATTAAAAATTTCTGCTCAAAGAAATCCTTTGCTGTTTTTCCTCCTCCATTCCTCTGAAGGGAGTAGTTTTTGCTTCAGAAAAGGAGAATTCTGGCATTGTCACTTGAATGTAGTGAAATGAGGAATGCTGGTTTAGGACACAGCCTTCCACAGGAGCTGGAAATAATTTAGAAAAGATTTTGTGAATGTTTGTTCACGGAGCACAGGTCCCAGCTGAACTCCATGGTAATATTCTGCACGTGCCTTCCCTCCACAGGTTTTGGAATTTAGGTTATACAATTTTAGAACCTCAGTTACTGCTTGTTTTGGAGGACACTACCAATTAAAGGAAATTACCAGAATTTTTAAGGTTTCTAACAGGAAGAGAACCCAGATAATTTGGATGCTTGAGCAGCTCTAAACCACTTTGTTGTTGTTGTTGCTTTTCCTTCCAGTAACGTTTTGGAACCAATATCAATTATTTCAGTTTGATGCTTCCAATTTTTCCAGAAATTGCAATTTGGTGGGGACTAATATAAAATATTTCTTTGATGGGGTTATTTTGGACTGATGGATTTTCTGCTTCTTTTTATTCTTAGTTCTTGCTTGCTGTACATCCTTAGCAGAGGCATTTTAGGGTAAATGTTCTACAAAGATTGCTGCATTTATACAGTCTCATGAAATGATGTCTTGCAGTTTTCCCATTTGTAAAATATGTGATAAAACTGCTCATATAAGTATTTTGGAACCTTATTGTTTGAAAGCATTTGTTAATCTTTAGAGGAGCCTTTCTTCCCATCACAGATAACAGATGTAAGGGACAGGAGGCCTTGGTACTGATTTGGTTTATCTGTTGTGAGCCTCTTTCAAAAATCATTTTTGAGGAGCCCATATGTGATTGCTTCTGTTGTGATATCCCTGGGCAGATGAGGTGGGCGTGGGAAACCAAAGCAGGAGGGAGAAATCTGGGAATCTGCTGCTGGGAGATTGCTGCCCTGCTGGGACAGTCCTGCCCTGCTGGGACAGTCCTGCTGCTCTGGGGGTTTCACCTGGCAGAGATGGGGCTGGCACCTGAATTTGGCTGCTCTGCCCTTGGGTGGAATGGGGAAGTGTGTCTTGTATTCAATAAAATTAAGTTTCAGGGAATCCTGGAATGGTTTGGGTTGGGAGGGACCTTAAAGCCTCAAAAATGGTTTTTGAAAGAGGGTCACTACAGATAAACCAAATCAGTACCAAGGCCTCCTGTCCCTTACATCTGTTATCTGTGATGGGAAGAAAGGCTCCTCTAACGATTAACAAATGCTTTCAAACAATAACGTTCCAAAATACTTATATGAGCAGTTTTATCACATATTTTACAAATGGGAAAACTGTAAGACATCATTTCACAAGACTGTATAAATGCAGCAATCTTTGTAGAGCATTTACCCTAAAGTGCCTCTGCTAAGGATGTGCAGCAAGCAAGAACTAAGAATAAAAAGAAGCAGAAAATCCATCAGTCCAAAATAACCACATCAGTGCCAGCCCTGCCAGGGCAGGGACACCTCCCACTGTCCCAGGCTGCTCCAAGCCCTGTCCAACCTGGCCTGGGACACTTCCAGGGACCCAGGGGCAGCCACAGCAAATCTGGGATAATTTCCACCTCTCTGTCCTGCCCCCAGTCAGTGAGACAGCACCAGCAAGAAAAGGAGTCCTTGTCACCCACTGCATGTACCAAAATGCTTTTAACCCAAGCACAATCCTTCCAGCTCTGCTCACCAGCAAGAAAATATTCAAATGTTATTCCAGTATTCAAATGGCAGGTTGTTTGTTTGTGTATTATTTAATTCTCACTGACTTTAAGGCAAGATAATGTTTCTATCTCTGAAGTTTAATAGCACAAGTGGGTGTTAATTCTGATAGAATTCAAGAGCAATAAAATGCTGCTAGAATTCCACTGAATAGCAACCTGCTGTAAATTTTAGTCATGCAGTGCTGGTATCAAACAGAATGAGCAGCCAGGCTGCAGATGAGAGATTGAAACCACTTTGAACACATCTCAATTGGCAATCATTAAAGAAGCATTTCTACTGATTTTGCATCTGGTATTCAGACAGAATTCCTAGTTCTGAAAATGTGGAAAATAAGTGGCTTTTATAAGGTAGGTAGTCTATTGGATTTGATTGTAACTTCAGTTGAAAACCCCTATCAAGAATATAAGCATGAAGAAAAATGGATTCTCTCTATAATTCTCTCTGAAAACACAACTCAATGTGAATTTGTAAACATTGAACTACCTACAAGTCAATGGGAACTGTTCTGTAGATTTCAAATATCTCATTACTTTTATTTCAGGGCTGATATTTTATTTTATTGGGCTTCAAGGTTTCTACTCTCTGACCAAAGTATCAACCCAGGGAACCACTGGAAATGTCATCCTGACTCAGAGAATGCCATGTTTTAGTTGGAAATGCACCTTTCAGTGAGTGCTCCAGTCCTACTTGTGCGACTCGAGTGAGTATCACAGCGGAAGGGAATTAAGGTTAAATTCAAACACTTGGCTGAAAGCAGCCTTGAGGTGGAAGCAGGAGAGGGAGCTTCCTTTCCATTCAGTCACTTGGAAGTGTGGAGAATCATGGATAAAATGAATACAGGAAAACAAATACCAAGAAGTGCTTTTCTTTCCACTCTCTTTTAGCACATGCCTGAGTGGGTTTATGTTACTGTGAGTCAGTCACTAGAGGTGTGCAGTCTAAAAGAAAACCAGCATTTTATCTTGATTTTTTCTACATATAATACAATCTTTTCTAGAGCTTCCTGATCACTATTATTTGTTCCTCATCCCTTTTAATCCATGAACTTTGATGTTTGTTGGCCAATTTCAGCCAGATTTGATGAGATACAGGTCTGGGGTGTGGGTGCTGTGGAGGTTGGGGTGCCTGGCCCAGCCATGAGGGGACCCCAAGGCTGTTTGTGCTCCTGGCCACCAGTCTGGAGCTGCTGCCTCTCCTGTGGTGCTGCGAGGGTCCCCAGGATGAGGTGAGAGATGAGAATCTGACTCCAAGTTCTCACAAGGCTATTATATTATATTATATTATATTATATTATATTATATTATATTATATTATATTATATTATATTATATTATATTATATTATATTATATTATATTATATTATATTATATTATATTATATTATATATAGAAATTATATTAATAATATTCTATTTATTATAGTTATTATATTTATTATATTTATCATATTTTAAAACTATACTAAAGAAAGAGCAAGGAGACATCAGAAGGCTAGACAAGATTGATAACAAAAACCCATGACTGACCAGAGTCCTGACACAGCTGGACTGGGATTGGTCATTAATTAAAAACAATTTACATGGAACCAATCAAAGATGCAGCTGTTGGTGAGCAACCTCCAGACCACATTCCAAGCAATCAGATAATTACTGTTTACATTTCTTTTCTGAGGTTTCTCAGCTTCTGAGGAGAAAAATCCTGGCGAAGGGATTGTTCAGAAAATATCGTGGTGCCGCTCCTGAGCCATGGAGCAGCAGCCAGCTGAACCCTCCCTGTGTGTGAAGCTGCAAACTAAAGCAGAGCAGATGCCACTCAGCAGGATAAAAGCAAATTGTTTGTACACGTGGAACGGGATGGGAGCTCAGGAAAAAGGAGAGAGGGGGAACGAGGCAGCTGGAGCTTGAGGAATTAAAAAGGGATGGGTTGTAGATGTGAGGGAGCAGAATAAATCAGGAGTGATGCATAAGCTCACAAAAGGCCAGCTTTTGTAATTTCTGCTCCTCACAGTATTAATTGCTCCTCTTTGCTTTGCTGCTCTTCACAAGAAAGCAGAAGTCAGAAAGAATCACTACATTTCAACTCAGCTGGGAGACAAAAAAATAATTCTTAAGCAGCTTTTTCATTATATTTAATAAATCTCCAAATAGTATTTACTAGAGATTGTTTATTGTCCCGTGTTATTATATAATTTGTAAAAACAAAAACCCCAAAGTGTCTTAAAATTGCTGCTTTCAAAGCAGTTCTGAGGCAGCTCCTTCTGGGGGAGATGTTTAGAGTGCAGGTTGCTTACATGTGCTGTGTGAGCCCTTCCTTTGTGAATTAATTGGGTTGATACAGAAACATCAAAACAGATTAAGAAAACCTGCCACAGTTTTCCCTTCCA
Source organism: Diglossa brunneiventris (assembly GCA_019023105.1). Classification (NCBI taxonomy): domain Eukaryota; kingdom Metazoa; phylum Chordata; class Aves; order Passeriformes; family Thraupidae; genus Diglossa; species Diglossa brunneiventris. The sequence goes on along the minus strand of CM032357.1, from coordinate 1,579,533 downwards.
GACTTCTGGGACCCTTGTTTGGTAGAAGTTCTGTGTAGGTTTTAAGATATGTCTGTGCATTTCAGCATATCCATATTTTTAAGGCTTTGCATCAGATGGAGGAAAAGCAGGCAGTGACAAGATTTGCAGGGTGTAGAGTGTACATAATCTGACGTTTTCAGGACACGGATTTTAACTAATTTACACCATCAAGCCACACTACTTAAATTCGTGACAGCAAACCATCCTCAAATTTTATGTAGGAATGTCTCCATTTTTCAGATCTAAGATCCATCACTTTGGTTCTGCAGAAGTTAATCTTCTTTCCCCCTCCCAGGTTAAGGCTGAGGATCACTGCTGTACTTGCTGTTAGTGCCACCTTTGCTCTTTGTCATGGCCAGGAGCTCAGCTGGGCCTGTCAGGGCTTCTCCCTTTCAGAGAGTCCACAGATTATCCATGCATGGATTAAACTGGCTTTTGGTCCACAGCAGATTAGTTGGTGAGTTGGAATACGAATTACTGTGGGTAACAATTTGCACATATTTCAACGTATAAATTTCAAATATTAAAAAACCAGTAGATGTCAAAGATGTGAAATGTCAATAATTATTTGAAGTTTCTGAAACACGCCATTATGTGTTTTATAATTAAAAACCAAGCTCTTTACTGATACATCTGTTTCCTGTAAGTTAAATTTCACCCTTCCCAAGGATACTATTTGGATTTTTTCCTTAATGCAAAATTCCCTTCCAGCTTTAGAATCTGTTTTATTTATACCCCTGTTGTTTTATTGGTGAATATTTAAATTGTGGCGCTGAGTAAGCAGGATCAATATCTGACTTTGCTGCTGAGGTGAAATGTTCCTTATTTACAGCAGCTGGATGACAATTTCCCTGTGGATGCAGCAGCCACTTCCACACCTCTGCTGTGCAATTCCTGTCTCTGTCCTGGGCTGGCTCTGAGCTTAACAGTGCCAGGAGCTTTGCTCTAGCCAGGTTTGTTGGAAAACTCTGAGTCAGCCATCCACCACTCCTTCTGCTTATTTATTTCATTGTTTATTTATTTCTGTTTATTTATTTCATTGTGACATGCATTTCACTTAATGCAGGCAGTTTGTAATTTGTATGGACTAGAGGAACAGTGTTGTCAGACACTGCTGGGGTTAGCTGGGCTAACACCAGGCAGGGTTTTGCTCCTCACAAGCTCCATGCTAAAACAACAGGTTTTCCCTGTGATGAGCTACAGAGGAATGAACTGCACTTTAGGGCATTCATTAGAAAAGATTCCTCCTATGCTTTCATAATATTGGCTAATGTTATGATTAAAATCTTTATGCTTGTCAGAAAAATTAAAACTATGACTATATTTTATTTTATCTCAGAATAAACACTTGAGCTGAAACGTTGAGGAAGACAGGCCCACAAACAACCCCGAGCTGTCCAACACTGAAAAATCCCCAAATGCTCCTCTGGCTCAGCTTTCCTGCTTCCCTGGGATTCCCTTCCTCAGCAGGGGCTGCAGGCAGGCTGAGGGGAAGGGGATGTGATTGAAGTGCTTGGGTTTGTCCAGAGCCTCCCACAGCAAAACAGGCCCAAGGGAACCCCAAGGAAGCAAAGGAAGCCCCAAGGAAACCCCACCAGGTCCTGCTGGCTGGGAGGATTTTGAAGGAATTCGAGATGGGACCTCTGCATTGGTTTTGATGATGGGATTTATTTTTCTTGTTTTCTACACAGGCAGGAAGGGTGAGTTCAGCTCACATCTTCACTGCATGGCTCAGAAGGTCACAAGACCCTCAGTTACAAGACCTTTTAGGAGTTATTCACCAATAAAACACTTCCAGCAAGGATATTTATGGTTTTGACCCAATCCTTCAATATTTTGTCTTATGGACCCATGTTACAGTGTGAGCTTTTTAGCCAATCATGTCATGACACACAAACCCACAGTGCTGCTTCTAAACTCCTTGTTACCTTTGTAACTACTATTATTTTTTCTATATATTAAACTCTAAAACTCTAAACTTTCCTTTACTTAGCTTAACGTGTCTCTGCTTTAAACTACAAATCCACATTTTCTCTTGTAGCTCCTAAGTCTGGGAGCCTTTTCCAAGGCCTCAGATTAAATCCTGTGTTTAATTCTAAGCTTTGGCTCACAGGCCCAAAGTTCTGCGAGCTCCCTGCATTCCAGATTGCAGCGCTGGCAGAGCTGGCAGTGCCCACACAGCTCTGAAGGGACTGCAAACACCACTGCAAAGTTTCTATCCCTGCTTTAATTTCGTGGAAATTAATTCCTCTCTGCAAGAGTGAGGTGACAGATGAGCTGAGCTTCCTGGATAAACTCTGGACACCTGAGGTGAGGTGAGGATTTAATTGGTGTTAAATGTTTGAGTTCAGATTGTCTGTTCAGAGCCATGTGCTGCTGTGCTGTGTGAGATGTTCTCCAGAACACCCCAGAGTGCAGCTTCCAAGGAGATTCCCAGTTATTCCAGTTCTATTATTTACATTATTACTATTACACTATTACTTTATGCCAGTTTATTCCCAGCTTTATTCCAGTTCTGGGGCAGCAGAAATTGCCTTTGTTGGAGAGAGCAGCAACTCCCATTGCAGGGTCTCTGCCCATTTGTTGTGGTATTGGGTCCCCAGGAGGAGGTGAGAGATCAGAATTTGACTCCAAGTTCTCAGAAGGCTGATTTATTATATATTATATAATACATTATACATTGTATAATATACAATATACATTCTACAATATACGTTATATAATATATAATATACAATATATAATATATATTATATATGTATATTATATAGTATTATATAATATATAAAGTATTATATATTATTGTATTATTATCTATTATATTCTATTCTAAAACTATACTAAAGAAAGAGAAGGCTAGATGAATGATAATAGAATAATAATAAAAACCCATGACTGACCAGAGAGTCTGACACATCTGGACTGGGATTGGTCATTAAGTAAAAACAATTCACATGCTGGGTAAACAATTCTCCAAATCACATCCCAGAGCAGCAAAACAGGGAGAAGCTGAGGCTTCTCATCCTCCCAGGAGAAGGAATCTTGGCCAAGGGATTTTTCAGAAAATATCATGGTGACCCCCATTGTCTCCTGTTGGAGCCATCCCCACATCATGAATTGTTTCTGCTCTCCCTGCTCAGGGCCGGTGGCAGCACAGGAGAAATGGGAGTGCAGAGGAGACTATTTGCAGTGCAAACACATTTTGGGTAATTAAGCTGGAATTGTTTACTGCTGGTGTTGTTCTGAGGGAGAATACAAATGAAACAAACGCGAGATGATCTCAGTTGTTGAGCAGCACCCGGTACTGCTGAAATTCCAGTCAAAAAATGATGTGTGATTACCAAAGGTAATTGTAACTTGGATTAAATATGCCCAGAAAAAAAAAAAAAAAAGAAAGAAAGAAAGAAAAAAAGAGCAATATATAATTAAAGGTGGCAAAGGCATACACTTAAAAGTTATTACCCAGCAAAATGAATGTTTCCAGTAGAGCCAGGTTTGGGCTCCCTTGTGTGAGTGGATTCTTCCCCCATGCATTGCACACACGCCTGCAATTTTTAACTCAGAACCTGGGCTTTGTCTTGGACACCAAGATAATGCAATTCACCCAATGAGCAGAGGTTCAATATTTCATTTAATTCTTACTGTTAATTGCTGTTTGTCTGCCTGGCTTGCTGGATCCCCCAGGGCTTTGGTGTGGGGAAGGAGCTGTTCATCACCGCATTGTCTGTGAGTGGCTCTCCTCAACACAATGCAGGGGTGTCTCTCAGACATTCATTTGATTTATCCCCTCTCATACTGCTCCTTGGAGATGGAGGGCTACTATTTCCATTCCACAGATAAGAAAGTGAAAACCAAAGACACTGAGGACAAAAGCTTTCGCCAGTTTCAGAAAACTTGAAATTTTTTGTGTTTAAATCAATGCTCTGAATTTCCAGAACAGAAAAAAGTCCAGGTATTGAGGGGAAAACCCATCACCACTACTGAATTCCTATAAGGAAGATTGCTTTAAAAAGTCTCAAAAAATCCAATCATTTTTAAACTTATCAAATCATAAATTTTTGGCTAAGTTTGCCTTCAGCTTCGCCTCCACAAGGAGCCAGGAGGAACTTGCCTGGTTTCAGACTGGCTGTGTGGCAATAACACAGAACAGGTTCTGTTCCAGACGATCTCTCTGTTCTCTCCAGCCACAGCTCCTGCCAGCCTCGGATCACAAGTGACAGAAGCAGATTTGTTCTTTTCAAGCCTGCACAACCTGGATGTCACTTTAAACACCAGGCTCAGCCATAATTTCTCTGTTTCATTTATTTTTCCTGGTTAGATTCACTCAATCTGTACTGAGAACAAACACCTTCAGGGTCTTTGTTCAGAACAGTGTGAAGAAACTCTGCTTGCATATTTATTCCTCCAGCAAATTAGCTCAAAAACCAAAAAAATTGTTGCTGAGGCATTGCCACAATTATGCTCAAGGTCTGCTAGACAGGAAAGCTGAGAAATCACCATAATGCCTGGGTCTTGTCCTTGCTGTGAATCCTCCCCTGTTACCTGTTGGGAGCCCAAAAGACCCTTGTGGTTCTACAGAATCATTTCTAAGTCTGCAACCTGAACTTTTGGAATGTTTGTTAGAGGGAAAACAATTCTTTGTTCACGTTTTTTCCCTCTAAATACTTTCCCAAATCTCAAATTTATAAATTTTGTATGTATTAATAACTTGTTCTTTGTCAACATGCTTAGAAAAGAATCCTTGACAAACAAATTTCTTAGGCGTGACAGTGCAGCTCTTAATTAAAAATATAATTCAGGCAGCAAGGAGCCAGAGACAGCCAGTGAAACAGTTTTTCATTGAAAAATGAGAGAAAAAAAAATACAGTCAGTGATATAATTTGAGCTTTTCTAACTCTTCTCTGCTACACAGTTTGATTGTTAATTTTAGATGAATAGAGAATTAAATGCTTTTAAGGATGTGAAAAGCCTGCAATCTCTTTCTTCTTTGTCCACATTTGCTGAAGTTATTAATTATATATTATCTTTTTAAAATGTAACATTTCCTCCTAATTAAACTCTTCCAAAGGTAAGGAGGTATTCTTGTTTTTATAGATCATAACAATTGATATGGGGATTGGGCTAAAAGTGGTTTTGTAAAACATCAGATTGTCTTCAGACCAGAGGGGAGCCTGTTCTGCTTTACGTATAAGGAAAGAAAAACCAAATTCACAAATCAAAGTTCAAAATTTCACCATTATATGAATATACAGAGGGAAATGGGACAAGCAGGCCCATCTCCCAGGCATTCCTTTTGCTGGGATTTCTCCAGCTCTGTATTTTGGAATAATTCCAGCATTTATATTAAAAAAAAACCCAAACAAACCAAAGCCCTGCCTGTGTTACCACCCCAGCCTGTTTTCATTCCAGCAGGCTGCAGAGGAAAGGCATCATTAGTGAGTGGTTATCCACAGCACTGGCACAGAACACCTTGCCCATGGCTGCAAAGGAAATTGCTGTGCTCAATTCACCATGGAGGTGGCTCGGATCAATGGGCTTTGATTTGGAATTGTTATTCAGGATCTATATAATTTATTAATGCACTTGTTTGATAGGGGATGGCTTCTGGAGAGGGGATAATGCAGTCATTGCCCAGGATGGGACTGCTCAGCCAAACGGCAAAACTGAGCCTTAAAATTGGGTAAATAGTGCTGGAGAGCAATGATTGCACAACTCCTTTTGTCATATTTGCTCAGATCTCAGATAATCCTGAGAGCAACACTGTACTTACACAACTAACAGAGAAGTCAGGTTTTCCTTAAAACACTCCATTAAATCCTTGCTTTTGTCATCCTCTTGCATTTAGTCTATGGCTTGGGAGGAAATGTCTTGTCTGTTTGCACAAATGTAAATTATTATCAGTGCATGTGCAAAATTGCTCAACTGATTTGAAATAACAGGATCTGCACAAGCCAAGGGAGCAGTTGATGTTCCAGTGATCATTATTTTCCACCCAGTTGCCTACTGTGAACGTAAGTCTTCATTGGTGACATATATATCTACAGGAATGCAGAGAAATAGGGAGTAAATATATTTTTTTTCCTTCTTCTTTCCTAATTTCTCTAGAAATTAGGGTCAAGAGCCCTTTGTGATGGTTGTAATGGAGGCTAATGCATGGTTTCCTTTGATAGGAATGTGCTTACTCCCATCTATTTTCTTTCTAAGCTGAAATGAAAAAACCTCTAACAAACAATAACACCAAACCAAACAGACAAAAAAAAAAAACCAAAACCAACGAAACAACAACAACAAACCAAACCAAAACAAGAAAACCAAACCAAACCCCCAAACAAACAAAAAAACCCCACATCTGCATTTGATAAAAGTAAAAAAAAAATCCTGCTCCTGCACAGTCAATCTTTAAATTCATTAAGAATTTAAAGAATTAAAAGAAATTAAAGAATTTAAAATTTTAATCGTTCTAATTAAAGTTACACCACATGAAAATGAATAGAAATAACTCATCTGGTAACAAAGATCTCCTCCTTGTTTGTTCACAAGACACAAACTTCACTGCATTTTTGGCACAGAATTGCAGAATTCTTCCCTCTGCATTTTTAACTATCACAGATGTCATAGAAGCCTTTTATACCAAGGGACTGTAACATATCTTTACCCCAAAATTTCATTATATCAATTCCTGTATGCACCCAGACTCTTGGAGATTCTGTGGTAAAAAGGGACTGATTTTTACTTGATGCTTTCAGCAGTTCTGTTGGTATGTTGTCCATTGCTTCAGGGTTTGTTTTTTTTTTTTTTTTTTTTTTTTTTCCCTTTTCCCCCTCATTTTTTCTGCTGTTTTTAGCTTTGATCTAACTGAGAAAAGTTCCTGGCTGAACCAGATCTTCTCCATGGAACTTTGATACCCACTAGCTCTTCCCCGCGTTCCTTCCAGCAATACATGCAGATATTTCCCACTCTCTTGATTTAATAAATCAGAGTTTTGGCTTGGATGAGCGTTGGTAGAAGCCTCCCCAGTCCAGTGAGTTTTTCTTTATAGTGGAACTAAAAAAGCAGGGCTTTTCACTGCAGCTCTGTTGGGCAGTGCCTTGGGAGGATGAAAGCTTTGTCTCCTCTAACCCCAAAGATGCCCTCACCTGGCATCACTGCTGCTTGGCACTATTGAAGTTTAGAAAACTTTATCCCCAGAAGGACCAGAAAAAAGGGTTTTTTTTGCTGATATGGCTTTTCCCATCTTTCTCTCTACATCCTTTTTTTCTATTTTTCCCAAGTCTTTTCTCTTTTTGGTAATTTCAGCAGGTCAAGCTGAGGTTTGCTGGTCTCAGACTTTGATCAATACATTTCCCTACCAAAAATAAGCTGGTTTTTCTTCTGTTTTCAAATCAATACCCTAAAGTCTGAAAAATAGTTAAGCAAATCAAGCCCATGTCATTTAAGCAATCCTACCATAACAGCCTTGTGTTCATGGTCAGAGATAAAACTGCTGTTTACCTTGACTTGGAGTTCAGGGGCCTTTATTTCAAATATAATTCTTTCAATGAGTTTACACAACATTTACAAAAATTAAAATGCTCCTGCTTTGTGGGTTTGGGCTTTATTTTTTTGTTTTGTTTTGTTTTTTGTTTGTTTGGTGTTTTGTTTTTTTTGTTTTTTGGGTTTTTTTTAAATCTGTCTTTATATAAGCTACTTTTTTCCCACTTTTAACTTTTTTTTCCAAGTGCAGAAAACACTTTCAAAGTCACCCCAGGGAAAGCTCTAAGCCAGAGGACATACAGCATTTTCACTTTTTTATGCTTCAGGCTAAGATAGTTTGACTGATCCATCATCTGAGCAGTAGGCAAAGCATAAATCATGTATGAAATGTCAGCTGAAATGTTAGTGCACCTTCATGTCATTAATTGCATTTTTTTAATCTTCTGTCTGTATCATCTACAGAAATTCCCCAACATCAGCACAGTTGTAAGTATAAAAAATTGACAGGGTTTGGTTTGGTTGTGGTTGCTTTTGTTTTGCTGGTTTCTTTCTCTTTTGGAGGGGAAATGTTTGTGGATTTTTGTTTGTTTGGGTTTTTCAGGGTACAAAAGTTGAAGAGAGACTTGCAAGGGTTTTTTATGCCTGCTGTGCAAGGTTTGCTCAAAATCTCTTCTTCCAGACAAAAAAATCTAGGTAAGATACAGAAGTACAAAGGAATTCCAATGGAATTCCACCTGCCAGCAGAATTTGGCCACTATTTTTAATTAGGAAATGCAGTATATCTTCCCTCAGAACTATTTAAATTCCTGTAACTGGATCTCAAAAGGTACTCCAGTTCTGATTAAAATAAATTTAGTATTTGATCTTCCTTTTTTGTGTGTGAGAGGACAGAAAAAATCAGGAAAGAAACTGAAGTTATATTCAGAATTTTGTGTGATATTCACAGTGTGTGAATATTCACAATTTGCTGTGGTATTCCGAATTTTCTCAGAGGATGCAGAGCCCAGTTTGGTTTGGCTGCATGGCAGAATTTGGGTTTTTTACAAACATAACAGACTGCCATTGCTTTGAACGTTTCCTGCTGCATGTTGGGAACTAAACAAATGAAATTATCTCCCTGCTGGGAGTAACGCAGGTTTTCTGTCTGGAAAATCACCTGAATTCCCGTATTCCTCTAGGTACGATGTCACTGGATGGACTCTTCCTTTTTCTCTGTGACCTAATGTCTGCCACTTTCAGCTGTGGGGCTAAAATATTCTCAGTATTTTCTTTTGTAGTTATATTTGTCCTCTTTCTTGCCTATTGCTTTTATTAATATTAAATGTAACATAAATTCATTGCTGCTTCAGAATGCCTGAAACTGAATTTACTGTTCCAATATTAATACAATTATTGACTTCCTCTGGAAACTCTCCATCCTAAATCCAAGTTACTGTTGTATATTCTGCTGGCCATGATGCCCCCCTGTTCATTTGCTATTAATACAAAAGTTTTTATGCTGTTTCTTTACCTAGGTACTTTTCAGATAAATGTAACCTTTTTCCTAAATGAAATTCGCAGACTGAAGAATTTATTATTATTTTTATTCTTGGCACTAGCCTTGGGAAAGCAGAGACTTTGTGAGGAAACTCTTTCATTTTTCACTGCATGAGCACATTCACTGACCTGCACTCTGCTGAACTATGCTAATTTTCCTTATCAGCCTGCCATAGAAAGATAAACTGAGGTGTTTATCAAAATAAAATTTTGTGAAGGTTACATTTTCACATCCTCAGCTCCTTAACTTTATCCTTTCATACAAAATGAAGCAATCTCCAAGTGCACAGGTTAAAGCAGAAAAGTGGCCCTTTCCCACTGCCAGAGATTTTCAGAATAAATGAGAATTTTTCCTGCTCTTTGCATCCCTCTGGATCTCTGGAATTCTGTTATTCCCCCATTCCATCTTGCTATTTGTATAAATATCTCATTTTAATTGAATCTGTAAACACAGAATTTGCCTTTTCTGATTTTGTGGCTGTTTCAAAAACACTAATTTTACTGATCCTCAGGCCTTTAGTTACCTGGATTTTTTTTTAATGCTCCAGTTCATTTCCTTGATAAGAATTAAAATACTTTCTGTTTCTACTGATGATAAATTTTCTTATTAAAAAATACTAAGAGCCTGAATTCCTTCTTAAACCAGAAGGTACTCTATCAATCAAATATACTAAAACTGATTAAAACAAGCTTGAGGGGAAAAAGAAAATAAGAATCAAACCTATCATTTTGAAAATTTAGCCTCCTATTTTGTATTATATGAGAGAATGAATAAATATAGTGACTTTCCAGAGACTTTGATAAAAATGCAGCTCAATACTTTAAAAGGTATTCCAGTCTATCGTGTAGATAAGCAAAAAGAAAGGAGATTGGAATTTCAAACCAATGATTTTTTCACTCTCAGGAATTGAAGAGTTTATTAATTCCCCTTAAACACAACTGAAATCACATTTGCAATCTGATTTTTATTTTTAACTGCTATCTAAGAGCATTTGCCATAAATGTTGGAAAAGCATTATGATGAGTCCAAATGCAGAATTTTTCCAGAAAAATATTTCAATTTATGATTTTAAGAGGGAAAAATAAATTCTGTGCTTTCATTTGCTGTTTTTCTCCTTAAATCATATTTATAAAGGTTAGGGAGTATATTGTCTTCTCTTTAATTATCAAATGATTAGTTTGTCCAAGTAGTCTGCAATATTTCTCAGCCCAAAGTAATAAACTCACAGATTGTTGAGCAGCCAAGGCAGTTGCAGATGCATTTTTTTTTTCCAGAGTAGCTCTCAGCCATTTAAAACTCAATAGTTGAGCTGAACTTCTATTGTAATTCCATCACAGTTATTTAGCTAAAAGAAGCAATTCCAGAATTTTCAGACAGGCCCATGATAGCAATGTATAATCCTTAAAATTGTGACACTGATATTACTTTAGACCTTTTTATGGCAAGATTAAAAGGGCTTTAATACCTTTCTCTCACAAAGTGATGTGGAAATACTGTCTTTGGTTCCTGAAATAGCGGCTCAGGCTTGCAATCATTTAAAAATATTATCTGGGGAGTTTTCAGGGCACAAAAGTTAAAAGATAAATTGTGCTGCTCCTCCAAATGTTAGGATATGCATGCTAATCTGACAGTTCTGAGCAAGGGATGGAATGAAAACCTCCTGGAGTAGGAGAGAGGCTGCTGGACAATAGGTGCTCGTTGAGAAAACATCAGCATGTGATTAACAACTAGATACCTGCAAAATCTTTAGAATTCAAGTTTTGTTTAAGGAGAAATACTTGAGGATCCATTCATGTGCACATGTAATGATCCTCATAGAGAAAGTCACAACAGTGCAGACCTTCCAAATAGTTCCATTATTGTCATTATCTTTAATTTCCTCCGTTTATTCTTCTCAAGAACTGCACGGTGATCGCTGAATATTGAAGGAAAGGAAGGAATTCCAGGATTTTTTGTTTCTGCTCCTTGAGTTGTGTCAGGACAGCCAGGACAGTGTTTAGCTCTTGATGGAAATACAGCAGCTCTGTCACTTCTCTGGAGATCCCTGTGAAACTCTCATCTGCATTTGAAGTCTGATAAAATCATCCTTGTGTCCAGGAAGTCAGTGAAGGCTCAGAAAATCTGCTGCAAAATCGCTGCTCTGGTGTGATCCCTGATTGCTCACTGGGAGCTGCTCTGCCAGGCTGGGCAATGAGAACTTTGTGCTCTGTGAGCCCCAGATCCATTCCTGACGGAGCTGCAGGGTTTCTGTGCATCTTGTCTGCGCTCATCACCGTGTTGTTATTGCCTAATTGCTGTTCGTTCCTCCTTTGCCACATGCATTGCTTTGCTCTTGATTTTTACTTGATGCTTTTTTTCTGTTTTCTCCTGTTCATAATCAAAGAATGTTAGTAGTAGCAACTTATGTTGGTATCTTATATTTCTCTGTGCAATATTGCAAAACAGAACTGATCAATGTTTTATTTTCACATCAGGACCCATTCTTCACTTCTGGGATTTTGAGAAAATCCTCCAGTCCCTGCGGGGAAGTGGGTTTGTTTGTGTTTTAACAGGTACAAAGTCCAGGTGGGTTTCAGTGAAGAATGTGAAACTCCATCAAGTGCAAGAAAACGCTGAGCCCTCCACCAGCAGAGAAGACACACAGATGTGAACTGCACAGAGATTCCACCCCTTGTGCTTCACCCACAGGAGATGGTGGACTCTGGGTTTCTTCACGGCAGGATTGTGGACTCTGGGTTTCTTCATGGCTGTGGGAATCAGGGATGTTGTAGAACTTTTGTTAGATGATAGCTTAAGTGAAATATGGGGTGTGGTCCAATGTGTGTCTGACAGATGGTTGATAAAGTTGCCGATGCAATTAGTGCTCATAAAAAAAACCCAAAAATGCAAAACCTGTGTAAGGAGAGGGAGCCCTGCAGAGCCCCAGGAGCTCAGGTGAGATGGAGAAGCACCTGAGACCTCAGCCCTGGGTCCTGCTGGCCCTGGGTCCTGCTCCTGGTGCTCCTCAGGTCTCTGCCAGCTCTGGATGTTTATTGAAATCAATTTCTCCTCCTGCGCACTCCAGAGTGAGGGATGGAACCCCTGACCCCTGAGGCTGCCTGGAACCTCTGCATGGGCTGTCAAAGACTCGTTTGGCCCATGAGTTATTTCAATGTCGATCTAAATGATATCCTCAAAGTGTGATTTCAGAAAGGTTTTTCTCTCTTTTTTTTTCCCTTTCTTTAACATTTTTTTTCAGCCAGTGGATGTACTGTAGATGGAATCGCAGGAGCAGGATGCAGCAGCTCACACCCAGCAGAAGCAGGGACTCTTCCTGGGCAGGAATTAGGAGCTGGTGGGTCGCTTTCTGTGGAGTCTCACCCCATTTTACTCCCAGCTGATAACTCAGCTGGATGCTGAAGTTTAACCTGATTTCTCGCGACCAAATCAACGTTTGAATACAAGCCTGACTTAAACAGACAGAAGATAATTGCGTTTAATAAGCACGTGTGAAATGAGATGTTGGAGGCTCTGTGGTGAGAACACAAACAAACCCTTGAGAGAACAATGGCAGAATTGAGCATTAACTGCACCCTCCCATCTGCAGCTCTGCCACTCATCTCCTACAGAAGAAAGGTAAGGCCAAAATTAACCAGAGCTTTTTAAAAAGCTTGTATCAGTTTGATTAATCTTTGCTCTTCTCTGGTTTTTAAGCACGACAAGAAAATGCATCAGCTATGCTGTCAGAAAATACTGTCAATGAAATTTCCAGTGTTGTTGCTCTTGTTTACCAAAGAATTTTTCCTTTTTGCATTTTAGGTGTTTAACAGCTTAAAACACTTCCCCAGTGAAGCATACACAGATTAATATTTCATTACAAGAACTTTATTACATCACATTTTATCTTTTAAGAAAACCCCAAAACAAAGGATGCCAATTTTCTCTCCTTCTTCTGTAGAAACAGAAACAAGAGGAATTAGGGCTCTCTAACCCACCTGAAAACAAAGGTCTGCTTAGCTTTGAGGCCCGTAGCAAGTATGAGGAGAAATATATTTATTGGTAATGGAGTGATGCTCTACCATCTTCTAACCAAAGGAAGGGCCCTATTTCACTGTGCTGGGGAATTTATTTTGACTTATTCCTCTAATCTGTGCTGGAACTCCCCTTGTATTAACATTCCTGGGTCTGGAAGCACCAAGTTTCATCATTAAAGTTTGTGTTTTATTCAGGGCTAGGTGCCAAATGAAGAATTATCAATTTTTGTCACTCCCTGTTCATGGAGCCCATGCCACTCATGGCTTACAGGCTCTGATAAAAACCTGCTGGATTTTGTGCCCACCAGAAACTTCTCAGGTTTATCTGTAAGGAAATATCTCCACACATTTTTACTTTTCTGTGGTACTGTTACCTGTTCTGTTTCACTATTTTACTTTTCCTATAAGAATAACCTGTAATGCACAAAGGATTGAAGAGCACAGAATGGATTTCTGTCCTAAAACAAGGATGTTTTCGATTTTGTTCTCTTTCCATTTTCTAAAAATTCAATTGCTTTCTGTTTGCCTTTGAGCTGATGTTTTTGTAGAATTGTCTATCATAATTCCAGCAACATATTTCTGTGCAGCTTGGTCAGAGCCCAGCATTGTAAATGCAAATTAAGATTTTTTTCCCCCTCATTGTGCATTGTTTTTATGTCTATCAACATCACATTTTAGCTGACATTTTATTGCCACTTTCTCAAACTTGCAATAAAATCTCATTTTATTAACACCATTAGATGAGAAACAGAAAACTTGGTAACTCAGTAAAGTTTTATTTCTATTTTTTTCTGCATATGGGACCCAGTACAAACCTCCTCCACAGTAAAAGTTAACCTAGACCCCCAAAAAGCTTCATTTAGAAACCTTTAGCAAGGTTTTCAAAGCCCTTTGGCAGGGTGTTATTAATCACAAGATCTTCTCTTCTTCTCTGATCATCTTATCTGGACTTGCTTCATTTCTTGTCTCCTTCTCTGAGCCCAAATCTGCTGATTGGACACCAGCTCTATGTCAGTAAATCTGCAAAAATATTCGAGTGTCAATGTGCTAGATCCTGAATGTGTAAATGCAGTGCAGGATAGAGCACCAAGTAATACAGGAGGGTTACAACAGGAACTGCCCCATGTCAAATGCACCACTGCAAAAAACCTAAAAAAACCCAAATAACCTGAAAAAAAGAAGTAAAATCTGATATGAGTAGCTTTGTTTGCTTAGGAAGCGTATGTTTTGCAAACAAGAACAGTCCAAAGATAATTGTAGAAAAATAAGAATAACAATATTTAGGTTAACATTTACCATAAAAGAAAAGGAGCAGATCACTATTGAAAAGCCTTGGAAAATATCTCCTGAAAATGTGCTCTAGTGGTTTTGTACAGAAAGTTCTGTAGAATTCCTTTATTCCTGAGCCAAGTGGAAGAATTACTGAGAAAGATTTCTCTAAGAGTTTGTGTGCCTTTCCATATGCCACAGTTTCACAGACACTAGCAGGTCTGTTTATATCATCATTTTTTTTCTCTTTAAAAAAAGAAAAAAAATTTGCTCTTTGCTAGTTTTCATATGTTCCCTAAAGATTTTCATCTTGCAAATAAAAGAGCTTAATTATTTCCATAATGGAAGGATTAGTGTTCCCATGAGCAGATTCTTTCTGTTTAAAAGTCATTGTAGGTGTAATAAAATGCAAGCAGTTCATGACCAATGCAGCTGCTTCACAAATTACTGGAGTTCAAAAAATAAGGGAATAATTAAAAAAAACCAACAAAAAACACCCAACCAAACAACAAGAGAAAAGAGATTTTTAAAAGAGAGGATTAAAAATAAAAGTAAACAGCCTAGTGCCATCAGGTCAAATTAGTGGAGAAAAGTGTAATACAATAGCTGACACCTAAATAAGCCTCAATGTTCCTGTGGTTTTTCACAGGAGGGTTTGGGGATGTTACAGAGCAGCAGCCAGGAGAGTTCCCAGGTACTGAATGCCTTTAGATGTGCATTGTATTTTATTGCATATTGACCCATGGATTTGGGACTCTCTGTAACCACTGAGTGCAGCCAGTTCAGGCTTTACCCTCTGCATGGACCAGGGCAGGGCTCAGCTTGTGTGCTGGGACCCAGGACATTGCTCTGGCTGCCCTGGGGCATTGGAGACCCTGGCAGGGGCTCGGGGACCTTGGCACGGAGTCACAGACACCTGTGCCTTCCATTTTAGCCCATGGAAACAATTCCCAACTTTGTGTGAGGAGTTACAAGCCACAAGGGTTGGAGTGGAATGACAGTGAATTTATCACAGGGTGAAAAAGTAGAATTTTGGGGATTTAGAATGGGGGTTCAAGAGGCAAGATGGAGGAATCTGAGCATGTCCTGTCCTTCTTCTCCTCCTTGTCCTCCATCTTCTGCTGTGATGGTGGCACTTCTGGATTGGTTTAGAGTAGAGACAGACTGTCTAACATAGGTGATAGGTATTGGAAAATTATTGTAAAGTACAGGTAGCTTTAGCATAAAAGCTAACACACCAAGGGCAGTGACTGTGCCACAACCCGACCTGCTGGACAGATCTCAGCAGTCAGAGAAAGAATGTAATGGATAAGAAAAGATAAACAACCTTGAGAAGCAGAACCGACGAATCTCGGCTTCTTCTTTGGTCACAGGGGTGGGAAGAAAGAGACTTTGAATACCTGGGGGTCATCTCAGCCACAGAAACCTGAGAGTTGTGAACAGAAGTTACCCAATGAATGTGGCACCAAAGCAGTGCAGCAGCTCTGGCTGTCCCCTGCCGGGTCCAAGGAGTTTCCCAGATCCAAGGAGTTTCCCATATCCAAGGAGTTTCCCAGATCCAAGGAGTTTCCCAGAGCTCCCGTGTGGCGCAGAGCTGGGCGTACAGGTGAGCTTGGTTCCCATCCATCCCTGCCTGGCTGCTGGGCTCTCTGCTGCACCAACAGGCTGAGGGGACAGAGCACTAAGTGTGGGGACTGCAGAGCCTCCCTCTCCTTCCCTTCATTGTTTTACAGCCCCTCTCTGCTAATGCGGGAGGTCTCTTTATGGCTGGGAGAGTCTCACAGCTTCAAACTGCTCCTGTGTTTTCTGGGGACTTCACAAGTTCCCAGAACAATTTCAACTCGCTGTGGTAAAGGAGGCCTTAAAAGTTCCCTTCCTTTTTCTTGCCTTTTAGGAAGTGGCATCAAACTGTCCTTTCAAAATGAGTCTGCATTTATGATTCAGTGCTGTGCAGCAGCCCGAGGGCCAGCCCAGATAAGCTGCTATAAATCATTCAAAGCAGGGAGATAATAACACTCCTATTTAAGATCCAGGTTTATATTGTGTATGTTTATAAAACAGAAATAGGTGTCTCTGACTGAGTACCAACATCCCAGCCTATTCTGCGAAGTCTTTACTGTGGCTTATGTAGTCTTTGATCAGTTTTTACCAGTGTTCAGTGAACAATTTCATGTTTACTTATCTGAGGATTTTTAAAAGTATTTATAATTAAAGTCAATCTAGTCTGTTGGAGCAATAGACCAGTGTCCTGCCATTGTGGGAAACCTACTTTAAAATGCTGGATTTTATCTTATAAATCTGTGCATAAGGGGTGGTTTATGTTACAACTGGTCCAATTTAAATGATACAAAAAGATGCAGTCGTGCTACCAGTTCCTCCCGTCCCTCTCTTTCTTCTATTACATTATATTTAGCAGCCATGCAAAATATAAAATAGAAACAACTGGAAACTGATTTTACAACTCCCCCCAAACACTGGTTTTCCATCAGCTGAGTGAACTGAACTGGTTTAATCTCTCACACTGCGGGTGTCGGGGGAAAGGGGAGATCGTGTCTGTCCATGGAAGTTTCCAGTTACCTGCGTTTGTATACACTGGGCAATCATGCTCTGAATTCCCGGCTTGCCAGCAGGCTCCTGACTCCCACTCAGTGTGTGTTTTGGACTACTCTCTTTGAAAGGTGGAGTGCAATTAGAGCATCTTAGCTGGGTCTCTGTGTGGCACGTTTCACCTCTCCAGAAACCCTGGTAGCGCTCTGTGCTTTTGTGAAGTATTAGTGCTGGCATTAGGAGCAATTCCTGATTTATTATTACGTGTCACTTTAATTAACATGCTGTTTCACTCCCCCTTCCAGACTGTTAATGAAGATGTTAAATAAACAGGACCAAACAGTGATCCCTGCAGAGCTCCACCAGACACCTCCCACCAGCTTGATACATTGCCATTTTTCATTACCCTTTATTTGCACTCAGCCAGCCATTTTTAAATCCAAGTGACAGTCCTCCATGTCCAAGCCAATTTGAATTAATTTTGCGAGCAGAGATTTTGTAAGACACTACATCAAGTGTTTTACTCAGACCAGATATATTACACATGCTTTCATCCACTAATTTTCTAAAGCTATCAGAAAAAGCAATCAAGCTTTGAAGATTACTAGCACCCAGCCAGCTTTTTGCTGGTTTATTCACTGACAAAACCAATCTTGGCATTATTAAAGATTTGCCACTCCTTCAGCTGATGACTGATTTAAAACAATGCATCTTTCTAATCCATTACCTTCCCAAAATAACATAGAGCCCTGATTATTCCTCCTAAGTGCTATTTTAGGGCTGTGTGGTGTGTGAGTTTCAATTGTGATTGGCAGACAGATATTTTTCTTGAAAAGGATCCGTGATTTCAGCAGCTTAGCTTATGTTTATTTTACATGCTTCCAGCTGTTAGCTTGTATCAGCAGTTATTCCTTATTCCCAGTATGAAAGGAAGCAGGTCCTGTGACACCTCCTTAATTATATCAGGGAAGGAACATCAGACTGGCAGTAGAGGTACAAAATACAGTATAGCAGGATTAGTTCTCACAAAACCAGATTTATTTCTTACAGCAGAAGAACACGCTAGTCAAAATAAACTTTCTCTCCTTATTTAATATATTCCTTTCCTCTATGTTTTATTGCCTACTCATGCTATAAATTGTTATACTTAAGACTTCTAGTCAGAATTTGGGTTTTTTTTTTTCCTCTTTTGGCTTGTTCATTCCTTATTCTTCTGTCTCCCTAAAGCTGGAACCATTTATTCACCACCTGTTCCCTTCCTAACAGCCTCCTGCGGTTGTGAAGGGCTGTGTTTGTTTCCAGATGTGGTTTGGGGCACAGAGAAATGTGGTGCCTGCAAGTTTCTGCAGACTCTTCAGTAAAATTTCAGGTATTTTTCCCTCCTGAAGCCTGGCTCATATCCTGGTTACTAAACTCTGGTTTTTTACAGGTTTTTTACAGCTGCCCCCACTGAAACACTTTCCCTTTTTTTGCCAGTGTCATTCAAATATAGCTCTTGGTTATTCCCTTACCTGGGGCTCAGTTCTGCCTCTACTTTGTTGATGGTGTTTTTACTGAAATGAGTCCAAAAAGTTTCCTGCTACATTTCTCTAAATTTTTCATGCTGTTAAGTCAGCTTGTTCAGGGTAAAAATTTCAAACTGGAATGTCACCCTCACAAAAATGCTGAGTGTTTTGCTGACTTCGGTGAGTTTAGACACTGGGATCCTACAATGGGTGTTGAATTGTTTATTGAATGCGTTTTTTCTTTATTTCTTCACTCAATTTTATTTATCAAAATGAATGGTCTCTTGATTCAAGTCTTTCAGCTCCTAGTGCAATGACTACATCAGAATACCCAGTGCTGAACTTCTTTGCATGTATGCATGTGTGCATGGAGGCAGAAAGCACATTGATTTTCCTCCCAAGGATAAGAGAAACAAAGGTCATAGCTGCTTACACTCTAATTTATGCAAGATTAATCCATGGAATACAGCAGAGTTCACTTAATGAGGGTGAAACATGCAGATGAGTGAAGAAGTATCATTTTCAGTTTTGATTTCCCAGATTAAAGAAGATAAAATAATACAATAATGTAAAATATCTTTAAAAAGAATTCCTGATGAAGAGGTAAGCAGTAGTGTACAATCCTGTTTTGAGCTGGAAACAAGGAGCTCAGGCCTCATTTTCCTCTGCTCAGCCTTTGGAATGTCCTGTGTTTTCTGCTTCCCCACTTGTGGAGAACTGGGGGCACATCCTGGGTTCTGTCCTTGGTGAGGCTGCACTCGTGGGACAATGCTGTCTCACAGAAACATTTCTGTGCTCTCCTGGCTCTGCAGGCAGGCTGCTGCAGGAAATCCAGAGGTTTCTGTTAATCAGTGTCTGCAATCCTTAAAAACAAAGAAATTGCCGATGAACTCAAAATGATAAGAAGTGTCTGGTGTCTACAGCAAAGCGCCCGGAATGAAGAGTCCTCTCTCCACGGATTGACCTTCTGGAACTTCAGCTGTGCATTTGCACTCACACTCAGCAGTGCTTCTGCAGCTCAAGATTGTGTTGTCAGCTGCCTTCCAAGACTCCCTTTTAGTCTCTCTTTTGCTTTGCAGAGCTTTTCCTTAGCACTGTGACACAGAGCAGACAAGTCAAAGCACAGGGAGAAAAAAGAACATTGCTGTTACTGCAGCAGAAAAAAAAGTCACTAAAGGTGTCTGTTTGGAGCTCTCCCATTTGTATAGTCTGTTGTTGAAAATGAAGCTCTGCTCTTTAGGAGGGATTTATTGTCTCTAAATGGACAGGCATGGATTTACTGTGGGCTTGAGAGGCTGAAATGGGTTTTGCTGCTGTGCATGCACATGTCTGGCTCTGTGTCTCCTCTTGCTTGGTGACCTGCCCCATATCCAGGTCCTTGTTCTGTCACCTCCTTCTGAGCCACTCACGTTATTGATGGGCAACGAGCACACAAAAGTTCAGCCATAATTTCTCTCCTTAAAACTGGAATGGAGGGTTTGGAAACAGCTTCATTTTCAGCAATGTGCTGCAACTTGCACTCGAAGCAGAAATAAAAATGCCCATTTCACTCTGTAACTGACTTTAATCTCCAAATTTGTCACACTAACTCCTGAGAGGTTAACTGAATTTTCAGTTCACCAAACAAAAGTCCTTAAAATGTTTACTGGAGTTTTCCTCAGGTTTTCTCATGTTTCATGGATTTTCTGAACTAGTTCAGCCCCATGTCAAGTTTTAAACAGCTGCCAGGCATCTGAGAGACAGAAAACTCCTGAACATTCAGCAGGAGCTCTGCATTCATCAGGATCTAGTGAATTTCAAAGATTGTTCACAGACACGTGCTGAATGTTGTTTTTGGAAGTTTCTAGACAATATTTTGTTGAAAAAAACCACAATCCACTCTGAAAAAAATTATGACCTCTGCCTCTCTTTTTAAATGCAGACATCACAGCTATTGTTCTGTGCTCTCTCCTCATCTACAGTCAGTGCAAACCAGAGGGTCAAGGTAGGACCTTGTGTGCTGAGGCTGAAGTGAGAAAATAAGGTTCCATTTGAACCAGGTTCATGTTCTCCCTCCTAAGCTCCACAAGGCGCTCCTGAGCCCTTTGTCTGAGTTCTTGGAGTAACACTGTTAGACTGGGAGGAAGAAATGTTATGCACAGCTTTATTAAATATCTGTAATGCCTATTACTTAATTAAAACCCAGCCTGATAGAAGCCTAGATTGCATCTGCCTGATCAGAGATATTCTACAGTTCTCTTATCATGGAACCTGTTGTGTTTGACTGCTTTTACACTACTGCTTTTCCTTCTATTTCAGAAATCAAACGTCGAATTAATGAGCTTCTTCCTCCCCTCTGATTTCCAAAAGCAAAGAAAAGAACAATGTTCATGTTGGCAAGAATTTCCTACAGTACTAAAATATATTTGTGCTGTGTTAGCTTTTCTGTATTTTTTGTGCTTCTCTTTTGTTTCTAACAGAACTGGTTGCTTCCTCAAAATCTTATGAGAACTTTTAGACTGCAATCAATTTCCAGTGTCTTTATGAAAGCAAAGCTCTGTCATTATGTTCCCAGAGGAATGTACCAGTAAACCTGAATCTGGGGAGTAAAATTGGAGGATTACTGTTTCTTGTCATGTATTTCTGTTTTATGGTGTTGAGTACACTGGAATGGCTTAGTAAGGACAAAAAACAACAGCAGGGAAGGGAAGTAGCTATTAATGTCCTATCAGAGCTTGATAGGGCTTGATAGAATTTTTTAAAAAACCCCTCAAACTTGTGATATCTTCAGCAATTGTAATTTCAATTATTTGCTAGCTAAAGGCAACTTTCACTGCTCCAAGTTAGGAAATCATGTAAATAGACTAATTAATATAATTTGCCTTGTGCTCCACAAAGAGAACAAAACCAAATATTTCATTTTCTAAGAGGAAAAAAAAAAAAACCAGACCCGTGTAAACTAAATATGATAAATATTCAGTCCATCTGTAAAGCAAACATTGCATATTTCCAGTCCTCCTCAGCGTTTCTGAGGAATTCAGCAGGATTCCATGGGATGGTGATGGCTTTGGCTTTCCAGCTGCTCCCCAGTGGAAGGGAAATGTTCCTCTGTGAGGATTAGAGGCAGCTCTCCCAGAACACTGAGGAACAACGGGGGGCCAGCAGATAGAAAGGAGGTTTCATCATCTTCTATCTGCAGCCCTTTAATATCAAGAGACTTCCACAAAACTTGAAAGGAGTCTTTGAAATGTTCCGTGCTGTGGAGGTAGAAAGGTACAATAAATAATATTTCTCTTTTTCCTCGTGTGGAATGGAGAGATAAAGCTATTTATAAAACTGTGAAGACTTACAAATCATTCTAACAGGTTGTCATATGTTAATGTCAGCGAGAATTTAATCACCCAAAGTAAAAAATCTATTTTTTTTTCTCCAAGCCTATCTTATTTTCATAACTCTCTCTATTGACAGATTTCTTGTGATGATAGATTAAAGGAATGCCCAAGACCATGAAAATGTAAAATCAGATAAAATACAGGGACTGACCCAGTAGGTTGTTTTTAAACCGCGTGGCAGTTTTATTTTTTTGTTCTTGTAGCATTTACAGGATCTAATGAGGAGTCATTGTGCTCAGCACTGTGCACCTGCTGAACAAGGAAATAAAAGCTAATAAATAGATGGACTGTGAAGATCCAGATTTATGTAACAAGTAGCAAGGCTTTCTGTGCAAACTCTGTGGAGTTGTTGGTTCAGGAATAAACAACCTTGCTTAGGAGCAGAACAGTTTTATTCATCAATTTATTAATAAAGATTTTTATGACAGCTGCTTACCCAAAAAGCTGTTCAGTGACGGGTTTAATTTGCCATCTGGGACTGGAGTGCCCTGAATTCTTTGGCTTTTAGCCACTTTCACTCCTGTTAAAAGGGAACACATCCTTGGGCTTTCCAGGTGATCCCATGGTGAATTTGACTTTATCCTCTGAACCAAAGAGGAGTTTTATTTTAGAGAAAAATAAAGACATGCATGATGTTAGATCTGTGATTTTATAATTTCGTATCTAGCTCTCAGTAAATCCAGTACTGGTGAGGCTCTTGCCCAGAGCAGGTTGGACATCCAGCATTCCTTGGTGGCCTTTATCCTTTATCCTGAGCTCAAATTGAAGTGGGGAAGGCTCAGGCCAAGCTTGCTGTGCTTTCTGTTATGGTGAGCATTAGAAAAAATTAATCTTAAAAACCACGCTGTTCTCTCCTTCAAAACAATGTGCTGCTGCTGATGGAACTGATTGTTTGGCTCTTTCCTTCACAGCGTATGAGCAGTGCGCAGGGCTGAAATGTGAAACCTGACCCCCTGTGTGTCCCTCGACGCTGTGCAGCCCTCCCCAGGGTCAGTGAGAGGGTGCAGAAGCCCTGTCCTGGGTGATGGGAACACAGGTGAGGTGCCCAGGTGTGTCTGCCAGCACAGCCCTGGCTGCTCCTCGGGGAGCAGGGATGCAAAGGTTCCTCCCCACTCCCAGAGGTGCCTGCTGCAGTCGGAAATGGAGAGAACACAAACTCCAATGCACGAACAGCACAGTGGGTCTGAGCCCTGTTGTTTGTGCTGAGGACATTCATCTCTCCCTGGGTCTTTAGGACATGGTTCTCATTTCCCTCTCCCTGCATTTCACGATGCAGGGTTTATTTCCAAGCCTTTTTAAATGAGGAGTTCTGCCTATTAGAAACACAGATTTATATTGCTGGGCTCCCTGATGAAAGGT
Source organism: Diglossa brunneiventris (assembly GCA_019023105.1). Lineage (NCBI taxonomy): Eukaryota > Metazoa > Chordata > Aves > Passeriformes > Thraupidae > Diglossa > Diglossa brunneiventris. The sequence goes on along the minus strand of CM032357.1, from coordinate 1,556,438 downwards.
TGGCTGTCTGATGGTGTGGGTTTGGGGCTGTGGTACAGTGCAGGGTGTTAAGGCTGTAATAGGAAATCAAATAGTTCATTTCACAGCCATCAAGTACATGCTGAGCTGCCTGACTGCTTTATGCTGCTTTATCTTTGAGGACATAAAACCTATTCTTACTTTATGAAAACATACTTTGTGTTGGATAATCATTTCATTTACATATAAAGGTTACACTTAATAAAAATATATGAACCAAAATTGCAACAAAGATACAACATCATAAACCACCTTTTTAAAAGTCTGCTGGTTTTTCCCCTTGAAAGGCTTCATTGCCTTTAAGACAGGAGATATTGCTTCAGAACTAAAGATTTAAAGCTTTTTTCTTCTGCCTGTAGTAAAAGTAATAAAGCTTTTTATTGTACAAAGGCTGTAAATATATTTAGCAATAATTTCAACAGCTGGAAGTGTCTAGATGTCTGTAGTGGAAATACAAGGATCATATTTACCTAGACTTGGCCTTGAAATTTCTATAACCCTTTTCTTTCCACCTAAGCAGCACCAAACAGTTATTGGCTGTTATCTTGTAAACACTGCAAGACAATCTCGTGGAGAAAATGACTCGGTGCAGTCCGAAATAAGATCCTGCTGGAGCAGGAGTGCTGTGAGTATTTTCTGTTCTCATTGTTTGTGACAAGTGTTTCCTGCTGAGAGGAACCAGCCCTGCAGTCTGGAGCCTGGCACCCAGCCCCAGAGCTCCAAGAGCAGAGTCAGGGATCTCCTTCAGGGAATCCATGGCAAAAAAAAAAAAAATAATAATAGAGAACGTGAGAATAATGGTCTTTGTCATTGCTGGTGTTATCCTGAGTGCAGGAGGTGTTTGGGTTTGGTGGAGTGGCGGATTTAGGGGGCAGGTAAAGCTCATTGCCTTTGGAATTACAGAAAGTTAGGAGCAAACTTGCGTCAGTTTTCATTGCTGCCAACATCTCGTTGCCTTTCTCAGTAAATATCTCAGCACTGCCAGGGTTTCATCCCTAAATCACTATTAGTGCATTACCATTCCTCCAGTTTCCTATTGTACTCCTGTTGACCCAGGAATACAAACACACTTCCAACTCCTAAACCTTATCATCCTCTGAGGAATGTGCACAGAGAGACAAAGGTACCCTGTAACAGTGAGCATCATCTCTTCCAGCTCCATTTATAAAATAAAATAATTATAATTGTTCTAACTCTGTGTGGAGGGAAGTACAACCAATTATTGCACAGCTCTAATCACAAAATAGAAACAAACTGCAGGCACAGACCCTCATTCCTCGTGGGGGGAACAGTGATCAGTAAGTTTGATGAGTGTGGTTAGAATATCTGTTGACATTTCCTTGTGAGAGGTATCTGAAGGGTCAATACTTGCAGAGTTGCCAGGAAAAGAAGGAAAAATACTGCAAAATATTAGCTATCTCCACTGAGATTGTTCTTTTGGGGGTTTTTCAGAGGTGCACCTAGGCCTTTCAGCCATTCAGGTTTTTCTGGACGTGGTCTCCTACCCTGGCATGTCGAATGTGGATGTGACCTACTGCAAAATGTTAATTTATTCTCCTCTGAAATGGTTTTGATGACCTTTTGGTAGAGGTTTCTCTTCTTCTCAGCTGCCCTCTGTTCTGCCTTTTGCACTCTGAAATTGAGGAGACCACACTGAACCAGAGAAACTTTGATTAACAGAACAAACATTTCACTCAGGAAATTTTAAATTTTGACTTGTAATACTTCACAGTTCAAAACAGCATGAAAAAATCATATCTTTATGTCTCAAAAGGTTTTGAGAAAATACTGAAACATCCAGGTTTTGACAGCATCTTGCCAGCTACTTGAATTTGAAACATGAGAAAAGTCTCTAGAGCGTACAGGAAGAGTGATGATAGTCAGAAGGAAATGGATTGTGTATTGTTAAAAAACAAGACCTATCCAAAGATGCAAGAGAAATGGAAGGTATCAAATCAAGACAAATGTTATTGTGCTGATAATAAGTTAGGTTAAGACAGTAAAGTTTTCTAATAAGGCTGGAGGAGGAGACTTCTTTCTGATGGATGGGAAGACCACCAAAGTGAAGCAAAAATCTGTAAAATAATGCATCTCTCACTTTCTAACAACAGCTGTTTTAAAAATTATTATTGAAACAGATTTGAGCAACTTTGAAGCATCATATCTTGGTATTAGTGCTAAATTTTGCTGCAATAGGCAGCAAACCCTGCATACCATGAATTTCTAAATTGAAATATTTAATGGTACACCTCAGTGGAAAGTAGAAGAGCATTTTTAAAAGTAGACATCAGTAGTGATTGGAAATGTCAATTAACATGGTGTAAACAAGCATGAGCTTGTGTATTTCTGTGAAATTGAATCAAACTGTCTCAGCAGTGGGTGAAGTTACTTTCTGTGCCACTGAAAGGGAACAGTTCCATGGCTACCAGACCTGCAGGTGATCTATTACACAAGCTATCAGATATAGATTATTACATTATCAAATTAAATCTTAAATCTGTGACAGGATTTACTGAATTTGATTGTAGGAAACATACACTTGACAAGACCATTTTTCTGGGATCCTTTGGGAATGGCAGCTGAATTTTGGGTTTGTAAAACACAATCACATGTTCAGCTGATAGAAATTGACAGTGATATTCATACAATTCCACCTGGTTTATCAAGATATTATGCTTCCAGGTCTAAAATGCATCAGGAAGACTAATGTCCACCTGGCTTGTATTAAAATAATAATAAATATATATTATATTATATTATATTATATTATAATATTATTATATATATTATATTATATTATATTATATTATATTATATTATATTATATTATATTATATTATATTATATTATATTATATTAATGACATACAAATATATGAATAGTATTAATAATAATATTGTATAATAGTATTATACAACAACAGATTTAGGTCTCCATTTTGGGTAATGAGATGTGTAAACATACAATCTCCTACAAAACTATTGATGAACTATTGATGAAAGATGACAAAATACCAAGAGGAACTGAAGGTATCTGCACAGGAAGATTTGTTTTATAAGCAGAGAGAGGAGGCTGCACCAGTACAGAAGCCACAAGGGCTTGGGTTCCACCTCTTGCAGGGAACAAAAGTGTGACACTGCTAAAAATGTGACACTGACCAACCAGAGCCACCTCACAGGACCAGTGGACTGGGAAGGAAATGAATTTAAATATAAATTTAAATATAAATTTAAATATAAATTTTAAAAAAATGACAAAAAGGTGCTGCAATCCCCTGTGGAGGAGTTCAGTGGGATGGGGCTTTATTTACAAATGTGGCCACTTGGATGCAGACTGTTGAAACTCCATAACTTTGTACTTCCTTTAACGCTTTTAATTCTTCCCTCATAAAACCAAATTAAAGTTACAAAGTGTAGCAGTTGAGGAGAAACTGACACTGAATAATGGTGATTTTGATTCTGAAATGACCTAAATCCTCTTTGTTTCCACCTCCAGGATGACGTGGAATGAGCATTTCTGTGTTTCCTGCAGACCTTGCTCTCCCCTGCACCTTCATGGCACAGACAAATCTTCAGCTCACAGAATGGGACAATTAGAATGGAAGAAGTTTTTATGGTTTGACTTGGAGACTTTCATTGTGGTTTATTTGATAGTTAGAAGCATCAGCATCTCAGAAGTTAATGACCTGCCTGAAATAATGGGGATTTTAGAAGATGGAATGTTACTAAATTAATAAATATAATAAATATTAACTATTTCACTGCAAGTATATGGTCTATCTGAAAATAGAGCTGAGAACAATGCTGGATTTTCACTTCAGAAGTGATGGTTTCATATACTACTACAACATTTTTTATTTATGATGTTGATTTTCAGAACAGGGCTGTGGATTATATTCATCATGCCCATCTGGGCTGTGCTTGCATGTTAATTAAAATACAAATTCCCTTAATGTGGAGATGCTCTCTGTCTCCAGGCTGGGGTTCCTTCAGCAGGTTTAGGACAGCCTGGTAAGTGTGGGGAAATGTTTCAATGTTTGCTCTTATGTTTATGGTGAAGCAGTGAAAGTTTACCAGCTCCTTAGGTAATGAGCTTCCAATACAGGAAACATTTGGGGATGATATAGGATCTACTGAGGAAAATGGAAAGTATGATGAGAGATGAAATGAATTATAGACAAGTGAAGGAAATGGGGAAAGTTTTAAGAGAAATTGTTTTATATAGAACAGTTATTATAACACTTAGTCATTAAAACAGCAGTAATAAAATTATATTTATAGCTGAATAAGGAGTCTCGGTGTGATTAAGATATGGAAGCAGCTAATTGGACTGCTGAAATATTAGGATATTGAAGTGATGAAAAGTATACAAATGAAAATAAAAGTGCATAAAAATTAATGAGGAGACTGAAATAGGAAATGGAATAAAGGAAAATAACAAATGAAGCAATGTGGAATGAATAAACACCCAGCTGGTAGACAAGGAGATATTGAGGACATTGCAGAAGTGAAGGGATGTCCATTGCCCCAGAGGTGCTGTTTGTGCAGCAGCTGTGCCCAGGGGCAGGGCTTGGGGTTTCTGAGTGTGCAGAAAGAGGATTTCTGTCTGCCAGGATCTCCCTGCTGCAGGGTGGGCTGTCCTCACCCTGTGTGTGTGTGTGTGTGTGTCAGGTTTCTGAGGGTGCACAAGGATGATTTCTGCAGGATCTCCCTGCTGCAGGGTGGGCTGTTCTCACCCTGTGTGTGTGTGTCAGGTTTCTGAGGGTGCACAAGGATGATTTCTGCAGGATCTCCTGCTGCAGGGTGGGCTGTTCTCACCCTGTGTGTCAGGTTTCTGAGGGTGCACAAGGATGATTTCTGCAGGATCTCCTGCTGCAGGGTGGGCTGTCCTGTTCTCACCCTGTGTGTCAGGTTTCTGAGGGTGCACAAGGATGATTTCTGCAGGATCTCCCTGCTGCAGGATGGGCTGTTCTCACCCTGTGTGTGTCAGGTTTCTGAGGGTGCACAAGGATGATTTCGGCAGGATCTCCCTGCTGCAGGATGGGCTGTTCTGTTCTCCCCCTGTATCCCCTGGAGGGGAGCCAGGCTGGATGGCTCTGAGGAGAGTCAGCCTCTGCTTTTCTGGGACAGCAGGAAGGCCAGGGGGGTTTGTTGGGACACCTTTAAGCTGGATTTGTTCCCTGGTACAGGACTGGGGAGGAGGGGGAATGTCCCATCAATTCTTGTGCTGGCAGGAGGAAGGGGCAGGAGCCGGGCAGGGACAGGCACTCCCTCTGGAGAAGGTGGGATTGCTTCTGGCACAGGCACCATGAAGCAGGTTTAGGAAGTGGCACCAGTGCCCTTTTCCAGCTCCCCTTCATCTCTTCCCTGAGGTTACTCCGTGCCCTCCATCTCTGGGACATCCCAGCTCCTCTCACAGCCACCAGTGCCTCTCACAACCCCCATCAAAGGTTTTCCTCCCAAATCCCGTCTAACCCTGCCCCTTCCCAGTCTGAAGCCATTCCCTGTGTGCTGCCACCCCTGCCCTGTCCCCAGTCCCTCCCCAGCTCTCCTCTGGGGCCTGGAAGGGGCTCTGGGCTCTCCCTGGGGTTTTCTCTTCCCCAGCAGGAACAACCTCCCCTCTCAGCCTCTCTTCACAGCAGAGGTGCTCCAGCCCTCTGAGCATCTCTTTTCTCTCTCTCTCAGGTAAGAAAACCTATTCTCAAGCTGTTCTCTCTATATTTAAAGGTTTATTAATCAGATTATTCTAAGTTCTTCGACTTGTATTTCAATCCTTTCAAGGTTCTTATAATAATTTTTTAAAATGTATTTTCCAAGCTTGGAAGATTTGGAAAAATACTAACAATTTGGAAAAACATATAAAACATTTATGATGAAAACGATGAGATTTGCTGCACACTTCTATGTGCAGCTTTGCAGTGATAAATTCAATAGAATTGTTACTGCAATTATGTATCAGGACACACAAAGTTTATGCTTGCACATAAATATGAGATGAACTGTCCTGCCAAGCACTTTAAGTAGCAGCTGATGTTTCATTATATCCTGATTTAAACCAACAAGGTAAGATATTTACAGTTAACTAACTCTGTAAATAATTTTGTCCTCTGAGATACCTCGATGTGAAAAATGGTCAGGAATGAACAACAAAACAAAGAGTTTGGATTAAACATATTCTTTTATTAGGAGCAAACAACTTTACCTATATTTATCCATTTAAAGAGAATTCTGTTTTACGCAGAATTATCTGATACTCTTCACTATGTGTAGCTGGAAAGGCTAAACCTCCAAGCTCCATTCTTACTGCATGTTCTGTTAAACAGACATGGTTTCAGCAATCTCCTTTCCTAGCAGGAAAATGTGGAATTTTGATTTAGATCTGGGTCTTTAGCTTTAGATGATTTTCCCCCCTGAGAACTGTAGCTTTTATCATGACCAGTGTGATGGTGTCCAGAAGGAAAAGGTATCCTGCCTGTGGAAAGCCAGATTACTGCTCTCAAACTCCAATTTGGAATTTAGAGAGCACAGAGGGGCAGAGGCAACAGCTCCAGAATTGTTAACAAATAAATAATATAACTCTGCAAAGCCCACCATGGGTTCTGGCACCCCCTGGCTGTGCTCTGCTGTGTTTCAGGTACCCCCAGGGCTGGGTGTGTGTGAGCGGCTCTGAAAAGGGAGAATTCACTGGTGACATAAATGCAGTCAGCAGCTGGGCACAGTGAGAGGGAGTGCAGTGAGCTCTGAGCCAGGTGCCTGTGGGGTTCCCTTCCCTGGGTGTGCAGAGCTGCCCTGGCAGGGACACAGGAGCTCACTGGGGGTTTGCAGCCCTCCCTGTAGAACCAGCTGAACAGGTCTCTGTGCTTCCACAAAGGTTCTCCTCCAGTTTGCTACCAGAGAAACTGTCAGAGCAGCCCTTTGGATTAGCCCTGCCATTATTAGGATGATGTTTTTTCCTCTAATATCCAGCTTTGAGCTTCCTTATGCCATTTAAACCTATTGCTTATTCACTGTGGCCACGAGGAACAGATGATTCCATTCCTCTTTGCAACAGCCTTTTATTTTCCTGATGACTGCTATAATGTTGTCTCATTTTTCTGTCTTTAGGCAAACTACTGCAATTCAATTATTCTTTTGGCACAGGTGGTATTGATTATTCCTAAGTATTCTTGTCCCTAGCACTTTTGCCATTTAAACTATCCTCTGTTTTAAGAGCTAATCTCTACCTCAATAAATCTGTCATGCAAGCTTAAGAAAACACAAGTTTTTTTTTTTTTATACAATGTGTAAATAAATGATGGAAGTCTTTACACTGGGCATTGCAGAAGCCAAATTATAAATGGGTTCAAAAAAGGATTATACAGAGCCCTTATGGAAGAATGGTCCAGAGGGAGCAGCTGAAAATAAATTTCTAAATGTAACCTCTAGCACAGGAGTTCTGAAATTATGAATTGTACCTGGGAGGGATGAACAAGGAGAGGGTTGTTCTTTACTTGCCCTGTTTCTCACATCCTTTCTCTAAGCATCTGTTACAGGATGTTGCAGTTACGACCTTCTTTTGTGGGATTGCTTCATCCTTAATAAGCTTAGGATACCCTGGTTTGCATATGCATTTTGTAAATTTGTTGGCTTATTATTTCTGATAAAACTCATAAAAGGATTATGGGCCTCTTATCTCCTACCAGATTAATTGTGAGCTAAAACAGCAAAGGTTAAGAGGCTTGCCATTTCCTTTCTTCTCCTCCTGCAGATGGCTGCCTGAGTCTCTCTAAAAACATTTATCCTTCATCTTGTTCATTAGTTGTTGACCTATACCTTGTAATACAATGCTCACTCCTTTTTAAGATAAAGGAAAAAAATTATGTAATTATGGAGATAGTCTCATTCTTTGAAATATCTAATTATTTTTTTGAACTTGTCCTTATTTCTTGGTTTAAGTTTTAAGACAGGGAATTCCAATTCTGAATTATTAAAAAAAATAAAATCATACTGCTTGTTTTTAAGTAGCATCAGTTTGGTTTTACTTACTTCCCTCTTCTCCTTCCCTTATTTTTATTATTAAGAAATGTGGTTGAGATTGGTCTTTGGAGGAGAGTAAATTGATTCTGTACAACCTGGATATTATTAGTGGGTGGGGGAAGAGCCAATTAATTGAATGCCAGGGCTAATATCAATCCCTTTTCCAGCTTCTATTTTCTGACTCATTTTGTAATTTCTTGGTAATGTTTATCTCCACCTGGCATTCAGTGCTGTGACATGACCACCACAGAACGTTATTTTTATTTTATCTGCTCTGGCAAGGATTGTGTATGTTGGTCTCTAATCCTGTCCTTCAGGGCGGGTTTTGCTGCAGTCCCTTCTTTCCTGGTGGGCTGCAGACACAGCCAAGTGCAAACCTCCAGCAGTTGTGTGCCAGTTGTGTGCCAGTTGTGTGGTGGTGTGGCACAGGGGCTGTGTGTGAGCTGGGGGGCACCCTAAGATGAAATGGGGAATAAAGGATCCCTCTGAGGGAGCCCTGACAGGCGCTGATAGCCCTGACCTGCCCCAGGTGGGGCATTGGCATCCCTGCCCTGCCCCGCCCCGCCCAATCCAACCCAGCCCAATCCAATCCAATCCAACCCAGCCCAATCCAATCCAATCCAATCCAACCCAGCCCAATCCAACCCAGCCCAATCCAACCCAGCCCAATCCAATCCAACCCAATCCAATCCAACCCAATCCAACCTAGCCCAATCCAATCCAATCCAATCCAACCCAATCCAATCCAACCCATCCCAATCCAATCCAATCCAATCCAATCCAACCCAGCCCAATCCAATCCAATCGAATCCAATCCAACCCAGCCCAATCCAATCCAGCCCAATCCAATCCAATCCAATCCAACCCAGCCCAATCCAACCTAGCCCAGCCCAATCCAATCCAACCCAGCCCAATCCAATCCAATCCAATCCAATCCAATCCAATCCAACCCAACCCAGCCCAATCCAATCCAGCCCTGCCCAATCCAATCCAATCCAATCCAATCCAATCCAATCCAATCCAACCCAACCCAGCCCAATCCAATCCAGCCCTGCCCAATCCAATCCAATCCAATCCAGCCCTGCCCAATCCAATCCAGCCCAATCCAACCCAGCCCGATCCAACCCAGCCCAATCCAACCTAGCCCAGCCCTGCCCAATCCAACCCAGCCCAATCCAACCCAGCCCAATCCAACCCAACCCAGCCCAATCCAATCCAATCCAATCCAACCCAGCCCAATCCAATCCAACCCAGCCCAATCCAATCCAATCCAATCCAATCCAGCCAATCCAATCCAATCCAATCCAATCCAATCCAACCCAGCCCAATCCAATCCAATCCAATCCAATCCAGCCCTGCCCAATCCAACCCAGCCCAATCCAACCCAGCCCAATCCAACCCAACCCAGCCCAATCCAATCCAATCCAATCCAATCCAGCCCAATCCAATCCAATCCAATCCAATCCAATCCAACCCAGCCCAATCCAATCCAATCCAATCCAATCCAGCCCTGCCCAATCCAACCCAGCCCAACCCAACCCAGCCCAATCCAACCCAGCCCAATCCAATCCAATCCAATCCAATCCAATCCAATCCAGCCCAATCCAGCCCTGCCCAATCCAATCCAATCCAGCCCAATCCAATCCAATCCAATCCAATCCAATCCAATCCAATCCAATCCAATCCAATCACATCCAATCCAATCCAATCCAGTCGCGCCCAGCCCAACCCAGCCCAGCCCAGCCCAGCCCAGCCCAGGTACTCTGGGCTCGGGGTTTAAACCCATTGCCAGTTCCTGTCTCATCCCCTGGGCCCCTGCTGGAGCTGCTGCACCCCTGGCTGCAGGGCAGGTAAGGAGGGAGGGTCCTGCTGGGGAGCCCAGCCTTGGAGCTGGGATGGGAGCTGCTGCCTCCTGAGGTTCCTGGGTGGGTTTTTGGGCACTGCAGGTGCTCTGTTTGCAGTTGGTTTGGTCCTTTGGCTGTTGAGAGTTGCTGCAATGTTTGTTTCCTTATTGAAATCTTCTCTGAAGAACTGTTTTGAAAGTAAATGGATTTGGGGCATAGTTCATGGCTGTTCATGCCAGCCTGTGCCAGCTTCAGTTCATGGGGATGTGTTGGATTAACTGAGTGCTCCAGTTGGCATTGTTTGTTGTTCCTGGTGGATAATCCTGGAGAGGGGCAGTGGGGGCAGCTGAGGGTGAAAATGTTGGAGCTGTTTTCCATTAATCCACTTACAAGTGTGAGTAAACTTTCTGAATCACAGGCAGTTAGTATTTCTCACTGGCCTTCACTTTGTTTTATGTGGCTCACCTGCCGTGATTTCAGAAAGGGAATAGAAATGTTACTCTTGCACTGCAGAGTGGGGAGATGGCTGTGGAATTTTACTTGTTAATAAAAGCTGAAAATCTTCCGTGCAAGTTCATAAAAGTGACTGAAGAGCACGTAGCTAAAATCCTGCAATTTATAATTATTCTGTTGGTACACCAGATTTTATCTGCTTGCAGAAGCCTCAGGCTTCACTGAGGTTTCATCCAACCATTAATGACCACGTTAAAAATGGGTTTATGACAAGGACCTGACTTTATTTTTGTTTTGGGGTGTGTTGAAATTCAGACTTTTGAAAGCAAAACCAAAATCCCTGTGAATGAGGCCAAAATGGAGTAGAAAGATTGACTTCTTTGAATTGATGTTATCCTGCTTTATTTTTATTTTTAATTGTTTGTTCTTGTTTTCCCCTGGAGCTGCAAGGGTCTGTTTGTTCCTTCATAATGTAACTCTGTCACATACATGTAGCAAAGCAAAATGGTAACTGATGTGTTTTATCTGATTCCTCATGGAGAAGTTCTGCCCAGTAAACATAATGCACAAAAATACCACAACACTAATTGAGAGATATGTATCTTAATTTAGATTAGTTCTTTTCTTAATTCTTAACAATTACTAAGCACTTTTATGAGCCAGATACCCTTCCTTGCTTTCCACAGTAAGTTTTGTAATTAACAATGGATATAAGTGGCTTCAGGTAAGATCTTTGTGTGTGTGTATATATATTTACATATATATATGAGAGATGCTTTCTCAATTTCTGCAAAGAAATTTATCAGAGTTGCATATTTTTGCTTTGGCAGGACCTTTATTGCCTTCTATAAAGTTTTTAATATTTTGAGCACAGCAGTAACTTTTTTTCAATTGTTTGTGAGCTCATCTCATTTACACTTTACTTGTTAACTGAAAGTAGCATTGCTGGAGAAAATAAAATGGGCACTTTGGGATGGGAATGCATGTGAAGCTGTATCATCTGGCTTTTTGAAGATAATAAAAATGAAAATAACTAAATGCAAAAGAACAAAATTAATGATAGCTGATCTTATGTAGTGGAGTGTTCCTCTCCTAAAAACTTTCAATGGAGACAACAGTTACAAATTGTTTTGGAAAGCAAAGTCAGACTTTAAAGTGTACAAGAGGCAGCTCCATGGTCATTATACTCACTGAACAAGCATGCAGGCAAACATCACAAAACTCAACATTTCAAAACATTTCCAAAGATGCAAGAATGCATTTGAAAGGCACCCAGTCCTATCAAATAGCTCTGGATGAAGACTCCAGCTGAGAGCGAATTAAGGATCAGCCTGGAATGTGGCTGCTGGTTTTGGTTCAATCTGGTGCTGAGCATTTAATATCAATAGATTTGCTTCATCAGAAAAGCGGGTTTGGATACTTCCTGTGGATTCCATCACAGAATAACCCTCTGGGTGCTGTTACTGTGTTTGATGGGAGAAAATGACTGAAAATGCAGCAAATGTAGCACATCCTGACAAAGCCAAGGGGCTCTGGCACCAGAAAACTGAACTACTCTTTCACTGCCATTTATGGTAATTTTATGTATTTTTTTTTAATGTGTAGAGTTTTCAGAACTGTTCAGACTCAAACAAGATTAAAATTCCAAACAGGGCATGATTCTCCATTATTTTTATCACCAGTGGGCTTCCATCGGTTACAGTTTGGACAAGGTATTCTGCAGGTGAAGGTTCCTGTTAATAATCCTTGCACATGAAAATGCTCAATCTGTTAGGAGATAGTAAGAGAGCACACTCATGGATGGGTTTGGTAAATACACTTGGTTTCTATAATTCTGAAATGCAGAAATGTTTGCAAAGCAGTGGTGTTCTGTGATTGAGACTGGGTTCAGCAAGTCCTTATTTACGCTGTTTTTTTTCCCTAAAGTGCTGGTTTGGACCCTGGTGTGTAGCAGTCCCACACTGTGGACTGCCCCCCATGCTCAGTGTGGGATATTTGGTGTGAAAAAAGCTCCTTTGGTTGGTTTTGTGCCCAAATGAAAGACATCAGTGCCTTGGTGTTGCTGTGCACTCATGAAGGGACTGACACTGAAGATGTTTTTTTTTATCCCCACTGCTGTTTTATCAACTAAACTCTTGTGCTGTATGTTTGAGTAATGAATGGAACATAATAAATGCTGCTGCGTTTCTGTTTTGTTGCCACAAGATGCATCTCATGGGAGAGGTTAACTCTAACAATGGGATCACTTGGTGGCTTCAGCACTCGGCTCAATCAAGGCCCTCTTTGTCCTAATTAGAGCTGCAGAATTGTCCCTGTGCAAGGGTGCAGCAGAAACCTGCAGGATTTCAAATGGGCAACCAGCAGCAATTCCTGCCAGGTGTTCAGGAAATGTCTCATGGCTGCTTTAAGCAATGAGGGGAATCTTTATGTTCAAGAACAGCTATTTCCCTGGAATTATTTAAATTTAAATAACTTAAGGCCGTATTTAAAATGAAATGTCCCTCAGAAAACCCCAAACTTTTCCTATCTTCTGTCTTTTTCATAACCAAAACACCTTTTTTTTATTGCTTTTCTTATACTTGCCTATATAAAAATCTGAGGGGTTTTTTTGGAATGTATTGTTTGAATTAGCAAAATACCAAACATAGCTGATTAATTAACTCCATATCCTTTGATATTCAAGACTTAGAGAAAGAAAATATTTGTTATAATTTTAACATGAAATATTTTAAAAATACCATTGTACTAATGCTGACCCATGCATCTTTAATGGGTGTGCCTCACTGTAAGAGAACTTTAGTTTATCTTTAATTTTAGGTGTAGTTGGTATATCATCCTTGAAATCAGGATTGGTCTTCTACTGTCCTTAAGCTCTCCTCCTGTTGGGAGTGAGGGTTTGTTCCATGTTATTTTATTTCCTTTCTGCCCTGTTCTGACTGAGGAGGAGCTGGGGATGTGTGACACATGCAGGTGATCTGACTCTACAGCTGTTTGCAAGATACTTTTTCAGACTCCTACTACTGTTTGTGAAATAAGGGATGAAAGACTTTTAAAAGGAGCTCAGAACACTGAAAAATCAGTGTTCAAATCACTTCCCAGAGCCTTTGGGACACGCTTAGGGCAGATGGCAATTTGCCACCAAAGCACTCAAACTTTCTGAGTTACTTTAACACTGTTGAGCAAGTCACAGACAAAATTCTATTTGATTTCTGGTTATTCTTCTATTACACTAAATGGGCCAAGCTTAAGTGAGGTTTACCCTGGAGAACAGTAGGAATAATGATGCCTTGCTGGAAATACTGAAATAAAGAATCTGTTGGCTTTTAAAACTTTTTAGTAAGAATCTCCTGGCACACTCCTGGTAGTAGTTCAGAGAAGAGAGCCACCTCCCATTTTCTGGGTGTAAAATCTGCAGTCCTTTTTTCCTCTTGAGGAAAGCATTCATGAAATTGTTGAGGACACTGGAACTTCCTCATGTCCATTACAGAAGAAGTCATAAGGCAGTAATTGAGGATATCTGGTACCCACCCTGGTATTCCAATTCCTGATCAGCCTGGATGCCCCAGCTGGGCCCCAGAACTGATTTTTACTATTCCATTCCAACTGATACGCCTCGTTTGGGAAAGAATCTTACAGTCACTTACATCCTGTGGTTTCTGGTGGGATGTTTGGATCCCAGAATGAAGCAGATGCAAATGGAGCTTTTAATAACTTTATTTGTGCCTACTTTTTGATGGTGGGTCCTGGACAATGTCAAGCAGTAGGAGATTATCCTGAACAGACCTTCTATTTCCACCAGCACTCCTTCTTCCATAAGTTCTAGTGAGCATATGTGTTAGGTATTTTTAAGTTTTGAGCAGTAATAGGGGAAATGATAATCTTACAGACTTTCTCACCACCATGCATGAGAGTTTTGATCAATATCTAGCTGCTCAAACTTCTTAGTGGCTTTAGTCTTTTTCTGTTTGAACAAAGAGAAGACCCAAATGCACAAAAAAGGCTCCTTAGTGTTCTGTTTATTCCATAATATCTAGTTCAGGTTCTGTAACAAGGGTGAGTTTTCTGGCTTTAAAGTTTGTTCCCCTTATCATGGACCTTTTTAACATAAATGCCTTGAGTATCTTTTTGCACTGTCCTTGGTTTTGGCAGTGAATGACAAATCTGCCTGATTGCTGTAGTGCCATTGGTTAGTGCCAGAAGAATACCTGCTCTTGAATTAAGAAACAGTATTTCTATAAAATATCTGGTAAATATTGAGTTCCACGTGTGTAATTTGCAAAAGCCAATATAATCTGAGTGGGAGCTACCTAAAATAGACACTCTGCAGTGCCAGGGGGGGCTCAAGGGGTCAGCTGGGCCAACTCTTACTGATGACTATGGGCAATTGTGCAGAGCAAAACAGTTGGAGCAAGTCTCTTCGAGAAAAACTTGAAAATCCAGTCAGTTTATTCCTGGAGAATGACCTAAGTGTGAAAGAACTGAGTCAAAACACGTTCTTAAATGAGTCTGATAGAAGAAGTGAAAATAGATCCCCTCTTTGCTGAGTGCCTTCAAGGGGCTGTGGAACAGACAGAGACACATGCTGGCCAAACAGCTCCCAAATGTTTCCTTCCTCTTGTGCTGATTATCTATATAAAACTCCATTTCTCCAGCCAAAATTTTATTTTCTGAGAATATTTGACAAAATGGGCCTTGCAAGGGAGGAACCCGTGGTTTAAGAGGTGTCTTGTGCCTGGGAGTACAGCAGATCTTAGACCAGGTGAGAGACTGTGAGACTTCTCAAGTGCCTGAGAATTCTGTTCTGCTCATGGTTACCTGAGCCTGCTCCTGGGAGGTTCCAGCGTCCAGAGTGGTTTGAGGTGAAAATTCTGGGATTTGTGCAGGGGCTGGTGGAGGTTCCAGTGTTTAGAGTGGTTTGAGGTGAAAATTCTGGGATTTGTGCAGGGGCTGCGTTGGGAGGGACACTGGGAAGGCGGTGAAAGAGCAGTGGAGATGTGCAGGAGTTGTGTGGCTGCCTGGGCATCTCTGTCATGAGCTGGGGGTCAATTCTGGGAGGCCCAAGGGGCTTGGAGTGAAGGCTGCAGAGACTTTCCTTGGCATTTTTGTGGAGGATTTGCACTTGGCACTCGGTCAGGTCCAACAGAATAGATGGATCTGCTCAGCAAACCTCCTCCTTTTCTGGGGCAGGGGGACATGTGCTCTTTTCAGCGTTGGTTCATTTTTTCGTGGCTGGCGTTTGTTCCTGCCTTTGAGGCTGGATTAACTGGACATCTGCTGCTGGAGATTTTCTCCTCCTCGTTACAGAGACACGAGCTGCTTCCGTGCCAGTCTTCTGATGTCTGTCCAGAAGATTCTGCAGGCACTGAGACGTGCTGAGTTGTGAGTTTAATTATCCTGGCAGGTTGTTAGAGACAAAACAAAAGATGGGAATTGCCACTCTGATATCAGAAGTCTGTACAGAAAATTCCCAAAAGAATACATAAAAATGTAAACTGCTTAGTAATATGGCACTTTTTCTGCTCAGGAGCTGCCTAAATGACTTCTGCCTGTTTCTGGAAATTCCAGAGTTGTGATTGTGTTTACTTTTAATGCTTAATAGACACTACAAAATGACTTTTTATGGGGTGAAAGTAAAATAAAGCATTTGCATTTGATGACATTTTCTCTGTCTGAAAAGCGGGGGATTGTTAACTGCTGCCAGTCAAATTTGGCATTGGATTCTGTTGAGTTTGATACAGTTATTGGCCAGAATATGTTTCAACATCTATTTTATATGTTAAATATTAGTGTGCATTTAAATAACCCAGTATATAAAATACAGTTCATTTTATTGCCTATCATTAACCCTGCAGAGCCACCGTGCCAAGGTTCAAGCACATTTTGGAGGACTTCAAGACTGTCCAAAACTGCAAATGATTGAATTTAGAAGACTTAGACGTTACTTGATTAATTTTTTTTTCAAGATTAAGTAACTTGCCATGCATTGAAAACATCCATGTCTTTTATGGAACGAGGCTGTCCATTAGAGGACAGTTTGATCCCACAAAGGAGAGGCTGCAGGGCAGCCCCTGCTAGCAGCACTCTCTGATTTCAGCTTGCCTCTCACTTCTTGTGCAGTTCAGCACTGGCCTGGGGAGCCATTCTCACCCAGGTGTAAAACCAGGAGTAAAGAACAGCTGCTTTTGTTGGTTAGTCCTGTGCTTCATTCAGAGCAGAACTACTCTTCCAGGAGGACAAAGTATGATGAATGTATTTGCTGTGAAATGCTGGCAAACACACTGGCAGAGCACATTTGAAGTCTGATAGATAATGATGTTAAAAGTGTGTGGCTGAGTAAAATGTCGTAGTTTCCCCCACATTCATTCCAGGTTTCCTGGACAGCCCTAGATTTCAAAACAAAACCACAGCTTCTGAAACAAGGTCTTGATATTTCTCATGTTTTATGGAAATATTGGATGACAGTGGTTAAAATCTAGAAAGACAGAATGTTAGGAAATGGATAGAGAGTGGAAAATAAAGGACACGATCATTTCCTCCATATTGTCTGTGGGTTTGATCTTTGTCTTGGGGTGCAGTAGAACTGCAGAAGACCTAGGAAAGAATGCTGCACAATTATAAATGGAACTGTTGTTTTTAAGTAACTCATGCTAGGAGCTTTGAGGCTGAGAAAAGAAAACAGAGAGGAAGCATGAATTAGCTGGAGAAAGAGAACAGGAGGGAGTTGTCTCTTCCATATGAGAATTAAGAGCTATCAAGCTCAGCAAGTGGTTGGCTCAGTGTGATTAAAGCAAACAGTTCCTCACACAGCGTGAAGTTAAGCTGTGGAAGTTGTTGATCCAATGCATTGTGTGTAGATAATAAAATCTGTGTGGGTTCAAAAGCAATTGGACAAGTAGGCAACAAATTCAAATTATTAAGGCTTTCTGTATTAAAAAAAAATTACTTCTCTTCAAGAGGTTCTTGACCCCTGAATCTTTGGATTGTAGAACATTGCCACAGAATGCTGTGCACACTCTGTCCCTGGTACTTGTCATGTTCTCAGAGCTTCCTCAGACATCTGCTGGAGTATTGAACTGGAGGGATCTTTGGTTTGACCTTGTTTCCTGTTCTTGCAAGTTAGATTACTTGTATGTATTTGGTTTTTTTTTTTTTAAAGAATAATAAACTTTTAAAAATGTGAAAGGGAAAAGGGCTTGCATCCACTTCCAAGTATAAAATAAATTAGTAACTAAAATCACAATACATCTTATGATTCCTTGTCTCTGAGTTCTTGGACAGAACTGAAGCTGGGCTGCCACATCAGATTCACTGGCAGCACTGACCTCACTTAAACTGTTTTTGTTTTTTCTGACAGAACCTGAGAACTCTGTGATCAACTCCAACCCAGACAAACCAACAAATCAGGGAACACAGCTAACGTAACACATTTAACAAGTGCTTTATTTGCACATATGGAATTGTGGTGTATCGTGGGCAGGTAGTACCAAGGTCTCTGAAACGGAACATGATCTGTTTCACTCAGACTTAGAAATATGTGTGTCTTACAAGTCTGTCCTTTTGATTAACAAAGATGTTGGGCTCTGTATAAAAGTAGGGTTTACAGTTGTCAGACCTGTGAAAGAGATGATTTTTCTCTATGGAACAGTTCTGAATATAACAATGTCTGTAGCACTGTTTAGCATTTAATTGTATATTCAGCGCTTTCTTGGGAAGAGAAAGATCTCCTGCTATCTACAGAGATATTCAAAAGGCTTTCTTCCCCTGTTCTTCAAAAGACCTTTAGACTGTTGTATTTGCCTTGCTATGCAGGAACAGCAAAACAATCTCTGGAAGCTGGCGAAGCAGAGTTTTGAGGAGATGGGGGCAGGGGATGAGCTTCACGGTGCATTCTGTTGATGTCCCCCTGACAAAAAGCATTTGAAGTTCAGGGTTTGGGAGCCCAGGGGTGAGCAGCAGCTCCTGCCCTGGCTCTGCCCATGCTGAGGGCAGGAGAGGGTGAGGAGAGAAGGTGCCACGTGCCAGAGCCTTCCCTGTCCCCTGCTTGGTGTCACCTGCCCCGCTCTGCCCAGGTGTGAGCAGGAGAGGGGGGTCCCTGAGCTCAGCTCCCAGCTCTGCCTCCACATATCTGTTATTACTTGAGATGTTTATGGAAAAAACGGCCTTGCAGCGTGAGGGAATTGCTCTGGCTGTTGCTGGGGATTTGTAGTTTCCATTGCATTGATTTGTGGTCACCCCTGTGGCTGGAGAGAACAAAAAGCCCCGAACCTCAAAGCAAACCCTCCATTCCTCTGCCCCAAAACAGCCCCTCAGAGCAGGAGAAGGCTTTTGTTACAAAATCACATTCTTTGGAAGCTTTTTCAATTTGTGTAATTGCCATTGGCTTTTTCCTTCCTTTTATGCCAAACCCTTAGACAGCAATCTTTTTCTTAATCTATTTTTTTAATACAGTTCTACCACCATGGGCTCCTAACAGGTTGCTACATAATTTATTCTACATTACAGTGAAATGTGGAGAGCCAAAAGCTGTGGGAGTTTAGTGCAACCCCTAATGGAACATACATCTAATTTGGAAATCAGAATTTTTTATCTGTAACTCTTGGGAACTGATTTTTTGGATCAGCTACTTAAGAAATTTTTAGATAATTGTTAACTCATATTTCTTGGAGTTGGAGCTGTTGATCACATTGCTTCACTGTTCTGTAATTTAATTCACAGAAATATTTTACTTTTTCCTTTTTTACAGAAAATAATAATTAGTATAATACATAACAAATTCATTATTTCTGCTCTCAAAGTCAGTGATAAATGGCCATTGTCAAATTAGATAATGTTTTGTGTACTTTTTCTAACCAGCTAAAATTTTAAAAAATAATTTTAAAAAATCATAGCTCCATTGTTAGTGCTGTACCTTTGAAAGGTATTGAACACATGTTCTGAGTGGTATTTTAAATTTCTGTAATGTAACTTGGTGATAAAAGAAATACACAACTTTACAACAAAGTCGTTGCTAGGGATTGGCAGCATTTGCAAATTACCAGAGCAAGTCAAGACCTCTGGAATAAGAACCCAATAAAAAAAAAGTTTCAGGCACATTAGGAGAATGTGAGCAGAATTCTCATGATAGACGAGAAGTTTTTAATAAAGGAGAACCAAGAAGTTTAATGCCCTTAAGTTATTATAACTATTTTCTTTTAACAAGTAGACCAAAGCTGCATAGCAACCACAAAAATACAGGATAAAAGTATCTAGGTCTCCTATATTGTGGAAAAAAATTGATTAATGTATTCTGAATGGAAATTACCACTCACTTGATTTTTTTCCCCAAATTCTTTTCTGTTAGAGCCAAACAGAGCAGCCAGGGAGGAAGCTCAGCTGTCAGTGAGTGTCCACAGCTCTCTAAGTGGATTGGAACTCTCTTGCTTTGCAGTTTAACTCTTAATTTGCACCTTCAGTAAATTGTGGTTTCATGCAGATTTGTGGCTTTTCTGTAGGACTCTGCAAGATTTCATTATTACATGCTGTGAAGCAGGTTGGTTTAGGTATATTTTTCTATCCTATATTAAATATCAAAGCAATAACCTGCTTTGCAATTATTTATTTTGCCTTTATGATCAGATCACACTGAATTGTTGACATATTTTGGGTGAGAAGAATGATTTGTCCTTTTGGTCAAAGAAGGAACATTCAAAGCTTTTATTGTACTTGGTAACTGGGGATTAACCCTTCTTTAACCAGAGCTGGTTTTAAATCCTGTCTACCCCTTTCACAATGAGAGGTGAGTGCTTCTTCAGGGACTCAGTATTTCCTCTGCTCTGGGTGGGGAGGTTTTGGCTGTCATTGCATGATGGTTTGTGATTAAACAAATGAAGCAAGAGGAAATTTTTTTTGTGGCACACAATCCATACACAGAGTAAGAAATACAATAATAGCCTGTAAAGACCTTTCTAGACATGCAAACTGACAAATCTGAGTGCTTCTTCCTTGGAAAATGTTATTGAATAGCTATTACTGGAACTGAATCAGTTAGAAAATTGTTATAATAGTTTTGCAGTGAAAATTGCCAGCTGAAGGCTAATTTGTAAAAAGGATTGGAGTCGATTGAATTACTTTTCTGGTGTAGTAGGTGGAAACTATTGTGGCTCTTCCCAAACTGTGAGGCAGAGCTGTCAGTGTGAGGCAGAGCTGTCAGTGTGATGGCTGCATGTGAATCAGGGCAGCAGGCTGCTCGTTTGGCTCTGCTAACCTCAGCCTGTGGGTGTGGGGGCCCCAGCTGTGGGTTTCTCTGGCTCTGGATTGGAGGCACTGAGACAGTAATTCATGTTCAAACTCAGGTGTTTATTATTTCTTACCAGTAAAGCAGTCTCACTACTGTGAGTTGGGCAGCTTTTCATCAGAAGGCACAGAATGGCCAACAATCTCTTGGTACAAGGGCTTTTAAGACTAAACTATCCAATTAAGAGCTGACACCTGGATTCTTTTCCCTTTTAACACAAGAACTGATCCCACAGAGCCCCCAGTGGGGACTTTTCTGCCCAATTACAAAATGCCACCCAAACCCATGGAGAAGGAGGAAGAAGAAGCACGAAGAAGGAACTCAGGATAACAACCTGTGCCCTCCATCTTGCTGCCATCCTCAACACACTAAAAATCCCAAACCCTCAATGTCTCACCAAGTGATCCACCTACACTGCTCTCTATAATCTATTTCACATTTTGTGGGTTCCAGTCTATGTTGAAGTCTGGGAAACTTTCTCCATGAGTGAGGGTCAGAGTCAGTGCTGCCCTGGGGGTCAGGGCACCCCAGAGCAGACACAGGAATATTCCCTGTGTGCCCTGGGTTTGCACATGTGTGTAAGCAGCCTGGAGTGAGAGGGGACAGGGACAGCTGGGCACAGCAGCCCCCAGCACAGAGGGACCCCTGGGCAGCAGCAGCCTGAACACCCAGCCTTGCCTTGGAGATGCTCAGTGATAATTTGGCCAGGCCTTGAGCCTTTTTTGTGCTGTTGTAGCCAGAGCAGGAGTTTGTGACTTGGGTTTCTGCAGTCTCTGGGAGCAGGGAGGGGGGGAAGTTGCTTTCTGCTCGTTCTGTTTCTCTGGAGCCTCTGAAAATTGACTTTCTCTGTCTCATTTCTGTCAGCATGAGGGTGTGGAAGGTGAAGTACCCTTACATGAGAGTCAGATCCATGGTGAGAGGCTGATCCCAGACAGGAGTGGAAGGAATCACAGTGAGGATTCATTTTCAAGGTGAACCTCTCCCTTGGAGATTCTCGTCTCCTGCTTCAGTCCCTGTTGTTGGTTTTTGCTTCATGCACAGCCCTTTGGAAAGGTGTCTGTCAAACCTGAGCACAGCAGCCCTGGAATAAGGGCTCCACCAGCAGCTCCTGCTCTCTCCAATCAGCTGAAGTACTAATGAGTAATCAGGGGTGGAGGGGAAATTTAAGCAGGGCTGGGTTCGAGCTCAGCATGCTGAGCAATGTTTTGCTGCTGCTGGGTCCCAGCCTGACACCTGGTGATGTATTTGAGATGTTTGAGACAAGCTGAGAGTGGAGGGATGGGCGCCCGGGGTGCGGCTGGATGGCTCAGAAGCCTGGGGTGAGGAACCCTCAGCACCTGGAAGGGAACATTTCTATTGTCTGAAAAGTACAGTGTGAGCCCTGTGACACACTCCTGGTGTAAAACACTCCTGGAGTTTTACTGGGATGGCAGATGACACCAGCTGTATTTCCTGCTGTACATTCAGGTTTTGAGAGCTGATGTGTAACTGAGAATGTGGCTGCAGGGGTAGAAGGAATAAAAAGAGCATTCCTGTAAATGTTTAGACCTAATTTAATCTTCCTAGTGTAAACAATGAACCTGTTCACTCAGTGCATCATTTCAGTAAATATTCTTGCAGACTGCAGTCATCCAAAATAGTTTTGGTACTGATACAGCCAGCAGACCACTAACTCCAAAGCTTGGAAAAAGTGCAATAAACATTTCAGCATCCAAGAATGTGGATTTTAACAGAAAATGAATAGCTCAAAAGTGTATGCTTTGGCTTTGATGTAGCTAAATATGTTGAACCACAGAGACTTGAAAGAATTTGATAAATACTCCAAAAGAAAATCAACTTCCTCCCAGCAGCCCAATAAATAATTTCCCTCACTCTCTCGTAACTTGTTTTGCAGAGGAATGGAGTAGAAAGGCTGCTAGAAAACATTAAATTTCAAAAACTGAGCCAAAACCAGCCACGTGAGCATGAAGCCTTCCCACAGAGAGATGGAAGATTCTAGACATAATCCCATCCCTTGGTAACCCACATGCTCAGTCTCCTTCCTGCTGCCGTGGCTGTGCTGCAGTGTGAGAGCTCTCAGTGCCGGGAGTGGCTGTGCAGCCCTGCAGGAGGGACCAGCTCTGGGATTCCCTTATGGGTGATACAGCTCCTGATACAGAATGGTGAAACCGTGGTGAAGGTAGAAACTGTGGATAAAAGTCAGAGAATACTGGGTTCTTACACAGTGGGGGTTTCTTGGTTGTTGCTGAGATGCTGGAAATAGAAAAGAGTTTGGTTTAATTTCTGGTGCCTGTCTGCCATTGCCCCTCGCTGCTCCTCCCTGCTTCAGCCCCTGCTGGTGGTGCAGCATTGGTGCTTCAGAGGGAATTCATCCTCCCTGCTTCATCTCCTGTTGCTGCTGGTGGTGCACATTGGTGCTTCAGAGGGAATTCATCCCCATTGCTTGATCTCCTGTTGCTGGTGCACATTGCTGGCTCAGAGGGAATTCATCCCCCTGCTCCATCTCCTGTTGCTGCTGGTGGTGCAGCTTTGGTGGTTCAGAGGGAATTCAGCCTGCAGAAGGGTGTGGGGACCATGGCAAGGCAGCAGGAGGAGATGCTGTGGGTTGGAATGCCCTCAATGCATCTTTCCTGGCCAAATAATTGTGTGTGCTGTTAGAGCAAACACAACCCTGCTCTGGCTGTTCCATGCCTTAGTGGGATGAGTCCCACTCTCTCTGCCACTGAAAGGAATTCTCTTGAGAGCTTGCCCAGAGGCCCCAGCATTGAGTCTCTGTGAGTGTCAGCACAGAAGCATTTCTGTATTTCATACACTGAGACCTGGCTTTGACGTTACTGCTGCACAGGAGGAAGGATCTGGCATCCCAGGGATGGTGGCACTCGGAACGTGACACCCACTCTGCGCACACCCCACAGGTTTCCACTTGTGGGTTCAGTGTCCATCAGTGATTTGAGAGCCCTGAATATCATCTTGGGCTTTATCTTGGGATTAGGCATGGCTGAGAGGAACTCAGCTTGGACACTCAGATCACTCTGCAGTGCCAACCCGCATGTGAAATAAGGCTACAAATGTGAGACTTTTTTTCCCTAAAGTCCTAGAATGCTGAAACAGATGCACTTTTTCAATCCATGTGTCAGACACAGTAAAAGAATGAGACTAATGCTGAGTTGGAAATTGATTTTGTGGTCCCTGATACCCTTCTGCTCAGAGTTCTGCAGAACTTTGTTCAAGAGAATAATTTGGATTACATTAGAGACAGGAGAAAATTTCCAGTAATTCTGTGATTACCGTTCCATGGTGCATGATTTTCTTGTGTTCAGTTACTCCTTTTGACTTGGAGACTGTTCATAGTAAACTTGTTGCTTGAGACATCAAGGCAAAGGGAAAACTTCTGAATAAGTGTTGAAACAGAAACCTAAACTGACAAACAGCTGCAGGGTGAATGTTTTCAGGCAGCAGAGTATCACAGGCAGGTAACACACAGGCTGGAAAATGCACTTATTAACAGATACTGAGCTAAAAGTTCCTGGAGTATTGCCAGCTTTGAGGTCTGTCTGTTAGTGGTTGCAGTAGCACATTTGGAAGGTCCAGCAGACTCCGAGGTGCTGCTTTAGTCTGTACAAGTGGAAGTAAATTCAACAGTGAGTGTTGTCTAGGCAGGGAGATGTGTAAAGCCTCCATTGGATCTGATCAGTGATCTTCATGCTAATAACTTTTAAATATTCTGGTACAAGTGGCTTCCATCCCAAGAATTCTTGCATATTACAGATGGATTTGGATGGGAACAGCCCGGAAGTTTTAAATGCAAAGGTCTTGCCACCTGTCCAGAGCAAAGTGTAAATACATAACTGTAAATACATAACACTCTTACCTCAGTAGCCACAGCTGCTCTTCAGGCTCAGAGTGAATGTTTGCATTAACAGTTTTGATTGTCGTATGAAAAGGGTTCCTTGGGCATGGGGGTAATTACTGATGATGGATGCCAGTGGCTTTAGGGTTCAGTGCATGGAACTTAGCTCTGCTTATAGGATTTTGTTAACACCTCTCACTGGAGATTAACCTGATCTCCCTAGCACAGGAAATTAAAAATCCTTTGACAGTCATCTTCAGATTATGAGAGGGAAGGCAAGATGAAGTGTCTCTTAGCCCCTTAGCATGCACCTTTCTCTTCTGTTCCCTGGAGAGAGGTAGAAAAGTTGCAGGGATTTAAAAAAAAAAATCCAATGGTGCTGACAAGCAACACATCTTTCCTCTGGGTTATGGTGCTTTTCACTTCTCTGTATGTTATTCAAGCAGCTGAAAGTGCTTTTATGTTTAAAATTCAGCTTTTGAAGCTTGTACCTGAGAACAGGGTAAGTTATTGTAATTTTTCAAGTGTTTTAATCCTTGGTTAGTGCCCATAAATATTTAACAGTGGCTACTACAACACAGTTTTCGTCTGATGGATAGACATGGGCATTACTGGTAATAAACCTGAAACTGGAGGAGTAAAAGAACCTTAATAACTTTTCTCCTAATTTGCTCTCCTGCAGAACTTGTGGGTTTGTGGTGCTAAGCCCCATCACAACAAAACTACTGAGGTGGTTTTCTTCCTGTCCTGCTTCTCTGCCTTAGCCCAGCAGGATTTACTGTCAGGGGCCACTGAAATGCTCCTGGAGTTTTCTGGGTGTGATGCCCTTCTGCTGGTTTCATCAAGAGCCACTTTGCCTCTGAAACTGTCAAGAATTAAAATGAAGTCGGTTCATTTATATAATTGCAGATGGAAAGGCTCTTCCTTCCATTTTGTTTCTAATTCCTTGGAAATAATTTTGCCAGGACTTGGCTTTGTTGCCCTGGTGGCACTGGATATGGGTGAGGAAACCAGATAAACTCCTGAGGATTGAGTTCACTGTGGGCTTTGTACCCCCTCCTCAGAGCCAGTCTCCTTTTCTGGCTATTCAGTGGTTTAGTGGCTGGATCAGCTTTTTAGGAGTGGAATATTAAGCTTAGAATTTGACTTGTATGAAGGCTGTGTACAGGTGTTACCTCAGACTTACCTTTCCTTGGATAAACCTGACCTTTTCCAAAGCACAAGGAGCCGCAGGAAAAGGTTCCCCTCCCCAAATCCCAGAGGGGTTCAGGGTGGAAGGGACCCCTGGAGGTGCCCTGGACCAAGCTCCCTGCCCAGCTGCAGGAGCTGGCTGCCCTGTGGGGAGAGCAGGGAGTCCTTCAGCTCTGCTGCCATTGCTGAGCTCTGCAAGAGGGCTGGGAAACCCTCAGGGTGAAGGGTGAGAGAGAGGAAAAGCAGGCAGGAGTGGATCAGAACTCAGTGCCTTCTGTCACTTCCCTCAAGGCTCAATGCTGTGTGTTAATGGCTGCTGACTTTGGGGTTTAATACCCCTGGTATCTCCTAGTTCTTCATTTTTCTCCTGCTCATAAAAATAAAACAGTTCAGTGGTGGATTCACTATACTTGGAAAGAAGCTAATGTGATGGATGGAGTGTGTTGTAAATTTCTAATGGGAGATACTCGGGGTTTCAAGTGTAAAAATTAAGAGTGTTGTTGTCACGAGTCCTTTTGGGTACAAATAAAAAGCTGCTGCTCCTGTAGGTGTGTCTGCCTGGAGCCCTGTGGACAAAGCCTGGCCAGAAATGGCACTGGAATACCTGGCTGGGTGAACTCAGGAGAGAGGTGAGCAGCTCCTGAGCGGAGCACTGGCAGAGTACATGTTCAGGCACCTGTTCTAAAGTCATGTACCTGCTTCTTTCATCCAGCTTAGATCCAAATATCCTCCTTGGTAGGGAAATCAAAAGCCTAAAAGGCAAACTGTCCCCCCTCCTTGCTGCCATGGGCATTTAGAGCTAAACTGCCTTTGATATCCTAATTTTTAAAGCTACTTGGTGCTAGGCTGATTCATTTCCATAATCCTTTGACCGTAATATGTGTATTTTAGTCATAGCCTGTGTCACTGAATCACGAGTTTGGATCTGAATTCTGGGTAATTTAAGAAACTCAAAAGGTGGTTTGGGCTGGTTACATTTTCATCCTCTTGTTTGCCTCCAGTTTTGCTGTTGGAATTGCATTCTGGATGGAACTGGAAGTATTTAAATCCTCCTAAGAAGTCATGGGAATTGGGTGGTCACAGGCACTTGGAGACACCTGAGTGTCCTCTGTGCTCCTGCTTCTCTGTGCAGGCAGAGAATCGCCCTTGCAGTGATTATTTGTCCAGGCTCATGATGGAAGTTGCTGTAATCCATCACAACCTGGTTTATGTTGTTTTGATCCAGCATGTCAAACAAACCAACCAGCCCAAACCACAGCAGAAAGCTGCCTGAAATTAGCAACATCACAAAAGATGCCATCCCCTCCTCCCTCAATTCTGCAGCTCCTTCCCTTGCCCATGAGGGGCAATTAAATGGAACAATGTGCAGTTAAATGGAAGGAGGCAGGATGAGCATTGCTTTAGAAGCTCAGGAATGCCAAATCCCACTCCAGTCAGCTGCTGTGAAATCACAGAAGGTGCAGGAGAGATAACAGGTGCTGGTTTAAAATAAATACAGAAAATTTATTAACTTGAAAGAATTCTGTTTAAACATCACCTGGCAGCCTGTGCATCAGATGAGATGAAAATACAGAATAGAACAAATGGAGAAAAATAGAGGTCTGTGTTCTGGTGGTTCTCTACTTTGATGTGCAGTGTGTGCTTATGAGATAGTTAATAACTGTTAAACAAGAAGGAACAGAAAAAAATTGAGCTCAAAGGAAATTAATTTTGAAGGCCACATTCTTGAATGTCAGAAATCAGATAGATAAGGAGAAAATTCTAGTGTCAACTGTTGGGGTTTTGTACATGATCTAACTTCAGATTTCCCTGAGTTAATATAGAACTCCTTTATTTGTCATCCAGTACTATTTCAAATGGTCTGCTTCTTTATTTCATACCACAGAAAAAGTATGAAAGGAGGAAAAATAATTCTGCTGAAGGAGACAGGAGCAGTTTAACCTTTCGTTTGACATTTCTATAAGAAATTCTCTCATGTTTATTTTATCCAAAAAGTTGTAGAGGTGGAAATTGAAGCTTTGGGAAAGAATGAAGGGAGGGGAACAGTTTTCAATAATGAAAATTCATCAAAATCTTCTCTTAAACAAGCAGTGTTTGTTGTGTTTAATTGTTCAAGTGAAGAAAGCCCAGGACAAGTGGGACAGGAGCCCTGTGCCTGAAAGCTCTGGAAAAGGAAATCAGGGCAGAGTTTGCCAGGCCAGGCCTGGCACTGTGGATGGAATCCAGTTCATAATGGAACCTTCTCCTTCCCACACCCAGAGCCTTCTGCAGCAGGGCTGGAGCTCCATCCCTGCCCTCTGGGGACTCTCTGCCATTTAATTTCTTTTCTAAGCAGAGGTGGACTTGGGCAAACCCCTCCTTTTTGATGAGCTTAGAGCAGCAAACATTTGAAATCTGGCTCGTGGTTCATCATGCAGGCAAGGAGCTGGCAATGACAGAAAGCAGCATTTCTGGCTGACCCAAAGTGCTATTAAATGGGAAATCTGGGTGACTGTTGCCAAGGTGTGTGAAAATCAGATTGAGACACTTCCACTGGGGCCTGACTTTCTGCTTTTGAACAGATTGGAGCTGTAGTGACATCACAGATGGAAGCTGAAAATACATTCATTCTCCTGAGATATTCTTATCTAGAATGTTGAGAGGCCTGCTTTCTACCCAGAGTGTCATATAAATATATGACTAAGTGGAAAAATGCTTTTAACTACTGAATCTAGTGATCTTTCTTGTTTGACTCTCACAGTTCAGAGGGAAGCTGGCTGTGCTGTCAGTCCCTCTGGTACTTTGGGTGCTCCTCAGTGGGAGAAGTCAGATCTATTTTGCATTGTCTTTGTGTATTTACCACCAAAGGTAGGTTTTGGTTTGACCAGGTGTGTTTAAGGATTTTTGCATTAGTTACAGATTTTCTTAGGCAGTAGCATGTTTCTTGAATGAACTTTCTGCATGAACAACAAATCAACTTTCTGCAAGTGACACCAGAAGAAATGAGCTCCAAAATCAGCTTTTGCCCCAGTCTTTATGAGATGACTCCTGTGCAGGGCAGTCAATGATCTGTTCGAGGAATCAATAAACTCAATGATGTGATTTTGCAAACACAAACACATTTTGGTGTCAAAACCATGGAAAATGGTATCCTAACCCAAAAACTGGGATGAGGATCAGACTCCCCTGCTCTGAGCCACTGGCAGCTGAAGCAATCCTCAGCCTCAGTTCTGAGCCAGGCTGGAAATCTCTGTCTCAGGCACCTCTCTGCTCTTCATGCTCAGGAGGGCAATCTTTGCTCATCCACGTCCTGGCAGGACCTTTCAGCTCAGCAAGACTGAGAAGTTATTTCCCTTTTTTGCTCTTTGACTTTCATACAGGAGGGAATGTCAGAAAGAGGAAAGAGATTGGCATTATGCAGGATCCAAGCTAGAAGGTAAAGCAACCATTTCCATGGAGAATTAGGTTACCAAAAAAACGTATAAACAACCTTGTCCAGGTTTATTCAGGGATTTTACAAGAGAATTATGTGGGAAACTTCAGGAAAAAAATGTATCAATTTGAGCATTATTCTGGCATTTCAGTAGAATTCAGCAGAGTGATTATTTCAGTGGGATTCAAGCTGCACTGTATTAACACAATTTCAATTCTAGATTAGCTGAAATGTGTCTCTGTGAAGCTGTGTCAGACCATATACCACTCCAGGCAAACGGTTTCATTTCCTTTATCCAGTTTTTCAGCCCCTGTTTGATGTCCTTTGCAGCAGTCTCAAAGCAAATGATCCAGGTTGAATTTTCTACTGTGTCTACAGATGATGAGGTTTTTGGGCACCCATTAAGTTCCATAAATAGGGCAGTTTGGGGCAGTGGAAGACACTGTTTCTATTGCCTCTACTCTGCCTGTTCAGCAGCTGTTTAATAAGACTTTGGGCTCATTTGTGGTTAAATCAATACTGTTAATGAGTATTTGTGATGACTATTAAAAAAAAAACCATCAAAGAATCATTTAGGGGAAAAAAGCCCCACAACCAAATGAAGACAATTTCACTCATGTCCAAGTCGTGTCTCATTTCATGCACATTTCAAGGCTCCAGAGAATCTTACAATTCTTTTATTAAGTAAAAAGAAAAACGGTAAAAGGGAGCTCAGTTGGTGCATGCAGAGTTGGCACCTCTGCTAATTGAAAGAGAAGATAAAATAGAGGTGTGAAGAAATTATTTCTAGCAGTTTTCATCTCTGGGATTAGTGACAGCAGGTTATGAAGGCCCTGTCTAAAGTTCAGCAGTAGTTCACCTCTGAGAACTTGTCTGGAACTTAGGCAGCCACATCTTTAATTGTATGGAAAAAAGGGAGGAAAAATTATAAAAATGTGAGTGACCCAAAGAAATTCATAACTATTTCCAAGGTGATTTTTTCATATGCAGCTGAATTTCCATCTCTTGTCATCCTTTGATACAAAATGAACAGGACAGGCTCAGTGCTTGGGTTTTAGCCCTTGTTTTCCATGCCACCCCCTCCTGGGCTCTTGCAGTGGGCCAGGTCCATGTTTGTGTCATTAATTTCAGTTTGGCAGTGTTGATTTGCAGTACCAGAGAGTTTGGCCTGGATTTGGAAGAGGCTGGCTAACTGGAAGGAAATATCAGTACATACTCAAAGGCTCTTTTATAGCCACCATGGAGTAATTGTGAGTATTTTGGTAGTTTCAAAAGAATAGCAGCTCACAGAGGGAATTAAATTAAGCTAATGAAAGAAAGCCTTTTACTTAGAACCAATGAAACGTATTAGACTTTGCAATAATCTGTCTGAAGTGGTTTTGAAGCCCTTTGCCTTGATTTTATTTGAAGTTGAATTGGGCAGTGCATTTAACATACTGTGGGAAACGATCTTGAGCTGGTGTGGGGAAATCTTAAATTGGATGTTAGAGCTCTCACTCCACTCCTGCAACCACAGAGAATTGATGGAAGGATCTCCCTGAATGAGCAGGCTCTGCCTGCCTGAGAGACATTGACTTTTGTCCAGGAGGGCTGGGGAAACTGAAACGGAACAGCTTCTGGGTGATTTCCCAGTTTGGAGACGGGAAATTCTGGGTGATTTCCCAGTTTGGAGATGGGAAGTTCTGGGTGATTTCCCAGTTTGGAGATGGGAAGTTCTGGGTGATTTCCCAGTTTGAGGTAGGAAGTTCTGGGTGATTTCCCAGTTTGGAGACGGGAAATTCTGGGTGATTTCCCAGTTTGGAGATGGGAAGTTCTGGGTGATTTCCCAGTTTGAGGTGGGAAGTTCTGGGTGATTTCCCAGTTTGAGGTGGGAAGTTCTGGGTGATTTCCCAGTTTGAGATGGGAAGTCCTGGGTGATTTCCCAGTTTGAGATGGGAAGTCCTGGGTGGTTTCCCAGTTTGGAGACAGGAAATTCTGGGTGATTTCCCAGTTTGAGGTGAGAAGTTCTGGGTGATTTCCCATCTTGGTGCTGGGGAGCCCCTCTGTGTGTGCTCTGCCCCGCCCAGCTGTGTCCTGGCCACTGTCAGTGACACCTGGAGCTCGACGGGTCACTGACCTCCCCTTTTGGATGGTAACTCCTGTGATCTGTGGATTTTCTTTCCCCTTTTTCTTCCCTTTAAAAGATTTTAATGCAAAACAACATTGAAATTGTCCTGTTCAGGTTCCAATGAATATTTTATAGAGGACTGTGATGCTGCTTGACTTCAGATTTCCTTTCTCATTCCCCTGTGTCTTTTTCTCTGTGTAAAATAACCTGGCAATCAAAATAAGAAACAAATAATATAAAAAGAAGGTTCATTAGAATATCACATTGTTAGGCTCACCACTCATGTCAAAAATGAATGCAAAAGTTGTTTCAACTTTATGGGAACTTTTTTAAAGTATTTAGTTACTTCTTGGATTTAAGCTGCCATTTTGTGCCATCATAACATATTGAAAAAACTCCTGTAGGAAAATGACATCCATTATTAAAAATTTCCCCAGGAAACTTTCAGCAGACAAAAAAATTTGCTAGCTGTAGCTCTTCCTCCTTTGTTCTTTTTAGCTGTGCTTATCACAAGACCAAAATTTCATTCCTCGTAATTGGAATAACCAGAACTTCTCTCCAGTAGTTCCTGTAAAATACTATCTCAGTGCATTTATTTCATTACCTGTTAAGGTGTTCTGCTGCCTCCAGGCTTTTTCTGTCGTGTCTTTTCTATGAGCAGAAGGCAGAAGATTGGGTTCTGCATTGTCAGAATGTTTATTTCTCATTTAATGTGTCACACAGCATTTTCTCGTGGTCACAACAGGCTCCAAAGAGAGTTTGCCTCTAAATTCTGTGGGTTTTGCAGTCCTGTACAGAGGTTGTCATCAAAGCCAAGGAGGCTCATAACCTCCCTGCCTTCTTCAGGGAAAATGCTAATCCACCCAATTTTCCTTGGCATTGTTTGATGCTTAAACTTGTATTTGCAGATTTCTGTTGAAACAAATTAGGAACAGAAAGTTTCCTAGTAACCACCACCTCCTTCAGGTTTTATCTAGCAGATAAAGTAAGAGATGTTTGTTCTAGTGTGCCTGTGGCTTATCAATGCTGTTGTCAGAAAGCAGGCACATTATCAAGCAGACTACAGGTGGTGTTGACATTTATGGATCCCATTTTCTCTAAATAGGCTGCTTTAGAATCAAAATCGTATTCAAAAGCTGCCTTTCAAAACAGTGTTATTTCTCTTTGAAGAGAGAATTTTGTGAATTCAGACAATTAGCATTTTTAACAGCTTGCACTTTAAAAGAAGGTAAGAAAGTCAGCACCCACAGCTCTTCCATGAGGGATTAAGGAACTTTTAAACTGGAGGCATTCTCAGCTCTCAGTAATTAGCTCTCCAGTGAAACTTTGCTCCAAAACTGCTTTAAAACAGAATTAACTTCGCCTGGTTCTTGTGCAAAACCCAACCCTCCTGCAATGCTCCACTGCTCTGACTTTGGAGGAATATCATTAAACATGAAACATGACATTGCTTCTAAAAAATATTTTTAGTGAAAATGATCACATGCCAAAACAGACAGAGCTTTTCTCCCGAGTTCTGGAGGGCTCATTTTCCTGCCAGTGATCCCTGCACAGCTGTGCCCTGCAGTGCTGGGGTTTCACTGAACACCGAGAGCTCCTGCAGCTCTGGGCTCTGCACTGCCCACGGTCCGTGCCATGGAGCTGATGGGATCGTGAACAACGCCCATCACTCGGGTTTAAAATTTTAAAAATGTAATAGTAATAGAATGGTTGTAAAAATAGTAATATAATTAGAGTAATAATAATTTGGACAATTTGGATTAGGACAATATGAGACAATAGAGACGAAGAGTTACAGACAGCCCAGGTAGCTTTTCTGGGCAACATAAGCCCGAAAAAGGACCCACATTAACAGAGGATTAACCCTAAAAAACAACAGCCTGTTGCATATTCATACACCTCATCCATGATGCATAAATTCCATTCAAACACAGGATTCTGTCTGGGCAGTGTCAGCTTCTTCCTGTGAATCCTGACAGCATCTTCAGGGCTGAGGAGGCAGGAAGAAGTTCATTTTTCCTGATAATGGAGCAATAAATTCTCTTTCTTTGAAAGATTTGGGTGTCCTGTGGCTGCTATCTCAGTGCCAGTCCTTTCTTTAAAAAAAGTATCCTGCATAGCATAGTTTCTATTTTAACATTTTGTTATAACCTAAAACTATATTTAACACACTACTTAAGAAAATTAATACAGCATAACTTTCTAACATAACACATGTAATATTAATTTTAATATTTGTGAAAAGCCAATCATAAAATATGCATTTTTCACAGGGTGGTGGTACATTTAAAAAAGGAAGGAACTTTTAAAATGGAGATGTATCCATTCCACTTTTAACCTCTCTCACCTGGGTGTTTTTCACTGGCGTGGTGGGTGAGTGACAGAAAGGAGGTGGGAGCAGGGTTAGGAGCACAGGAGTGATGTCAGGACTGCATGAACACTGTCCTGAACGTTTCAGGAAGATTTAACTGCTCCCCAGGTGTGCCTGGCTGGGGTTCTGGTGGGACTCGGGGGCCTCTGGGCGCACCCAGCCCCTTTCTGGCCAGGGCTCAGGAAATCAGCATTGCCTGGGCTGTGGGTGCCGGCCGGGCATGCAGCGTGCAGTGAGCCCCTGGGCTTTCTGCTCCAGGGCTGCTGGGATTATTTCATTGCAATCGAGGCAGGGTTTTGATGAGAATAAGAGCCAGTGACTGCTACTTCCCTTTATTTTGCACCTCTTGGGCAAATGGACTTCCTGTACTAATTACGAAGGATCAGGGTTGCTGTGAGGACCAGGGCACCTCAAACCATCTCAATATCCTTGTCCATGGAAGTGATTCAGTACAAAATACTGTCCTGGCCTTACATTTTATTTCCAATTCATTACATCTCTGTTTAAAAAGAATTTTTTTTCACTATGCCAGGAGTATGTTGCTATTTCAGACTTGGTTTTAAGGCATATTAATTTGGAAAACACATCTGAGGCACAAATCTAATAACTGAAACATTTTATTTACTTATGTTTCTAATACCTAGGTAACTCCACGAATTGTGTGGGCTTTTTCAACCCCATTTAAAAAGAAATTACATCTGGGTCAGGCTAAAAGCTGAAGAGATTTTAGCCCAGCTGGTGTATTGTGGTTCTTGTTTGTTTTCCCTCTGCAAAGTAATAAGTGAGGAATCATCTTGAGAATTGCTGAAACTGTTTCCTATATGATACCATGAATTTAAAAAAAAAAGTGAAGCTGTGTCTTGCTTGGTTATGAATCCTAACGTGAATAAAAGAGAAACAAAACTCATCTACAATGTTATCACATGCCTCAAGCAGCAGGAGAGTGATTTTCCCCTTAATAAAGAAATTGCTTGTTTACAAATAATAAAGACAGAAGACACTTCACATTATAATGGGAATGGTTGCTAAACTGATATTCTTTAAATATGAAAATCTACTTTTAAGAGCAGGAATTGAGAACCCCCAGAATTCTCTCTGGATGATCAAAGACTTATTTAAATTCCAGTTGTTTGAAATGCATTGCAGTTTGTAAACCTGCAATGTGAATTTGCACTTCTATTAAAAAATATCAAAGTCACCTCCCAAGGCTCTGCAGGTGATAATATATTTCTTTCAGATGGGCAAACTAAGGCATGGAATAATTAATTAGTTGTTCCAGGTCAGTTAGCTTAGACCAAAACTATAACAAAGATCTCAAATGTCCAATATACAGCAGAAATCAGTAAACAAACAGCTCCTTGCATTCTCGGCTTTGAAACCATGTATAAACTTCTTGAGATCTTGGTGAAGAAAAAAATAATTCTGCATTTCCATAATGTGAGACAGACTCAAATGTTGACATTTTGAACGGGTGCTGCTTTATTGTTTTTCCCCTTTTCTTTCTCTTTCTTTCCTTGACCAAGAGCAGAAGCAGAGTAAGGATGGGTTTAGCCAGAGAGACCGTTTGAGCAGTAATTAACCAATTAATGGCCTTGTGCTGCAGCTGCCATCCTCCTGTGCTTCCTCTGTGAGGGCCAGTGCCCGTGTTCATCTGCAGTGCATTATTGTGGTTTATTCTGCACAGAATCATTGTTTATTGCTGCCATCAAACAGTCACAGAAATAGATTTGTAAAAATAGAATTAACACCACAGTTATACAAATGTTTAAACGAGTTAGGCAGTGGTGTTCAGTTGTTGTTGCTTAGCAGTCAAAAATAGGGATTTATTTTTTTTTAACAGTCCAACACAGATCAGACAAAAACCAAAACCTGTGTCAGCCTCACGTGCACTCCTCTTGCAGGAGCAGCCATTGTGTGTTCATTGGGCTCCACACTTCTGGCCATGCTCTGACTGGGAAAACTTTGATTTAATTTAAGTCACTGGTTCATTCTCATCAGTGCAGCACTCAGCAGTAAATAAGCAGAAAATGAACAAGGGAAAAATAAACCATACATATATATGTATATATATATTTTACCATACATATTACTATTTTTTAGTTGTACATATCACCTTTTTGTTTTGAGTGTATTCCCTTCAGCCTTTGACCACCTTCACTGAACTGCTTCAACTCTGGCCAGTCCTTTATATGAAATGATTCCTCCTCTGGCAGGTCAGTGCTGCTCCATCCCCTCCCAGGAAGGCAGGGGTGGATGGAGGGCTCTGTTCTTGCTCCCTGCACACCCTCTCTGGGGAGGGGAAAAGTTGCCCCTCATTTTCAAGTCCTTCCTTTCACATGGAAAATGCATTTCCACAGTTGGTGCTCTGTTGAATTTCTATAGTGCTGCCTAAAGGCTGAGCAGCACAGCCTGCTCCAGAATTGCTGGGATTCTCAGTAAAAAAGGGTGAATTTTTTTCTACTGTTTTATACAAACAAACCAGATAAATATGGGCAGGGGGGGAAAAGCAAACTAGATCAGAAATCTTGTTACTTCTAATTCTTTCCCCAAAATCTGTAGCCTGGTACTGATCCAGCCCATGTGAAAAGTTCATACACTGCCTAGAGAAATACACATAATTGTTTCATTAATTTCAAGATTATAATTAAGTCTTCTTCAGTGTTTTCAATCCTTTT
Organism: Diglossa brunneiventris; assembly: GCA_019023105.1. NCBI lineage: Eukaryota > Metazoa > Chordata > Aves > Passeriformes > Thraupidae > Diglossa > Diglossa brunneiventris. The sequence continues at coordinate 1,520,229 of CM032357.1, read as the reverse complement.
CTCACAATGTCTCTATGAATAAAACATCTCCCAATGGTATATTGTCTATTTTTTAAACATCCTTCTGGGTTCCTCTCGAAACTCATTCTAAATAAAGATACCATCTTGAACAGTACAGTAGGTCAATTTGCTTTTTACAAATTAGGATTTCTGCTATTAATTGGACAGTTTCTAAAGTATGGCGAATCAAGGATTCATAATTGTGTCTTAAAAGACTTGTACAAATACATGAATGAATTTTTCATGCATTCTTGATTTGTTAAAATGTGTTCGCTCCTCAGCGGAGAGAGAATAATGGGAAAGATACTAAAAAAGGCCTTAATTTGTGGGCAGAGGAGTGAGGAAAGGCTTAAAAGGTATTAATGAAGTTGGAGGGGGATGTTCAGGTGAGAGGGAGAAAGCCTGGGTGGATTTTGTGGGGTTGGAGAGGGGAGAGCTCCTCAAAAATGAGAAATGTCAGAGGCGGAAAGGGAAGCAGAGAGAGCAATGGCTGGGGCAGGTGAGAGGTGCAGGAGAGAGAAAGGGGCAGAGGAAGCAAAGAGCATTGAGGAGCTGTTGGAAAGAGCCACATTTGGTGCTCATCAAGCCCAAATTCAGCAGAGGAGCAGCCCCAGGCTGGAGAGCTCTTGGCAGGGCTGGGGTCAGAGCTGGACAGGGCTGGGTGCCCTTGGTCGGCAGAGCTCACCTGGGCTGTGCTGGGCTGGCACCTGGGGCAGCAGGAAACTCCTGCCAGGAGGGGAATTCCCATTGGAAAAAGGGAAATCCCCTGCTGAGAAGCACAGCCTGGTGTTGTGCAGCTTTGGGCAGCTGTGGAACCAATGCCTCGCTCTCTGCATGTGTGTGTAACGTGTGTTTTACATGGGTGTAACCCTTTCTCCTTGGCTACCTGCAGGTGACCCCCGCCAATTTATCACCAGGGGCTCAGGCACCTGCTGTCCACCCATTTCTGGCAGTTGGTTTTGTATTTATGTTGTTCAGTTTTGGTTTTTGGGTTTTTTTTTTTGACTATGTAAATATAATTCTAATAAGGATCTCGCTTTCCCATTCTAGAAGTCAGGTTTGTATTTACAATTGCCTGAAAAAGCTTCAAATTCACAGTAACTGTGTGGACAATCTCAAAACTTATTTTTAATTCAAAAGAAGACAACTGATCAATAATACATGTTTTCTCTGTTTGTTATTGGAAGGTTGAAAAAACCAGAAGTCTGCTTGTGCATATGAAGTACAGCATCATCATTAAATAAAGAACAGTTTATTCCTTTGGCTTTCTCCTTTATAATACACATCAGTACCAAAAACAGGGGGAATATTTTTGTTTTCTTTTAGATAAAATATTTTTGCTTTATTATTAATGGTGATTCAGATTTAAGCTATGGGATCTTTCACATACTTTGAATCAAGATGCTGTTGAAAGTGTCACTTTCTGTTGTAATGATTTTTGTTTAATTTCTGTTTTGAAAGGCCACAAGCTGAAAAAAAAAAAGGCAAATAACTTTGTTTTCTTGGTTTTAATAACAAATGCCTTAGGAACTCTGAAGCAGAGGATATAGATATTTTAAAGAAGAAATCATGCAGGGTGGGTAGCCTGTGTGTGTTTTTAAAACTCACAGTGTGTGTTTTTACTGTTCCAATGGACTTGGGACTCGCTTTACCCAGCAGCCAAAGCTCACAGAGCCTGCTGGAATTAAATAACCTCTGAAAACTTTGTCAAAATTAATTTACTGATTCCAAAATTGTGCTGGGACATGAAGTACTGGCAGGCAGGCAGATGGAGAATGTCATTGCTTAATTGGCATTTCCTCTGGAAACAAAACTTAAAATAACATAAGTCTGTGTGTATTTATTGGATCAGAGCAAACCTGTGTCTGGTGCAGCGTGCTGTGGGTGGCAAAGAGGAATGCAAGGGTGAAATGGACTGCAGCAGCATTTCTCCATCATATTTTTAATTCCAGAAACTTCAGGCTTCAGGATTTCCTGAGTTAGAGGTTTTGCATTTGTATTTGAGAGCCCTCAGTGGAGAGTACACAGAGGGAAAGAGGCAGCTGAGCCCATGTAAGCTTTTTAGCAGCTACACAATTGTGTGTTGAAGTATTTAATAAAGTACTTTAAATAAAGGTGTGTGAAGAACCAGCAGTTCAGTTATTTTGAACAAGACTGCCTGTCTGTTTTGAACTTTATTTGAGGCTCTTACTGCTCTGACAAGTAAGAAGAGGAAGAAATTCCACTTAAGGACCAGATTCTAGATGGAAGTTGCAAATACTGGAAGACTTTTAATAAAAGGAGATTTTGTGGAGCATTCTTATTGTAGATGGTACTCAATGATAAAAACCTTGTGATGCTGGGGGTTCCTTTTCTCTTTATTTCAAGTTTATGCAGGAACTTGGATGCTTTAACCACAATCCCTTGTAGGAGATGGTCTGAACCGGGCTGTGGATTGGGGTGCAGGTGCTGGCAGAGGGAGGTGTTTTCCCCTCTGGGTAAATGTGCCCAGTGCTCCATTCTGCACAGGTCCAGGGAGCGAGGGCACTTTAACTGGTGTTGGACAAAGTCAAAGTCAAATTGAAAAATACGCTGCTCAAAAGCCCTACCCCAGGTCCTTGTTTGTGTGTCTGTACGAGCATTAAAGGAAAACAGCAAGCCAGAAATCACCAGCTTGTATTTGTTAAAAGGAATTTAAATTCACATTGGAAATGTGACAATGGTCAACATGGGGAAAAACATCTGTTTTTATTGAGCATCCCTCAGGGAAGGAGACAGGCAGGGAAATAAACATTCCAACCTTCTGAATTTTCACAGGGCCAAATCCCCTTGTTGGGACTCTGGTCATTTATTCCATGAAAATGCTGGGAACAGCACACCCCATGCAGGCCTGTTCCTTTTTACCTTTTTTTGGGCAGGTATTTGAGGAATCCTGAAGTGACTGTGACCCTTCAGAAAGTGATTTTACATGGGATGGGTTTGGGGTGTAATGGAGCAATGCTCTGCTGAAATCTCTCCTGTCTTGGTGAGTAGAAGTCTGAAAGTTTTGATTCTTATCTACCTCCATTGCTACCAGGAAGACTCTATTAATAAGTTATTTATTAATGTAAAAAAAAAAAATCTGGTGCTTGCAATTTTTAGAAATAGTTTTTTCATTTTCATTACAAGTTTCATTTAGGAGACAAGCACTGTGAAGGCTTCAGATTTTAATTAAATCATGTCCATTTTCACCAATTTGTCTTAAGTACAAGGGAAATATGAACTGAGATTAGTGTTGCATGAAGAGAGAAATCCATCTCAAGTTGCTGAGCTTTCTAGGAGTTAAATTTTTCCTCACATAAATCTGGCTATTCTTGCTAAAGCTAATTATTCACTTGTCCACGGTGCTCAGATGCTATGAAATGGACATGATAGACTGCAGTTACTTAATGTGGATGGGGACAGCCAAAAAATGTACATTTAAGAATTCTCAGGCCACTTATAATTTATTGTAATTCTTGCCAAAGCATGAGAGATGCTTTCAAAGTTCCAAAGAAAGGGCAGCTCAGTACTCCAAGGAGTGTACAACAAGTTATCCATGTGAAGGGCAGAGATATTTAATTGGAAATGTTCCAGGCTCTCTGGGATGTGGGAGAACCAAGGTCTCCCCACAGCTGGATTTTCCTATATACAGAAATAAAAACATTTTTCCCTAAGAAAAACTTTTCTTTTGATGAAGAATGCCTTTTTTTTTTTTAAATGACATGCAGATGATGACTTGAAAAAAAAAAATCAAGGTTCATGTGTAAGCACTGTTAAATGTCCCTGATAAAATTAATATTCTTTATATTAGTCAGGGTTTGAAGTCAGCCTTGCCAAAAGGGGCAGACAGGTTATGGCAAAGTCTCATAAGATTGGCAAAGTCTTTTCCTGGATAATGCAGGTAAAAGTGGAAATGCTGATGTGAGCCTAGGAACCAGTGGATGTGCTGCTCTTCAGCTCAGGTTTTTCTGCTGAAGATTGCAGCCTTTAATTGCTGCTGTTCAGAGCAGCAGATTTTGCAGCAGGCAGTGCTAGGAAATGGCAGATCATAATAGGCAGGTTTTCATTATCAGAAATCTCTTCAAGGTAAATGCTGCAGTATTAGTCTCAATATTGCCATACTTTACCAAATGACTGCATTAATCTGATTTCCTGACTGGTGGTGTGATAGAGAACTATAAAAGGGAGATCTATCCAAGTGAGATAGATGCTTAACAACTCGAGTCTGAACTTTTCCAGAGGCACTTATGGTAGCTGAGATATTTGAGTCCAGGGGAAAACCAGACCCGAGTGATTGAGTGGTGCAGACAGCAGGGCAGGACAGGGATTGTTTGCAGTAACATGAACTGTAAATCCTGAAAGCAGCAAGGAGGAAAAAAATTGGAAAAAAAGAAAAAAAAAGAGATGACTTAATGTTGTATTTTAGGATCAAAAATATCTTAAGAGTGAATTTGAGCAAATAATGAAACTGATTCCGAAAGGGAAATGATGAAAGCCTCAGCTCATTACAGCTGAGCCAAACAGGCCAATGTGTTCTAATAAGAATTCCTGCATCCTCTCTTGACAGACAGGTTCCTGACATGATAGCTCTTTGATGCTTTCCGTTTTTCTGATTCCAGAAATACATTCATAAAGCGAAATCTGTTTCCATTAGAAACAGTCAGTTTGGAGGGGGGCATGCTGGTGTAACATCAGGGGGTGGGAGAAGAGAATATCCAAGAGGACAAACTGAAATCTGTGGGTTTGTACATGCTATATATGCTTTGGTGAGCTCATTAAATTATTACAGCATTTCAGAATTTTTCAGACTTCCTGAATGTTGGTTTTTTAATGTGTTAACTCCTTACTTTTCTTTGCCCTGCTGCAATCCCAGTGGGCTTTATTGAAGGCAGAGACCTGCTGTCATTAGAACAATCTGGCAGGCAATTTTCAGATGCTAAACACCTCCAGGACCTTTAAAAGGAACGCTGCACACAAATTTCCTTTTATACAATAATTAGGAGCTCTAGGGTGGAGGTAAATCTGTGCAGTTTCTTTGTACTCCTGTTGACTTCTGGCCACGGGCATTCCCAGGGGCTTGAGCCTTCAGCACGTGGAGATTCTTTAGAGAAGTTTTTGGAGAAGTTTGAGCTGAACGTGGCTCTGGAACCACTGACTTGAAGATGCTAATTCTGCACAGCATTCCTGCAGGAATATTGGTTTATTTCTGGGTGACTGCCTCAGCAGGTGACAGCAGGTGTGGGTTTGGGTGGGACTGAAGAGAGGAGGTTCCAGTGTCCAGCTGGGCCCTGGAGATGGTTTAGGAGTGTTTCATGTTCATCCCCAGTGGCTGCTGCAGCCAGGCTGGACCCCCAGTGCCTGTCCCTGGTCACCTGAGCCTCTGCTCCCTGTTTGTGGCACAAGGGGACAGCAGGGGCTGGGCTGGTGGCACCAGCAGGGACAGGGGTGGCCACCCTGAGGCTGCTCCTGAGCCAAGGAGGTGCTGCCATCACACCTGGGTGGGACTGACAGCAGATTACACAGGCTGAGATACCTTAATGCTCAATTATCTTGCTTATTATCTCTGTAGGAATTTTATTTTTTCCCTTAAGAACACTGGAATTGTGTTTGTCAGGGCTTAAAAGTGTGGCTTAACCACAAAGGTGTGGGGGTTTCTTCCTCTTGCCATGGCTGAGGTACCCTGGTACAATATTGCTGTTTTTCTATGAACATTATTTGAATTTGAAGCTCTCTGCTCTCATTTGACCTTGTATTAAGAGGAACTTTATAAAAGCAAAGATACACAAATAACTTTTGTATTCCCAAACAGACCAAAGGACCAAAGTCATGGTAGGGTTGCTAAAGGTCTCAGCACGTGGATTTATTTAAATCAACATTTCCACATTGCGAGGCTTTTTCATTCCTTTCCAGCCTGGATTTGTTGCAAAAGGCAAATTGTGTGCATAAATTACAATCAAAAACTGATATGTGAAACACAGATTCTGTTTGTGCTGGGTGCACAAAGTGTTGAATTCTTTTTAATGAAAAAAATTTATCAGTGTCTCTGGAATATGAGACAGATCATCTTGAATTTTGGTGGTAACTCTTTTCCTTATGGGAATTTCACCTGCACAGGAGAAACAAAGAAATCATTAAGGCTTTGGGGAAGAGTAATTTTAATTGCCAAAAATACCATTTAAAAAAGGCATCATAGTGTTTCTTGCTTTAGAGTAGATGAAGAGTATTTTAAATTATTAATACAAAATATTTTGTTTGTGTTTTACAAAGAAATAGTATCAGGATTTGCATCTTTGTTCTTCCCCTTTTAGCATGCTCAAAGTCAAATGAAATTTGGAGACATGATCAAATTAAGCCTTGATTTTTATTTTATTCTTTTTTCCAGCTTTGTTGTTAAAAAAAAAAATTAGGTTATAAAGTCAGTTAACCTGAAAATAAAATTTATTCAATACTGTTTTTTTCATTTGGAACTGTATAATTTGTAAGGAACTTCAATTCTATAACTTTTGTTTATGTGCTAGCATATATGGTTTTTTTCATACATTCAGTGGTTGGGAGCTGCTTTAGTGATTATATTGCTATTAGCAACACAGTTTTTATAAGTAGTGCAAAATCAAATATTTAAGCTGTTGTCAATCTGTAGAGGGAGGATTTTAAGCAAGGATCCCTTTGAAATGCAAGCTTGTAACTTCCCAGTGCTTTGTGCATCAGGAGACTCTGGCAAGACTTAAATCCTCTAAAATAAACGGAGGTGGCCACTCATAATTCCAAATAATCCTATTGCAGCAGCCAGTCTGTGCCCAGAGGCCGTGAGCTGCAGCTCTGGGTGTAAATAAAGCAGGGCAGTGAGCATGGGCAGCAGTGCCAGGGAACAGCTCAGTCCAGAAAGGTTCTGTGCTCCACACCAGTTCCTCCTTCCTGTCCTGTTTGTGTGCTCCACAGCATCTCCTCTTGTGCCATTTGTGTGCTCCACAGCAGCTCCTTCAGTGTTATTTGTGTGCTCCACATCATCTCCTCTTGTGCTATTTATTTGTGCTCCACAGCATTTTGTGCTCCCAGCTCCTCTTGTGTTATTTGTGTGCTCCACAGCATGTCCTCTTGTGCCATTTATTTGTGTGCTCCACCACAGCTCTTCTTGTGCCATTTGTGTGCTCCACAACATCTCCTCTGGTGTTGTGTGCTCCATATCAGCTCCTCTTGTGCTATTTATTTGTGTGCTCCACACCAGCTCCTCCTGTCCTGTCTGCTCCACATCATCTCCTCTTGTGCCATTTGTGTGCTCCACATCATCTCCTCTTGTGCCATTTATTTGTGTGCTCCACACCAGCTCTTTTTGTGCCATTTGTGTGCTCCACACCAGTTTCTCCTGTCCTGTTTGTGTGCTCCACATCATCTGCTCTTGTGCCATTTGTGTGCTCCACAACAGCTCCTCTTGTGTTGTGTGCTCCACACCAGATCCTCCTGTCCTGTCTGCTCCACATCATCTCCTCTTGTGCCATTTATTTGTGTGCTCCCCATCATCTCCTCCTGTGTTTCCAGGGGCAGAAATTCAGTGTGGCTCTGAGGTGAGCTCTCACTGCTTTTACACACTGGGTCTATTGGATTTAGGAGCAGATCTGACTTTTGGTGAGTATAGTGCTCAGTCCCTCAGCCCCAGTTTTAACTCAAAACTCTTAATTTCAATTATTCCCTGTGTGCTGTTTGCCAAGCTAACCCACTGAAGAGGGGTAAAGAAGGGAAATTCAGAGCAAACAGAACCCATGAGCCCAAGTGATGCTCGTTCCTGGCACTGGGGTACAGGAGAGGTTGGACAGCAGAATTCTCTGCCTTGAGCCCTTGGGGGCTTGAGTGCCAGCCAGGAAAACAGCTGGGCAGGGAGAGTCAGGGAACAATATCACCAGTTTCCAGCTGCTGTCCTGGCTGGGGTTTTGGGTTTTTTTTTTTTTTGTTTTTTTTTTGTTTTTTTTTTTTTTTGTTTGTTTGTTGTTTGTGTGTTGGTTTTGGTTTTTGTTTGGTTGGTTTTTTGGTTGTTGTTATTGTCTGTTTGGTTTTGGTTTATTTTTTATAATTCTTGTTTGGGAGGGATAAACAGAGAGCTCACCGCTTTAGGACTGGCAGGAGTGTTACAGACATCTGCAAAAAGCATTTGTATTTCCTTCCCCTGCACTGAGTGCAGAGAGCTGCCCTGGGCTCCCACAGGGGCTGTGCAATCTATTATAAATTGCTTGACTAAAAGAAGGGTGCTCTGCTCATGTACTGCTGCTGCCTAAGGCTCCTCTAGTAAAACATCCTGTGCTCTGGATCACATTCCATTCCTTAATTTTTATTAATAAATAAGCATAGCTGTGCTGTTATTTGCATACTTCTGGGCAGGCTCTTCTCCCTTTAGTTTTAGAGAGATTGAGGGGCAAATGAAAATGTGTGTATTGTGTGAAGAGTGAAGAAAAGGGAGCAATACAGAGATGCTAAATATTCATAATAAATTATGTAGGAAAGTAAATTTAAGGCATCTCTAATTTCAGTGCCTGAAATTGCATCTTGGGTTGGAAAGGACCTTAAAGATCATCCTGTTCCAGACCCTCTGCCATGGGCAGGGACACCTCCCACTGTCCCAGGTGCTCCCAGCCCTGTCCAGCCTTGCCTGGGGCGTTCCAGGGATGCAGGGGCAGCCCCAGCTGCTCTGGGCACCCAGGGCCTCAGCACCCTGGCAGGGAACATTCCTAATTCCCAGTATCCCATCCAGCCCTGCCCTCTGGCCATGGGAAGCCATCCCCTGTGTCCTGTCCCTGCACGTTCTTGTAAATCCTTCTGTAAAAGCCTTTGTGCAGACACAGAGCATGGGCAGCAGTTTCCTCCCAGGTCAGAATTTGTTCCCAATTTCTCTCCTCTGACCCTTACCTGCACCCCATGCTCTCTCCTGTGCCCAGTTTCAGTTTGGGTTTCCTGTGGAGGAAGAAGGTCCTGAGCTGTTATAGAGGTACTAAAGTAAAACACTGCTTTTGCTTATCAGTAGGCATGGATGGGGTTTTGTTCCTGTCATGTGTGACTTTTAAGCCTTTATTTGTAATTGTGCAGTGGACAGGTCTCTTGCTGAATTACATTTCCATCACTGCTGACCTCCTTATTCTCCATAGTGATGTTTTGTCCAACCTACACGAGATTTCTGTTTAATTTGTGAGCTCTCTAACTACAGCCTGTGTGGAGAGTACATTTTCAGAGCAGCATGTGAGAAACTAGCTCATAATGAAAGAACCTTGGATCTAAATAAAAAAACAAACCTGTTGGAGCTCTCAGAAGGAAGAGGTTAATGGGTTCCAAGGCAGAACTGGACTGGAGAGTGTCATTCACTTGTACCCAGGTTGGATTTCTTTGAACAGGCTGAGTAATGACTGGAGGCACTTGCCCTGTCCCTATCACTATAATATGCAATAAAATGAAATGATGAGGACTTTCTGCATTAGCTGGACAATTATAATTGACCATTTGCTTGCAGATTCATGGCCTGGCACTTATTTCAGAGAAGTAAATAAATAAGAGAGTTGGTTTTATTTTCAGAGTTCAGGTGTACATAAAATGAAGTGTCAGCTTGCACAAAACTCCTTCAGCTTCATCTGAAACTCTGAAGGACATTCTGTCAGCTGTTTGGAGCTATGGAAAAGGAGGGAGCATCCTGAAAAAATTTCAAATATAATTTATGCATATTCCTAAAGAAAAAAAAAAAGCTGACTTGAGTAGTGGGCTGTTTTTCAAGGAAACAGAACATTCCATAACTCTTCTTGAGAGTTGTGAGAATTTATTTAAGATGAGGAATTAGGTGCTGAGCTTTTAATATCTAATTTTCATAAACATGTCACTGAACATGTCCATAAAAAAACCCCAAGCAACTGTTACCCACTTCATCTTCTACTAGGGGAAAAAAAATTCTGTCGCTCTGTCTTACAAGAGATAGTTACTTATTTGGAATTTTGTTTTTAATTTGGTTAGCAAAACAGTTTGGAAGGGCATGCACTGGTATTTCACTGACACCAATATAGTTCAGAAATCCCCGAAAAAGGGAGATTTAGGGATAAAATGAGAGAAAATCCTGAATGTCTCAAGCCCACTTAATGCTGTTGTCTGTATGTTAGTGATGGAGAGCCTTCCTTAAGGTCTGATGTTACTCAGAAGGTGGAGTAAATGCATTAAAAGTGAATTACTCATTTGAAAGCAGAATCTTCAGCAAACACCATAGGAAATGCATATTTACTATTTGCAGAAAAACACTCCTTCCTTGTTTTTATTTACAATCTCCACATCACTAATTTAAAAAACAGAAAGCAAGTCCACTTCATTGTGTGTAAGATGCAGGTTTGGTACTTGGACAGGAATCAGACTACTGTCCACATTCACAGGTGCTTAAATGTTGGTGTAATGATACCCACAGTGCTGCACATTTTATCTTTGCCAGGACAGGAGCAATAAATAACACATATATTAAGCTTACTGATGATTCCCTTCTTGCATTCTGAAGGAAGACGTGGCTGCCTTTGCAGAAAATCTGTCCCTGTACATTTTCCAGCTGATGTCAGATTGGATCTGTCCGGGCAGAGGCACCTCCAAGAGGGGAAACAATTAAAAGCCCTTTTTGTGCCCAGTGCATTCTCCTTTTGGGGTCAGTCTGATGGCAGGGTGGGTGTGCTCCATCACGGGGCAGGGATGGACGGGCTGGAAGGGAAATGCACACAGAGATCAGGGGCATGAGCCTTGACAGGGAACAGCAGAGATGGTGGGGACATTTTTGAGAGGATGGGGACATTTTTGAGAGGATGGGGACATTTTTGAGAGGATGGGGACATTTTTGTTCCTCTTTGTTCAGGAAACTTGAGCCCCTTTTCTTCTTAAGTTTTCTTTAAGTTTTCTTTAAGTTTTCTTCATAATTGTCTGGGATTCTTGTGTGCATGACTTATTTCCCCTGTGAACTAAGAGGAGGCTGCAGGACAGATCATGTTAAGGAAACTCACTGTGCTAAAGAACCTTCCCTGAATTTCTTCAAATAGATTAGTGCCCATCCTTCCCCTGTATTAAGGTCAGTTTATATTAAGCTGATTTGGGCAGTTCTTCAGCTGTAGATATCTTGCTTGTAAACTTCAGAGAGTGCCAAAAATAATATTTCTAAGCATTATAACCTGCATCATACAGGAATTATACCCACTTTATATAAAAGTTAAGTATCTCCTAAGATAGTTCTGGTGCTGTCAGCAAGAAGCTGCTGCAGCAAGATTTGGAGTCCCCAAGCAAGATCAGGATTCAAACTCTGCTTTTGGTGTGGGTTCTCACCTTGGCAGCTGAGCAGGACTCTCAGTTTCCCTCCCTGACTGATCAGCAATAACCACCACAGCATTTAAATCCCGATTTTCATCAGAGGACTGAGGTACTGCTGGGGAATGATGGCAAAACCATCATTTCATAACCCAAGTACAACTTCAGCCACATAAATCCTGCTAGGGATGGAATGGAGGGAGCTTTGTCAAACTGCATTTTGGTGTTTTGAAGGTATTAGATTCTGTCACAGTTGTGGGAAATTCTAATAAATAGTAATATTAGAATACATGTGGTCTCTATTTAAATCATAAATCAAACTGCAGTTTTTTCTTTATTGTGTCTCTGTTTAAGCAAAATATTTTAGCCTCTGTTATGAATCTAAATGGGAGAAATAAGCAGTCTGCTTTCAGGCTTCGAATATTAATATAGATTGTCTCCCAATTTATTTATCCTGCTGTTGTGCTACTGAAAATGTGTTTTTTGAATTGCATATTGCATTCTGTCATTCTGGGAGCGGAGCTGGATTTGTCATGTGGTGAGTGTGGGTTTTCAGCAGTGAGTCCTGCCCCACTGTCAGGCCAGGGGAGCTGACAGCTCTGCCCTACCTGCATTAATCGTGGCTCAGCTCAGCTTGACTTTGCTCTGCTGGCAGCTCTGAGCAGCTCTGCCTTTCAGCTGAGAGTGTGCAAGCCAGACTCAAAGCCAAGCCATACAGAAATACAAATAAAATGGGTTTGCTTCCTTTCATGATGGGTTAGAGAGGTGCAAAGGCAGTTTTAGAATTGGGGGGATACACAGAGCGTGCTGTAGGAGACAGAAAATATTGAAAATGTATTGAGGTGAATATTCTAATGTGATGGTCGTTTGTAGGGTATAAGAAGTAGGGAAAATAGGGTTTAATTTGGAAGAATGTTAGAAAAGCTGGCTGGAAAAAGAAAAGAATGAAGTAGGAGCCCAGGCTGATGTGCAGAGGATCCAGGGCACTGACAGGCACTGTCCCAGGCTGGGTACAGATGGACAGAACCTTTTTAATACTTTAACTTGAATAAAACCAGGAAAGTTCCTTTTACTGAGGACCTTTGCCAAGAGAGGGAGGAGAAAACCTTACAGATTGGATGTTTGGGAGGCTTTGGAGGTCTCATTTTAAAGTCTGGATCTGTGCAGATTTCCTGTGAATGTCTTTTCTGTGCAGGGCTTCATTTCTCACAATTCAAAGTGGATGATAACAATACCTGGATAACAAAGATCCTGGGACAGCAGAATTTTTGCTGTGCAGAGGAGCTCTGGGCTGGTCTGGCTGCTTTCAAGGAAAAAGAAATAACCACTGTCAGATGTGCAGTGTCATTGTACTGCTCCTCTTGAAAGAGGTGCCCGTTGCCTGTTTCACCAAAAGCCAGGTCAGCACCTGAGATCTGATCAGTGTCCTGCTGCTAGGGGGAATAAAGTCAAAGTTCCTGCTGGCATCATCTCCATCAGCACCTCTAAAGCTGTGCACAGAGCAAAAATGATGCTTTGCACAAAGCAAAATGATGCAGCTGCCCGTGCCAGTTGCAGAAAGATTTTCTCAAGAAAAAGCTTGGAGATGGGGAGAGGGTGGGGAAAGGGGGAGCATTGAGGGAAACGATTCAGCCTAAACAAATGTGAGGAGGAAAGGCCACAGGAGGCAGATCTCATTGTCATTACTGGTAAAAGCGGTGGGAGGTTTTCAGTGCTTGTGTGGTTTGGGTTGGTTTTTTATCTTTCTGGGTAAATTGTCATTTAGGGTGCTGGCATCCACATCCTTGTTCCTTGGTAGTGCTTCAGTGTTCTTATTTCAGCGAGTAGAAGCTGGAAAGCTGCAATCCTGTGCCACTTGGAGGAGGGAGTCCTGATGTTAGTTCTGCCCTGGTTAAATACACAGAGAATTTTCTGTGCACAGCATGAGTTAGTCAGGATTTAACCAAGTACAGATTTCTGGTCATTTTCCTTGTCACTGGAATTGAGATTTCTTGGCTTTGCTCCTGGCCTCCTTCAGTTTCCTCACCTCATTTTGCTTGATAACCCGCCTTACCAAAAATCTTTAAATGTCTTCACAGAATTTTTTGTGTTTTGAGGGATTTAGGTGAAAGTTATAGGATGCTGCACTTTGCAGAAACACTTCATGAATCACAGTTACTGTCTCTGTCCTTATTTTCCCACTCAGAAACTTTTTTCTCTTTTTTCCTCCTCCTTTTTTTTTTCTTTTTCCTTCTTCCACAGTTGAAACATGTCTGTTCTCAGTGCAGCCACTCATAATAAACAACAGGTGTTGTGGGTGTTTCCAGGCACATTCAGCAATGCTCATAATCCACTGCTGGACTGCAGGGAGAGCTATTTTTGCCATTAGCAGAGTGTGGAGCCTTGGCTCACACACTGAATTCTGGCAAACTTTGCTCTGTTAAGTGCAAGTGGGATTTTATTCATTGTGCAGCCTCCAAATAAATATATGTGCCTGTCCAAATGTATTGTTAAATTCTTCAGAGGCAAAGAGCTTAGGCTGGGACACTTGCCATTTTTCTCTAATTAGGAAACAAACAGAACAAACCAGGACCTGTATAATTACAACCTTTATTTATCCAAAAGAAATTAAAAAAAAAAAAAAAACTATGATTGATGTCCATGTCCTTTGGAGTTCAGTGTAGGTGTGGAGCTTTTTCTTCCCTCCCCTCTAAAACAAGGAGGTGTCAGTACAAGGTGATTAAATCTAATCTGCTACCAATGGCATTGCTGCCAGGATTTAACCTTCCAGCTGAGAAAAGCCTCAGCCTCTGGCACATTGGAAGAATTGGAGTACTTAGGGTTTCTTGTGGTGTAAGTTAGGGAGGAGCAGTTTGTGGTTTCAGTGTTTTGTGTTGTGACAGTTGGTAGCTCAGGGCGCTGGGTACGGGCTGGTTAAACACCTCACAGGCTGGTTTAGAAATTGGGTCTTCCTCTTTCCCTGCAAACTGCTGAGCAAATTACCATATTTTGTCCATTATAATTGCCAGAAATTATGGTTTCCACTGGGATGGGGTGTAGGGATTTGTTCTGAGCTGACTGAAGTCTGAAATAGCCAAAAAATACAAATGTGACTGTATCCACGTGCAGGGGTAGCTTCTCCTTCCACTGTGCTTTGTGTTTTATTCACTCCCTACAAAGTGCAAATGCCCACATTCTAATTCATGTATACATCACATATTTCACAAGGCCTGTATTTATTAGTGTTGCTGAGGTTTTACATTGCTTAGCTGTGTAGTGCTCTATATATGTTGGAGGTTTGATGTTTCTCTTGTTTTCCCCCTCTTTCCCCCCAGTTTCCCAGTGTGTGCCAGAAATTCCTCAATGTGTTGATTCAAACTGGTTATATTTTCAAATGTGACTTTTTCTGCCTTTGTTTTCTTCATGAATAAAAGAAATTCTCATTACATTCTTCTTGTGGTGAGTGTGTGTGTGTCTCTCTATAAAAATAGTCTTTGAAATGTGAGTGGAACAATTTCTTCATAACTGATTTAACTTGTAAATTTATGGAAGTCTCATCAGAAATTCTAAGGACGTTCCTTGGGCCTGGCATCTTACAAGTGATCTGTTGAGATGGCAGTGTGAAGTATTTGAGGGCTTGTAGCACTCTCGCTGCTCAGGCAGAATTAGTGCAAGAGGAAGTCAAGAGCACATCCTTGGAAGAAATTCCTGTTTCCATTGACAAGGTTCTGTGAGAGCCAGGGGTCAGAAAAACGGAAGGTGCCTTTCTGAACTGGCATCTTTTGAGTGTACATAGCACCCACATACAGAAAAATTATTGACAATTTGTCCATATCCTCTTTGTCTGATTAAACAGGATTTTTAAACCTCATTTACCAGGTGACTACCCTGAACTTGGGATAATGCAGCCGGGATGAAGGGCTAAAACCACGGGCTGCTCCTGCTGGTTTAACCATCCCAGCAAGTCAGCAATTTTTCCTTGAAAGGAGAAACGAATGGCAAATAATGAACATTCAGTTTCCTTCTCTGGCCATGGTGACAGCTCTTCCTTGGTGCTTCTGGCAGTCAGCTGTGGTCACTCACCCTGAATTTGGGAACTCTGGATTAGCCTTAAGCAGCTGCCAGGCCATACCCAGAGAGAGCAGGCAGTGTTCAAACAGTGATTATTGGTGTGGAGCAAGGCTTAGCCAGGGAGCTGCTGCTTTTTGAAGGGGTTCAGGGTCATTTTTGGACTGGGGTGTGACAAAAAACCACTGCCCTGCTTGTCCCAGTGTGTGCACAGCCTCTGTGGCTGCCCACGGTGACAGGGGAGGAGACAGGGGAAGGGGAGGGGAAAGGGAAGGAGGGAGGGGAAAAAGGAAAGAAAGGAAAGGAAAGGGGAAAGGGAAGGGGAAGGAAAGGAAAGGGAAGGAAAAGGAAAGGGGAAAGGGAAGGAGAAAGGAGGGGAAAGGGAAGGAAAAAGGAAAGGAAAGGGAAAAGGAAGGGAAAAGAAAGGAAAGGAATGGAGAGGACCTCAGTCTGACTCAGAACCTTGAGCTGCCTTTGCAGCTGCTCCAGGTCACCAACTCTGTTTTCTTTTCTCTTGGCATGTAATTTTTTTTTAAGATTACCTTGAGGTTTAGTTCAACAATAGGGCAAGCCTGATTTAGCAGAGTTTTAATGAAATCATTGTTTAACCAAAAAAAAAAAAAAAAAAAAAAGAAGATGTGGCTGGTCTTGTGTTCATTTTGAGTAACTCTGCCCATTCTGGGGGTGCTCATGGTTTGCCCTCTGTGCCTGTACCCACAGATAATGACTGCTTAGAACACTGGTCATTCTCCTAAGGCTTGATCCAAGGCTAATTGAGGTCAGTGTACAATCTCCTGTTACCTTGATTGAGGCTTGGATCAATTTTTAGTGTTGGCAAATTTATGAAGCACTGCATGAATTTTGAACACTTTCTCAATGCTAAGTTAAAGCAGATGAGGGTGGTGAATGTGTCTTTTGAAAAACATATGCAAATGTTATATATAGCCATGGACTTGTTCTGGAAACATGAAAGCAGGCAGGAATGTGTGTGTTCTCTTGTTACCTTTGGATATTTACTTCCTCTAGAGCTGATTCTACATATTTCAGAGATTTTGGTGGATTGTGTATTTAGTGTATAATCTATACAATAGTTAGGTTTCATATTAATTTACTCAGTTTTGTACTGATCAGCAGATAACTTATCCTGGAACTTTTTAATGGACTTTTGACAGAGCTGTCTATCACACAGAAACTTTGCTAGTACTGCTAATAAAAGCACACAACTCCTCATTCTTTGGCACACAATCCTCTTTGGGTCAATTCCACTTTATTTTGTACCCTGCCATCTCAGATGTTTCTTGAGCCTTTGAGACCCTTCACTGGAGTCCCAGAGGATAAAACTGGGGCGTGAAATAATAATTTTCTTATTTTCTTCTGTGTGAAATACCCCTGCAGACCAAGTTCACATTGTGTAAAACCTTAATCACAGCATGGTTGTGGTGCCCAAACACACAGAGATGCAGAAATGGTTCTGGATTTGTCAAATGCTTTGCTCTGTGTTGGCCACTGCTTTTTCCTCTGCTGCTCTCATTTTGCAGTGTCCCACGTCTCTTTGTTTGTTTACTGCAAAATGTGTTTGGAGCTGATTTGGCACATCTTTAATTTACAGCAGGGATGTGCTTAAGGGTAGGCTATAATGCAAACTTTCTGTATGTTTACAAAATTAAAGGAAAATAATCGTTTTGAACATATTGCATCTGCTGCTGTTTTATGGGTATGTTATAACAATTTTATGCAGCTCCATTTAGCATGGAACTAAAACTGAGAACACAGTTTATTAATTTAGCAGGTTGAACTTTAAAGGGATTTTTGTTCTGCTGCAGAAAAGGCATTGTAAACAAGAACTTAAGGCAGCAAAATAATAAAATTAAACAAGGTAATCATAAATTATCCCTATTCAGGAGGAACAAGTCCACTGTTCCCTCTTAGTGGGAAAAAATGAAGACAAGAGAGACAAACTTAAATATGTTGTGAAAACTAATCGGAACACATTCATATTTGCAGTTCTTATGAGAAACAGGTTTGGTTTTTTTCCTTGACTCGTTTTCATGTTTGACTACAACTGTCTATTCTTGTAACATGAGGCAGTTTAATAAGCTTAAGATTATTCAGCGCAGTATTAAAAATGAGGCTGCTTGAACAGAAATGTATTGATAATCTGCACTGGAGGAAAACTCCTTTGCATCCAAGCAGTGGCTGGCGGGTTTCTCTGATTTTCGCTGGTTTTGCTGGTTTTTGTTCTTGAGCCCAGAGAGAGGTCGGAGCTGAGGAAGGTTTCAGTGAGCAGCAGCTCAGGCAGAGTTTATTTTGGTGACCCTGTGACCAGGGATCCATAGGTCCAAGGTTTGCACTGCCAGTCAGGCAGGGCCTCAAACCTTCCCAAGCCCAGCTTGTCTATGAGGAGGTTTTGGAATGTAATTTCTGTTATGGAAACACAACTTTCCCATGTGGTAAACGCTTATTTACTTCAGAAGTGGGATAAACACTGCAGTGAGTCACTGCATGAACTGGCACCAGGGGAAATGAAATGTGTGTGAGCTCAGAGCAGCTCAACAGGAGGGGTAAGGAAGGGACTGGAAGGGAGGAAATGGAACCCATGGCAGGGTGGACAAGAGGGATGGAGAATTGCTCCCTGGCCTAATCCTACCTGGAACTCACAGGAAGAGTAGGAGGGAAAAGGAAGAGACCCCAATCCTGATATACAGAGAGCCTAATCCTGAAATCTGTGTCTAGAGGTGTGGATTTTGTGGCTGGCAGGGGACCGAGAGGGTGATGTGGCAGATGGAAAGCTCAGCAGTCAGACTGGGCTGAAGGAAGGATATACAGATATTTAAACACACATATTTTTCTAATGAACAAGCCATTAAGTTCAGTTGTACCCAGCCCTGTGCTGGAGCAGAACTGACAACAGCAGAAATTCCATTTCTGATGGAATGGATGCTCCTTGTGACTGAGCTGTGGCAGGAGACAAAAGGCAGCCCTGTAGGATGGGTGGTTCGTTCCACTTTGAGCTGCCATCCAGTTTGCAAGATCATCTCTGAAGTTAATTCCCACCCTTAATTCTTCATTGAAACCTCTTTAGACACCTTGGACCACATGTTGTGCTGTTGCTTTCTCCATGCATAGCTCATCTAAAACATTTTGCTATGAAAAAGAGTAATCTCTTCAGCAGAGTTACCAAATGGGGCAGATGCTATAAGAAGCCAACACTGCCTTCTGAAACAGAGCAGTATCTCATCTGTTTTTCATCTGTGAATTTAGAGTCTTATTTTTTGCCTTTGTCCTTCACTCCATATCTCTATTCTAAAGATCCAGCAAAAATACTAATACTCCCCGGCAGCATAAGCAGGTCACAACTCAAATGAGCTCTGAATATTGTTCCCAAGGGAACCAAGAACTATGTCACACTTGCTTAATTTCAACATACATATATTCAGAAATTTTGGGAGTGAGGGTATACATTGAAAGTTGGATTCTTAATGCAATCAAATACGATGAAATATTTTATTATGTGACAGCTCAGCTTGAAAGGGAAAATCATATTTTTTTCTTCCCATGACTTATTTACAGATAGATAGGGCAGAACTACAAAAGCTATGAAAATGTAATACTATTAACATCTAAATATTCAATACTGGGTGAAAATAAGAATGGACTATAAACTTTTGTTTTGAGCACAAGCTGGATGATTTCTGAAATATGATTGCAGGTTCTAGAGGAAAAGGCCTGTAGAAATGAATTTTCCTGTCTGTAACAATAAAAGGGGCTTGTAAATGATCTTTATGTTAAGTGGATGCTAATGAGAAATACTGCTTAATGCTGGGATTCCGAGAATGGATCTGCACTTTGCCATGCACCCAAACAGAAACATTACAGAAAGTTTCATGGCCACAAAAAAAAGCCATGCATGCAGTTGCCTAGGGCAACAGGAAGGTTTTTCTGACTCATTTGGCTGCATTAGAGCTCTGGAGAGAGGAGCTGCTGCTGCTGCTGCTGCACGGCAGGAAAGGTCAGCACAGAGGGGAGCAGGCTCTTTGCAGTGTGGGCTGTGCTCCTGGAGCAGCAGCACCATCCCATCCATCCCTCCATCCATCCATGGATCCATCCATCCCATCCCTCCATCCATCCATGGATCCACAGATCCATAGATCCATCCTTCCCTCTATGCATGGATTCACAGATCCATCCCTCCATCCCTCCATCCCATCCCTCCATCCCTCATCCATCTCTTCAGCAGGGAAGAAATAAATACAAGATTCTGATAGCTGGATAATTGGTACTGAGGGGTATAAAAAGTTCAGTAATTAAATAAAGCCATTTCCCAATGCAATCCTCTGCGTATGTAAGGAGAGAGAAGACTTGGCAA
The DNA here is from genome assembly GCA_019023105.1 of Diglossa brunneiventris. Taxonomy (NCBI): domain Eukaryota; kingdom Metazoa; phylum Chordata; class Aves; order Passeriformes; family Thraupidae; genus Diglossa; species Diglossa brunneiventris. The sequence continues at coordinate 1,500,521 of CM032357.1, read as the reverse complement.
ATAATGGGAACAGGAAATCAGTGGTTCTTGGAGCTCTGCACAGAGATGGTGTGACCTGATCCTGTTCATTACCCTGTGCTAGCAGTGGAGCAGAATGTGGTGCAAACCTCTGCCCTAACTGTGCCTCTCACACTAATTAACATCTCTGCTGACTGCTGGGGTTTGTTTCCATCAAGGTAAACTCTTCCTTCCACTCTCAGAATGCCCTCTGAGTTAGATCACAGTGTCAACAGCATACAAAGTTATCCATTAGAAATCAGCGTGCCCAGGTACATGAGGTTTCTCAGGTACCAGTGGGGAAGGAAATGTTCCCTGTGCGGGGATAGAGTATAAGAAAATAATGTGGAAAGTAATCTCACCCCTAAAGAGTTACAGCTGGGCCAATTATCAAAGATTGGGAACAAGCCTGACTTGAACAGGCCACAGGTGTAAGCAATGAGAAGAAGATGCTGTAAAAGAGTGGGGTGGTGTTGAGAAGGGAACTGGGGTCAGTTGGGTGCTTTGTGAGGAAGAAAGAGTCAGTGCTCTGAGGAGCTGCCCACGAGAGAACACCAAGCAGGTATGGAACTTTTGTGATAAGGAGACAACAGTATGTCACCCCTGCAATAAGATGACAACAGTTTCCCACTGGTTTAGATAAATTTTCTTGAAGTGTATTTGCACAGTTTGAAAGAGAAGGACAGTAAGTGCTTATCTGGCTGAAACTGGGGCAGGTGAAAGGTTTGTGATGTGCCATTTACTACATGTGAACATTATTTTTGTGGAAGGGTTGCTGGGCAGCAGCATGGACCCCTCAAAAGGGGCTGTGAAAGGAAGAATGGAGCAATCACTACTTGTCCAAAATGAGGATATTAACTGGAATATTAGCAGGGGTACCTGAATCCAGTTTATCCTACAGCCTTCCCACTTTCTGACTGTCTGTGTGGTTCTTTCCTGTTTCCCGTTGTTGTACCCTAGAGTAGAGAATTTATAAAATACATTTTCTCTTACACCAAATTTATTCTATTATATTCTCAGGTTTAGGAGCTTTTACTAGATAATTTCCATACTTTTTTATTTTGGTGGGTTTTGTTGGGGTTTTTTAGGGGGTGGTTGGTGGGTTTTGGGTTTTGTTAATGTGGGGTTTTTTTGTCAGAAGGTGAGAAATCTGTTCCTGGATTGTTAAGCAAATATTTTATCTAATGCTTTCCAGAAGTATTTGAACTTTGAAAGATGTATTCAGTGCCCTTTTTAAAGATGCTCAGCAAGCTTTTGTGGAACATAAAGGAAGGAAAATGTTCGTGTGTGCCCTTATCTTGCTCTTATTGAGCATGCCATCTTTCCTGGGAGTAGCCCTTAACTATAAAAGAATTATGGGAGTGTGCTCTGAGCAGAGCTTTGGAGATCTCTGCTCTGTGTTGTTTTATTCCTATTACAAACTGTTCAAACACCTGGGTATTAATGCACATTGCAGTCAATGTCATTGACACTGTTGTAAAAAAAATCTTGGCTTTTTTCTTTACTGCTCCTAAAAATTGTGTTTGTAATCCCTGTTCTGGTTTTCAGCCACGAATAAACAAATATCAATATTTATTTGATTAGTGCCTATGCCCATGAAACATGTTTTGAAAGGAATATTGTTAACTCAGACAGCAGATCCACAGTGTCTCCCTTCTGAGTTTCCCGGCATATTCTGTTATCTTCAACCAGTGTCTGATGAATTGTACTGAACATATTTTTCAAATGGGTCATTATTTTCCTTCTTTTTAGAGGAGTTCTAAACTGCAGCTTTAGATGGCTTTTTTGCCCTTTTTTTTTTTTTTTTTTTTTTTTCCTTTTTTGGAGCTCTCAGGATGAATTTTCTACTGCCAGTTGGGGAGATCTGTAAAACTGCCCAGAGTTATTAAGAGTGGAGTCAGTATAATGAACTGTAAGTTTGATTTCCACCTAGTGACAGTGAAGGCATTGAACAAAGCTGTTTCTCAATATCACATCCTGGGAACTTCCAGCTTCTCTCTTCAGGCCAAGATGTAGAAATATTGTTATTGACCAGAAGCAATTATAAATATACTCAGTATTCTGCATTGCACAGAAAAGGGGAGCTGGGGTGACAGGGAAGAAATTCTCTCTGTCTTTAACTCAAGTAGCTCACATCAATATAAAGGAAAGTCTCTCATGAAGCACAATCAAATTAATACTGCTGGCAACCAAAAGTGAAGTGCTAATATGCAGGAAAGCACACAGATGTCAGAATTGAACTTTCTTGCTCTCAGTTCTGTGTCTCAGAAACAGTTTGCAACTAATGGACTGTGTTGGTGGGAGAGAAGGATTTGCCTGCCTTGTGCTGTAAAGATTGTGCAGAGATTTTACAGGTGAAATGGGGCTCTTTGAGTTTGGAGTGCAGAGGGGACAGTGACTAATAGGATGTGGAATGCACCTTTAAGAATAGAAGAAGATGAACAAATAGAGAAATCAAAAATGTTGGATGGAAGGTACCAGGTAAGAAAGAGAAGAAGGAGTGGAAGTGAAAATGACAGTGGAAATAATAACCTTGGCTAAATTGAGGGAAAACTAGAACTGGAGTTTTTCAGTCTGCAGCAGAGAGGAGTGAACTGGCTGAGGCTCTCAGAATGAGAGACATGGAACTCCCTGCATGCTGCTTGCATTCCTGGGGAGCTTTTCCCTAAGTTTTTAGAAGCATTCAGCTCGCCAGCAGCAGGAGGTGTCAAACAGAAGGTCAGGCAGAGGGAATGTGCTGCCTGCAGTCAGGAGGCACAGCCAGGGCTGCCCTGGCCAGCAGGGCTCAGAGTGGGAGCCAGAGGGGCTGCAGGAGGAGCATCCCTGGCCAGGGTCGCTGGTGGGTGTGGGGGCCCCAGCTGTGGTTCCTCTGGCTCTGGATTGAAGGCACTGAGACAGTAATTCATGTTCAACTCGGGTGTTTATTATTTCTTATCAGTAAAAGTCTCACTGCTGGGAGTTCTGCAGCTTTTCATCAGAAGGCACAAAATGGCCAACAATCTCATGATACAAGGTCTTTTAAGACTAAACTATCCAATTAAGAGCTGACACCTGGATTATTTTCCCTTTTAACCCAACAACTGATCCCAAAGAGCCCCCAGTGAGGACTTTTCTGCCCAATTACAAAATGCCACCCAAACCCATGGAGAAGGAGGAAGAAGAAGCACGAAGAAGGAACTCAGGATGACACCCTGTGCCCTCCATCTTGCTGCCATCCACAACACACTAAAAATCCCAAACCCTCAATTTCTCACCCAGTGATGCACCTGCACTGCTCTCTATAATCTATTTCACATTTTGTGGGTTCCAGTCTATCTTTAAGTCTGGGAAACTTTCTCCATGAGTGAGGGTCAGAGTCAGTGCTGCCCTGGGGGTCAGGGCACCCCAGAGCAGACACAGAAATATTCCACATGCTCAGAGCAGCTGCTCTGGCTGCCCCTGTGCTCTGTGGCACAGGCTGGGGTTGCAGTGCCCAGCTGGGGCAATGTTCTCATTGCTCCCTCCCCATCCTGTGTGGTGCTCCTGAACCAGAATCCATAAAAACCACTCCACAAAAGCATACCCATGGAAAATATTCATTTAAATAATATGGAAAAGTGCTAAATAGCTGCACTTGCTATTTTATCTACATAGAAATGAAAGCTGAAAATGTTTTGTGGAGTACTGAGAGCTGGTACTATATGAGCTCTTTTATTGGTTAAAACTGAATACATGAAAGATGTTTTCTTCTCACACCTTTCATTAATCTGGCTCTGTATTTTTGCAGACAACACTGAGCATCAGAGAAGCAAGATGCCTACTAGGATCACATTATAAATTCCCATCATATTTCTCCTTTGCTTTTATTGCTTCCTTACTTGGCTTGACATTTTCATATGAATAAAGTACAGTACCAACATCAAGTTGTTCTCACACAGGTTTACAAAGTAAAAAAAAAGTCATTTGATAAAAATGTTGGAAAGGTGAAAGAAAATATTGGAATCCAAGCTACAAATGGAATGGGATGTGCATTTTTTCTTCCCCTGTCTTGTTCTAATTCAGAAACAGATGCACTGGTCGGTTTTGTTACTAGCTCCAATGGCTGCTAATCCAGGGCAGGGCTCCTGATGTATGAGGTCAGTTTTCTTCCTGTGCTAAGGTAAAATGAAGAAAATATCAGTGTGCATACTAATTTTCTTTAAGTGGCAGTGTGATTTTTTTTTTTGTTTTTTCTTGCCAGCCCTGACTCTGACTCAGATCACAAGACCCAGTCATTGACTGTTCTGTCCTTGAGAGCAAATCATACACAGAGAGTAAATATCAATAAAGAGCTCATAGTTACTCCCATATAAGTTTAGTTAGACTGCATTAGTTTAATTTGAAAAGGCTTTCTCAGGGAGACTCTGCTGTGATTTTTGCGTTTTTCCCATTTCTCTGGTGTTTCAGTCTTGTCTTCCCCTCGATTCCTGTTACAAAAAACCAGTGTGATAGAGAAACCAAGGTTACCTTATGGACCAATACCTGTGGGCCCTCGGAGCAGAATTATAAAGGTTTTGAATCAGTAAATTTGAATATAAGTAAGAGTTTGCTGCGACTCTGGTGAGGATTTTTAGATGGGGATATAAATATGAATAATCCAAAGCACTAATTGAAATGCCATTTGTTCAGAATGCACGGTTCAGCTTGAGGAAGGTTTTATTTTTGTGTAGCTGTTGTCATTGTGTGGGGCTCCTTTGTTGGGTTTTTGTGTGTGTGGGAGCAATGTGGATAAGTTTTTTTGGGAGATGTAACAGGTTCAGCATTACCTGTCAGTTTGTTCTGAAATGAATGTGGGCTGCAGAGTTTTTTTGTGCTTGATGCTTTCAGGAGTTCAGAGTTTGAAACTGGTTCAATTGCTAATTGATGATGCATAAAATTGTACTATAAAACACCATATGAATTTCCCTGCAAACATTCAATTAGGATAAAGTGTTTCTCAGAACTTTGCTGTGTAATGAATCTTATGCTGGATTTTCTTGAATCTTAACAGATCTGAACATGTATTATCTCAGTTGAGTCATATTTTCTAGGAAGTCACAGTTTACTTTGTTATGGGGCACCTTCAGAAGGTGTTGGGGGAATGTGGGCACCTCCCAAGGCCCCTGGGAGAGGAGAAAATACAATTTCTGTCCTGTGTGACCCCGAGGTGTCCCCAGAACCCCAAGTGCTCTCAGCCAGGTACAGGCTGGGTATTGCTGGCTTGTTGCAGGGCAGGGTGAACCAAACTCCAGCTCTGCCCTCAGAGCTCCCTGCTGCCCCAAAATGCTGAGTTTTGTGGTGCTTCTGCTCGTCCCCAATCTCCCAGACCAGCCCATAATGCTCCCAGTGTTTTCTGTTAGCTCTGACAAGGAGCAAACCTGGGAGGAGCTCATTCCATGGCACTGAAAGCGCATCAGCAAACCTCCGAAGTTGTTTCAGTGCAAAGTATAAAAAGAGAAGTCTCTAATTGAGTTTTATTTGGTTTGGAAGATTTGCAGTTGATTTTTACTCTTCATTTAATGTTGCAGAATGCTCAGTGAGTTCGAAAGAGTTTCAGTTTAAATTTCCCAGTTTCTGTTGCCCTTGGTAGGCAATGGTTTCACCAGTGGGAAGAGTTTGCCAAAACCAGGGACAGTCAGATTTAACTGAGGGGGGACAGTTGTTTGTGTGCAGAAAAATCTTGAAAATCTTCAAGAAGCTTGCACAATCTTGGGAAAGAGCATTCATTTAAAAACTGTTTGAAATGCTCCTGGCCATAGGAATTTTATTTTTCTTACCAGCACCAGGAGCATCTCTGAAACCAAATCCCTTCTGAAAGATCTCACGTGCACGACCATGGAGGTTGTGAACCCATTGAGGTTTTATGGATAAATTATTGTTGCCAAAGCCTGGGAGGAATTCTGCAGTGAAGCCCAGTGTCCATAGTTTAAAAAAGAAGAAAAGCCCTTGCTGTGAAGCCCTGCAGAACTGCTTGGATGGGGAGCAAAAGACAAGTTTCTTGTTGAGCAGAGGTTTTATTGACTCTGCAAGATGAAAGAGGTAGAAAAGGAAAATAACACTGGAGAGCTCCTGAATATCTTTCTGTAAAAAACTGAAGGATTCTGTAATGAAAGGTGACTTTTCTCAAATTTGGCCATTTCAGCGTTGCTCTGACATTAAGCATCCACAAATTGTGCTGAGTGGCAAGCACAGTTAACAACATATTTAATCAAGATCCAAAATTCTCCTGGTACAGTTGGAATTTAAATGTCTGCCCAAAAAAAAGAAAAGGGATTTAATTGTCTCATCTTATGCAATACAGAACTTGCAGATCAGTACAGAAAGAGAGATGGAATATTAATTTTCCTGCTTGATCTTTTCTACTTTATTGGAGTATCTTGTTTAACTTCCAGGAATAGCAAGTGTCTTCAAGAATAAAATACTCCTTCTGTTAACATAGGGCTCATGACAACCTGCTAACCCTGGAAATTTAAGATATGTTATCTAACAGTCGTAAGTGGTGACAGAAGAATATTTCTATTCTGTTTTTTTGTCATATGCCAAACACCTCTGAAAGAAAGGAGTATTTCAGTCCTTAGAGCTAAAAACCTCTCATTGAAATTTCTGTTGGAACTTCTGTCAAAGGTTCTAGAATTTACATTTGATCTCGATGTAGGCTTCTGGATTTAATTTTTGGTGCGGATTTATTGATTGATTGATTTGGGGGGTGTGGGTGTGATTTGTTTGTTTTTCCCCAGAGCAAATTAACCCCAGAGTTGTTGCCTAAACGCCTGCTGTGGCAGAATTATTTCAGTTCCCAATTTCTGTGCATCTGCTGAGGTAGCTCAAATGACATCTCCCATTGTGGCCATGGAGGGGATGCACTCCTTGTCCTGCTGAGCCCTCCTCCTACCCCAGCTGGGTCCTCCTCACACTCTTGTTGTCTTTTCAATAAGAACTTACTGGTTCTTGATCGATGTTTGTGCTTTAGTCTTGATTTTTTTGTCATTGTCACTGTTTTAGTCCTTCCGCTGCCTGTGTTGCCTTAGGAAATCGATCGGGTGGATTTTTTCCCTGTGCATTTATTTAATAACATTAGATTTGTATGTTCTAATTGCTTTGAGTCTCCTCATCAGTCTTTATCATTCTGTGTTATAATTTTATTAGTATCATGCTTATTAACTTCCCTTTTCATGTTGTTTTTCCCTACCTTTTCTTTTCCCAATTTTCTCCCCCAGCCTTTACCACTGCACATGATTTGGTCCTTTCCAAAATTTGTCATTTCTGAGGTGACTGTTCTTGTCCTGCCTCTTTATGATGTCATAATACTGCCAAGCCATTGTTACTGATGCCTCCCAGTTTACATTTTAATGTTTTTTTCAGTTCTTTGCATGTGGATCAGTTCATGAGCATTCACAAACCATCAGCAGTGAGACACGCACACCTCCAGAGCCCAGGAAAATATGTCACTGAAACACTGGCAATATGTTTAATCAGCACTGCAGCCAGGACTCGTCTGAGGAGCACAAATTGAAGGTCTTCAAGTGAGCAGTAAATTCTGCAGTGCAGAATGCTCCTAAGGAACACAGAATGCAGCAAATTAAGGGCACCAACTGAATTTATGGTCGGTGTTAAGGAATGGAATGGGGGGAAACTGCTTGGAAATTCAATATTCACAAAAAAAGGGGCTCAGAATCCTCCCTCAGTGAGCCATGAGCACTGTCTGGGCAGCAGTTGGTGCCTTTGCTGTGCTCTGTCCATTTTGTGCAGTGAATTGGCTGCTCGTGAGTGAAGTGAGCATGCAGAAAGAGGGGCAATAGTCCTGAATGTTAAATCCACTTTGCTTTTGCTGCAGATGATCACTAAACTGGAAACAGTGGTGGTGCACTGGGGCTCTCCCAGGCCTGGTGGTGTTCCATCCTATGGGTGTCATGGGCAATCAGTGTGAGCACTGGGACACAAATGGGTCCTGCTAATCTGATTCTCATGTGAGCACACATTTCCATAAACCGAAGGACTGGGGAAAAGGAGAAACAAAACCCAGAGCTAATTCTGTGAACCTTTTGCTAATTAAAGATCCAGCTCAGGCTGCTCCACTGTCTACTTCATGGCTGTGACCTAATTTGTTCCTGAAAGAAAGACAACTTCCTTCAGGGTGTTGTTTTTTTTAGTGACAAAGGATCCCACAATTATGTGTGTTCTTCAAAAAATGAGACAACCAGCAGCTCTGGAATATTGCTGTCTGTTTTTTGTGTACCCATCAGTCTTCTCCAGGAATTTTATTGGCACACAGGTCGATGCAAATTCCTGAAGAGATACAGAAAATAAATGAAATACCTACAAGGGTTTGCTGGAGTTTTGGGGGAATATTTCAGCAAACAGGTCTTGGAAGTTTAAGTGTCACAATTTGGCTTCTTTCCAGTGCCAGGAGCGCTTCCATTACAAGTTAATTCCAAGGCTTAGCTGCTGAAATAACATCATCATGCTGGGCTTGGGAATTTTCTCCTTCTTATTAGATGTTAGTGATTTTTTCGAAAAGCAAACCCACCAAGCAGCCTGTCCCAGGGATTTATTGTTCTTTGTCGTGTGTGCTCTCCAAAACAGGGATTTCTGAAGCCTCTTTGAAAGAGCACTTCCACTTCTGCTCCTGCTGAGTCAGCAGCAGTTCAGCCCCTCCGAGGTGTGAATGACAACTAAATTTTTTATTGGCTACAGGTGTTTGTTCTTATTTGACCCTAAAGCATATGAAACCCTGCTAGCAATTCAAGGTAATTAACAGTTTTCGATACTAACGCTAATGCAAACATTTGTAGGCAGTAATTAGAGCTTCTTCCCATTCTCCCCTAACAAACTAAAATGTTCCTGATCGTTTCCATTAGTACTTCCTCGCTTTTGGAACCTGAGCGAGGTCACTGTTAATTGTTTAAGAAATGCTATTCTGACAAACCTGTTTTGATTTCAGGCTAAGATTTCAGTTTTCTGCCTGTGCACTGGTATTGTTTTTGTGCAAGTTCATGTTCCTGTGGTCTGCCCAGCTCTGGGAAATCTGTCAAAGTTTCTTTCATTGCTCCTCTAGGTGGAATAATGGGTTCTCTCTGCATTTTGCCTGGAAAGTTTTGTCCTTTTTTTTTTTTTTTTGAAGCAAATGGCAAATAATCTCACAGTCATCAGCATCTACAAAAATCTTTATGTGAATTTTTTACCGTCATGTGAAAGAATCAAAGTAAAAGTAAATATGAGCAGCAGAAAGAAATTTACCACAGGAAAACAGACATCAGTTGCTATAGAAAAGTGCTTCAAGAAGCATTTCTGAACACCAAACCTGTATGGTTTTTTCTTAAATATCTGGGGGAGAAAGTCTTTGGTCTGATTTAAGGTAGTTCATTCTTGTGTGGCTGATGAAATCAGGTTTTCTGTCCTTTCCAGTTAAATCTTTGGTGCCATTTGAATAATCACTTACTGTAAAACAAGAGGGGATCTGTCCATGCTGCATGTGAGCCTTGTGCCCTAATGACACATTATTCTCTTTTCCATACTCTGTGGTTCAAAATTTTGTGTTTTTTCCTTAAGGCACCCAGCACAAGGTTGAAATGAGCCCAGCCCATCCTGGCCCTCTCCTGGGGCAGGTTTTGATCATTTTGCTGTTCTGGGCTCCAGGTACCAGCGCAGCATCTCCTGGCCTGGGCATTGGCAGCTCCTGGTGCAGGGGCTGGCGGCAGAGCCAGCAGCTGGGATGTGCCCAGTGCAAGGGGGGAATTAATGGAATTTGGGGGATTTGGTGCTACTGAGCTCCTGTGGCTTTAAACACTCTGAGTACACCAAGCAGACACCAACCATCCTGGCAGGCTGCTTAGCTGAGTTTGGTCACTTCTCACACAAGTTTGGGGTTGTTAATAAAACAACAATTACGATTTTTTTAATAGTCTCTCTTCATAACCCTCTGAGAAGAGGATTTAGAGAATACTAGAGCTGGTTGGTTTATTCCTGTTCCTTTGTGATGGGTCCATTAGCCAGATCTTGATGTGCTTGCTTTCAGTGTTTAATATTCATTTCAGTTGGTGACCTAGACTGTTAAGATGTGAAAATACAGTTTCATTAAAGTGAAGTATGCATAACTTACAGGCAACTTACATTGATGATTAAGTGAATTTGCAAATGGGAAGAGCTATAAGCTTAATGCAGACATAATAATACAACATGAAGAGAGGGTGAGAGGGCAAGAGAAGCAAGTAGAGAGGTCAGCTTGAGCAAAAAAAAAAAAGAAATTAACGTTTCCCAAGTTCACTGGTGCAGCAGGAAAAACCAGATATTTCAATTTCAAGTGCAAGATGGTCTTTAAGGAGTACAGGATATTTCAGAATCTGCTGTTTAACTGATCTCAGGTAGATATTGCTTTGACTTTTTTAGTGGCAGAACTTTTGGAATTCACCCGTGAAATCTAGAGTAACTGGAGAGGTTTCCAGGGAAGTTTTGGTAACTTTGGAAAGGTTTCCAGGGTAGTTCCCCATGGCTGAGGGCTCTGTGCCTGCAGCCAGCAGGGAACTGAAGTTCATCAGGCTGAACTTAGACTGGACACGTGGGGAATTTCCTGGGATGAGGGATTGAGGCCCTGGCACAGGTGCCCAGAGCAGCTGGGGCTGCCCCTGGATCCCTGGCAGTGCCCAAGGCCAGGTTGGACACTGGGCTGGGAGCACCTGGGACAGTGGGAGGTGTCCCTGCCCTGGCACTGGAGGGGCGTTAAAGGTCCTTTCTGAGCCAAACCATGCCATGATTCTAAGAAAATGCCTTCTGTGATGATTAGGTGAGGCTGGCATTTCTGTTCCTGGCTGAGATTCACTGCTTTTATTTGGTATTTATTTTATTTCCTGTGTTGGAAGGGCTCTCCTGCCACATTCAGGACTTCCTAAGTGTGCATCAGCTCAGCTGCTGCTGTGAGCAGGAGGGACTGGAATTCCACAAGTTACCACAAGGACATCACAAACTGCATTGAGTGCTAAGAAAAGGATGACAATTAAATTTGCTGAGCTTGAAATTTGATAAGAAAATGACTAGAAACAGTAATGTACTGCTCAATTTAAAATATTAGCTTAGCGACATACCTGGGTGTAAAAGCAACCAGAATTCAGTCATTCCAGAAGCATTTAACAGCTCTAATTGGGAAGCAGTATCAAAATGGATTTTTTCCAACTTGTGAGACAGTGTTTATCACAGAGAGCAGAGCAGACAGCCAGCAGGGCATTGATTCTGTCCCCCTTCAGCTGTGCCAGGATAATGACTAGTCGATGTTCTAATAAAAAAGTTTGAAAATAAAATGCAAGTGATTACGAAAGCTGTAAGCATTTAAAATTGTTCTTAATGATGTAGCTACGGTTTCTGTTACTGGAATAGCTCTTGCTGATTTATATTGGTTTCTACTCAGATGGTTGTCTGGTTACAAATGATGTTTTCATCTACACAGAATTAAGGGTTTAGAAATAACTTTTCAGATTAGCCTAATTAAATGTTTATTAATTTTTTAATAACTATCACAACAGTTTGGGTTTTGCCTGAGGTTTCTGAACAAAACGTGCTTCACCCTTTTAAAAAGGTTGGGAAACTGAGGGAAGGAAAGGTTAAAATCTTGTTTAAAGTCATTGAGCACAGATCTTTAATTTGCTGGGCCATGCTTTATTTTAGCACACAGCTATAACCCAATCCTGTGATGATAATGTTTCATTCAGCTGGAGATGGACTACAGTCTCAGAGAAAAAAGTAATAATATTTTTGGGGGTGAGTTCACATCCATTTAACAGCTTCTCTTCCTGCTGTCACTTTAAAATGGGGGAAAAAAAAACCTGTATTATTACAAAGGAGGCTGAATTTTTGCTTGTGATACTAGATTTTCTCCAGATGATTTTATCTCCAATATAATTTTCTCTGCCTTTGTCTGATCTTGTGGAAGTCCATCATAATACTGGCTTTTCAAACCAACAGCCAGGTCTTTTTTCCAGCTAGAATTTGTTGAGCACTTGGCATTACATCCAATGAGGAGAGCAGAGATGTCCCAGCTCTCACCTGTGACTGTTTTCTTGAGCAAACCTTCCTGGTGGGCTTTGTTAGAAGCTGTTTGACAGATTTCATCTTCATGTTTCAGAGGAGGGGACCTGGTAAGGAGAGGAGCAGAAGTCCCCCAGGATTTGGAGAAAAACTGCTGCTGCTTTATTCCATGGAAAATATGCAGAGACACCTAAGACTAAACAAAGGTTGAGATCAATCTATTGATCTGTTTTCCATTTCAGACCAGGAAGCAATTAAATTTGGGTTCTCAGAGTTCATTTGAATATTTTATTAGTGTCTTGACAATTTATTTATCCTGGATGAAGCAGGAACTGTTAATGGAGCCCAGTCTGGCTCTGGAGCCCTGCTGGTGATTCCTCCATGACTTTATTCTGGTGTTGCTTGTTTTAATATCCTATCAGTGTCCTTGTAGTGGGATTGGAAGCTGAAAAAGCACTTATCTTACACTCTGTACAAAGAAAAAAAAGATAAAAACTTTCATTTTTTGGTCATTTCCCTAGCTGCTTTTTTATTTCCCCTTTTTTATTTTTTTCCAGGAGACTTTGATTCTGTCACAGACTCTGAGCTTCTATATGCTTAGAAACAGCATTTTGTTCCTTGGTTAATTGCTTTCTCATGCTTTTTAAACTTTTAATTTCCATCATTCTTTAATCTGCTGTCACTTTGCATATTGTCCCTTCTCCGAGTTATTTTGCCTTAAAAGACACATCCTTTGGGACTGGTGGGCCTTGCTGGGACAGGCAATTATTGCCTGGATATGGTGCTAGCTGCAGACAGATTAGCTCAGGGCTGGGTTCAGAAGCTGTGAAAACCATACCTTAGGAAAAAATGGCCTCAAAAATCCAGCCTGGGGTTTTGGGAACCTGAGAACATTTACCTTCCCAGAGAAAAGGGCTTCTGGATTTAAACAAAACAAGCAAATAAAGAAACTAATCTGTAAAAACCCACCAGGCAGCCAATGCAACAAACCAAACCCTGCTTTGGTGGAGCTGGAGGAGCTGCAGAGGAGTGAGGTGCAGGCACTGCACTCAGGGCTGAGCAAGGATCACCAAAAGGATTTAAAATAATTTTGTCAGAAATACCACATCAGAAATGCTCTTCAGATTAGACCAGAACATGTTCATAAAGCTTTAAAAATAGGGGGAATTCTCTGCCAGTCAGGCCAATTTCTCTAGCCAGGGTTTCACACAGAAGCAAAACTTTTCACATAAAGACTTTTGAAGACATAAATGAAAATATATCCTCTGATGTGTAGTTTTTTACAGATCAAAGTTCTTTGCCTGCTGCAGCAAGGTCTGCTTGCGTTTTTTCCACTGAACACCTGAATATGTCACAGGAGTTTGTGTTGTCTTTCCTTTTCATGCAGTTCATCCAAACTTCAGCAGAATCTTCACTGCTCCAGGGCCCTGAGGATCTGAAGATGGGTCACAGGGCAGTGTCCTTGCTTTTGTGTAGAAAACCTCCTTCTGCAATTCTTCTTTTCTACCAGAACAGGGTGTAGTCTGTGTATTAGCTCTGTTCCAATTAAAGGAATGCTGATTATGTGCTCCTGCTCTCCCTGGTTCAGACTGGCTCTGGTTCCTGCTGGCCCAGCAGAGCTGTGTTGGCAGCTGCTGCCTGCGGCTTTCAGCCCTGCTCCCTTCAGCTGGGTGGGATCTTTTCTCTCTCTCCAGTTACAGTTTTCATGTCTTAAAACCCCAGCTCCTGGAATACACGGATTTGAGGCTGAACATCAAGCGATGAGTTAGCTCAACTGCTTGTTTTTAATCTTTGCTTTTTGAGTAATCTCCTTATTTTAGATGGGTTTTTCATGACTTGAAGTTTGGGCCTGGCAATACTGAAAGGACAAACACTGACCTGTACTCTCACTGTGGTGAAACTCCTCTCACTCATGTGGTTGGTGTCAGGCTTAGAAGAAAAATACTGGGCAGGGTTGTGCTTGGTCCACATTTTTATAACATTCTTGACCCACTAATAGATAAAGTTTTCATTTTGTGTTGGCTTTCTGTGTTAAGACTTTTGTCAATGCCAGTGCTATTTACAGACTGATTTGCCTAAGTGTAGCTTTGGTTATTGATTATTTAAGCCCACATAAACTGTTGTATCAAATGAAAACCTATTTTTGACATCCTCAAGATGCGGATGGCCTTGTAGAACAGCTACAAAGGAAAAGAGTCTGGTAATTGAAATGCTAACAGATCCATAACTTTACTCCATTATTACCTAAATCATTTTGTAGATATTCAGCACAGTGTCTTTTCAAATCCCTTTGTGAGTTGATTTTCCTAGTGCACAGGATCTTGATGAAAAGAATCAATTAAGCCTGGAAAGCTCCAATGGTATAAATATCCTTAGTAAATAAATTGTTATTGTATTAGATAAAACATGCTGATTTAAAACAGTTGATAAACCCTATCTCTAGTCTGTAGCATATTCTCTGGAAAAACTCCCAGATTTCCCAGGATGAATAATGCATGAGTGTCTCTCGGTGATTGAGTTGACTGTTGGGGCTGTATCTGAATATTCTGCTGTTTGATTCTGGTTTTTGCTGCCTCCCAAGGCCGGGGAATGTGGCTGGCTGCTCTGTGCCTCAGCAGCACACTGCCTGCACGTGGCACAGTGTCCCTGGTGGGGCAGGATTTCCCTCTGAGTGTGCATCCATGGGAAAGCCCGGGGTGCAGGGAGCAGATCAGGGCTGCCCTGGGATGCTGGTGGGGTTCTGCTGTCAGTGCCCTGTCAGTGCAGAAATCCCCTCTCCTCCCTGGTGCCTTGGGAAGGCTGAGCTGGAACAGGGGCTGGACAGAGCTAAAGAATAAAGCAGGGATTTATTCAAAGGATCTCCTCCATGGGTCCACCTTGGGCAGCACAAGAGCCCAGCCAGGGCTGCACGCAAGGTGAACCAAAATGGCCCCAAAATGCACGGCCGGGCACGGGGTCTGTCACTGGGATCAGTTCTGCTCCATTTGCATCTTGCACTTCATTGTCCCATTCCAGCTTTAGCCCACCCAGTCCCACCCTGCTTGTTTTTCTCTCTCCAGCCCACGGTGTTTGTGCTCTTGGGCTGAGATTTGGATCATTTGTCCTTGGTGCCCAGCTGGAGCAGGAATTGTTTTGTCTCCCTGCTCTGTGCACAGAGCTCACCATCCCTGATGTGAAGCTCAGAACTGCGCATTAAAGCAGCACAGAATCTGAAAAATATAAAGCTAAAACCTACAATAACTGTACAATCATAAGTATGTCCTTACCTGCAGTATAGCACAGACACACCTCCAATATTTCCCAATTATGCTGTATAATTTATTTACTGTGGTCTAATCCTGAAAGCCACAAATAAAATAACAGAGGATGAAGAAGAAGATGCCAGAAGCAGACTTGGAAGGTCAGAAGGGAAAAAGCCTGAACAGACAAAAAGCTCCCATCCCATTCAGCACATCCACGTCAGTAATTTCACTTCTGGGAGAAGCTGTACAAAAGGCAGCCTGGCTGCTCCCAGGGGAGGAGTTATTCATGAGCACACCAGTGTGCCAGGTCAGGCCCTGAATCAACAAGGCAGTGACTGTGAAAGACAGTGCAGCAGGAAGGTTAATGAGAAGCACTGGGAAGATGTTCTTAAAGTGGAGATTGAAGTCACCTCAGGACAGGAGCAAAGTGAGTGAGGCTCTCTGGGGCAGGAGCAGGTCCTGCCCAGCAGGGCCCCCTCAAACCCCACTGCTGGCAGTGATGCCTTCAGTTTTATCTTCCAAATTTCCCAGCCTCTGCACTGCACTGGTGTGTGACTCTGAACTCCACACACAGTGCCAGCAGCTCTCCTCACAGCTCAGGCACACAGAACAATCCTTTTCCACCCCAGAACCAAGGACACCACTGCAGCTTCAGCCCAAAAAGTGCAAACAGCAGGGAATGGGGAGAGCAAACAGGGAGGGTGGGACTGCAGAACCTGGAGCTCTACCTGGACAATGAACCCCAGGATGGAAATGGACCAAAACTTATAAAAGTGGGAAAACTCGTGACCTTCATCCATCTTGGGCAGAGCCCTGGCTGGGCTCTTGTACTGCCCAAGGTGCATCCTGTGAAGGCCTTTTAATAAATCCCTGCTTTATCCCTTAACTCTGCCCAGCCTCTGCTCCAGGCAGCCCCTCCAGGCGTCACAGGCTCCGTGTCAGGGCTGTGCACATATTCAGAGACACTGAAGCAGTAAGAACAACCTTATCTTTTCACAGAAATTGTCAGAGGGTTTGTGTTTGGTTGGGCTTGTTTGTTTGGGTTTTTTTGGTTTGCAGCAAAAGGAAAAGAACCAGTGATATAAGGTCATCACACTTAAATAGAAGCTTTGGTAGGATCTTCCCACCTTTTCTTGCCTTTCAGGATTCTGAAGTTAGAACAGCATCCTGCCACATCAGTTTTTACATCCAATTGATATAGAAACTTTGAATATTCAATATTTGAATATTGATATTGAAACTTTGAATATTCAATTGGTAGTAATGTGTATTTTCAACATTTGCAGCCCCTGTGCCATAACGTATCCTGGAAATGAATTTATTTGTTTTTCTCCCAGGCCCTTTTACTCACTGTGGCAAGCTGACAGAGGACCTGGATAATTCTGTCATATTCACTGCCTTTGTAACTTATGCCACTTCTTCAAATGTTTTTTTTACTACTATTATTACTATTATTTTTGTGGGGTTTTATTTCTGTATCTTTAGGAAGGCATGGCTCATCAGGCACCTCGCCTGGGTGTGCACCAGCCCTGTTCTCTTTGAGGAAGGCACTAAGGAGTTAAAATTCCTGTTAGCACAGCTCTTGAGTTTCTTTGGCGCACAGAAGCCTCAGTGGGTCAAGGGGTTGTCTCCTGGAAAAGACAAGTGGCATCAGCTGTTCTACAGCATTCTGTTCTGTGCCTCTGTGCTGGCATTGATAGAAGCTCTCAGAAGCTGGGAGGGGCTGAAGGTTTGCTGGTTATTCCTCAGCTTTGTCTGCGAGGAAACCCATTCCCTGCCCTTCCTCTTATTATAAAAAGTTGGGATGTCAGAACTGACAGCCTGGCAAATGCTGGGACAGCGTGTCAGGAAGAGGAAATGTTGTGGAAGAAGCCAGGCACAAATAATGCACAGCAGGTCACGGGGTGCAAACAAATGGCAGCAATGAGAAAACTCCCACGCGTGGGGCTGGGGCTGCCTGGCTGTGCTGGTGCTGCTGGTCATGGAAATGAACTGCCCAGGGCTCTTGCTTTGCTTCTCAGGGTGCTGGCCACTGTTAAAATATTTAAACATTGAAATGAGATGAGCCCTGCTGTGGATGTCACCCTCCGAGCTGAGTGTGTTCAGCCTGTCCGTGTGGAGTGGCCTCCATCAGCCTGGGTTGTGTCGGGAGCAGAGGTTGTGCAGACCCAGCTGTGAATTGCTTTGCTGTAAAATGGGAGGATTTTGTCACTTTGGTCTCTTTTTTCCAAACTTGATTACTTTTAAGGGTTATGTTTTGGTTTTAATTGCTGCACATTCCCCACGTTGCCTTGAATTTATCCTCTTTTTTGCCCTCTGAGGCCAAGAATTTTGGACGCAGAACAAAAAACTCACCTGCCTTAGGATGCTTCTAGAAAGAAATGTCAAATGTCAGCCAAATCCTGAAAGGTGCATGTTTTTCTTAGATGCCCATTTCCAAGCTTTTTTAGGATGATTTCTCCCTTCATGCTCTGCCCATCCCTCTGTTCTGCAGCCCAGGTGCTGCTTCAGCTTTAACCTGCTCCCATGGAAATGCTCCTTTGGAGGGAGAACAGTTGAGCCCTTTCTGAAAGGCTGACTGCTGGAAACAGAGCTCTGTTCCTGCAGGGCACGCACTGAGAATTTTTTTCTACTGAAATGCAACATTTTTGTGCCCTGTTTTATTATCACTTAGCTTACCCAACATCAAAAACAATTACAGCAATTACCAAAGACCTTGACTTTTTCCTTGGGGAGATGCTGTGCTAGAAAGCTCTGGTCATGTCTTGGGGTTTGTTTCTGTCTCTCTCAAAGCTAATATTTAGCATTTATCCTAGAGGAACAAACTGACAAAAGTGATGGGTATCTCCCCAAAGCCTGTATTTACTGTATCAACTGAATTTAAATTTCATGATTTCGTTTTCCTGAAGTGTTTCTTAGGATCAGTCATTTAAAAAAAAATCCCTGCTCCTGGTTTGTCACACATGGAGCTCCAAGAAGAATGATGAAAAGGAGGTCTCCCACAAGAAGCCATCCTCCTCCTCTCAGAGGCATTCTCCTGTCAGAAAAGCCATTCTCTAGCAAGGAGGGCCAGAGTGTTTGTTCATTGTTTGGACAAGAACCATAGCTGTCAGTCATTGTTGGTCAAAATTCTCCTTCCTGTGAAGGGGCCCTGGTTCCTGTGGGCTGCCAGGGAGTGCAACCTCATCTGCAGCATGCAAATAATGAGATAATGAGATTCACTCGACTTCCCCTGAATTGGGGTTGCTGTGCATGATTAGAGGGGAGTTCTCATTACCTTCCTGGGAATTCTGAAGCTGCAGATTTGCATGTTAATAGTAACGTTTTCCTTTTTTTTGATGTGCCTTTTTAAGTGAGTTCCATGTTTAAAACTGTGAAAGAGAAGCTACCATCTTTCAACATCTCCCATGGATGGACTCAGTGACTTCAGAGAAAATTCAGTTCACAGTTACAAAGATGATTTTTTTTTTCTCTAGTTAGCATCTCTCAAAAGGCTGTGTTGAGATCAGGAGAGTGAGCCAAAATCCTGCCAGCCAAATCTCTCCTTGGACTTCTGGATCTGCACCAAGAACTAAAAGTTGCATTGATTTTGCTTTCCAGTTTGATTTTTGCCTAACAACTCTGTCAGTGTGTTACCCAGACCAGAGCCTGTCTTTAACTCAGAGCTTGATTGGCTCTAAGAGGGCAGGAATGGGGAAGGGGCAGGGAATGGCTTGGGCAAATCTCAAGGAAAACATTCTTGTTTCACACAAACAGCTGTGAATTGGAATGTTCAGAGGAGGGAAACGGAGAGGCGAAGATTTCTCATCCTGATTTTTAAACCTGAACACCTTCTTATGAGCACTGAGAGTGAAAGAGATTGCAGACCTGATCTAACACCCCAAGCCTGAATTTGGGGCCTTTCCAGGTCTTTGTCAGTGTTCTGGAGGACTGAGCTGTGGAAAGAGAGCTGAGTATTGCAGATGCGTGGAATCAGACTTCATGTCCATGCGAAGTTAGGCTTACCTTGGGAGTGAAGTGATAGATCAGCTCTGTAATAATTTGTTGTTCTAATAATAACCCAGCATCTGAGGTGGGTGCTTCTGTTATGAAGTTGAAATCCAAATAAATAAAGTAACCTGTGCCATAAGTGTATAATTACAGAAGATTTGAGAGTTGATTAAAACCGCTCCAGTTACCGAAGCGTCTCACAACATTAATGATTTCTGGCCAATACATTTTGTACAGAATTAATGAGTGTCTAGGGTTATGAGTTTCTTCATTTCGGTTTGGGTCATTAACATACTCATTAACGCTTAAAAAGCAGCTCTTAGCTGCCAGATTTTTTTATTTTTTTAACTTGGAAGTTTTCCTTTGCTGAGAGTCCCAGACACTGAGTGTTTGGTGCTGCCTGGTGAGGTGTGGGGCAGGGATGCTCTGCCCTGAGCACCTGGAATGGACCCTGTGCTCCTCCAGCCCATCCTCAGTGCTCTGGGTGCTGGGATGAGGGGAACAGTACAGGGGAAAGAATTTCCAGACATCTGTAAAAGCAGAAAGAACAGAAAGCTCAGAGCTAGCTGCAGCTGCAAAGGCTGAAAGTAGAAAAAGTTACGGCGGGACAGCAAGCAAGGACATGAAACAATAACTTGAGTTTTAGGCTTGGCTAAGATAGATGTTAAGACTGAAGGAAAATATGCTTAGCAAGGTAGTAGAAGGTTTTAAGCTTAATAATGGTGTGTTGTGTATTGTAATAGAAGGCAGACAAGGCAGCATTGTGTGCAGCAGGTGCACCTGTGCTTTCAGTGACTGGCTGGAACAGCTCTCTGTAGGCTTTAGCAGTCTGCTATTGGCTAGAAAGTTTTTAAAATGCTCTGTAACAAGAAATCTTTGGCTGCCCCTGGCTGTACGTGAGCTTTGCCCTGTTTCTGTTGTCTCAGCCACGTCATGAGGCTGATGCTGCAATAAAGGCTCAAGGAATGAACCCCAGCAAATGGATCCCAGCTCAAGGAATGGATCCCAGCAAATGGATCCCAGCTCAAGGAATGGATCCAGCAAATGGATCCCAGCTCAAGGAATGGATCCAGCAAATGGATCCCAGCTCAAGGAATGGATCCCAGCAAGGAATGGATCCCAGCTCAAGGAATGGATCCCAGCTCAAGGAATGGATCCAGCAAATGGATCCCAGCTCAAGGAATGAACCCCAGCAAACAGATCCCAGCTCAAGGAATGGATCCCAGTCTTGACCCATGCAAAAACCCCAAACACACTCTGACACATCCTGAGCCTTTGTCCTCTTCCATGGTCTCAAAACCCTCAGGAGAGAAATACAGATTTAAAAGGTAGAATAAGGCCCTGTATGAAATATTAAGAACAAAGCCACTGCAAAATACAAGTTTTAGTCGTGGCAGGATAATTGGTTTTCAACTTGTGTTCCTTTATATTGAACCCCAAACAGTGTTCAGGCTGGAAAATGTTTTGGTTTTGTTTGTTTCAGTGAGAGCCTGTATTGTGTTTTTATGGTTGAGATGTATATTTATGGCAGTTATGAGACTTCCCACAGCCAGTGTATTGCTCTGAGAAGAGACTTGGGTTTTCCAAATTAATAGAATTGGAGCCAGGCTCTGTTCTCCTGGGGGAAGCAAGGTCCAAGTGCAGCCTGGTCCCAGCTGGAATGAGTTGGGTGCTTTGCAGGGAGCAGCTCTGCCCTGGGCAGCAGATCAGGGTAGATCTAGCCTGGAAAATCCAGAATGTTCTCTTCAGATCAAAGTTAGCCCTGTTGGATGGGAGATAGACCTTTGAAAATCCCCAGCCTTGCCTGCACACAGAAAGGAGCCAGTCTGATTCATTATTTTATGTATTTACAGCCCAATATAGTTTTTCAGCACCAAGGACAATTTTTTGGGTACCTTTATCAGCAAACTGTGCATCACTTTATGGTTTAGAGTTGGAAACTATTTCAGTTATCATTTATATCCTTTTCTCCTTCCAAAAATAATCATAATACTGCAAAGTTTACTATAGATTTTTTCCCTCTGATATGCTGTATGACTCACATTACAGCAAGCCTGAGTGATCACAGGTTATTGATTTTTAGTTGTTGATAAAAAATTTCATAATAACAGTATTATCTCTGATATGTGATTTTGGAGTGCATTGTCAAGGGAACAGTCTCCAGCAGCATGTTCTGTGTGCTCCTCATTGTGCCCATGGAAAAGGACTCATTTCCTGGGATTAAATGTTCTCATTTGTTTAAGCTTACTGACAGTGTCAACCTCTTTTAGACTAATTTATTTAATTTATTTCTGGGATGTTTTCTTTACTAATTTTCCCGAGTGCTGCTTTGTTTGTTACTGAAGAAATATTATTAACCACAAAAAATATAACAAACTAACATTCTTTTCCACTCATCCTTGAAGCTTCTATGCTGAGCAGGAAAAAATATGTTGCTAAAAATTCGGGGGCAGAATAGATTAATTGAACAGCATAGGGAAGTAAAATAAATGTAACTACATCTGTTTGTACCAGAAAACAAACAGCTTATATAAGAATTTCATCACGGTCACAGAAGAAAAGGACAAGAAAGAGGGCAGTCATGCTTAGAAAGTTGCCCATTTCCATGATCTTGATTGACTGCCATATTCAAACAGGCATTTAATTCCCTATTTTCAGCTTCAGTTGGGTTATTCCTCGTGTTTTAGCCTGTTGAGTTTTTGGAAACAGCTTGTTAACCTCTGGCTATTGTTTCTGTGGGCCCTGAAATGAGAAGCAGTAGGTTGGGACAGGACATTTAGTCCCAAGCCTTTGTTTTATGGGTGTATCCTGTGAATTCCTGCTGGAAACCTTCTCCTGTAGCTGTGTCAGGCCAGGCAGTGTCACAGCACACACAGCCAGAGAAGCTCTGCACAATTGGCATTTTCTTCCCCCATTGGGCCATCCTAAAGCAGTTGTTCATCAATTGTTAGTGCTGATGAGATGATGTAAAGGCAAGTGACTTTTCACCAATGAATTTTTCTGTCTTGGTTTGCTAAGTTTGTTTTGTTAATATAGTGCTATCTTTCTCACATCCTTAAATTTCAGTATATGCTTTCTAGTAGTATATTGAAATTTAAGAGTAGATATTAATTTTCTCTTTTTAGAAGCATTCTTTCCTTGAGGAGTTCTAGAAAGCTCTGCAGAGAGCATGCATGGACCAAAATAAATGGTGTTCACAGGTAGAGCAAAATCATAAATCATGCCTGAATTCGTGTCATATTGTCATTTCTTGGTGGTTGTGTGTTGGAACATAAGCAGCAGCATCTTCATTACAGTTCCACCGGTCTGAATTCTAGTTTTCCATGTGGATTGGAATTGGTAGCTAAGCCAAACCAAATGCCTCTGATGGTTGTTGGATTGTTGAGCACTTTCTCTGGTGCTTTGCCCCTCACCATGACCCTGGCAGCTGCAGCTGTTAAGAATTTATGAGGTGTTGGTGGTAGAATTAACCACCAGGAATGCAGAGCCCACTGCTGGGCTGCATAAATGGGGAATTGTTTCCATTTCCATTGTGCATGCAGTGCCTTGGTTGCTGTAAAGGCTGAACTTTACAGGTCGTGACCAATTTCACTTCAGCATTACCAGAGGAAATTCCCACGGATGGAAGGAGTGCCAGCCCTGGGGCCCACTCAGCTGGCTGCAGTGCCACCTTGCTTTCCTGAACCTGCCAGGCTCTGGTCAGTTCTAAAGCCTCTCACTGCACCTGATTTATTGCCATGGTTTCTGTGACATCTCTGTGCAGAAGCTGTCAGTGGGAGAGATCACCAAATTTACCATGGCAGAGCACGTGGCTCCAGCCATCAATCAAAAAGTGGCTTCGGGCATCCCAGTGGAGTCAAGTGCTGTGGTTTATTTCCAAAAAAACTTGGTGTTTGCACTGCAGTCACTTTTGTTGTTGTTGTTGCAAGAACTCTGTCAGTCCCTGAGAATGACGTTTGATTTGTTGTGCTGCTTTGTAACCTCCTCTGGCAGTTGTGGTTTCTGTGAGCCCAGCACACACAGGACAACATAAACATCACATGTAGAGCAATGTAAACATCACATACAGAGCAATGTAAACATCACATATAGAGCAATGTAAACTGCACATATAGAGCAATGTAAACATCACATATAGAGCAATGTAAACATCACATACAGAGCAATGTAAACATCACATACAGAGCAATGTAAACATCACATACAGAGCAATGTAAATTGCATATACAGAACAGTATAAAATGAACATATAGAACAACATAAACAGCACATATAGAACGATGTAAACATCACATATAGAGCAATGTATACACACATAGAGCATGTAAACAACATATAGAGCAATGACATATAGCATAAACATCACAATAGACACATCACTAGAGCATGTAAACATCACAGCAATGTAAACATATCAGAGCAATGTAAACATCACATATAGAGCAATGTAAAAACATATCAACATATGCATGAACATACAGAGCAATATGTAATCACATATAGAGCGTAAACTGCACATGTAGAGCATGAACAGACATCAATGGCACATATAGAACAATATAAACTGTACATATAGGACAATATAAACTGCACATACAGAATATAAACTGCACATGTAGAACAATATAAACTACATACACAGAGCACTATTAACAGCATACACAGAACAATGTAAACTGCACATATAGAACAATATAAACTGCTCACAGGCCACTGTGTGAGCCTTCTGTGACATTGCTTTTAATTCTGCGATCCATGGTGGATGAATGGGGAGGTTAGCATGTAGAAATGGAGCCTTGTGTGCTGCTTTTGATGTCTTGTGCCAGAAATATTAAATACCAAGTTTTTAGCTGTTCTGTGTAAATGGAGTAGAATCAGGTCAAGATAGGAACAATGAACCATAAGTTGCAGGTTATGTGTTGATTTTTTTTTTTTTTCCAAGTGACTTCAGGAAGATTCTCATACTTTGTAATTAATTGGCCAACGAGGGAAATCTGCCATAGGAATAAATGCAGTTCAAGAAGTCTTTCCTACTAGATAGCATTTGTTGGGAAAGCTTTTTTCAGAGACTATTAAAACATGCATGAACAACTACCAATTACTTAGTCCAGAGAGAGCTTTGTACAAAAAATAAAAAGAAAGAAATTATCATACAATGGTAATAAAAACAGTGAATATGTCACCTAGGGCATGGAAGTGTGTGCTTCTAATAACTTCAGGCTGTAAGCTGTCTGCTTAATTAAATTCATCAATGTGCTTCAATATCAGTTTAAATAGTTGATTGCAAATTGAGAGAAACTAAACTTATTTGCATGGAATGCAGAGTTTCAAGTCTCAAAGTGACATTGGATCTTTATCCAGAATGTTATTTTCCATTGCTGTGAAGTCTCTCTCTCTCTCTCTCTGTGATTTATAAGAGAAAAATACTGATACAGACAGAGAATCAGCTTTCCAGGAAGAAGATGTGCTGTTAGCTTTTGTTGTAAAACAGGGAGGCTCTGGTGGGTAACCACTGCAGGCGTCCATAATTCCTGGCTGCTGGAGCTGCTTGTGCTCCAGGACAGAGCAGGAATGGCACAATGGATCCCGTGACATTTCTTGGGGATTCTTGTCACTGCCATTTGCCACTGAGCAGGCTGCCAGGGCAAACAGCGGCTGCTGGGAGCCACCAAAAGGTGCTGAAATAAAAAACTTGGCTGGTTCTACCTTGGGTGGGTGATGAAGTGAAGCTGCTCTGCCTTGCAGCCAGAAATGAAGGCTGAAACAAACGAGGGAAATAAGATGCACATCTTAAGAGATGTAAGAGAATAAATACACCTCCTTCTCTTTTTTTCTTTTCTTTCTCCCCCCTACCTACTTGATGTATAATTCTTTCTGCCTGGAAATTGTCTCTGCACATCTGAGATGGCAGAGGTTGAGCTCACATCAGGCTGCACCTCTCTGTGTGTTTGCTGGTGGTGATTGACTGTTCAGGGAAAAGGGAGTTGCAGAGGAGTGGAATGACAGAGTGGGTGTCTAATGGTGTGGATTCTAGATGAAAGTGGGAAAGCACACTGGTGTTTCACAACAGAGGTGATAAAAGGAATATAAATTGTGGCTAAAGGATAAAATGTACGCCAGCTTGTAATTAAAGATATATGCAGTGAACATCCTTCAAGCAGACTTCCCCCAGAGACATCTTTCCTTTACATTAATATGTTCTGATGGCCCTGGATCCTCTCATCTTTCATCCCTACAGTGAAACGTGCTGTGTGTGTTTTGGGGCTCTGTCCCCCCCTGCCCCAAGCTGCTCTCTGAAGCTCCTTCAGCAGCCACAGTGACTGTGACAGAATTCATTCCCCTGCTTCTCCTGTTCTGGAAACACGCTGCCAAATTCTCCATCATCAACAAAAAGAGCAGTGCAGAGTTGCCTCCTTCCAATTTCTGCCATAACTTCTGTTTTCTTCAAATCAATTCTGGTTTTATGATCCCAGACTATACAGAGCATTTTGCCCTGAAATAAACAGGAATAATTGGAGGGTTTCTCTGTTGAGCTTGGAGGTGAGAGCCTGGGCTGAGGCACCGTGAGCAGCTGAGCAAGGAGGAGCTGTTTGCTTCCAGCTGGGATGAGCTTTCAGCCTCTGTGCTCCTCCTGCTCTGCAGAGCCCTGCCCAGGGATGGAGCCCTGCTGGGATCTGCATTTCTGGGCACAGAGCACAAGGATTCAGGAGCAGGGACAGTGGATGTGCCATTAGAGCCGGGGAAGGCTGCAAGGTGAACAAAACCCAGGTGGGAATAGTTTGGGGTTTTGGCGGGAGCTCGAGGTCAGGATCCCAAAATCCTGAGTGCAGTAGTGCTCTAGATGAAACTGTGAAGGTTTTAAAGCTGCTGGTTTTAGGAATTACTCCTGTGTAGTCTCCTCCAAATCTGTTTCTTCACATTTGTTGGTGAATGGAAGCTCTTGTTCCTCATTTGAAAGTCTTAACGTTGCCTTTCCACAATATTGAGACAGAAGTTGTGCATGAAATATGGTTTTTCAATGCCATCATTATACAGTGTTTTCTGAGGAAAAACAAAACAAAACTCCAAACCACAGCTTGACCCAGAAATCTCTCCAACAACATAAAACTCTTATGGTTCTATGTAGACATTTTATCACAAAGCATAAACACAAGTTGGGTCCGTTGGCAGCCTTGTCTTGATCAGGAAACTCCAGGGAATATGAGCTTTGTTTCCAGAAGAACTTGGGCAATTTTTGCTTCTTTTTATTGAGGTGATGTGTAATTTGTGAGGCTGCATGGGTTAGGTGTGAAATCAGATGAAGTTCAGTAGTTCCAGTTCCATTACACTGTGGCTAATGCCAAAGACACCCTGTGAAATGAAATTGCTGAATTTCACACAGCACATGTACGTAAGAAAAAAGGAAAAAAACCCTTGACAGCCAGTAGAGAAAAATCTACATTTCCCTTGTTCTAGTGGCAATAGAATAAAGGATTTCTTTTCAAAGTAGTATTATGTGGATATTAAATAAACCCAACCATTTAATTCTATATTCTAAAGTAGCTTAGTCTCTTGACTGTAAGATTCTGCCAATAAATTCAAACTGCATCAGATACAGCTTGCAGAATCTTTCAGCCACTTTGCTCTCATTACAAAGGCTGATGCAGTATTTCTGAGACTCCATTTTTTGGCTTTAATTAATATTTTTTCAATTGCAGCATGCTTAAGTTTATACTGAGTTTCAGCCTGGATAGAAACATATTTCCTAAAAATAGGTTTCAGAGGACAAGATTAATGTTTGCCACAGTGCACAGAGTTATTAGAAGTTAATGTTTAAAAACAAGGCTGTGTCATGGTGGCTGTTTCGGGATTCTGCTCTCTTTTGTCAATCTGTTTTCCCTGAAGTTATGTAAGGCAGCTGGACTTGAAAAAAGAGGATTGAGGAGCCCAGGAAATCCATGTTCTGTCTGTGAGTCTCCTCTGTGTGGGCAGCATGGATTCCATGTGGGTACAGACAACTGGGGGTTCAGCTGTTGGGGAATGGACAGAGCAGGGTCAGTGCAGCAGGTCAGAGCTTTTGGAAGTGTGATTCATGATTCATGGGTGATCCACTTGGTTCATGTGTGATTCATGATTAATGAGTGATTCCCTTGGTTCATGTTTGATTCCCTTGGTTCATGTGTGATTCATGGTTCATGTATAATTCCCTTGGTTCATGTGTGATTCATGATTCATGTATAATTCCCTTGGTTCATGTGTGATTCATGATTAATGGGTGATCCACTTGGTTCATGTGTGATTCATGGTTCATGTGTGATTCCCTTGGTTCATGTGTGATTCCCTTGGTTCATGTGTGACTCATGATTCATGTGTGGCTTCACTTGATTCCCATGTGATTCCCTTGGTTCATGAGTGATTCATGGTTCATGTATAACTCACTTGATTCCCATGTGATTCCCTTGGCTCATGCATGGCAGGCTGTGATGTGTTCCTTGGACAGCCCTGGGCTGTTCACTGGGCCCTGCCCATGGTTTCTGCATTCCCAGTTGGTTTGGTGATTTCCCTGTGATTTTGCTCATGACTGCTCGTGCAGCATCACATCCATGAGTCCCTTCAGGAGGTGTGAGACCCCCGGGAGCCCCCAGGTGAGGAATGTGTGGGGGGATCCTGGTGCTGTTCCCTGGCACTGCTGGGATTTGCTGGCCCTTTGACACCCGACAGACACACACAGAGCTCTAAACCACCACACAGCCTCATTCTCTGGTGTAGAGAAAATATTCTCTATATAGAGGGGGGAAAAAAGCGTATCTATAGATATGTTTGTATGTGTGTATATGTATGTATATATATGTATGTGTATATATATATTTATATACATACATATTCTTTGGTATTCAGAGGCCATTTCAGCTGTGAAGTGTTGGGTTTTCATTTTGATTTACTGGAAATCCTTAAGGCTGCTCTGTCCTTTGGGATGCTTACCCATGGGCAGTGGTTACCTGGGCAGGTCTTGTTTCTAATGTGTGATTTTGTAAATGATTTCCTGTTAAAGCCAGGTTGGAACTAAGCATGTAGAAGGTGGAGTTTGTGGTTTTGTGTAATGTTTTTACTCCAGTTTTAGGTGAATTCTGCACCTTCATGTCAGAATTACCATGTTCTGTTCCTTTTTGGCTCAGTGCAGCGTCACCTCTGTGCTGTAGATCGCTGAGAGTGCCACAGAGCAGCCAGAGCAGGTGAAGGATCACCCGGCTGCTGCTGGGAATGAAGCACAGCCCAGCTGAGAAACTCCCTCTGCCTTTGCTGTGCTTTCCAGCAAACCCTAAATCACATTCCTGAAGGGAGTGGAAACACAAGCTGTGTCCCTTGTCAAGCGTTGCTCTCCAGAAGGGATCTCCAATAAGTGCACAAAAGCATGTGCAGAATGATTGCAAGCCTTCTGGGGCTGCTCCAGCGGGGCTGTTAGTGCTCAGGCACCTTGTTTTTCAGATTGTAAAGCTGCCCCTTTAACTCCCATTTGAAGGACAAGGCTAAACACAGGAGCTGAAATATGCCAGGTGGTTATGTAGGGCTCGTGTGAGTTCTGGGTGTACGAGGTGGGGCTGGGTGAAAAGTCTGAGCACAAACAGGGGGCTGGGATTGTTTACTACACGCAGCCATTTACACTGCTGCTGATCCATCTGGGCTCAGCTTCTACAAGGCACAGGCTACCTAGAAAAAGCCAAGCCATCTTCTGCCCCACTAAGTAAAAAAAAAACCAGCATTTTATAAAAAACAGAGATTATAAGATTATGAGTTAGTTAGAATATTTAAGCTTTATTTGTTCATTCTGAGTAGGTGGAAGAGAGATTGGAATTTTTCCCTGTAAACTTTGGAGTTCAATAGGTTTGTTTTTTGCTTTATTTTTTAATTTAGATTTTTTTTAAAGGAGAGAGGAGGACATGCAGGCAGTTTCCCAACACTATCTATGTTTAATTTAGGATTAGCAGTAAAAAACATTAAGTTCACACCCTTTCTCTCTTGCTCTTTGCTTTTCCTGTCACCTCCTTAAGGGTTGTACTGAAGTGCACCTTGAAGCGTGTTTTATGGCATTATGATCTGTAGGAATTCAGAGATCCTGACACAGCCCTGCTTTAGATGATGATGATGAGAGATGTGTTTAACCAATGTGCAAAAGAAAAAACTAAAATGCCAGAACACAAAAAAACCCCACTGCTGGATGTGTTTGGATGTGTTAAGTGCCAGTGAAGGGAATCAAATGAGAGCAGGAACTAAACAGACTCCCTTTTAGTTCTTCTTTTACTGAATTATTATAAATACACTCTGTCAGGTGTGAAATCAGCATTTTTGTTAGAGAAGTAAATAAGGTTGCAGAAAAACACTTATGTGTAAAAGCATCTATGTAGCCTAAGGCTGTTGGAAAAAATGTGAGCCAGCTCCACTTTATAAAGCCATTTAGTTCCAAACAGATTCAGAGAATTTAGGAATGTTTTTCTTACTGTTTTCTGGAGTCATTTTTGGAAGATATTTCTTTGTTTGTTTGGGTTTTTTAAGTGCTTAACCATTTAATTTCTAGTGACTCTGAAATAACAAGCTGAAAACACAGAAAACTCTGGAGATGAGAAGTATTTTAAAGAGCTATTAAAATATGGAACTTAGATTCCTGTGTAATTTGCCCATTTTCTGACGTTTCCCTGAATGGGAAGATTATTTTTTCTTTCTTTTAAACAGAGTTAAAGGAGAGAATAATAAGTATATTTTTGGAGAGAGAATGCATAAGGAAATGTGACTTCAGCAGGGCCTTTGACAGGAAAGGTGCTCTCATCCTGCTTGGGGCTGATGCTGCTGCCCTCCCTGGGCATTCCCATGTGGAGTTTGCTGCCAGCCAAGTGAGCTGGGTGTGCAGTGCTGTCCCTGGAATGTCTCTGGCAGCGCACAGAGCAGGGCATGGTTGATTTTCTGTGACCGTGCTCACAGGGGTCCCAGGATGAGGGAGAGATGAGGATCTGACTCCATGTCTCAGAAGGCTGATTTATTATTTTATGATATATATTACATTAAAACTATACTAAAAGAATAGAAGAAAAGGTTCTCATCAGAAGCCTAGCTAAGCTAAGAATAGAAAGGAATGATAACAAAGGTTTGTGGCTCGGGCTCTCAGCTGGGCTGTGATTGGCCATTAATTAGAAACAACCACATGAGCCCAATCCCAGATGCACCTGTTGCATTCCACAGCAGCAGATAACCATTGGTTACATTTTGTTCCTGAGGCCTCTCAGCTTCTCAGGAGGAAAAATCCTAAGGAAAGGATTTTTCATGAAAAGATGCCTGCGACAATTTCCCATTTGATTTTTTATAGTGAAGTGATTTGGATTCCTGGAGCTGCTCTGGGAAGGTTCTTCTGGTGCAGCTGGAATGAAAGCTGGGCAGAGGGAGCTGCTCTGCACCCCAGTGTTCAGGGGCTGAACATTGCTATTGATGGCTCCTGGTCAGTGTGGGGTTGGTTACGCTCATCACAAGCCATCCTTTCCCTCCCAAAAGTCACTTTTACCCCTTTGATCAGAGCCCTGCTATGTCTTGGCCCACTTTCAGCACACACCCACGGATCTGCTGTTGAACACTTGAGTCTCCTCCTGTCTCTTTAAACTCATCTTTTCAAAGTGCACCAAGGAGAACAGTTTTTAACATCAATAGTGAGGAGCAGCTAAGCAGCAGATATAACCACACAAGTATCTTGAATTGGTTATAAATAAAATTTTAATCATTAAGGCAAAAAGCACTTTTCATGTAAAAGATGCTTGAAGAGCTGTTCTATTTTTTAAATTTCCTCAGTTTAACATCCTATTTATAAAACCTTTTATGCATCTGAAATGACCCTTGGTAAGAGAATCCCACAGTACACCAGTTCAAGCTTTGGTTAATTGTTCCCTGTGTAGGGGGTTTAGATCTTAGTGTCATCCTGATTCTGATTTTAATTGTTCAATAAGAACACATGATTAGCATAATGTTTTTTTCACTCTTTTGAAGTTCAGTGTTTATAACCCTTTTGGTAGCAAGGTTTTGTTGATAACTAATGGAATCCGGATGCTGATTTGTATTTGTGATGTGCTTGCAGTTTGTAGTAAGGAATATAATCGTTGTGGGCTCGTGTTGCTGAAGCTGTATTTTTACATTTCACTCAAGTTATGTGCAATTGAGAATTGGAAGCAATAGACAAACAGAGAAACTGAGAACTTCATTTCAACCTTTGAGCTTCCATCCAGGTTTCAGTGCATCTTTTAATTCTGGACGTTGGAAAAAGTTTCCTTCAGTCCTTCCTTCACATATCCATGTCTGAAATGGCGAGAAGTCCAGCAGAAATTCCTCTGTGCAGTGAATCCCTGCTCTGGTGAGCAGGGCAGCTGAAGTGATGCAAACATTACATGATGTAATATTCTGGTTGTCCAGGGAGGGAATTACATGTTTCTTTTAAGTGACATTCCAATCAATGTTTTTTCCTCTGAACACAAAACATTCCAGCAGAAAGCATCACAGAATTTCCAAAGCTAGCAAGTTGTGCAGTGAGCAATGTGTATGCTCTTCATGAATTGGTATCTCTTACTTCTAGGGTGCTGTAAATAATGGTAATGTGAATAACTAGATAATATTTTACTGGTTGCTAAGGGAACCAGACTCACTGGATTTCTTTTTTGTTGTTGCAGTGAAAATTGGTGTGAATTTTAGAATGGTCTGGACAACTGAGCACGCAGCTTTTACATGACTTTTTCTCTGCAGATCATCCAGGGAGCTTGTTAGGAAAATACTTTATTGTTTGGGTCTCTAGATACAGTCACTGGCAAATCTTGAACTTTTGGGTCTTTATTAAATTCCTTCACCCCTAAGACACCACAATAATAACTTTATGTAATGTTGAAAGAGATAAATAATAGATTTTGCTTGGATTTTTGTGGCAGTTATGAAATACTTGATGAAGAGATCTGACTTATCAATTATGTGTCAATATTCCTGGAGCAGTTCATTAATGCTTTCTCCTTCTAGAAGGTGTGTAAGTGGCCACTGTGCTGGAATTTAGGCAGGATATGCACAGGAATCACAGTCCTTGTCACTGCACGTGGCATTGTTTGGTGCAGACTGGCTTTTCTTGTGGAAAACTTGCCGTGTTTCATCCATCCAAGCATTTTTCATGGCTTCTGTGTGCTTCTAAGAAGGAATGGTATGCTGGCAAATAATTATTTCTTTCAGACAAGTTTCCACGAAGGCAGCTGCTCTGAGCATCTGTGTTGCTGTGACTGGAGAGGAGCTGTGCATTAGTGAGCAACCAGGAGCCTCTCCCATCAAACTGGCTTTTGATGGCACTTCTCTTTCAGTCTCCTGCTTGGGCTGGGCTCCTTTTAGTGCTGGGAGCTGGTCTTCTGCTGCTGCAAAAAATGAAACTCTCTCTCTCTAGCAGGAAGGAGATTTCCTTGTGGCTGGTGCTGTGCCATGCAGAGGGTTCTGTGAACAGACTGTTCCCTGGTGCTGAAACTTGGCCCAGTTTCCTGCAAGAGAAGGGAAATTGTCTGTGGCTTGAGATGGTGAATCTTGAAATGTGAGACAGAGCAAAAATGATTCCTGGAGCTGCCAGGTGCAGTACAGGAACCTCAGTGCACATCCTGCGGGGATCCCACATCCTCTTGGTACCTGGGAAGCTCCTGCTCTCAGCTCCTCCTTTTGTCTCCTGTGTGCCCAGCAGCAGCACGTGCTGCACAACTCCTCCTGGCCCAGAAGGAATCACCTGCATGGCAATTACTGACAGAGATGAGCTTTCTTTTAAAAAAACAACAAAAACCAGCACTTTCACCAGAGGCAGGGATTTACTGAGGGTCCTGGTTGTGCAGCTGCCTTTGAATGTGCAGGGAGGTTGGTTCAGCTCCATAATATATTCTGGATCATTTCATTTCACTGGAAGTACAGCTCCAATATCCAATCCACGTTGGGAAGTAGCTTTTTATTAAAGGATTCAGGGGTTGGCATTGCAAAGCACTAAAATTTTATTATTGGGATTCTGAGAGGTCTGGGGATGTTTTCCAGCCAGATTGTGGATTCCAACCAGACATTTGTCTGCACAGAGATTTCTTCTGCTGTTCTCAGTGAAATGCATAGCAGGATTTGGCCTGCCAGTGCAGTTCCTGACACACAGATGCCCAAATTACAGAAGCCAGCAACATTCTTAATATCAAATGGATGTCTTGTTAGTGTTCATGGCTGCTGGGTATGGAACTATGAACTGTGCTTCATTTTGAACTAGTCATTTTCAGAGAGAAAAAGTTCTTCTGGCTGAAATACATCACTTGAGTTTTAGATAATATTTTAATTATCTGTTAATTATTTTATTATTATTATTAAATTATCTATTTAATTATTAATTAATTATAATGTAGCTCTTGATTTGTGTTTCTTTGGGTAAATTTTTGGTTTTGGACTCCAAGAAATGTGAGCTGCTTGCTGTGACCTGACATCCTCAGGTTTCTCTGGAACTGGCATCAGGCTGAGGCTGGAGGCAGCTCTGCTTTCCCCTGAGCTCTCCCCCTGCAGCTGCAGGTCCAGGACACGTGGGCAGGAAGGGTTCCATGGGTGAGGTCATTTGCCACGGGAGTTTTCAGGGTAGAACAAGGTGTTTTAAACAAATCCACCTGCAATGCACGTTACTCCAAGCGTGCCCTAATCAAAAGGACACCAAGGTTGCTCTTTTTTGGGGTTACCTTGCAGGTAACATCCAAACCTTTTATGTAACCTGTGCAGAACCAAAGCAGAGCCAGCAAGAGAAGGCCTGCAGGTGTTCAGGTGCTCAAACTGTGCTCACAGTCACCCACACAAACCTGCACGGAGCCTTCCACCTCAGTGGAGAAATGGAGCTCTGCTGCCTCGTAGCAGAAACCTCATCCCAGTGACTTTAGAAATGAGTATTTGCAATTCTGGACTTACATCCTTGGGTGTTTGGGGCACATCCACCCGTGTGAAAACATTTGTTCTCTTCTCTCCATGATTCAAGGAATAGATGGAAGAAGCAGTAGGTGGAAGCAAGAATATGGCTTTTTTTGATCATCATTAGACTTGGGGAGGAAATCCATGGTGTTTAGGCAGGTTAATGGAGGGAAAATAATCTTCTACAAAGCTGCTTTTCCTCTTCCCTTTCTTGTTCCAGTATTTTCTCCTTAAAATCTTTTTGCCTTTACCTCTTTTTGCGTGTGTGAGTGCAGGGAAATGAAATAGCCTTAATGATATGTATTAAGAAATCTACTTTATAAATCCATTTGTTCATCTTCCATTCCCATAACTCCCAGGCTCAGAATGGCAGAGGCTGTTCTGCAGTTCAGCCACATCCTTGTGCTCTTTTTACTCGTTCTTTTTTTCCCCAATCCCTCATTTTATTTCATTCTGTATGCTCTCTGAACACAACTTTGGGAGCTAATGAATTAATATTTGAGCTGTTTAGCAGTCTGTTCTACTGCAGCCCTTCTATCTCCGTCCCTACAATATCCTGGAACACTTTATGTGGAATAAACAGCCTTTGCAGTCCACGACTTCAAAGCCTGAGTGCTCTGCTACTCCACTGAAAGCAGTAAATTTTAAGATAGATTGTAATCCCGTTGGCTTTTAGAATGCCTAACAACTTTTAGAAACTACAAATCATTACATAAATGGAATAGAACAGCGGTGTACTGAACGTGCAGACATTTTATTGTGCAACCATTTCATTGTGCAAGGAATTTATATGTCTGTGTAATTCTGCTATAAATACACATCTGCCAAATATTCTTTAGCTTAATGTGGTACACAGAACTTTACCATATTAATTCCTTTCGCCCTTATAACAATCATGTTTTAATGTGAGCTGATTGAAGTTGCTCAGACTGCAGCCAAAGATTCATTGGATTCTCTAAAAGCCTCTCATAGCAGCCTATACCAAACCATACATTAAAAGTAAAGAAAGATTTTGTGTAGGAATAAATCCAGAATGCCAATAAGAGCCTGAAAGGCAGCAATAAGATTGCATTTTAGTTCAGAGGCTTGCTTGGTCCTGATGGAAATTGGTAAATTTGTCACATAGGGGAGAGAATCCAGTGTGCTCCTACCCAGAGGAATGCTTTGTAATGCAGGTAAAACCTGGGTTTGAGCTGGGCTTGGCCAAGGTGCACCATGTGCAGGAGTTGTTCCTTGCCTGCAGCAGCCTGGAGTGCTCCTGGGGTCTGAGTGTGCTGTGGGAGCTCAGGTAAATTGCAGAGCTGGAGTCCCTGGTGCCATGGACCCGCTCTGGCTCCACAGTGCAAAGGTGGATCACACCTCTGAGTTGTTATTCCAGTCATTTTGTGCCCTTGGGATAACCCACAGCAGCCTGTGGTAAAACGAACCCTCCTGGGATGCCAGGGGAGCTCTCTGAGCTGGGACCCAGACCCACCCAGCTGTGCTCCAGATCACCTGGAACCAGATATTTGTGTTTTACTGTGGGGAATTCTCACCTCTGCTGAGCTGTGATGGAATTGAGAGGCTGAAAAGCAAACTGTGCTTTCCAAGAGAGAGTGTGTGTGCTTTCTGTGTGGTGTCACATTTCAGAGCACTGGACCAGTCCTTTGTGTGCCGCCAGCTATAAACTGAAATAGTTGCAAATATCACTTGTATAATTGTGTTTATTCAATGTGTGCATTTCTGTCCAGTGCCAAATGTCATTTCAAGACACAAAGCTTGTTTCCAGCACAGCCAGAAAAGAAATTAGTATAATAGTCCCAAGAAAAGTGGAAAAGGGCATAGTAGGTGAGCAGTTCCTATTCTATCTTTTTCTTCTGTGAATAAAATATACAAATCCTGAACATTTGCGGCCACTAACACATGGCTCTTCTGTTGATTTGAAGACATTACTGTGGATGTTTTTCTAATGTGTGTGTCTGGGAACAGTTTCAATAGGGTGTTTTCAGCATTATCAGCAGTTGTAGTCTCTGCAGTGTGACAAGGTGCATGGCAGCTCCTGTCAGATGCTTCCTGAACACAAAATGTCACTCTTTATCAACCCCTAATAATCCAAATTGGCTCTCCATCCTGGCAGCCTGGCAGGCTCTTCACACAATGCTCAGCTCTGGGAAACATTCACAAACTTTTGCAAACCTTTGTTGCAACCTTCTCTCCCTGAAGTTAATTTAAATTAAACACTGATTTCAGTCGCTTAGGCTGATCTTGCAATCACAGTTATGTATTTTTGTCACGGTTATGTATTTTTATTTTATGCATTTGAGCATAAGCATGTTGAACTGTCTCTCTTGTGAGCAGAAAAATAGGTGTATTTGTTTCCAAGTTCAGGTTCTTTGTTGCTGCTGCTGCAATAACAGTTTGGGTCACATTGTAAATTCCACCTCTGGGAATTGCTGGAGTGTTCCTGGGAGGTCACAGTTCAAGTCCTTCCTGCAGTTCTCACACACAGGTATTTCTGTCCATCCTGGCCAGGAATTTAATGAGCCTGGAACCTTCCTGTACATTTTTCTGCTCTGCTTTACAGATGGTCTCTGGGTTATGCTGAAGGACAGAGGAACAGCAGAGTGGGGATCTGAAATGGCTCTGCTGCTGCTGATCAGTGGAGATTTTCAGTTTTCGCTCTTTCTCATGCCTTCCATGGCTTCTTCAGGAAAAAGTGCTTCTTCTATTCCCCATCCATCACACAATTATTCAAACTGTTGGAGCAGGTAGTTCTGCTGCTCCTATTTGTACTGCTGATTTAGCTTGTTACCCAGCTCCTCCATGCCTGACAGCTCTCCCCTGGAAAATGTGTATTTTAAGACTGCTTACATGAATAAACTGCCTTTAAAATTCAGGGTTGGGTGATAGTACTATGAAAAGCCAACTGGGTACAAACGCTGCATAAAAAATCTCTAGTAGGAAGTAGCAGATTATTTGGATGAGATTATGCAAGTGCCAATTATGTGCCTTGCAAAATGCGGGTAAAAAAAAACATCCCTAAATTCTCCTGCAGATTTGGGATAAAACTTAGACCTGCAGAGTGCATTTCAGAAGAGTGAGAAGCATATGTTATTGAAGAATATTAAATTCTTGGAAGAACTGAGTGCAGCTTGGGATGGGAGTGGTGGTTTGGTTTCAAATGAATTCCACTCTGGAGAGACATGGCATAGGAGAGGAAAAAAGGCATTTTCTGGCTGAAATGTCATGTGCCTTAATTTGCACTTCTTATCTTTCATTCCTTCACTCAAAGAGACCATGAATTAACAGACTTTTAGGAACCAGGTATGTCTCTGTCAGGATTTTATTCAAAGCTTGTAGGGAAAAATCATCCTATTTTAAGAACTGGAGATCAAAAATTCAAGGTAGAAATCTCCTTCTAATTCTTTCTTGTTGTAAGACTTTGTTTTGTGGGTTTACGCCTAATTTCTCGATATTTAATGGGAGAATAATGAACCTTTTCCTTATTCTGTGAGCATCATCTGTCTGTTCGTAGGAGAAGGGTCCTGAACCACTAAAAATGTTGGGTTTTTTGTGAAACGCTAACTGATGCCTTTGGGCACATTTCCCGCTTTCAGACAATGCACAAATGGATGCTTAAAATACACATCTCAAACAGCCACCGATTTGCTGTGTTTTTCTGAAAATGTTGTTTTCTTAGCAGATTAATTGACTTGACAGGATCCATCTCCCGAAGCAGCAGTCCCCGGTGCTTCCAGTAAATATCCCTAGCCCTCCTTTTCAGTGGGAGCTATTTTGTGTCGGGAAGGTTTTGTGTAAATGAGGTGATAACGAGTCGCTGCAGATAAGATTTTGTGCTTTTGTGCTTCTGCTTTGTGCGAGGACCTTCAGCTTTCCTAAACTGGAGGGGCACGGATTTGTCTCCCATGGATTTGTTCTTGGGCCGCACTTGTTACCTCCTCTGAAGTGCTGAAATCTTTCTAGCGTGTTCATTAACCTGGAAGAGCTTTATTTCCTTCTCTTTTGAGCAGCAGAGGATGTTAAGAGTGTGAGTGTCATCTAAATGAGATCTGTATGACTGTGTAAACCTTAACTGCATTAAATGTGCTGCCGGGATATAAACACCCCACTTAAATCAATAAGTTGTAATTACAGAGGTCAGTAGGTCCCAGTTCTTCTTTTGACCCTAAGAAAGCCCCCACACATTCTCCTTTCCTACCAGTACAAAAGGAAAGTCAGCTGAGCAAATTCAAAATTGCAGTGTGCTCCTTTTTGCTGCTCAACAGTGTATAAAAATGAAAACATAAATGTATTTCTTACGTTCTTTATCTAGATTTAAAGGGTATATTTCACTTTAAATGATGTCTGGCTCATCTAGTCTATCACATATGAGTAATTTTTTTTTTACTTTGTAGAGCATATGTTTCTTCTGTCTGCAAAAAGTTCTGTGGATTTTCATTCCTTCCCATTTTCCCAGCTTTAAGCTGCCCCCAGTTACAAGAAAGCAGAGGTCAGACAAAGTGACTTTTTAGAGTTTGCTGCAGCAGCTCTGAGGCTCACACTTCCAGTGCCTGCTCTCAGCTTTCACAGTTTACCTGTGAGATTCAGGATTTCTCAGACGTGGAAATGTCAGTGACAGTTTGGCTCAGTGTCAGCCTTGTGGGTCCTAGACTGGAGCTGTCAAACAAGCTGCAGTGCAAAAGGAAATGGAATTATTATTCCTCCACTTAAGATGGCAGATCATAGATATTTGCCTGTGTCTGGAACTATTTGTGTCAAAACATGTGCCTCATCCACGTGTAAATATTGCACACACAGGGACTTGGATGCTCCTGTAGAGCTGCAGCTGACCTGAATTCCTGCTGGGAATTTGGCCCCAGAGCTCCTGGTGCCCAGCCCAGGATGGAGGTGAAGCCCCTGCAGGGAGTGTCAGTGCTGCAGTGCCACGGCCACCGTGCAATATCAGAGGATTCTCAGACCAGATGGGTAGGGGGGCTCTGAGGAGCTCCCACACAGAGATTCAGAAGGAGATTCAGAAGCATTCAGTGCAGAGCCCCAGGCACAGGGTGGGAGGTCAATCTCATCCTTCCAATTCCTGGATTTGGGGATTTTTTTGGTGGAAAGCAGCACTGGGTGGGCTGTTTGGTTTCCTTTGAGCTGAGGGCAAGCACAGGGGCACCCCTCACCTGCCTGGTCACTGGCAGAGCAGGGCCAGGACTGTGCCCCTCCTCAGCTGCTGTATCTGATCATCCAGCACATCCAGCACCATCCAGCACAGCAGGGCTCTCCTGGGGCTGCACCTTCCACAGCCTGCTCCCTCCCAAACCTCAGCAGCACTCTGTGCTCCCCCAGGACATCCCCAGTGGGCCCAGGCAGATCCCAGCTCGTCTGGAAGGAACCTCTGAAATAACTCAGCACCTGATCAACAAGATGTTAATCCACTTAGCATAAGTGTTCCTGCTGTGTGTCCCCAAATACATTTTCACTGTCACTGTCATTTCCCTCCTCAGTGGAATACAAACTGATTGGAAAGAAACAAGGGCTGGGGGGAGAAGGAATGCTCAGGAATTGAGTGCTGTACATGGATTGGCTTTCCAGCCTCTGAAACACCAGGCTCTGCTGAGCCTGTGCTCTGCTCCTGTCTCTGCCCTGTCCCTGTGCACACCCTCCCTCTTTGTACAGCTCTGTGTATCTCAAACCCTGCACATTTCCTCTCTTCATTGCAGTAATTCCTGAGGGCAGGAATTGTTCTGGTGCCTGTTGAGCCTGGTCACTCACTGCAGGAGGCTGGCAGAGCAAAGTGTTGGGTGTTGGGTGATGGATTCTGAGCCAGAGAGAGCCTGGCACAGGTAGCAATGGCACCTTTCCTCAGCACATTTCCATCCCACACCTGACTTCTCAAAATACTGTTTTTAGCATGGTTTCTCCTATGAGGAGGAACTTGCTCTGCAACGTCTTGGAGTGCTTGGTGGGCAGATGATTACAAAATTGATTTGTGCCTAATGGACTTGGGCTTCCTGCAGGTTTTCTCTTAGTCTCTACCACTTCAGCACCACATTCTGTATTTTCAGAGCTCTCCTGAAGTGTTAACAAGCTCATCCATTTCCTCCCACCTCCAATTGCCCCTTCTTCCACAGCCTTTTCAAACCCTTCCTATGGTCTAGCTGAAAAATAGATAGCAAGCACCATAATTAATCCTGGTTAATAATTTGTTGAGGAGAGAACGATGGAGCTGACCCAGAAGCCTTTGCTGTGGGAAGATGCACTAATTTTTTTATTAAATCTCTATTACTCTGCCAATTCCCTGTCCCCTGCAGCCACCCAGCCCCACCCTCCAGCCAGGAATTCAGTGGTCTGTGGGGCTGCTGTGGTTTTGGCACTGTGGTTGTAAATTGGTCAGTGAGATCCAGGTCACCAGGTGTGACTGACACCGAGCACAGAGCTGGCTGCTCAAACTGCCCATTCCTCTTCATTGTGTCACCTGCCTCACCTGAGAAAAGGAGGCAGAAATATTTAAAATGCCCTTCTAGCAACAGCCAGAGACAGCTTCTGGTGAGTAGTTGGAGGTGGTTTTGTGGTGTCTCTATAAATCTTTGCTCTGTTGGGCTGCAGGTCTGCCAGGACAGCAGGGCACGGGCGGGGGGTCACTTGTGATGTTAATATCTCATTAACAGCTCACCCATGGCCATGGTCTGGGCACAGTTACTCTGTGAGGGGAGCTGCAGGATGGAGGGAGCAGCTGGAATTATCACCCTCCTGAAATGTGGCAGATGCAGAAGTAAAAGCAGGCTCCAGCCAAGCTGGAAACTTTGTGCTAAGGAACAAAAGCCGACGAGCTGCTATTATTTAATTGCTCGTGTTTCTGCAGCCTCAGTCCGTGCAGGTAGTGCTGGCTTACACCTCTGATCTCCTTTCAGGAATCAGAACCAGTGTAACCTACAGTGCCACAAAACCCAGGCTGGCTCTGAAAGCTGAGTTATGGATTTGTTTGGATAGATAGAGTGCTTTGTGTGTCCACTGCCTTAGCAAAGCAATTCTTGGTCCTTTCTGTTGGCTTTTAATGCATGAAGCCACACATTTTGCACAATTAATTATTGGATAATTACTGGATGATAACAACATAAAATAATTCACATTTTCCAACTCCCCTGGCAGTCTGTGTTGGAGAATTTCTTGCTGGAGCTGAAGCCCAACTGCTGATATTCCATGTATTAGTGTTTCCCTTTGCCTGTCCCACTCTTGTGCTGGCAGGCTGGCACATTCTTGCCACATTCCATATTCAGCTTCCAGGTATCTCCTTCCAAGTGCAGTGGCAGGGCTGCTGGAGCTGTCTGTAGAGTTCTCCACCTGCTTTATGACTCTCCCTTCCAGGAAAGAAACTGCAGAGATAAGTGGGTGTGGGTGAGTGTCAAAAAACCCAAAAAACCCTCATGAGATTTTAATTGCATATCCAATCTTTGCACACATTTAGATTGTATACTGCGGGTTATTACACAGTTTCTGCTGTCTTTAGCTCCTTTGGAGAAATTCACTTTCTTAGCTTCTGGAGAAATATGTTGAGGAAACAGAATTTTTGCTTTTAAAAAATTTCTTGTTGACTGCCTTTTTCCTTCAGCTCTTCCCTGTTTATCCATTTCCATACGCTGCAGGAAAAGCACTCTAAATGAATTGATAATTCCAGCTAATCTGAAACAAAGTATTTGGAAGATAGAAATGGTGAGACTGAGAAAACCACTCAGAATTGTAGCTTGTAAATATTTTAAAGTGATCTTATGCAAAATTCATCCAGAACGTGATTATTCTTCTTCTTTTCCATATTATTTTATATCTTCCTAAATCACTACCTCTCTTTCCCTTCCCTTGCCAAAAAAAAAAAAAAAAGTAAATGAAGTACTGTAATTATGCAGTTTCCAATTCTGAAAACACAGGGTGGAATTTGCAGCCTTGGAGCCGTGTCAGTTTCCAGTCACAGCCTCAGACCCTGACATTCCTTTTCATGTCGAAGTAATCGCGGCGATGAATGATCTCATTGAGGTGTCTCTGGCTGGATCTGCGTATGGAATGGTGTTAAAGGACAGGGAGCTGTGCTCTGATGAGGGGTAGGGTTGCACAGTGCCACTCCTGGAGCAGCTCCCAGAGCCAGCCCTGAGCCTCGGTGTGCAGGGAGCACCTGGGGGATGCAGGGTGGGAGCTGCCGCTCCCCATCCCCGAGGGCCATCTCCACCCTGGGCTGAGAGGAGCTGTGGAACAGCTCTGATGTCCTGCTTACAGCTGTGTGCTGCTTATCTTGAGGTGATGCAGGATTCCTAGAATGACAGGACACTCCTTTTCACCGGCCCGGTGAAATTTCAACAAAATAATTGAAATTTTAAAAACCCACTTGCCTCGTTGTCATTCGAGGTCCAGGGGATACTTGGTTCCTCCTTTGTGGATATGATCATGATTCCCGTTTGGAAAGTGATGAGTCTGCTAAAGTAGCTGTAAGTTGAGGAACATGAAGTACTTGCTCAGTATATAATCTAAACCTATTTCCATTAAAATGAGTTCAATAAGTTCTTTTCTTATTTTGTTGTTTGCACAGCACTGCAACACCATCCAAATGTAATATTCTTTGTTGGCACAAAGAGTGGGAAGCTGTCTCTCATGTGAAGCCCATCCATGGTCACCACTGTCCCCATCTACAGGAACAGGAGACATTTCACATTAATGTTGGGGTCACAACTTGGTGTCCATACCAGAAATGTATTGGTTTCCATGGTAACTAATTGTTTAACCAAAAAAGGGGGGGAGGAGGTGCAGCAGATTTTGGTAATACAATTGAAAATAAGATCATGTAGGGGGATAGAATATAAGAAAATAAAGATAGTGTAGAAAGTAATCTCACCCCTAACGAGTTGCAGCTGGGCCAATTATCAAAGATTGGGAGCAGGCCTGACTTTAACAGGCCACAGGTGTACCCAATGAGAAGAAGATGCTGTAAAAGAGTGGGGCAGTGTTGAGAAGGGAGCTGGAGTCAGTTGGCTGCTTTGTGAAGGAGAAAGAGTCAGTGCTCTGAGGAGCTGCCCACGAGAGAACACCAAGCAGGTATGGAACTTTTGTGATAAGGAGACAGCAGTATGGAACCCCTGCAATAAGATGGCAACAAGATCAGGTCACAGAGGTGATTATAAAACCTGTGGAACTTTATTGTGTTCTTTTAAGACATGCAAATATGATGGATGGTATATAGAATTTTCTGTAAGTGCGCGTGCTTAATGACCTATTAACAGCTCTGTGTGGCTCTTTTCTCCACTCTGTTACCAACTCTTCCCTCCCAAGGTGTGTGTTCTCCCAGTGGCTCCATGCTCACGCTGTGCTGGAGGCTGGCAGTGCCCCTTCCTCCCTGTGCCACCCTGCTGTGCTCCGTAGGACACACCACTCCTGTGTGCCCAGCCTTTGTGGGGTGTGTTTGTGCTGGCTCCTTCTCTCTTGGAGCCCTCACAGCTGCTTGCTGCCCTTGGGCTGCTCTGATGTTCCTGTCCCACTTCCCCAGCAGTGCCCTGGGTGTTTCCAGTGCCACTCCTTGGTAATTCCTCCAAGCCCAGCCCAGAGCAGAAGTTGTTTTGTTTCTGGGGTGGTTGCAGCTGCCCAGGGTGCATCCCCTGCTAACCCCGGGCTGACCAGAGTTCAGGGTGACCCCAGAATGTTTTTTCATCACCTTTGCCAGCACAAAGCTTTGCAGCAGACATTTCCTTTGTGCGACAGGCAGCTCAGCTGGGTGCTGGATGGTGTGGGGATGGTGCTTTGGAGGAGTGGTCAGTGCTGCTG
The DNA here is from genome assembly GCA_019023105.1 of Diglossa brunneiventris. NCBI lineage: Eukaryota > Metazoa > Chordata > Aves > Passeriformes > Thraupidae > Diglossa > Diglossa brunneiventris. Next base: position 1,456,554 of record CM032357.1, on the reverse strand, counting down.
GGCTTTGGGCAGGATTTACCTGCTGGGTGTGCCCTGTGTGTGTCCCAGCCAGAGCACAGGCACCCACTCTGCCTGCACAAAGCTCCTCTGTCCCTCCTGCGCTCTGAGCTCTCCTGGTGCCACTCAGGCTTTGCTCTCTTGGAGAGGAGAAATGGAAACACCACTGGACAAAAAGAGAGGGAACAAATGTGTGTTGTGTCTTGTTTGCAGAGGGCAGGGCTGGCTGGGATATTGGGCAGGAATTGTTCCCTGGCAGGGTGGGCAGGCCCTGGCACAGGTGCCCAGAGCAGCTGTGGCTGCCCCTGGATCCGTGGCAGTGCCCAAGGCCAGGCTGGATGGGTTTGGAGCAGCCTGGGACAGTGGGAGGTGTCCCTGCCATGGCAGGGGTGGCACTGGGTGAGATTTAGGCTCCTCTCCAACCCAACCCATCCATCCCATGGTTGTGGATGCCATGGAACGATCCCCACCTGAGGATCTGCACACAGCCTGTCCCTGCTGGGGCAGAGAGCAGGTCACTGCTCTGAGCACTGCTGGGTTTAGGTGCATGCAGTTGTTTTCAGTCAGAATTCTGTTCTCTATTATTCATGAAAAACTGACTGAATTTACTTGTGATCTGCTGCATGCAGTGTATAAATATTCTCTATATGGTTTTTTTTTACAAAATATGATGTGCAACAAAAATTATATGAAGACTTCAGTACATCAAAAGATGTCAATATATGAACCAGGTGTATTCTATAGTACAATAAAAATAGATAAAATTCAGTATAGATCAAAGAAATGTCATGAGCCATTGCTACATTTCAGAAGTAAGCAATACTTAAAAATTTATTAAAATACATCAAAATTATTTCAAGGCATAATTTGGAAGAGAACTTGATATAATTTGCATTTGATTTTTATGGAATTTTAAGAATAAAGGCAATTTTTCATGAGAGAGTCCATTATTTCTAGAAACACGGCCTCTGTATGACAGAAAAATTGACTGCAACCATGAAGTTAAAGGAAAATAAAAATGTAGGAAACAAAAATTGCTTTAATGACCTCTGCTTGGTTGCCTTGCCTTTTTTTTTTCCTTTCTTTTCCATGTTCTTTTTCCTTTTTGTGGAAAGTTGCCTGAAATATAAGTGTTAGATTTATAAATCAGGTTGTGGAAAGCAGGAGGAGAGACTGAAATTTGTGGGTGATTTAAACGCCCTTTTTCTCCCATTATTTTTATTTATATGCACATACGTATATTCCAAACTTTTAATTGCTGAAGTGTTGCTAAGTAAGCAAATCGTGGTTGATTTAATGGTCTCCATATGATATTTTCCATCTCCTGTTTCACGGGGTCATTAATGGGGGAAATGATTTGGTGACAGCCTCACTCCTGAGTGTGTGTGACACAGGAGCAGGGCACAGCTGTCCCACAGGCCTGGTGTCACATCCCAGACAACCAGACCTGAATATTCTTGGTTTTAACAAGAAACAGGGCTTTCCTATACAGTATCTAAAAAAATTATATAAAAAATTATATATTGGCTCTAAGATATCCAATTTTATTTTACATCATTTGGCATATTCTCCATTTCTCTTTGGAGCAGTACAGCAGGACGAATTGGGTAATTTTAAGTGTTAAAAAAATACCTTGGTATCAATTTTTGGTATTTATTTTGATGCTTACAATATTATTTGGCTTTGTCTTGACTCTTCTACTCTGGTTTTCAGTACAGCGTCTCATCTTGCTTATGAGTGTCCAAAGTGCCCAGCAGAGCCCACCTGCCCTGGAGAGAAGGGTTCAGCTGTGGCCGAGGTTTGGCCATGAGAATTATGTGGTTTTGGAGGCCTGGGCTTTTATCAGCTCCTTTATTCACATCAGAATAATCCCAGGAGATTCATGGTCCCTTTGTGTCTTCTGTCCCTGGAGCACCTCGGACCCAACCCCAAACTTTGGGTCAGTTCCTGGCTTTTTTTTGGCCATTGAATTGTGCTTCAAAGTCCCTTCCTCCCCACTGATGAGGAGTGTCAGAGTGTTCCTTCACGCTTGCATAACCTTTGTCATCAAAGCACTTTACTGGCTTTTATTCCATCACTTTATCCAGCTCTGATGTTTGCCTTCTCCCTTTCTCTGCAGTGAAAGCAGAGCTCGTAGCTAATGTCCCTGAAACCCCAGAGGAACACAACAACCAAGGATAAAAAAAAAAAAAGAGAAATTCTTATATGTTTTAACTTCCTGACCCAACATTTCTCTGAGAACAGAGAGGCAAAGGAGGATAGCAGGGTTGGGAGACTTGTTGTGATCACCAGTGGTTAGAGGGTGAGGAGGCAGAAAAGCTATTTTTGTGGTGGAGGCTGCTGACCAGGGCTTTAGCAGCTGGAGGAATCATAACTAAGGGTTTAAATAAGTCTTTGTTTTTTCAAAAAAGTCAATGGCTGTTAGGGGTGTTGAAATTGAAAATTGACTAAGCCATTGACTCCCGGAGAAGAAAGGCATCGTGAAAAGAAGGAAGATACCAGTTTTAGAACCAGAGGGAAGTAATTGCCAAATGAAACTGCTTGTTCCCTCCTTTTGGGGATTTGAAAGTCTTCCTGGAGGGTCTCTTCCTGTCAAATTTGCAGCTCCTCTTGGCAGCCTGCTCAGTGCTTTGGAGGAGCCCTCGCAGAAATATATTGGCAGTGAACTAGCTGAAACTTCTGGAAACAATGGACTCTTTTGGTATGGCACTGTTATTTTGTGGGATTAACTGTTTATGCAAAACCAGCATGCAGGAAACAAACACCTTTCCTAAGGTACAATCCTACAGGAGGCTCAGCCCCAGTAATCCTTAGTCCTTCTGGACAATTATCCAACTTTATCACTGCATTGGGATTAAAATTGGTACAGGGGAAAATGATGGGCCAGCTCAGGAGTGTTTAGGAGGATCTTGCATTCCAACAACCCTGTAAATCAGGCTGAGAACCGTCCTCAGAGAAGGAGAGCTCAGATCTGCATCCTCTGGAGAGGGCCATGAGCAAGGCTGGGCTTTTTGGGCTTCCCAGTGGGTTTGTGGCAGGACAGCCCTCCCAGCAGCAGGCATCTGCAGTGTGGGATTCTCATTCTCTACATTTAAAGGGCAGCAGCGAAGCAATCTGTTGTTTGTATAGAAAAGAGTGATAAAGAAAGAAAATGCACTCGGGGGAAAAGCTCCTCCACTCTAAGATGCCACTTGAAAAACAAGCCCAGGGAAATGTTTGCACAGGCATTGCACAGAGGCAGGGGAGGCAGGGGCAGAGGGTCTCCAGCGCTGAGCATCCCATGGAGCATCCACTCCCAGAGAGGAGATCCTTTGTTAAAACCCCTGAGTTCCTGGAAGGATGAGCTCTGACAGGAGGGCTTGCCAGTGCTCTGAGCTCTGAGTGTGGATTTGAGGTGACGTGAGGAGCTTTTCTCTGTCAGCCTGAGCTCAGAGGCCAGGCCAGGTCTCCATCAGCAGATGTTCTTACATGCAATAATGGAGTGCTCCAGAGTGAGGAGGGGACATCTGGGGAGGTCATTTGACTTGAGACCAGTGCTGTTCACACTAGTTGAGATGATAACATTCTCTGGCTGGAATTTTTTTTCTTCCTGGTAGCCTGCCAATGAAGTCTAATATTATCTGCCCCTCTTTTAATAGCTTCCACTAGATATTTCTGGAAAATATGCTCACAAATTTCAATTTTATTGAAGCTGGGATGGATGGAATGAGGATTTAAAAAATCTTAGCTAATCATTTGGTGAAAACAAAATTAGCTAAATCATCTGAATGCTGAGGAAAAAACTTACTCTTTGAAAAAATATCTGATTTTCCCGTGGAAAGCATGGTGATTGATTCTAAGTGAATTTCTGTCTGTGTGAAATGCTTTGTGGCACCTACAAGTGGAGGTGGACTGCTTGCTGGTTCCACTGTGAGTAAATAGAGCTAAAGGAGGCAATTTGGGGTGAACCCAAAAGTCCTGCTCTGGTTACAAGGACAGGGTGCCTTAAGGAGGGAGCCCCTTGTGTCACCCAGCCTGGTGACAGCCTCCAGTCTCTGCTCCCCTGGCTGTCTCATCATCTCAGCCCATGGTTCATAAAACACAGATCACTTACATAGTTATGGATACTTGAAAAGTAGAACTTTTATCTTTTTTTTTTTTGAAGTTCTGCCTTTTGGCACGCAGTCTCTCTGGCCTTCTGTTCCACTGATGTGAGATCTTCTCCTGACTGATGCACCAGTTTCTAGAACAGTGAGTTTCAGAACCAAATCCCGTAATCCTGTGATCTTATTTTGCTGTGGAAACCTGCCAGCAGAATGGCTGCTGGGAGAGACGCATGGTGCAATTCTTGGTGCAATTCTTAGAGCCAGAGCTGCTCTGTTCCTTCTCGTGCTGTGGCTGGGCAGAGGGAACCCCCTGTCTGCCTTGTCTGGTGTGGGGTGGGATGAAGCCACGGGCACAAGGTTGCTGCTTTTCCTGCACAGAGTCAAGAGGAAATAAACACTTGGTGCAGTCTGAGGCAGGGATAAAACAGTGCAGGAAAGCTCCAGAGCAGGGGCTGGGAGTGCTGAGGGAGCACATGAAACATTTCTGCTAGAGACACACCAGAGCATGGGATAATTCTGCAACTCTGGGAGCCCTGACGAGCAGCTTGATTGAGAGCAAGCCTGGGAATAAGGGAAAACCCTGCAAGGATGCAGGAGGAAGATGGTTGTTTACAAATCTCCTTTATTTCTGATCTCTCTCAGTCATTTTTAATTCTCCCCGTACCAAAAATTATATGTTCTGTTGTGCATTTGCAAAAAACCTGGCATTTGAGCTTAAAAGCTGTTCTGATCTTTTTAGATGTGCTTGTTTTTAAGAAAAGGTCTAGATGGATTTTTGTCAAAGCTCCAACCAGTTTGAGCTCCTGTCTGTGTAATAGGTGCTGACTTGTTTGTGTGTACTCTCAGTGAATATTGCTGTTTAAAATGCCATTTGTGCTTGCTGATATTTTTTTCTGGAATTACGGGGCTAAAGAAATTAGATTTACAAAAACTGTGGATTTTGGTCTACAACATAATCATCCTGAACTTAAATTTTCCTGTTCATCATTGTCAAATGAATGATGGGTAGACACTGAACACTCCTGCATCTGGAGTAAACAGAAAAATGGAGCCAAAGAGGTTCTATGACAGCATTGTGAGTGCCTTTCCCATTTGTTCTGCACCAAGTGACCCCAGAGGCTGCAGGTCTCCCTTTATCAATTGCTGATACCACCCTGAAGGCTCCAGCCTGCACAGGGCTTTGATGTCCCTGTTTTGATGGTGACCTTAGGCAGTAAACTCTGAATTATATTAGATGACTCTTTTCTCAAAGAGGGGTCAAATGCTGAGCAGACAGCTCAGGCATTGTGTGAGCAGCCTGGCCGTGCCTCAAAGGAGCCAAACAAGCCAGGAGTTTGTGGTGGTCTTTCATTCTTAGGTACGTCTATTGCTGAGCCCATAAACGTTGTCAGAGCTCTTCTTTTCTTGTAGACAATATCAGAGGTGTGTTGGTTCAATGCAGTGATTTGTCGGGGCGCTTTGAGGATTAGGAAATGACTGTCCAGGAATTTTCTGCTCTCTGTGGTGTCTCTCTGCATCCCCAGCACTGGGGACCTTGTAGTTTCTAAAGGGGATGGACTTCAAAGGTGGAATTTCCTTCAAGATGAGGACGAGGCCATTGCTCTGTCCCAGCACCTGGATGTGAATTATTCAGCAAAATATATTTTCTGTTGGAAAGATTCCAGTTATTAGGTTCTTCCAGGCCTTTTAAAGTGCTTTAATCACTGGACCAAATCTCATGCTGGGCCCTAGGGAAACTGTCAGTAATTACAAGAGGTGGGATGCCTCCTGAAGAGAATGAGAGCTCCTTAGCTTCATCCTCAGGCACACCAAGGATAGCTCAGGTAGCCTGGGCAGGAATTTAGCCCTCCACTGGAAATAATGAGCTGGAGAAGGGACTCAGTTGGGTCTTTTTTAGTAAAAGCTTTGGGACCCCTTGCCACAGGAGGCTCTGGATGTGAAGAGCTTTCACACATTCAGAGAGAACTGTACTCATTCTTGGAAGAAAAATAAACCATTACAGCCTTACAGCCTGCTGGATACAGAAAGATTTAGGAAGGTCCAGAGCTGCAGCTTGTCTTACAAGTGAAGACATCAAAAAGGTGACTTGGTCAGTGAGCAGTGAGCTAAACAGGGCGGTGGGGCTGTTCTTCCATTGCTGGTGTGTTTGTTAGGGAGAGCATGATACCAGCACCATAACACAGGTGAGAGCCTTCTCTGCAAGATTTACAGCCTGCTTGTGTGGGCTGCAAGATGTTTTTGCAAAACATTTCTAAGCTATCCAGCTCTTTGTTTCTCATTACATTGAATTCTTGTTTTCTCGTCAACCTTTCTGTTAAGCAAAAAAAGAAAAGGTTGGGAAGGAAACTCGTGGATGATAAATAATGGTGAGGCTCGGTGAATGTGCAGAAGAGCAACTTTGTAAATCGGGAATTAAATGCAATTTTATTGTACTTGTGGTGTGGGAGGGGCAGGAAAATGTAAGAGTGAGGACAAAGAGAAGCAGGCAATTATTTCTTAGAAAGAGGCATAATGGGCAACGCTGTAATGGGTGGTGAGGATTTCTTTCCCTGCTGAAGTGGCTCACTCACCTTTCCCCACGTGAGGAGTCCTGGCTGTGATAGCAGAACCTGTGCATGTCCCATGTGAGGAGCCCTGGCTGTGATAGCAGAACCTGTGCATGTCCCATGTGAGGAGCCCTGGTTGTGATAGCACAAACCTGTGCATGTCCCACGTGAGGAGCCCTGGCTGTGATGGCAGAACCTGTGCATGTCCCATGTGAGGAGCCCTGGCTGTGATAGCAGAACCTGTGCATGTCCCACGTGAGGAGCCCTGGCTGTGATAGCACAAACCTGTGCATGTCCCACGTGAGGAGCCCTGGCTGTGATAGCAGAACCTGTGCATGTCCCACGTGAGGGGCCCTTGCTGTGATAGCAGAACCTGTGCATGTCCCACGTGAGGAGCCCTGGCTGTGATAGCAGAACCTGTGCATGTCCCACGTGAGGGGCCCTTGCTGTGATAGCAGAACCTGTGCATGTCCCACGTGAGGAGCCCTGGCTGTGATAGCAGAACCTGTGCATGTCCCACGTGAGGAGTCCTGGTTGTGATAGCAGAACCTGTGCATGTCCCACGTGAGGAGTCCTGGTTGTGATAGCAGAACCTGTGCATGTCCCACGTGAGGAGTCCTGGTTGTGATAGCAGAACCTGTGCATGTCCCACGTGAGGAGCCCTCCCTGGGGCTTGTTTGGCAGCCCTTTGGTGAGGGGGTCCCAGCTGCAATCACAATTACAATCATTACAGTTCTTGCCCCAGCACAGGCAGTGCTCCCATCCCCTGGGGGCTCAGAGCTCACCCACGAGTGTCTGTAAAACCAAATCACAGCCACCTCACCCCCCTGCAAGGATGGCACTGCTCCCTCTGCAGGGCTGTGGACACCCCAAATTCACCTTCTTGGGGCACTAGTCCCAACACCTTTGCATCCTTTTGAGCCATTTCTGCTTATTTGAGGTGTTCCAGCAGTGGGAGGGAACTGCTGGAGATGTTTGACCCCTTGATCTGCCTCCAGTTCCCCTGCACTGCTTCTCTCCCCCCATTTCTCTTCTCTGCTTCCCCGTTTCCACAGCTTCCATGCTAATGTTAGAGATTAAAACACACCAGAAGAACTCTCTTCTCGTCCAGAAGAGTTTTTTGTGTTTTGTTGCAGTAACACTGTCATTTGTTGGTAAGGAATGGAATGTTTGATTGTGCTGTTTCTCTTGGTTTAAGCTATGTGTTTATGAATGTTAGTCATGAGCACAGGCCAATTTATCTTATGAAAAAAGGGAAATAAAATCTTGATAAAACTTTCCAGCTTTCAAAGCTCCTTCTCTTCATTGTTTATGTATGGTTCTGCAGCCCTGGATATTTTTAGATTGGTACTCCCATTGAAACCACAAGTTTTGAAAGTTTAAAGAATGCATTAATACATCTTTATTGAGATCATTGCTCCTACATTGTTCCATTTTCTTTGCATTTACTCTTTTGGCAAACTTAAAACTTTGTGTCTCTTTTGCTCAGCTTAGCATCCTTTTTTTTTCCCGTCTTCAGAGATATAAATTTGGTAATGTAAAGAGTTTTCAAAAAGAAAAAAACCCAAACAATAGTTTATTGACTTGGAATATGTACCTTGCTGTTTGCTTGCTAAACCACATCACAAGAAAGTACTTTTCTTTCCTTCCACTGACCACTTCAGTGTGCTATTTGCTCAGAATGCTCTTCTCAACCTTGGACAGTTTTTCATTTTTATCTCTTCCTCTTTGTTTCCCCAGGAGCATTGTTAGCCTAGCAAGCCATGATGATTGCCATGGAATGCCATAATCAGTGACAAATGACCCTGCCTGAGTCTCAGGGTGATGTCAGAGACGTTGTGTGCATTTCCTGTGATAGCAGGAACGTGGTGTGCATTTCCTGTCGTATCAGGAATGTTGTGTGCATTTCCTGTGATAGCAAAAACCTGCACATTTCCTGTGATAGCAGGAGCGTGGTGTGCGTTTCCTGTGATATCAGGAGCGTGGTGTGCGTTTCCTGTGATATCAGGAGCGTGGTGGGCATTTCCTGTCATGTCGGGAACGTGGTGGGCGTTTCCTGTGATGGCGGGAACGTGGTGGGCATTTCCTGTCATGTCGGGAACGTGGTGGGCGTTTCCTGTGATGGCGGGAACGTGGTGGGCGTTTCCTGTCATGTCGGGAACGTGGTGGGCATTTCCTGTGGTGTCGGGAACGTGGTGGGCACTTCCTGTGGTGTCGGGAACGTGGTGGGCACTTCCTGTCATGGCGGGAACGTGGTGGGCACTTCCTGTGATGGCGGGAACGTGGTGGGCATTTCTTGTCATGTCAGGAACGTGGTGTGCATTTCCTGTCATGTCGGGAACGTGGTGGGCATTTCCTGTCATGTCAGGAACGTGGTGGGCACTTCCTGATGGAGACTTGTCACAAGAAGTGCCATGCGCACGTGGAGCCCACCCTGGTGGGTGTTTATTTGGTTTTCCTGGCCACCAAGGGCTGAGAGCAGTCACGTTTAGCAGTGTGAGGGGGCTCCATGCAAGCACATCTGTCCCAGGCTCTTGCTGGGTGCCGAAGCCTCGTGCCACATGCGAGTGTTTGCCGCGCTAACGCCACGGGCTCCGCTGGGTCACTGAGCAGGGCAGAGGAAATCCCTGCTCTGACCCCATTTGGAGAAGCGTCAGAAGCTAAACAGATTGGCAGGGCAGGGTCAGAATGCACTCTAATCCTTGAGGACATCAGATGCTGTTTAGCCAATTCAAAGCAACTTGACATTCCTTTCACCAGTGACACTTTATTTCTCTGTAATGGCTCTGTCACAGAAACTAACTGCAGCAGACAGATTTGATATGAATTTCCTGGAGTCGTTTCTGAAGAGGTGGACAGGGTTTAATTCTAATATATATTGTGCTTTGGTTGGTTCCTACAACAAACTACACGGCTTGGGAGTGGAATAAATCTCTGGCTCTTGCAGTTTTTCCTGAATGCATTACTGGGTCATGAGAGAAGAGATTGTGTGTTTTGAAGTGTTGTGGTTTAGTAGTGAAATCACAGAGGTGATGGATAGGCCTCCTGCATTCTATTTTCATAAGTATTATTTGCTATGAATAAAAATCCCATTGCACTGCCCCTGACTTCTCTCCTGCGTTCCATGGCATGAAGTGGAAAAGTGGAGCTGCAGAGAGGGAGGGACCTCAGGAGGCTCCTGGGCCCTCTCCTTATGCAAGATGGAATCAAAGCACAAATAGATGCTGGCAAAACTCATACTAAAAGATCTCTAATGATAGTAACTTCACACCTTCCCTAAGCAATCTGTTCCAGGGCTGCAATAATGTAATATTTTTAGGCTGGCTTTTTAGCTCTTCTAACCATGAAAACAATGTGGTGCAGTGCAGGAAGGAAATGGATTTTGTATGGAGCAGCATTGAAGTTATTTTTTCCTAGACAGCACAAATGTCGCTTCTCTTCCCATTTATTGTTATGGTGAAACATCCAACTTAGCAGTAGATCGTGTGTGAATTCATGTATCTATATCACCTATATCTATATATACATATATGTATATACACTGAAAACTGTAACACCATCAACATTATTTAGAAAAAAAAATCCTGTTAAAATTGTTAGAGAACTATATCCCTGAAGCTGAAGGGCTAGGGAGAGAGGGATTCTATTCCCAGCAGTTCTCTTTGCCAAAATTTGAGCTCGTTAGTTTGTACATCTCTTGTCTTCACCTTTAGAGATGATCTAACACTTTGTGCTGTTGTAGAACACAAAGAATCTGGCATTTGTGATGTGTTTTGTTCTTCTACTGCTCCTTTCATATCAACTTCTCAATGGTTTTGCTTTACTTTCATCTGGTTGGTTTTATCAGGCCAGAATTATCTCCTCTAAATAAAATCGAGCTGTATTTACTGTTAAATACCTGTGTTAAACTGCATATGAAGTCATGTCATGTAGAACACATGTATTTGAAGGTGTGTTTTAATGGTATTTCTTTTTTCTCCTGTGTACTTAGAATCTCCTTTATGTAACTCATCAGGGTGAATTCTGTGTTGTAAATCCTAGGCAGAAGTTTCCTTAGATACTGATCAGGCTGGAATTGCAGCTTGAGGTGTGTTTGCTATGAGCTCATGGTACAATTCTCCATATCATTTATTTATAAATTGACCTGTGGAAGTATTGTATATTTTTGGAGTGCACTTGCAGTTGGAGAAGGATCTCAGCTTTTCATGCTGTTCAACTTGAAATACAGGGTTATTTAGCTCAGGCACTTCAGAGTTTCCTTTAATCTCCACAAACTACTGTGCTTCTGGAAGCATCATTGATCATCCATCTCCAAAATTGTTCCTCCTGTTAATGGCTGCTGCTTTTTCCCCCTCCCACTTTTTCTCTATTGTACATTCATTTAGACATACTACGTGTCTGGTTTGTCTCCCCTCCCTTTGGAAACAAAGTGGTTTTTTGCCTTTCAGTTTTACTGTAAAGATTGAGTGCAACCCTAAATCCCAGGGTTTCAGAGATTAGAGTTCCTAGATTTCTATTATTATTATTATTTAATCATCTGCTAGTAAAACAGGAAAAAATAGCAGCAATTTTGGCCAAGGCTTAAATATCAAACTCTATCCTATTCTCTATTTGGTTTTTTTTTTTTAAATCCATAAAACAACTTGTTCAAGAGCATCATTCTAAAGAGTCCAGCATGGCACGTGGGATGTTTGATCTCGCTCTGTGTTGCTCTGAGGGCTCTGTGCAGCAGGGAGCACACATGGAGCTGCTGCACAGCTCCCCAGACTGCCTTAGAGCAGCACTCTGTAGCAGCCTCTCAGACTCAGCACCAGCAGAAAAGTGGAAAACATCCTTGTAGTGTCCCTGCTCTCATTATGGAAAAGAAGGGTTTTTTCCTGGAGTCATTAGTAGACCTGTATCCTCAAACAGTCATTTCCTGTCTCAGGTTACTTTATTTTATAACTCCATGCTAGGAAAATTGGTTTAAATCCTTGGCTCGCTCAGACAATGTTTAAATTTTAATCTGCAGTGAATAACAAGTGTGGGACTCCTTTGTTATCTGTCAGCATTTTAGATTATCCAGTGGGAATCTTGTGCAACTTCACAGGAGACCCATCTGTTTTACTGTTCTTCTCATGATGTCAATCAAAAAGTCACTTTTTCTAGTAAGAAGAGCCACACATTTTTGGGGGTTCAGAGAAGAAAATGAGCCTCCCCACCTGTCCCATGAAGAGTTGTTTTAGTTCTAAGAACTTGCACTTTCTGAGCAGAGCCCTCAGTGAGTTACCTTTTAAGTCAGATTTTAATTAGTTGATGTAATAACTATTGACTTTTATTTAGGGATATGCCAGTATTATTGATATGACAATTAAAAGCAGAAGGATTAGTCGATTAAAGAAGTACTAATTGACTTTGGTCATACCAGGCTAAACGATTAGGAGCTGATTGGTCAAAATAAAGTGAGCTGTGTCTGTAATTATTGAACTCAGGATTTCACTTCTCTTTCCCCTTTTTTTAAAAATGTTTTTGCTTGACTGATCTGCTGAATTGATAGATAGATGTTTTCAAATGGATTTTAATTGAGCAGCAGGAATAGAAATCGCAGAAGGAGTTTGTGCTTATTGTTGGTGCAGCAGTGGAATGTTTGTAGGCAAAGGAGAAAGTTTCCCAGAGATCTGGAAATTGGGAGATCTGGGAATTGTTACATTTTGATGGTACTGATTGGCTTAGCCATGTTTTCTAGTAAGATAATTATTCATTGTGCTTAATTTTGTATCTTAATACATTGACTCTGTGATGTAGTGTGTATTCTTCAGTGTGCAAAGTGGGTGCAAATTGTGCCTAAAAATAATATTTGTTGGAATTTGGTTCCTCTTGTCATGATGTGAACTGAGTTCCTTTTGCCTGGACACAAATGAGTGCACAGGATACAAAACACACTGCTGGATAGCTTTGTCTTGATGTTTTCTGCATTGTCCTAACAAACACCATTTGCTGATTTGAAGTAAAATCTCAAATACTTTGTTGCCAAAAGGCACAAGAGTCATCCCTTTCTGTTTGGGAAAAACAACTTAGAAATTTTGAAAATATATGAAATTGCAAATTGTTATAACAGCAGAAGTTCTATGACACCAGAATGAGTTAACACATTTTTCTTCTATGCCATAAAGTTAGAAAAATAATTTTCCCATCAGACTTAAATTTTAGTCATGTTGCTGATAGAGAATTGAAATGTTTAACTGCTAAATTGAAATTAAAGTCCTGCTGACAACTCTTATTTATCACTTGCAATAGTTTTTGTGTACTAAGCATTGCTCTCCCTTCTCTCGCTGTGCAGGTATAAAGGGCACTGATGGAGCTCATAATCAAGATCTAGGAAGACAAGGTAAGACTTGAAGGATATAAATTTATCTTAATGATCTTATTTTGCTGATTTGGATTCAAATTTTGCTGATTGCTCCACTGCTTAGAAGCCTCTGGATTCTTCTTGTGGAACTGCAATGTGATTTTATTTTCTTGAGAAAAGAAGGTTTTAAATTCTCTGCAGATTTTTCTCCTTTCTGACAGCGTGGTACTCGCAGTTTTCACATTCTTGTTTGTCCTGTGTGCTGTAGGACAGTGGATGACTCTGGCTTGCTGATGTTTGTCATATTAGTCTTAGAGCTTAAGCAGAAATTTGTTTAAAAAACCCCAAAACCTTTGCATTTTTCAAAAGTTTCCTTTTGGGTAGCTGGTGGTGCTCACGTGTATTCAGTGCTGTTTATATTTTGTGTCCAGTGACACAGCTCAGAGTCCTTAAGCAGTGCCAGAAAGGGAGCAGTGACCCAGGGCAGTGTGAGAGCTGCAGAGTGCCAGCAGTGCTCACTGTGCTGCTGCTGCCTGCTCAGAGCCCCAGGCCTTTGCTTTGGGGTTTTGTTGCTTTTTCCATTCTGTGCTGGTTTTCTGTGCTGCATCGTTGCTTGGGGGTTTTTAGTGCCTATATTGTGCCCTTCAGGAGTGCCTGAGAGCTCCAGGCTTGGCTGGAAGCAAACCCAGGGAGAGGGAGGATGGATGCTGATGTTGGGGTGAGGAGATGGGCAGGAGGCAGTGGCACAGGGCAGCCAGGAGTGCCTCCAGCTGTGGCTCCAGGAGCTCTCTGTGTGCTGGGTGATAACACAGCAAAGCAACAAGGAGAGCAGCTGCTGCTCTGCTCTGGAACTGCCTCAGCTGCTCCCCAGCAGCCCAGCCCCAGCCAGGGATGGGGACAGGGAGCAGCAGCCAACATCTGCCCCAAACCTGCTGCTGAGCCCAGGGATGGGGACAGGGAGCAGCAGCCAGCATCTGCCCCAAACCTGCTGCTGAGCCCAGGGATGGTGAAAGGCAGCAGGGCCAACATCTGCCCCAAACCTGCTGCTGAACCCAGGGATGGTGAGAGGCAGCAGGGCCAACATCTGCCCCAAACCTGCTGCTGAACCCAGGGATGGGGACAGACAGCAGCAGCCAACATCTGCCCCAAACCTGCTGCTGAACCCAGGGATGGTCTTGGTGTCCCCCTGGGGCTGCAGTCCTGCTGTGACTGCTGACAGCACTTCTGGGTCTGTGCAGCCCAAAATTGCTTTGTGTTTCTGTGGAAATGTTGTTTTGGTTTTTTAAGCTTTTGGATGTTTACTTTCTCGTAGCAAACTTTCTCATGCACTTTCTGTAAATAACTTATTGGTTTGCATTCTTTTATGGAGGAGAAGTTTGATGGACTGTTGGTTTGTCCAGTGTCATTGGAGAGGTGGCACTTTCACTCCTCTGTCACTTCTGGAAAACTATAAATGTTAGAGTCAGAAAACAAACTCCCTTTTTCTTAATCTTAAAAGCAACAGTATGTGCACTCGTGTTGTTTCGTGTCCTATAACAACATAGAAATGGCAAAATTATCATTTCCAAGAGAGAGAGGTGGCTTAATTAGCAATGGAGGAACTTGCTTTAAGTGACTGAACTGAAAGTACATTTCGTGCAGGGGGTTTAGGAGGAAGAACAACTTTGCTACGGGAGTTCAGGAATGACTGTGACGGTGTTGGTGCTGCAGAATACAAATCCATCTGAGCAGAAATTGAGGTAGAGACAAAAAGATGTGAAATCCTATAATTCTGACCCAAACTTTATCCAGGAAGTAACTTTGTCAAACATTTAGGAAATAAAATATCACAGCATGAAAAGTAGATGTGAAGAGTGGTGAGATCTTGGTGAACTGGATTAAACATTTATAACCAAAAGTATGTGGCACTTCCGAGCACTGAGGCATCTGAGGAGTTCTACTCAGTTTAAAAGTTATTTTATTCTTTCTCTGTATCACACTGTAGATGGAGTTGGGCTTTTCTTGCACGTTGTAGAGTGGGAATATCAGTCTGGAAGGTAAAGGAAAGACCTGGCTCAAGTTCTAACCCTGGCAGTCACACAGTTAAGTGATGTTGCAAGGGGTTCCTGATGCAGCATTGTCTGAGCAACAGAAACATGGCACTACGTTGTTTTTTCAGTCACCAATGAAGAAATCACTCGTTTCTAACCATAACAATACTCATTTCTTAAAAAATGGAAATACACATTAGGTTTTCTATTATCCTTTTAGCTGAGCATTTTGTTTTGCTGCAAGCAAATCACCTAAAAAATTACCTGCTGAAACAGAATTTATTTCATTACATACACTCACAAGAGACTACTGTAAAACACACTTGATTTGACAGTCTAAAGACAAAAATGCAAATAGTTATCACAAACGCTGTGTCCCTTAGATTATGCACTCTGCTTTTAATTTTTCAATGCAGGCCAATGTTCTCCAACTAACCATTTCAAAAATCTTCAAAAGTATTTTTAAAAGAAACAAAAAAAAAGAAAGAGGTCTGAGAATCTTTGCAAAATTCATTGAAGTAGCTCTCTAATTTTGTATTCAAGCTGAATTATCTTCTCCTTTTCCCTTCATTACATTCACAGTGAGAAACAACATGTTTCATTTAAATAAAAATCTCCGTGTGGTAAATCAGACTGTATATTTATCTAGGACTATCAAAGAAATCTGGGCATTGACTATTCCATCTGTAGGTCAATTATATATCTTAAAACAGAATACATGGGATAAATAGTGATTTAAATTGACAGTGTCAATCCATCTCTGAAGAAATGGAATAATGCGGTATATGGGGGGAAAATTATCTACAAATAACAATTGAGAATGGCACCTAGAGCAGATCAACAAATTACAGGCAGAACCACAAAAAAAAAATTGGATTTGGAAAGTTTGAAAACTCATAATGTTTGGAATGTTTTTAATTAAAATTTAGAGGCAGCTGTTCAGCTATGAGGTGCTGCATAATCCCGTGTTCATTTATCTAAGTGGAAACGAATTAGAAAATTGATATGAGGAAAACCCTTGGAGTGTGAAATTCCCAGAGTTATCTATAAAAAGTTACAGTTCTATCTTTCTGTCTCTCTAATAGCAGCAGAAATTCAGGCAATAATAACAGATTTGTATGGCTCTTCCGTCCAGCATGGCACAGTCTCAAAGGCTTCTTTGCTTCATTCCAGCAGGTGTTGAACGCAGAGCTTTGAAAAAGCTGTTGAAGGGTTGTGGGTTTGGGAGGTTTCTGTGATTTGGGAGGACTAGCATGGAACTTGGAAGGGAAGGAAGGAGAAGAAAGTTGGCTGCTGACTGCTGTGTGATGAAAGCAAGGTCGGAGTGATTTGCTCGTTTCAGTTTTCATTTGGGTCACTAAATATCTCAGCTTTGTCTTCAGAGCTGCTGAACAGGTGCAGGTTTGTAAAAATCGGGACACTTGTGGTCACCACCCGTTTCTAAATGTGATGTTTGTTGCTTCTTATTTGATACCATTTAATATTCGTGGTGAAGAGCCAAACCTGGAGCTGACTGGGAAGTTTTTAGTCAATGAGGTATTTTTCTACAAGAGATGTAAAACTCAGTTGTGGAGTCTCATGAATCCCATGCAGAGCTCTGCAGAGCTCTGGATGTCTCTGGGAGCCCAGAGATGCTGAGGCAGGTGTGCATTTTCTGCACAGGACTGCAAGTCCTGCACCTCCCAGTCTTGTCTGGGAAGCAGATGGGAAACCTGATTTGTGTGAGACACAAGTGGAAATGGCCCCTCACTTCCTTAGCAGGGCTGGTTTGAATCTTTGCTGTTGTGAGACAAAGAACAAGAAATAAAGGGAAATAAAAGGAAATATGAAGCGTGTTAGGTAAGGTAACTGTCCTTATGGCTGCCTTGAGGAGGATCCTTCCCTCTATCTCTGATCTGAGAGGCCAAGCATCCTCCTGCCTCCTACTCAGGATTTCGTTCTCTTTTTTCCCCCTTCTTTTATAATTTTAAAGGTTTTTGTCTGCCTTTTCAACGCAAAGTGGGTCATCTTCAACTGCAAGCTGTTAAGCTTTTGCAATACAATTTTCAAGAAAATTAACCAGCACTTTCTTACCCAGATCATATGGGAGCCCATGTAGCCTGAGGATTTAATCTTGGATCTAGTTCTCAAATATTTCTACTCTGGTCTGTAAGATTTTATCTCCTTTGATTAGACTTGTCTATTCAGGCTTTTCCCCAGCTTTCAGAAAGTTACATTTTTTGTCTTTCCATCTTCTATTCCACTGATTTGACTCTTCCCAAGCTCTTGAGAAGCCCAAGCTCTCTTGGACAACATTGTTTTCCTTAAAATCTACAGGAAAAAAACTTTCTTAGGACCACTTCTAATCATGCTCTTTCTTGCTAATTAGCTGGTTCTCAAAGATGGTCTTTGTCTCTGCCAATATTGTGATGCTATAAAGTCTCAAAATATTCATCTGTGTGATATTAATGTTTTAATATTTAAAGTCGTATTTACTTAGCTCTGTATCTTGACAGATTTCTGTAAATTTCGTTACTATGCAACAGGAAAAAGCAAATTAACAAATGTGGTGCTCTCTGGCCTGGTGTCAGGAGCCTCTCAGTGTTTCTGGATAAATATCTTTAAAATTACCTCATCTGTGAAAAGGCAGAGTAGGAAGCTGCCTGAGCAGGGGGCACTCCAGAGGATGCTGTTGAAAGGGAAGTTGTGCTGTTCTTGCTGTTCTCCTGAGGATTGAATGCCTCAGGCTGGTACCAGGCACCCCACGGGACATTTGTGCCCTGCCACACTCCCTTGCACAGCCAGCAGGGCTCAGGGGCCAGGAGGGACAGAGCCAAGCCAAGCCCTGGCTGTGCTGGTGCTGAGAATGTTCCAGACACATTTGCTCATCCCCGGGCAGATTCCTGGGGTCACAGGGCACCCCGAGGCAGCACTGAGCTCCCCAAAGGCCCAGGGGCACCACAAGAGCACTTCTATTGTGTTCAGGTACCCGAAGAATTGCCCTGGGTGCTTTGTGGAGGATGGACACAGCTTTTGGAGCAGCCTCTCCTCTCTGTTTCTGGTCTCAGAGGTGGGGCAGTGACCCTGCTGATCCCCGTGGGCTGGGCACTGCTCCAGCCCTCCTTGTCTCGCTCTGCAGCATGGTTTGCACTCAAAATCTTAATTGAGTCCTGCAGGAATTAATTACATTTTCGTTGGAAAGGAAGGAAATGGTAAGATCCAAAACACATTTGACAAATGGATGAAATGCTGAAGAACTAGGGGGGGGGGGGGAAAAAGACCAGAAAAGGGGAAATAAGCTTCAATTTAGAAACAGTTTCATATAGATTGAAAGTACATGGAAGCAGTCATCAGTGCCTTCAATTGCTCTCAAATAGTTAATTTAATACAGGACATTGCCAATTTTGTCTAAAGAAGGAAGGTATTGCATTTACTATGGGTGGGAAGAAGTATATCAAGTAAAAATGAGGATCCTTTGTACAACTCTTATTATTTATTTTCCGCTCTCCAGAATTAATTAGTGTAGCAGGTATGCATCTCAACACTGGGTGAAATTCTCTCTGTTTATCAATCTGATGGCATACTGGCTGGATAATGAGTCTGATTGGATCTTTGTAAACTTGTAACCACAGCACTTAGGCATTGCCCACTGCTGGACCTGTGCTGGGGAGTTTTGCTGCTCATTACTTGGAGTTAGTTTAACTTCTCCCTCGGCAGCCTGCTGTGTCAGATGATGATCAATAGTAAAACTAACCCAAAACTACTGCCTGGTGAAATAAAAGTATCCAGAATGAGAATCAATGAACTTCAAACAGAAATAACTTCCTGCAAAATCCTCTTTAGTTACTGCTTTGCCATGCAGTTGCAAAATTTTGAAGAATATCTAGTTATTGCATCAAGATCTCAGGTATTTCTGTGTTTACTCTCCTTATATACCTGAATATTTGTGGGAAAAGATTTTGACAACAGAATTCTGAGGGTGTGATTAAATATTATTGTAGTGGTTCTCCTGTAGATTCATCTATTTTGATTTATTTGTGGGTTGTACACACTGGGAAGGAGCTAGAAATCCCCCTCTTTTTGTCTGGTATAAAATTGTAGTGAATAGCTGAGGGGTCAGGAGGGAAGTGAAGCACTTCAAGGACAAGTTTAAGGCACATCTTGATTTGTGTGGTGTCAGCTTCACAATGTGGAAAGCTACAGCTGGGGGCTGTCTGCTCTGGAGAGAAAATGTACTCACACTGTCAAAGCCTATGAACAAAACAGGAATGACACTGGGCAGCACAGAAGGTGCCAGACAAAAGAAAATCCAGTGAGCTCAGGAAATTACACAGGTGGTAGCTCTTTGTACTACCATAATGTGAAAATCTGATTAATTTCACAGCAGATAAGGTGAAAAAGTTGATTCTTCATACTGGGAGTCAATAGAAAATTCTCTCATCTGTCCTTGCTTGGCTTCTCCCACTGTCACACAGTTTTGTGCTCTCCGGATATTCATCTTCAAGATTTTGGTCTTGGATTTTGCAGCTCAGCTGCTTTTCAAAAAGAACCAAGCCCAAATCCTGCCACCCCTCAGACATCCCTTTAAAAATTAATGTACTTGGTGCACAAGTTCTTGTCTCCCTTCAGCTGAAGCACACTGCAGGAGCAAACCAAAGTACATGGGATGATATTTCAGTGGGGTTTGGCTCTGCATCCTCCAAAACTTTGAGACATCCCAGGGGAATGCCCTATGGCCTCTCCCTTTATTCAAACAAAGCCAGCAAGGACTCCTCTGCCTCCTTCTTGGACATAAACCTCTGGTGTTTGTAGATTAATTTTCCTAACAGCATCTTGGAGCAGTTGTGGCCCTTTCATTCCCTCCTCTCCAATAGCTGCAGTTTCCACAGAGTCCCTGGCAGTGCCTCCATCCTCATCCTCATCCCATCCCAGTCTCTGCTGGAGTCCTTCCCTGAGGAGGATGAGGGATGGAGGATGGATGTGACCCTGCAGGCTCAGGGTTCAAGGGATTTGGATTCCTGTGGGATGGGGCATTGGTGACTCTGCTGGTCAGAGCCACCCAGGGGGACACAGCTGGCTGATGTAAATGATGTAGCACACAGTTCTAGGCTAGATGTGAGGGAAAAATAAAGATACAGCCCAGCCTTAATGCTTAACCTATTGGAGTTAATGAAAAAGTGAAGAGAAGAAGAGAAAAATCACCTTGTTTCGTCTAGAGGGCCATACCAAATGCAGTCTGCTAAACAGAATCAGAGCTTCTCTAGGAAGAAGAATCACTAAAGATTTAACATTGATAAGCATGAAATGAGTTGTGGGATGAACAGGAAGAAGCAGAGGAATGTTTTGGTGCTGGTGTGAGATGGTGTGGGGCAGTTGCAGTGAAATCAGTCTCTATCTTGGCTGATACATCAGAAGGCTTTCATAGACAAGAACAATAAAGCAATCCAGTTATTAAAACCCTGGAGGGCAGTTAGGAAAAGCAGATAGCAAAATGCATTGCTGATTTAGGACAAAAAAATCTGCAAGAGAGCCAGAACTTTGATGGTGGGGGAATTTTATTCTGGAGATTTAGACTGTGATAACTATATTATTTCACATGTATTTTCAGGTGACAATACTGCATTCCTTAGTGAGAGAATTTGTGGAACAATCCATGGCTATTTGAGAGCTAATCCTGTAAAAAAGACAAGTCTCATAAGTAAAGGAGCATGTAGGAACTAATGATAACAATATTATCTGAACAGACACGTTAAGAATAAAGAAAGAAACAAAAGTTTGATTGTGAAGCAGTTGATGGTGAGGGAATATTAAAATGCACTAAGATTTTAAGTATTTTAAGTATCCATGTAATATATAGGGAATCATTTAACAGAGAAATTTGAAATGTTTCAGAAATTGTTAGCAGTAATGATATTGTAACTTAATTTCATTAAATTGAATTAATAAAGCAAAAGAAAATTATTAGTGGGTGAGCATAAAAAGTGCAATCAAGTCAGATTATTTCTTCAGGATAACTGCAAGAATAAGTATGGTAAAATATTTGAATATAAGGAAAAATACATGGAATTTAAGGTCATGAGAGAAGTGCAAAACTTGGGTCTCAAAGTACAAAAAAAAGTATTCAACTTTTATTCAATATTTTGCT
The DNA here is from genome assembly GCA_019023105.1 of Diglossa brunneiventris. Lineage (NCBI taxonomy): Eukaryota > Metazoa > Chordata > Aves > Passeriformes > Thraupidae > Diglossa > Diglossa brunneiventris. Next base: position 1,435,444 of record CM032357.1, on the reverse strand, counting down.
AGATTTCATTTAATGGCGAGTACTAAAAGGAAGTGATCCAGCAGAGAAAATCTGCTGAAGTGTAGAGAGCTGTTGGCTGAGTTCAATGGTGCTGTGGCTTCTCCTGATCTAAAATAATGGAATGAGGAGGGGAGGGCAGTGGAATGAAGGGCTGGGCAGGAAGAAGGGATTTCAGCCTGCCCCATGGCAATATAATCCTCCAGCTAAAGCTCTGCCTTGCTGGCCTGCTCATTTCTGGGGAAAATGGGGTTTCCAATCCAGGCTTCCTCTGCAGCTCTTCATGGATGGGGCCATTAAATTCATGGAAAGACTTCTTGGTGTTCACAGCTTGCTCAGTTTAGCACCCATCCCACTCTTTTATTGAAGTTCCAGGCATTCCAGCACTACACAGCTACTAATATGGGGTAGAAGTGGAGCAGAAGCAATTTAAAATTTCATCTCTTCTGTCCCATCTGCACCACAGCAGTCTCCTCTCCCCAGGGCTGGGGGAGAACCTGCATCCAAATGCTTGGTTCAGGTGATTGCATTGCCTTAGCCATGTGCTCTCTAATGACAGAAATCAATGTTGCAGGGAGTTAAACATCATTTGGACTTCTTACTGTGAGGGTGTGCATTAATTACCTCAAAACGAATCCCATTTCTTAATTGTTGCACCTACAGAATGTTCCTTTCTGCAGTTGCTTACAGGAAGGTGTTCCTTCCTCTTCTGCTGCTGATTGACCCCCATGAGCTGTCACCATAGCAACAGAATAAATTAATTAAAAAAAAAAAGGTCAGGTTGCCAGACTTTAAAACAGGAGACGGGAAACAAACAAATAATCTGAGATAAAACTGTCTGTCTCCTGAAATTTCAGCATTGGTAACACCCCTGATAGGCTGGATCGGCACTTGAAGACCTTGAGGCATGTGTAGTATATTTGAGCATCACATTTAGATTCCAAGGTAGAAATTGAGGCAGAGAAATGTTGTTTTTTTTAAATCAATGGCCATGCAGATGTCTTCCCACACCTGTTTTTCTGCCTGTAAAAAGGGGAAGAGTATCAGCATTGCAATGGCAGGAGTGAAGGTTCCTCAGGCATGGGTACAGGGGTTTGGGGGCTCCCTCTGTGCCTGGATCTGCTCTTTCCCATCTCCCAGGAGGACAACAACCCCTGCTTTGTCCCTGGGGCACAGGGAGGCACTTGGGAAAGTGGCCACAGGAAGGGCTGAGACACCTCCAGACCAGCTGGGAGTCTGAGGCACTCAGGGGAGACACAGAAAACTCAGAATTATGGTGTTGGCCTGGAGTAAAGGGACACAAAATCTGAAATTCGGTGTTTCAGGCTCATCTGTAGTAAGTGAAAATGTGTGTACACCTTTCTGCCCCTGACTAGAAGTTCTATTATGAAGCTGATGAAAAACATTTTCAGACTGGCTTCATCAAATTGACACTTGGAAGTAAAACCTGGCTGGATCTAGCAAAAATGACTGCTTACAGACAAGGGAATTGGCTGAGTTTTGCTTAGGGAAAGCTGCATAAATCCTCTTCACACCCCATAGTTTTTCTCATCCCTCTTCATCAGTTTTAGCAGCAAATACCAAAAGTAGCCACTTTTCAGAGGTGTGACTACTTAGGGCTTTAGAAATCTTGTCATTGGCCATCGTGGGTATTGTGCCTGCTGTAGCTGGAAACCTTTCAGGTTTGTAAAACACCTCAGCCTCAGAGTTGTGATTCTCTCAAAGCACAAATTCCACTGCTCTTGAGAAGGGAGTGCTCATTCCCTGTTGGTCCATCCCTTTCATTAACCTAAAATTGCATTATTTGGGCTGGAAATGATTTTTTTTTAGTAGCAGGGAGTTTCAATGCTCAATTTTTTGTGTTTTCAAGGTATCTTGGAGGGATTTTGCATTCCTGCTTTAGTTTCTGTAGTTGAAAATGCCAGCTGTTATAGACAAGAGAAAATCACGCTTCAGGGTTCTGGGAGATTAATTGGGAAATGTGTCCTCTGTATATCCTAAATTATCAACTGACATAAGGCAAATAATTAGCAACAAAATGTGTTACTCAGAGAAGTACACATTTGTGTTCTGTCTGTCTGAGGAACATTTCAATCACTGAGCTGCCACTGCTAGCTGTGGCAGCAATCAGGAGTCAGAAGCAAAATCAAGATCCAATTGTATTCCATGCAGCATATGGGCCAATTATGTAATTATTCTTTAAAAAGTATATCATGGGAGCACTTTGCAGAGGGAGGAACGCAGGTTGCCTTTCATGTGGCATTTTCTGCTTTCTTAATTGCTGCTTTTTAACGAGAGAGCTGATTCTGCATGACCCCAGTTAATGATTTACATCAGTTTGCTCTCCTTTTAACTGATTCTTCAGAGAAGGGGTTTCATTTTAATAGTTCTTTTTTTTAATAGTTCATTTTTTGTGCTCTTGCTGCAGACTTGCTTTGCTTTGTTTTCTCGAGTTGGGTCTTAGGGAGGTTAAGAGCAGTGCTGAGCCAGTTCCACAGCAGGAAAAAGCCTTCCCAGGAACACAGGAGTAAGAGAATATTCAAGTACTGAACTTTACAACCTTATCAGTCATGTTTTCACTTTACCACAAACACCATTATAGCTGTTCTTAGCTATTGATTTGACCTTTGTTGTTTTTGGGAGTGGGTTCTTTTTTTTCCAAATATCAATAAATCAGCCCTTTAAATGCAATGAAAATTCAAATCTTGGATTTGTCTTATAACTTAGCAAGGCAGCCTGAGAAGCAGATGGTTGTAACCTTTATATATCTTGATTACAAGAAATTGTGATGCATATGTCTGAGTTTAGAAATGAAATACAAATTCATCTGATGTTGCTGTATGCAGAACTGGGGAACTGAAACTGAGTATGCTTCTTACTGTGTATGTAATGCTCTTTGAAAAATTTTGTGTGCATCAGCTTTGTTATAATTAAATTCCCATATGTTCATTAAAGAAACAAACAAATTTTGTTTTATAAATGGGACTTAGCAGCAGTGGTAGCACAGTGAATGTTCCAAGGCTGGAAACAGGAGTTCTGCCTTTTCCAGTTGCAAATCTGATTCAATTCAGACAGTTTATTACTCTTGACAACATGTTGGTGACATTTCAGCAGAGTTGAGTTCCTGTGATGCAGCAACAAATCTCACAGAGGCAGGTTTCATACCCAGCCAGCCTGTGGACAGCGCTCTTCTCACTTATCCTTTAAACCTGCAACCCAAAAGAAATAACAAATATATAATGAAAACAAGCAAAATACTCAAATCACAGCAGAGCCTTCCTATCTGTGTTCTGTGATTTTCTTTGTCTACCCTTCAGCTGAACAGATAAAATTGTGTTGGTGCCATCCCAGCTGTATAATTAGCTGCACACAAAGAGCTGCTGCGGTCACAAACACAGATTAGATTTTGTGCTTGAGGAGCAAGAGGCACCAAGGTATTTTTAATGCTACCTTTAAGGATTTCTACTAAAACGTGGCAGCAGAAAGCAGAAATAACTTCAGGCCAAGAGCCATGTTACCTGTAATAATTAAGCATCTTCACTCATGAAGTTTAAGGTGAATGAACCTTTAACTCCTTTTAACCCTCGTCCTGAATTTGGCTTGCTTTTATACTAAACGGAAATGGTGGGAGAGAGAAGAAGGGATATTTTTTTTTTTTTTCAAGGAAACAGAGTAATGAAAGGGAAGATCACTTTGAAATATCTCCTGCACCAAAAGCAGGAAGAATTGTTCTCCCTTCCTCCTGTCCTCTGCCCCAGCCACTCTCCAAACTGGTGCTGGTCTCAGCCCACACTGGAATAATGTCCAGGGACTTATTCACTGATTTTATTTCACTGTTTGTCAAGCAGTTCTGAATTGTGACTCTTTGGGAACAGTTGGTTTCAAAACAAGTCGTAAAACTTGCCACAAATTATTCATAATAAATATTTTTCCAGCTTTCACTGCATCTGTGGCTCGCATTGCAGAAGCACCTAGAGGCCTGAGCTGACATTAAGACAATCAGTATGCTAAAAGCTGTGTGTATAGACAGCAAAATGAAATATTTATGTGAAGAATGTCTCTACAAATAATACTTAGGGCCAAAAAGCATCAGCCCATTTGGAGATTTGCTGTTGCATTTGTGTTCTGGAGGATTTGGTGTGTTGTGGCTTAGGACTGTCCAGGCAGGAGAGTTCCACAGATTTATCCCATAAAGAAGGACAGTTTTAGGTGTTGTCATTAAAACAAGACTTTTGTCAGCCTCATACCAGCAGAGTTTTTTTAAACTTTGAATACTTGGAGTGAAATGCTCTTTACCATCCAGTGGTGCTCGAGCAGCCCCTGTGACCACAGAAATGGGCTGGTGAGGTTGAGGAGTTTGCATTTCTTCACACGTAATGCCACTGACTGTGAGAGCCCTGTGTGGCCAGAAAATGCAGTGTCTTCTCTCTGCAGCAGTTCTGCACACCCCCTTGTGCTGCAGGGCTTGACAGTTTTCCAGGTGAATATTTTAAATAATCAGAATTTTGGAGGGGGCTTCCAGGTCGCTTTTTTCCAGACCAGCTTCTTTGGGAATAGTATGGGGAAAAAACCCAAAAAACAGAGCAGCAAACCTGACATTCTAACTGTGTCTAGTAGTTCCTTTTCAGAATCTGTTCTTTTCCAGTGCCTCTCACTCTCTGCTCAGATGAATGCAGTGTGGCTGTCATGTGAGCTGGTTCATAATAATTTTGGTAGGAATCTGTAGGGACCCAGCTAAGGTGCCATTATGACAGGAGATTGGAATGGGGAAAACACAGAGGGGCACGAGTCCATGGAGAATTCATTAGGATGTTAATTTGATTCCTTTGTGATTATTGCAGTGAGATTTCAGTGCAAGCCTTAAGAAGAAAACTTCTGATGATGTGGAAATGAAAAGGTGTCAGTGTGCATTACATGGGCATTAGAAAAGAAATCAAACACTGAGAAAGAATAATGAAAAGAAATTGGTGCTAAGTTTTAATGCAAACTGGAGAGCTCCTTGGTGTTCCTTCCTTTTCATCTGCTCACATACTGTGTCCTGTTTGTGGCAGTCAGTGCAGAGATTGCTGGCTGGGCTCATTTCTGCCCAGACTGAGGTCCAGGGCTGCCTTCCCTTCTCCTGGCATTTCCAGGTGGGAATTCCTGCCTGCTTCAGGAGGGGAGCTCACTGGCCGGGGGGAAAGGCTGCAGTTCCAGGAGCACTGGGGTTGGGTTTGCTGCCCAAAACCTGATTGTGGAACCTTTCGTGGCAAGGAAAAGCATGTCTGTGGAATTCCCAAAATCAGGGATCTCAGGGCTGTTTAAGTGGCCAGAGCAGAGTCAGTTTACAAACAGCCTCAGTGGGGAGGAACTGCTGGCACTGCAGCCTGAGGACTTTTGGGAAGGAATAAAACACAAACAGGGGAGCACCTCTGTGTGTGCACTGCCCAAAATGTTTTGTGGAACTATTTGGTAAAATAGAGGTGTGAAATTAAAGACTTTTAGCTATTTTATTTTTTAGTTGTATGATTTTTAAGCTCCTGTTTGGTTATGATGATCTGGAATCATGAGAGCAGCTTGAAAAATAGAGTTTGAGTTGAAGTAGAAAAAGGTTTCCTGAGGTTTTTTGTGTACTCTTGTTCTATAAATTATGATTGTAGGTGGACACAGATCTTCAGGGACTTATTTGCATGAATGTTTTTGTGTCATAGGAGCTGTGTTTTGTGTAGTAGGATTTCCAGTTCTCCAAAGTGTTTTGTGCCACTAATTCCCCTCTGCAGTGTCATGTTCCATGAAAATGAGCAAACAACCTTCATTTCTTGTAGGTAGGAAATCTGTACTTCTCCATGTAGTGACTACAGTTGCTGATAAATGGAACAGGGTTATGGCAGAATGTTCTGTGAACTGGAATTCTGTCCTGTGCCAGGAGCCTGGCTGGAGCTGCTCTGGTAACTCTGGTTTTGCTGTTCATTTGCTGTTATTGTTCATTTATCTGTTCTTTGCAATAACAATTTGCTGTTTGGCCAAGGTGAAGCAAAACCTTCCTGGTCTTGGGTGACAAAAACAGCAACAGGCAATTGCACCACTTCCAGAATCTCTGAATAATTGGCATTTATGAGTTGGGGTTTTTGTGTTTGATGAGACTCTGATGGTTCCCTGGATGATCTCCCACTGCAGCTTTCCCCAGGTGTCTCCTTCAGCAGATCTGGAATATTGTGGGCTCTGTGCAGGTTCTTGCCATGGGTCTGTGCCACGGCACACAGGACCTTTTCCAATCCCTAATAAAGCAGATTGATGCAGGAAGGAAATGGCAAGTCACAGACAGATTTGTTTCCTAAATGTAACAACCACTGTGACTGCACGAGTGCTCCTTGGGGAAAGGCACATTTCCTCTGCTAGATAACTTCTGTTAGAGAAATTCACTGACTGATACATAACAGATGTATTTATATCTCATAAATCAAAGTTATATTAATAATATCTCTAATAGATTAATCAGAGACTGAATTCACTGTAACAGAATTAAAGCAAAGTTATTTTTAGAAGTGAGGCTGACCAGAAATGGTGAATATTTGCAAGTAGAAAATAGATTAGGCCATGTTAATCTGTAAAATAAGCATCTGGCTTTTTTTTGTGTCTTGGCTTGATCCAAAATATGTTCTCAAGCATTGCCAGAATACAGAGATGCTCTAAAGGAAAGCAGTGCCTGTCTTGATGTAAAACCTTCCTTGCAAGAGTCTGTCAGCTGGGAAAAGGAGAAACACAGCCCAGTTAATTCCTAGCAGTGCCTCTGCCGGCCTGAGATTTCATTCTGGAGGCTCAGAGCACTTAATGCATCTCCAAAGCTCCATTCTGCTCCTGCCTGGTTCGCAGAAGTGACAGCAAATTTAGGAGGAGTGAGTTTGAGATTGGCTGTGAGGCTGAGCTGAGTTTCAGCTGGGCACAGATGTGCTGCTCACATGGAGGCACACACACAGCCAGATGTGTGTGCTCACCTACAGCAAACAATCCTCTCTGCCAGGGCTGAAATGGGACTCAGGGCTGGCTCTAATGGGCACTGAAACGTCTGTGTGGAGCTCCAGAAATGGAGTTCTGGGCTTTAACAACTTTCTCCCCAGTTCCAGCAATTCTTGCCTAAGAGCATGTGTTGAGTTTAAACCTTGAGGAAAAAAATGAGCTTGTAATTTGTGTGGTGGAGAAAGTTTAGATCAATCACTTTTTACACTATTTCACAGTTCTTCATTTCACACTCTTGTGTTGCTACTTAATAAAAATACATAATGCATGACTTTGTGCTATAAACTGTTAATTTGTAATAATTTTATGTCATCTACTGTAATTATGGCACTGTGCAATCTGTACTGGTTGACAATATTTTGGCAGAAGCATCTACTGTAATATTTACAAGGCATTTCTGGCTCCGTTCAGTTTTCATTGTGCTCCCAGTTATCCTCCTGAGTTATTTGGATACCAGTATATAAAAATGTCTGTTGTTTGCTTTGCTTCTTGACTAGTTAATCAAAAACATTTTAATATTGTGGAGCTTTTCAAGAGAGAAATTATACTCCAAAAAATCCATTATGCACAAACAGGGAAAGTAATGAAGTTCTGCTGGTCCTGAAGTAATTTCACACCATTTAAAACTAAGCTCCATTGTTTAATCATTTCTAATCATTTGCTTATAAATTCCAGTCTGTCTCAGCCTAACTCTGTGGAAATTTTTTTGCTTAATTTTAATGTTCGTTATCCACTGGATAAGTGGTGCAATTCCCAGATCTCTGCCGAAGTCACAGTGAGTTTGGGTGGCTGGGCTAAACATGCCCACGGAACATTAACTGCAGTGACAGGCTTCTAGAAGAGCTCTGTGCATTTGGAACTCTGTGGAAATTGTACACTTATTTATTTGTAGTAGGTGCTTTGTTATCCAAATGGAAGCTGCAGCTGCTGAACACATCTTGAAACAGATCTCTTATTTTTGTACTTGATGGGAGCTTTAGCTTCTCCCAGACTCAGATCCCACTACGGAGGAGGAGATTATAATTTAATTTATATGACTTTAAATTTCACATTTGCATTTTGTCCATGTGTCACTAAATATACCATGATGGAGCATTTAGATGTTGGTGTGAGATGAGGGGAGGGTGTGTGGCGCTGAAACCCGTGCATAAATACCTGGGAGAAAATGACTCTGCTCTCATTTGTTAATTGCAGATCATTGCTGCTCCAGACAGGGAACTGTGGGGATGTTTATGACTCTGGGTGGCAGATGAGTGAGTTTCCATTTGCATTTTGATTTGGATCAGGAGTGTGGATTTGAAGTAAATGTCCTGATTGCCTGCAGGTGATCACGTTCATGAGCACCAGGAGCAACCTGGAACTGCCCGTGGTTATTTCTGGGTGAGGAGAAGCTGCACCTTCCCCTTTGCTGTCACTAATTACCATGGGCCACTTCAGAAATTAATGAGTTCCTCAGGTGGCAGTCCCTTGGACCAGAATAACATGAAATAGGTGATCACACAGTCAGTATTTCTAATTGTTCCTTCTTTTGTGGAGTGGAGCTGGGGAGGTGCACAGGGCAGTGCCTTTCCATGCCTGCACTGAGTTTGGTGCACTCCCTGCAGGGCCAGGCAATGGCATTTGGGATCCTGCATCTCTGAGTTTGCTGCACTCCCTGCAGGGCCAGGCAATGGCATTTGGGGATCCTGCACCTCTGAGTTTGCTGCATTCCCTGCAGGGCCAGGCAATGGCATTTGGGGATCCTGCATCTCTGAGTTTGGTGCATTCCCTGCAGGGCCAGGCAATGGCATTTGGGGATCCTGCATCTCTGAGTTTGGTGCATTCCCTGCAGGGCCAGGCAATGGCATTTGGGGATCCTGCATCTCTGAGTTTGCTGCATTCCCTGCACAGCCAGGCAATGGCATTTGGGGAATCCTGCATCTCTGAGTTTGCTGCATTCCCTGCACAGCAAGGCATTTGGCATTCTGGGGATCCTGCATCCTGGATGCTGAGTTTGCTGCACTCCCAGCACAGCCAGGCAATGGCATTTGGGGATCCTGGACTCTGAGTTTGGTGCATTCCCTGCACAGCCAGGCAATGGCATTTGGGGATCCTGCATCTCTGAGTTTGGTGCACTCCCTGCAGGGCCAGGCAATGGCATTTGGGGATCCTGCATCTCTGAGTTTGGTGCACTCCCTGCAGGGCCAGGCAATGGCATTTGGGGATCCTGCATGCTGAGTTTGGTGCACTCCCTGCACAGCCAGGCAATGGCATTTGGGGATCCTGCACCTCTCAGGCACTGACAGGGGGAAGCTGAAAAGCCAATTCCTGCTGCTGCCTGTGGCCATGAAGGTCCAGCTGGGACAGTCTGTCTCAGCCTAACTCTGTGGAATATTTTTGCCTGATTTTAACTTCCGTTAGCCACTGGATAAGTGGTGTAATTCCCAACCTCTGCAGAAGTCCCAGATGGTCTGGCAGCAGGAGCAGAGCTGGGGCTCTGTGTGTGCCCAGCAGAGACACTGGAGAATAATCATTGTAATTCAGGCACCTTGACCAGGGACAGCTCAGGCTGGTTGGACTTGTAGGTTTTTTTTAAACTGGAGATGTTTCCTCAAGGGATTTTTCTCCTGATATTTCTGATTTATATTTTAAAGCATAATAATTTGTCACTTATAATTTAAATTTTTTTGTTTATGAATTCTATTTGCTGTTCCAATCATTATATAAATATTTTTATGCCCTGGAGATCTCTCTAGCAAATCAACAAACTTGTGATCTATTCTAATTGAATGATGAATCATTTCAAAACCAACATCAACAAAGAAATGCGGTGCTGTTGTCCTTTTATTTTTTTAGTTTTCTGTGTACTGTTTTAATTTCAATCCCTTTAATTTATTTTATAAATTTCCATTATCCAGACACAGGGCTGGATCCAACACTAATGGATTCTTTTCTCTGCCAGTTCAAAGTGTTGTACATGAGAGACACTGAGAAATCTGACACAATGCTAAATTCAAAAATGAACAAAAAAGTTTGCTTCTGCATCAACAATGATGATGAAAATATTAGATAACTTATTCTGTGCACAAAAAACAAGATTTATCTGTGTGTGGGAAGACTTGAGCAGTTATTGATTCTGAGGATGGTTCCATTCATTTATTCCCTCCCGAATGTTTTATTTGTGATCACAAGAGTCATCTAGTGCAATTAGTGATTATGAAAACTGCCAGCATGCAATTACTCAGAATAATATAAATATTCAAAACAAGAGCCAGAAGAATATGCAGCAAGCACAAGAAATTTGAGGTCAAAATGAAAAAGGTTTTTTTGTCCTGTTACCAAAAAACCCAGAGAAACTCTGAATAACTGTGTCGTTTGCCCTGAGACAATGATGCCCTGAGTTTGAAGGTCCCACATCTGGACTTTTGTTGTGCTGAAGGGAAGTATCCTCCAAAGGTACAGACTTTTCCCCAGGAAGATCCTGTTGCCATTTCTGACTTGAATTCTTTTATGCCAGCTATTATTGCAATGCAAACTGCTTCCTCCTAAACAATCAAGTATTCCATTAGAATCTGGGAAAAGCATTTGGAAGCTTTTAATTTCCTTTGATGGAGTCCATAATAGGAAGAGTAAAAACCTGTGTTACTGTGAACTGGCTTTTGTTTATGGTTTCAGGCATTTTAGGTCATTTTGGGGTAGGCTTTGGTTCTCTGAAATTGCCTCTGGAGTCTGATTTTAGCCCCCGATTCTGCTGCAAGGCTCCATAGCTTGTCTTGCAGGGTATTTTGGAGGTGTTTTATTTTCACAGCTGGCTGGGGGTTATTTCACAGCCACATCTCCCTTTTGCACCTGTGTGGGACACTCCCCAGCCCATTGATGTGCTTTTGTTTTGGGGCAGGAGCAAAGAAGGGGAAATGTGGCAGCAGAGTGGCTCCAGGCACAGTGTGAGGGGTTCCTCAGGAAATGGCTGAGGGGCTGATTTGCTTTTAGGGCGTTCCAGACCTCCTGGAGGAAGTGACTTTATGATTCCTCTCAGCATGTCTGGACACAGAGATCCCCCCTGACCCAGAGGAGCAAATCCCCCCCAGCCAAAAGAGCCCCTCTCAGTGGCTCTGTGCTTGGTGTTTGAAACGGATCTTCATGGGCAATGGGGCTCCTGACCCACGTTCCATAGCTCCCAAGTGTCCCAGTCTCCAAGCCCAGCAGTTTATTGCAGGATTGATCAGTGCTGGGCTGTCGCTCTTCTTCACACAGTGAAGACAATTCTGCAATATGTGTGGGGATGTCACACACAATTAGCAGCATCAGCTGACCCCATTCTGCTCATCTCCTTTAAATATTAAGCCAACTTCAGGATCAAGCCCTGATAACTGCGGTTTCCAACTTGCTGTTACAGTATCCTCTTTGCCCAGACAATAATTGCACTCAGGGTTGAAGCACAGAGTTCACAGACCTCTGCCCTAGAAGGGCCCACATTTGCTGCTGGGTTAATTACGGCCGAGAAGAATTCAGAAAAGACCAAAAACTGGTGAGCTTGGATGCTTATCTCAGCACATCATATTTATTGCAAACTGTTAATGAGTCCTGTACCCAATGAGAGCTGTATTTTTTGAATATGTTCCCTGCCTGAGATTAATGTTGATGCAAGTCTCCTGACACTATTAAGGTGTTTAAAATAATACATTTCTTTCATGTAAAACAGCTTCATTGATTTCAGAGGTTTATACTCAATACAAAACCACTTATGCTGTCGTTTGCTAATTAATAATTTAAAAAACGGGGATTTTGTTGAGTTTGGATTTGCGTGGTTAACAATGAACTGAACGCCATAATGGGAGGGTGTTCTGTTTGTGTCCTGGGTGGAGGGGGAGCTCCAGACAAGCTGGTTAAAGGCTCCAGGTGCAGGAAGGACCCTCTGGTTTTCTGAAATCCTCGGGGGGAGCCTGGGCTGGGCCCAACCTTGGCCCCAGTTTGGGGCACTGCCCCTGCCAGCTGTGACACTGGGGTGAGGGAGCAGAAAGAACCCAAAGCCTTGGGGCTCTCAGGGTCCCAGAGGAGCTGGAGAGAGCAGAGCACATCCCTGGGGGAGAGGGGGAGGCCAGGGACTGTCCTGGGCTGCCTTGGTCACCTGGGTGTGTGCCCAGGCCTGAGATTGCTCTAGAAGGGGGGAATGCACAGCTCAGCATCCCCTGGGCATCACTGGTGTATCTCAGCTTCTGCAGATGGATTTTATGGCATTAAAGCTGCAGGGAGAAGCTCAGGGGAAAAGAAATTCTGCTAAACCAGAAGCTTGAGTCTTGGCAAGGCATTCCCCAAGTGGGAGTTGGTCACTGGGAACCTTCAGACAGGTAACTTGGGGTGGTGGTGATGAGCAAGGACAGCTCCTGGTGTGCTCTGAAATTCCTGTAGAGCAGAGCCCTTATTCTGGGTACATTTTAAACAGTGCTCTCCAAAGGAATTCTCTTGACTCTAGCACCTCTGCCTCCAGTCAGCACTGAAAATTCTCCTTCTTCCTTGTGAGAACCTGCATACTTTAATTATTGTTTCAGTCAGCATATGCAAAAATGATACATTAGAAAAGAAACTTGAAAGCATAATAATAGAAATACAGATCTGGCACAGAAAATCCAAATGAAACATGGCAGTACATCTCGAGATAGGAAAATACTGAATATGAGACGAAGGATGAAAGGTGAAGCCAACTGTTTTGAATGTAAATCCAGTGAAATGCAGAATTACCAACTGCAAATAATAAGATCAATGTGCTAACTTTTTTACAGAAATTTGTTTCTGATTTTTAAGCCTGTTACTTGTAGAGTCAAAACTTTCCTAACTTTGTTTTACATCTGCGAAAGAAGTGATTACTTAACAAAAAATCCTAAAACTGCTCCAGAAGCTGAGGTTTTCAAAGTGCTGCTGTTATTCCCTGGGCAATAACAGAAGATTTTGCTGGAAGTCAATAGGGCAGAGTGTCCTGTAACAGATGTTTATTCTTGTCTAGGTGTAGTTTTTATATAGTTCTTTATAATCAAAATTAGAATGCAATTACCGTATTAGAGCAGGTGAGCTGTAGTTTCCTGTTCAAAACCTGGTCCCAACAATGTTCCCTGCACCTCTATCCTTCTTCAGAGGCACAGGGGTGATGTTCAGGTGATGAACCCCCAGCCACTCTGACTTTTCAGGGATGGCAACAGATGCAGCCTGGAAATCCTTTTCCCTATCAGCAGCCATGGAATCCAAGCCCCAGGGGAGCTTTGGGAGGCCCAGTCACTGCAGAGGGAGGTGGGAAGGAGGAACCTGTGAGAATTTCACCTTTCTCACCTGAGCAAGCACATCCACATCTGCCAGCCCCATTGTCCAGAGCTGCTCTGTCTCCCTCGCTCCCCCTGCCAGTGTGCCAATAAGATGAGCGTTTGAAATGCTACACTTTTTAATTACTAATGAATTAGTCTCGTTTGTCAGGTGTCTGAAATCGTGAGCGCAGTGTTTTTTCTTTCAAAGCCCCATTGCTTGTGTGAATAAATAGCTAAGTGGTCTTTACCTCCCAAGGGGACTGCAGTCAGGAAAAGGTGGAATTAGGCAATTAACAAAAGAAGTGAAAGCGGTAAAACAAGAAAAGAGGCTTCTGAAAAAGTTGGTGTTATTCTGAACTCCCCACAGCCATTCTGTGGGGTTCCACTTAATTGCGATGAATAACGTGGTTCCTTGAAGAGACCAGTGGAAGGTGCCTATTTAAACTTTGTAACTAATTAATAGTTCCTCAAGGATGCTCAGCAGTGAAGTGGGAGTGCTGCTCACGCTGTTGCTGCCACGTCTGTGGCTGGCTCTGCTTTGGCTTTGCACAGGAAGAACAAAACCCCTCTGCTAGCACAGATTTGTCCATCTGGCACTGGGGGAGGGGGTCACTTGCTGTTATCAGCCTGTTCGTTCCATTTCCTAAGTGCTGTCACAGCTTCACAAAAGTTGTCTCCTTTCAGACCCTTAGAACAAGAGAAGAACAAATGTGTAGGTTTAATAGTTGCCATTTTCATCTTGGCATCAAACAGGAATAACAAGATAATGTTTCTCAGTATTTAAATATTTGTTCCTCCTGTGACTCACTGCAGAGGACTTGGTGGAAGTTTGCAGGTATTTGTGCACATGAACTGCCCTCCTTGACCATGTGGCACATCTGTGACCATTCCATCCTGTGTGGATCTCAGGGATCTCTCTGCCTGCCTGTGCCTTGCTAGAATATTCTTATGAAATAGCAGTCTTGTTGTGGAACCAGGCTTTTGGATCTGTCTCTTACAGATCTCTTTGGATCTTTCTGAGCATCTGCAGCCTGCCTTCAGCAGCATGCAGGACAGGAGCTGGACCAGCCACGGGCTGTGACTCTCACCCAGTCCTGGGTGCCACCTGCAGAGCCCTGGGTCCCTCTCTGCTCCCAGCACCTCCCAGGGTCTCTGCAGGCTTGGATTTCTCCCTTCTGTGCCATCAGTGGCTTTGCTTGCATAAACAAAACCTGTTCTGCTTTAGCCTGACCTGCTTGTTGAGGACAGGGGAAAGGTTTGTTCATTCTCAGCGAGGCCACCCCCAGCTCAGAGCACAGCCCTGGCTTTGTTCCTCCCTCACATCTGGGCTGAAACCCTTCTGCTCCCAGCCAGGAGCTGCTCTGGGCTCTGTAGGTGTCAAACACTCCAAACTACAGGAGAACATCCTTGGGTGGGCGTAAGGAATGCAATAGGATGGACGGTCTGAATTAGAGCATTGCAATAGGATGGATGGTCTGAATTAGAGCAGCCAATCATGTGGATTTCACTTTTCTGGAAATCTTTTTTGTTACCAAATGAGCCGCTAAGTTTCGAGGAAACAATTGTTACTATCTTGCTAAGTGTTTATAGCTGTTTTTTATTATATATGCTTCCTTCAGGATCTCTTATTGTTCTGCTGGCTGTTGTTTTCCCTTCTTCCCAGCTATGGGCCCCTGGTGTATTTTTGCAGAGGAAGTCAGACAGATATATACCAATAAGGATTTGCCATACAGCTATTCAGTACATTATTTTTCTTGATGGCATGTTTGCTTCCCAAGCTTTTTTCTTTACTACCACTTTTCTCTGCTTCCCCAATTCAAGTAGACTTTCTGGATGTCACAGTTACTTCAAAAATATTTGGCAAACAAGTTATTTCTCACTAGGAGAAGCAACAAACTTAATCCAGGTTATCCCCTGTGCTCCTTGAGAATAGATGCCTGCTTAATCCTGTAGAGAAGTAAATACTGTCTGGAACAAAACATCTCTATGCTGTAAGATTGCTTGATTTTTATTTATTTTATTTTTTGTCCAGAGAGGAAGAGAGATTTTTGCTTTAAGAGTTGTGTGAAGAGCTGAATCAATACAAGAAGACCTCGGAGAACTATTGGATAAGCCTGTATCACTCCATACCCTGGTGTGCAAGCTGCCTTCCTCCCCTGCCTCCCCTGGCAGCCTGTGGCTGTGCCAGGGCATGAAGTCCCACCAGGAGCTCTGCCATGAGTCAGGGGTGCACAGAGCACAGCAGGCAGCTCAGGAAATGCTCATTTTCCTTAACATTGGGCATTGGTTCAGTGTCATGGCTGTGCTCACTGTGCCTCTGGAACGTCACTGCTGAGAGATGAATGATGTTAAACTTTACTGGGGATGTGCTGAGCTGTCCCTCCCTCCCAGCTCCCCACAGGTATCCAACTCCTATTTCCTCACTTTCAAATTGAAACTGGGAGCTGCTGGGAGCAGCCTCCCCACCCCAGGACAGCTGAAGGGTGACAGGAACCAGCAGTCAGGAAAAGAGGGGTGCAGGGGGAGCAGTGACCCCAAGGGACACCGAGAGCAGGGGTGTGGCACTGGCACAGGGACATCACAAAAATGGCACTGGAATAATGACATCACAAAAATGGCACTGGAATACAGACATAAAAAATGGCACTGGAAGAGTGACGTCAGAAAAATGGCACTGGAATAATGGCATAAAAAATGGCACTGGAAGAGTGACATCAGACAAGTGGCACTGGAATAATGGCATTAAAAAATGGCACTGGAACAGTGACATCACAAAAATGGCACTGGCACAGTGGCATCACAGAAATGGCACTGGAATGAGACATCACAAAAATGGCACTGGAATAGAGACACTAAAAAAATGACCCTGGAACAGTGACATCAGAAAAATGGCACTGGCACAGTGACATCAAAAATGTCACTGGAATAGTGACATCACAAATGTCACTGGAATAGGGACATCACAAGTGGCACTGGAACAGGGACATCACAAATGTCACTAGAATAGTGACATCACAAGTGGCACTGGAACAGGGACATCACAAATGTCACTAGAATAGTGACATCACAAATGGCACTGGAACAGGGACATCACAAAGCCCCTGAAAGGCAGAGACACAGATTCTCTTAGAGCAGTGCTGTTCTGTTTGCTCCATGAGCTGGGGAGGCTGCCTGGCTCAGCTTTGTGTGGCTGTGGAGGCTCTACTTTCAAAAACCCACACAAACACACCATGTTTTAATGTCACTTTTTAGAACCAACTTGATGCAAAGGTGTTTGACTCTTTTGTTACTACCATTTTATATGTTGATGTAAAATCATAGAGATGAGTTGATTTTCTGGAAGATGCTAGACATATCTTTTGTTTTTTCTTGGCATTTCTGATCTTCTTCGATTTTGAGCTCTTGTAATGAGCTCAAACACTGTAACTCAAATTCCCTTGAAGTGTTTGTAAAACCTGCAGAGCTCAATCTCTTTGAAATATGACACGAAAATTCACTTTTCTAGTTCTTACTCTTATTCCTGCCTTTACTTTAGATAACGAATCTTGGCTATTGTGAAGAGTGAGGATGAGTCAGCTGGGTGAAGCTTTTTATTTGGCAGAGCCACAGCCACAATCTTGATAGGCATTGCTAAGTGATTAGCAAGCCATGTTACTATTTTCTGCCTTTTGGAAGTTTGTAAAGTTCTTGTTATTTGTTTCCTTGCGTTTTATCTCCTAAGTAGAGGAAGTTTCTGCCATCAGGAGAACGCCCCTGCCTGGTGTCTCACAAACACAGATTCGTTTTTCTCACCAAAGAGAAATGTAAAATGGTGTGTGTTGGAAGGCCAGTAGTCATTGGTGCCACATCCAGAACCTAAGACAAACTTTTTGTTCTTCATTCCTGGATTTGATAGCAAAAGGAGAAAGCTACAAAGAAAAATATGGAAGTGGATATAGAATCATCATTTATTTTCACTGAATATTTTCCTGTTTTCCTAGCTGTGAGCGGTTTGAGAGCTTTACTGGTTGATGTGGAAAGAAGGCTACAAAAACACCTCTCACTGGCAAAGTTGTTTCCTGCCTTTTGAGTTTGCTGTGCACATGCAGAACATGGACCTAACTGTCCAAATCACTTTTCCACTCTCATTACATGGGATGGTTTCCTGAGGCCATCAGGACTTGAGTGTCTTTATCTCCTTGCACCTTTTGGACTCAATTTTAATGATGGAGTCTCAATTTTATATAAATTCCTTCCCATGTATATAAAATCTTCTTAGTTTTAACGTTTTACTTTTTAGTCTGAGCTCTTTAGAATGTTTCTTCCCATCATACGAGAAGCATTCACTACCTTCCTGTAATTTCTCTGTGTGTCATTCAAAAAGTCTTATTTCATGGGAAGATTTTTCTGGGGTGGGAAATCAGCTTTTTGATTATTTGACAGATCCCTGAGACTGGTATCTCGCAAAGATCACATTTCTCAGGAAAACGCTGCATCTTGTGAGGGAAAGATTAAATGCTAATTTAATGGCAGGGTAATGCCTGTAGCCTCTGCCTGCTTTGCCAAATCCCCTCTCTCTCTCTCCCTGCAGTGTCATTTAGGTTTTTGTGCACAAACCCAGGGCAGAGGTGTCCCTGTGAGTGCTGCTTCAGGCAGAGGCAGGAGGTGCAGGAGCTCTCTGGGGCTCTGCCACGCTCAGCACAGGGAAGGAAGCGCTGAGAACAGGATTGTGTTGGCGTTCTGCTCTCTTGAGAACATTTCCTGGTAGAAAGAAATAGGAATATTTAAAGCGCACATAGGAGCCTCTTCAAAATTCTCTGCAGCTGTAGTTTGACAATATTACACAGACTGAAATGTTTGCTTATCAGAAAAGCTGAAATGTTTAAAGAACATTGATCTACATTTCTTGTCAGTTTACTGTCTCCATTGGCACAACATTTGGAGGGATTCTGATGTTATGAAATGGAGAGTGCCTCAGACTTGCATCTGCAGTGAATGCTCTGTTACCTCTTCTGAGCCTTGGAACAATAACTCCTTCCACCTAAACACTCACAGAATGTGAAACATATGAGAGATCTGTGCAAGTTGTTCCTATTTTCCACCTTATGCTATAATGGCAACTGCTGCCAATCAGCAAAACAAGGAATTTGGGAAATGGGAATTTTCTGTGAGTGCCACTGGCTTCCTTAATTTCCTTGAAATTAGGTACAGGCACTGTTCAGCTGCTGCCATTTCTCACAGCTGAGGCAGTGTCAGTGTTACTGGCACAAGATGTTTGGGTGCTTATAGCAACTTTTGTGTGTGCCCTGAACGAGCTCTGCCAGATCACAAGATTCATTTCTGGTGCTTCTCCAACCCTGGCCAGAAGTTGTGATAAAGGAGTCAGATGGAAAATTTTGATTAGAATGATTTTTTAAGATGCTTCTTTTCTTAAGTAAAAGAAGCACTTTTATGATAGCTTGCAGCTTTAGCTGAGCAAAGCTGTGATTAGAAGGTTGTTCTGTAGGACTTTGACAGCTGACTTGCAATGAGAATTAAGAGAACAGAGTTGAATGCAGACACAGAAATTGTTAGTCCTTTCCCATGGTTTCTATTGTGTAACCCCATGTTTCTCTGTAATAGCATTGCTCCTGGGCTCTGCAGCTCTGCTCTGATTTGATCTCATTTCAGGGTGCCTTGTTGCTGTAGAACCATGGTGGTTTTACAGTAGTAAATGCTTCAGAACCTGATGGGGAAGCAATAATGGAACTGTTCCTAATTTCACTACAATAACTCTCCATAATCTGCACAAAACACTGGCTGCTTCCTCCTGCTTCCTAGCAAAGATTTAAAAGCTGAGTGAGTTGCCATGTTACTTAAGACTTCATTATTTTTTGCAAAGTATACTCCAGAGCATTTGCTAGAACATTATGAAGTATTATCATAAATGATTAAGCTGAACTATAATTGTCAAAATATGTGAAAAAAGCACATCTGGCAAGCCTGGTTTTTCACTCCCTAATTCACATGAGTCAGTAATTCACCATGGATCCTCCTGACAGTGTGGATAAGTCAGCCTCTGGCAGGGCAGGCGTGTGGCTCCTCAGCAACCTGGAGCACAGCAGGCACCTCTAGGCTGGTCTAAGCCCTGGACCTGAACTGGGAAAAGCCTGACTGAGGGACTGGGGGAAACAGGAAAACCGACCATCAAATCCAGGCTCGTGCAGCCAGCTCTATGTAACCAATATTTTATATTCATTAGCATAAATAGTTGTGGTTTCTTGCATCTGCTGTTCCTATCCCCATTTTTCTCCTTGCTTATATGACAGTTATACTGTCATTTCTAATCTAGGCTGTGTTTATGGCCAATTTATAACATTTCCTCCTGTGCCATCATCAGTCTTTAGTTCAAATGCTCTTTCTCCTTGTTGCAGGTTAGTTGGATGGGGAGGAAGAGTGAAAAATAGCTAACATCTTTCTCAGCTTTCGTTTTGTGAGGTTCTACAAACCAAAAACCTCCTCTTTTAAAGAAGTTTCAATTCCCTCAGTCATACTCCTACTAGAGCAGATTGAATTTCTTTTCCTTGGGTGCCCAGCTGAGGAGCAGTGCCCAGCTGAGGATGCCCAGCTAAGGATGCCCAGCTAAGGATGCCCTGATAAGGAGCAGTGCCCAGCTAAGGATGCCCTGATAAGGAGCAGTGCCCAGCTAAGGATGCCCTGATAAGGAGCAGTGCCCAGCTAAGGATGCCCAGCTGAGAGGCAGTGCCCAGCTAAGGATGCCCAGCTAAGGAGCAGTGCCCAGCTAAGGAAGCCCAGCTAAGGAGCAGTGCCCAGCTAAGGATGCCCAGCTAAGGAGCAGTGCCCAGCTAAGGATGCCCAGATAAGGAGCAATGCCCAGCTAAGGATGCCCAGCTAAGGAGCAGTGCCCTGCTGACCCTGCTGGAAGCCCCCTGCTGCATCTCTGGCATGCAAGAAGAACACCCTGAGCTTTCTCTGGCCAAGGGCCCCAGCTGAGGGGTCTGTGCACAAAGAGAGAGGTCTCTCTCATCCCTCCTGTGCCTGGAGAGGCTGTGCTGGAGCTGCCAGAGCTGTGCTGGAGCTGCCCGAGCAGTGCCAGAGCTGCTGAGCAGCACAGTTAGGCAGGCTGTGTACAGAGGGGGGCAGTGAGGATTCAGCAGCAGACTTAAATTGTCATTTCTGAGCAATTGAATAATAAATTGGCCTGGAAAGTGTTGAATGTTTTAAGGCTTTAAATAACAACTGGGTTCTGCCTTTTGTGAGCAGTGTTTGCTGCCGCCGGGCCGGGCTGGAGCTGTCCAGGTGCTGGTCAGGGCAGGCTGGATGCCCAGAGGAATGAAAACCTCGAGGCTGCAGTGAGGGATCCTGAGCCATGGGCTGCCCCAGCGTGAGCTCAGGGAGGGCACGGGGACATTCCCAGGCTGCTGGGGCAGGGAAAGGGGCAGGACAAAGCGGATGGAATAGCAGAGCTGGGCAGGAGCAGCCCTGCAGGGCCAGAGCTGGGCACCGCTCAGCACCCATCAGTCAAACACCAGATACCTGCAGAAGGATTTGGTGCGCAGATAATTTGCATTTTCTGTATCTGTGATTTTTTTAAAAAATTATTTTTGTTTTTTCATGTTTCTGTTGGCAGGTAGTATGCTTTTATTTAATAAACCTTGATGGATTTTTTTCTTACATAAACTTCTGTCACTTTTAAGCCTTGTAGGTTATTTCATGTTGGTAAATAACCTTATTTTTGTATAAATACTGCCGCTTGTAAATTCCAGTTTTGCACAATCTTGGCAAATTTTTGTCATCTTTTTAGCTCCTTTTTTCCTGCTGGGAAAAAAAAAATCTCCAGAAAATTTTTGTCAGCAAACAAATACAATCTTTTTAATGAAAAAGCAAGTATTGCTCATTTTTTATATGGGGAAGTATATCTCAGTGAATGGCATCTCTGCAGAGGAATTAATTCTGTCCCTTTGCTCACCTGAGGTGCTCAAATTCCCTGTCCTTGGTCCTGCAAGGACAAGGACAACAAACTGACAAGGATCAGAAGTTGTCAGTGGTCAGGAGGAAGCACAGCAGGGCTGGAGGGGGGAGATCAGGAGCTGATGGAAAAGGATCAGAGGCACCAGGAGCTGGTGGAGAAGGGTCAGGAGCTGGTGGAAAAGGACCAGGAGCACCAGGAGCTGGTGGAAAAGGACCAGGAGCTGGTGGAAAAGGGTCAGGAGCTGGTGGAAAAGGGTCAGGAGCTGGTGGAAAAGGACCAGGAGCACCAGGAGCTGGTGGAAAAGGGTCAAGAGCACCAGGAGCTGGTGGGAAAGGGTCAGGAGCACCAGGAGCTGGTGGGAAAGGACCAGGAGCTGGTGGAAAAGGACCAGGAGCACCAGGAGCTGGTGGAAAAGGACCAGGAGCACCAGGAGCTGGTGGAAAAGGAGCCTTTTGGCACCAAGAGAAAGGGGAGAGGATGCAGGTGCAGGTTGGAGGAGAGGCAGAGAAGGCTCAGAGTAAGAGGGGAGGAGCTGGAGAAAAGCTAAAGGGCTTCTGAGGGCTGGGGTCAGCTCGAGGAAAGGACAGGAGGCCCCATTAGCAGAAAGTGCTGAGAGAGGGAGGAGAAGGAGCAGCACGGAGGGAAGCACAGCAGGGCAGGGGCTGGGTGGAAAAGGTGAGCAATGGGAAGGTGCAGAGCAAGGGGAGACAGTCCTGGGAAAGCTGACCTGGCTGTGCCTTTCCCATGGTGAGGGTCTCTGGAATTTGATTTTTCTCGTTGTTGGAGGTGCCCAGGTGTGAATGGATCTGTGGTGCTGGTTCTCCCAAACTGTGTGGAGGGCAGCACCAGCTCTCACTGGGGCAGCAGCTCTGGCACTGCAAGCTTTGGGATCCCTGGTTCATAGAGGCTGTCAATCTATTCATGAGACCAAGTACAGGAATGTATGGAGACCTCAGGAATTATTTATGATGCATTTACAGCATAAATAGCTAAGCTGTCAACTGTGATTGTGAAGTTCTTCCTCTCCTCCTGCACTGTGCTTTTCATTTAATATGGCTTTGTTCAGCTTAGAAGAAAACCAATCCTGTGATGGCTTTTAATAGCTGTAATAAAATATTGAGAATATAATGTCTGCCAGGGTGGTGCAGACACACGGACTGTGTGTGATTGTGATGCTAGAGAGAGTGAAAGGGGATGGAGATGCAGGGGACACTTCTGGAAATGGAGGGAGGAAAGCTTGGAAAGTTTTGGAAAGCTTGAGTGACACTGATAACGAGGAATTTCCCCCGACAGGAGAGGGCTGAAAGTGTTTGTGTGTGGTTCAAGCTACAGGATCTTTAAGTGATGTTTAAAGAAAAAATAACTGCCTTTAATGTGTTGCTGTAGGAGATGAAAAGGTTTTTTGGGGATTTTTGGGGTCAGATAAAGGAGTTGAGTCATTTTTGGTGTTTCTGGGTGCATAGAGAATGCAGAAGTTGAGGAAGGAAGAGACAGAGCCAGGAAGGCAGAAAGCAGAGCCCTGTTTCCTCCAGAGCCCCTGCCAAGGAGAGATTTCACACATTACAGACTGCATTAGAATTAAGACAGGAGAAACTCTTTTATTTACTGGCTTCTGCATGAGATGTTGTACTGGCAGTATTAAATGGTCTGTTACAGACATAGTCTGAAACTTTCTGACGCTTGGGAGAATGGCATGAGAAATCCAGTAACTAAATTTTCTCTGATTTTATGGAGACTGTCAGTGGAAATGTGAAACTGGGATTAAATCAAATTGCTGTGTGTTAACAGTAATTGTTGATATATGGCATAACAAAAATTATGGTATTTTGCTTTGACTTACCTTCTAAACCAGCCTGAACCTCCTTAGTATTCAGAAATTTGTTGAAAGTCTACTAATTCTGACCTCCTGAAAACCCTATTACTGCCATTTTTGATTTCTGAATTCTTCTGGAATGCTGACTTTCCCTGCTACATTCATTTCCTGTATTCAGTTTCCAGGCAGATTTTGGCAATGCAGAGTTGTGTAGAAAAACCAAATCAGGGAAAAAGAAAACACCATCCTACTTTACACCTCCAGGAGGCCTGGTAGGGACCTGAAACGGGAACTGAAATGCAAATATTTAGTCCTGGAGTTCTGGCCTAGATGTCAAAGGAGTTACATTGGACTGGGAGTTTCTTGGACCATGTGTTTGCTTGGACTGTACTCAAACTCCTTGGGCACACACTCAGTTACTAATTGAGTTGCCTAAGCCTCAGGCTGTTCTTTCGGGGTGATGTATTTAACAGCATAAAATTCACTTTGACACTCCTGAATAATGATGGAATATCTGTATTTCGTTTTGGTCATCATGATCACCATCACACTCCATCCTTTGATTCTGCTGGGAAGGGCGCAGTGGAGGAGCCTTACGAGAATAAACATCTTTATTTTTTTCCTGTAGCTGTGACAAGAGCACTTGACTCTGTGCCTCTCTCTTAAGAAATTGTCTTGGTGGCACTAAGCTTGACATGTACACAACTTGTACATTTGCTTCATGCTAAGCTCAGAGCATAAATGAGATTTTAATGGTGCCTGAAAGAGTCAGTCAAGGTTTGAAATATAGAATTATGTGGATAGCTCAGTGCTCTCATATTGATCTCCAAACCGGTGCAAACCCAGTGCCTTCAGAACTACAAAAGCCCAAAATAGCACAGTTTTCTCACCTGCCTCTCGGAGGTGTTTGCAAGTGAAAGGTACAATCAGCAGTGCCTGTAGCAGATTTGAGCAGTCAGGAGCTGATGTTTGCCTCCTTTTCCTCCTCTCACCATTTGCTCGGTGTGAAATGCAAATTGTGCCCATTTCCCCCGAGCTGAGGCACGAACCCTGAGGCACGAACGCTCCACCAGTGAGGAGATTTGGGAGGGTGGAGGGAGCAGGGGCTGTCCCAGTCCCCCAGGAGCTGTCCCAGTACCCCAGGAGCTGTCCTGCAGGAGCTGTCCCTATCCCTATCCCACAGGAATTGTCCTTATACCCAGGAGCTGTCCCTGTCCCAGAGCATCTGTGCGGGGCCACCATGAGGAGCTGGCCCATGCAGCTGTGCAAGCATCCCTGGGGAAGCTGAGATCCCTGGGGATGCAGCTCAGTTCCCTCCTCTGTTCCAGAGCAGGGATGCAGCTCAGTTCCTCTGTTCCAGCCTGGGCTGCAGTGCATTCTCTCTGTTCCAGCCCAGGGATGCAGCTCAGTTCCCTGTATTCCAGCCCAGGGATGCAGCTCAGTTCCCTGTATTCCAGCCCAGGGATGCAGCTCAGTTCCCTGGAATGCAGCTCAGTTCCTAGGGCTGCAGTGCACTCTCCCCCAGGGCTGTAGTGCATTCTCTCTGTTCCAGCCCTGGGCTGCAGCTCGGCTCCCAGGGCTGCAGCTCAGCTCCCAGGGCTGCAGCTCAGCTCCCTGCAGCTCAGCTCCCTGCAGCTCAGCTCCCAGGGCTGCAGCTCAGCTCCCAGGGCTGCAGCTCAGCTCCCAGGGCTGCAGCTCAGCTCCCAGAGATGCAGCTCAGCTCCCAGCTGCAGCTCAGCTCCCAGGGATGCAGCTCAGCTCCCAGGGATGCAGCTCAGCTCCCTGGGATGCAGCTCAGCTCCCAGGGCTGCAGCTCAGCTCCCAGGGCTGCAGCTCAGCTCCCAGGGCTGCAGCTCAGCTCCCAGGGATGGTGCACTCTCTCTCCCCAGTCCCCGCACGTGTCCCCACAGGCTCCGTGTGTGCCACGCCAGCGCATCTGAGGCTGATCAAAATTCCTCCTGCTGCAGGGAAAATTGCGCTCGCTAGCGAAGGCCAAAGAAGTTTTCTATATCAGTTCAACAGCTGGTCTTGTTTTATTGATATTGAAATATTACCCCAGTTTCCCAAAATTCCCGAGGCTGGAGAGAGCTGAAGTAGGCAGGATTTGAATGGCGCCGCGCACAATGGAAACCGCTCGCACGGGAAAGTTTGTTAACAAATTCTGGAATTTGGAACACCTCATGAATGATCTCTATTCACGTTTCTGTGCCCACGCAGGAGTGCTGTGGCACATGCTGCCTGTCCTGGGTGGGAGAGGGAGATCCCTGTCAGCAGCTGCCAGCCCAGCCAGCCCTGCCCGTGCAGCTCTCAGCTCTCTGGGCTCTGCCAGAGCAGCCTCTGCAAAAACTGATGTGCAAACACATCAGCTCCTATGGACTGCCAGTGCTGTGGCCTTTTGTAAAGGAAAGGGACTTCTGTCAAGGAAACGTTTTACAGTTTGGGGATGCAGTGAGATGAAAAATTGAGGAACTCTTCTGTCTGATGTGCTCCTGTAAAATCCAGCAGGCCACATTTTCTCCTGCTCTGTTCCCTGTATAGCAGAGATTGAAAGGAATTGACATGGCAGGAGACCATGCTGCTTTTATCAGATTCATATCAGGACAGCTTCTTATGCAGTGTGGCCATTATCAGTCAAATAATAATTTCTTTGAGTCACCTGAGCACTTGTGGCTGATGCTGTAGCAGAAGTGAGGTGGGTATTTCATGAAATGGATGGAGTCGAGGAGAAAAACCCCTCACCATGGCCATTTCAATATCCTGGGTAGAAAAACAGAACACCCTTTGTCTCCATGAGTCTTAACCTAGATTTAGCATGCTGCAGAGATATTTCTCTGACATGTTCAATGATAGCAGAAAAATATGTGGTGGTGCATTAAAAGCTATACAGCAAAAGAAGTTTGGGGAACTTAATCAGAGCCTTAGGCAAGAAAAGGATGTGTAACACTGATATGTACATTTTGCTTTTGCTGTAGTTAATGAAAAATGTTATGCCAACACTGGTTTTTGTCCCTTATGGTTTAGCAATGCAGAACCAATCCCTTTTATTCTTTGTGTTTCGTGTTTTTCTTCTCATAATGTTACTTAATCTGGAAGTAAAAATGTTTGATTTCTGTCATTCCCCTTGGCTACTTTGCTTAAAATGGTGCTTAATTGTTTTCACTTTAAAGGAATGGTGCCAGGTTTAAAGGTTTATTATCTTTTCATGGATTTTGTTTTAAGATTGCAGGGCTTTTTATACACTTCTTTTGACACCTGTCATAACATGAGACTTTTCAGACTTGGCCACCACCAGTCTGGGAGGAGATGTTGGTGAATTGTCAGGTTGGCACAAAGACCAGGTTTCCTTGCATTCTCTCCCAGCAGCACTAACCCAGACAATCCTTTCCCTCATCCCTGCAGCAAACCCTCCTGTGGCTGCACAGGTCTCAGGGAGTCCTGCATGGCTCTTGTTGGGGTGTTCACATTCCCAATTCCTGGAACTGCCAAATTCCTCGCTGGTTTGGGGATGGAGCATTGAGAGAGCCAGTTCTTGCTCAGCTCCTCCCTCACTCCACAGGGTGGTTTGTTTTTCTTCCTTTTCTCTTCTTTGAGTACAGATGCTGCTGCTTGTACTTTAGGTACTGGTGCATTATTGATCAAAGCACAGAGAATGCACAAATAATACTTGAACTGAGGTTCTATGGAGGAGAGAAATTAACTGCTGTCAGAGGCTGACTGGTTTCTATTTTAATTTCAAGACATTCAGGATGCTTCCACTGGCACCATCTTAAAATGCTGCCAGTCCCCATCTATCTAAGAAATGATTTATACTTGAAATTAATTATCTCTCAGCTTTTCTTTTTTTTTTTTTTCTTTAATGTTTCTCTTGGAGGCTGTTTTTTTACGCTCAGGCTAATTTCTGATTACCAGATTTCACTTCTCTTAAACATGTTGAACAATTCTACTTCCCTACCCTGTTGTCTGTTTCAGTAGGTTGCCATCAAATTTAGTTCTAGCTAATTAGGGAAAACCAGTTCCATCACACTGAAGATTGTTCTCTCCTTCATAACATAAACAGCTTTAATTTGAAGGCCACGTTCACCTCTTTAGTCTAGAGCACTACAACCAATGAATTCCCTGCTCTGGAGGTTATGGTTCCTGACCTGAATAAAAGAGCAATAAATCAAAGTATGCTCACTGGCATTGAAGCAGGCTCCAACTGTGTGGAATCAACATGCCAGTTCCAAATTGTAATTTCACTAAAAATAGCAGAGTTTAACAATTTTGACAGTTGTAAACTTGAAGGATCTAGGCACACTGTCTATCTTGCTGTGTCTCGTATGTTCTGTCAGCCCTGCAGCTTTTTGAAAGTAAAACCAGAAAAAGGCTGAACATTCTTCACTCCTGGCTAGATGTGCCCATGCTGGCCCTCTGCAGAGGAGGGCACAGAGTGAACAGTGATTGCTCAAAGCTGAGACAGAAGAGGTGGCTCAAGAATAGGAGGAAGGGTGAAGTTTTGGGTCTGTATCTCCCCTTTATCACTTCCCTTTTTTGGGTCTGTGCTTTCAGGAAACAAAAACAAGTAGCCATGGTGTCATGGATCATTTCTATTTTACATTGCTCCTCTCTGTTCTGGAGTCTGGAGAGACACAGATGCAAATTTTCCTGTATTTTCTCCTCCCAAGGCTTATCACCCAATCCCTAATTCATCCAGACTCTATTCAGCAGACATTTAAGCATTTAATAGGAGGCACTTGATTTGCTTCCATGAACTGTAGGGGCAGGTTGGAATTAAAATCATTCTTAAATGCTTGGATGCAATGGGCAGCACTCACTTAACATTGGGGATAGATAGATAGATAGATAGATAGATAGATAGATAGATAGATAGATAGATAGATAGATAGATAGATAGATAGATAGATGAAGCAAGCATTTAAACTTGTGGTTACAGTTTGCTGGTACTGCCAAAGTTAACTCTTTAGCTGGCCATTCCCCTGACAGCAGAGTGAGTGTTGCTGTGTACTGCTTTAATGCCAATTAATTGCTCTCTGCCTCAAAAAACGCCTGAGGTTGAACCACACTTTGCTTCATCAGAATTCAACACTGCTATTGGTCTGTGGGGAGG
The DNA here is from genome assembly GCA_019023105.1 of Diglossa brunneiventris. NCBI lineage: Eukaryota > Metazoa > Chordata > Aves > Passeriformes > Thraupidae > Diglossa > Diglossa brunneiventris. The sequence goes on along the minus strand of CM032357.1, from coordinate 1,407,308 downwards.
AGAAGCAGGAATTAGAAGAGACAAGAGCACCGTGGAGCAGTAATCTTTTATTTATGTGTGATGCTGTACATTTCCTGACTGTGCTGAGGCTTTTCCTTCCAGCTCTCAGTAATTATGGTGAGTGGCATGTGGCATGTGCTGGGGCCCAGGAGGAGTGGGGTTCCTGCAGCTGCTCACAGCTGGCACCTCTCATCCCAGCCTGGCCAAGCTCTCCTTTTCCCAAGGAGAGGAACAGCAGTGTTGATGTTTGGTTCCGGTGGTGTTTGTGGCACAAAAGACTTTGTTAGAGGGAGCTGAGTTGCTTTCTTGTTTATCCAGAGGAGTTGCAAATGCAGAAATGGAAACCTGGGTTGTAAACTGGTTCCAGTGAATTTTCAGAGATCATTGTTTGTGTCTATCTATTCCAGCCCTAAGTAATCTGTCTGTCCTGTATCACACCCAAATAGAAAATACAAATGCTTGGCTAAAAAGGTGATGGCTGAATGAAGAATTAACCACTGAAAAATGTATAAATTCACTTAGGGCTTTGAAAGTTTGTGGGTTTTGTCTTTGCTCAGAGGAAGGCAGGGAGGAAGATTATTTTCATATCTCCATTACTTTTTCAAGGTGCTAAAAGAGTTAACTCATTTTGTAAAATGTGTGTTTGCCAACAGTCATATTTGCTTCATCATTATCAGTTTTGTGAACTCAGGCAGAGTTTGTAAATGTGTACCTGCAGAAAGTGGTAATGATGTACCAGGCTCGCTGCTCTTGAGGCTACATTTGTACCCTCCTTGCACGAACTGAAAGAAAGCCAAATAAATTCTTTCCCACTCTTGGGAAATATGTGTTATCCTAAGTGCAAGACTGGGAGAAATGTGTTAATTGTTTGACACTTCATCACTTACAGTGCTCATTAAAGGAGATAATGGTGGTGCTGCAGATAGTGACCTGGCAAAACCCTGCAGGTCTCCGAGGTGGCTGCTGCATTCTTAATGTTCAGACAAGGCTTTGGAGAGGAATCTCTGTGGGTATTGTCCATCTCTTCACAGCCCCAGCAAAGCCCTCTTTGCTTGCCATACACCTGATGTGAACATTCCCATTCCCACTGATTCCCCAGCTCAGGATCACAGCTGGAGCATGCACTGTGTCCTCTCTGCTGGCTGCCACTGCTTGGCAATTGGGTTGTTGTTTGTTTTTTTTTTTTTTGCTATTACAAAAGTACAATTTAAGTAAAATAAATATATTCTTTCTGCTTTCTTTTCCCTAGGCATCCAAAAAACAAAAAACAACAACAAAAAAAAACCCCCAAAGTGTGATTTTGTTAAATTCCCTTTTGCTGTGCAGCCTTTCTTTAACCGTCTTTCAAATGGAGCCCAGGGATATCCTTCATCATTTCCTCTATTGGTTTCTTCTCACTGTAAACTTAATGGAAGCACTCAGGCTTGTAGTGAAGAGGAAACCCAGAGGCAAGTGACAGAAGCATCATAAGCTTCAGGGAGCTAGTTTAACATGGTTAATTAAAGGGGTGATCAGTTCAGGGCAGCGCCAAGTGTGAAGGATTGATAGACAAATCCCTGCAGCCAGGCTCCAGATGAAGGCTCTAAATATGAGAAAAGGCCTCTCAACTTGTTGGAGCCTTGTCCTTGGGGGGAGAAGCCCCCACAGCAGCAGCTGCAAGGCAGTGCAGGGAACAAACCCATCTATTTGCCATTTTCTGCCTTAAATTCTGGTGCCCCAGGTGTCCAGGGCATTTAAATGGTGGCACAGGTTATTTATTTAAAGGAATTCCCTCTGGGCTGGTACATCAGCTTTGCTTTAGGCTCAGGTCTCACATCCACAACAATGGGGCAAGTTGCATCTGAAATTCAGCTTGCTCAGATTTAGGCCTGATCAAATTTAATGTTTTCACTGGGGAACTTCATGAAAAATCAAGAGTGTGCTAATGAAATTTGCCATTTACAGTAGGTTAGGTGGCATAGTCAATAAAGAGGAAGATTAGAGTGTTACATGAAAAAAATTTTATGACTTTGAGATGTAGGGCAATAAAGTTAGGTAAAACTCACTTGTATAAAAATACTAATTCATATGCTTAAGGAGGAAGAAAGGAATTCTGCAGTTTTGTTTTTCTTCAGAGTCTATGCTTTTTCTGGTACAGCTCAGATGGAGAAGTTTTCTGTTCCAGGGCTATACAGAGCTTGTGTACATTCCCAAACCAAAATGTTACGGCTTTAATAAGCAGTGGTAAAGCTCAAATGCACATTTGTTATCACTGGAGATAAGTACACTTCTGCAATAATTTGAGAATTATTTCATTGTGATATTTGACCTGAAGGAGCTGTGTGTCTGAAAGGTTGTCTGCTTCTTCTGGCTGCTTTATTTGGTTTAATGAGGTACATTACCTCTCCTCCAAAATGCTGCTTCTCTGAGGTTGCTTGGGAAAAAAAATTTAAAAAAAAGAAATGACAAGGAAATCCTAGATTTCATTGGGACTGCTACTCTTTTGCCAATTGTTCATCGCCTTAGGGCTGTATTTTAATGCACTTTTAAATGATCAGAAAAAGGCTCTGTAATTGTCATTACGAAAATTTGTACAATGACTCAAGAGTGTGGCCACAAGTGATGCTTGGGAAAGGCATTTCCAGCAGAGGACACAGGGGACAGGGCAGGGCACAGGGGCAGCTCTGGCACCTTGGCTGAGGGTCAGGGCGCAGAAGGAGCAGGCTCTCAGAAATGTTCTGTATTTTGGGAGGTGAAACAAGAACAATAATGGCAATAACACTGCTGCAGGTCCAGCCCTGGCTGTGTTCAGAGCACTTCAGTCTCTGACAATATCTGGGTAAATCTGAGCTCCACCAAGCATCAACGGCCCTAAATGACTGGAAATGACTCTCAGCTGGGCAGACTAAAAGGGCATTTCCCAGAAAGCTGGGAGTCGTGCAACAGCCTGTTTTATTTCTGGATGTGTGATTATGACTGGGAGTTACTGGCTGGTGTTGGCCTTGTCATTAAAATCTGACCCTGCATTTGGAATACAAACTAATGAACTAATTCCAGACTTTATTTAAGCTTGCTTCTCCTGAGAAGTTACTCACATTTCTTCTGTCCTCGTTTGCTCTCTGGAGAAAAGTTGGGTGAAGTCCTTGAACAGGGCAGATTGTGCTGAGGATGGAGGCTCAGAGCTGGCTCTCAGAGCACCACCTCCTATTCTGATGATTTTTCCATTTGGGCACAGATTTTTGTCTTGTTTAACTGTGTTCTCCCACCGGTACAATCCATGTATGTGATCTCAATTTCCTTGTCCCCTGTGTCCTGGGCTCTGATAAGCCCTGGGTGGGCTAAGAGCTCCCTGCTTCTGCTCAGAGAGCAGACTTGGGGAGAAACAGGGAGCTTTGGGATTGTTAATTATTAACATTTTTAATTATTTCTTTAAATTATTTACTCTGCTTGCTGCCATAATAGCAGCAAAGTCCTTATATGGAGAGCAAGCGTGGCTGGAGGGGATTTGGAATGGGCTTGGCTTTGCTTTGGAGCTTGACAGGCATTTCTCACTTCCCGTGATAATGACAGGCAGCCAGGGAAAACCAGGAATATTAATAGATTTTCAGAGGGTTGTGTTTCTAGAGTAAAGACAGAAAAAGCCTCAGCAGGAGTAAGAAAGGAATAGAAGTGGGGATGATTCGTGTTTCCTGGTTCCTGTTTCGTTCTCGTTTGCAGCCTTTTATTTATACTGTTCTCCTAAAAGTAAACGTAATAGAAGGAAAAGTCTCCGTCATGATTTATCCTTCCAATTTTCTGGGCCTTGTAGGATTGCACCCTCCTCCCTCTCCTTGTTGCAATAACCAGCCACAGTAAATCCAAATATACAACCTTTGGAAAGAAAGGGCTTTGCAGGGGAGAACTGAATCAACCTTTAACTTGCACGTTAAAAAAAAAAACCCAAAAAAGCTTAAAAACCCCTGAAAGCAGAGGAGCCCAGGGTAGTGAAGCTCTGGAAGTATTTGTAGTGTGTTATTGCCAGACTAGATCTGTCTGAATGTGCTGCAAACCAGACACTGGCACTTGGAGCTGATTGTTCTCTTCACAAAGCAATGAATTTCCCTGAAAGTGCTTGGAGTTTTTGGATTTTTTTTTTTCACATTTTTACTTTCATCTTGGATTTTTCTTTTTTTGTTTGAATGTTGAACTTGTATCTGCACTTCATCTGACAGACAAGAGGCTGTAGCCCATTTTCTGAAATGAGTGTTTGCCACTACCCAAATAAGTCTTTGACAAGCCTGAGAGTTGTGTATTCATCTCATTTCTACTGCAGCACATAAATCCAGTGCTAATATTACATTTCTCTTTTTCTTCCTTTGTTCTTTTTTCTGGGTAAAGAGAAGAATTGTTGTGTAAAGATTCAGTACAAGCACTGTAGATACTGTGATGTGATGACACTTGTCATTTTCTCAGTGAATAAAGAAATGAAGTTGGAATCAAAATTTCTCGAAAAATGTTTTGTTCTCTTGCAGATTGGGTAGTTTTTAAAAATGTTAATAATTTTTTTGTTTGTACCAAAAGGAATTTGCTGAAAATGACTTTAATGAACAGAGTTCTGGTAGGGCAGCTACTGGTCTGGATTATTTGATGGGTTCAGCTGGGAACCTCCTGAAAGGCTGAGGGATGAGGGCAGGTTTTTATAACCCAGAAGTGCAGTTCTGCCAAACCCACCTGAACCTCCTTCATCTTTTCTAACAAACAGAAAATTAATACATTTACTGCTCTTCAGCAGGATCCAGTGGATTTCTGTGCCACTGATGCCCACCTAGGTGAGCCAATGTGTGGCTCCCTCCCAGCTCAGGATTTTCTATGATTCCACATCCACGTCAGTACTTTTTCTGCTTCCTGGGCTAATAAACACAGACAAGAGATAAAAGCAGGGCTGTTTACTTCATTTCTTACAATACCTGCTAATGTTTTTTCAGCATAGACTGGATCCTTTCTCCTGGCTTGGAACTCCTTCCCCCGGGAGTTCTGTGGCACGATGCAGATACTCTGAGAGGCTGAGAAAAGCAAGTGACATCTGATTTTGTGTAGAGCATGCAGAAAGCATCAGATGTGTTGGCAGGGTCTGAAAAGCCTCTCTGAGGTGTGCCATGGCTGCACTCCGAGTTTCTGTGCGCTATTGACTGGGTACAGCTTGTTGCTTTACTCGTCCAAAATAGAACCCATTTCACAGCAGGCACAGGAGGAACACACAGATGAGGAAAAGGAGTTTTAGATCTTTTTGTGTGTTTTCTAAGGTGCTCCCCAGGCAAGTGCAGGAGTGGTTCCTCCTTGCCCTTTGGTGGTGTCCCCATTGTCCCCATCCTGTCAGGGACACCGGGGGATGCTGAGCCTGCTCTGCCCTGCTGGCAGCCTCACTGCTGGGGCTGTTCTGTGCTGGGCTTTGTCTCCCAGATCAGCATTACAGCCTGGGATAACTCTCACCAGCAGTGTCACAAAGATGTGGGGAGAGCTGGTGAGCACTCTCAGACCTGGCAGCAGTGTCACTCAGCCCCAGGAGGGCTGGTGCTGATGGAGTGTGGCAGGGCAGTGTCACAGACATCTTTTATGAAAAATCCTTCCTTTAGGATTTTTCCTCCTGAGAAGCTGAGAGGCCTCAGGAACAAAATGTAATCATTGATTATCTGCTGCTGTGGAATGCAACAGGTGGATCTTTGATTGGCCCATGTTGGTTGTTTCTAATTAATGGCCAATCACAGTCGGCTGGCTCAGAGAGTCTGACCCACAAGCCTATGTTAACATTCTTTCTTTTTCTATTCTTAGCTAGCCTTCGGATGAAATCCTTTCTTCTATTCTTTTAGTACAGTTTTAATATAATATATATCATAAAATAATAAATCAGCCTTCTGAAACATGGAGTCAGATCCTCGTCTCTTCCCCCATCCTCAGACCCCTGTGAACACCATCACAGAGCAGCTACAGGGAAAACAGGGAAAACTCTGCTCCCCCTCCCCAGAAGGGCAGCATGTGGTGGTTTTTTTTGTAAATGCTGGGATTTTTCTGCACATTTTGCAAGAAGCCTGGTGTATCCTAATGTACCATTAATATTGGGAGAAACTCAGCACTTTGCTGGATGTAGTTCCCATTTCAGGTCCTTAGCCTTGGCTGCCATGCCTCTGTAAGAGCATTTGTGGTCTCTTTCTGTGCTGTGTGCTTAGGTACTCTTAAAAGCAGGGAAATATGTTTTACCTGGCAAAATTTTATGCCATGGCACAGTAAAATAGCCAACAAAAAACTCTCAGTTTCTGCAGAGTGAGCCTTTGCATTGTAGTGAATCCTCCTTTGAGGAGAGCTCAGCAATGTTAGCAGCTGGGAGAGTGCACACAAAACTGGCTGAGGACCCGTCCTAAAAATGAGTAAAGCTTCAAGTTGCTTTCACTGAGGTTTTTTTTTATTTTTACTCCTCCTCTGCATCTGAAATATTGTAGAAATGGAGAAAACATTGCTGCTCTTCATTCCATTGCACTGAAACTTGTTACTGGTGAAATGTGCACCCAGTATCTGTTCAGTCCTCCCCTGACTACTTTGAAAACACTTCTCCTTTTTTAGCCCAGCTCCTGGAACCAGTAGATTTGGTGTTACCCTGGTGTTTAGGTGTGGCAGAATGAAACCAATGTTTATTTGTCACTGAGGGGTTCAGGCAGCTTTTCATTGCCACGGTGGCTGGTGATTGAGGGGGACAGAGCTGGTGCACGGGATTTGGGGGGTTAACAGCAGAAATAGCTGTGGCTGTTGGGATCAGTGGGACTGAGGGTTGTGTCCCACCCCACCTGAAGGGCTGGGGCTGGCACAGCTGCAGGAAGGGCTCAGTGCTGCTGTGTGACCCTTCCTGCCCTGTGCCACCACACAGGACCCCAGCTCTGCTCTGCCCTGTGCCTGCCTGGGGCTGGAGCTCTCCTTTGGCTCTGTTTGGGTGTCTCTGGAACACAGCACTTCACATCTCAGGTGCCTCCCGTGCAGGCTGGATTTGATTCTGAATCCTGTGCAGGAAGCAGAGTATTCTCACAAGGGATCTCCTCATGCAGCTGCTCTTGCAGCTTTATTGATCCAGTCTGTCCTTCAGCTAGCCTGGACATTACAGCCCTTTGTGCATAATATTTCCTGACATGCTAGCAGCAGGTAGGAACCTGGGCTGTGCTTTGTAACTCTTGTACTTACTGGAAGTTACTAAATTGGGGATTTTGGAGGGAGAGCTTGGCGTGCTGATGTTCTGCAGTGCAGTATCAGCAGTTGTACCAGAGTGTCCTTGGGCAGACACACAGAAGGGAGCTCTGCAGGGGCTGGGAGCTCATTTCCTGGCCACGGCCAGCTGGGCTGTGTGCAGGGGAGCCCCGCAGGAGCTCTGTGAGCACTGCTGCTGTGCACAGGCTGTCCATCCCCCTGCTCACACCCACCCTGCTCTCAGGGTGTCTGCTCTCAGGCACTGCATTGGCCCCTGAGGCACAGCAGCCATGGAAAAGCTGATTTGGGGCTGCAGGATTGACCCCAGGTACACAGGCCTCACCTGGGTGCTGCTGGAGAGGCTGTGCCTGGGCCTCTCAATGGGGCACACCAAGGAACAATCCTTCATAACCCTGGGGAATAAAGAAGTGGAGGTCTGAAGCTGCCATTCCTCCCGCCAGGACTCAATAGCTGAAGGTTATTTTGGAAAGCGTTTCCATTGTATCACTGGAAATTTTTTCTTTTCCTGCCTTCCCTGAGCCCCCTCCCCAGCTGAGGGACATGAGCAGCATCATTCACAAGTGTTCCACCAGAATTCATTAGAGCAGGGCTGAAGGTTTCATTATTCTTTAAGGGTGCATTAATAAAACTGCTGTACACTTGGGGTTTTTAATACTATATGAATTATTCTGACAGTCAGTTTGCAAAGCCAACATATCAATCATTAAATTAAAAATGTAGTAATATGAATTAGTGTGATTCAGGAGCTGTAGAACATGTGGAACAATATGCTCTCTGTTTGGAAATGAACACAGATCTGTCCTTCAAATGAGAAAATATAGCAGGCAGGGAGATGCAAAAAATTGCAGTGAATTTATCCAGCACTCCATAGACCCAAGTGTTCCCACGTATCAGATAGCACTCTTGTGTTGTCCAGATCCCCATTATCCTTTCTGCAAATATCACAGCAATCTTTAATGATCACCCAGGATGTTTGTTTGCAGGGAGAGGTGTCATTTGTGAATTGCCTGACACAGTGCTTGCATCTGGGCACGAGGCAGCAGCACAGAAAAATCAAAACACATCTCCCCACAATTACTGCCTTTGTTTGCTTGACAGAAGATGCAAAGGAAATATTTTGCAAAAACCCCCACGTGTCTAACTCACCACTTGATGAAGTAATGCCTCTCACAGGTTGCATCAGGGCTCTGAACCCAAGCTAGCTGGCCCTGGTGGCTCCTGGGCTCTGGGGAGAGATCTTCTATCTGCTCCATTCACGTGAGCAGGCAGAAATTATTTTGCCTTTAATAAATGTGAGGCACTAGATGAAGTGTGCAGGACAGTTTGCTTTTTCACTTCTTTGAACAGAAAGTTCTTTTTAAGCATCTTTTTTCCCTTCCTCTGCTGATTCTGTGAAAACTCTGTGGCTGTGAATAACGTGTTGGAGGTTTGAAGGAGCCCAGTGAGTGTGAGATAATGAAGCTGTGGCTGAGGTGCAGGGCATTTTTAATGGCAACTCTTTGGATTTCTCTCCTCTCTGAATTCCATTCCAGCCAAGCTGCTTTAGAGCCGCTTTCCTCCTCTGCAGATAAAGCCCTGCCCTGCAGAGCTGGGCCTGATGTGCTTATCCAGGGCAGGGTGCTCAGCCTGAGCAGGGCCAGCCCTGCTGCTGGAGCAGTGATCCTGGGGGGCAGCACGGGCTGCAGCAGCCCTGGCTCTGCCTTCAGCCACCCAGGAACCCCTGCTCATCATGAAATTCCTGCCTTAGTTCTCTCACACCTGTAAGAATCCATGCCTGGCTTGATTTAGTGCAATAATTATCATATTATATAATCATTATATAATATTTTAATATATTTATATATTTTATAATATTTTAAAATGTATAATATTTTTAAAATAATAAAAATTTTTATAATTTATAATATTTTAAAATATTTTATATCTTACATATAATTATATATAATAATTATAAAAATTATAATCTAGTTATTAGTACAGTAATTATAATAATTATTGTTGTGATTATAATAATATATATTATATATTTTATATATAATTATATGTTTTCTATATAAAATTATATGATATAATTAATATATAATATTATAATAATTAGTGCAACACACACCAGCACAGTCAAGAGTGCCAGTAGAGGAAAACAGGCTTAAAAAATATGTTCACAGCCAGGACAAGGTGTTAATGACCCATTACAGCCCCAGCAGCTGCCCGACACCAGGAAGCACCAGGGTCTGACCTGTGCAGGTCCAGCTGCCTGTGCAGCCCCATGAACTCGTTAGAAATAGCTGCAGCCTTAAGATATCAGATGCAAGTTATTATTGGGGCTTTCTACTAAGCACAGATTTAAAGTCCCTGGGTGTTTCTCAGCTCTGGTCCTTTCAGGGCTGTGATTTTGATGCTGCCAGTGAGGATTGCAGAGGTAAAAGCTGTTTGTTCTTGTTTGCTCCTTATCTGTGCTCTATAAAATGCGTGAAATATCACAGTGGTGGAATAAAGGCAATAATCGTTTCTAATAATGAAACTGTTCTGAAGGCAAGACCCAGATTTCTCACAGAGATAGTGTGCTGAAGTATTTGCATAGTAACTGGGCTATAATTACAGATTCATCTCCTTTATGTCTCCTAGCTCTCAGGCTTAAGTAACCAGATCCTGGAGCAGTGGCTCTTTCCCTGGGTGTCAGGCAGCATATGCTGAGCCTGTGTGCACTGCTGCTCTGACTGTGAGTAATGAGTGTTGATAAACTGTTTACTGGAGCTGGCTGAAATTCAGCTTTTGTGCATTGGGGAGTTTCTGATAGTTCCGAGGCATTTCCACCTTCAAGCAGGGCAATACACGTTTGGGATTCCTCAAAATTTTTAATTTCTGGGTTAAACCAGCTCAACTTTGACTTTTTTACTTTGGCAGTTTTGATTGTGGCATTTTTCACTGAGTTTAAATTTTATTTGTTTTATGAGACAGCAGTGGCCATTGAAAAAATATACAACACAAAGTAGCCAAAACGTTCTTCTTTTTTGTTTTATTTAAAAACCATTAACATCAGCAGTCACTTGCACGTGCCTGATGAAATCTCTGCTCCTGAGGGGTGTAGGACCCAGCCCTGAGACAGAGAGCTGAGTGCTGGGGGGTCCTGGCAGTCTCACACTTGCAGTACAGACAATGCCAAGCAATGCTGCTGCACAAATAGTTTTGTTTTCTTCTTCTTGATGTGCTGGTAAATTTCAATGCTGATAGAAAGAATCCTTTAACTTTGGGCTATACAAAATTCTGGGTAAAAGGAGTTTCAGGCAAAAGAGTCTTTGCCCCAGCTCCAGTTAAGCTCTGCCCTGGGACTGGAGTTGCTCCTCGAGGACTGAGAGCGGCAAATCCCAGAAGGTGGGATTGTTTGGGGGATTTTTAGGTACAAGAGTCTTGGCAGCCTCTGTGTCACTAACTTTATTCTCCCAGAAAAACCAACATGCAAAGCTCAGATATTTTTCCTTCTCTGCAGAGAGATTGCTCAGGAAAAGGGAGAGTGGTGTAAACTTGAGAGGTAGAAATTCTGTGTCAAGGTGACTGTGAGGGTCGTTGTTTCCTTTCAGGTGTGTGCCAGGCCACAAAATACCTCTCTGGAGAGTTCAAGAGCATTTTTATTTCCTCCCTACAGTCTGAAGTTGTTTGTGCATTTGTGCAGAACTGGGTTACAGGGGGACTCTCTGTCCCTTTTTCTTCCACTGGCTCTTAGCGGTGTAAGATACTCCTGGGTTTAGTTCCTTCATGCACCTCAGAAGTTGGCATTTCCTTATTGATATAAACTCATTATTACCCAGCAGTAAAGGCGCAATTCTCTTGCTCTTCTCCATCATGAGAAAACTTGTCTTTCCTTCCCCTTGAGCCTGTTACCAAGCCAGGGCCCATCCTCTGTCCTGCTGTGGTGGTTTGTGGTTGTTTGCAGCTCCAAAGCTGGATCCCTCCCCGTGGTGTTTTCCTCGCCGTAGATTTCGCGGTGCCAGCTTTGATTCCACCTCCTCTGCTGTGGGGCAGAATTCACTGCTGGAAAGTACAAACCAGCTGGCCAGCCTTCCTCCAAGGGAAGATTTGCAATGATTGGCAGAATAGCACAACTAATGCAGAGCCAATAACCGAGATGTTCAGCCGATAGATCTGCTTGGGGCTCGGCATGGTGCATGCGTCCATTCAGGCCGGTGGGGCAGAAATAGGTTTGTCATTTGTAACAAAGGAGAATGGGGAAAAAATATGTTGCATTTCATAAGAATCACTCTAAAAAGCTGAGAGGCTTTCTGAATCACTAATTAAACAGTGTTGAAAACGAAAGAAGTGTCACAGAATCTGGCCTAACATATATACTGTTTCTTACTTTAAAGAGGTAAAGAAGAACGACCAGGAAGCTGTAGGCAAATTGGCCTCGTATTGATTCTGTGTAAAATAACAAAACACTTGATTCAGGAGTTCATCAGCGAGGCTTGGCAGCTAAAAATTTCATTAACAGTAGCAGTTACTTGGAAAATACAGACCTTGTCAGAGAGACAATTAGTATCTTTTTTTAGCTGTGGGGGTTTTTGGTTTTTTTAAGTGGATTATGGACAGGTTGATAAAGTCAGATTAACTGACATTGTGTGCTTGGGCTTCAGAACTTAATACTGCATGACATTTGGACTAGAAGCTTGGATTTAGCTGTGTGTCTTTTAAAAACTGAGTCATTGGTAGGTATCAAAATGTAGTTGTGAAGAGAGAGATCAGTGAGCAGTGCTCCTCCTGGAGGGCCAGCGTGGGGCTGAGCTGTGCTCTAACATTTAACATTCTTTTCAGTGAACTTAATTGTCCATGTAATTTTTTTTTTGCAGAGCTTGCAGGCTTTGCAAATATTGGCAGAGTAGTAACAAAAGGGAAGACAAGTTGCTTTTATTGAGTTCTCCAGGTTTGTTAGTCATTTGGTCTGTGTTTAATAAAACCAGTGCAGGGTAACTTGTGTGGGAGCAGCAAGTGCAGATTCAGGGCTCTGGACTTTGTTAATTCACTGCCCTGGGGTTTAGGGGGCTGGCAGAAGAAAGCCCCTAAATATCAGCACAGTGCTGTGCCTGAAAGGGAACCAGCCCTTTTAAGATAAATTAATGAAGTTTATAAAGCAGAGGTGGGAAAGTGAGCCTGGTTTTGGGTACAGCCTTACCAGGATTGTCACTGGAATGCCTGAGCTGCTTCTGGTGCCAGAGCTTCAGAGGGATGCAGACACAGTGAGAAGAGTTTTTAAATGGGTTAGAAATGTTCCTGGGACTGGAAGGAAGTTTATGTCTAGATTATCCTTCAGTTAATTTAAGAAGAGGCTGAGATTACAGGGCTGTCAGCTGGAAGCAGAAAAGCAGAGGAGGTGGCAGAGGGAGAGCAAGGAGATGGACCCGTGCCTGGACACTGCAAGGATGTGCTTGGAGCAGGCTCAGTAAATAATAATATCTTTATATCACACTCATGGCTCCTGCAGACTGCTGCCACGATTAGACTGAGCACGTTTGCTTCCACTATTCTCTGATTATTGGATCTCGTGAGGATTTTGTCTGTTTTTTCAGCCTGGGTGGACTCCATCTGTTGGGACCATGTTGACTTTGTAGGCTCAAGGCTTGGTCTCTCCTTTACCTATTGAGTATTATTAAGGTAAATTTTCAGAAATATTCATTTCTGAACACAGTGGACTGGACAAAACTGACTGACCTGAAAAGCATTTAAAAGCAAACAAAACACCAGGTATAGCATGTGGTTCTGTGGAGGCCTGGCTTCTGTAAAACCCGGAAAGATCAGCCCAGGTAATGCACCACGGGGACCTGGATGTGTGTGACTTGCATCACTTGGCAGCACTAAAAATGGATGCATTTTGTGCAGCTCAGGTTGAATCATCTCGATCCATCCCTGTGGTAAAGACATTAACTTTTATGCTCTCGTGTTTTGGATTTTGTGTTACATGAAAGGTCAGAGCAGACATTTTCAAAAGTCCTTTCTGGCTGAGCTCGTCTCTGAGCTTGGCGGGCCTTTGAACCACGTGGAAGCAACAAAAAAAAAATAATAATCCCACAGACCTTGAAGTGGTTCCTTATTTACATAGTGAGGAATTGAATATAAAAGGGAATAGGTTTGAAGAAGGTGAAATAAATCCCTTCTCTAATCCACCTGCCCATGGCTCAGCCCCAACAGCTGAACACCTGCAGGGCTCCCTTGAGCTGGGCATCCCAGGGCACAGGAATTTGGGCTGGGCTGAGGCACTGATGCTCCCACCTCACCCCTGAGCATGGCAGGGCACCTGGGCTGTGCCCTGGAGCCTTCCTGACCTGGTGGGGAATGGAGGAGCAGTGAGAAATAAGATTTCAACCAGAAAAAAATGAGGTGTGGCAGGTTCATCAGCCATTTTTGGTGGTGTAAAAGAGACTTGGCTGATTTTTATGTTATTGAGGCAGCAGCATGAATGCAGGATGGATTTATTGCATGTGTGCAGTGGCCAGCCCATAGAGCTTTCAGTGCTTTGTGCCAGAAATGCACTTTGAAAAACCTCTCAGTAGGAACAGAGACAATGGGCCACTGAAATGGGTGAGCACTGTGCATTTCCAAACCAGCACTGTGCATTTCCAGAACCAGCACTGTGCATTTCCAAACCAGCACTGTGCATTTCCAGAACAGCACTGTGCATTTCCAGAACAGCACTGTGCATTTCCAGAACAGCACTGTGCATTTCCAAACCAGCACTGTGCATTTCCAAACCAGCACTGTGCATTTCCAAACCAGCACTGTGCATTTCCAGAACAGCACTGTGCATTTCCAAACCAGCACTGTGCATTTCCAAACCAGCACTGTGCATTTCCAACCAGCACTGTGCATTTCCAAACCAGCACTGTGCATTTCCAGAACAGCACTGTGCATTTCCAGAACCAGCACTGTGCATTTCCAGAACAGCACTGTGCATTTCCAGAACAGCACTGTGCATTTCCAAACCAGCACTGTGCATTTCCAGAACAGCACGGTGCATTTCCAAACCAGCACTGTGCATTTCCAGAACAGCACTGTGCATTTCCAGAACAGCACTGTGCATTTCCAAACCAGCACTGTGCATTTCCAGAACAGCACTGTGCATTTCCAGAACAGCACTGTGCATTTCCAAACCAGCACTGTGCACTTCCAAACCAGCACTGTGCACTTCCAAACCAGCACTGTGCATTTCCAGAACAGCACTGTGCATTTCCAAACCAGCACGGTGCATTTCCAAACCAGTGCTCAGCTCAAAGAATGTGGGTATTGAGCTGCTAGAATGCAACAGTTCCAGGGGATAAGTAAATAATAATTTTTTGGGGGGGTGAAGGTTAGGGAGGGTGGGGACCAAATACAGAAACAAACTAAATATAGTGGTTACTTCTATTAATAACTGAACTAAGGGTAACAGTGCTGTTAATGTGCCTCAACACAAGTTTAATACTACAATGAAATGGTAATTCAGACAAAGCCCTGCATTTTAACATGAAGGACAATGGATAAAACCCACAAAAGCAAGGCATTTGAGAGTGAAGGCAGGGAGGCTGTAATTAGCTCCATGCAGGCAGTGCAGCAAAACAATGTGCCATAGGTAGCATTTTTTATGGTTATCTTGCTTCCATCAAATACATTAAAATTTTAGCAGGATTACAGCATGCTAATAAACTAGGTTATACTTTAAGCTCCAAATTTGACTTTATTCCCATTTGTAGTTTAAAGCTGAACTGGAAGCATCATAGGTTTTCATGGGTTTTTTTTGAAGTACAACAGATATCCTCTTTATATTTTTTTCTGTGCATTTTATTTCCCTTTTTGATGTGTCTGGGGAAGATGACAAGATTAAATCCCCCTCACTGAAAGGATTTCATTGTGAATGTATTTAATTACTTCCTCCTAACTGGCCCATGTGTGCAGCTTTTCACAGCCAGGATGATGCCATTTCAAAATGGAGCATGCTGAAACTTCCATCTCTGGCAGAACTGAGCCAGATTACAAACAGCTCACCATGCAAAGGCAGATCAAAAATATTCTCCATGCACAGCCCAAATATTTGTCTCTTAGGCTGGATCGTGCATTTTCCTTTTTTCCATGTGTGTTTGTAAAACTGAGAAAGGGACCAGCAAATGCCAGTTGCTAGGATCTGTCAGATCTTGTGTCAACACCTGTTTCCTCAGGAGAAAAAACTCAGCCACTGTAATTAGAAGCTTGGAAATTAAATATTTGCAAAGCAGTCCACTCCTACTGTTTAATTGAGAAAAGAATTCCAATCTGCAGGGCCGTGCCAGGCCCTGCTCATTAGACTGGGATGCCTCCATGTGATTTGTCTTGGTTGCTTCAGTGCTTCTTTAAAGCATTTCCCCCTAAATACAACCATGAGCTCAGCTGACTTTATCATGTGGTATCCTCACTTCTCAGAGAGCAGAACACACAGTCTGTGGCTGTGGGCCAGACAGGTGGGGTATCAAAAGGGTCCCTCTCCTGCAGTTTGTGGAGGATTATCTCCCAGCATCCTGCAAGCAAATATGGATAGTTCTAGAGGTCAGGCACCAGTGGGTTCACTCACATTGCTGGGGTGTTCCTGTGCTGCTTCCAGCATTTGCTCACCTGGCCTTTTGTGATCTGCAAATGCTCCCTGTGCAGTGCAGGATAAACTGAAATGTTCTGTGCTTGTCTCACCCTCCTCCTCTGTGGCTCTGGGGCTGCTCCTCTCCCAGCAGTATGTGTTATTTGTTATTTGTGTGTTCCTGCAGACACAAACACAAGCTGCTCTTGGTAGCTGCACCCTGATTCTCTGGGTGCCTTTCTGAACCTGGGGGCTGCCAAGCCCCTGGCACAAGTCCAGGAGAGAAAAGGCTCCCTGTTCTTGGGGGACTGAGCCCAGCAGGTGAGCCAGGCTCAGACTGGCTGGGAGAGCCCAGCCTGGGGAGGCTCTGTCCCTCAGGGCACTGCAGGGCTGAGGATGAGGAGGAGCTCAGCTCTGGGTGTCTCCTCTGTCCCTGGGGTCACTGTCCAGCCTCAGGGCAGGCTCCAGGGGTGAGGATGAGGAGGAGCTCAGACCTGAGTCCCTGAGCCCCTGTCCCTGCTGAATGGAGGTGTCTGCAGGTGATGGCACAGCCAGTTCCAGTCTGTCCCTGCTGAATGGAGGTGTCTGCAGGGTGATGGCACAGCCAATTCCAGTATGTCCCTGTCCCTGCTGAATGGAGGTGTCTGCAGGTGATGGCACAGCCAATTCCAGTCTGTCCCTGCTGAATGGAGGTGTCTGCAGGGTGATGGCACAGCCAGTTCCAGCCATTCCCTGCCTCTGAGGGTGTCTGGCTGCTGCCTGCCGGGCTCAGAGCCACCCAAAGCCTGCAGAGGGAACTGTGGCAGAGCACACCTGGCTCCAGCTAGGAGGGAAGCAGTGGATTCCACATTTTCTCATGTGTACAGCTGTGTGCTCACTCTGCTTTTCCTTCCCAGGCTGTCCCTGTATTGAGCAGGTTCAGAGGTATTTTGCAGGTGAAGTTCCCCAGACTCGTTTTTGGCAAAGTGCGTCATGCTCGTAGCGTTGTAGCTCAGTCTCTTCCATCACCAGTTAGTCTGGTTATGTCTCCCCCAAAGTAAATTTGATAATGCATTGATTTTGGAGGACTTCTATATGAAGAAAATAGATGTGCAGCTTGTCTGAAAGGAGTGATTTAGCAGTGGAGCTGTGTCAGTGCTGCTGCAGTCCTGTGTATAATTTCCCATGTGGATGCTTTTAATCAGGAATGAATGTGACCTACCTAGTAAAAGGCTATCTTATACCAAAATAAACCTTATGGATATCTCATAAAGATCCCCCCCAGAGCTCTCTCCCAGCTCTAAGTGTTTTAGCTGAAGGAGGCAGGGCCCTGTGTCAGCCCCAGCTCCCCTGTGTGAGGGGGGGCAGCTGCCCCCTGACTTCTCTGCTGTTTGTTTTCTAATGAGTTCAATTAAAATAAATTTGATCAGCATACGCATTTTAAATTGTAATTTAAACCTGCAAAATTCTGTCTGTCAGAGGGGCAGGGTTCAGAGTTTGGGGGCAGAGGGTGGGTGGCTTTCAGCAGTGCTGAGCTCAGGCTGGACAGACAAACAGCAACGCCCTAAAGAGTTCACCAGGGCTGATGGAATTAATGAACTGAAAAGAAACTTTGTTCTTTGGGAGCACCAGGTACTCCGTATCTTAAAAGATAAATTTAAAAAGTCTTAAGTATGTGTGGTAGAACCTACAAAACAGCTTTTCATCCCATCCCACTGAAAATGAAGTGTCAAAATGAAATGCCACTTCATCAGTATTAATCTGCAATGTAGAGCTGAATTATAGTCTGAAATTTATGAGGCAGATTTTGGCCCTACCAGCTGAGGGAGAGAGGAGTGAGTGTTCACTTGCCAGAAGAGTGAGTGTTCACAGTTGTTTTCTCTGTGGATTTATTCAGCACCATTTGTCATGAATTAATGATCAATTGTTAATTCAATATTCACTTTTCCAGCTGCACTGATTAGATGCAGGAATCTGAAATAATAAGTCACATGGCATTGTTTCTGTTGCCAATAAGATGAGTCTAACTTGAATAATATTTGAACAACTCAAATAATTCAAATGAGCTCATGGAAGTTGAATTTAAAATATTTCCTGTGCATCTTCACACGTACAGGCTTAACAATTTGTTTTCTCAAATAGTCACAACTGTGCTAATATGGAGAAATAATTGTACGTGCAATGCAAACTAATAATTGTGCTCAATATTTTCCATTCCTCACTTTCCACCGAGAAGTGTCACAAATTAAATACTTTATTTAAAATCTCCCGCTAATAACAGACAGGTAATTGACTCAGCAGTGACTTTTGTGCTCAGCTTTTCACACTGGAGTGAGCTAAACTGGGGCCCTGTTCCTCACAGTGGGAGAGCTTTGAGGGCAGGATGAAAGACTGGTGCTTTTTGTCCCAAAGAACAGCTGAAATGGTGGATTTCACTGGAAAGTGGGATTGGCACACACTGAGAGCCAACTGCAGCTCTGAATGGGTTTTACTGGAAAAACTGCAGCTCTGAATGGGTTTAACCCAAAAACTGCAGCTCTGAATGGGTTTTACTGGAGAAACTGCAGCTCTGAATGGGTTTAACCCAAAAACTGCAGCTCTGAATGGTTTTACTGGAAAAACTGCAGCTCTGAATGGGTTTTACTGGAAAAACTGCAGCTCAGGATGGGTTTAACCCCAAAACTGCAGCTCTGAATGGGTTTTACCCAAAAACTGCAGCTCTGGACTGCAGCTCTGAATGGGTTTCACTGGAAAAGCTGCAGCTCTGAATGGGTTTCACTGGAAAAGCTGCAGCTCCTCCAGCTCCTCTGTGGGCAGTTGTGGGTGTGATGTGCTCAGAGGGTTCTTCAGGTGAGCACAGCCCCTCCAGACCCTGGCCAGCTGCTCCTGAGGATGCAGGGAAGGGGAGGAAGGTAAATGGGGATTTATGGTGTGCTCTGGCTGCTGCCTGGAGAGGCACCTGGATGTGAGTGTGCCTAAAGCAGAGTCCCAAAGAGGTTGTTTCTGCTATTAGAGCCGGTGAAGCTGTTGGAAAATGCAGCCAAGCTCCAAGAATAGAGCCTGATGTGGATCCTTGGTTATCCTGGCAGGGGGCACAGGCAGGGATGATGTGGGCAGCCTCTCATTTGGGCTGTGAGTGGAGGGGAAGGTCAGACCAGCCTGTGCTTGCAGCACTCTTTGTGTTCACATCAGCTCAAGCAGAGCCAGCATAAACCCAAAGTTTTGTGGCAACTTTTCCTTTAATCAGAGGGGAGCAGCGCTGAATAAAGCCCTGTGCAGAAATTCCTGCTAGCTCCCCTTCTCCATGACTTCAGGGTACAATGCCTTGAGGTGAAAATCCACCATGATCTTTATGTGAGTTCCCCCTGCTTGTTTCATGGCTGATTTGGCTCTCACAAGGTTCCAGTAACTAATTGTCACTGAAGTTTTATTTAGCTCTGAGCCAACGCTTATGCTTTGCTTGCTGGGAATAAAAATCCCCTCTACTTGCAAAAAGCAAACTATTTTCTGTTAGAAATCAGTGTAAATAATGTCTGTATTGTGGAGTCTCTGGGGGGATTACAGGATTGTGTCTCTCCACGGATGCTGCTGGATCTGTATTTGCTGTATTTTGTCCTGTCATCTTGATCTCCCATATTAACACTGATGTACAGCACACAAAGAAATGTCACTTTCTGTGACTTTTATTGCTTCTATCTGCAGCTACATGTGCAATTTCCCTGAATCATGTCCTGCTCCATTCACGTGTATGCATTTGGAGGGAAGACTGGAAGTCGCTTCAGTTGGGTGGAGTGTTATTATTCCAAATTGGATTTCCAAAGCAACTGCTTGTTTGTTTTGGGAGGATTTTTTTTGTGTGTTGTTGTTTTGTTGGGTTTTTTTTCCCCCCTCTACTGTGCTGGCAATTTTCAGACAATTTGCAGACATATGGCTCTGAAAAGAATTGTTCACACAGTTCCAGCTCGTGTTGTCATTTAGTGGCTGAATTCAGTAAATGACACAATCATGTCTCACAGACTATCAGTAAAATGGCAACCACTTAGGATTATTTTGTGTATTTGGATTCAGATAATAGTGACTTTTCACTAGCTGTTCCATACAATCTCACAAGAGAACTCACCTCTGTGACATGAGAAGCAGCAGTTTCATGCTGTTCTGATCTAAAATGCTGGGAAAGGTAATGCAGTTAGGTACAGCAGAGCTTCAGACAAGATCCTGTGGACAGTGATGTGTGATTATTGGCATTCCTGGAAGCAATCAGCCTAAAAACTTCTCTCAGCAAAGAAAACAAAGAACCACAGGCTTAGTGGAAATAGAAAAGGAATTGAAATATAAAGAGGAAAAAAAATATCTCTGAGGAAGGACACTTTCTAAAGATCTTTCATGTTTACATTTCTTTTTTCCTTACTGTGAATAGAGCAGTGTGATGCAGTAACAGCAGGACTCGTTTGAAACTTGTCTGGGAGAGTTCTGCATGTGCAAGGCACACAGATTTTACCTTTTAAAGTAGGATTGCTTCTTCAAGGTACCAAATTCCCAATACCTTTATTCAAGTCATTGCTCACAGAAGCTCTCTAAAATTGTCAGGAGCCTGGGCAGAGAGTTGCAGATGCTGCACCGTTCAGAAGTCAAACCCACACTTGGTTTATACCTGGCAAATTTGTGCTGCAGAGAATTTAACTGGAGATTTTGGTCAGTAAGTGCCACATGGTCTGCACTGTTATGATAATTAAATGATATTTGGACTATAACAAGCAAATGAGTTTCAGCTATTTAAGAAATTACTGGCACTCAGCTGGGAGCTCCCTCCTCCCCCTGCACCTGCCCCCAGCTGATATGGGATAATTGACCATGAGTAAATTCCTGCTTTATTGCAGTGTGAGATTACACCTTGCACGTTAAACCCCTTTTAATGGAGATGGTTTCAGTTTACACACTTTGCACTGGGAATAAATGCAGTGTTATTGTGCCTCAGCTGACTGTGGGGCTGTTTTCAGACAGGACAGTGTGAAACATCCTGACTTGATCATTTCCTTGTCTCTGGCCATCCCTATAGAAAGTTTGTCCAGACATTTTTAGCAGCACTTTTACATTTGTGGCAATTATGCTGGAGCAACATGCATTTTCCTTCTTTTTTCATGCATTTTCCTTCTTTTTTCCCCTCCCACTCTTGGGTTTTTTTCTTTTCCTTAGCTAACAACCTCAAAATTAGCTGTTTACCCAAGAGTTGTGGAATCATTTAGTTGGAAAAGACTTCTGAAATTACTGAGCCCAGCACTAACCCATGTCCCAGGTGCCACATCTGCCTTCCTTTGACTCCCTTCAGGGGTGGTGGCTCCACCACTGCCCTGGGCGCTGTTCCAGTGCTTGACCAGACTTTCAGCAGGGCTGGGGGCTCCAATCCTCCTTGCAAAAGCAGCTGGGATGTCCTGGAGCAGTGTCACACACATCCTCTGGAGACTGGCTCATCTCCTGTGCAGCAGGCACAAATTCCTGCCAGAGCTGTCTCCTCTGCAGGAATGAGCCTTGTTGGGAACAACCTGTGAGCCACCAGAGTGAACTGGATGCATCAGCCCCTGCTGCCTGCCTGTGTGAGCCTTTAGGAAGGTGGATGGCAGCAGGTCACAGCTGAGCTGTCCTGGCAGCCGGGACACAGCCCATGGAGGCACAAACTGGGCTGCAAGGCTGGAAATCAGCTCCTTGTCCTCATGGGCTGCACTCCCCAAACCTTCCACAGCCAGCCCAACCGTCCAGTAGTGCATGGCCAGTGTTGTGGTGTTTATATCTGAGCTTTCCCCAGTATAAATAGTTTGAAGAAGGTCAGAAAATGTCTCCAGGAATTGTAATAACAACTCACGATTTCATAACTCTCTGCTGGTTTTGTTGTCATCTTCTATGTGAAATGTCTGTGCCTGCCTGCCAATTTATTTATGTAATTCTTGCTGCAGACATAGAATTTTGAACCAAATCAGTGTCCTTGTTCTGTTGTGCTTTAATTTACCTGTCACTTAACTGACACTGCAGCTTGATATTTTATGTATCTAGTCATTTTCCAGGTTTCACCAAATTTGTTGTTCCAGAAATACTGCACTTGGAGTATCACACCTCAGATATGTTTGCTCTGTGGTTTACAGTCATAACTTGTGTTCTAATGCTTATACAGGGAAATAATTAACTTGTCTTCTCAGCTTTATATTTTCACTCACTTTTAGCCTATTCAGAAAGTTTTTGCACACTGCAGGTGTTATGAGACTTGTTTCCCCCAGTGCTTCCTCAGAGCTGTGTAGGTGCAATACTCTGGACTAAACTGGAATGCTTTCAGCAGAGGAGTGAGCTGTGGGACTCAGGATCTGCCCTTCATTTTAGGGGAAGCATTTTAGCACAGATTTGTACTTGACAGTCTCAATCCCCTTTTTTTTTTTTTTTTTTTTTAATGTATGCAGGTGAAATTAGCTATCAGTCATCTCAATTAAATCCCGCATGTGGAATCACCCATTTAAGATAGCAGCAATTTTATTTGTCCTATCAAACAGGCAGTTTAATCTCCTGTGGCTAATGAGACCAGCCTGCCATCAGGTTTTGTGACAGGAGTGCTGCCCTTGAGGCCAGGCTGGGCAGGGCAGGGGGAGCCCTGTGAGGCCAGCAGGGATGCAGGGACCCCTGGCAGTGCTCAGCCTGGGCAGCAGCTCTGCTGGAAAGCTGCTGTGCCAAAAAGCAGCTGGCAGCAAGCTGAGCTGGAGCCAGCAGCAGAGCCTGGCACAGCCTGGGCACAGGGCAGCAGCACGGCCAGGGCAGGCAGGGAGCAGCATCCCCCCCTCTGGGACATCCAGATCCCTGTGCCCTCCCTGCAGACACCAGGACAGACAGAACTCACTGTCCCCAGCGGGGCTTTGGGCTGGTTTGGGCTGCAGAAGGCAGGGAAGGCACAGGGGAGCATCCTACCAGAGCCCGTGGGCGCTGCCAGTGCTGCAGGGGAGGATGACAGACAGTGGGCAGAGCAGCTTTTGCTGGCTGGAAATGTCTTTTTTGACTTTTTTTTTTTTCCTTTTTTTTTTTTTTCTCCTGGAACAGTCAAATATAGAAGCAGGCTGTGCAGTGAGGTTGGATTGTCTCCATCCTGAGTGATTTTCATGACATGAGTGGGTGAAGTGTTGGGTGAGCTGGGCTGATCCCAGGGCTCTCGCTCCTCTAACAGGAGTTTGGATCAGCCACTGCTCCAGTTTGCACCTAGCCTACATTTTTCTATGGTACTGTAAAATATAACTCCCACTTAAAAAAAACCAAACTCAACACAACAAGAAAACAAACAAAAAACCCGATTAAATATTCCTAGGGGAAAAAAGATAGAAAAATGTTTACGTGTATTGAGAGATGTGGAGTCCATAATTCTTGTAGCAGAAATGTATCACCTTACAACTTATCAAAGAAAGAACATCTGAAGTCTATTTAGGCTCTCAAAATAAAGAT
This sequence comes from Diglossa brunneiventris, assembly GCA_019023105.1. Lineage (NCBI taxonomy): Eukaryota > Metazoa > Chordata > Aves > Passeriformes > Thraupidae > Diglossa > Diglossa brunneiventris. The sequence continues at coordinate 1,384,090 of CM032357.1, read as the reverse complement.
AAGTTGCATTTCAATGACCAATATGTGTTCAGATAAAATGAATTATTTATACATAGATTTCTTCTACACTTAGTGAAATGATTCCTTAGGAAAAATACTAAAAAAAAAATTAAAACATACAGACAATCCCCGTGAACTTGATGATGCTTTTACTTATTTTTATAGGATACTTTGAAAGTCTTTATAGGGTTTTAGAAGTGCAGATGTTTCTAATAAATACATACAGTATAATTTCATTGGAAGCCATTGCATTTGAGCAGAAGAGATAAAGGGAAGCAGCAGGCAGCCCTGCTGTGGTGTCAGGAATGAGCCCAGAACAGAGCAGTGTGGGTGTAGGGCTGACCAAGGCACCTGTGACAAAATGACACTGCCCAAAGCCTGGGCAGGGGCTGGGGTGGTTGTTGGGGTGATCACACAAGGCAGAGAAATGTTTGAACTGGGTTTTGTCTCTGGTGTTTGTGCGGGACTGAGTTTCCACCGAGATTCTTCAACACACCCAGACTTAACGTTAAGACAAAGATCCCAAATTTTTCAGTTTTGGAAGAACAGTGATTTAAAACTAAAGGATTGTGATGTATGAGATGAGGTTCTACCCAGAGTAATTATTTTTCATGTGGGCTCCATTTCCCCTTCTTTGGAGCTGAGGTGTGCAGGTCCTGGTCTGCATTAACATGAATACTTGGTTGCAATCACATTTCCAGGAGTCATGTCATAACAGGCAGAGGAGCAAACCAAGTACATTTTCCAAGATAAAAGTCTGCTGACTCGTGTCAATGTTATTTTCACATATAGTCAATAATTAGAATATTTCCATTAACTGTAAGCTACTGTACCATGATAGATTCTTTCTAAAAGTGCATCAAAAATCTACTTCATGATTTGTATGCATGCCACGTGTTCCCAACAATAACAAAACCACAGGAGAAATTGTCACTTCATGTGCTATTTCTGTCCCTAAAATTTTAAGCCAGTCTTCCATCATCTTCTTTTTATTTTTTACTGCAGCTTTGAAATCTGTGTTGGGTTCACCTTGAGTGCTCTCTTCTGCCTTAACAGCTGATGCTTAACCTTTGTTCTAGATGACTATTCAGTGTCTAATTAGCTCGGTCTTTAAAATAAAAAAACCCAACTCTATCCAGCATGTTATAAAATCCCTCCTACTCCCTCACCATTCTTCCCCCCCAGCTTCCTCATTTTGGTCTCTGAAATTATTCTGTATTGCTCCTTCTTTTGTATTATCCCTTGCAGAATCCTTTCTGATCTCCTGGTTACCACAATTTTCTTTGTTACTTTATTATACACATGATTATCTTTTCCTGCAATTACAATATCTGGGCTTCTTCTGCTGCTGCTTTCTGTGATTGAGTATCACACTTCTCATTTGTAAGCCCTGGTAATTACCAGCCATTCCTGAGTGTTTCATTTGCTCCCTAATTTTGTTGACTGCTTTTTCAGCAATGCAGTGAGTTCCTGTTTGCTCTCACTTCATTAGTCCTGAGGCCTTTCCAGTTTGGAAATGTGTGATCTGTGCTCTGTGATTTGTATTCCTTGGAGGCTCCTGCTGTAGTCGCCCCTTCCCTCTCACAGCACCAAATTTCTGTTATTTGGTGATGTAATGTGATGGGGACCTGCAGGTAAAATGGGATTGGGAGCTGCCATTCCTTGCTCACCATCCACCGTGGTTTTGGTTTATTTTACCTTGTCTTCATGCTCTTTAGAAAATCTGAATTTGGGAACTGGGTGGAAGAAACTCAGAGTCTTGCCTAGTGATGGCTTGTGCCACGTTCCTTTTCCTTCTTCCTGAAGCAAAAGCTTAAACCAAGAATCATTGTTGTTGCTCTGTCATATTCTTAATTTAGGGTTTATTTTCTTGATAGTCTACATGTTATAGATAGTGTTGGAAGCAGTGCTTGGCTTTGTGCTGTTGCTCTGTTTATAAAGGTTTTGGGATGGAAGCAGCAGATTCAGAACATAAACAAAAGCTCAGGCCTTGCCCTAGGCCTACTGATTATTTAAAACAGGAAGAAGTCATCTCTTTTAAGGTTCAGGAACTTCTTTGACTAGACTTTTACTGCTCATGGAAGCCTTATATTCAAGAATGAGACAGTTTAAAAGATTTTTCTTCTTTTTTTATTGTGCATATGCAGGAAAGGAAAAGGGACACTCAGTGCTCACCTGGCCCAAGTACATATTTATATATACAAAGTATGTATATATATATATATATATATATGCTTTTTTGGTTTGCCAGCACCCTTTTTTCCCTGATCCATTTTCTGATGGGCCATTTCCATCCCATTCTCCTCTGAGTGCTCTCAGGTTTTTGTGGGGTGTGAGGTGCTGTGTTGTGAGGTTGTACCCCTGGAGATTTTGTTCCTTACACCCCTCTAGAGTGAAGGTCACAAACAGAGAGGTTTTGGGCTGCCCACAGCTCAGATTTGTGCCTACTTAGCATCTTTCTAGGTAGGTTTTTTTGTGCTTATTACAGCAACCTTTGCTCAATTTTCCAGCTGTCATAATCCATTTTTTTTTTAGTATGTCTGGAAGTATTTTTTTCAAATTTAATGCATAAACATTTACAGTTCTCTGTAGTATGTTTCTTGTTTAGTTCGCAACTCAGTGGTTGGCAAAACCAGTAGTTTTAGTGGCCTGAACAATGATAAACCATCAGAAACTTGCAGTGTGGCAGTTATTTTCCATGAATTAGTAAGTGAGCACAGAGTGAGAGAGGATGCTCATCTATTATCTGCCTCGTGCTGCTGCGAGTCAGCCCGGTTTGTACAGCTCCCATCTCCTGAAATATTGTTATTCTGCTGCTGCCCTGTCTGATTCTTCTTTTCTTCCCTGTGCATAATTATCTGATGCTATCCAGCATTCCATCTCCTGGCTCTCTCTTGCATGCAGAACATGTTTCCCACAATCTGTTCCCTTCTCCCCGAGTGTCTTTCTTGCAGGGATCAGTTTCCATTGACACGGAGCAGACAGGGGGAGAGTCCTGCTGGGTGCCCTCGCTGTAACCTGATTTCCTCCCTGTCTGTTCCTTGGGAAATGGTTACCTGCAGTGTTTAAACACACTTTTAGACTGCTGATTCAGAACTAAACAACTTAAAAACCATGCAGGAATGAGATTTGCGGGCCCATTTGGAACGTTAGGGCTTTTGCTGAAAGCGTTTTCAGACAGCAGCAGCCGCAGTTTTTCTTCCAGAGTGGCAGAAAGTTTGGAGCAGAGAAATTAAATTCCTGGTTCCCCTGGCCCTGCCTTAGCACTGCCTCTGTGTGGATGCTTAAATTGAAATAATTATGCCTCCGTCTCCTGCCGGCTGTCTTTTTTTTCAAGCTTCTGTATGTTTTCCTTGACCAGATGGTTTCAAATATTAATTTCAAATACTTCTCAGGATCTGGACACCTCGGTGGTTTATGCAGGAGCTGGGGAGCAGCTGACAGTTCTGGGTCTAGCTCAGGTAGGCAGAAGTCTTTCTTCATATAGAAGACAAACAAACAAGCAAAAGGCCCCCTGCTAACTGGCATTTAGCAGCCTGTGAGAAATTATTTCAGATTTCCTTAGTCAATCCTGAAAGAAATACCCAAGTGATTTGCTGTTGATATTAATCTGCATTTAGGTTAACAGTCATTTCAGGACTTTGCTTTTTTTTTTTTGCAAACCTGGTGTGCTGTGGTCTTTGAAATACTGGTTAGTTCATCCCACCATAGAGTAGGACTGCACTACAGAGCTATAATAAATTATTTTTGTCCAATTAGCATTTAATTTAAGATTTTGAAATATCTCGGGATGAAAGGTATGACATAAAATATTGTGTGGTTTATAAATCTCACCTGCTGCAGCTGGAGTATCACAGAAACCCCTTGAAAAGCAGCAGAGTTCAGTGAGGTGTAAGAGCTTTAGAAATTGTCATTTGGGCAGGATAAACAGACTGCAAGTGCTGCCTTGCAAGAGTGGTGAGCTCTTCTCTGGGTTTGGATTATTTAATAAGCGATTTAATAATCTTGTCACAGATTATTTAACGAGGATTTGGATTTTATTATCCCTGGGTTTAGATTTTATTTAATGGATTTGGCTAATTGGTGATGTCGGGACTGTGCTCCTTGTCCAGGGTGTGAATTCCCATTGGGAATGACCCCTGCCAATGACCCCTCTGGAAGGAGGCACTCACACCTCACTCAGGGGTGGCTCCATGGCCCTTCCAGCTTTGTCCTGCCTCAGTCCCCACGAGCAGAGCAGGAGGCAGAGAGGATCCAGAGTGACAGAGAGCAGCAGCAGAGGCACAGCCCTCTCTTTAATGCTGTACAGCAGAGATTTGCCTGGCCATGTTTGACCTGGTTGTTCATTGGGGAGCAGCCAGCTCTTTATCCAGTGAGGTATTGGAGCTTTATTTCAGGGGGTTATTTATCAAAAGTGATGGGTTCTGTAATCCATCCCGTTCTCAGCATCCTGACGTTGCAGTGCCTCCACTGCTTCTCTGTCAGTCATGTGGGGTTTTGGCTCTGGTCCTTGCAGGCATCAGCCCTTCTGCTGCTGTTCAGTTTCTTCATCATTTCCTTACACTGCCCACCAAGATCCCTGCGCCTTTTTCAGGGGGGAAAGCTCATAAAGTCAACACAGAACACATTGGAGCCAGAAGGAAAGACCTGAATACCTTTTGCTTGCAGCAAATTCCTCCCAGCAGGTCTTGTTAAGTCGAGTTTCTTGTCACTGCTCCTCTCCCAGCCCAGGGGCTGGCACCTCCCAGCAGAGGCAGAGCCCCAGCAGCATCCATGGGGCTGCTCAACCTTCCAGACCTGCCAAGCATCACTTGGCTCAGCTCCCCCTCCCTGCCAAGGCTTCCAGCTCTAATGAGGACTATCCACGCTCCTGCTGGAGCCTGCAGAGTGGAAAAATGAGGGAAGCAAAGAACAGGCACGGCAGAATAACGTCCCTGCTCCTCTCCCCCTCTCTGGTGGAACCCATGACATTTTCAGCGTTTTCAGAGCCTTCCCCATGTTTTGGTGCCCTGGTGCTATCTCTGGTTCTAGGCCTCTCTGTGCTTTCGCTGACTTGCAGAAAATTGAATTCCTGGAAGGGATTTTTGATAGCATTAAAAGCACCCACGGAGGAAATGGGTTTGTGCATCTGTTCTCTACCTCACACCCACTGAAAGGCAGACAGTTCCCTTTGAAAAGCTGCTTTTTCAGGTGAATCTCTCACTAAGCTCTGCATCTCCTGGAGTGAATATTAGTACAAATAGTGAAGTATTTAGTGCGGGCACTCCAGCCATGGCACACTGAGTGCCCAGAGGCTCTGCCATGCCAGGGAGGAGCAGGGGTGCAGCTGCTGTGCAGGTATCTGTGCCATCCAGGCTCCTCCACCACACACAGAAACTGAACTCAGGCCTGTTCAGCTCTGCAGCACTCACAGGGAAGATGTGCTATTCCTGTAACATCCAGCAAAAATTCCTGCATTGTTCACCTGTGACAAAGGGCGTTGGGGGAGCTCAGGATGGATTCTGGATGTGAAGAAGCGGATGGGCATGACAGTGAAATAGAAGGGAAATTTTCTTCAATTCTACTGCTCCTTTACACATTAAATCAGGGATTTTCCCATGTAAATTGCTGGAATAACCTTGTAGAGAATGATATAAAAGTTTGCAAGTGATACTATTTGGGTTATGTTGTGTATCTCACTGAGGTGTAGCTGAACACTCTGAGCTCCCTCTGAGTTTTTTATGTTTGCTTTGGATTTCATATAATAGTCCCAACATTCAGGATTTGTTCATTTGTGGCTGTTTAAATGGATCCAGAGGGATCCTTCAAAATGATACCAAATTTTATCTGCTGGACATTGAAAGGTGTTTTGCTGCTGGTATATAAATGTCCCTGCTAATAAAGCATAAGTGTTGTAATGAGGGGTGAGCAAATTCTCAGGGAAAGGTCATTTTCAGGGTCTGTCTGCAAAAACAGGGTGGAGGAAAAAACTTCTGTGATAAAAAGGATGGATATTTCAGTTTTCTGTGAGATTGTTTATTGCCTGTAAGCTCTGTAGAGGTGTTTTGTGGATTCGGGAAATTATTTATAAACTAGAACTGTGTTTTTGCCTTGGGAAACTCAATCTGGCAAAACATTCAGCAGAGCAGGGAGATTAAAACGATGGCTAACTAATCAGTTATTTATTGGAATTTTAAAATTCTGTCCTTTTTATTCCTTGGAACTTTGGACACAAATAATTTACGTATAGTTGCACTTTCTTGTTTTGCTATAGGCTAATTTACCCTTGAGGTGTTCACTCACATTTATTTTATGTAGGATAATAACCCATTGTATCACAAAATTATGTTGGCAGGGCCCGGATTTATAGCAAGCCCTATAAGTAAATGAGAGTTTGAGTCAGATCTAGAAGAATTGGGAATTAGTTCTTCATCTCTGCAGAGTAAACACATTCCTGGAGAGTGGAGAACTCCCCTGCCTTTGAGCACACAGCTGAATGCGGCCCTGCCTCAGCCTAATTCCATTTCACAGCCACATCCTGTGGGATGCACCAGCCAGGACAAATTCTGCTCATCCCAGTCCCAGCAGTCTCCCTGTGAGCAGCCAAAAGTACACAGAACGTGCAGATGAAATGCCAGGACTAAACTTTGAAAGTAACAAATGCGAATAAATAAAAATAAAGCCTACCGCCAAACATAAATAAAATAATAGACAAAAATAAGTAAAAATAGACTTCAAAAACGTGTCAGATAATACTCTGGTGTTATGCAGTTATCTGGGGATCTAACACATTTTGACAGAGTGTATCAGTCTGTGTACTCAAAACCAAACATTTTATTAAAACAAAATATATCAGTTTTTCAAACAAGCTATGTGTTCTGTTCCCCAAAGAACCCTTTGAGAAAGATGTTGTTTGAGCAAGAATTTCTCTGCAAGTTGATGAATGATTGGAGCTAATAAAGTGGAAATACAATTTTCAACAGGTTGGGCTTTGTTTGATCACCAGTGCACTCCAGTACACCCCTTTTATAATGATGCATCTATCTTCATGTGTCAAATAAATCCATATTTGTGCATTATCCAGTGCTGTGTGCTGGGTTTAATGAAGTATTGGATTTGTATTTCTGTATATCTGTATTTTTATTCTCTGAAAATCACAGGAAAAAGCCTCTCAAAATGAATGTATGGGGCCAGGCTCTGTGAGCAGCCCCAGACTTGTTTTCAGGGAGGGAAACAGCTCAGTCCCCAAGCAGGGCAATATTCCCCAAGCAAGCTGCTGGTGGTGTGTTTGTCTGAGCAAGCAAAGCAAAGCATGGAAAGGTTTGGGTTGGAGGGGCCTGAAGGAGACCTTGTTTTGCTATAGGGTAATTCCCCCTGCAGGGATTGATCTCTGAACGCCCCCAGGACACCCTGCCCTGGAGCAGAGCCTGCTCGGCCTGGAGCCCTGCCAGGGAGGAGGTGTGACGGTGGTCACCAGGGTTCTTGGGTGAAGGAGGAGACGAGATCCTTGACTCCATTATCAGAAGGCTTGATTTATTGTTTTATGATACATACATCTATTATAACTATACTAAAAGAAAAGAAAAGCAAAAGTTTCCAGAAGCTGCTACCTAAGAATAGAAAGTAAAGAATGATAACAAAGGCAACTGGCCCCGCAGAGAGCGAGAGCCAGCTCTGCCGTGAGTGGTCACTGAACCAAAACATCCACACGAGACCAATCACGGATCACCCTGCTGCATTCCACAGCAGCAGATAACCCATTGTTTATGTCTGGTGCTGAGGCCACAGCTTCTCAGAAGGAAAAATCCTAAAGAAAGATTTTTCACAAAGAGATGTCTGCGACAAGGAGGGACCAGGGCAGTGCCTCTGCTTTTCACCTGCTGTGGACGTTTCTGTAGGAGACACCATGGAAACACAAATATTGCTCATTGCCCTTGGTGCTTCTGGCTGCTGAGGTCTCCATGAGTTGTGTGCATGCTGGTTCTCAGCTCAAAATATCCCAGCTCCTGGTGGGATATTTTATTTCCTTCAGCATCCCTTCCAGAAGTGTCTGTGGCAGGGAGGGAGAGCCCAGCACCTGGGGCACCTGGACCAGGCTGTGCAGGAGCTTCTCTCACAGGAGACAGGGACTAGAGGCTGTGAAACGATAAGGAAAAGGCATTTGGAGCAAATCTGGTACCCAACAACTGGAACAGTGGCCTGAGGTACACTGAGCTGTGCTGGAGGGGTGAGGTACCATGTACCTGGGCAGTGAGCAGCTCTCAGGTGGGACAAAGCAGCCAAGGAACTCAGAGAAACATCCTGAGCCCTGTCAGGCTCTGCTGCTGCCTTTGGCACTGCGCAGTGAAAGCACAGTTTGGGACTAGGGTAATCTGTGGGCAGCTGCAGTGATGAATCTGCTCAGAGCTCTGTACTCTGCTGCACAGCAGTGACATTGCAGGTGGGCTCGGCTGGGACTTTGCCTCATAAACACTGAACCACATCCTTCTGGGAAATAAACAGGAACTGCAGGACTGGCTGTGTCAGGGAGCTTCAACTCAGCATCTTCTCTAAATAAACTATTCCACTTTAGACATGGGAAACAAAGTTTTGCAAGTGAGAGATGCATGGATGCACATCTGAAATATTGCTTCATGTTCCACCTCTAGAACTTCCTCTCCCTTTTATTTTGGGTTTTGTGTGATTGTCTCTCCAGACTGTGTTTGATGTTACACCGTGGGCTGCAGCAACTGCTGCAGATGCATTTCCCCAGTGTTAATTTTAGTGTATAAAATAAGCTCTGGCAATGTGGTGACTAGTTAATTGAACTATATAACCCTTTCTGGAATTTGTGACTCCAAGCCACTGAACAATATAATTCATCTCAGTTTTTATTAAAGTCCTAGTGAAATGGTGAGGCTGTAGTGGTGTATTAGAATGCAGAGTATGGTGTGTTACCAAGAAAGCCACCTCTCCAGTGGGCCTTTAATAAAATAAATGTTTTCTGATGGTGCACTGCTTATTTTTAGCTTATTCCTGTTTCAGCTCAGAAATATTGCATCTAGAACAATTCAGAAAACTGTAAAATGTGTTTGGGGAGGAGGAGATGGAGGAGAAGGGAAAAGGTCACCAAGAGATTTAAATGTTAGAGCAAAAATTTAGAAATCTACATGATTGTTGCATGGCACGACATTGTGATCAGTGGAGTACAGTGGAAACACTGAATTTAGAAAGAATAAACTGCCTAACAGCATGCTCCCAAACCATTTGTTATTTCCTAATTAAAGCTTGTGAAAGGGCAGTTTATACATGACTATAATAAGCTCAGTGTGGGAGATGTCAGAGCATAAATCAGACTCTCTCCAGCACTGGAGCTTTAAACATCTCTAATGACAAGTGCTGGTAGGTAGATGATACAAAAAGACTGTTTTGACAACATGATTGATTGAGATCTTGAAATATATAAGCAAACAAAAAGTGTGAATTCAGCAGGAAACAAAACCTGTGTGCTGTACCACACATCAAGTGTAGACAGAGTGAGGGGAAGCTTGTGGCAAAGAAAGTTTAAAGCCTTACTTGAAAAGAGAAAGTCACACTCAAGCAAAGAAAGCTTTGCTACTCACGTCAGGATTTACCTTGAAATCTCAGAGTGGTTGTATTAAAGGGTACACCCTGCACCCTGAGCTACCAGAGGGCATCTCTGACTCAGTTTGGGGGCAGAACCTGTCCTGGGGTCACTGCACCCCCTCTGACACCCCTGCACTCCCCAGGTGTCCCTGTCCTGTGCTGGCCATGCCCAATCTCCTGCACTGGGCAGTCTGAGAACCAAACATTTCACCTTTTTTGGGAGAACAGAGCCCTTTGTGGGAGCCCACTGAAGTTATTGGCATTGCTTGCATTTAAACTTTGTACCATGAAAGCTCACAGGAAGGACTTTCAGATGCATCCCTTGCTGGCCATCAGTGGTTTCCAGCTGATGGGGAGGGAGCACAAACAGGTCAATGTTAAATGCTTTTCCATGTCCTCCCTTCTGGGCAGACATGGCCAAGAACTTTCTGTGTCAAGCTGCTTAGTCTAGCACGTGGCTCCAAAGTGTCACTGGGGACAGAGGAGCAGGAGCAGGACATTTTAGATTGCTTCCAGTTTCATTTTGACCTTTGAAAGATTTGAGAAGCAGGCCCAGCAGGGTGGTTGGGTTCTGTGCACTCATCTCCCTTGGCACATTAGCAAAATACCCGTGTAATTAGGGAGCCTGTGCCCGTGGGGCTGTGGGCATTCTGTGAAGGTCACTGGGCTCCCCTGTGCTCTGTTTGCCTCGTCAGGATCTGGTTTGTCTTTGTCCCAGTGAGTGTTTGGTGATCTTAGCAGAACCTTGTCTTGCTGCCTTGGCTGGCTTGCAGCAGTTTGTGATGTCCAGGGCAGTTCTTTGGGTGCCTCTCGCTGCACCAGAGCATGGCCTGACAGTGCAGGAGTGAACAGGAGCCTTTTGTGCAGAGCAAAACCAGAGTGTGGCTGTTGGATGCAAGACTTTCCTCACCCAGGTCTGTCACATCAGCTACAAGTCACTGACAAAGTTCTTGTCAGGCACTTCAAGTGTGATTTTGGGAATTTTATTCTTTACCCTCCCTAAAGCCTCAACCGTGACTTCTTTTCTGCTGACCTAGAACTGAATTTCAAGTACAGCAAGGGATACCCAATGGATTTGTTCTTGTTTAGGATGGGTTCAAATCCAGAAGCTTCGAGTTTACAGGAACTTTATATTGGTTAAGCTCTGAAAACATGTTTTGTGAACTAGATCTCAACGGAATCTCTCTAGATTCCCCTCAGCTATTCCTGAATTCAAACCTGTGTGTCTTGGGCTTGGAAAAATGCTGCTCACTGTGGCTGTTGGAAAGAGGAATATTCAGGCAAAGAGGAGAAGCTGGCAGGACCTGGCTTTCCCAAGGGTTTATTTGTCAACCTGCTTCTGATTCCCCAGTGCTGATATTTTATTTGCATTTACAAAAGGGTAGAAGAATAGAAGTTATGCAAATCTAGGTTTATTTAAAGGCTATGACTGAAATACCAATTTGATAAGATATTATCAGCATTTCCATTGCCACAGTATCTGATCATTCCCTTCCTGCTGCCATCACACAGAACAGAATCAAGGAGATGTTCACTGAAATAAAGGAGAGTAATTTTATATTAAAAATTGCTTGTTTATGCAATTGTCAAAATCTGGAATTAGCTGAAACAAGTGCTCATGAAGGCAAACATTGTTGGGATTTCAGAAAGGAGGGGTTGTTACTGCCATGTCCAGCCTAGAATAACTACAGGAATAAAATGCTGCAGGTGACCAGGGATCAGGGTGGAATTTATAACCATCCACGAGCTGTGGAGCACTGGCTGGCTCTGGCTGTGGATGATAGATATTTGGTGAGTTTGGTTTTGCCTTTTCCAGATCCCTGTAGCCATAAAAATCAGTGGCTGGGTGCTACCTGTGGCACCTGCTGCTCCTGCAGCCTGAGAGTTTCAGGGGCTCTGAGGCTGAAGCTGGAGGAGGGGGAAGAGCAGGAGAAATTATCTTTGTTTTCTCTTGTAGCTGTTTCTCTGTCCTAATGCAGACCCATGCATCAAAGTGGCACAAATGTGGTCCCCAAATCACCTCTGCTGTGTCTGGGAGCTCTGAACAATGCTCAGGGAGCTCAGGATGAGCACTCCAGGGTCCTGAGCACCTCAGAGCTGTTTGTAGGAGGAGGTACCAGGATGGAGAAGAGTTTTGTATCAGCCTTTGAGGTTCCACTTCAACAGCTGAGGGAGCTTATTTGATTTTTATTTCCTTTGTCTCTCCGTGCCTCAGGAACCCCCCAGCCCCAGTACTGCAGTAGCTCTGGGAAAGGCAGCCTGGTCAAACAACCAGCAGAAACTCCAGAGACAAAGCTACAAAGGGGCCATTGAACTCTCTGGGTTCTTTGGAGGGGACTGTCTCAGTTCCAGATTAAAACCTGCCAGCTGCTCCCCACTGTTCCACACGCTGGCTGCAGCAGCTTTCTGCACACCTCTGGCTATCTTTGCTTTGGATCTGTAGCTGAATCCCTCCAGCTGTTGAGTTTAGTGAAAAGAGGGAAGTTGCTGAAGAGTTGGTGACTCCATTTAACCTTCTGTGAGATAATGGCTCTGGGGTGTCCCAAAGCACCCAGATTGTCCTTCAGATACTGCTAATGTTAGGAAAATAGGATTTTCATTAACTGCAGCCACTGATTTTTCTTTTCAAGAGGGAAGCCTTTCTCATGCTGTGTCATTGTTATTACTAAAGGTTTGACTGTCCTGCACAGTGTATGGCAATAATGTCTCAGCGGAGAAAATCTGCTTTGCTGCTGCGAGATCACTCTGTTCATCCAAGATTTTTTTTCTTTCTTTCTACCTCCTGTTCTTTTGCCATTGCTTGCCAGTATTCATAAATATGTGTTATCAGCTGAACCTCTCCAAATTTCCCTGGCAGAATGTGCCTTTCTTTTCCAAAGGTCTCTATTTAATAGGAACTGCTCTCCAATCATTTCTAGCACCTGTTCTCTGGTTACATGGTGCATCAACAGCAATTTTAGAATTCTTCAGCAGCGTGACAGCTTGAAATTGTCATTTCTTTATGAACACTAGATGCACTGAAATCATGTTAGTACAGTTGTCATTCTCCTTTGTAGTCAAACATTAGATATGTTTTTGTGAGTTTCGATGGGTGGTGAGCAGTTTTTCAGGAAATGAGAAGGGGTCCTTAGCCCAGGCTGCTTTTCAGTGGTTATCCATAGCAAGGAGAATGCTTTTTGAAGTGGTAGATATGGGCACTTCAGCTTGGGACACAGATGATGTGGCCTCGTGGAGGACTTTTTGAAGCACTTAACTTCATTACAATAAGTGGAATAACATTATTTTACTAGCAGGGATTGAAAACAAATAATGTATTGGGGTTTGGTTTTTTGGTTTTTCTTTTCTTTTTATTTAATATATATAGCACTAAGGAGAGAGAGAGATTTTAGCTCAAACTGTAATGAAATTATAAAATATGTGGTATTCAGCACAGATAGCATTCAAATAATTTGATTGTTTAACACTCACCTTAGGAGTGGGTTAATGTAGTCAGCTGGGTGAAGTGTCTGTGTCCTCATGGGTGGTTCCAGGTGAGTGTGTGCCAGCATATCCATGGTTTGGATTGCTCAGAGCCTCAGGTATTGATTTTACATCCAAGTGTTCATTGGCACATTCTAGATGGTGCTGGAGGTGGCTTTGTTTGATTTTAGCTGTTTGTGTCAGTGGTTGAGAGAGTTCCCCAAACTGTCCATCCACAGTTGTGTAAGAACTGCACAATATTAATTTAGATTGACTGCTGGGCAGGTCCTATCACTATGAGCAGTTACTTTGTGTATGAATTAATACCCCTCTCAGTGTTAAGTCTGTCTCCAGCACAGCCAAAGAGAACCCAAAAATACCCTAAGAAACCATTTCTTCAGTGTCTTAAGCAGACAGTTCAGCTCTTAATAGGTAAACCCTCCCAGCTGGGGTGGGGGCACTTGTGCTGGGATGGTAATGAGAGACAGTTCCTGGTGCTTACAGGGAAATTACCCTGCCCCTGGCCCTCTCCTGACTCCTCTGACAGGCATGACTGACACAGTCAATACTCATAGTCAGAAAAATCCTAAATAACCATCTCTTTTCCTGGCCTGTCATGCGGGTTCTTGAACTACCCCTTTGAAATCGTGGCTGCTATTTTGTCACTATCTGGATGCTGCCATCTTTATAGCTGATCCTATCACCCACTTCCTCTGCCTTTATCTCCACACTGTTGATCCAGTCACTCCTCACTGTCTGCCTTGTAAATATGTTAACATTGACATTTGGAATGGCTTGTTTTCCTTTGCTCTGCTCTGTGCTTATCTCACCTGCAATCTCTGTATTAATTCTGCTCCTCCAGTCTCCTTTGCTGCCCCTGCAGATGTGCAGACATTGTCTCATTTCCAGTTCAGTCCTTCTGTTCCTGCTCCTTCCACACATTCCTCAGGGCTGTTCATCACTGGAAATTGTCTTCTTGTTCTTACAACCTTTTGTTGTGCTATTTCACTTGATCTACTCATCCCTCTTCCTAATATGACTTTTATTTCCTTATCTGGACTGTCTCTGAGATAATTAGTTCATATCTGAAACGATCTTTCTTTCTTGTCTGCTGAGTAACTTCTGCGTTTTCATTAAGTTCTGCCAGAAATCCTGCCTAGAAAATCAGGTCCACAGGAATCAGTAAAGCCACTCAATTGACTCCAGGATTTTACAGCAAGTCTTAAGCACTCTTTTACTTTTCCCTGATCAATAGCTCAAATAGTGTAACTTAAACTGTTCTCCATTATCAAATTGCCCTTTTTTCTTTTTCCCTGTTTGCAGTAAATTATAAGATTTTTGAGAAAGGTTTCCGTTTCAGTCTATTCATACACAATAAAGATGCAGTGGTAAATAAATTTTATTTCATCATACAAATGGTCTTTGAACACTGAGGAAGAAATTATTTAATTTTGTTGTTTTAACATTTAAATGGACACAAACTGGAGAGAATGAGGAACAGAAGGAAAATATACATGATTGAACATTAATATTTTACTGTAAAAGAATTAAATATCCTAAGGAAACAATGAAAACTTCTTCCAGATGATAGTTAAAATTTGATGAAATAATAATAAAATTTTAATCTTCCAGTTGAATGAAAACACCCCATATGTTGTTAAATGTGCCTAAATTTGAATTCAATTTTGTTGGTTTTTTTGTCTCAGCCAACTGCTGCACATAGAGATCAGTTTGCTACAGATAAAGACCAGGCCATCCCTTGTTTGTGTGATCATCTGTAACTTTTAGCACACAGTTTTTCTTTTGGATCCTCCTGCTGCCCAAATCCTTGAGGGCAAGTCAGAAGTAGATGGCTGAGCAGAGTAAATTCGTGTGTGAGAAGCACTTGCTTGCTCACAGAACATATTGCACTTAAATACTTGGAGATTAAATACTGATCCTTTTTGAAAAGTAAACCAGTGCATTTAGGACCATTGTAACCACGGAACAGACACCTTATGGATCTTGGAGCATTGTTTTATATCTTATTTGTATTTTTCCATCTGCCAGTGCAGCTGTGACAGTGGAGCTGAGTGTCATTCTTGCACTTTGTGTTCTGCATCTGCTCCACAGCAGTTTATCTCCAAACCTTTTGTTCGGTGCCATTCCTCACTCTGTCTGTTCTGCACACTCTTGCTCTTTCTTCTGTTTATCATTCCTTGCTCTCTGTACATATTATCATGCACAGTATCCTTGCAACTTCCTTCTTCACATATGCTGAGACTGTTAAAACTGTCTTTTTGAAATCCTTTGTAACAGGTTCACTTCATGCCCTACACCTTTTATTAAAACTTACCTTTTATTTCTGTTTTCTTGAAGCTGTCATTATTCCTTCTAACAAGCACATTTTTATAGCTAGTACAATTTCACTTCATCTGGCACCCAGGTCGTTCCCTCTGTGTCCACCAGCATCAAATCTGTCCATGAGTAGTCACGGCAAAGGAATAATGAATGTTCCTTCAGAAAAAACTTCTCATCTGCCTAACCTTTTGTTTTGCATAAAGTGGCCATTTCCCCTGAAACACCCTTTCATTCTGTGTGCAACACCTACAGGCTGCTGTGATGTTCCTGCAGATCTCTGATATGCTGAGTTTGTGTTGAAGCTCTGTGCTCCAGCCTGATGTGATTCTCTCCGTGCCAGGCACAGGCTTGTTCTCCCAAGGGATTAAAGAAGGAACCTTTTTGGAGCTGTCCTGTCCTGGGCTATGTTCTTTACCTGGGATGTGTTCCTTTACCTGGGATGTTTCCTGCCTGGGCTGTGTCCCTCACCTGGGCTGTGTTCCCTGCCTGGGATGAGTTCCTTACCTAGGATGTGTTCCTTACCTGGGCTGTGTCCCTTACCTGGGCTATGTCCCTTACCTGGGATGTGTTCCCTGCCTGGGATGTGTTCCCTGCCTGGGATGTGTTCCCTGCCTGGGATGAGTTCCTTACCTGGGATGTGTTCCCTGTCTGGGATGTGTTCCTTACCTGGGCTGTGTTCCTTACCTGGGATGTGTTCCCTGCCTAGGCTGCGTTCCTTACCTGGGATGAATTCCTTGCCTGGGATGTGTTCCCAACCACCCCACTCCTGTGATCAGACACTCACAGCACCCTTGTCTTTAGGAGCTCCCCGTGTGTGCCCTGAGCTGCTCTGAGGCTGTGGTGGCAGCAGAGCTTTAGCAGGGAGATGCAGTGGGTGCTGCACAGGCAGGAGAACACCAAAGGTGCCAGAACACAGCTCCACAGCCTGGCACGGGGCATTTAAAGAGCTGGGCAGGGCCCTGGGTCTGGGGCTTTGCAGAGATTCCAGTTCCTCAGCATTCAGCAGGCACGGCGGGCCATCCCTTCCTGCTCATTTATGCGTGAGGTATCTCTGTGCATCTCTGCAAAGGAATCTTCTGAGAAAATAATGCATGTGGCAAAAAGCCAGCCAGGGGAGCAGCTAGAGGAAAAGCAACTGAAGTGCTTTGATTCCAGGCATGAATATTCTAAGCAGACAGATACATGTCAACTTTACCTGCTACCTTTAGCACACGCGTTTTGTTTAAACTCGGAGCTGTGCACGGAACATGAGATGCTTTTGACACTCCTGCTGCCCACGTTACTCTAACAACTCATCCGTGCAAGCTTTCTCGGAGCCTAGGGGTGTTGTACTTCAGTGTGTTCATTCCTCTCAACTTCTCCTGGTTTGTTTTTTTTTTTTAACCAAGTTTAATGAAACACATATTTAATTAGCAGCACGCTAGTGAATAAATACAAACAGATATGCCCCTGCACACAACGCTATTGAAGAAGAATATCAGTGTGAATTTTAAAAATTAAAGCCAACCTTACAAAAGGCAAATATGTTTAATAAATAATGGCTGCTGCTATTTACAAAGCACACAAACCGAGAAGGGAACCTCCCTTGTTAAAAAGGAGAAGATTGGGGAAAAAACACAGAAAAGCTGAAAGTATTTGCCATAGAATTTTATTTCTTTCTCTTTCATTCCACTCCTTTGGGACATGGTCTAGTTCTTTTCATTCCTCTTGTGGATGTGTCGAGGAGCCTGCAGTGCAGGGAGGAGAGCCTGGGTGCTGATGGCAGAGGAGGAAGAGGCAGAGCTGCCTCCAGCCTGGGCGCTGCTCCTCTCCCAGCCTGGGCCACAGGGCTGCCTTCACTTGGGCAGGTTCCTGCTCTTTGGGTGGCTGTTTAGACATTTCAGGATCTTTGAGGCTCTTTGGTGAAGCAGAAAGTACAGGCTGAAGCTATTTTTGTATCCCATTAATACCTTTGTTCCTTTTATTTTCACCTATTTTCAGTATGTTCTGTTCCTGTTCTGTCTGTAGTGATGCTGTGCACTGAAGGGTGTTTGATTTTTAGGTATGACTAAGTTTCACTGGTAGATCAGAAAAATTCTTCACAGGGCCAAATTTGGATGTATTTATCAAATGAAACCAGTCCTGTATTCTCAACACAGATAAAACAATTATCACTCTCTAACATAGGGGCTGTAGTTTCTAAAGAATTTTAGAAAACTCCAGAGGTAAACATGCAACAGAAGTGCCAACTGTTTGCTGAGATTTATAGGAGTAATTTGTTATCATGCTTATTTTCTGCTACAATACTGAGGTTGGGAGCAATGATAAATGCATAATTCAAGGGCTTGCACAGTGCACCCTTAAGTATTTAAAGACATTCCTGTAGGATCCTGACCATCCATTTCTAAGTTCTTAGTCAAATTGTGTATTTCAGATCACCTTTTTTTTTTTTTTAATCTTGAATTTTAAAAAGGTTCCCTTTCAGTATAATTATGATCTGTACTCTGCCAGCTTGTGTCTAACCAAACTCTTTGCCTTGGGGATTTGAGGACGTTGAATAAGTAGTGCTGTGGAGCAGCAACAGATTGTCTCTTAAGATTCAAACACAGAAATAAAGAACAAACTAATGATCAAGAGGCAGTCTCCCACAGACCTCGAGTATTCTGTAATGATATACAGACATATTTCTGCTTTTCAAAACAAAAATATATCCAAGACTGAACCGAGAACTCATCTTCTAAAAGTGCTGCTTATTATTCACTGTTAGCAGATAAATGAAAAGCTGTGTTTGTACCAGGTACATATCTCATACATTCAGGTATATATTCAGTATTTATTCCCATCACCCACTTTCATCTGTGGGAGCAGGAGAAGATTTCCATGACAAGCTAAGGCTCAGGAGGAGCCAGCCGAGGTTGTTCACACAGCAAAATTGCAGAGCAAGGCCAGTCTGCAGCTCCCAGGGTGGGCTGAGCCTTTTACTGCCCCCCCTGCAGCCACACCAGGAGCCCCAGACTGCAGCTGCTTTACCTGCAGCTCCTTTACCTGTACCTCCTTTACCTGCAGCTCCTTTACCTGCAGCTGCTTTACCTGCAGCTCCTTTACCTGTACCTGCTTTTCCTGTACCTCCTTTACCTGCACCTCCTTTACCTGCACCTCCTTTACCTGCAGCTGCCTTACCTGCAGCTCCTTTACCTGTACCTGCCTTACCTGCATCTCCTTTATGTGCAGCTCCTTTACTTGCATCTGCTTTACCTGCAGCTCCTTTACCTGTACCTGCCTTATCTGCAGCTCCTTTACCTGCTGCTGCCTTTACCTGCATCTCCCTTAAATGTAGCTCCTTTACCTGCACCTGCCTTACCTGCAGCTGCTTTTCTTGCATCTCCTTTTCCTGCATCTCCTTTACCTGCAGCTCCTTTCCCTGCTGCTGCCTTACCTGTAGCTGCTTTTTCTTCATCTGCTTTACCTTCACCTCCTTTACCTTCACCTCCTTTACCTTCACCTCCTTTCCCTTCATCTCCTTCCCCTGCATCTCCTTCCCCTGCAGCTGCTTTCCCTGCAGGGCAGAGCTGGAGAGCAGGGCTCCATCCTGCAGCAGTCCCTTGGTGAATGATGACTCCATGATTCCAAACCGCCCCACTCTTCCTTCCTCTGGCCCATCTCTGTGTGCTGGCCATGAGGCCACACGGTCTGGGCTGTCCCTGTCCCAGCTGTGCTGGCTGTGTCCCCTCCCTGGGCAGCACAAACGGCCTTGGCTCTGGGTGAGCACTGCCCAGGGACAGCAAAACCATCCCTGAGTTACCAACACTGCCAGCACAGCCCCATAATGGCTGCTCTGAAGAAATTAACTTTATTACAGTCAAATCCAGCACAACACTCCTGGGCTTTGTTCCCTCTTTTCCCTGGACCTGGCAGGATTAAAAGAAGCAGCTCCTCCATAGGCTGGTGGCTCTGATGGCTGCTGCTGTTGGCTTTGGATGCAGGGAGCCTGAATTCTGGAAAAAGAGCTGTTTCTGTAGGGAGTAAATTCATGTAAAGATAGAAATTAGAGGAGAAATTCGTTCCTTAGTGCAAGATCAAAGGGAAGGACACTGACATAAAATTTATCTTTGATTGCTGATTCTGAGCTGACTCTATCCTAAATCAGGTCTGAAGACTGGTGATCAGGAAGGATTTCTCTTGACCTTTCCTTATTTGTTGGATTTTGTTTGAGATTTTGTGTGTGTGTGTGTTTATGGTTTGAGTTTTGGTTAGTTTGGGGGGGTTTTAATAGGAAAATTTATTGAAACGTAAGTAAAAACCTTGTTGTAGATTTTGGGAGCACTCTGCTCTTGCTGCATTCTGCCTGCAGGAACTGTAGAGTTAGACCAGAGCTGAAGACTGGAAAATCCCACCTGCACAATTGCTTAATGCAGAACTGCTTGAGAAGGATGTAATAGAGTCACTGGGGGAGTGCAGATCATTCTCAGGATCATAGCAGTGCAGGAATTCATCCATGAGGCTGTATCTTTATTAAGCTCAGCTTCACACTATTAAGAAGCCTTGAGATTGCCTGTCCTTTTAATGGACTGTAAGTTCACTTTCAAAATGATGCTATAAAATGATTCAAAGTGTGTCTGCCCAAAATACAGAAACTCTCATCCTGTGTACTCACCAAAGCAGCCAGAGTGCCTTGTGAAGAAAATAAAATAAGAGAATGTTTTATTATTTCTTAGATGTGGCATAGTCAAAGGGCATGCACATAAAAATATAAGTGTTGAAAAGAAACATGACAAAAATACTCTTCTAAAAGCTCCTTGAGGAATATCAGATGGATCCAGTGATTCAAATGCGAGCAGCATTTTCACATTGGTGGTCCATTAGTCCATCTTTTCCAATGAACCTGAAGATCAGACATTGCAATGCAGTCTGGACACGCTTTCCCCTCATCTTCTGTTACTAAGCAACTTGGGTGAAAATGGAAAGATGAACTCACTGGTATTGATGTGGTGAGTAGGAGCACATCTAGGCTGCAAAACAGGATGTTGCCTTGGAAGAGAGAAAAATGATATTTCCCAATAACAATGAAAGCCCAAATTAAGCCAAGCTGTGATGCACACCTCTTTGCTGTTTCCCTAGATTTTCTTTAAAAACACAAGACAAATCCAAGGAGAATTCCAGCTGAACACCCCTGCCTTTCCTTCCTGCCTCAGACAGAGGCTGGATGGGAGCTGGCTCAGTGTGTGCATTGCCAAAGGCAACGTGTAGCACCCACCCTGTCACCTCCCCAGTGCTGCCCCTCTGCTGCCAGAGCAGGGGCCCTCACTCCAAACTGTGCAGGTTATTCAGTTTATGTGCTCATCAGGGAAGGACTGCAGCAGCAAATCACAGCTCTGAAAGGCTGTGCTGAGAGTAGAGGGTGAACTTACTGCTGTGGCTGGACAAAAATGGGAAGAGAGAAATGGCTCAGCGTAGGTTTGGAAAGTTTTTAAGATGTGGTAGATTGCAGGTCTCAAGTCAGCCTGGAAGGCTGGCTAAGAGAATTGGGAGGTAAATACAAGCATTCCCTGCAGCGCTTTGTAGTTTCACTTTAGAAGGACTGGGGAGAAACAGAAAGATACTAAATGAATTGAGAACTTTAATCAAAAGGACTAAAAAAGAGATAAGCTGACTAGAGGAAAAAAAAATGCAGGTTAGCAAACAAAGAACAAAGAGAGTGTTTGAATACAATTACCAAGAAATAAGGAATAGAAATAGGGCACTCATGCAGACAGAGAGCAGGGAGGGAAGGTTGAGCAAGACAGGATTTTTGAAGATCCATATGGAGTTGTGCAGAAGGTGTCGGAGGGAAAAAGGATGCAGAAGTTCATCTGTCTCTGAGAACCTAATTGAAGTGAAGGATGGAAATTGGGTCAGAAAAAAATAACAAAACCCTCCTTCTCTTCCTCCCAATTTTCCTTCTCTTCCTTTAATATTTATGTGTGTTATTAAAGAAACATTTCTGGAAGGCACTAAGAGCAGAAGCTGTAAGTATCCCTGCAGAGAATACCTTGCTACAGCAAAAATGTTCAACATTTGAGGCTGATTCCCTCCAAACACAGGAACAGGGAATGGAACTGCAGATGGCATGGGCAGGTGTGACAGTGTTCACAGGGGTTCTTGGAGAATGGAAGAGATGAGGATCTGACTCCATGTTTCAGAAGGCTGATTGATTATTTTATGATATATATTACATTAAAACTATACTAAAAGAATAGAAGAGAAGGTTTCATCAGAAGCCTAGCTAAGCTAAGAATAGAAAGGAATGATAACAAAGGCTCTGTCTGGGACTCTCTGTCCGAGCCAGCCAGGCTGTGATTGGCCATTAATTAGAAACAACCACATGAGACCAATCACAGACCCACCTGTTGCATTCCACAGCAGCAGATAATCATGGGTTACGTTTTGTTCCTGAGGCCTCTCAGCTTCTCAGGAGGAAAAGTCCTAAGGAAAGGATTTTTCATAAAAGATGTCTGGGACAGGCAGGTGTGTGGGACAGGCCAAGCTCAGAGAAATGACAGCCAGGGCAATAAAGGGGACACAGGAGAGGGCAAGAGCAGAAGCAGTGCCAGGGCTGGGGACAGGAGGGTGGCACTGCCGGTGCCACAGGCAGGTTTTGACACCACAGCACATGGATGGGAGCCTGTGAGGCTGCACAGGGAGGATCTGAGCCCCTCTGATGGCACCCCCGGGAAGCACTGGCTCCTAGTGGGAGCGTGGTTTGTGGTGCTAAAGCAAACAAACAGCCCCCACCTCTGTGAGCCGTGCAGTAAATGGGATCCTGACAGTGCAAACACCTTCAGAGTGGCAGCAAGCAGCACTGCAGTGGCTTGGGGCTGTCTCTGAAGGCTGACAAACATTGCTGTTGGCAGTGCTGGCTGGGGCAGTTTGGATCCATGTCCTTGTCACCTGGCCCTGGTGACACCAAAGTGCTCGGGGCAGGTGCTGGCGCACCTTGGGCCAGAGCACAGCGCCAGGGAATGGCCCTGGGGCACCACAGGCTGGGGCTGGCAGCTGGCACTGGAACAGCAAGAGATGCTCAGGGCCCCCAGGGGAAAGAGAAATGGAGTTTGGCTCATTTAATTTGCATGGGGGTGGCAAACAGACACAGATATAGTGATATATCTGAGGCTTGGAATTAAATAATGTGCTGGTGCCCTGAGTAGGGTTAGAGATAAGTGGCCTGAAAGTCTGATTTGGGTCTTTACAGTGATTTAAATGGCACTAGTAAAGTGGCACTAGTGAAGCCTCAGTTGCTCCAAGAGGGACCTGTTTTTCCACCATGGAGTTTCTTTCTGTTGGCATGTTGGATGTCGAGGACTTAAACACATTTATTTCATTGTAAACACCTTTATTTCATTGTAAACACATTTATTTCATGGTCATTTCGGTGAAGCAGCTTGGTTTACCAGGTATTGTTCTTTCATATTAAATAGCAGAGTTTAATTTTAATATAGCTGAAGAAGGTGGTCTTGTTGATCAAAACATCAAACACAGAGAGGTTTGACTTGCCAAAAAACTTAGAGATTTCTCTGTGTCTTGTTGCAGATGCAGGAGCAGGAAGGTGGGTGAAAGAGAAGTGTGTCTGATTTCTAGAGCAGCAAGTACAAGTATTGCCCCCCAAATAAGCTGAGAATAGTTTCTTTTGATGTGGGACCTGAATGCTGAAACAGCTGGAGTTTCTGAACAAGAAACTCTTGATTATTCTTTGGATCTTTTTTTCTTTCAGTGGGATTTGCAGAAAGAGAATTTTGTCTGTACTTTTGCTGCAGGACTGAATTGTCCTGAATATGTATCTGGCTCCCACAAGTGGCTCTGTGTCCCAGAGGAAAGAACTCAGGGAAGCCCAAAGTACCAGGGACCTTCCAGGTTCAGTACTTAATGCTGTGCTTTTTGCATACCTAATTTGAGAGGCAGGAATGTTTGCTTCCTTGCAAGGATAAGTGCATGCTTCACACAATGGGCAATTCTCAGTTGTGCCTCTTTCTCTGCAGTGGCTCTTAAGATATCAATACGTTGGTATCCTGAAGCTGGGCTGTAAAATGATGCAGGGTTATTTGTTAATAAAATGTGCAGCACTGTGCCACAGTGTCTTAGAGCAGGTGAATTTCTGACACAGAGCTACGTGACTTAGCTCTTGATCCTGTGATGGAAACTTGGATGGTTTTCCTACTTTCATAAACCCACCCTTGAAACAGCAGAAAGATGCAAACACTCAATTTCTTACTCACCAGGTAGGCTTCATTCCCATGCAGGCTTTCTGCCAACAATTAGAGGTTGCAGTTGGCCAGACAGAATTTTAATTGTGTCCTTTTTGGTCACCTAGGAAAACTGGTGGTAACACCAAGGAAAGTGAACAAATTCCTGGCAAAACTGAAACATCCAGTACTTCAAAAGCCACTGTATAAAGTAGTATATAAAATGACAACACCTAAAAGCTGCAACAATCCCCTGAGGGTGCCCCATTTCCAGCTTGGAAAAGAATAATGGTTAAGATCTATTAAATACCAAATTACTGAATTCATTGCAAGTAGTGGAAAATGGCATTAATGGAGAGAGGTAGCTGTTGTGAAATGCCATGGTTACAGTGAGAGAGCCTGTTTGTTTGTTTGCTTTTCTGTGTAATCAAACACACAAAGTTGGGTGAAACAAACAGATTAAGGAGCGAGAAATGAACAATGGAGTTATTAACAGGCTAACAGCAGGCCCACTCCTCTGGACGAGGCACACTCGTGCTCTGCAGGTGTCAGATGATCTGATTCAGGCATCCAGATGATTCTTCATCACTGCTCCAACCTGCTGAATCAATTAGCTCCCTCATTAGTGGTTTCACCATGGTGTTCATCTCTCAGAGAGGCTGTGCTGCCACTGCAGGGTTTTTGAGGGACGTTGATGGTCCCACCCAAAGTGCAGCCTGTGGTGGTGGCGGCTGTGCCAGGCAGGGGTGGCAGTGCCTCCCTGCCCTGCTGTGCACACCCAGCTGCCCCTCTCAGGGCAGCACCTTGGCTGGCTCTGTTCACTATTGCCACCACAGCTCCTGCTAGAATAACGCAGAAATACTCTGAGTACTGCTTCAGCTCCAGGGGCGTGTTGAGCACACCCTGAACTTTTACCATTGTATTTCTTTCTCCAGATAAATGCATTTTTTCCCATAGTACTCCCATGGTTTCCAGCAGGTGATCTCTCTGTGGGTATTTTAAGGCTCCTGTGGGATGCCCAGGTGGTTTTATTGCTCTTGGATCCAGCCAGCTCAGGAAGAATTCTGTGCTCACCCACAGCACTGTGTTTTGGCACTCGGGTTATCTTTTGGGTTCTTTAGCTTTAATCAGTGGCATTCTGATGCTGGAGTGGGAAAATGAGGCCTGTCACCCTCAGCCAGCACAGACATTCTGTCCTGCCCACGGAGAGAACATTTCTTACCTCGAGAGGGGAGAGGGGAGCTGAGCCTGAGTGAGCAGGACAGAATGGGGCTGCCACTGCAAGCAGCAGGGAGATGGGGGGAAACACCTGCTCCAGCTTTCAGAGCAGGATTCCTGCTGGTGATGGACAGGTTTGAGCGGGGTTAGGCTGGCAGTCCCTGCAGACACCCTCCCCTCTGTCCTCTCTATTCTCTGTACGTGTTTCAAATGGGTTTGGGTGTCTCAGAGGACCTGAACACTCAGGAGCACAAACCCATCCTCCTGCAGACCAGGAGGGATTAAAATAGCTCAGATGTGAGGATGAAGAGCTGCCTGTGGTTCCCAGGCAGGAGTGGCTGGGAGCAGGAGGCAGAGCAGGGATAACAAGGACATGTGGTCATAGGGGGAGCAGGGAATCACCGTGCACCAAGCCGTGTTCTCAGGCTCTATTTTGGGATTGTCAGGAGCTTCTCCCTTAGCAGCCCAGGCATGTCTATTGATTTGCATGCTGTGCTTTCTGTCTGACAGATATGCCATAGATTTCAGAATGCTTGCAGCTTAAAAGGGAAATTCAGCAGCCAAGGAGAGCAACTCCAGCGCTGATCTCACTTTAGTCTTCTCAGGCACAGGTACTCCTGCAAGAGGAAGAAAGAGAAATAATGATATCAAATCAATGGTGAGGGAATGAGTAAAAAAAACATCGTGGTGTATGAGGATATAAGAGAAAGGAAAAATTAAAAATTACTGGTAAATGAGCTGGGCCAAATCCTGATGCTCTCTGAACCGGTGTGGAGCCAGCAGGCAGGATTTGGCCCTTGATGATTAGAACTCCCTTTTCCTGGCAATTTACTGCAGCTTTCAGTGAAATTATTTCTCAAAAAATAAAGCTGTGTGTGTCAGTGTAAAGGCTGTGATCAGTTAAATGCTAACTAGCACGGGTTTGTGAAGTCTCAGGCGTTAATCTCTCAGACTGTGTAAGAGAAGATGCTTTTGAAGTGCAAAGTATCATCATTACCATGATGTGTTCATAAACCAGGTTCTGTGCCTCATCCAGAGGCAGGAACCCTGCAAGTGGCACACGAGGGTGCCAGATCTGTGCCAGTCCTGAGTCTCTGCTGACTTCCCCACATTCCCCTCACCTGGAAGGGGTGACAGGCTTTCTGATGTGCAGCGCCTTCAAACTCCCTCTTTAATTTCCTGCTCTCCGTGCTTGAACTGCTCTGACACCTGCTTTGCTGCTGATGACTGCTCAGAGATTAATTCCATTTTTTTGAGGGATGTCCAGCTCAGGTACCTCTGACTGTACGACCATACTTAGATGCAATTTAACATACTCCCTTCGCTCTACTTGTTCACAAAGAAACAGATCCTAATGCCGGGAACATTGGTAGGAAGGGCAGAGCCTGCACTGATGGGGCCGTGAGTTGTAGGGAATTTGTGCATTCCCAGAGTTATGGGGCAGGGAATTTGTGCATTCCCAGAGTTATGGGGCCGGGAATTTGTGCATTCCCACAGTTATGGGGCAGGGAATTTGTTCATTCCCAGAGTTATGGGGCTGTGAGTTGTTGGGAATTTGTGCATTCCCAGAGTTATGGGGCAGGGAATTTGTGCATTCCCAGAGTTATGGGGCTGTGAGGGAATTTGTGCATTCCCACAGTTAAGGGGCCGTGAGTTGCAGGGAATTTGTGCATTCCCAGAGTTATGGGGCAGGGAATTTGTGCATTCCCACAGTTATGGGGCAGGGAATTTGTGCATTCCTGCAGTGATGTTGCTGTGAGTTGCAGGGAATTTGTGCATTCCCACAGTTCTGGGGCAGGGAATTTGTGCATTCCCAGAGTTATGGGGCCGTGAGTTGTCGGGAATTTGTGCATTCCCACAGGGAATTTGTGCATTCCCACAGTTTGCTGTGAGTTGCAGGGAACTGGCAGGGGCAGCAGAGGAGGCTCAGCTCCCTCCTGCACACCTGGGAGGGAGGGAGGCTCAGGGAAAAGCCTCCTGTGTGTAATCTCAATTATTGATAAATAAGTGAAAATTGATGTTTGGCCCTGGAGTTCAGTACTTGAAAATGCCAATGAAGTAAATGGGGCTATAAAATCACTGACTTAAGCATCTGTCATACTAAAGGATCTGCGAGGCAGCGTGGCAGGCACGAGGTGTGCTTATCTCCAGGGACAAGAATAACTCTCACCAGAGCTGAGCAGCAATGAGAATTCTCCCCTGGGGATTTGCAGAGAGACCATCACTGAAATTTCTCTGCAGAGCTAACTTTTTTCCTTTGTGAAAATTAAAAAGGACAGGGGAAGGTTGAGGGAAGGGAGAAAACTTCTCTCATTTTTTATTGCTTCTTTTCTATCTGCTGGAATGCCGTGTGCAAGTACAAAACTTTTTCCTGCTGCTTTCTCAGACTTGCTTTTTTTAGACAGCAAACTGCAAGAAATTCAAAAATAAGGAAAAGCATAGCCTCAGCTTATTTACTGCTTTCCATCTAGCAAGAGATGCAAGCCATTCACAGAAAACATGGAAAGCTCCATTTTCTGTAAATCATATTTTCAGTTTTACAATTTGTTTTGCCAAAGTTGTTGCTTTCTGTGAAAGAAAATCTTCTGTTACAAAAGTGGGGTTTTTTTGTTCAAAAACATTCAACCAATTATAGCACTCAGGAACATGCTGGTCCTCTTTTAACTCTTTTTTATCATCATAATTTTGTAATTTTTTTATTTCTTTGCCTTACCTTGATTTTAAGGTTTTCTTTGCTTGACAAATTAATTTCATACTTTCCTCATCTGCTTTGCATCATGCTACCTGAGCTTTTTCATTTATTAGCCAACCCTCCACAGAGGTAAAAATTGTAAGAAAAAGCAAAAAAAGCTGAATATTTTGAAAGTTAGTCAGACCTGGAGACAGCAAACTGCAATGTTTCACTCTGGTGGTGTGTGAGCTGAATGCTGATTCCATGGGTGGTAGATCTCTTGAATGAGATGTGCTTTGCATCCTTCAGTGCTGAACACAACAAGTTTAATTTAAAAATCTCACAGCCCTGTTAATCTTTAAAAATGTTTTTCAGAGCTAGTCTGAAAGAATGACTGAGATATCTGCCATTGACTCCCACCTGCTCTCAGTTCTGAGCCCTGATTTCTGCATGCTGCTCAACTTTACTCCTGTGTGTTTAGCATGTGAATCCTGACAAGTTAGGGAGCTCTCCAGCAGCTTTCAGGAGCTTTAAGAGATCAAGTGGTTAATTAATTTCTGAAATGACACAGAACCCAGAGATATTTCACAGACTCCCTTCCCAGTGTCCTCAGACAACTGAAGTTACTGCAGAAGCCCTGCCTCTTGAAAGGAGAAGCACAAACCTATTTTGCTACAGGAAGGATGTGATAGCTTGCAAAACATGGAAATAATAATTAATGTTTATGGTAATTTAAAAAATAAATAAAAGCTCTGCTTTTATCTGATAATTTGACAGTCATGCCTGACTTGAATTGCTGGACAGCAATGCTGTGTCAGTGCTGCTCTGTGCACACTGTATTTCCAGCGCTCTGTGCACACTGTATTTCCAGTGTTCTGTGCACACTGTATTTCCAGTGCTGCTCTGTGCACACTGCATTTCCAGTGTTCTGTGCACACTGTATTTCCAGTGTGCTCTGTGCACACTGTATTTCCAGTGCTGCTCTGTGCACACTGTATTTCCAGTGCTCTGTGCACACTGTATTTCCAGCGCTCTGTGCACACTGCATTTCCAGTGCTCTGTGCACACTGCATTTCCAGTGCTGCTCTGTGCACACTGCATTTCCAGTGCTGCTCTGTGCACACTGTATTTCCAGTGCTGCTCTGTGCACACTGTATTTCCAGTGTTGCTCTGTGCACACTGTATTTCCAGTGCTGCTCTGTGCACACTGCATTTCCAGTGTTCTGTGCACACTGTATTTCCAGTGTTCTGTGTACACTTTATTTCCAGTGGTGCTCTGTGCACACTGCATTTCCAGTGCTGTTCTGTGCACACTGTATTTTCAGTGCTCTGTGCACACTGCATTTCCAGTGCTGCTCTGTGCACACTGTATTTTCAGTGCTCTGTGCACACTGTATTTCCAGTGCTGCTCTGTGCACACTGTATTTTCAGTGTTGTTCTGTGCACACTGTATTTCCAGTGTTCTGTGCACACTGTATTTCCAGTGCTCTGTGCACACTGTATTTCCAGTGCTGCTCTGTGCACACTGTATTTTCAGTGCTGCTCTGTGCACACTGCATTTCCAGTGCTCTGTGCACACTGTATTTCCAGTGTTCTGTGTACACTTTAGTGAGTCTAGGGTGAACCCCTGAGTCCCAAGGGTGGCAGGTGACAGCAGGACTCCTGAAGGTGGCAGGTGACAGCAGGACCTGAAGGTGGCAGGTGACACCAGGAGTCCCGAGGGTGGCAGGTGACACCAGGACCCCTGAAGGTGGCAGGTGACACCAGGAGTCCCAAGGGTGGCAGGTGACACCAGAGTCCCAAGGGTGGCAGGTGACAGCAGGACCCCTGAAGGTGGCAGGTGACACCAGGAGTCCCAAGGGTGGCAGGTGACACCAGAGTCCCAAGGGTGGCAGGTGACACCAGGACCCCTGAAGGTGGCAGGTGACACCAGGACCCCTGAAGGTGGCAGGTGACACATGGCCCAGGGTGTCTCTCCTCTCACAAAGTTTCTCTGTGACCGCCCCAGCAGCTCCATCTCCCTCTCTGCCATTCCCACGCCCTGCGGGTGCCTTCAGCCACAGGTGGGACAGAGCTGGCAGCAGGCAGGTTCAAAGAGGAAGGTTTTGTGAGGGGGAACTGGTGTGGCTGAGCTCATTTAAACTGTTTGCAGATTGTCTGAGGAGATCAGGACTGTTACGCATGTGTTTGTTCAAACTTGCTCAATTAATAGTTTTTATTTGATCTGGTGGATAAACTGTTTGCAGAGCAGTTCAGTGAGAGTGTTCCATTGATTATTTGGTGTTCTGTGTTTCTGCTCAGGTTTACATGCCTGCTATTACATACAAGATGCAGGATTATTTAAGAAATGCCTCATCTATAATGGGTAATAGATCCTCCATCAGAGTAACGAGCAGCAGCCCTCAGAGCTCAATGGGAGGAATATTTAATGTATTCATGAGCACTGGAGAGTGCTGTAACTGTGGCATCTAGCTGAGCTGTCTGTGCCAAGGAATGGATGGGCACTCACCCTGCTGTCCCCACAACTCTTGGCCATAAAACTCTTGTAGCACAGGGGAGCAGAAAACGTGAAGAAAGCACAGGGTGACAAGGAGGATTGTTCCAACACCTCTGTGTTTACCTGCCTAGGATGAAAAATTACCAGAGATGATGAGACACTGGTTTTCCTGCCTTTCCTTTCACTGGGAAGGGCCAGGTGTGGTGTTGTGAGGGTTTTCAGGACGAGGTGAAAGATGTGAATTTGACTCCAAGTTCTTAGAAGGCTGATTTATTATGATATGATTATGATATGGTATGATATGATATGAAATTATCGCATATGAAATTATATTATATGAAATTATATACTAAAACTATACTAAAGAATAGTGAAAGGATACAGACAGAAGGCTAGACAGGAATGAATAATAAAAACCCGTGACCAACCAGAGTCCTGACACAGCTGGACTGGGATTGGTCATTACATTAAAACAATTCACATGCTGGGTAAACAATTCTCCAGATCACATTCCAGAGCAGCAAAACAGGGAGAAGCTGAGGCTTCTCATCTTGCCAGGAGAAGAAATCCTGAAGAAGGGATTTTTCAGAAAATATCACAATGACAGCCAGGAATCTTCCATTACAAAACTGGAGCAGTCCCTGTCCCCACCAGGAGAAGCAGCACAACCTGAGGCACCTCCAGGCCCTGCAGAGGAGCAGCCCAAGGCACGGCTGCTCTTCTGCCAGAGCAGCGCCACTGCTGTAAAACACATCCCCAGCAGGCACTCAGCCCCTCCTCACACTGCTGTGCCCACAGAAATCACTGGATCCTATCCGTATTTTATCTCACATCTCAGTCTGCTTGACCCACATAACCTTTCTTATGGGTGTGGCCATGCAGCAACAAAGGAACAAGGGGAAAACCCCCAGAAATTCAGTGTATTATTATATATCCATGGGTTCTCATGCCTGGATTCACACACACACACAGGCAGGGCTGTGCCTGGAACAGGAGCTGGTGTCTGTTGCAGACAACTTTCATGAAAAATCCTTTCCTTAGGACTTTTCCTCCTGAGAAGCTGAGAGGCCTCAGGAACAAAACGTAAACCATGATTATCTGCTGCTGTGGAATGCAACAGGTGGGTCTGTGATTGGTCTCATGTGGTTGTTTGTAATTAATGGCCAATCACAGGCAGGTGGCTCAGACACAGAGCCCGAGCCACAAACCTTTGTTATCATTCTTTGCTATTCTATTCTATTCTTAGCCAGCCTTCTGATGAGAACCTTTTCTTCTATTCTTTTAGTATAGTTTTAGTGTAATATATATCATAAAATAATCAATCAAGCCTTCTGAAACATGGAGTCAGATCCTCGTCTCTTCCCCAGTCTGAAGACCCCTGTGAACACCATCCCAGGTGTCTCTGCAAATCTGGGATCTGGGCAGAGCTGTGTGTCAGGGAAGGGTGGGAATGAGTGATTGTGCTGCGGGTCCCTCGCCCCCCTCTCCTGCAGGCAGAGCGAGGTGCCAGCCTGGAGTGGGAGCCCAGGTTTGTATATTTAGCTTGTCACTGCACAGCAGAGGGGAGTGGGATGACTGCAGGCATTGGCAGGGATTTGTAACAGGTGCTGCTTCAGTGGAAGTTCTTGCTGTGATTAAGTATTTAGTGAAGTCTGGGGTTAGTGCTTTGGAGGAGATGCAGACATTAAATTATCAAATCTGTTCTGTGTGGGCTCCAAATCCAGGGTGGGCGCTGTGTCTGCAAGGGCTGAGGGCTTGGGCTCAGTGTTGGTTGAAATAACTCATAACCAGGGAAAGGGTAGAGATAGAGCTGGGCAAAGGTGGTTTTATACACTTATAGATTTCTTTTAATGCCTTTGTGTTTTGTCCAGAAGTCAGGGATGAGCAGTTACCCCAGGACTGATGTCTCACATGCAGGTACAGCTGTGCTGGGGCACAGGAGGGGCTGGATCAAAGCTGAGCTCCAGAAGGTGAAGGAGCAGGAGCGGGAATGACTGCAGTGCTGGGGGAGATCACTTCCCGTGCAAGCAGTGGTTCCACAGATACCACAAAGGCCAGGAAAAGAGCTCACCTGGGAATAAAAGGTTATGAGTGACATTAGTGTTTGGAAAGGAGTGGTGTTTGAATAGATTCTAATTCCACATTAAAGTGTTAGCAGTGAGGAAAGCCTGGTGCTTGTTTTTCCTGTAGGCACAGAAGCAGATATGATTTCCAGGAGGTTTCTAGGTCTTTTGTCACACAGAAGGAATGACTAATGTGTTCTCTGCCCTGGTCACACAGATATCCTTGACAAATCGAATAAAGGTTGGGATTGGGGTGCAGGTGTAGGGTCAAAGGAAGCATGTAGGACCTAGGCTTTCCGCTGGCACAGGAAATCACATTAATTAGAGAATTGCTACTAGGCACCTAGAATTGACTAAGAATGGACTGTGGAAAGACAGTCCAACTCACACCTGTATTGTTTGAGTTCATGACCGCAGTTTTGGAGGCTCAGAGAAGCAGGAGCTGCCAGCCTTATCAGGAATGGGTGCCTGATGTTCTGTGTTTGGCTAAGGAATGGTCCCTCAGCTGCAGTGAGAGCTCAGCACCAGGCAGGTCTGGGGAATCAAACACTTCTGAGTCAAATTTGTCTTTATATTCTCCAGGGCAGGCAAATGCACAGCGAGCCTGCACTGATCTGAGCTGCATGGGGAGTGTTGGAGGCACTGAGCAGCTGCTCCTGATGTGGGGAGGGGAGCTGGGGGTCCTGTTCAGGGCTCAGACATTTCTGAGCTGGGCTCAGCGCTGCTCTCTGGGTGCTCTGGGGCTGCAGGACACATGGAGGTGTCAGCAATGTTGGTTTTTCCTCTGTTCCTGCTCCCCTGGGTATCCTTCAGGCCAGGCAGGAGGTGTGGTTGTGGGTCAGGTTTATTGCTGCAGTACTGCTGATTTTCTAGAATAAATATAAGTACAAGAGAGTAGATAATGCTTGCTTTCCATCAGGGAGAAATCTGCACCCAGATGGGGGAAAGTGTTGGGTTAAGTCAGGTCTGGAAGACAGAAATTTCTGAGCAGGGTTTACTTCTCACACTCGGTGCAGTGTGGGATGAGGGCGCAGGTCAGGTGAGAGGAGTTTTTGTGTTTGGATTCCCTGGTACAGTGATGGAGGATGAATTACAGGGTAATTTTGGAAAAAAAGAAAACCCAAAAGCATTTTGAGTTTGCTTTGGGTGAATTTGCATGGGCTGGTGTAAGTGATAACATCAGGGAAGATGAGTGTTAAAGCCCTGGTTTTTCTAGGATTCCTCTTCCATGAGGTTCAGCCAAATGGTTAAATGAATAATGTTAAGATTTAGGAGGCAATACCATTTTTCCCTGAGGTTTGTTGTGACATCCTTCTGGATGCAGATGTTAAAGTTTTAGAGCAGTGTCAGTGCAGGCTTTGATGCTTTGCTGCCAAGCAGAATCTGCAGAATTCACTGCACAGAACAGGCTTAGCACCAGGGCAGCAGTTTGGGCAGGAAATGTGGCTGGGTTGAGTTTGAAAGTGCTGGAATAAACTGAAAATGGACAAGAGAGAGATGTTTCTGTGCAATTCCAGCATGTGAAGGTGGTTAAAGGTGCTCTGAACCTGGTTTTGGAACGGGCTTGGGAGGAGCTCAGGCTCCTCTTTAGGATCTTTAGGCACAGTTCAAGGACTGCTCCGGGCTTTAGTTGTGTGATAGAATTTTTTATTCCTTGAAAGCTTTAGTGAGTTTAGGGTTTGCAAAGCAAAGCGCTGACAGTCCCAAGGTGCTGCTGAATGCTGCACACCCAGAGAGGGGTCCTGGGATGGGCCCAGGGCTGCAGATCTGCAGCTCTGACTTTGTCTCACACTGGGCTGAATACCCCAAGGAGGAGGGGAGAGCTTCACAGCTGCTGAGGTTTCGGGAAGGAGAAATAAGGCTGCACATCAGCTGCTGGGTTTTCAGCTCCAGAAGAGCTGGAGAACAGTGTTTGGAGCAGTGGCAAACATCCTGCTCAGATTTGCTGCAGAAATCTGCCCTGTGGTTTAGAATTTTTCCACACAAGTGGTCACAAGCCGTATCTGCCAAGTCCTGGGCTCGTATCTGCAGATGAAAAGCTCTGAAAAAGAACTGGCTATTATCACTGCTTGGCTTTCTTCATCCTTGTTTTCCTTTATTTGATGGAAACAATTGCTCTTCTACCTGAAAGTATGCAAATTTACAGGATGAATAGGAGCGATTTCATTCCATGCCCAGTTGTTGGAAATTCTCAGAAATCACTTCAGAAATTTCAGTATTTTCCTCCTGCCCTGTGTCTGTATAATAGAGGATAAATAAATAGCTAAATGGAGTGTATTAAATTTTGACACATACAGATTAATGTTTCAAGCAGACAAAGACTTTTGGGGTGGTTTTTTTTTACCAAAAAGAGTATTTTTTCCTCCTGTTGTTTTACTCAGCATACCCATTTCTGGAGGACAATTTCTGTGCAACTGCTCTGCAGTTGGTGCCATTTTCAGATTACACTGGTGAGGAGTGGGACAAGGCAGGCCCATCCCTGTGTGTGTGAAATCATCACTGCCAGCAGCAGAAATGGACTGAGCCCCCTCAGATGATGGGATTTGTCAGGAGTTTTATTCAGCAGCAGCAGAACTCTTGCAGTGCTTGTCTGTGCTCTGCCCTTGCAGTGTTCAGAGCATGGCAGGGGTGACGGGGGCCCTTTGTCCCAGGGTGGAACTGGTGCCTTTTGGGGCTGCCTAAAAACAGGGGCCAGAATTAAGAGAATTAGGTGATTAGGGAGGGTGGGTTGGTTTGCTCTGTAATTAAGAGAATAAAAAGCAGTTCTGTTTATTGAAGGGCCTTCAGGTACATTTAGGGCAGACAAAGCCCCCCAGGGGCTACACCCAAAATGGATGATGGGTCATGGGTTTGCACATTTTTATAAGTTTGGTTCATTTGCATATTGGGGGTTAATGTTCCAATTACAGCTTCAGGTAATGGAGTCGTTGACCCAAGTTTGCTCCCCAAACTCACTGTTGTTCCCATCTCTGGCCCTGAGGCAGTGAGGTGTCCTTGGTTCCCAGCCTGGAGAGGAATTGTTGTGTCTGCCCAGCATGGGAGAGCAGCAGCTCCCACTGTACATGGAGTTTAGAGTTACACTAAGGAACTGCAGGATCACAAATACATGAAAATAGAAAAGCTCCAATCCCAAGGCAGGGTCAGTGTCCCTGCAGTGACCTCCTGCACCTGGCACAGCTCCCCGCAGGGGCAGCCCCAGTGCCCAGGACGTGCCCACCCTGGGTGCCCCCTCTGGGCTGAAATTCCTGTCCTGCACAGCTGCTGAGCCTCTGAGCTCTGCTCTCCTCTGCCTTGGGGCATTTTCATCTGTGAACTTGAATGACTCGGAGTTTCAATATCCGTGGACAGAATTCTTTGGAGAGAGGTATCTCTTAAATCTATACTTAGATTAAAAAAAAAAAAAAAGAAGAAAACAAAAAAAGATGGCATTCATTAGCTTTCAGGTGTGAAAATGATAGAATATATTTTCTCACTTCACTCTCCTGCACTCACAATTATTTCTTGTAGAACAAAATCAGACACATGTGCAGTACCCCTAAGGAAAAAGCAAACAAAGGACTAGCTCAGGCATGAATAAAAGCCATTTAAAATGCCAGGTACAAAAACATATTCTGAAATGCAGTTCTTAACTGATCATTTTCTAAGTAGGAACCTGGTCCGTTTCTTTAATTTCTGTAAAATGAACTTGCTGAGTTTGAGGAGGTCAAAACTTCTTTTGGCTGGCTTAGGTAAGGGATAACAGGAGTGGAGGAGTTTTTGTTGGTTTTGGGTTTTGGGGGGTTTTTCTCTTGGTTTTTAGGTTTTTTTACTGCTAGGCATTACCTCCAGAATAGAAAAGTTATTTTTGGGTAGTTGAATGTCAGCTGTGTGATCAAACCGGTGATCACAATCCATGTGCCAGTGAACAATCATATCTTCTGAAAACCCTGTCTGAGGAACTGTACAGGCACTGGCCAGTTTTATCAGCATCAGGGGATTGTGGCTTTAATCCATCAAAACACTCCAATCCTTGAGGAACTTTGAGCATATAATAGTTCCACTGAAATCAATCAGGCTCTGGGTGTGCTCAAGTGCTCTGCTGGGTCAGTGCCTGCAGCCATGGGGACAGAGCTCTGCTCCTTGTATTGCCTTTGAAATATGGTATTTTATTTTATTTTATTTTATTTTATTTTATTTTATTTTATTTTATTTTATTTTATTTATTTTATTTTATTTTATTTTATTTTATTTTATAATAGGGTCTGAAGCACAATGCCCACGTGGGGCTGGGAGGTGGCTGTTGCTGGTGCTGATACCCTGCCTGAATTCCTCTAGGCTGCCTGTCCAGCAATGGTCTTAGCATTGAATTTACTGGGGCAGAAGAGGGTTATTGAGGGGTGTACCTGCTTTTCAGTTCTTGTTTTTGTCATCAGTGAGTCATAAATTAGGGGTGATAGGGAGGGTGGGTTGGTTTGCTCTGTAATTTGCAAACTCCCCAATTTTCCAGCTGGAACAGGAGCTGCCAGAGGCAGCTGCACTTCAGGGCTGTTCAAGGAACCTTGCCTGATGTCTGAGGAAAAGAGACTCAAAAAGCCACAGGAGACAGGGGAGCAGAGGGAATCAGATCTCTGAGACAATAAACCCAATTATCATATCACAGAGTGAAATAAAGGAGAATTAAAAATAATTAAAACTAATTGGCAGCAATGGCAGATGAGTGCATGGCCAGGATTGGGCAGAGACTGATCAGGGTCATGTGAAAATCCCAAATTCCCTGGTGTGTCTGAAGGGACGGAGCAGTGCAGGGGCAGGGCTGGCGTTTGTTACTGTCCTGCTCAGATAAAGGAGTGTGCAGACAAATGCTGCATCTCAGGGCTGTGAAAGGAAAAGAGAGAAATAAAGGGGATTAACAGAACAGGAAGTTTCTACTGCAATTCTTGCTAAGGGAAGTAAAGAAAAAGATCATTTTCTGTGGAGTTGCTCCAGGATAAGAGGTGAGAATCCAGCTCTGAATAGTCTGTAATAAAATCAAATTGATCCAATTGGCAGAGAAGAACTACATTTAAGTAGAAAAAAATAACGTGAAGAACTTGAGCTTTTGAAACACAACAAAGAGCCACAATGGCCAAGCAGGACAAGGAGCAGGAGAAGAAAAATCACAAGTGGTAGCAGCTGAAGGATAGCTCTAAATTTGGCACCTGCAAAATGGGAGCAGTAATTATGTTTTGTTCTTACTGTTAGAAAGGGGAAAACCATCGAAGTAGGGTGACAGAAAATCTAAGAATCAGGACTGGGGTAGACCATGTAATTTAGGGCTGTTTCAAGAGGATGGTAAATGGAAAGATGGAAAATAATAGCAGGAGCTAAATTTTCCTTCTGCAAATGACAGCAGTTTCAATCAGAGTCCTTTAAGTGCTTCTGGCAGGAAGCAAAAAATAAAAGAAATTGTTGTCCTAAAAAGTGGTTTCAACCAACAATTGCATGTGTTGATAATGTAAGGATTTCTTTCCCATTTGTTCTGCACGACTGCTTGACCACAAATCACAATGATGGTGGTGTTTCTGCCTGCATCTCAAAAAAAAATTATCTCAGCCAACACAGATCACTCCATATTTAGCATCCTGAGAGCCTTAAAACAAGGTGTAACTCATCTGCAATTGATATCATCAGAAAAAAAAAAAGTTTAGCATAAATTCATTCACTGAATCTTAGCCAGAAAAATGTTGTGAACTTGAACAAGTTAAGGACAAATCAAACAAACAAAAGACAGAGATTGTAAAAAGACAAAAGATTCTATGCTAGATATTAGAAAAAAAAAAGAGAAAACCCCAAAAACCAACACAGGGCTTGGATGTGTTAGAGTGAAATTCATTTTCAGCTTGGATAGCATCCATCTAAAGATTTTTTCCCCTACAAATTAATAGCATAAAAGTCCCAGACTGTGATAAGTCTTATTCAGAGCTATTGTGTTTGCTAAATGGAATGTGACAGCGATCTGAAACAGGGCTATACTACAGAAAATAATTAGTTGAGAAGTAACTTGATAATTTTACCACTGTGAAGAATGAATGGAAATCAACCTTCACTTTAATTATGTGCAAAGGAGAAGTATAATTACCTGCACAAGATACTAATCAGAGAAAATGATAATACATTCCTCTCTTATCTAGTAGATAGCAAACTAGCTTGCTTAATCTGTTCACCTCTGGTGTATCAAAGATAGCAAATTAGTTACTGCTGAGCTATCTGCATTCTGAGGTTACCTGCATCCTTTTATTCAGTCCTTGAGATTAATGCTTATGTATTGAAATTTTGAAAAATAAAATTACCAGCCACTATTTGAATATTTCAAAGTTAAAGGAGAAAGTCACAATCGCTTTCTGCAGCTGCAGAATATCAACAATATCAACAAACTGTGGAAATGTGGCTGCCCCAGAGGTGGGAGGGCGGCAGGAAATGGAGATGTTACCCTTGACTAATTTGTCACGACCTTGGTGTTTCCCAAACTGGGCTGTCGGGGTGGTTGCTGAGAGTCCTTGGCAGATTATTGATGCTTCCCCAGCTCCTGCAGGAGCAAAGTCAGGGCACTGCTCCTGCAAGTGCAGCTCTGCACCCTGGGAGCAGCGTGCGTGGTGGCAGACACCAAGAAGCCCTTCCCAGATCAGACCCAGCACTTCAGTTCAGCTGAGAAAATTCAGTGCTCCTTTGTCTTCCCCATCGCTGGCACAGGGGCGTCACTGTGACGTTTTGTGAAAAATCCCTTGGCCAGGATTTCTTCTCCTGGGAAGCTGGGAAGCTTCAGCTTGTCCCTGTTTTGCTGCTCTGGAATGTGGTCTGGAGATTGTTTATCAAACATGTGAATTGCTTCAATTTAATGACCAATCCCAGCCAGCTGTGTCAGACTCAGAGTCAGTCATGGGTTTTTATTATTCATTCTTGTTAAGCTTTCTGATGTCTCCTTTCTCTTTCCTGAGTATAGTTTTAGTACAGCAGTAATAATATAATATAATATAATATAATATAATATAATATAATATAATATAATATAATATAATATAATATAATATAATATAATATAATATAATATAATATAATATAATATAATATAATATAATATAATATAATATAATATAATATAATATAATATAATATAATATAAATCAGCCTTCTGAGAACATGGAGTCAAAATTCTCATCTCTCACCTCATCCTGGGGACCTCACAAACACCACAGAGGGGGACAAACAGGCTGGACTCTGTAGTGCTGAGGAATACAGAATTTAAAGGTTTTCCCCAAGTTTCTTCTCAGATCTACACCATGGAAATGAGCAAAAGCCTCAGGGAGGTTGGTGAGAAGCCTGGTAGCTGCAGTGTGCCCTGGCTGAGGGGCTGCAGTGACCAGCTGTGCTTCTGCAGCCTGGGAGGGGCCTGCCCTGAACCTCCCTGTGCCCCAGGAGGGTTTGGCTAAAGCACCCACCCCTGTTTCCATTAAAACACTAAAGAGAAGGTCAATAAAGGGAATCAGGAGATCATACAGTGATAATGTGGCAGCAGTCAGAGAACATCACCAGGTCAGGAAATATTGGAAACCAGCAGTGGGGCATTCCCTGGGCTATGAATCTTCTGCAGTCAGGTCTGTAGAAATCTGCTGAATGCAACAGAGCTCTGAAAGTGAGGAAGACACTTAAATAATAATCATTTAAACAGGGCATGTGTGTAACTCACTGAAAATACTGTGTTCAGTTGATATGAAAGTCTGTTTAATCTCTGGGGAGGAGTTTCACGGTCTGTGTCTGCCTTTGGTTTGGTTGCTGAGAGGTCTCATCCATGTGCTAAGGACACCTGTGGGTCACCAGAAATGCAGTGGCAGAGATTCAGCTTGGGAGAGGAAATATTGAAAAAGAAATTCTTCATTGGTCCTGTGTTCTCCTTTCAGTCATGTTGGTTTGTTTGTGGCAGTAAAATATTTCCAGTCTCAATTCTGTCTCTTCAAAGTGCCAGCCTGAAGAGGAGAAAAACATTCTCCACATCTCCAAATCCACTTTAGGTGTTCTGCCTTGTAAAAGTCATTCCTGCTTTCTGG
Organism: Diglossa brunneiventris; assembly: GCA_019023105.1. Classification (NCBI taxonomy): domain Eukaryota; kingdom Metazoa; phylum Chordata; class Aves; order Passeriformes; family Thraupidae; genus Diglossa; species Diglossa brunneiventris. The sequence continues at coordinate 1,344,002 of CM032357.1, read as the reverse complement.
AAATGGAACCAAATATTGTGCATTACACATTAATCCTAGAGCTAAAGAGTCAAAGAAAATAATCAATTTAATTTCTTTTTATTGCCTGTGTAATTAGTTATATGTCATAAAAGTTCAGATTGCATCTGGAGTTAATTCTCCGCGCCTCATCTTAAATTTTCTCATCAACGTTAAATTAATCTTATGTATCCCTTACATTCCCCCATCCACAAGTTCCATTCAATTTCATTGCACAGGAACTTCCACTGAATCTTCTCAGGCTTGCCTCAGTAGCAATTAATTCAATTAATTGCTGCACCCAGCCCATGCTGAGGGGCTCAGGGTGCCAGCCCAGCACTCTTCTCCTTTGTCAGTTCTGTGCTTAGGATTGGTAAAACCAGAGATTATCGACTGCTGTGGAATATATGAATGGTAGTTTACCCTTTTCCTTTATTTAAATACCTGGCACCTTCTCCTCTCATAATTCTGTCCATGGAATACCATCAGCTGGATCCAAGGGGTTTGGGAACCGTGGGGATTCTGTGCTGAGTCACTGATAGCTTCAGGTTCTGTACTCTGTGTGCAGCCTGAAGGGTTAAAATTAAAGAGGAGAGGGGAAAAAACGTGCAAAGAACCAGGAAAGAAAAGTACTATCCAAGGCAGAGAGAAGGTGTCTGTGTGTCTTTCTGAGCTTTGTCTGTCATTGAAAGTAAAACTTTGGATTTGTTTTATGAGGATAAAAATGGGGCTGGTAAGAAGAGAGGTGAAACAATAAGTGAAAAAGGACTGGGGAGACTTAGAGAAATAGAAGTGGATAGTGTGAGAAGTATGAGACTTAAATTTTAGCAAGGAGAATTTAAAACTAATATGAAGAAAATGTTCCTTCTGGTGACAGCAGTTCTGAAGGTTATGGATTTACGCTCACTGCAAATTTTTAAAAGCAACACAGATAAACATCTGTCAGGGATGTCTTGGGTGTGTTTATTCCTGCTTCAGGCAGTGACACAGACCGTGTGATTTCTCTGCATCTGCTTTGTGTGATTTATTAAGCTGGGAAGTAAATGAGAGGGGAGACCAGGGGTGAAGAACAAGCAGAGTTTGGAAGGCACACAAATTGAAAACAATTTCTCGAGTGGCTGTGGTGGCACAAGGACTGATCAAAGCCAGATCCAGCAGCAAACAAGACCAAGACAGAAGAACAATCCAGCATCAGTTTAGAGCCCCCGTTTCAGAACGCTGTAGGAATAGCGTGGAGATGTTGTGGCGCTTCTCTAAGCTGTTTTCTCCTCAAGTTTTAGCTTTTGGTTCCTAACAACCAACTTTGTGCAACTTTGTGCAGTTTCCTTCTTGTCTCTTAGATGGTAAAATCTGTCTCATCCTCTGTGCTCTTATCAGCACTGAAGTGAGCTTATATAGCTGCTTTCAACTGTCTATTCACAGGAGCGAGTCTTAGAACATCCTTTCATTATCCAGTTGTATGGAATATATCCCTGCTTGTGCTCTTCCTGCCTTTGCTTTGCTCCTCTGCCAAACAAAGAGCTTTTCCTCAGACCCTTTTCTTATCATCATCCCCTACAAAAGCAGAGTCAACATATTGCTGTGTTTACAGAGAGCCTTTCATTTGGGTGATGCAAAAGATGTGTACATGCACACGTCCCTGGGTGCCTGAGCAGTTGCTTGTTTTGGGGAGAGGTGAGCAGGCAATTACCCATTTACATGCACAACTGGTGGTGCTGGCTGAACCAGGGAGCTTGTGTTCACAGTTTGGAATGTACACACACCCAACACAGACTGGGAACTTGGCTTCCGATGCCGTCTTTGTATCGCTGGTTGTGGGGGGAAATAAAAACAAAATTCAAGCTGTTTCCCAGATTAGATAAACAAACCCTTGGGCTCTTGCAGTCAGCCTTTAAGACAGGGTGGAAAGCTCTAGAAATTGCAGTTTGTAATGGGTTTGTGTGCAGTTTCTCATTTCAGTGAAACACAGATGATAGTGGGACTTCTTATCACCACACTTATCTGCTGCGAATACAAATGTATTAAGATGAGTTACTGTGTAATTACGATTGCTCCAGACAGATTTATTATGAAGTTACCAGATTGTTACCCCCAAAAAAGCCTGTCTTATTTCATGATAATTATGCAAACTGGTGTCATTTTTGTGCACAAGTTCTTAACTGATAATAAAGCAGGCGCTCTGCCAGTTTAAATAAGCAGTAGAAATTAGTTACTTTCAAAGAAAAAGGAGATGGGAGACACATGATTGATGCCCTACGAAATGTTCACCTGCAGAACGTGCAGGGGAACATTTTAGAGGATGATTTTCAGATACAGGAAAATGACACAAAGATACACAACATACAAATACAAGACCTAGTGAAGTATTTCAAACTGGAGGAGATTGCACTTCTGTGGTGTTCTAAAGTTTTGCCTTTTAAGCACTCTTTTATTATTAATTTATTTCAGTTTTTTACGTGGGGAATAGTGAGGGTTATAGCTCAGTGCAGTTATTGGTGCAGTATTTTCTCTAAACGAAAGCAGGATTTATTTAGCCATCCCTACTGGATTCCTGTTTCATAACAACAGCTAAATTAAAGCTTCATGAGCGGAAGGGCAGCGTTTCTAAATCAAACTCAATGTCTGGCTCCACGGAAATTCATCACCAGTTTGTCAAGAGAAATAACCGGTCCAAAACTTTACCAGAAATTCAGAGTGAATTCCTGAATTCTGGGAGAGATTTGTCACTTTCTCTCCTGTCATGCTGCATTTTCACATTCCTCTGCTGCCAGTTTCAGCTCGTATAAAGTGTTGAAGCACCATTGCAGAATCTGTCCTGACAGTTGGACTAAGCTGACCAGATGTGGGTAATATCAGGAAGCTTCTGCCAGACCTGGACTAAAAAGATTTTCCATCAAATTTTGAAAAATAAAGGAATTAGAAAATAGTTAGGTGATGGTCTGAGTTGGACACCCCTTTTCTTGGCGCTTATCCACATGCTCCCTTCCAGACTTTGGGACTCTGCCAATTGCTGTTTAAATCTGTATTCATGTCCTTCTGTAAAGTTAACATCTGGTGCTGATACTGACTTTTCCAACGACTTTGTGTAGCACAGCTTTCAAAATCTCATCACTTTTCAAGATAATATAAATAATTAACCTAAGAATTCATTGAAAATAAGCAAGGACACAACATGCCAAAAAGTTGTTTGAACACTGACAGAATAGATATTGAAGAAAGAAGGCTTTGAAAAAGGCACCCAGGAACCACTGCCATCTGTCAGGTCAAGTCAAGATGAAGGCACTGAAATTTCCAAAGTGTGGTGGGGGAGATCTGTGCCATGTTCCAGGAGCTCCTCCTGGCCTCACTGAGGCTCTGCCATGTGTGCCCATGCTCAGTGCTGGTGACAGGTGACATCATGACTTGCCCACAGCAAGGCAGTGCCACTTACCAAGGTTAACACAATCAGGAATGGCCAATATCAACAGGGGCTGTTTCCCCATGGTTTTTGATATCTCCAAATTCAGGCTCTCCATATTGCCAAAAGGCAGCGTGTCCAAAGGCAATATTGCCCAGTCTCTGTTCGGCCAGAAGGGTTTCTCAGATTTGCTGCTCATTTGTTTAGGTAGAAATCCACAATTGTTTTGCTTACCATTTGTGCTGTGGAGTGTAAATTAAGTGTGCTGTGGAGTGTAAATCAAGTGTTTTCCTATATTTTGGAAGCAAAGGGTTCTTTTGGAAGCAAAGGGTTCAGGTCACTTGGACTAAACAGCAGCCTTGACATTACTCCAAACTCTATGTGAGCAGAATTTGGGGTATAACACGTAATTTGGAGTTTATATCCCTGCAGGCCCCTGTTCAGCTCCCAGTGGGGTCACTGCAGAGGGCAGGGAGGGCTCCTCTGGCCAAGGGCACTGTGAGGCCACCAGCAAACCTCACCTGCTGCCATTGAGAACATGGGCACCTGCCAGCAATCAAACCCACATCTCAAAAAAAAAAAAAAAAAGGAAAAAAGTCATAATTCATTTATTTGGTGAGTGCCTGAATAATTGATGTTTGGCTGTGGGAGTGGAGCAGCGTTGATGGCAGCCCTGTTCTGCTGTGCCATCTCAGTGTGAGTGGGTTTGTGATGTATGGATCACATACAGCCTGTTTGCTTTGAACCACTGATAAAGCCAGCCATGTCTCGCTGCACACTTCTGTCACCTGCAGGATTTTCCACAAGTTTTCTCCCTGATAACTAATCCCAAATCCTCTTTGCTGCTTTTTAGACAAGTCGTGCTGGGCTTTTTTTACTTCCATGATAAAAGGAAGCTGTTCAAAAACAAAGTGGAGTTGTTAGTGGGGGAAGAATATTTTCTGCACTGTATTTTCTGATGCATTTTAAATTGAGAGTCTGAACTCCTTTAATTTCTTGGAGAAAAAGTCGTATATTTATTTACATTGTCATATAGAAGTATAATTAAAAATGATATATTTGGAAGTAAGCATTAGCCAGCTTACCAAACAAGGCAGGTTACTTTGATCACTCTGAAATTCTATTATTTATTGCCACATCTGCCTGCATACTGAAATCTTTATCAGGTGGACATGCCCAGCTGCATCGGGCGCCCTGTAAATGAGGTTCTGGGACGTGAGGAGCTGCCCCTGTGTGTGTCTGCCCAAAGCAGCACAGCAGGCTTGAAAGGAGGCTGCACCCATTGTGCTCAGCAGAGTGTTTTGACAGAGAGAGTTCCCACCGTGTGCAGAACTTTAAATTGTGTTTTAAATTAAACCAAGCCTTATGTTGGTGGCAGGGAGACCATGTTGCTGAAAAGAGACATCATTTGTGACAAAAGCATTACAGACGCTGAATGTCAGGCGCTGTAAAACTGTTTCCCTTCTGCTTTAATTGAGAGTTTCTCAAACAGCTGAACCTCAAAGCAAACCACAGTGATTCCCATTTTCCCACAAACTGTTGAGATGCTTTTAACTTTATTAAAAAAAAAAAAAAAAAAAAAAAAAGCCTAAACTGGGAGGGGTTTTGAGGAACCCAATTTAAATTATTTTTCCAGGCTGTGATAAGGTAGGAAAAATAGTTACCAAGAGGAGCAGTGAGGATGAATAACGAGTCAAAGGCATTTTAGTTGCCATTGTAACTGTGGCTGTAGCTGTGCTGGGTCTTTTAAAATACTGATTTAAAGAAGGTGAAGGAAATTTACCACTTTCTCCCCACCCCCATCATTCCAGTGCTTTTAAGATCTAAATTCCCATTTTCCATTGTGTGCACATGCATTTTTTTAGCTTGAGTGATCACCTGGCATCCAGAGATCAATGGGAAGTGCTACACAACCATGTCATTACATATATTTCAACAAGCAGATGTTAGTAGGAAAAGTTCTCTGACCAGTTTTTGAAGCCGTTGTCAAAATGTGGCTTAAACATCAGAAGAACATTCTGCAAATTTACATAACCTCTACAAAGCTTGAAAAATTAATTTGTGGTGAGCATCACTCAGCACTCATTTCCAGGAGAAGAAAAAAACCAACCACCCAACTCTTTGAATGTCCTCTTCAGTTGAGCTCATATTTATAAAATTGCAAAGATAATAACAAAGCAGATTAAAATTAACAGCAACTGCATGTGTGGAAGTGCTGCTTGGGCTGAATAAATGCATTAGAGAAGTCAGAGTGAATTAGAGCCACAGGAAATGCTGCAGCCCAGGGTTTATGGTGCAAGCTCCAAGGCTTCATTCTCAGAATTGTTTTCTAATTGTTTTTCTATTACTAATTGTTTTCTATTTATTTTCTTCTTCCTTCACCTGCTCTGTTTTCAGTACATCTCAGTGCAGTGCAAGAAAAAGAAATGCCTGATTTGTGAATTTCAGAGTTGAGTGTTAAATCCAAAGTGGTGTCAGACAGGATCTGCCCTGGTCTAGTGTAACACTGTGTTTTCAGTGGGTTTGGAAAGCCTGGGAAGAAAAGTCATTCAGGTTTGGTTTTCTGTGCTGAAAGAGATTTCCTAAGCTCTGAACCAAAGTGGTGAAATCCTCATGATGAGTCCTGAGCCTGCCAAGTGCTTCTTCCATTTTTAATCTAAACCTCAGAAGAATTCATCTTTGGATTTCGAAGTTTTAAGGCCAGAAGGGGTTAAATCCTCTAATCTGACCTCAATAGCTCAGCTATTTATTTGGTTGCTGAGCAAGCCCAATCAAACGTGCAAGATTTGAACTTGCATTTCAAACAGACACCGAAGGGAGGTTCAGAGGGTGCAGCGGTCAGGTTTGTGCCTTAGATACCAACCCAGAGGGACAGAAAAGTGTGTTTGAATTCTGCATCTTCCTTCCCTCTCCCCCAGAAATGCAAAGGAGTTCATTTGTACATTCAATTTGTACGTTCTGTGTCAGCCTCTTTGCCTCGAACACAGGAAGACAGGAAAATCAGAGCTCCTTTCCAGAGCAGTGGAAGAAACATTTTGATGTATTCCAAATGCTAAAATGTCAGGGATGAAAGGGCTTGCTTTGTTTTTAATCCAGGAGAGAGAGAGTTAGAAAACTTAATATTAGCAGAACTACTTCCGTGCATTTTTAAGCACTTCAGTAAATGTGTTCTTGATTGGATGTAAACTTTCCCCTGTAGTGTTTGCAGCCCAGGAGAATATTCAAGTAAAAAATCTCTTTAAAAAGTTAGAGGACTGTAAGTGATTTTACATATATTTCAGTCTTCAGGGTCCTCATTTTTCTGATTCATATTAATTTTATTCCATATTTATAGCTTAAGTGAGAAGAGAATCAAATTCAAGAGGTCCATAACGATGTATAAATAATTACTGTTTATGAATATTACTGCACAAATTATAAAGAGGATGGCAAATCAAGGGAGATGAAGTGAAAGACTCTCCTGAAGGATGTCTGGGTGCTTGTTTCACAGGGGTGGATCAGCAGGGCTCAGGAGCAGGGGCAGTTCTGTGGATTTTGGTGTCTGTGTGCCATCAGCAGTTGGGCCTTTGGGGGTGGTTCTGCCATGGAATTCCATGGAATTCCAAACCTTTGGGGGTCAGGGACTCACTGCTGGCCTGAGCTCCTGAACCCAAACTTCCCTCCCTGCTGCAGAGAGCACAGTGGGATTGGGTGCCAATAAACTGAATGGCAATTCTGGTTTCAGCCCAGGTAAAGATGTGCAAGAGGTGGAGTTGAGAGGAGAGCAAAGGAGCTCTGTGGCTTGTGCCCCTTCTCCAAAGCGGTGTGTGTGTGTGAGTTGTGCCAGTTTGCACCCAAAATGGATGCTGCTCTTCCTTCAGATGTCACAGTTACTTGTCTGGGGAATTTTCTGTAATGAAAGAACTCTCCAAGGCTTTCCACGAGTCAGGGCTAATGTTTGATTTTTTTTTTTTTTTAACTTGAAAGGCTCCATAGCACATTTATTTCCACATACATTAAATTCAGAGTGCTGAATGCTACCTCAAATGCTTTTGTCTTTCAAGACATTCTCATGTTCACATCCTGCTTTAACTCAGGTTAAGTTTGTAATTGCTGGTGAGCTCAGGCACAAATTAAAGGGCACTGTGGCACTGTGAGCCTTGATTTCTCTGGGCAGGGCACAGCACCATGAGCCAAGAGCCCAGGAGCAGAAGGGTCTCAGGAATAGAATTGGGATTTCTATGGAAGTGCTTGGAACAACTCCTTGCAGCATGCACTGAGCTCAGGCAGAGGGGAAGGGGAGGAGTGGGACACTGGTTTTCACCCTGCACATTTAACCCTGTTCTAAAGCCAGACATCTCCTGAAAAAAGAGATTTTATCCCGTGCAGGTTGGCATGGAAGTGTTCCACACAGTCTGTGTGCCACAGTCAGGATCACATGGCACTGTCAAATGGCTGCCTGGCACACATGGAGAAAATACTCCTCAAATATTAACAAGTTTAAATGTATTTAATACAGCAAAGACCAGTAAAGTTTGGAAATGGATGTATAAATATTTATGAAATTACAACACAAATAAATATTACAAAAGCTCATCTGATTAAGACAAGAGCTATGACAATTCTTGTGAATTTTTAATATTAAAATAAGCATTACATTAATGAGTCTTCATTATATCATTAAACATTTTACTTTGTTTTCTGTAGAGAATTTTATTTTTACTTGACATACTTTCTTAAGTGTCTAATGGGCTCTTATGACATTTGTAAATGAGCCAAAGCATAAGGAATATAAGAGTTAATTCTCTATATTCATCACTAATTCAGACTAATTTATCATAAGGGAAATAATAGGGAAGTCATCTTTTCTTTTTTTTTAATTTTTAAATTTACATATAAATAGGTCTAAATCACAAAATTAGGATACAGATTTTAAATACTCCAGAGTCCAAACTGACTGATGCAGGGGTTCAAATAAATTATTTGCAGGGTTTCACTATAAATTATTATAGCATAGCAAGGACCTGGATTTTTTTTTAACCAAACAAACAAACAAAAAAACAAAAAAAAAAAAAAAAAAAAAGAAAAATTCAGACAGTTCAGCAATGCTGGAACTTGGAGATTGCTCTGAGGTGCCTCAGTGGCTGCCCTGTGCCAGGGAAGGGACCCAGCAGCTCTGGGCACACAGAGCTGGGAGCTTGGCACTCCTTGGTTCTTTACCTTGGGTGCTGAGCTGGCCTTTGGGGTGGGTCAGGAATGTCCATCAGTGCATGGAAGGATATTTTTAAGGAAAGATTCCTTTTGTGCATCTCCTGGCTGGGCCCAGGGTGCTGTGTTTGTGCCAGGGCTGCTCTCTGTGGATGTGTTTGTTTCCAGCTGGGCTGCAGAGCTGATTTCAGCTCCCCACAGTAAAGATGTGCAGTCCCAGGATGGGCTCAGTTGTGATCAAGGATTTCTAGAATCCTGTGTGATTTATAGATCCTGTTGTGATCAAGGATTTCTAGAATCCTGTGTGATTTATAGATCCTGTTGTGATCAAGGATTTCTAGCATCCTCCACAGATGGAGCTCAGCTCCCCTGGCCTGGCTGGAAGGAAGGAGAGGCTGCTCCTCCTTGCATCATCATCATCATCATCATCATCATCATCATCATCATCATCATCATCATCAGGGGGTGCTAGCAGGCAGCCTGACCCTGCCCTGGCTAAAATTGCTCTTCTCAGGGAGGAGGGCATCCTTCAGCAGCAGCACTTGCCATGCCACAGCCAGTGTGTCTGCAGTGTCCTTCCCTGCAGCCGTGCCCCCCCAGCTCTGCCCAGCAGCAGAGGGTTAGGGCTGGGGTTAGGGCTAGGATTAGGGCTAGGATTGGGGTTAGGGCTAGGGTTAGGGCTAGGGTTAGGGTTAGGGCTAGGGTCAGTGCCCACCCATCCTGCTGACCCCAGGAATTGCCCCCAGTCTCTGGCCCTGCACTCACAGAGACAGGCTGGCTCAGGGGGGCAGCAGCATTTTTAATCCTTCCCCATTTCGTAGTGGAACTCATGTGGGGTTTCCATCCATGGCATTAAATAAAATTCTCATTAGGAAGAGGCTGGGCAGCCCAGTGCTGGTGGTGGCACCTTCTTAAAACTTCTTCTGCTCCAACAGAGTTGCTTTAACTGTTTCACTTGGAGTATTACCCACATTTTGTCATTTCCCCAGGCCATGTTTTCTGTGTGGGAATTCACAGCACAGTGCTCCCATTCTGTGGCTCCATCAGCTCAGCCTGCAGTCATTTGCTGGATTAAGCAATATCTGTGAGGAGCCAGGCTTGCCCCGTGCCCAGCAGTGTGAGCGCCTCGCTCTGCCCCTGTAGGGCTGCTCTTGGAGGGGATCTGGTTCCTCCAGAGCACAAAGGCCATCAGCTCTGTGCATTTCTCCAGCCTAACGCTGTGTTCAGATCCTCCTGCCATTAGATTTATGCACCCAAGTAAGCAAAGCAAATACTGATGCTCTCTGTGTGTGGAATAACAAACGCATTTCTTCACAAACATTTGAATTTCTGTCAAACATTTTAGCACATTTACTTTCTGCTTTGCCCTCCCTCTTTGTGCATTTTTTAAGCAAATTAACTCAGAAGAAAAAAGTAGTTTATAGATCAAAAGGAAATGTTGAATTATACACTTTCTTATTCTCTCTCTCCCAAGACTGGTAAATGCCTCTTCTCAAACAGGAACTTGAATGCTGCCACATTTTTCACACTTCTCCACTGATCCAGTTCCAATGTGATTATCTCAAACTGCTCGTGCAGGAATGAATTTTACAAGGGGAGCAAGGACCAGAAATCTCCTTCCACCACAGAAGAGCTGAGTTTCTTTAGGAAGCTGCCTGACCAGTCCAGCTCGAGATTCACACTGGTTATAGCCTCTTCTACCTTTCCTTTACTCTTCCTACCTTGTGGAAACATCAGAGACCTCTGCTGAATATTGATTTTCGTGATGTGTCAGGTCTGGCTGGGGCTGAGCACTGGAGCAGGCTAAAGTTGTGTCAAAAGCAGGGCCATGCCCCAGCCCTTGCTTTGCTCTCAGATCAATTTCTGCAGGGTTTCCAATAAAACCAACCAAACAAACCCTGTGCCAGGCTTTGGAGGTACACAGTTATTAGGGACTCCAGGTTCCTCCTTCAGTTATGTTCCTTATTACCAGCATTTCTGTATGGCATGGTGTCTGTGATAGAAGCCTGACCAGGAGCCCTGCTGTGCTTTTCTCTTCTTTCTCCAGCTGTTCCCAGCCTGACCTCGCCCTCTGCAGAAACTGGGGGCAGGTGCTGGCTAAATCCTGGAATTCAGGCCAGACATCCAGCAGCACTGGGCTGTGGACTGGGGAGGGAAGAGAGATGAGGGAGATGCAGACTTGTATTTGTTTTCCTTCTGCGTCATTATTTTTTAATTTCCAAATCCGCCTGTGTAACAAGGAGGGATTCACCTTGGTGTGAAGGATATTAGAAGACACCAGGTGGTTTCTGGCATTTGGATCACCTCATTTCTTACCTTTCCTGGCACTGCTCTTTCTCAGACTCTGAGGAGGATGTTTGGCTTTTTAGGACAATTGCTTCACTTCCAGGAGAAGGAGGCTAGTACAGGCATGCTGTTGTTTATGAACCTTTTTCAGAGTCTCCCAAGAAAGAACAATATCTTACTAAGCTAAGCACAGTGGAATAAGGTTTCCTAATTCATTATTGCTTCAAAACATAACCGTGACCCTAAAGAAGCTATTGAATTTTTGGGATAATTTACATGTCAAATAATGACAGTGCCTGAGCCCCAGAAGCTCCTATAAAAATTAGAAAAAGTTATGTTAAATATTTTATTTGGAAATAAATCAGAGGTCAGAAGACGGCGAGGCACAGACTGAATACATTCACAGATTCTGTTACGCTGCCCTTAATGTAACTTCTGAAGCTTATTTGAAATAATTGGGTCTGCTGGAAACCTTCCAGAATATTTCAAGGGGCCAACAGAAGAATTGGCTATGCTGTATCTAAACTTTAGTTACAGAGTCTTAATTCTTAGATGTCTAAGTCTTCTAAAAAAAAAATTAGAAAAGAAAGGAAAAGATTTTCTTAGAACTCTTCACTTGGTCTTATTAAAATAGCACTTCTCTGTAGAGACGAGTTAATCATGATTGCCAGACTAAAGATTCTGTTAAACATAAAAGCTGTCGCAGCCCTTGTAGTGAACTGCAGCTTAGAGAGAAAAAAGACTGAGATGATGCTGTTAGAGGCAAGGTTGTTCAGATCGTACAGACAGCCGTCATCATTTGTGCTAATGATAAACAAATATGCAGCAGAATGAGGGACAGATCAGCAGAAGGCAGAGAGCTCCTGACACTCTGTGCTCTGAGCCCCAGTGAGCCTGAGCAGGGAACCTGTGCCCGATCCAGAGCCATGCCACAGATGTTAAAAGGTAGAAAAACGAGTTTGCTGCAGTTAGCTGAGCTGGTATCGTGGTTATTCTGATCTCTGAGCAGCTCTCCTGTACTGCAGAGTCCTCCCCAGACCAGGAGCCAGCAGGGGTGGGATCAGGGATTGTCCCGATGGTCCCATCCTGCAGCCCTGCAGGGCACAGCAACACCAGCAACCTGACAGCTCATTTCAGCTCATTTCAGCTCATTTCAGCTCATTTCCTCCCCCAGAGCCCCCTGCCTGCCTGGCCATAGCCCTGGAGCTGCAGGTTCCTGGTTCTGTTCTGCCCCCTGAGAGCTCCCCAGCCCCAGGGATGTTCCAGCAGCTCCTCTGATGGGCACAGCCCACAGAACTCCTTCCTTCCAGCTTCTCCAGAGCTCCAAGAATTCTCTGTAACCTTGACACTTCTTCAGAAATCTCCTTGTCTAAGGCAAGGAGCCTGGAGAGACAGCAGGGTGAGAAAAGGCTTTGACTGACTGGTCTGGCTCTCTCAAATATTATGGAAAGTGCTGCCATGAAGAGGCATCGCTCTGAGCCAAGTGGAACTGCATTTCATGTTGTACAGGAGGGAAGAGACATCAGAATACATCTGAGGGCTGATCAGTAAGAACAGTCATTTTACAGGGTTAGTATTTCCAGTTAATTTTATATTCAGGTTTGAGAAGTGCTGCACTTCTTGCAAAAGGAATTCTATAAGAGCAGTTTTTAAAACTACAAAAGAAAGGTGGAAAAGGCAAATTGCACTAATCCAAGTTTGAAGAGCCCTTCTTGTGATCTTTAGGGATTGAGTCCCAAAGAAAAGATCAGCTTGTGACTGAGTTCTGAGACGGAGTTTTGTCAAGTGTCTACTCAGAGCTGCAGAAGGAATCCCTCCAGAGCACCCTGCGAATGTGCCAGGCTGAGCTGCCCCACACAGGCTGGGGAGAGCTCCCAGGGCTCTCTGTGCCTCTGCAGCAGGAGCAGGGCAGCAATTCCAAAGGAAGAACCCTCTGAGGAGAGTGCTGAGCCCGCAGCACACCTGGCACAGGTGCTGTGCTCTGAGCTGCCCCAGCAGCAGGGCCATCAGAGCTGGGCTGGCAGAAATCAGGGGACTCAGTCTGTGTGAGGGCATGGGGGAAAAGGAGACAAATCTGTGGGAAAGGCCACTCACCACACTTAGCAAAGGCCAGTTTAACAGATTAACAGCCCTATGTGATCTGAGTCCAGAGCAGAGCAATCCAGGTCGGTTTCCATCTATGATGAACTCTTCCCAGTGCGAAAGGATAGGAAAAGTGAGGCCAATACCACAAGCAAGCCTTTGCCTTAAGTCATGAAAACAACGAAATTACAGAAGGCTATCACACCACACCACGGCCAAGGAAAGGACCAGCCAGCGTGGCAGAGCACGGAAAATGCAAAAGGCTTAAGTCCTTTAACTCAGAGGTTCAAATGCTCTCCCTAGCTTAACCCAAACCATCCCCCATGACTAATTACCCTCTCTTAATCAACCTCATCATAGCCCTCTCCTATGCCCTTCCAATCTTAATCACAGTGGCCTTCCTTGTGCTAGTAGAGCGCAAAATCCTAAGCTACATACAAGGCCGAAAGAGCCCAAACAGCACGCTTAGTAAAAGCCAGTTTGGGAGGGAAGGTGTTGGTTCTGCTGCAGTGTGTGCACTCCCCAGGCTGCCCCACATCCCTCTCACCACGCCAGGGTTGTGGCACCAGGGGTTTTCCTTTGCCCTGCCCCAGCAGAATGAGAGCTCCAGGTGTGTCTGAGCCACGCCTCATCAGTGCTGCCTCCCTGTGTTTGCTCAGCATCCTTCTTGCCCAAGCCTTTGCCCTGAAGGGTGGGATGGAGCTTAGGGAGTGCTCAGCCCAGAGAGGGAGGGTTGCTGTCCGTTCTGACCTAATGTGAATATCAGGGGTTGAGCCTGTTTGGTGGATGCAAGAGAATTTCTCTCATCCCAAGGCACATGCACAGCTGTGCTGCAATTCACCATTGCTGGTTATTAAAGCAGGAATGAAATATTATTAAAGCAGGAATGAAACAATCAAAAGCAGGTTGCTGTGGCTAAGAGGACAGTTTTCATGTTTGTACTGCTGTTCAAGATATGCTGCATTTCCTTTCCATTCCGTGGCCACCAGAGGTGTTCAGACCCACTGTGATAATTACCACTTCCCTGATTGCCCTCGCTAAATGTTGCTGGTTGATAATTATAATTTTTAATTTATAATTTAGTTTATAATTTTATTATCACTTTAACAAGGGAAGATGGAGAAGTGTGGCAAAGTCCAACTGTGTGTGTGTGTGTGTGTGTGTGTGTGTGCTTGCCCGTATGTGTGGAGAGAGATTTTATTCCATTTTGCTGTCATGTCCTTGATGTGACACTTCAGAGCAGAGCCTGCTGGGTTCCTTCAGCTCCCACAATTTGATTTTTCAGAGGTGGTGGCTCCCTGAGGGTCTGAGTGGCTCCAGTGGAATTGTGGCTGCTCAGCCCCTCTGTAAGGGCTGTCCCTGCTGTCCCTGCTGTCCCTGCTGTCCCTGCTGTCCCTGCTGAAGCTGCTGTCCCTCTGTACTGGCTGAAGGTGCTGCCCCTCTGTGCTGTCCCTGCTGTCCCTGCTGTCCCTGCTGTCCCTGCTGTCACTGCTGAAGGTGCTCAGCACCTTGCAGCCTCAGGCTTCCCCCAGCACGTTCCAGTCAGAGCTCATGGCTGAGGAACCCCAGAGCTGCCACAGCCTTTCCCTGCTCATCCCAGTCCCACAGCACCCAGGGAAAGGCAGATTTTCCTGAGCACCTTGCAGTGGTGGTGAATCCTGCAGCTCTGGTAAGAAGTTCAGGAATATCCCCCGTCTCCTTTCCCCGTGCCATCACTCAGACACTGCAGGGGAATTCTCTGCTTTGCTGTATCTCTCCATCTCTCCTCAATGCTGCGTGCTCTTTATGGTGTTATGGCAGTGATCTCCTTACACTGCATATCTGCTCCTCGTGCTGCCCCTCAAACGCTTCTGTAATGCCACATCTCCCTTCCTGTAACCTCCTCCAGGTGCTTCTAGTGCTGCATTCCCTGTCACAGCTCCCAGAGGCCCCACACCTCGCAGCCTGAGCATTGCTGTGCTTCCTCTCCTTGTCACACTCACAGCCTGAGCATCGCTGTGCTCACCTGGCCACAGAGACTGCCAACGCTCTGAATGGCAAAAATGATCTAAAGAAAGAAGGTGCAGTGACAAAGTGAAGGTCACATCTTACTGCACTCAGCAAGGAGCAGCGTGGCTTTTCAGGTCTACCAGCCAAGCAGGGGCTGCAGCTACAGCATCGTTTGTAGTTACAATTTGCCTGGCAAATATCTTGAAATTTCACAGTTCTGGCCATTGTGTTACAGGAAACCTGCACTGGCAGCATATAAGAAAAGCTAGACATTGATATAATTCACTGAAAGGATTTTCCTGTCTATCAGACAGAGAATTAAATTACCTCAATGTAGGAAGCTGTTATATCTCCATTCAAACTATGGAAATAGTTCTCCACAGCTTAATTTGGCAAAGCATGCCCAGAAGGACAAATTCCTCTGCAATCCCCCCAAAACCAGGGGGACTGTGCTGAGTTAAAACCAGTCCCCACTTTGAATTAAGCACCTGTGCAAATCACCTGAGTGAGCCTCCTCCTCAAAGTGCAGTTCAAGGTTTGTTTGTGCCATCCCTGAGACAGGAACTGGGTCTTGCTCCACCTCCCAGAGCTCTGCCGTGGTTTTGGACATGGTTTTGGACACGTTGCCATCATGATTAAAGCGCAGTGAGGTGAAGTGTGAGCCCCAGAGCTGCAGCAGGGAGGAATGGCAGCTGCAGGGGTGTGCTGCTGCATCTCAGGCAAACACAAAAAGGGATTTCAGTTGTAAATTTCAGTTGTATCCAGGGATACTGCAGCAGGGAGCTGTTTCCATTTTACACCTGTAGTCTCTCCAGTTGCACAGGGACTGGGGGTCAGGGCAGCACAAATTTCATGATGATTCAGTGATGGTACCTGTGAGCTCTCCCTGTGGGTGGGAGCACTCCTGCTGCCTGGCAGTGCAGTGCCAGGCTCAGTGCACCCCTCTGCCAGCCTAGCACCAGGGGGATGGGAGCCTCACGCTCTACCAGGTTCTGGTGAGCATGGCATGAATGCCTCAGTCCCCAAGCCTACAGACAGACAGACATCACCTCTGGGATGGGTACAGAGCCTGCCCACACCAGCAGCTGCCTCCTCTCTTTCGCAGCCAGTGCTTCTGCCCCTGTGCCTTGTCCTCCCCTCAGTTCCAGGGGCAGGTTTGGTCATTCTGCACTGAACACCCTCCAGAAGTGCCATTTCTGCCCTCCAGAATAGCCACAGGTGGTGGCCCCAGGCAGATCTGTGTTTGTGGATGTGAGTGCTGCACCAAGGCTGCACACACCCTGCTTGCTCAGGCTTCATCCAGGGTTAGAGGCAAACTGAATCAGAAAATAATTAGAATAACAATAATTCCATGTACCTGTGGCTCAGCATTTTAGTTGGGCCAATACCTTTCGACTGAGTGATATCAAACTGAAATTCTGCTGTTCATTGGGCATTTTGGTGTTCATTGGGCATTTCGGTGTTACCCTGCCAAGCACTGTGATACCATCTTCCCTTGTTTTGGGGCTGACAGCTTCAGTCCCAGCTCTCCCTCACATCTAAGCTGTACTTTTATTCCTGTCTAGTGGTAATTCTGTGTTACTCTTCCCTCATCCATCATCCACCAGTGGACAGGAGTATGCTCCCTACCCACCCTGCTCCTTCCATCAGCACGTGCTGCTGCATCTGCTGGGGAGTGATAATGCAGGAATTGTCTGATAAGAGCCTGATTACCTTTTGCATGGATGTGGGACCATTTGGATGGGCCCTAATCTCATTAGCACTGCTTTCCTTGTTCCCATCCCACTGATGGCATCTGCAATTCCACCAGTGTGATGAGCACCCTGCTCTGGTGTTGGCAGGTTTAGCCCTGATTTGTGCCTGTCTGGGATGGGAACCAGGTTATCTGACTTTCCCCAGCTTAGGCATTTGATCCCTCCAGATAGGTTTGGAGGGGGCTGGCTTCTGTTTGAGTATGATCCAGCTGTTGTTTTCTCCATTCCTTCTCGTTATCTGGCCAATGAAAATGGTGGTTTTACTATAAATGGCTCATTTAATTATTGTCAGGCCAGTGTAAGATTGCTTGTTGTGGAGCCTGAAGTTACAAACCAGTTAAGAAAGTGGTGCCAGGGTGCTGGATATGCTGGGGGTTTGTAAATATTTTTATCTGCGTCTGTATGTTGAGCCATGCTAGGAAGTGACTTGGAAAGTACTGATGTTGTGAGTGACAGATAATCTACTGTGGTGGATGTACTGTGATTTAGTTCCTCAGCAGACTTGTTAGCAGGACTTTGCAAATTCCTTTCCTGAAGAATTTGACATTCACTGTTATTAAGTCCAAAAAGCAACACTTGCTCCAGATTGCAGCCCTGACATCACACTCACATTCCTCTGCTGAATCTTTATTCTTGGTTATCCTAGAACTCCTGCTCCAGGTAGACCTCGCTCTCTTTTTAATTTTGATTTTAATTTCACTGTGTTTTTGTGGAAATTGGGCTCTGCAGTGGTATCTTACCCCAGCATGCACCACGGATCAAGTCTTTGCAGTGAAAGAATATGTTTGAAATGAACAGTAATTTTCAGTGAATGTCAATCTTACTGTGAACTACAGGCAGAATAGCTTGCTTTATTTTTTTTCCAGGAAGTTATTATCTGAGAATGGAAAGTTAATTTGCTTTTGGAGCTCACCTAGGATTCTTTTGTCATAGTGCATCCAGACTGTAAGGTTGGTAGGCAGAGGCATCCAGAAGAAACAGAGACTGTTTGCACAGATCTGTGTCCATAGCAGAAAATCAGGCTGTGAATGACACTGCTTGGGCAGGAGAGTCCTGAAAAGAAGCTTAACAGTCCAGAAGTGTGTGGAGAGCAGCTCTTTGAGCCCCCTTTCAAGCATTAGAAAGGTTAGAAGAATTGCTTTTGTGATTTCTGAGCACTGCCACGTGACAGAGGCATTCAGCTCCTGCCCCTGACCAAGAATCATCTCCTGCTGCTCATCAGAAAAGTCACTGCCTTGTGTCTGAAAAGCACTTTGTATCTGAAAAGCACTTTGTATCTGAAAAGAAAGATTGGCTAAAGGTAATAAAATATTCACTTCCAATCTACTGAGTTGGTGAAAGCTGATCTGGTCTTTGGTTATCAGCTGACAAACATAATTGCAGCTTATAAATCAAGTGTGGCCACTTGAGAATTTGGCAGCTCCTCTGGTTCAAGATGTTTGCTAAAGTTGCTAACATTATGGTAATACAAGAAAAGTTACATAAAAGTCATTGATTTTGCTCTTAAATAAAAATAACAGCCAACTATAATTGGTTTTCCTTTTCTTCTCCTTGGGAAGAAATGGCATTTAATGTGGAAGTGGAGCTGGGATGTGGAAAGAAGAAGTGAAAAAATGGCATTTAAATGTGGAAGTGGAGCTTTAGTTGAAACTGGGGGAGCAGGGAACACATGGCTGGCACCTCACCATGGACAGCAGCAGGGGACAGGGGGAAGGTGGAACACCAGGGGCCAGTTTTGGGAAGGGAGTCTTTGGCAGAGGAGGGGAGAGGGGAGCAGTCACTGTAGTTTGTGTTGTGCTGGAAACAAGAGGCTCCAGCTGAGGTGGGAGCCTTGCTGACCTGGCATTTGGCTCTCCACATAAAGGAGGAACAATCTTGCACCAGAGCATTTATAATCTGAATAGGAATTGAATAGAGAAAATTATCTACTCTGCTCTCTGATTTTTCAGACAGGTAAACAGAAGAAAATTGAATTTAAGTGACTCATCCTGAGTTACATGGGGATTGTGTAGCACAGCTGGGAATAAACCCAGATAATCTTTCTTTCAAAGAGTTGGCAGCATTACCCACCTCATTTTACAGTCAGGTCATTGAAGCCAGCCCAGTGCCTCTGCTGGCATTCAGAAATCTGTCTTGAATGCATCCCAGATCTGTCTGTCTTTCCTGATCCAGAAACACTTCCAGAAATCTCTCACAGCTTCTCTCAAATGCAAGCGATTCCTCTTCCTGTGCTCTTCACAGGAGTGACACAGCCCCGGTAGATTTTCTGCTCTGGCAGTGGTTTGAACTGCTCACTTTTCTCCTGTGGAGATGAGAGAAGCCCCCCAGCATTCCTAGGGAGAAATGAATGCTGAAGGGAATAAAGCTGCTCATCCACTGTGTCCCACCAGCTCTTCTAGAAGGTTCTGCCCCCTGGCAGCTGTGCAAATGGCTGGGGAGCTAAAACCTGGAGTTTGTAGCAAGCTCCAAAACGCAGGTCAAGAGCAGCTGTTGGTGCAGAGGAGAGGTCACAGTGCAAAGGGCACCAGGCCATGGATGTTTCCCTCTCCCCTGTTAGCTCCTGGTCTCTGCTGAGACTTGGGCAGGACTAAAAGCAGTGTGGGAACCCCTGGTCAGATCCTGCTGCACCCCACATCCGTGCCTGTCACCCAGAAAACACTCCCTCTGTTAATGGGCATGGCTGGTAACTCTCAGGTAACTACACGAAGGAAACAAGGAGAAACAATCCCCCTTACACTTTCTGTTAGGATGATGGATGCAGCTCGGGGAACTTAAATCAGGAAAGGAGCAGCAGAAGCTGAGCAGCCCCTGAAAAGATTCCAGCCAGTTTCTGATGAATGCATTTGGGCTACAAAAGTGACGTCCTGTGACCCTGCCCAGTTCTCCCCAGCTTGGTGTGAGCACTGAGCTTCCCTGAGATGGGTGAACTGGCAAGAGACCCAAACCAAAGCAGTGTCTTCCTCCTGTTAGCAGCTCCCACCGTGCTGAGCAAGCCCAGCTCCACAGAACTTCACCCCAGGGCTGGAGGTGCTGGAGCAGAGCAGAAATGTTCACTGACCAGCAATGCACCAACAAACAGGCTTCTGAGCCACTCTGGGAAACCTGCCCAGGGCTGTGGTGTGCTCTGGGGAACTCCTGACCTGCACCTTCACTTGGTCCCCTGGGGAACTCCTAACCTGCACCTTCCCCTTGTCCCCTGGAGAACTCCTAATCTGCACCTTCACTTTGGGCAGTCCCTGACCTGCACCTTCCTGCAACCTGACCTGCACCTTCCCCTTGTCCCCTGGACAATCCCTAACCTGCACCTTCACTTTGGGCACCTTGCACCTTGGTCTCCTGGAGAATCCCTGACCTGCACCTTCACTTTGAGCAATCCCTGACCTGCACCTTCCCCTTCTCCCCTGGACAATCCCTGACCTGCACCTTCACTTTGGGCAATCCCTGACCTGCACCTTTGCTTTTTCCCCTGGACAATCCCTGCCTGCACCTTCCCCTTGTCCCCTGGACACCTCCTAAGCTGCACCTTCCCTCTGCTGTGTGAAGCTGTCCCTGTACACTGGTAGTTTGTATACAGACACGAACGGGACGGGGTTTGCTAGGAAAGCAATTCCCACAGTCCCCTAGGCCAGGGAAGGAGCCCAGTGCAGTCCCATGCACCCAGCAGTTATTCTGCTTGTTCAATATCAGGTTATGCCATTGCTTGTCCAGTCTGAGCACCCAAAGTATGACTTTATAAATTGGGCTCTCCTCGAATTCCAAATGGGATCTGAAATCCTTGCTGGTTTCTGTAACTCCCTGCATGTCTGCAAAAAACCTAATAGCACAATTAAGAAAGAAATAATCAGTATTCATATGAGGAGTGAATGGACAGTGTGGCACTTTGCAGGGTGAATTTATGGGTCCTGTCTGTACAAATAAAGTATAAACGGAGTCAATTACTGCCATACCGGGAATCTGCAAACTGCTGCCATAATATACAGAGTTTTTCAGCTCCTGGGAATTGGCCTCAGCCTCCTGCATGCTGGAGCTCCACTGAATTTCAGCAATTTTGGTCCATGCAACTAATCAAGTTTACCTCAGCCCAGGATTTAATCTGCAGTAAAGACTGGATTTAGAGCAAAGGCTTTCTCAAAGCAAAGTTCTTGTAGAGAGTTTGAGGTGATCAAAATCTTCTCTTGCCTACTCTTTGGTTCCTTAATCCCCAATTAATTTTTAGACTTAAACACACATGCAACTTTTTCAAAGGACTTTCAAAGGGTGCTCTGAGTCACTGCAATCAGTTCTGAAGCACAAAATATCCCTCAGTTGACATTCTGAGATCATGAGCTGTGCTTATGTGTATTTCACTGTTCACATGGTAACAGAATCAAAAGAAATCATAATGAAATACAATGGTTGGATTCAGAAATAGGTTACAAAAACATTCTTTTGAGCAGTCCTAACAATGGAGAAGAGATGAATTTACATTGGGCCAAATTTGTCATTGCTGCAGTGCCAATTAACTCCCTGAAGCTGCGCCTTGGAATAACTCAATAATTAGGTAAAATTCTTTCAGTGAGACTTGTGCCACCCCCACCCTCCTACCAATGCTAACCTGAAATTATTTGGCTGAGAAAAACGAGGAGCTGGTATTTTCATTAACTCTTTCTATGCCTTCAATTTTAAAATCATTAAATATTTAGTGTAAATTTGCATTAGCAATTGATATTGAAGCTGGATTTATCAAAAAAAAACATGAGCCTCTGATGGTTTAAAACAGAAACAGCTTCTGTTAAGGATGAGAAGAAAGGGATGAAAATGACTTAATCCTGTAGTTCTAAGCTGTCCTTTGTCTTAAAAGGTAAGAAAGGAATTACCATGGAAACGTGCTATCTTCTCCTCATAGAAAAAAAAGAGTTTGACTTAATTACTATGAACCTGTACTATCTTAAAATAATATTCCAGGGCTTCTTCCCAAGCAGTGTATTTATATGTGACAGAAAGAACCCAGGAAAATGCTATCAGAAGGGAAAGCAGCATTTGTCTGTGTTTAAATCGTAGCTCTCACTCTGTAGCAAACATTTTTATTGCTGTTGTGAAATTCACACCTCTCAGGAGGAAACCTTCATATAGAATCTGCTGCTTTCTCCCAGCTCCTATACGTGCATGTAAGCAAGTGTGGCAAATCTCTTTTAACTGGCAACAATAAAGAACAGTAATTGCACACTTTAATTTAAAATTACAAGAGTGTTCCTTCCTTTTCTGGAGGGAAACCTCTTCTGTGGGCCACTTTCCAGAACGAAATGCCTCATTGTCAGAGGAGGAGAGCGTGGTGTTGTGGGGATTTGTGGAGTTTATGGGATTTATGGGATTTCTGGGATTTGTGGCGGTGGGGATGGGGGGCATGGCAGAGCTCTGAGGGCTCTCCCCACTCACTCCTCCTCGAGTTCTCTCTTCTGGGCTCAGCTCGGGGGCTTGGATGTGACGGTGTTCACAGGGGTCTGAGGATGAGGGAAGAGACGAGGATCTGACTCCATGTTTCAGAAGGCTGATTTATTATTTTATGATTTATATTACATTAAAACTATACTAAAAGAATAGAAGAAAGGATTTCATCAGAAGGCTGGCTAAGAATAGAATAGCAAAGAATGATAACAAAGGTTTGTGGCTCGGGCTCTCTGTCTGAGCCAGCTGGGCTGTGATTGGCCATTAATTAGAAACAACCACATGAGACCAATCACAGATGCACCTGTTGCATCCCACAGCAGCAGATAACCATTGGTTACATTTTGTTCCTGAGGCCTCTCAGCTTCTCAGGAGGAAAAGTCCTAAGGAAAGGATTTTTCATAAAAGTTGTCTGCGACACTTGGAAATGTTGGGAATTCACGCTGGCAGGTCTGGGGCCCAGCTGGGAGCAGGGTTTGGTGCCAGAGCTGTGTCATGCCCTGAGTCACCCTGGCCTGTGAGCGCTGCTCCCTGTCCCTGCCCTCCTCCGGCCTGAGCCCAGCCTGGGCTGGAGCTGCACCCTGCAGCTGGGAGAGGGCTCAGATCCCCCCTGGGACAGGCAGGGCTGTGCTCTCACAGCACAGCTCATCCCACAGCCTGGCAGCCCCAAAGCTGGGTGGGTTGTAAGAGCCCAAATGAGGGATGTGGGACTCCTGGGGCTCTCCAAAATGCAGTTTATTGTATCCAAAATGCAGTTCATTGTCTACAAAATGCTGTTTATTGTATACAAAATGCAGTTTATCCATCCAAGATGTTACAGCAGTGCAGGGTTGTGGGTGACAGAGCTGTGCCCACAGCTGTCAGCTCCAGCTGCAGGCAGGCCTGGAGACCCTTTGGTTTTGGTTACAGTGCATTATAGACTTTCCTTTGCTGAGCATCTTCATACAGTAGAACCAATCTATACCTTAACTATTACCTATAGCCTACCATAGCTACTATCATTACCATATTCATGTTACTGTTCTCCAATCACTAAAAGTCAGTACATTACAGTTTAAGCTAGAAGTTGTTTTTCAGTTTTCTTGCAGTGGAAAATTCTGAGACCTTTTTTCTACTTGCAACATCAACAGTCTTGTTTGCCTGTGCTCTCTTTCTGCTTGGTAAAAACATCTTCTTGTTTGGGGTGGGTTTATCTTTTGCTCTAAGCCATAAAAACCCCTTCTAACTAACACACCCTTTGCCTCCTTGGTTATCCAGTGAGACTGGCTCAGCAATTCTTTTCTTCCATATCAAAACTTGCTTCCATCTCTATTCCTTCATCAGACTACATTTAAAAATCTTTCTGCTAAGCACACATATCTGTGAGATTTTCTTGTCAAACTTTCATCCTTCCCAACAGTGGGTGACCCAGGGAAACTGGGAGGCAAGCCCAGACTGGGTGTGTGGAGCATCTCCCCTCTCCCAGC
Source organism: Diglossa brunneiventris (assembly GCA_019023105.1). Taxonomy (NCBI): domain Eukaryota; kingdom Metazoa; phylum Chordata; class Aves; order Passeriformes; family Thraupidae; genus Diglossa; species Diglossa brunneiventris. The sequence continues at coordinate 1,320,420 of CM032357.1, read as the reverse complement.
CCCAGCCCCCCTGAGTCCCAGAGAGCTGCTCAGGCTCCTGGTGCTGCAGCCCCAAAATGCTCCTTCCTTCAAGGAGCTGGCCCCAGGGAGGGTGCAGCTTGCACCAGCGAGTGCTGCAGGAACAGGTTGTGTCATTATTTATCTCTGAAATAATCCTTGTTTTTCACATCACATCTGTGAGGCTCCAGTCTCCTCCTGCAGACAGACTGCCAAGGATTTTGTCTGTGGGAGTTTGCAGCTCCCCAGAAAAAAGGCAAACAGAGAAGTTTCAGTCTGAAGTAATTTATTTTAGTGGAAGAAAAGCATTAAATACCAACAAAACCAAAGTTTCCATGAAAGGTACCAGGAAATGCCTTCCCTGAAGTTCTCTACAGTAATTGTAGAACGGATTGGTTGATGTCTCTGCACCCCTGGAAATGTGTGAGATTTAATTGTTTCATGACAATTGTTTTCAGAACAACAAACATTTGGGCAATCATAGATGTGTTCAGCTGCTCTAGGATAAGTGAAGTCCTGTTCCCATCTACACTTTTGGTGCCTTTGCATTACAGCAGTAATCCAGAAGTTTCTCAGGATAAATTGCAATCTACCAACATGCTTAACCTAAGATGATTTAAAGTGTCATTATCTCCTGGCTTAGCCTGGCCATGATTTTGCCCCATGTTTCTCAGGGTGGAGGGACAGGAAGATGTAGACAGAGAGAGAATTTGGGAAAATTGGGTTGTATGCAATGAAATAATTGTAGTATGGGTTCAAAAAATGCAAAACATTAAACAGTGAATGTGCCCCACAGGGAATGTGCTCCCCTGTGCCCTTATCTTCATGCCCCAGGAAAATTGATGGAGACCCTTTTACATCTGGGCATCAAAGCTTTAGAAGCTTCAACTTCCAACGTGTTAATTCAGCTGCTTTTAATAATGCTCCTATGATACAAAGATCAGCTCCAACTTTACTGAGGGAAAACTGCATTTTCTGGTGTCTGCTAAGCTGTGTGTCATGAGTTTCTGTAATAACTACCAGGGATTAGGTTAATAGCATTACAGCTGGAAGTGTTACTTGTGGCTTTGTGAGAGACCTGTTTACAATTTACAAGGTTGGAGTGATTAGCAGTGCAGATGCAGGCTCTGCTGGTTACAAAGGCTTCTGTTGGCTGGAAAGCACGGTGGATTCATGGTTATGGGAGGAAAATGCAGTATTTTACAGTAAAAAGTGTTGCTGGGTGTGGAGAATCTTGGCCTTGTTAGGGAGCTATTCACAGATAGAAGAGATCCTTAAATGAGGTGGAAATAGCCACAACTGATGGCACAGCCCCAGGATTTCCCCATTCCCTGGGATGGCAGTGTGCATTCCAGAAATCATGGGGTGAGCTGGTTCTGGAAGCACCTGGGTGCCAAATCCCCGAGATCCCAGGGTGAGGGTGAGCCAGGGCCTCACCTGCAAAGCAAAATCTGCTCACTCTGAGGCATGGCTGAGACCTGGCGGCCTCTGCAGGGTCTGGGGAGGTGTTTTTGGGACAGAAGCTGAGACCCTCCTTCCCTGAGCCAGCCCACACGGGAGCAATGCTGTGGTGCCTGGTGTAGAACTTGCACAGGTAATCTCAATTTCCCCTGAGCTACCCCTGTACAGGCACTTCTGTTCTGCTCTGGACATCTTCACACCTGCACTGGGGTCCCCCTCCATGGGGTCTTTCCTCCAGCAGCTTGATCAGACACTTCTTGCATCAAAATGGTGCTTTAGACACCACCATGCTAAACTAAACTGTTACCAGTTATCTATTACTGCTGAAAATTCAGATTTTCTGATCTAAAACTTTGACTCCAATTAAATTGGAGGCTGGAACCAAGTGACCTTTAGGATTCTTCCAACCCAAGCCATTCTGTGATTCTCTGATTCTAGATAAGATTGTCACATAGTTGACAAGCTGATAGTACAAACCAGTGAATTCTGGCAGTTTTTATACTGATCTCCCTCCTTAAAGTTGCTGATACTGGTGTCCATGGCACTGCTGACTGTACCTAACAGCACCAGGGCCAGCTAATGCTGTCCTTCCCTTGGAGGGCTTTGTCAGCTCTCGTTTTTGGTGCTGAGGGTTTCCAGAGATGGACATTTTCCCTCAGTGTCATAAAATGGAGAGCTACTGATTCATACTGACTGTTCTTCAAAGCATGGCAAGGAGTGATCAGACTCTGACCACAATGGTGAAAAGCCCTGTGTCTCATTTAATTCCCTTGCTGCTGCATTTTTCTTAAAGATATCTTACTAGCTACAGCTTTCTATAGATAAACAGGCACCGTGCTGGAGAATTTCACACTCAGAGTGAAGCCTACAAAATTTGCATTTGTCAAATTTCACAATGAGGTGGAAAAATGTCACTCTTTACCAGGAACAAACTTTGAGGCATAATTGCTTGTAAGCAAAGCAGATATCAAATTTCTTTGGTCATGAGTGGTTTTGCAGAGTGCAGCTCCCCAAAAGCGTTTCCTGGCATTTGCTGGGGGTTTGATACCATCTGAAAATGTTGATGGTACATGATGTGACTAACAGGATGGCAAGGCTCCTGAATCGTGCTCACACTGCCTTCTCCTCCCAGACTTCTGTGCCCATCCAGCATTTTAATGTCAGCCTGAAATGTTCCCAGTCACCAGGGCAGGTGTGCAAATGCTGCTCCCTCCAACCATCCTGCCCTGCATGCTGAGCATTTGTGAAATAAATTGGGTCCTTCTGAAGAAGTTTAGTCTAAAGAGTGTCCTGAATTTATCCCCCAAGGTAGCAGAGGACTGCATTAGTTGGAAATTCAGCCCAGCTCTCCAGGAGGCTTCCTGCCACTGCTGCTGGAAGCTCCCATGCCAAATGGCAGCTGTGATTAAAAGCATGACAGGCAGTGACCCTGAGTTTGCTCTTGTAGCACAGGACTTTAAAAATGCTTCAGTGAACCTCAGAGGAAAATCAGATCACAGGAGAGGCTCCTGCAAATTTGCCTAGAGGAACTGAGCTGTTTGGTTTTGTTTTGTTTCTAATTCTCTGCAGAATGTTATTTCTTCATGGAAAAGAAGAGATAAAGATGGTGTTGTCCCAGGGAAAGGTGGCAGAGGCACAGGAGAGGCTGCTGGAGGGATGCAGGGGAATTACAAGAGCTTTTTGTTTGCTGGGGTGTGTTGTGAGGGCTGCAGTGCTGATGCTTCTTGTGCCATATGGTGGAACAGCTGATGGTTAAATGCTGATGCTGAAACACGATGCTGACACAGCAGATGCTAAAACGTGATTGTGGCAAAGATGATAGCAAAACACTGAAGGTGAAACACCAGCACAGAAAGTGGTGCTGATAAAATAGAAACTTCTGCTGTTGGTCTGCTGGAAATTGTATTTCTGGAGCTGGCAGTCAGAGCAGCAGCCCAGGCAGGGTTTGGAAGGCCAGACTGGAGAGGTGTGGGACAGCAGGAGAGTTCTCAGCTGGTTGTTAGTGGGACAGAGCAAGGCAAACGTCTTGCTCTTTGCTCTACAGGGAAGGACACAAACCCTTTTGGAAGAAGCAAACCCACGGTGAAAGTCAGTTTCCAGCTCCCCCAGTGCACCCAGCAGACCCTGGGATCAGCTCCATGCTGCTCTCCCAGGCATGAGAGGGGCTGGCTGCAAGCAGCAGGTTTCCAGCTGGTCACAGAGGAATAATGAGGTCATCCGGCACACACAGTCTGCTTGCTTGCTTGTCTCCCTTAGCATTTATGTATTTTTTATGGTTCTAAACACCGAGAACAAGAGTTTTAAACATTTAGTTGCAACAAAATGTGGTCCAGTGCTTTTTTTTTTTAGCAGGAAAAGCCATTCTGGGGTGTGCTTGCCTAAGTTTCTGAAGGATGGCTTTGACCTTATTAGCAGACATGCGCCATGATCTTGTGAGGCACAGAAATGGCATTTTGTTTATTAAGTACCCGAGTTGCTCTAGAAAACTGAGGTAATTTAAAAATCTGGAAGAGGGCCAAATAACTTAAGTGGCAATATAAAAGTTGCAAGATGTATTTTCAGAATTAGATATTCTCCAGCCCGATGGTCTGTGCCCTCAGAAAAGCCAGGGTAAATGGCAGAATGCTGCTCAGGGAAAGCTGCTCCTGTTTCCTGCAGACCACATCGTGTTCTGCATCGTACATGGCTGACAGAATGGAGATTGAATTGTAGAATATGAAAATTCACACTATGAAAAGGCTTTGTGATTATTTCAGTGGGCATTTACCTGTGGAAGGTGGTGCAGTATGGCTGGGGAAAGGGCATGAGGAAAGTGTGACCAGGAGTGTGTGCTTTTTTGGAAAGGAGGGGGCATGGTCACCATCTCCCACAAATCCTGAGCATGGCCAGCCTGGGACATGGGATTAAATGGGAGTTTCCTGTCAGAGTCACATTGTAATTTCCTGTCAGTCACACTGTAGTTCCCTTTCAGAGTCACATTATAATTTCCTGTTAGAGTCACACTGTAGTTCCCTTTCAGAGTCACACTGTAGTTTCCTGTCAGAGTCACACTGTAGTTCCCTTTCAGAGTCACACTGTAGTTCCCTTTCAGTCACACTGTAGTTTCCTGTCAGAGTCACACTGTATTTCCCTTCCAGAGTCACATTGTGGTTTCCTGTCAGAGTGACACTGTATTTCCCTTTCAGAGTCAGACTGTATTTCCCTGTCAGAGTGACCCTGTAGTTTCCTGTCAGAGTCCCAGGGTGTGTTTGCTGGTTGGTTGCAGCTCGCTGTGTCCTGTGGGAGGCTGCAGGGACAGGGACTTTCTCTATCTGTGGAAGCATCTGCTGCAGGCTGTCACACAGGCTGGGGGACACAGGGGACACAGACAGGCTGGGGGGACACTGACAGGGGACAAAATAAATTGTTGCTCTAGTTCAAGGTTAGGGACTCAGAATCCTTCAGGGGTCTTGGTTTTAAGGAAGGGCACTCAGCAATTGTGCCCCGGGCTCTGCCTCAGCACACCTGGCCCTGGGAGGGATGGCTGCAGGTCTCTCACTGCAGAGGGGAGCAGCTTGGGCATCCCTGGGCTGGATGGGAGGAACTTCAGAGAATCAAATGCCAACTGTGAGGAGCAGAGCAGTTTTACGGGCTGCTGCTCTTCTGAAGTAATGAGCTCCATCAAATAATGTCAGTGTTGGGAGTGTGTTGGTAGAAGCAAGACACAGGACTTGGCCTGCTCTCAGCTCAAGACAGGAGTGTGGGAAACACTTATCTTCCTCAGTGAGAAACTTTCATTGTTGCACACTAAAACATGAATGACTAATTGGTTATTTTACAGTAAATTGTAGCACTTGAGTTGATTTAGGTGGACATTCACATCCAGCTCATACCTCTCCTGGTTCTAGGCTTGCAGTCTCTTTCCTGGACCAAACCTTGGTTTGGAGTTCCCCTGGGAGGTATGGCAGTGGCTGCTTTTCATTGCCTAATCAAAGGGACAAAAACATCCAAAAAATGGTCATTATGGAATATCATCTAGGGTCTACCAACACTTGAGTGCAGAAAAGGAGCTCCAGCATCCAGTCAGGTGCTGGCAATGAGTCAGAAATCTCTAGCACAGGGCCTGGGGAAAGGAACATAATGGTTGTCCCTGGGAAAGTTCATTGCAGTGTGAAAGCTTATGGTTATCAGCTCCAGAAATGTTTTTGAAAAGTAATTTGCACCCCAGTGGTTTGGGAAGAGGTTCAGTGTTTGGTACCTAATAAAGATAGCTGGCATGGAAGGGATGTTATTTTAATTATAACGTGGTGATGACATTTTCAGGAAGGGATCCCACAGAGTTCTGACTGCAGACATTTCCATACTCCCAGCATTTAAACAGCTGCCAAAGGGTTTCCATTAATAGGTTATTTGGATACAGGATAGACAGGCTTATGCTGTGCTATCACTGCTCCACAGCCCTGCTTCCACTGCCTTGGCTTCCTGGGAGAGATGAGGCAGGCAGATCTGGCCAGAGTCTCAGCACAGAAGGCAGGACAGCCCTGGGTGAGGCAGCAGCTCTGCACAGGGAGGGTGAGAGTGAAAGCCACAGCAGCCCCTGCCACCCCTCCATCCTCAGAGCGTTTGGGGACAGCAGCCCCTGCCACCCCTCCATCCTCAGAGCGTTTGGGGACAGCAGCCCCTGCCACCCCTCCATCCTCAGAGCGTTTGGGGACAGCTTCAGTGGCTCCTGTGGGAGCTGGCTGACCCAGCAGAGCCCTCCTGGAGCTGGAGCTGTGCTGGGGCTGCACACTCAGTCTGGCATCTCTCTGACTGCTGGTATTTCTGGAAATCCCACCATTTGTGCTTGCTGCTCTTGGCTGTGCTGCTGTCACTCACTGCCTGTGACCTTGGTGGCCCTGGGGACAGCTGAGGGTCCTGCCCAGGACAGGAGCTGGGACCCCTCATCCCTGCCCTGGAGGTGCACCCGGGGGACTGACGCTGCTGGGCTGGGATTCTGCGATTCTGGGGAATTCTGGGATTCTGGGATCTTGGAATTCTGGAATTCTGGGACCATGGAATTTTGGGCTTCTGGGATTCTGCAATTCTGAGATCCTGGATTTCTGGAATTCTGGGATTCTGAGATTCTGGAGTTCTGGAATTCTGGAATTCTGGGGCATTATGGAATTCTGGGATTCTGGAGTTCTGAAATGCTGGGATTCTGGAGTTCTGGAATTCTGGGATCTTGGAATTCTAGAATTCTGGGATCATGGGATTCTATAATTCTAGAGTTCTGGAATTCTGGGATTCTGGAATTTTGGGATTCTGGAGTTCTGGGATTCTGGGATTCTGGGATTCTGCATCCAAACCAGCACAAAGGGAGGATCAGGCCCAGCCACCCAACCCTGCCCAGCCACCTCTCCTGAGTTTTTCTCGTGCTTCCTCAGCCCAGACTGCTTGAGGGAGGGATTCAGGAGCACCTGGGGCTGGCAGGGCCTGCAGGGATCCCTGCTCAGCTCAGCTGCTCCCTCACATTGCTCAGGAGCTTTGGCAGCATTTCCACCCCAATCAGACTGTGGGGCTCTGTTTTATATGTGCTAGTCTCTAACCAACAAATCTTTATGCAAAAAAAAAAAAAACACCCTGAAAATAACTCTGTGTAAATCATCATCAATTTTTTTATTATTCATTAAAATAACATTAATCATAAACCTCTTTGGTATTCATGTGGATGTAATATGTAGTTCCAAAGGAATTATGGATTAAAGGGGACTTAAGCTGAGAACACTCAGTTCTCTATGAACATGCTGTGTTCATTATGTTAGATTTAGTGTGAACTATTTTCTTCAGTATTATTAGAAGGGAGTAATGGTTGAGTTTCGCATTTATTTGAAAGTGATTAAAGCAAAATTTTCACCTTGAATAAAACAGCAGCAACATATTAACAATTTTTATCATGCCCACAAAAGAAATCTCTTCTCAAAAGATTGGAAATAATCCTCTGAAATCTACCTGCAGCTGATTATATTAACCCATGTGAAATACACGTTTCCACCTCTGTGGATTTTTTTTTTAACTTTGTACTGTTGGGGTTGTTAATATCTCTGCTACTCACATGCACCTAGGAGTAACGTTAGGATCACTGCACATTCACTCTTCTCTTTCTGACTTCTGAAGGCCCTACATAAATATTCTAAGACTCATTACTGATGTAAAAACTAACTGGTTTATTGAACATTGCATGTCTGGCCTCGTGTCTGCATAGTACTAATTAAAAATCATGAAGTTCTTTACCAGCAGGAAGCTTTGTAAAATGCGGTGTGGATTTTTGGGGGATTTAATCCTGTTTCTGTCTGTATAAACCAGAGGACATTTTCTAGGTTTTATTTACAGGAATAGGTATTTCTGTAATATTTCAAGGGAGTTTCAAGGTATTATTTACAGAAATAGCTCCATGATGAGGATGCTGGGTTGGATTCTGCCCAACCTCCCATTTTTCACCCCGGTATAAGACAAATTAGCTGTAGGCACGAGAGGTGTGATGATGGGAATGAGCTCAGCCAGGGATGGTGAAGGGATGGATCACTGCAGACCAGCTCCTGCCCTGAAGCTGCCTTTCAGGGGTATCATTTACTTCCCAAAGTGTTCACCTCGCCTGAAGGACAGAGAGTCCCCAGCTGCCTGGAGGCCAGCCCGAATCTCACCTCCAGCCCTTCCTGCAGGGTGGAGATTTACATCAGGACAGCGTCCAGGGCCACACTTTATCAGAGAGGGGATGTCCTTTCATTTGGTATTAGCCAAGAGTGTGTAATCCTAATTAAGAAATAAGTTAATCCTAATGTCAACTGGCATAAATCCTGTGAGGAGGGGTGTTTGCATTTACCAAGGGCTGCAGTGCATCTGCTTGACTTGGCTCTCCGTGTCGTCCTTGTTCCTGTGCAGTCTGCTCTGGGGTCAGGAGAACCATCAGAGGATGGTTTGGGTTGGAGGGCATCTTTGAAAGTCATACAGTCCCATTTTCACTAGTCCAGGTTGCTCAAAGCTTCATCCAGCCTCCTGACCTTGAGCACCTTGAGGAGCTGGTCCCACTGTCCTTGTGAATTTTCCAGTTTGCTGGAGTGTCACAAAATGTCCTGGGACTGCCTGGACACTGCTTAGACCCCCTCACCCATCCTTGTCATCCCCAGGGCAGCTTTTTGTGAGTTCTGGTAACTCCTGAGGATTTACTTACGCTTTTCTGAAAGCTGAAGTGCCAGAACTTCCAGCCCCTGCTCCTCTAGCGAGATGTTTGAATTGCCACAGCTGTGGCTGCATGGGTCAGCTTGGCTTCGCACCATTATTCAGAAATGAAATTACAAAAAGGCAGAATTAACCCCAGTGAAATGCCAAATGATCCCTTCACCCTGTTCTAAGCCCCAGTTAGAAACCTGGCAGGGGCCTTTTTCCAGCCCCTGTCTTCCTTTGCACACACACCTAGAGGAGAACTGTACATTTCCTCAGAGAGATTTTGGATTTGTGGTTTCAGACGTGGTTTTCTTGAGGACAAATCCAGGTTCCAAGTCATGATCCACTCCCTTTGTTATTGGGTAAACCCACCTGGCTTCGGAGACAGGGAGCCTGTGCTGTGAAGGATGGGATTTCATGTTGGAGGGTACAGGTGAGAAAAGAGCAGCCCCAGGAATGGCTGGGGGCAGGATATAGAGCCAGGGCACCCTTGGGGGAAAACTGGGGAGAAAAAGCAGGGGGAAAATCCCTTTAAAAATCCCTTTCCCTTCATGGCATACTGAAGCCTGGATTCTGTAAATATGCTTTTATGTAGAATAAAGATGGCTGTGTAAGGAAAGCTATAGCATTAAACACCTTCAAATAGTGCCTTCTTAAGTCTGTAGGAAACTTTTATCTGCAGGAGTCACAGCTCTCCGGCTAGAAAGGAAGCCCTTTATCTCCTTTTGTATGAAGAGTGGTGCAGGGGGGAGAGCAGAGTTTCTGCTGGCTCGTGTGCCATGCATCATTGTGCTTCTGAACCTCTCTGCTATTAATAATGAATTAGTCCCCACAACACAAATACAAGGCAAGGTGGTTAGTAGTGTCATTTTTGGTCTAAAAAAAAAAAGAAAGAACTGTGAGATAAAGAGAGCTGGTCAGGAGCTGCACCAGAAATTGGAAACTGAACTAAGGTTTCTCATGGGTGTTATGCTGATCCCCCAGCCAGTTTAAAAACTTCACATTTCTTTTATTACTAGCTTGCCCTGAAGAGTTTTTCTTCTTGTCCTATTTCTCTCCTCTTTCTTTTCCTCCTGTCAGTGCAGCACAGAGATCCATGTAAGCACAGCTCCTGTTCACCAGGAGCCCTGCAGGGCCTCAGGACACGCTGTGTTTGCCACATGTGATGCTGTTCTGCAAGACAAAACTCATATTGCTGTTCCTGGAAATAGTGAGAGAAAACACAGTGCCGCTGTTGCATCAGTCCACGTTGCTGGAGCGTGTCTGTCTGTCTGTCCTCCTCTCAGGACGTCTGGCTGTTCCTGTGTTCCTGGTGTTTCCTTCTTGCCTCAGCACCAGATGCTGCTCAAAAATCACTTGCTGTTTGTGCACGAGAGAAAGAAAACACTGAAAGGAAGGAGGATTTCCACTGCAGGTGTCTCAGGAGTGTGGGAAGCTGCCAAGGGGAGCAGCCCCATGCCCAGGGATGGCCTAGCTGGTGCTGCTGCTGTGGAAGCTTCCTGGAAAATGCCAGGATAATGCTAACTGTCCTTTTCTGGGGGGATAAGAAGGTTGGCAGCATTAATTTTCAGCTGAATTAGCTCTTTGGATAAGGGTCCAGGAGAGATTCTTGAAGCCCTGATGAAATCAGAGCAGCTGATGCTGCTGGGCTGTTCTGCAGCCTGTTCACAGCCCAGCAGCCCCTGGCCCTGCTCTGAGACGGATCCTCAGCTCTGGCTGCTCTCACAGGCTTTAATCGGGTGCCTCCATCCCTTGCTCATGTATAAGGTGGGTGGGGAGGGAGAGGTGCCCACTCAGCTTTGGTTCAGAGCCAGGCTAAGTTCAGAGCCAGTTCCGGCTGCTCTGCTGGGTCCTGAGCAGCTGAGCAGGAGATGTGAGCTCTGTACCTGCACTGAAGTGTGCCCCAATTTGTGCCCCGAGGAGCTTGGCTGTTTCTGCAAGGTTTGGGCTGGGGTTCCTCTTGAAGTAACTAGAAAGGCTCACATGCCCACGAGTTCTGTGCACAGCCCTGTGCCTCCCTCCCAGCACCAGCGCCTTTCAAGTGCTCCTCTCCATCCCTGGGAGCAGATGTGCTCAGCAGCAAAGGGAGCAGCTCTCCTTTCAGGCTCTAACCAGGGTGCAGTACCAGTGCTCTGATTATCAGCAGAGGAAGAAACACACAGAGGGAGTGAGGAGCCTCTCAGAGCCAGAGGATCCCAGCACACGGGAAAAAAGCATCCTCAGTGAAGGAGCTTTACTTTCAGAGCATGGTGGGAATTTGCTGCAGGGAAAAGTAAATCTGGGGAGTAATTGGGCTGGGAAGGGAGGAGGGGAAGAGCTGCAGCCCCTGGCTCCCAGGCAGGGCTGGGCTCTGCAGCCCCTCTGCAGCTCCCTGGCACGAGGGGGTGGCCAGTGCCTGGCAGGGAAAGGGCTGTGATGAATAAACATCTTCATTTGAAATCACTCTAGGCTTCTGCTTTTGCATTTCATTTCCAAAAGCAGTTATCCAATTTTCAGTTTAGGCCCTCTGAAGTGTAGAAAAATAGAAGTGTGCTGCAGAAGAGGGGCAGGAAAAAAACTTTAGGAATTGCTAAAGCGATGCACAAAGAGAGAGAGAAGATGACCTTTGGTTGGGCATCCAACAGCGCAAAGAAATTCTAAAGTAGTTTACTTTGAAGTACATTTCAGTCAGAGGGATTTTCTAGCAGTAAAATCAGGCACTTAGCAGGGATTGCATATAATTTCCACTCTATGCCAGTATAAAGCTTCAAACATAATGATTTTTTTTCCATTCAACACCAATAACTAAAGCCCTTGGTCATTAATAATGACTCATTCCTCACCTGTGCTATTTGAACTACATTTGTCATCTGTTACTAGCCTTTAAAAGAACTTAACCTGACTCTTCTTTTTGCCTTGTCTTTCAGCTTCTGAGCCATTTTCTCTACAAATGACACATTTTAGAGTTTGACATTTACATAGGACACTGATGTTGGAAGTGCTTTTGGTTTGCATTTGTCTTAATTTCAGGTGTTACACACTACTGTGTTTTACCACATTGTTCATCCCAATCCTCCTGCAGGAATGGGAGGGCAGCAGTGCAGAGGTTGGCACTGGGCAGGGTGGATGTGGGCACTGCAGCACCAGCACTGCCAGGTACAGGGTGGGATAACCCACCCAGGAGGCAGCCAAGCTGTCAGACAGGCTCAGGGGATGTTTCACACCAAACCTGGGGCTGGCACCTGTAAAATGGCCTAGAGCAGGGTGCAGCTGGGGCAGCCAAGAGGAGCTGCTGGTGCCCAGTGCCAGGGAGGAGCCCCAGTGTCCCCAGAGTGTCCCAGTGCGGGCAGAGCCCGTGGGGCTCCCCTGCTCTGGGAACAGCCTGCCTGGGACAGGACACAAAAGCTGCTTCACATCACATCCTGCAGTGCCTTCAGGGCTCAAGGCCGGGTGAAGAGTGGCAGGCCAGCCCCTGCACCTGCCTGCTGCACACCTGTGGGGGCTGGCACCTCAGAACAGCTGGATCTGCTGCTGTGCCCTCACAGACAGCCAAACCCTCTGCTCTGGGCACTGCAAACCTATCTGTATGAGAAATACTCCTGGCTAGAGGCTTTGCCGTGATTAACATCAGTTCTGTTGGTATTCTCATTATTGTAAGGTTCAAAATGCAGATTGTTGTGTGGCCCGGCCCCAGCAGAGCTGTCTGTGGTGCCCGTCACACAATGCCCTGCTGGGGTCCTGCAGCACAAGTGATGCTAATGAGGAAAACGAGCCCTGCTCCCACCAGCAGCACTGCAAGCTGGTCCCTGACCTCCGTGGCAGACAGAGCTGGGCCTCTTCCCCAATTCAAAAATTAACCCAAGCTGCAAAAACCAATATTTTCTTAAGGGAGTCATCCTTTTGTGTTTTCTTCCAGTGCCTGAAGTGCCTTGAGTAGAAAGGTTACTAACCTGCAACAGATGAAAGTTAAAAGAACGTGATTAGGAGGCAAAGTAGAAGGTGGTTATGAACATATGGTTGGTGGATTTATTTTTAGAAATGGAGTACAAAAATCTTGAAAAAATAGGCAAATAGTGCAAAAGTACCTTAAATTGGAAGAACTTCATAGTCAAATATTTATGTCTCTCTTTGAAGAGTTTGAAAAATTAAATTATTAAAAGCAAATATTGTGGCAAATAGGTTCCCATCAATCTCAATAAAAGTTACATTTCACTATCACTGTCACATTATTACTTTTTTGCTTTCAGTCTTTTAAGATTGAAGAGAACAGTAACAAACTCCAGTAACAAATCAAAGCTTTTCAATGTAATTTACTTGGTGAGTAATTTCTAATTGATTCAGACTGATGGGCCTGCACAGTTTGATGTATTGCTGAAGTGAGAGATACTTTGGACGAAGTGAATTTATAAGCACCTCTTCTCCAAAGAAAAATGGCTGCTATATTTCATTTTGTCACTTTTAAGCTGGAGCAATGTTCTTGTATACCTATCTGTGTGGAATTTCAAGGGAAAAGGGTGAAAAAATGAGATGCAGGGTGTACACCTGAGGGAGAGGCAGCCCTGTCCCGGGGAGGAGCAGGGTCTGGCCCAGGGGAGGGGGCTCCAGGTGTGTCCCCCCAGGTGCAGCCTGCCCTGCCTGCTCCTGCCCTCTCCCTCTCACTGAACGTGGAGTTGCTTGGCAACATAATTTAGTCACCTGCAGGTCAGGGTTCAGCTCTTGTTAATGTCATTGTGAATTAGAAGGAGGAAATGACTTTGGGGGTTTTACAGCTTCCCTGTGACATTGCTGTTAACCAGAGGTTGGTGTGCTGGAAAGCCTTTGGTGGCTGCTGGTTTTCTCCCTGATTATTTCCACGTGTTCTGCAGCACTGCTCGGTGGGGAAGGAAAGGGGGATATGACAGGAGATGAGTAATTTGATGTGTACATTGTACGTGTTAAAGGTCAGCAGCAGTGCTTTGCACCAGTGACAAATTGCTCCATTTCAGGGCAACTTCAGCTCCAGACTTTGGAAGGAATTGCTCCAACGCCAGCCCTGCCCCACAGCCCATTTAGGGAGCCTTTCAGGAGAGCAGAAACAACTTCCCCTGCCACTTTCTTCCCCACAGCAGAAATCCCTGAACGCTGCTGCCTCAGGGGAGCAATCCAAAATTAGCAATTACAAAATTCATCTTGAATTTTCGCTCGGTGCACTCTCAGAAACCATCTGATTCCTCCTGCTGCAGCCTGCTGTAGTGAAAGCATCGCTTTTCCCCAGCACCCTGCTCTGCCCAGCTGCAGGGGGTGCTGAGCTTGCCAGGGAGGATCCAGGGCACCTGAGCTGCTGCGGCCCCATGAGCTCTGCAGGGCCACTGAGGCCGGGGAGTGTGGGCTGCAAACCCGCCCGTGCCCCCGGGATGCTGCACAGCCTTCAGATCTGCTCAGCTCACCAGAGCTGGGCTGCACTGCCAGCCTGGGCATCTGCACAGCCCAGAGAAACAAATCAGCTCCTTGCATGCTCTGGGTGTGAAGGAAAGGCTCTGCAGTTTTGATAGAAATATTTGTGTAAGGCTGTCAGAAGGGTTTTTCCACTTGGTTGGCCTAACCAGCTGAAAGGAAAGCATGCATACAGCCATGTGTACTTATATCTAGCTATGTGTTCTTATTATTATGGCTGAAGATCCAAATTTGAACAGTTTGGCCCAAAATTAAAAATTTCATTTTATTTGCAGAATTATAAACACATCCTATTACAATTGCAAACCAAGGTGCTTAAAGCACAAGTAAAATCTCACTGAAAAATAAAAAAGCCATAACTTTTCCTTTAGAAAAGAACATAATTAAACATTTTGTATGATATAATTAAATATTTAATATTTAAAAGAATTAAATATTTTGCAATTAAATATTTTTCAATAAGAAAAAACTGATCACTATTTGAAGCCAAAACAGTTTTATCAAATTCAGTCTGAACTCACAGGTGGCTATAATCTTACTAAAATGGCATTTTTGGCAGACTTTTTTATCACCAATTTTCATGGTCAAAATTCCCATTTTTCTCCCTGATCTGAGTTTCCTGCTCAGATGTGTCAGCATTCCCTGAGTGGTGTGCTGCCCTGCTGGGGCTTTCCCACAGCCCTGTCCCCTGTGAGTGTGGGAGGCTGCACTTGTGTCCCCTGCTCACTAATCCCAGAGCCCTCTGCACGGCTGATTTGTGCTCTGGGCTCATTAATCTTGTGCTGAGCTCATTATTAGTGCAGTGTGGCCGGTCAGCTCAGCCATATGGGGCCAGATTGCAGCTGCTGGGGCCCAGTGTGGCCCCGCTGATGGATGGGGCATCCTGAGAGGGATGGAGCTGCAGCCTGCTGTGGATTTGGGATGGATGAGCTGGGCACAGGTGAAACCCACCTGTGAAACAAGCTGCCTTTGGATACTCTGCTCATGTAAACATTTGGGATTGTGTGAAGGGCCCCAGTGTGAGCAGGTGTTTGCAAACAGGAGTTAAACGCTGACCAGGAACAGCTGAACTGAAAAACCCGCTCAGAAAACTCTGTATTTCTGTTCCTGTCACTCCCCAAATGGTTCCTTGCCTGGTTCTTTTACTGCCTCAGCTGAGATGCAGAACATATTCATGACTCCAGCTCCTGCAAAAGCTTCAGCAGAGAAAACAATATTATGCAGCAGTTGTCCTAACATGTAAAACCTGAGTAATGCTCTAAACCATTGTTTACAGGATTGGTGCAACAAGCATCAGTGATTCAGGTAAAGCTTTTTAAAAACTGATGCTGGCAAAGGCCCAGTGCTGTAGTGCCAGCTCACAGTGAGCTCTGCAGAGGGGACAGCAAAGTGCTGGCAAAAAAGGGAACTTTTCCAACTTTTCCATGGTTTTATTCAGAGCTGTGTGGGCAGGAGCAGCTACATAGAGCAAAACAGTCTGCCTTCATGTGAATGAGCTCCAGAAAGATTTCAGATTTATTGCCCAGCTCGGGCCCTTACAGAGGTGTTGGTGTGTGAATCACTTGTGCATCAGGGCATCTCCATCAGGGCTGCTAATTGGGACTAACTCTACAAAGGCAGCAGAATGGCAGAGAAATCTGAGAAGAGAGGCAGTCTTTCCTTCCTTCCTTCCTTCCTTCCTTCCTTCCTTCCTTCCTTCCTTCCTTCCTTCCTTCCTTCCTTCCTTCCTTCCTTCCTTCCTTCCTTCCTTCCTTCCTTCCTTCCTTCCTTCCTTTCCTTCCTTCCTTCCTTCCTTCCTTCCTTCCTTCCTTCCTTCCTTCCTTCCTTCCTTCCTTCCTTCCTTCCTTCCTTCCTTCCTTCCTTCCTTCCTTCCTTCCTTCCTTCCTTCCTTCCTTCCTTCCTTCCTTCCTTCCTTCCTTCCTCCCTCCCTCCCTCCCTTCCTCCCTTCCCCGTGTGACGAATGCCAGCACACATGAGGCCACCTTAACTGATGACCAAGATCATCAATTTAGAAGCCCTGAAGGTGGAAGATTTGTGTTGTTATTGATTGCTCCCTGTGCCTCTTCCCCCAACATCTGACAGGGAGGCTGTGGCTAGTATTAATACAGGAGGTGAAACTTTGAGAACTTTTGGAAACTTAATCCATGGATCTCAAAACACTTTCTAGATGCTGACTGGCACAACCGTTTTTCTAGTAAACTGAGCGAAAGGGAATGGCTTTAAACTGGCAGAGAGCAGAATTAGACTGGATATTTGGAACAAATCCTTCCCTGTGAGGGTGGGCAGGCCCTGGCACAGGTGCCCAGAGCAGCCCAGTGGCTGCCCCTGGATCCCTGGCAGTGCCCAAGGCCAGGCTGGATGGGTTTGGAGCAGCCTGGGACAGTGGAAGTGTCCCTGCCATGGCAGGGGTGGCTCTGGGTGGGCTTTAGGGTCCTTTCCCACCCAAACCATTCTGTGAGTACATTAAAAAAAGGGCACTGAACCATCAGGTATTGGGGTCTAACCATGAAGTCTTGCATTTCCCAGCCACCAGAGATCGATGGGTTCAAATGAAAGGAATTTAGGGTAGTTTTTTTAGAAGTCTTTCTGTGTTGCTTTATCCATCATTATTGTCTTAAAGACATGCAAACCTACTGACAGCCAGCTCTGCAAGGCTGCCATCCTAATGCTGGGGGCAGGGAACACAGTTTGTATGAGGGCAAAAGTCCCTGGGTTTTGTTTTCTACATGCCTCTAGTGCTTCAGGGCACCCAGAGTTAATGAAGCCACATAAAAATGAAATGGTTTAAAACAAACTTCTCTGTGAAAAAGTTTCTTTTATTTTTCTTTGTAAAGTTTGGACGTGTACCTGTTTTGTTCTGTGTTTTCCTTAGATAGTAAATCAACGGGGCTTGAAAAGAACTGGATCTGTAGAGCTGTCAGCAGAATCTATAAAAGAGACTCTCTGGAAATCCCATCCACCTCTCCACTTGCAGGCACACAGATGAGGAAAATAACACATCAAACCTCTATTCCTTAAATATTTCATACATAACGTCCAATGTTCCAGCCCTCTCCAGAATCCAGAGAGTGGAAGTTCCTTTAGTGTTTTATGCATGATACTTTACAAACGTCTGAAGGAAGTTTATGCCTTGCATGAGCTACCTGTAGCAAACCCTCTCACAGACCATGTGTGATTCTGTTTCCTTAAAGGCAGAGGAGGGTAAAGTCTCTCTCTGGAATTCCTGATCTTTACAGGGCAGAGCTTGTGCTTAGGGCTGAGACAAATTCCAGTGACAAAACCACGACCAAATCTCAGATGAATCTGTGATTTACAAGAACTGATCGAGCAAACAAATATTCTAAGCCTTCAGGAGGTAGAGTAGATTGAAAATGAATTGGATGTAAGGTTAATGACTTGGCAAAAAATCCAAATGTCATCTAGAAAGGCTGGCATCATGCCTCTGGTGTAATTACAAGTCCGTAGTGATTGTGCATGTGAATGGCTGAAGCCAGACTCAAGTTTGAAATATGGGATTCCTTGCTCAAGAACTGGTGGAGAACAGAAAAACATAACCCTGCATTTCAGCTAAATTGGCAGCATAAATCCAGATTAAATCTTTCTGTATTTCTTAATTAACTGCAAAAGAGTTTGATGTACATATTTGTGTGTGATTGGCACAGAGATCAACCGTGTCAGCTTTAAGTAAACACGAGCATATAAACTCAAACAGCAAGATGTTTGCCCAGCAAGACAGCATCACTCTTGCAAACAGAAAGTCGTTTCTTCATCTTCCCTCAGCACACCTTGTTTTCTAAGTGTTTTCCTTCACGAGGAGGCCTGCAGAGCCAGGTCTTACTGCACCAAACAATTCTGTGTGGATGCAATCAAGTGCATTGTGAAGCACCTCAGTTCCACTACTGGTACAAAGATCCCTGCAAGGTAAAGCCTGTGAGATCTGGCAGCCTCAGACAAAAAACAACAGTTAGTAGGCAAGATCTGCTCCAGAGCTAGCCTTGACCTTCTTATTTCCATTATTTGAATTAATCTGATGTGTCTGAGGGGTGCTGGAGAGATACCAATGCAGCTCCAAGTCCATTGTCCATCCCATGGTAGAAGTGAATTAAAGCTATCTTTTCCTTTTCTCACTATAAACCCTTGGGGTGTGTTGGGCAGTGTGTGGCTGGATGTGACTCTGGAATACTCTTCTTTCCTGAAGAAGGTGCAGTGAGTCAGATCTGATTTCTGAGATGCCCCAGCACGTGTAGGACAGGAGGGGTGAGGGTGGCAGAGCACCCCTGTGGCCTCGGGGTGGCTTGGAGCAACTTCAGAGCCCACAGGAGGCAAAGGAAGCACCTGAGAGCAGCAGCAGAGCTAATTAAGGTGTTAATTTCCCTTGTACCTGTGCCTAGACCACAGCAGATACTTGGAGCAAGCAAGAATTGGCAGAGGCTTTCAGTCTCTGAAGGCTTTGATGAGATCCAAGCTCAAACTTCTGAAGGGGTGAATGATGCAGGGAGTGCTAAGAAAGGTGCAAAGAGTTCCTGCCAAGCACCTTTAATCATCCCCTGCTCTCTGCTCTCACTCTCTCTGCTCCCGTGGCTGTGGCAGGCTGGGTCAGGAGCCCGGCTGGGGTTTCTGTGGACAGAGATCACACAGCTCACAGGACAGAGCCTGGCTCACTTTGGAACAGAACCTCAAACACCTCATCTCTCAGAAATGGTTCTGTGCTGTCCAGGCTGCTGCAGAAATGATCACTGCTCTGGGGAGCTGGGCAAGAGTGAGCAGATGAGAGTGTGCAGCGTTTCAGGGATGGATTTCCTCCTTTGTGTCTGGCTTCCAAGCCTGCCCATCCATCCCTTTGGAGCAAGGCTTGCAGGAGTGGAGCAGCCAGGGAGGAGGTGAAGGATCACTGTCTGCTGAAGCTCTTTCAGCTTTCTTTCTAAAGCCCTGAGGGAGGCAGAGGGGAAGGTGATGTGAGATCAAAAGCAATAATGGAGGAGCATTTGCAGGGGTGATATTTTAAAAGATGAATTGTTTGGCTAGAGATTTTTTTTTTCCTTTCCTAATATCCAGCTGCTGAACTGAAATCTAAATGTACCTGCT
This sequence comes from Diglossa brunneiventris, assembly GCA_019023105.1. Taxonomy (NCBI): domain Eukaryota; kingdom Metazoa; phylum Chordata; class Aves; order Passeriformes; family Thraupidae; genus Diglossa; species Diglossa brunneiventris. The sequence goes on along the minus strand of CM032357.1, from coordinate 1,301,283 downwards.
CAGCACAGAGCACTGCAAACCTACAGCCCAGACACCCCAGACATTTCTTGCCTTTTCTTTTATGACCCTATCCAGAGCAGGAATGCTCCCCATAAACAAGTGCAGCCTTGCCAGCCTCTCTCACACACACAGAGCCACTTTTAAACCTCTTTATAGATTGAAGAATACAGCATCCAAGAGCTTTAAGACACTATTGCTTCAGAAGGAAGGGAAAGCTGCCATCTGTCTCTTCCTTGCTTCTCACTCCAAACAGCAGGAGAATACTTCTTCCTGACCCAGCTCTTCCCATCTTTTACCCCCTAAAGCATTAGTTAGAATTAAATGTCAGTGTGTTATTCCCGTGGGAAAAATGAGGTAATTTATTTACATGCCTGTGTAGTGGAACAGCATGTTAGGGAAGGCAGCTAAGGCAGGGGCACAGTCCATGTCCTCCCTGGAAGAATAGGCTGCTTATTGAGCACTGAAAGGGAGCAAAATAAAAATCTGCATTCCCCTTCACATGCAGCTTTGGAGAGGTGAAGTGTTTGGTGTTTTAGAGTGGTTTTGTCAGCTGGCTGGCAATGTGTTAAAGATGCTGGAATGCAGAGAGCAGAGCTGTGGTGACTTTTCCCCTAATCAAACGGCGTGGCAGGGAGAAAAGATTCAATTCTGAGGCTTTGGAACCAGCAGAGCTGTGACAGCAGAGGCTGTGCTTTCACCTGGAGCTGAGAGCAGGACACTGTGTGCTGATTTCTGTGTACATTTGTACAAAACTCCAGCTGCAGCAGTCTGACCCAGCCAGACAGGGGCTCTGCACTGCTGGGGTGCTCCTGCACAACAGGGATCATGTCCAGCACACACATTCCTGTGCTTTTTCCAGGTAGAGACTCTTGTAGTTACACACTGAAGTCTTTTATTGCTGTGAAAATCGAGTACCTACACAAAATAACTTGGATTTCCAGTGGACTAAGAGAGGTGAATTTAAGAGGGAAAACAGCTGAATTTGCCTCATGATCTGTCATGGGGTCTTTTTCTGGTTTTTGCAACTGCAGCAATGGCTGTTCTGATTGTAGGATCAGTCTTTTGGGGAATTCTCACCTGTGGTGTCAGAGAGAACCTCACCCAGGTCTTTGGCAATTCCCGCCTCAAACTTTACCCTCTAAATGTCAAAATTTCAAAACAAAATCTTTAAAACCTGAAGGTGGGCTGAGGGCAGATCAGGGGGCAAAGGCTCTCCTGAAACGTGTCTCCTTTGCAGTGGCAGTAGAGCTAATTGTGTGGATGAGAATTATCTTTAAATTCAGGAGCTTGGTGGGTACGAATTTAATACAAACAAGCAGCAAACTTGGGCTTGCTGAGAGCTGCCAGTATTCTCTTGGTGCATGGAAAGGACAGGAATTGTTCTTTTCATACATCATTTACAAGTAACTGCAGTGACTCCACAAAGTCGGTACAAGTCCCTAACACAAAGCAGGGAAAAGTACAAAGGAAAGAACAGGCTATTTTGTTGCTGGTTTTAAATAGAAGTTCTCTGTAGGCAGAGTTCAGCTGCATGTGGAATCAAAGGGCCGATACCGAGGAATGTTTTTCACCTTCTGGAATTTGAATGTCTGGCTTTAGTGTCAATTATTGGTACTCTGTATTGACTGAACAATGCCTCCTATGAAGATAGCATGGTAATTTGATATTTGCTTTATGAAAGCCCTTTTCTAAAGCAGTGGTACTGCAATTTTCAGCCGTTTTCACAGGGACCTTTTGCCAGAACTTCAAAGAACTCTGTTCTTGAGCAAACAGCCGTTTGGAATAAACCTGTGTTTTCTATAAACCAGGGAGAGGAAATTTTCACTGAGAGGTGAAAATTAGCGAAGCAAATCCTCAGACCTTTTGTCCAGGCACAGTCCAGGCACCAGAGCTCCCTCCTTGCTCCCCTCTCACATGCCAGAGCCACATTTCCCTGGGCAGCCGGCTCCAAGCATTGCCGTTCCTGCAGCTCAGAAATTATTTTCAGATCAGCCCGAAAGGCAGTTTTCACACCTATCCTCCCTGTTTATTTGCTGCAGTGATGACAGGTCCATCCAGTTATGGAGTAAAAACGTGGTTACTCCTTCCATGGGAGACAGCATTCAAAAGCTGCGTGGGAGGGCTCCGGCTCTCCTCCCAAATATCTCCATTATCCCTTTTGGATGTGGCATTCCAGGTGGACAGCAAGGCAGATGAGGGAAGCTCTGATCTTCCCCAAAAGTGCCCCAAGCTCGGTGCACTGTGATGGAGAGAGATCAGTGAGCAGAGCTCTGTCCCTGCAGCTGAGCATTGGGCCAAGCAGGGGAACGGGGCTTTGAGAGGGACAGGTACAGAGCTGAGCCAGGGATGTGGCATTCCAGGTGGACAGCAAGGCAGATGAGGGAAGCTCTGATCTTCCCCAAAAGTGCCCCAAGCTCGGTGCACTGTGATGGAGAGAGATCAGTGAGCAGAGCTCTGTCCCTGCAGCTGAGCATTGGGCCAAGCAGGGGAACGGGGCTTTGAGAGGGACAGGTACAGAGCTGAGCCAGGGGGAGATAAAAAGGCTTGTGGAGAAGAGAGAATAATGGGAGAATGTGACATGCAAAACTTTGCAGCTGTAGCAGAGGAGGGTTTAGAAAAAATCCTTTGTGCTTGTTAAGATTTTTGTAAATCCCACTCTGCTTGAACATGAGATCGTCCTTCAGAGGGCAGGATGGCTGCCGGGGAGGAGGAGGTGCTTAGAAAAGTATCTTTTTACATTAATTCCTTGGATAGAAAGAAACATGCTTGCAAAGGTATATTTTTAAAGATCTTCTTATAGGCCTTATCAGCCAGAGCTCTATCTACAAGATGAGGAAGCTGTAGGGATTTTTAATCCTTTGTACCCCGAGATTCATCATCAAGTGCCCGCGCAGAGTTTAAGGATCATTTATCCATCTCCCACCGTGTTGCTCTGTTCGTCTCTGGATGCTCCTGTCCTGTTGAAACTCTCTCCTCACAAAGTGTTGTTTTCTGTCTCCCTGAGCAGCTGGGTGAGCTGGAGCAATCCCAACAGGTCACAGTGTGGTAGAGTCACCTCTGTCCCCTCTGCCCTGACACCTCTCCTGTTTCACTGCCACTTTGTCACTCAAGTGCTCATCAAGGTTGCCTGGGATGTTCACATATGAGCTTATTATGGAGCTGATATTAGCAATCATTCCAAAAATCAGCCTGGCCCTGGCAGTCAAGTGGTGCTAAACTGCCCGTGATGGGCTGAATTCAAGGCCACCTCATTTCTGTTCTGAATGTCTGAGACATTTAATGCTGGCTGTATTAAAACCTTAACTCTGCACACCACTAATCTTGGAACAAGCTGCTCAGGCAACCCTGACCCTGTGGTTTTCCAGATTTTCTGGTTTCATCTTAGTTAAAGCTTTATTGCTAGAGCCCAACAGTGTGAGTCCCTGCATATCAAAAAGGATCTGCACAAATTGCCAAGGAAAGAAGCGTTCAAGGGGCAGACTTTAAAAGGCATTTAGATGGTAGAGGGGCACACAGAGGGAAGAAATGATCAGAGGAATTACAAACTGACACATGTTTTGGAATTCTTGGTCTTAAAATTCTGCCCGGAGCTCCTTAATTACGGAACAGGTCCACAAGGAAAACTGTAACCTATTTCCCTTTGTTCAACTCTTTCTGGTTGGAAGGATTTATTAAGCCAATGTCAATATTCTTCCCATCAATTTTGGAATGTCTGACTCTTTGTTGAAACAAGCTATTAGCAGCAATAAAAAGACACAGGACTAGAATAATTTGTCTGGAGTTCTCTTGTGTGAAATATTCACAGCAGTGTGAAAAAGCCAGCAAGTAATATTATATTCACAGCTTACTTGGACTCACAGGTGGCAGCAAAATCAATTAACCATTCCTATCCATAGGAATTTATTGACTTCCACCCATTTTAGAAAGAAACGCGACTTTCAGTTGGTAAAGTCACCAAATGCTGCTCTCACCCAGTTCTGTGATGTGTTGCAAGATGTTCTTTCCCCACCAACCAGCCTGGCTGCACCTGGTCATTCTTTGCCATGATGCAGATCCTCCAGCAGAGCTGCAAATCTCCCTTCTCCAGCCAGCTGCTCATCTGTGCTCTCATTTGAATTTTCTCAAACTCCTGTTGGCGCTGCCTCTTACCTCTGAGTGCTTCCTCACAAAACTCAAGTCAGCAAAATTTGCAATGACTGGTGTGCATCTCGTGGTAGCAGGGGCAGTGGGAAAGTGTGTTTTTGCAGATAAAACACCCCAATCTTCTCACTTGGCTCAGCACCACCCCTGCTCTGAGCCTGGCACTGGGCCTGAGAAGAACGGGGAGGAAAAGGCCAAGCTCAGGGAGATCAGTGCACACAAATGCAGGCAATCATTCAATGAGAGCTCAGCCAAACAAGCTGTCCCTTACCTTTAGTTCCTTTATAGATGTTTATGCTACTAATTAAGCTGTAGGTTTAGGTCTGCAAAGTAATGAAGCTCTTCCAGCTGCTGATGTCAAAATATCTGACTGTTTGCTGATACTTGAAATAAAAGCAGGTAGCAGAGATGCTGCAGTAATTGACTGGCTGCCTGCAAGAGTAATTTCAGGGCGAGTGCTGGAGAGGCTGCACTGGCTTAGAAATTCAGAAAGACATTATTTTCCAGAGGCTGGTGGCTGGAATGTTTTCCTGAGAAGCCTTCGAGGCTGGCAGTGCTGCTCTCTCTAGGTGTAGCATGTTCTGAGCCTACAGCTGGCTGTTCAGGAGGGAGCAGATTGTGTGTGTCTCTCCTGCATTGTCTAATTAAAACACCTTGCATACATATGTCAGTGTTCCCACTGAGTCTTATGGTATTTAGTTACCTGGGTTTCATTTTGTTCAACGTAGACTGGGAGAGGTTTGTGTTTCTAAGCTTTTGTGGCTTACAAAGTTTTAATTGAGTGTATAATGAGTGTTGTATTCAGGTAATTATTTGAACCCTATGGCAGTGACAAACCCAAACGTAGCACACTCTGCTGTTCTGCTTTGTGTTTAAATATTGCTGATTGAGTGTTTTGAAGACCTCAAGCTATATTTTGGGCTACATATTTTGATCCTGGACTACACCTGAGTGGAAATAGCTGAGGGTTAGAGAGAAAGCTGGCAGTGCTTCTCAGGGTCCTGTCCTTTCCTCCTCCCTCAGAGTCTGACCCTGAGCCAAAGCCATCCTTGCAGGGCATCGAGCACCAGCCATGAGGGCAAAACCCAGTGCTGAGCACTTGCTGGGAACTTTCTCCAGGGTAACACCATGAACCTGGGTCTGCTGGCCAAATCCCAGTCTCTGCTTTTAGCTGCTTCCTTGAGTTCCTCTGGTAGTTTCATTATCAAGATCTTTCCCCTCCCTGATCTCTGCTGCTGCCATGGGACATTTCCTTGCTTACTTCAGCAGCTCTGCTTTTAACTCAGCCTGCATTTTGGAGAAACACATTGCTGCTAAAAGATGCTCACACTGCCTTAATCATAGGTTAGGTTAGAATCTGGATCAACAGATAGGAATGAAATCATATATTTGCATTTCTGGGAAGATAACACAGCTTTTTGCTAACAACTAAATCCAATTGGGTACTGCCAAAGTATCTGAAATGAATGGCTATAACAAAGTAAGTTATTCAAGTGCTGTGCAATAAAAAGATTTATATGTCCTTGTATAAGGAGGATTCCAGCAGGGTTGATATGGTCTGTATCTACTGCTTAAAGGCAGATAAAATAACAGAAAAATAGCAGTGACACAAAGGTGCCCTCTCCGTGACTCTGGGGGTGAAGGGATGTAACAAGTGTGGAGAAATCAGTACCACAACACTGATAGGTTAACAGGGGCTCCAGAAAGGTGCTGGAGCTTTTCTGAAAAGATCACCTGGTCAAATCCAGACCACAAGGCAGGTTCTGCCCTGATACAAATCTCTTATTTAACACCACCGACCTTGGCTGGTAGAATCTGGCCCTGTCTCAGTGACAAATTCATTACTGCCCACTGGTAGAAAGATCATGAGTGGATACAATATCTATCCAAATTCTTCTTATTTTATAGTCACAAACCAATTAAAATTTATTATTTTTCATAGTCCCCCATCCAAAGAGCTTTTACTTGAATGAAAGGAACTGTTTTTTCAGTTGTTAGCTTTTACAGTCAATACCTGTTCCACGGCTTAGGAGAAGTATGAATTTACTGGATTATTGAAGGCTTGCCTAGACTTTTTTGAAAGCTGCTGCTCTAAGGAAGAGGCTGTGTGCACCAGGAAGCTCTGCAGCACTTTTGCCAGCTGCTTCTGGCTCTCATCGCTCATGTTCTGGGCTGTGCCCAGAAGATTGAATTTTCCTTAAAGACATCAGAAAGTTTGGTTTGCTGCTAAGCTCCTTATTCAGCCCAAAGCTGAGTGGTCAAAAGGAATTTTGTGATTCATGATCTGTTCTGCATAGGGGTGTACTTGAACATAGGATTGAATTTTGGGATCTAAGAGGGAAGAACAAGAAACAGGAAGGAGCAGGAAGAGTGAGATGTGTCATATCCAGGCCTGTAGCCAAGTTCTACACCAGCAGTATAAATAGCTGAGACTGAGCTGTGCATTAATCTCTGGGCCAGCTATTTAACACATTGAGACTGAGGAATCTCAGAGTCCCAGAATCCCTGAGCTGGAAGGAACACATGAGAATCACCAGCTCCAGCTCCTGGCTCTGCACAGGAGCACCCTGAGAATGCCACCATGTGCCTCAGATGCTGTCCAAATGCTTCTCCTTCATCCAGCTTTTCCCATCCTTCATCCAACTTTTCCCATCCTTCATCCAGCTCTTCTCATCCTTTATCCAGCTCTTCTCACCCTTTACCCAACTCTTCTCATCCTTTATAAATAGAAACTCTCCACCTCAAAACTAAAACCTGTATTCCTTCTGTCTGCTAGACAGTTAGAAAAGTCTAACTGAAATTAGTCTAAACTGAAGTTTACTGAATTTTAAAAGTCAGGCTGAATTTAGTTCAGCTTAAAATGACTTAAAGACTTGGTCTAGTTAGTGCATTTTTTCCCAAACAATGCATTCCTTTAGCTTGTGAAAACGAGCTGCAGCAAAGCTGCCACTGGAGCACAATGCAGGAAATAGACCTTAATCAATATTTCAATCAGCCACCTCTGGGTGACTGAGAATTGCTAGTTAGAGGATCTCCCAGGTAAATAAAACCTACTTGTTTTCCTTTTTTGAGGGAACAGCTGTTAGGAAGTTTACTTATTTTGGGATTTCTTTTTTTACATAATCAATAGCATTCTTTTTTTTTTTTTTTTTTTAATGATGTAGTCAGTGAATTCAGTCCCAGCTTTCCAAAAGCCCAGGGTCCTGTTTAATTCTAATTGCTGAAGGGAATGCTGGATGTTTATGCATCAGACCCGAGCTGGCATTAAATGAGTGCAGCCCCATCAATTATCACAGGGCTGAGCTGAGTGATCCACACCATGAGATAATCACACCCACACTCCTGCAGGGAACACTGCTCTGAGTGTTTTTATTCTTTTGCTGTTCAGAAAATCTCATCTGAGGAAAACCAGGAGCTTTGGTTCCCTGGCCCTGCCTCTGCCCTGCCCTCGTTGCCTGGAGCTCAGGTTTGAGTGTTTGAGTGCAGAACCTGCTGGGTGATGGATGTGGCACTGCCACTGAGCCCCCCTCTCCTGCCAGGGAGCACTGGGGGGTACCTGCAGCCTCCCTCACCTGCCAGGTACCACTCAGTGATGCCTGCAGCCCCCATCACCTGCCAGGTACCACTCAGTGATGCCTGCAGCCCCTCACACCTCCCAGGTACCACTGGGTGATACCTGCAGCCCCTCACAGCTGCCAGGTACCACTGGGTGATACCTGCAGCCCCTCACAGGTACCACTGGGTGATACCTGCAGCCCCTCACACCTCCCAGGTACCACTCAGTGATGCCTGCAGCCCCTCCCAGGTACCACTAGGTGATACCTGCAGCCCCTCACACCTCCCAGGTACCACTGGGTGATACCTGCAGCCCCTCACAGGTACCACTGGGTGATACCTGCAGCCCCTCACAGGTACCACTGGGTGATACCTGCAGCCCCTCACACCTCCCAGGTACCACTGGGTGATACCTGCAGCCCCTCACAGGTACCACTAGGTGATACCTGCAGCCCCTCACAGCTCCCAGCCCCTGTGGGAGCTGCTGGTGCTGCCCTGAGAGCCCAGCAGTGCCCTCACACTGCCCTCCTTCATTTATTGAATCCCTCTCGCTCTCGAGTTGAGCACCAAAGTTAATAGGATGGTTTGCCGCTGTGGCTTTCTTCTCACAAGAGTAATTGACTGGCTTGTCCTTTGGAATGTGCCAAGCTGTAATTGCAGGCAGGCTGCAGCTCCCTCTCCCAGGGGCCAGACTGGGGTCAGAGCTGCCCTGGCTGGGATCCTGCTGGACACAGTGGGATGGCTCTGCCCATCCTGGAGATGTGTCTCAGCACTGGAGACTTATTTCCTTCCAGAAAGGTCCTGTTGGCCTTTTTGCAGGCAGTTGTGAGGAACACAGGGGTGCTGGGGCTGGGCTGTGGGCAGGGGTTCCTCACACGGTGCCCACCCAAGGGGTGGCCAACACCAACATCACCCTGAGAGCAGAGCTGTGAGCTCCCCGTGGGGCTGGGGGTGACCAGCAAAGCACCAGAGCCCAGCTCTGAGCAGTGCCAGCCTTGGCAAGGGGCAGATGTGGCACAGCCCTGCAGAGCCCCATCGTCTGTAGAGCCTTCAGCAGAGGTGGCACAGGAGGGACAGAGCAGGGCTGGCACAGAGTTTGTGCCCTGCTGTGACCGGGCAGGAGCAGAGCCCAGTGCCCAGTCTGCTTCTGCAAGGACAGCCAGAGGGAGTGCAACAGGCCAGGCTGGCACTGCAAGACAGGCAGAAATTGGTTTGCTTCACTACCAAGAAGATGTTTCTCTGTGGGGAGGAGGAATGAATAAAAGTGTTTCCTCTAATGCAGCTAATAGACACCAGGGATTTCCCAGCTCTTCACTCCACACTGAGTTTTGCCATTGTAAGTTTGTTTAAATGCCTCAAACATAAAAAGCTTTAATTTCTTCTGGCCAGGTGGTGTGTAAGGCTTTCCTTGCAGGTTTCTCTGTCCTCTCTGAAGCCAGCAGAGATGCCATCCTTCATATCCTGGATTTGTACTGCTAAGATCAACCTGAACTGACATGAGAGAGTGTATCAGCAATGAAAAAGTCCTGAATCCCTGGGTTTAAGGTTGTCAAATCTCTGAAACTCCTTCAGGGATCTAAACAGCACAATGCTGTTCATGTGTGCTGTGTGTACGTTAGAGAGTTCCTCCCAAATTTCATGGGGGTTTCTCTTTTATCCAGTGATGTGTGTATCCTATGTACAAGGGATATTTTATTCCTTTCCACTAAATAGACAGGACAGGTAGAATGCTATGGAAAAATGTAATTGTCTAGTCATTTTACTGCATCATATGCAAAAGTCAGCTGGTACATGCAAAGATGCAGAACAAGGAGAAGAGAGGATGAGAAGGAGATTGTTCCTGAAACTCTGTTTCTCCAAGGATTTGTCAGCATTTTATTTTATTTTATTTTTCCTTAAAGAAAATTTGATACATGTCCACTACATTTTGCCAGTGGAAAAGGCTGTGCTGATCCTTTGACTTTAAATTAAGTAGAAATAGAAGGGTTTGGTTATAAAATAACAAGGGTTTTCACTGGTAAAGAAATCTTGTTTTCTCTGTTCCTGCTCTCTGACAGTTGGTTGGCAGAGAAAGGAGGAATAATAAGTTTTAATTATATCTTCCCCAAACAAGCAGATTTGAAAGCAATGCAGGGATTACATGAGAATAAAATCCCTTCAAGCATTAACTGTCGCTGGTAAAAGGATGTTAGATATAATCCTATAAGGTTAGATGTCCAGACATCCTGCTTTAACCAGGACAGTCTAATTTTTAATTTAACGTTCTGTCATCCTGATTATTTTCTTTGGGAGACTCATGTGTCATGTTTGCCTTTGTGCCATACTCAAGAGTGGCACAATCATGAAAATAACACTTTAAATCATCATGCAGCTTTTCTCCTCCAATTTCATCAACCAGCATCACATGTCAAAATGCATTGAACATCACAAGCCAGGAGAATAGGAATTGTATTATCTTCTGCATTAAAAAGGAATAGATAAGCAAGAGAACAAAGGAAAAGTAATAAAGAGGAGTGGGGGAAATAACTCCAGATCTATACATGCCTTTCTTGCTTTATGAGGAAAGATGCCCGTGACAATACACAATACACTTGTCACTTGCTTGTTAGGTAGAGCTTGAGCTAAGCCAGTTCCAAAAAGCTTCAGGTGCTGTCCCCTTCAGACACTTCTTGGTTGGCAGCAAACTCGTAAGCAAATGCCAGTGGAGTAGTTAAGGAGATGGAAAGGGTTTTTTTATTCCACCCATGAGCTTTCAAACTCCCTCAGACAACAGATGGGTGATCCAAATTGGGTCTAATAAAGCAAGGATAAGTATTTTTTCTGAGGCTAGAAGTTTGGTCAGACTTAACAGAATGTTTATTGTGCTCTTGCAATTTTTGCTTTTAGGCTGAAAGCAGAAAAATCTGCTGAAATATGGCGCAGTTTCGAGCTGAAACCAGAACAGTATTGTGATTCACATGAGAGAAGCAAATCCTTTGTGATTTCTAGGCAGAGCAGGTTCAGAAAAGCATCTGAACTCCTTCAGGATTTTCTGATCATCCAAGCCTGAGGCTTTGCTTTTCTAAGTCCTCCATCCTCTGTGTGAGTTTTATTGTGAGAGTCACCGAGCGCTCCCTTTGTCCAGCTCTGCTCTCAGGTATGAACATTCATTACCTTTGAGAAGGTGCCAGTGCTTTGGAGGGTGAGATCTTAAAAATAGCATGGTCAAGAGGTAATGCAAAAGTTTTTAATAAGCATCTGACTAAACCAACTGCTTGTTTTCTTTTCAGGCCAGGGTTTCCTTTCTGGCTCGTTTAAGTCTCGGGAACGCGTTGCCCGTACGCCCACATGTTCATCTTCACTTCACTTAAGCCAGGACTAAAGCCAGGCTGTGCTGCCAGGAACGGGCCAGGTGCTCAGAGTGTGTGTGTGTGCCTGAGCAGCCTGCAGGCTTTCTGGGAGCTCTCTGTGCTGTACAACGTGCTCTCCCCTTAGGGGAGACAACAGGGAGTTTAGGAGATGTCTCCTTGGATGAGCAGCACGTGTCATGCTCAGACCTGGGCTGCTCTCAGCTCTGTCCTTGTCACATCCTGGCTGCTTTGCAAACATGCAAGGCCAGAGGATGTGCTGAGGTGCAGTGCAGCATGTTAGTCATGCCCAGGGAGGCTCCTCTGGGAGCTCCACTGGCAGAAGACACTGCTGCAGGAATTAAAGGTGAGGTGAGAACCAGTGCTGCTGCTCTGAGGAGGTCACACAGCCCTTCCTTGAGTAAATTTCAGAGCCTTAGAATGGTCTGGGTTGGAAAGGATATTGAAGATTATCTAGTTCCAAATCCCCTGCCATGGCAGGGACGCCTTCCACTATCCCACCTTCCACTATCTCCAAGCCCTATCCAGGCTGGCCTTGGGCACTGCCAGGGATCCAGGGACAGCCACAGCCATGGTGTCTCCACTGTCCCTCTCCAAACAGGACATAAAGTAGATACATGGTGCTGGCATCCATTAATCTCTGTTTCTCTTCTTTTTGCATGTTCTGTCAGACTCTTGATAGTTGAATTTTTCTGTCAATTTTCATCATCTTTGTTTTACATCAAAGAATGGAAGGACGAAGTTTTGTGTTCTGTGTGAGAGGATGAGGTGATGGGTAAACCAGTAAAGTCAGGCCACAGAAATCTCAGTGCTCTGAGGTTTCAGACAGCCAGAACAGCAGGGACAATCTTCCAGTTGGGCAGGACACTCCCTACCACCCACCACGAATCATGTAATTCAGGAATATAGCTCAAGATGCTTTGGACCAGATTGTGATTTAAAATACACCTATTTAAATCTGGCATCATCTTCCCTTCTGCTTCTGTATTAATTGATGTCCTGTGGGCTGTGTTTCGAGGGTAGGCTGCTTTGGATCCGATTCACCGGATCAGGCAATTTGGTTCTCTTTGAAGTTCCCATTGTGATTTGTATTTGGATGTGCCTTTATAGAAGTGGGAATTAAAACCGGGTATTTGTGGCTTTTTGTTGTTCTGATGTCTTTGTGATTCAATGCCTGTCTGCAGGAGCAGGGTGGCACCAGGAAGGCCTTTCCAGTCAGCCCTGCATTTCCCCAGCAGCAGGATCCAGCAGTGCGGCTGCAGGCAGAGCTCGTGGTGGCACAGAGGAGGTGGCACAGAGCTCTCTATGGTGGCACAGAGCAGGGTGGCACAGAGCTCTCTGTGATGGCAGAGCAGGGTGGCACAGGGCTCCCTGTGATGGCAGAGCAGGGTGGCACAGAGCTCTCTGTGATGGCAGAGGAGGGTGGCACAGAGCTCTGTGATGGCAGAGGAGGGTGGCACAGGGCTCGCTGTGATGGCAGAGGAGGGTGGCACAGAGCACTCTGTGGTGGCACAGGAGGGGACACGGGGTTCTGAGGTTTCCCTGAGATCCCTGCTGGGCACTGGGGAGGTGCAGGGCAGCCTGGGCAGAGCTGTCACTGCTGCTGCTGCCCCAGGACTGCCCTGCTGCCTGCACTTTGCTCCAATCCCAGTTCCTCTTCTGCAGTGCCCAGCCCTAAGGCACAGTCCTGGGGCAGGCACTGAGGACAGTTTTGTGACCCTTTAAAGGCAGAAGGCACTGTGCAGAGAAACCAAGCACATATCTCCCAGCTGCAGGCTGGGTTTGGGCATTATACTCTGTATAAGCACCAGCAGCTATTTCTCTGCTGGCTGGGGCTCAATCTTCATGGAAGGAAATGGAAGGAGAAGGATTAAGTAATGCTGCAGGCACAGCTGCATCTATTTTTTCCCCCTGTGGCATCACTTTGCCACTTGTTAAATGAAAAGCTTCTGCTCCCTCCTTCCCCTGCTGCACACACAAACACAGGACAGGCTTGGACCCTGCTCTGCACCCCAGAGCAAAACAAACACTCCAACTTCTTAACAGCCAACAAAACAGGCAAGGCAGTTAAATAGGGCCACAAATGAGTCTGTTTTACCGACTAACTGCATCTTGGGTTATTAGAGCATCCCCCATTTTACACCTGAAAAGGGCAGGCAGGCTCCCCTCCCTCAGCTCAGCGTGTCCATCCCAAAGCACTCCATTTATACTTTATAAAAACCACACTGGAGCCCAGACTGTGTCTGCAGGCATTGAGGAGAGCTAAAGCCAGGACCAGATATCACTCAGGCATGGCTCTAGGTGTGCTGGGTTTGACAGCTCTGAGAAAGAATCTTGTGGTGCATTTGGGAATTCACCTGAACAGTCCCATTGCAGTTTGTTCTCCTCACCTGTGTCCTCCTTCCCAGCTCTATTGTCCCAGTATTGCTCCCAGGGACATGGCCCAGCAGCGGCAGGAGCATCCTGAGCTCTTTGTCCCCTCTGTGCTGGTTGGGAGGTGCAAGGTCATCACTTTAACAGGAATCAGCAGCATTCATCAGGAGGAGCCCACAGAACATTTTGTTATGTACCAGGAAACCTTAGTGCAGCCTTTCTCATGACAAACCTTTGGCTGGAGCCATGGAAATGTTCTGGCAGGGCTGGAAGGAGCACTTTGGGTGGATGATTTCTGGCTCCTCAGTCAAGGTGAAACTCTCTGAGTTGCTGGCCAGGGTAACTCTCATTTTCTCTCACCCTTTCTTTCACCCCAGAGAGTCCTTTGAGATCCTGCCCTGATCCTCACACCCCAATTCAGCAACCAAAACCTTCAGCAACCTCACACCTGCAGCAACCAAAAGCCCAGTGGAGCTGTGGCACTGCTGGGAGCAGCTCTGCTGCTTTCCTGAGCCAGCATTTCAGCCCCTGTGCTCACAGACTCCCAAAATACTTGCTTTACAGATGAGAGCAGCCTTTCTCTCTCTCCCCACAGGATGTTGTCTCTTTTGCCACCAGACCACCACACAAGCTCCTGTGGTGCTTTGTTCTTTGCCAGTTTGTTTTACCCAGGGGAAAACCCCTTGGCTGTGGGAGCTGCTGCTGTTTTACCCTGGAGAAGGCAAACCAGAATCACAGGTCATGAGTAACGTAGCACGAATACCTCCCCTCCTATTTACCTAGAGAATGTAGGGCTGTTTAGGTGCTAAATAATGAATAGAATAAAAAAGATGCACGGCTTCAGCTGGTGAGGTGTCCCCTGAAGAGAATTGCACCAGAGAGGCTCAGAGGATTGAGGAGCAGGGCACTTGGAGCGTGGCAATATCTGGGATGATTAACTGGTGCTCTGGAAGGTCGTGGCAGCAGCATAAAGAACATGCTGTGGAAAACAGTGATTCTTTTCCATAAATAAAATAGCACCGAGGTCTTAAAGGAGCAGGCTTGGAAACAAGCAGAGGGTGTAAATAAGTAAGTAGCAAGGGGAATGTGAGAATATCAATCAAGAAATTAAGCCGACAGCATAAATAAGCAGGCAGCCATAGCCTGGGGTGGGGGGGGATGGAAGAACAGGGAGCAAGCAAAGATGTCAGAGCAGCAGTTGAGAAAAGAGAATCTGTGCTGTGAAGACAAATGGTGCACTGGAAGGAGCCTGAGAAAGAGCTTCACCTCAAACACCAAACCCCTGATAAGCAGGGCTGGCCAGCACACAGATTAATAAAAGTGAAGCAGAGGTCACAGTCCAAGAGACAGCTCAGGATCCTTGGCACTGATAAAACTGCATTAGCCTCAGAAAGTGATTTTCTGTGGAAGTCACTGGGTTTGTATCTCAGGGTATTTTTTTAAATACCACGGACTATATAGGCTGTGGATGTGCCTAGGGAGGAATGCATTATGGATAGAAAAAGTGTCAGTTATTCTTTCCATCTCTAAAACTGTTCACTTTGAAAACCCATAAATGAACTGTAGGAGGGCATCTTTGAGGCAGACAGCTGAACGCTTTGATTTTGCTTTTAAGCTGTGTCATTAGCAAATGCTTTTCTTTTATAGCTAATAGTCCTTGTGGGATGTTGTGGAATATTAAAGAAAAAGGGGAGAGAAGGTCAAAATATGTGTGGTAAACTCAGTTTTGTCACTTGATGTATTTTCTTCCATGGACCATCACATTTCCTAGCTTGTCCTGTTTGGTACTGTGAGCCCAACTTAATTCTTTATCATTAACAAAAGCTGTGGGTAATATCACCAGTGACAATTTAGGAGGTGTCTGAAAAGGTGTTCTGTGTTCTTGAGAAAGTGCTGTGTGTGAGAGGACAGTTTGGGTGTGAGACTTTATCCGCAGTCAAAGAAAAAGAAAAGACACCCTCTCTGTAACAAAGAAAATGTTGTTTCTTCAAGATTAACACAGAAATTTGCTAAGGATAACAAAAGCGAGGGTACAGCAGGCTTGACTGACAGAGAACCCCCATGGCCACTGGAAGTAGAGAACACAATTCAGGATTTATTCAAACTTTGCTGCCTCACTGAAGCACAGCTTGGTGGGTTTTGGCTCCATCACTGTCCCCTCTCTTGCAGAAGCAAGTCCCTCTGTCTTTTTCCAGACCAAATTTCAACTTTTTCCTCTTCAGAGTCCCATATCATTTGCAACTCTGCTCCAACACTCTAAAGAATGGGAGAATTATGTTCTTTCTTTAAATTTTTTCCCTTACAAATCAGTATTTTCTTGCATTTGCTATTGGGAAAAGCTTGATTAGGTCTAGTTTGAGCTGAAAAAACTTCCTGACCTTTCCGGGCTGGGCCCCCGGGTTCTCTTGTTCAGAAAATAAAGGCTGCTAATAGGTTGTGAGGGCATTCATTATGTCTTCAGTTCTTGGAGGAGCTGTGTGTGTTGGAGGGTGAGTGCCTTTAATCCTTGCTCGGGAGGCTCAGTGCTGCAAGCCCAGCAATCTGCTCTGTTTACAGTGTTGGGTTTCAGGTCTGGGCTTTTCCCTGTAGAAAACCAAGTGAAATGATCCCATTAAGTGACAACAGTGTGTTTGAGTTCCCCAAATCAGTGCCAGCCTACCCGTTAAGAACCTTGTTGTCTCCCCTTATTTTTTTTTATTTTTTCTTGTGGTCTTTCCCTCACGATCTTACCTGGCATGGTTTAAAATCTTCAGTTCCTCTGCTCTGAATTTGGTTTCACTCTCCAGAGCCTGCTGAGCTCAGGGCTCACCAGAGGATGTCTGCTGGCCCATGCAGTCCAGCTTTATGTTTGCAGCTGTATCCCGAAATACAGACACCAACCAAGGCAGGAGATGGGATGTGACATAAATTACAGAAAACGCCCGCTCAGAGATAACATTTGGGAGGAATACGAATAAGCAATCCATCACAAAGCTCAGGGTGAGCTCTCTGGGACACAGCTTTCCTCTCTTCAGAGCTCTGTTCACACAGCAGCAAAACCCTTGTCCACAGTGGGATTTCTAGGCATTACTACAATACAAATAATAATAATTTAAAAAGAAGGTGTTTAATTCACTGCAATTCCAAACAAACTCTGCAGAGAATTCTGTAACAGCAAAAGATAAACAACTTAAAAGGGAAGGCACTGGATGCTTGATTCTGCTTGCTCACAGCTGTGATAAAAGCTATTACCAATTTAGAGTGGCTTATCAAAGAGGAGTATCTGGTGTATCAATAAGTAATTGGCAAAGGGAAACCAGCACTATTTATTAATTAGCACCTATCACTTGTGCAGGGCTGGCTTTGTTTGCAGAACACAGCCTTAGGGCCTGCCCAAGCCCTGTCATTCAGCACTCCAGATTTTAGATGTTTTCTTGCTTTACCTGAGTGAAGTTTTTGGGATCCAGGGGGATTTTTTCATTAGCAATCCCAGCTTTTTCCTGCTCTGTTTGCCACCAAGTTAGGGCTGAGGGTGTGTCTATGAGCCTGGTCTGGTACTGAGGTGTTTGAACAAAGGAGCCTGAGCAGAGATGGGAACAAACCCTTCACCAGGGCAGCGAGGCACGGGGTGATGGATTTAAACTGAGGGAGGGTGCAGTTAGATTAGGAAAGAAGGAAGTTTTTTGCAAGTGAGGATGGTGAAACACTGCATTTCCAGGGAGGTGGTTGGTGGGTGCCACAGCCCCAGGAACATTGGGGATCAGGTTGGAGGGGCTCAGAAGCTGCTCCAGTCAAGGTGTCCCTGCTGATGGCATCAGGGGTCCATTCCAACCCAGAGTATTCTGTGAGGGTCTGGTCTGTGTAGGAGCCAGCCCAGAGCTGTCCTGTCTGCTGGAGCAGCTGCAGGCAGCATATGGATGGGTTGTTGATGGGTTATTGATGGGTTGGGTCAGTGTGGGACAAAGCACCAGGGCTTGTTTCAGTCAGGGCTTGAACCAAGTCACCAGCTCTGAGATGACTCTAATGAGCATTTTACACTTCTGTTGAACACAATGGCGCTTCTATGGATTTAGTCAAACAGAGGATTTTATTTTTTTTTATCTTTAATGAGCACTTTAATGCCCTTCTCATTGCAGTCCAGTCACTATAAGATATGAGCTTTTTTAATAAAAACACAGTCAATTCTCCTTCAATGTTGCCAGCAAACAAAGATTGACTGTTTTTAATGTACATTTCAATTTACAGTGCTTTTGGAGGCCATGAGGGAAATATGTAGTCCTAACAGCTTAGCTTAGAGTCGTTGTTCTGTCAATACAAAATCATTATAATAAAAAACTCCTGTCGCCTCTGAACTTAAAAAATCTAGAAATAATTTGATACGTATGTTATACAAATCCATAGCTTACCTCAGCTGGAAATGGAATTGTGGTTAGCTCCATTATCATTATTGCAAACTTATGATCATAATCATGGCACACCTGCAGGAGGAGCTCTGAAAGGCTCTGAAGCCTCTCACTGCTGACAGGGCACTTTCTGGGGGAGCTTTTCAGCAAGGAAATGGATCTGGTTAATGCTGACCTGCTGGGCTGGGCTGGAGCACCTGGGCTGTGTACCTGGCCTTGCCACCATGGTCTGACTGCTCTGACAGAGCAGGAGGCTCCGAGGGAAGGGAATGCCAAAGGTGGGACAGCTCACTCAGGCTGCTCAGCACCCTGTGAGTCCAGGATGGAAATTTCACAGCCTCACTGGGAGGTTCCAGTGTTGGACTGGTAATTTTTTTTTTTTCCCAAGCATCTGCTCAGAATTTTTTTATCACAGCTCTTGTCCTCTGATTCTGTCACCTCTGCATGTGCAAGGGCCCAGCTCTGAGCCCTCTGCACTCTGCCAGGCAGCACGGGGATCCTCCCCTTCTCTTTTTAACACTGGCCACTCAGCTCTCTCAGCCTTCCCTCGTGCACCCCTACCCCAGCCCCAGACTGATGTGGTGCCTCCCTGTTCCTTCTTCTCACATGTTCCAGGCCCCAAGGTTTGGGGTGGAAATGGATGGTCCCACAGAATCCTGGAAAAGGCAGTAGGGGTTGGTACAGCTTCTCACCCAGAAACTTTCCTTTGTACCTGGGTGCTGCCTCTGGGGGTGGAGAGCTCGTGTCTGCTGCTCTTGAAGGTCTCTGGCAGGTGCCCAACCCCTCCAGAGAGAGTTCAGACAGCTTTGGGAGATGATGCACAGAGAGCAGCAAGTGGTTTTCAGGTGATATGAGAGGAGGGTGATGGTGACCTGCCAGTTAAAGAATGGAACTGGAGATTTTTAATGTATTTGAAAGGTGTGCAGTGAGGAGAGTCTGGAGCAGACAGCGAGGAGAACAAAAATCCCCTGTATTGATGAGCTCCTGGTGAAGCAGGAAACAGGGCCCTGGTAATGAACTCCTCAAAGAAATTAGGGAATTTTGAAGGCAGCATCTTTGTGTCTCCAGATTCAGCTCCACACGTGACAAATGCTTTTGCTATGAGAGCAAGCATCTGACCTTTTCCTTCCCATCTCTCCTGCAGCTGCAGTGCTCAGCCTGCTCATTAGCAGTGCCTAGGTATTAACCTTGGAATAATCCAAGGGAACAGCCCAGAGGAAGCTGCAGCCCCTGTTTTTAACTCCACCATTGCAGGTGGGATGGATGGGGCAGCTGCAGTGCTCCTCTGCTCAGGGCAGTTCCCACCCAGTTCCCCAGGTTTGGGGACCTCCAGTGCAATCCCTCTGACAGCCCTGATGTGAGCACAACGGGAGCATTTGGGCTGAGCCAGTGAAGCCTGTCAGACGGCAGATACACAGCTTTCCATGAGGCGCAAAAGGAGAGGAGAGCACATCTTCCCACCTCCCCGTTCCTGCATGGGCAGGCATGTGCTCAAAAGCAGGGCCACAAGGCAGGGTTTGAAAGGTGCTGGCAGGAGCCTGCTGCCAGCCCTGATGCTTTGTGACATCCCTGGACACCGATCCTCACCCTGGCTGCTGCTGCAGCTGCTGCTTGTCCCACTGCTGTCAACAGCCCTGCTCTGCTGGAGAGCCACCCAGGGCCACCCAGGGCAGCACAGGGCCACACAGAGCCACGCAGAGCCACGCAGAGCCACACAGAGCCACACAGGGCCACCCAGAGCCACCCAGAGCCACACAGGGCCACGCAGAGTCGCACAGAGCCACCCAGAGCCACCGAGAGCCACCCAGGGCCGCACAGAGCCACACAGAGCCGCACAGAGCCACACAGAGCCACACAGAGCCACGCAGGGCCACACAGAGCCACCCAGGGCCACGCAGGGCCACCCAGGGCCGCACAGAGCCACACAGAGCCGCATAGAGCCACACAGAGCCACACAGAGCCACACAGGGCCGCACAGGGCCACACAGGGCCACACAGGGCCACCGAGAGCCACACAGAGTCACATAGAGCCACGCAGGGCCACACAGAGCCACACAGGGCCACACAGGGCCGCACAGGGCCACACAGGGCCACACAGGGCCACACAGGGCCACCGAGAGCCACACAGAGTCACATAGAGCCACGCAGGGCCACACAGAGCCACACAGGGCCACACAGGGCCGCACAGGGCCACACAGGGCCACACAGAGCCACACAGGGCCACACAGGGCCACACAGCACTGAGCTCCTGCTCCCCTTGGGCTGGGATCCTCCTGAGCTGGGCTCAAACAGCACCTGGAGGCTCCCAGAACAGGAGCAGAGCTCTGCCAGTCCCTCAGAGGGAGGAGAGCTGGATGTGAATGGTGACAGCTTCCACTGCCTCCAGGCTGGGATTTTAGAAACACTTCAGCACTTGGGATATTGCTCCGTTGTAGCCAGCAGAGTACAGACTCAGGGAACTCCCCATTGCTTGTCCCTAGCTTTTGCAGAAGACCTGCTTTGTTTTCTTCCCTTCCCTTACTGATCTGGTTTTAGACAGCAGTAAAATCTTTCTCTAAAATTACAGAATTGTCATTAAATGGTTTGGGTTGGGTGGGACCTTAAAGATTGTCTCATTCTAGCTCCCCTGCCATGGCAGGGACACCTTCCACTGCCCCAGGGTGCTCCAAGCCCTGTCCAGCCTGGCCTGGCACACTTCCAGGTGCCAGGGCCTGCCCACCCTGCCAGGGAAGAATTTCTTCCCATTATTTAATCTAAACCTGCCCTCTTTTAGTTTAAAGAGGGCTACCCCTTTTCCTATAAATAAAGGCTTACTATAATATTCTTAATAAGAATAATAAGTAAATTCTGCTAAGGCCATTCCCCTACTGTTCCTGGTATTCAGTAATTACATTTTAATTCATGCCTTCAGATTTAATTGGCAAGTTAGGAGGTCTAGTCACAGACCTGGAACCCAGCTGCCTTCTCTGGAGGCTGTGTCAGGGTGTGCCAGCACATCAGTGACCTGAGCCAGGAGCTGGCAAAGCCCTGCACAGCCTTCAGACACACAGATACACCTTGCAACAGCCTCTGGATGTGAGTTCCTGCTCATTCTACAAGGCTCTTCCATAATGATCAAGTGCTGTTCTGTGCTCTGCAGCAATCTGATCTCCATCTCCAGGCAGGGATATTTGTCATGAGGCACCAACTCCACTTGTCACAGGAACAGAGAGAGCCAAGAGCTGCGTGGCCATTTCAGCTTCTCCTGGTGAGGGGGTGGTCTCTTGCACAGCTCTTCTTCCCTGTCCACCTTCCCTGGGTCACACAAGGTCTGGGTAACCCAGACTGCTCAGATGGGGCTCCCAGGGAGCAGCCAGGCTGTGAGGAGCCATCTCTGGGGGTTCAGTGGGTGAGCAGTGGCACACTGGTGCCACAAAAGTGCAGTGTTAGCCATGGCGCATGAACCAGCCTCTGAGCACACACTGTCCTGTGGTATCTGCACTTTTGACTGAGGTTGTTCCAGTAAATTTCCATTTTGGTAGGCTCCTGTCACATGTGATTCTAGAAAAGAAGTGTGCAAAAACAGCCCCCAGGCTTTTCCTGTGGTCGTGTTTCCAGAGTTCCTCACTTGTTGGTACTTACTGTTTTTCCTCAGACTTTTGCAGGAAGTGGAATGGAAACAATAGCAGCTCATTTGATCAAATATGACTAAGCAGTAATCATTCATTTGCCAACCTAAAAAGCAAAAGGAGAAAATTAATGAATAGCCATGTGCTAATAAGCTGAGGTTAATTTGAATTGCCAAATGCCACAGATGAATTGATTTTGTACTTTCTGCATTTTTTCCTGTACTCTATGCTTTCCCTCTTTAAATTCCCTTGTGGCTTCAGAAGAAAAAGATGTTTTCTAGTTCCTGTCAGATGTGGTTGGATGGTGCTAACACGTAGCACAGCACAACTGTGTCACACTGGATGGTGTTGAGCAATGTCTCTGAACTAACTCTTAGGGAAATTGTTCTTTATTTCTCAGGGATGCATGGGGATGGTCAGAAAAACAAAAACGAGTTTAAATTTCTGCAGTGTCCCTGAAGGACACAGAGGCCTTGAGCCTTTTGGAGTTTAAATTCTGAGTAATTCTTAAATCACCCGAGCAGGTGATGCCCAGCTAGGAGGCCTGGGAAGATGCTCCAGCAGTGCCATCAGTGTGCTATCAGTGTGCTCCAGCTCCACCTAATCCTTCTCATCATTTCTTTGCAGGGATAGAACGTAAGGAAATAAAGATAGTGCAGTAGGCAGTCTCACACCTGAGGAGTTGCAGCTGTGCTAATCACCAAAGATTAGGAACAGGCCTGCCCTTAATAGCCACAGCTGAGTCCAATAAGGATGAGTGCTACAAAAGATGGGGTAGCTGGGTGAGGAGAGCACTGGAGTTTGTTAGCTGTGCTGTGAAGGGAGATGGAGTTTGTTGGTTGTGCTGTGATCGGAGATGGTGTTTGTTAGCTGTGCTGTCAAGGGAGCTGGAGTTTGTTGGTTGTGCTGTGAAGAAGGAGGAGTCAGTCATGTGAGGAGCTGCCCATGAGAAATCACCAAGAAGTTATGGAACTTTTGCAATAAGATGACAACCATTTCTCCCATGGACAGTCTCACTGCCTTCAGCTGGGCTCCCCCCAAGGCTGCAGGTCAGGGGTGGCCCCTGAGTGTGGCCACAAAGCCCAGCCCTGGCTCCTTCAGTGCCCCCAGCCCTTCTCCTGTCCCTGTGTTTGCCAGCCCAGCCCCTCTCCCTGCTCCCCTCTCCCCACAGGAGCTGTAGCCTGGAGTAAGAAGGGACAAGGAAAGAGCCTCCGGTGATTTGGGATCAAAAGGTGCAGTGCAATGCCTGATGGAGATGATTATCTCTTATCTCTCCCTGCTAAGCACCCCCAGCTGTTGAGCAGTGCAGCCTCTCAGCTGAACACATCACTGTGGTTTGCTGTCCACTGGAGATC
Source organism: Diglossa brunneiventris (assembly GCA_019023105.1). Taxonomy (NCBI): domain Eukaryota; kingdom Metazoa; phylum Chordata; class Aves; order Passeriformes; family Thraupidae; genus Diglossa; species Diglossa brunneiventris. The sequence continues at coordinate 1,278,523 of CM032357.1, read as the reverse complement.
AAACCAGTGCCTCCATCCAGCTTCCCTGGGTGCTTCCTTAGCCTGTGAGAGGCAACTAAAACCATCCCTCTGTTAATAGCTGCCTGCATTTTGCACTAACAAAAACAATCCTCTGACAGTTAGGGAAGGTGATTATTACCTGGAGCCTCTTCACTCCCTACCCTGCTCCTCCAAACTCAGCTGCACGCACGTGTTTAAAAGAGGAAAACATAACAGGAGTAGAAAGAAAGAAAGCCTCGTGTCACAAGAAGCTCAGTTTTAGAAGTTTAACTTCCTACAGAGAGTTGGGAAGTACAAACCTGTCTGTGTGCTCACCCACACCATTAAACTGGAATGGTTTTGAGGGGCTGGTTTTATACTGTGTGGTCAGTCCAGCCAGGTCCTGCTACACTGCAGCTGGGCCCAGGGGAACTTTTAGAGATGTTTCTCAGGATTTAAAAAAACAGTAGCTGTGCTTGCTTGTTTCTGCATGGGGTATTGCAACACTGGGGCTCAGCCTTGTCTTTGGAAAGTGCCTCTTCAGCTGTGCAGCCTCTGTCGTGTTTGTCTGAGCTTATCCTTCTTTACTGTAGACTTGAGAAGATGTTCCATGCTCTGGTGTTATTAACATACAGCAGCCTGGCTGCCCCTGGGCACCAGCACATCCTGATGTGTTTCCAGAGGATGAGGTTCCAACCTAAGTGCATCTCCTGGAGGCAAAAGGGAGCTGCAGCCTCAGGTCCCACTGAAAACCCCTCAGCAGAGCCAGGAACAAGCCTCAAGGCTCTCATTTTAAAATGGTGGGTGCTGTAAAGGGGCAGCTGTGAGTCAGGCAGAGCACAGAAAGCAAAACACAAAGTTATTGTGCTGAGAGCTATTTTCTCTTCTGGGAATGGTAAGGAAAGGACATATCTAAACTCTGACATCAGAGAGCTCCTTGATCCTTCCATCACATGTCAGAAAGCTCCTTGATCAGCCCTGTGATTGGTGCCTCAGCGTGCAGGTGTCATTTTGGGGATGTTTCCTGTTAGTTTTCAGCTCCCCATGCAGAGGGATCAGGAAGCAGACGTGTCCTGCTGAGGTGTGCTGGGCTCAGGGGTGTCACAGGCCCTTTGGGGTGGCTTTGCTGTGGACAGAGCTGCAGGTGTGTCCCAGCCCTGCCTTGCCACAGCCCTGCCAGGCTCCTGCCCTGGCCCAGCTGTCTGTGCTGGCAGCAGCTCAGCAGAGCACGAGCTGCAGCTTGGCCTTGTACCTCCCCTGTAAGGCTGCAATTTTTTGTGGTTGTTGTCCTTTTGTACCTGATGTGTTTGGGAAAAACGCTGCTATCTTGGCAAATATCTGGACATCTTTGTGGTTAAGAGAGCAGTGATTAATGTGCTTTTTTGTTCTCTCTGATTAAATTAAAACATGCGTTCTAACATGTCCTGGAGACATTTATAATTGTCCTTGTGTAGCCCAGCTTATCAGGACGCAGGAGCAGGTGTTGTCAGCAGAGCCAGCCAGGATTTTTATTGCTGTATGCCAGCCCCTGCGCTGGGGCCAAGGCCCAGATGCCACAGCCCTGTGCTGATGCTGAACAGGGTTTTTCCATGAGCATCCCCCATGCCTGAGCCCAGGAGGGACACTGGGGACACGGGGACAGGGTGCCACCTCGCAGAGGCCCCTCCACGTCCCCCTGCCCAGCTGCACTGGGGACTGGGCAAGGTGGCTGTGCACATTTCCCCACATCTGTGAGCACTTGAAACAAACTTCCCTGGCTTTATCTCAAATGGAGCTTTCTGCTGGTTATCTCAAAGCGTGTTCCAGGGCACAGAGGCAGCAGCTTTGATGCAGGAAGGAAACATTTTCTGTGTGAAACCTTCTCATTTTCACATGCTGATGGGACCTGGGCAGTGTCCCCTGCGCCCCCAGCACTGCCCCTCCTGTCACAGAGTGCTGAGTGGAGCCTTTGGGCAGCTTGTGCCTGCTGAGACCATCCCAGCAGCCTGCCAGGCTGCCCCAGGCCTGCCTGTGCCCATCCTGCAGGGGCTGCTCCGTTCTCCTCATGGGCTGCCTGATGGTCGCTCTCCAGCTGGGGTGGGACCAGCTTTGGATCAGCTCATCAGCTCTTTAATCAGCTCAATCCATCCCTTTCTCTGGTGCATTCTATCTTCTCAATCTAAATATTATATTATATTATATTATATATATATTATATTATATTATATTATATTATATTATATTATATTATATTATATTATATTATATTATATTATATTTTGTTGTATTGTGTATATTATATAATTATTTATTTATTTAATTATTTAATTTATTTTTAATTTAATCTTCTTCATTTAATCTGAGGGATTAAAGGAAGAAGATGAAATTAAAAATAAATAATTAAATAAAATCATCTTCTTCATTTTCAGCCCCTTTTGAAGGGTCTGACACCGTAAGCTAGTGCTGTAGGAAAAGCTATCACTCAAAAAACCCCACATTTTACGGAACTTGGAGGTTAGCTTTCTTGCTGTGGAACGATGATAAAATAACTTTCATTTGAACTTGCTGAAATAAGTTTCTGTTGCACTTTTGCCACCTTTGTGTGGGGAATAAGGACTGAACTGATGGTGGTGAGAGTGGAACATGAAGGGTCAGGTTTCCTGTTTCTGCCATTTTAGAATTATTTTCCTTTGAAGAAGGTGTAAGCCCATGAAGGTGTTGGCATGTACTGGTTGAAAGTCTGAAAAATTAACGCCAAAAAATTTAAAAGGCAGGACAGTGTTTTCCATGATGTATCTAACACCTGGAAAGGGGAATGCAAACTCATGAGATTGTTCTGTTGCAACTACTTGGCAAATTTTTCCTGCATAGGGAAAAGAACTAGCAGTCCCTAAATGTGATACTTAACCTGGGGGCAGTTTGGCACTTTTTTGTTTGCATCTCTTAAGTTTCCTTGGCCCATCAGCCCTGGAGTCACATTAATTCATCAGCTGTGATTTGGGCATGTAAATCTATTTGCAGTTATGGCCACAGAAGTGCCTGGTCAGAGCTCTGGCAGGGCATCCATCAAAAAGCATCACATAAGAGATGTCTCTGATCACAGCAGTGGCCACTCAGGGTTACCACTGCTTTGGAAGCAGATGTGCAACAGAAAACTGAGGTTTTTATCAGAGGTTTTCAGGGCAGCGAGTTACCATGGCAGTTGCAGTAAGATGAAACACTGTAGGATCTCTGAGAAGGAGTCTGCTATAATTTTGTAATTCTATAGGGCGTATTGTCCAAGAATTCAAAGCACCCCATTAAGTTTCACTGCTCTATTGTAAGGTGGGTAAATATGATTAGTTCCATTATTAGACTGGCAAAATGAGGCACAGAAGTGAGCTGATTCCCCCACTGTGGCACATGTGCCACTGGTGTCAGCTCTTGTGTGGTGTCAGCCTGCCTCAGCCCAGCAAGGCAGCTGGGGATGTCTGATGGCCCCTTTGAGCAGTTTTGCAGGCTCAGGTGCAGCTGTGTTTTCCCAGTGGTGTCTATTCCTGGTCTCTCAGAGATTCACCCCTGTAGTGAATATTTTACATATTTTACTTGATGTATCTATAAGTGGAGTTCATTAAGCAGTCCTTAAAAAAAGCCCCAGCGCTGAGTTCATGCCTTCATTAGCGTCTGTGTACTGCCAGGGCTTTCATCAGCCCTCACCCCTCTGCATCCCTGCTCTGCTGCACTCCCACACGGTGTCTGAGACCAGAGCTGCCCTGGCACTTGTGTCTCTGTCCCCACAGTGTCCCCGTCCCCTCCTTTTGGAGCTCCTTTGATCCCAGAGCAGCAGCAGCAGCCATTCCCTGCCCTCCTGGGAGCCTTGGCACAGACAGGTGCCTCCTCAGCACAGCACTCTTATTAAAAATTACCCCCATAGGCTGATTGCTGTTATTATTCTTTTTTATCCTGCTATTGTCTCCCCTAGGCCAGTCAAACAGTGAAAAGACAAACTTTAATCAGCGATTGCTTTTACACTTGCTTGTGTTTCAGGCATGCTGGGAGGTGCGAGGCTCCAGCCTGCGCTCTGAGTGCTGCTTCCTTACATTCCCAAGATTCTTTTTGTAGTTGATTTTCTACCTTTAAAGGTGATCTGTGCTCTAAAGTAGACAACAACTCTTTCTTAATCCTGTCTTCCACACTGGTGTTGTTCCACCTTTGTTAAAGCATGGGATTATCCAGGCTGGAGATGATCTGGGCTTTCCCAGCAGTGTTTGGGATGGGGGCACACAGCCATGCCTAGCTTTAAAACCAGCCTTATAGAAGTTCAGCTTTCTCTGGCCAACTGCAGCATTATCCCTGAGCTCATTCCAGCTCTGAGACCCTGTCTGGTGTGTGGAGATCGGTGCTGGGCAGGCCAGCAGGGATCCCTGCAAGGCTGTGCCCCCCTGGCAGTGCCAGCCCAGCTTCTTGTCTCCACCTGCAGCCCAGCTCCAGCTCCAAACCAGCACCCAGCAACTGGGAAAGTGCCAATGGCACCTGCAAGGGCAGCCACCCAGCACAGAATGCCAGCTGAACCCCACAGCCATCCCCTGGGAGCACGAGCAGGGACTGGGGATGGAACCTGGGGATGGAGCCTGGGGATGGAACCCTTCTCTGGGTGGGTGTCAGCAATGGAGAGAGACAGGGAGACTGACTCGGTGATCAGAATCCCATTTTATTGTGGGATATAAACACTTATATACTGGTTCAGGGAGACTAGTAATGTGTACTGCAATGATTAGGTTAAAATCACATACACAAACTTATGCATACAACAACATCTCTTGCTTGCACAGTTTAATGGGATTTTCTTTTTCCAGTAAACCCGTTTGATTTCATCTTCTTGCAATCCAGGTCTAGTTTTCAAAGTTCTGTTTGCTTTTGCCAAGGCATCCTGTTATCAAATCTCTGATGTTAACCAGGTCCATCATCTGTCTTGTGTCCCCCAACATTCCAAGAGGTGTGTGTGTGTGTCTCCACACCTGAGAGGCTGCAGGGCACTCCTTGCTTTCTGTTCTTTCTCAGAGGATCGTGCACAAGGACTACAAACAATGGCTCAAGCAATGTTTAATCTCTTCAATTTAAAAGCCCCAGTGCTCTGGCTGACTTTCTCATTAGAGGCACCCAGCCCCTGTTCCTTGGTCCCTCCTGCAGTGCCATCCAGCTGGCACAGCTGTCCTGTCTTGTCCCGTTTGGGCCCCTGTAACTGTTATTTCTTATCTCCCCTGTCTTGGGATCTCCTCGAGGCTGACATTTTGGTCATGTTTTTAGTGCCTGCTGAAAGGTTCTCGCTCAAACCTTCCTAATGTTTTCCTTCTCAGGTTTCTTGCAAAGGGCTCCTGTGGGAGCCCTGCCCTCTCTGTGCTTCATTTCATAATCCTCCACCCTGGCCTCAAATAGGACGTGGTAGCTCTTGCTGATTCACCAATTAAGTCGAGTGGAATAATTTGGATTATTTTTTAAATAATTTTTAACACAGTTTAAATCAGCCCAATTGATTGTTCTCTCATGTAGCTCCATTAGGCATTTTCTGAGAGGGAAGAAAAAAAATCCTCGCTTTTATTATTTTTTTCTGACTTTTGGCTTTTATGGCAGCACAGTATTTGACTCTTTGCTCCTTGTCTTGCTCTGAAACAGTTTATCAAATCTCCTTCAACAATTACTGTCTGCTCCTCTATTATTCACTTTCACTTGCTTGATTCTTTCCTATCAATCAGCTTTCTTCTCCCTTCCCAGCCTGGTTCTGTCAGCATAAAAGTCTCCTGCTTGAGCTGCAGTGCAGGCTAAGTGCAGACTTCACCTTCCTGAGTTCCCAGCTCTCCACACCCAGTGCCAAGGCAGACACTCATTTTTGTCTCCCTGCTCCAGCCCAAGCTGCTCAATCTCTCCATCACCTGCTCATGCTTTCCCTCTATTTGCAAGTGGGTCAGCAAAGCTTTCCTGCAGTTTTTGCTCACCATCCCTGCAAAGCTGCAGCTTTCCCTGAAGCTTGGGTGGGTGCTGGAAGCTTTTAGGGCTAAAACAGAACCTGCTGGAGGGCTAGAGCTTCTCACTGATTTCTGTGAGCCTCAGATGAGCCTCTGTCCAAGAGCTCACCCCACTGTGAGGTCTCCTCTATACCTGGGTTGAGGTAGGACTGTGGGGAGGGGGTTTTCTTCCTGAAAATAAAAGCTGCCCATTCATCCTGACCACAGAAGTGTTCCTGCTCCATGTTCTGCTGTTTTCTCCTCTTCTTCACTCCCCGACCCCTCTGCATCCTCCCTCCCCCAGATTTCACCATCCCCAGTGCCAGTGTTGCTCGGTGCCTTCACCTTCCTGTGTTTACATCACAAAGAGTCTCAGAGAAAAAGGTTTTCCTAAGTAGGAAGCAGAGCTCTGGTTTTATCATAGCCATTAATAAAGCAATTAATTTGGTCTGTGTGCTATGAAATTTGAAGACCTTTGGTAGGTCATGCTTAGAAGTACATGTCTTTTGTATTAGTGAAGTGATAAAATTCAAATGGAAATGAGAAATGTTTTCTGCTCTTTACATGGAATGTGGAAAAAAATGTATTTGAATTTTACTGGTTTATTAAAGGGAAGATGTCAGAGGGACTGTTCCTACTCTGTGCTTTTGAGTGTCAGAAAAACATGCAATATCACATTTTTTCAGTGAAAAAAAGCAGGCTTAAGGTATAAAAATACTGTTTATTTATGAAAAGTGTAGAATTTTGTCCAAGGCCAAGCCTCAGTCGTGGCAGTGTCCTGCCCAGGGGCAGCAGGCTGGCTGTGGCAGTAAATGCAGTGCAGGGATGGACCCTTACATTCTCCAGCTCTGGTGTTTGGCCTTGCTGCTCATGTGCAGGGCCTGGGAGGAGAGTGATGGTGTCTGGGCTTGCTATCAATGAGGATCAAAGCCACCTAGCTGGCTGAGATCTGCTTCCTCTGAATCCTCTTTTTGGGTTTCTGTCATGCTTCTTTAATCTCCTACACAGTTACATTTCCATGAAAAAAAATCCATTTTTCCTGCTTATTTTCATTAAGTGGAAAGTCTCCTTAATGATGTTTTTTGGATTCAGAAGCTCCTCATCTAGGTCAGCATTTTCAGAGTGCCACTTTCCCAGTTGTTACATCGCTACGCCTCAAATCCTTAATTCTAAACAATGAAAGTCTTGGAACAGTTCTTGCTTTCCTTTAATTTCCTTCCTTCTGAGAGCTGAATTTCTCCTCTCATCACGGTCTCCATCCCAGCCTCAACTCATTTATCAATTTATAAGTCTCGCTTCTTCCAGAATAGTTTTTCAGATACGTATTTTTAGATGAGAGCTGTTCCATCTTTCCAAAATGATCACTTCAAGCTCAGCCACTGGAGCTGAGACATACAATATTTAAATTATTATTTATAGTACAGGAACATGTGGAGACTTTCATTAAAGATAAGGCATTAGCCTTGTGCCTTGATGAGTAAAGGCACAGTGAGTGATGGTCCCTGCTCTGAGCACTTTGCACTCCAGTCTGGGTGGACTTGCTGGCAGAATTTAAGGAGGAATTTAACCCAAACACATGTTGGCATCACTCAGGGCTGGATACAGCCCCCAGTTTTGTCAGAGTTGCCCAGCCCTGCCTGCCCCAGCTCAGGGTGCTGCTGTTTGTGTCTCAGTGACAGGCGAGAGAGAGACAGCAGGGTAAGTGTGGGGAATGGGGGGACAGAGAGCTGACAGCAGGATGGGTGAGTGTGGGGAACACAGAGCTGACAGCAGGATGGTGTGAGGGCCATGAACAGGGACCTGAGAGCCCCCATGAGATCACAACGACCCAAGGGAGAGCACAGCTGGGCACATCTGCAGGGGAGTGCAGCACAGTGACCCTCGGAGCTCCAGGCAGGATGGGCAAACACCACCTGGAGGTGACAGGACAGGTGCACAAACACAGCCAGACAACTGCAGATTCCAGCATTCTCCCAGTCACTGTCAGAGGTCCCTTTTCTCCAGCATGTCCCCAATTCTTTTGATTCCTCAGCTAGTACCAGCTCATGATCTGTCAGGCTCCAGCAGAGCCTGGTGCATTTCTGTCCTGAAAGAAACCTCTCTACTTGGATTACCATTTATAGCTCCAATTTTTTCACTAAGTGGTGTAAATTAGTTCTGTGTGACTTGATGGATTCTCTTCCTCCCCCCTGACAACAGTGGTAAAAGATCTGACCCCTTTCTGGATGTCTATAAAACCAAACATACAAAATCTAATTTGTTTAGGGCTGAGCTTTTAATTGCTTCACCATCACAACGTGAAACCAAATGCTTTAGCAGTCTTGGCGATTGATGGACTGATTCATAATAAGGGACTTGACCCAGGAGAGGTTATCAGCCTTGGATGTAGTAAAATAAATCTCTGGGATTTGTCAGGATGCTGGTGCAGCCCTGTGTGGGGCAGGGGTTTGGTGTGCAGCTCTGAACCCTGCTGTGGCTGCTGAGGGAATGTCCCAGTGAAATGTCTTCAAGCTGCACACAGAGAATTAAAGCTGAACAGCCAGGCCAGGCTCTGCTCTGCTCACGGGTGTCCAAAAACCAGGCTGTGCTCACTGACCCAGCAGGAGGATGGAACCCCTGCAGGTTTGAGGGGCTTTTGGGGTTTCATTGCTAAGAATTAGGATTGCAAAACAAACCCAATGCAGAGTATTCCTGGAATTAAAATACCTGTAGTTAATTTGGGGCTGTTTGTCCTGGCCCACAGTCACAAGACCTTCTTTAGCCTTTCAGAGGTAGCACTGGTTTAGCCTTCTGCATGTGCTGATTACCATCAAGTCACACTAATTCTTTTTTCCCCAGAGAATCCCCTATGTTTTACTCATAAATAAAAAAGGAAAGGAAGGAACATTCTTGATGGTATTTTTGAGATTTGACTTTGCCTTTAGAATAGAACTGCACACACACAGCAGTTGTCGTCCCTAAAACTTACATTTTGAAAGTTCTTTGAAGATCTAAATTACAGATCTTTCATATGAAAACTTAATGAAGGACTCTAAACAAAATAAAATAGAAATGATGACATGAAAGAGCCTTCTTATGGCTTCAATAACAAGATAAACAGTTTAATATTCCACATACTGCATTAAAAATAACAGCTGGGCTGTGTGCAGATGAATCCCCTAACTCAGCTACGCCGGTTTCCACATCACCCCAGCACAGGTTGGTGGCTCTCCCTCACTTGGCACCTCCCTCTGGCCCCCAGAAATGCTGAAGGCAGCCAACACCTCATCAGTTTTAGCAAACACCACAAGAACTTTTAACAAACACAGAGCAAAGTGCCATTACCAGCACCACTTCAGTACCCCCAAGTGATAGACACATTTTGTATTGACAGCCTCCAATTTTAATGAGCTATTGCTGGTTCAGACCATATTGATTGGCCTTTTTTTCTCTCTTCCTCCAATTCAGCAAGAGGAAACAAGAACCAGCATTTCATTAAAAGGAGACTTTGTCCAGTGTTTCATATTTCATGAACACTTGTGAGTGAACACATCCCATAAAATAACCAATTAATTCAGCCATGCTAAGACCCAGGCTGAAAACTACACCACTGCATTAACAGAAGCCCAGGGAGGCACAAGGTTTAGCATTTCCTCCTGTATAAAAAGTTCCCAAACATTATTTCCATCCACATCCCTTGATTCACTTCACTTTCTACCTCTGGGCTTTGCTGACAGCTTCTGCTGTGTTTGTTGTTGTGTGTGACTATTCTACCATGCTGTTTGCAGCTCAGGGTGCTTCACATGCAATCCCCGCTTTCCTGTGAGTGATTTTTGTTATTGTGTATTTTGACAGCATCTCAGATTCAAGTTAAGAGTGACCAAAAGAGCAGAGGAAGGAGTAACCTGCAATAATGATTTGCAAATTGTGTTAATTTCATAGTGGGATTCTGCTTTTTGATAGGATTTAATGCGTAATGAGCTCCTGAGACGTTATTTTTGCTTCAAAGCTTTGCTGAGTACTAGATCCTATTAAATTCTTGCAGTGAACACACCAAAAAATACTTTGAGCTAATTTTAATAATTTTTAATTGAAGAAATATTTTTATTCCAATTTGAATATTCAAGCTGTTCAAAAGTTAACACATTCTCAAAGTACTCATCGGTCTTTTCTTCACATAAAATCTTTTTTTAGGCAGCCTATGGCTTTTGGGGAGAGGGGCAGGTTTGTTTGTCTCAGGTTTGTTTTTCAGACCCAACTGGAACAAATTTAGGCATATTTTGCTATTTATTTCTTTTTAAGTGCCTGCATGCTGCAGTCTAATCTCCATTCTTTTTATTGCTGTTTTATAGTCTACCATTATTGTTTGTTTCCTTTGCGTTTTCCAAAAAGCAGAAACAAAATACAAATTTCCCTGCTAGCCCTTTCTTGTGTGGTGGCAGGAGCTGGGTTTGTGTGTGTGTGTCACACTCAGTAACAGATGTATTTCCTTGTTAGCAGTGCTGTTATATTCCATTAAATCTTAGGGATTCCAGCAGAGCCTGGCATGCCAGGCTGCACAGCAGCTCCCAGGAACCCAAACAGCATCAAAATCTGCCCAGAGAGCAAGGGGTGTGTGAGTGCCACGTGTGAGTGCCGTGCTCCAGGGGAGGAGAGACACAGAGGGCTGCAGGGACCTGGTTCTGCTGCCCAAACACCTGGGGATGGTTCCTGCAGCCACAAAACTCCCAAATCCCAGGGAAGGCTGGAGAGCAGCGGTGAGACAGAGCAGCCCTGGGGTTCAGGGCACAGCTGGGTCACTTCAGGCGTGGCTGTGCCAGGGGCACAGGGACACCCTGGGATGGAGGGTGTGGAGAGGCTCTGACCCCACAGCTCTGCCTGCATGTCAGAACCCAGGACATCCCTCTGGCTGCCCTGGGGGGCTCAGAGACCTTGGCACAGAGCCCAAGGCCCCTGTGCCTTTGATTTAGACCTTGGAAAAAACAATTACCAACTTAGTATGAAGAATTGCAGGCCACAAAAGTCTAAGTAGAATGATAGTGAATTTATCACAGTGTGAAAAGTAGATTTTTGGGTTTTTAGAATGGGGGTTCAGGGGCCAAGATGGAGGAATCTGAGCATGTCCAGCCTTTCTCCTTCTTCTTGGCCTCCATCTTCTGCTGTGATGATGGCACTTTTGGATTGGTTTAGAGTAGAAGCTCACTGTCTAACATAGGTGATAGGTATGGGAAGTAATTGTAAATATTGTACACATAGATTTTACTATAAAAAGATAACAACACCCCAGGGAGGCAGAGTGCCTCTGACTGGCTGGTGGAGCTGGTGTGGGACACCAGCTCACCTGGCCTGTCCTCACAGGTGAGTGCTGCCAGGCACTCTGGGCACACAGGTGAGTGCATGGGCACACAGGTGAGTGCATGGGCACACAGGGGAGTGCAGGCACTCTGGGCACACAGGTGAGTGCTGCCAGGCACTCTGGGCACACAGGTGAGCCGAGCTGTGAGCACCCAGGGCCTTTGCTGTGCTGCCCTGGCTCTGCTCCCAGTGCACCAGCCAGGGGCTCTTCATCAGTGCTAAATGAGTGACCCTAATGAGTCCTTCCATCTCCAGGTCAGTTTTTAGGAGTCAGAGGCAGATGGTTAAGAGCTCTGAGATGTTTGGGGTGACCTTGGGGAGGCTCTAACTGCAACACAAAATTGCCAATGGTGACTGCAGTAAGCAGATTAAGAGTCTGGCACTCTGGCAAACCTCAAGACCTAGTCTTGTGTTGCTATTTTTCCCCTATGGCAAACTTACAGATTTCACAATGACTTTGCTGTAGCAGAGACTTGAAAATTATAGTGAGTGAGTGTTCCCTTTTTAAATAATGGATTATGAGGCAAAGATTAATTTTTGCTCAATTTTCACACTGATTCAGTGCCTTGCTGCCAGCAGGAGCACAAAGCAGGACATGAATTCACAGTGGCTCTCCTCTCCTTCAGAGCTGTCACACGCCTGGGCTGGGTGGGGCTGTTTGCAGTGGGGTCCTGTCACTCACATCTGGTGCCTGCTGAACCGTGGGGCTGTGACACCTCCCGGAGCATCCTCTGCTCCTTGTCGGCAGTGAGGAGCTCAGCCCCTGCAGCCTGCTCTAAGGAACCAGTGGGCAGAAGGTCACAAACAGCAACCAGGGACAGGCACCGCTCTGCAGCCGCCAGGCACCTCCTGGTTTTCAGGCCAGTTGAAAAAGCAGGGCAGAGGGAGAGAGAGAGATGGAAGGAAGCAGAGGAAGACAGACAGCTGGGAAGAGGTGAAACCAGAAATGCTGTGTCCCAGAGGCATTTATCAGCCCAAATGAAATGGAAACAGCGGAAGGGAAACACTGCTTTGCTTTTCTCAAAATTGTATTTCCAGTTGAATGAGTTGAAAAGAAAATATCCTTTCCTTTTCCTGCGATTTTGAGAGATCTGTTTGCTAAGTCTGCAGGCTTAATGGGAGAGACAAGGAGTATTTGTTTTCTGTATACGTTGGTAATTTATGAGGTTGCTATAAATGCAGAGTTTATGGAAGTAAAATCAGGCCATGAAATAAAAAGGATTTTATTCAAATATCCCAGCTTATTAATTCTTTCTAATTCTTCACAGAGGAGGAGATGAGTGAGGATGCACACACGGTTTACTGAATATTAAGAGGGAGAAGATCCACTGAAAGTAGCAAATGCAGGTATAATTTAAAAATAGAAAAAGATGAAAGATAAGTGAATTTTATTAGGGATTGAAATATAATTGAATTTTCCTTTTCCTATTTTGCCATCAAAGATGGCAGAAAGAGGTTTACCATTGTGGGAAAGGGTCTTGTATTGCTAACAAAGCTGTGCAAAGTGGCTTTACCTTCCTGTGCAGCAGGGTGTGACTGAAGGGATGTAAATGCAGCTCTTATCTGTGCCACAGGAAGGGGTGGAGAGGAGATTTAGAGCCTTGAGCAAGAAAGAAGATGGCACAATAACTTTCACTGGGATTTAGTGCTCCACCACGAGCAGTAATGGGACAAACAGGTATGAGTAGCATTGACTGTCTGTTCCACTGAGTGTCCATCATGTGCCTGGCTGTGTGATGGGTTACTGGCCTGCCCTCATCTCCAGAAATGGCCAGGAGGGTGAAGGGATGGGGAAAGGTCCCGTGAGGTGATGTGCTGGGAGATGCACAGGGACACAGAGGTGCTGCTGGGGTGTCACAGAGTCCCAGGCTGAGGGGCTGGACATGAGAGACCCCCAAAAGCGTCAAAACCTCTCCTCTCCAATGCTTAATGGGGAAAGGAGTCAGCAAAGCACGAATCCTTGGCTGGCTGTGGGTCAGCAGGCTGTCCCTGGGCACACCAGGCTCCCAGGAGCTGCGTTCCTGGAGCTTGGGCTGGAGAGGGAGAACATGTCAGGCAAATGGCAGAAAATGAGGAAAAAGGTCACTGTGATGGGCATCAGCCTCCTTTGCAGCCTGGCATCTCCTGGCCTGGCGTGTCCCTCTGAGCTGCTCCTGTCTGGGCTGAGCTGAGAGCACCAGGCTGTGTCCCTGCAGCTCTGGCAGAGCTCACTCTGGAGCCCCAGTGCGGGCAGAGGAGCAGCTCTGCCCCAGAGCTGGGGGGATGGCACAGAGCAGCTTCACAGGGCAGGAGGGGTGGAAGTCTGTGCTCAAAGCCTGGGACAGAGGGGTTTGAAGTGGCTCTGGAGTTCCCAGGGCGGTGGCACTGCACGGGGCTGGGCTGGGGCTGTGATGGCAAGATGAGATGAGATGGGATGAGATGGGATGAGATGAGCTGCAGTTCACACAGTGCAGGAGTGCAGGAGCAGTGTGGCAGTCAGGGGAACTTTGGTGTCTTTTTTTGGAAGGCTTTTGATAGTCGAGGTGGCATCTGACCTTCTGCATTTAAGATCTGATGGCTCAGGGACCTCCAGCTCTAATACTGGCCATCAGTCCCTACTCTCTTATACAGAACCCGTGCCAGGCTCAGAAAACCTCAGAGAAAGCTCAGAGAAAGCTGGCTGTTCTGAGAAGCAATTCCCATTGTTGCATTCACTAAAACTTCTGGGCCCCTGAGGTATACAAGGGAGTGTCTGAGTTGTAAGTATCAAAAGAAATTAATTATTCTATATTATAATTAAGTCTTTTTTAATTAGCTGAATAATTGGAATTTTTCTTGCGTTACAGTGCAGGTTTTCACGTAGCCAGATAATCTGAAACTTCAGAGGGATTTACCTGAGAAATTTCTCACATCCACAATTGTCTTTTTGTGATATAAAGTAGTAAATGGGGGTTCTGAGGTAGCTGCAAGAAAGGCAGCTCTCTTTAAAAGAAGTCTGTCAAGCCCAACTTGTCCCTCAAAATGTATGTTTTGTAAAAGCCTTCAGAAAATGTTGGGTCGAACTGTTTCAGTGTTATTGTGAGGAAATCAATATTTCCCTGCAGCCTTTGCAACCCCCAAATTGTAGCATGTTGTTTGTGCAGAAGAAGCTGAAAGTGAAACTGCCTAAAAATGAGAGTGAAGTAAACTGGCCTGTTTCTATAATTTACCTTAGAAATCCCCAAGGTAAACAGTACAACACACTTGAGCAGTCAAAACTGTTCTCCTGATGCACACACCTGAATTGGAGGATGCTGGTGGCAATCTGGGAGGGGTTTTTTGCTTTTCTTTCAGCCTTTGTCCTTCTTCCCTCCCCTTCCCCATCTCCCTGCTCCTCGTGTGCCATGCAGAAGGTCTTGCAGGCTTTGTCCTCCAGCAGGAGCACCAGGGAGGTTGTGAAAGCTCCCCAGGTGCTCCAGCAGTGCAGTCAGTGAGTTGCCTGCAGTTCCACACCACGGGAGATGAGAGAGCCCTTTCCCAGTGCCCTGAGCTGGCACAGGCAGGGCATCAGGCAGGGCAGGGCAGCAGCTCCATGAGAACCTTTTCCCAGTGCCCTGAGCTGGCACAGGCAGGGCAGCAGCTCCATGAGAACCTTTTCCCAGTGCTCTGAGCTGGCACAGGCAGGGCATCGGGCAGGGCAGCAGCTCCATGAGAACCTTTTCCCAGTGCTCTAAGCTGGCACAGGCAGGGCAGCAGCTCCATGAGAACCCTTTCCCAGTGCTCTAAGCTGGCACAGTCAGGGCATCGGGCAGGGCAGGGCAGCAGCTCCATGTGATGGACACCTTTGGGAGCCTGGTAGAGATGCAGGCAGCACTCCCAGGTGTTCCTGAGCCCTGCTCTGACCTCTCTCAGGTGACATGGGCGTGGCTGGAGGGCTCTCTAGGGCTGGGATTTGGACAGGTGATGCCAGGAGGAGCAGAGTTTCTTGTCCTGGGTGCTGTGGCTGTGCGCTGGTGTTCGCTGCTGCTGTGACTGAGTTCAGAAAGGAGCCACGTTGATTTGGTGAGTTTGGCTGGGACCTCTGCCAACAACATTAAAAGGGAGACTCTGGGAGACACGTGGCTTGCTCACAGACACACCAGTGTGGATGCAGCAGCTTTACAATCCTGTGTGTTCACCTGTGTCAGACAGAAAAAAAAAAACATGAAGCCAGTTTGTTTGTGAGAACAGGAGGAGATGGGAGAGCAAAGGACCAGAGGAAAGCAAATGCTGTGCTGACTGGCAAAGAGACTGCTCTCTTTGTGTTCTTTGTGCCTGACTGAAACATCTTCACAGGATTTTTTTCCCTCTAATCTGGAAATAATTCTGATTTATTTTCAGCCTTCTATTAGGAGGAGTCAGGCAGCAGCGGCTGGCGGCCGCCTCGGTGTGCTTCCTTCCAGGGCTGCTGCCTTCCTCACTTGGCACTGCAGTCAATTCTTGTGTTTTCAATTATATATAAAAGGCAATGATGGAGGTTTTCAGCTTTTATAGCGCCACAAATCACAGGGTCCTTCTCTGTACAGCACTGCCACAGTGCAGCACGGGGCATCACGGCTTCCCACGCAGGCGTGCAGAGGGAGCAGCCCCATCAGGGACCCCCAAACTGCACAGGGACACCTGGGGAGGCCAAACCTTCACAGGCAGCTGCTCCTCTGCACGGTCCCTCAGCCAGCAGCCCCTGGCTGACAGACAGGGCCGGGCAGAGTGACCCTGGGCTGTGCTGTGGAGGGGCAGGGAGATCTGTTCCTGTGGGCTTCACATGGGCACAGCACATCTGTAAGGAGCTGTGCAGCTCCTGTGGGCAAGGAAGGGTTTGGGTGAGGACATCACTGGTGACGAGGGGCATGGCACAGAGAGTGGCATTGGCTGCAGCACTTCTGGGGGTGGTTATTCTCTTGCCAGCTCAAAGCTACTGGGTAGACCTGAAGCAAATAGGCTGGGAAACTGTTGAGATCTGTTTCACAGAATGATCCTTTCATTGTACGTCATATCCTAACATAATAATAATAATAATTCTTATTATTGTTATTATTATTGTGTATTTGCAAAGTTAGCCCTGGTGTAAAAGGGCTTGGACTGGCAGATCAGGAGTGTTTGCCTTTGAAGCCAGGCAATACAAGGAAAAACCAAGGCTGTAATAGAGCATGAACAACCCTCCTCAGTAGCCAGAAGATGCCAGCTGCCATCCAGGGATCTGAAAAGGACTCACCACTGCCAGGCTTGCTCTTGACTTTGGCATTTGGGTGCCTTAATGCACATTTAAATGCCCCAAAATGGTCTGGTGCAAGGGCAGTGGCACTTGCCAGCTTCTCCAGTTGCCCTTAGTAGAAGAGATATCAGCCAAGCCATTTTCATTCTGCTCTGCTGGAGGGAAGGGGGTGTCTGAATGCATCTCAGGCCGTGTCTCACCTGTGGCAGATGGGAGGTAACCCAGCAGAGCCAGGCTGTGAGAGGCTGAGGGGCAGGAGCAGAAATCCAATCATTGCCACATGGAGTGAACAGGGGCACTTGAATGCCGAGACTCCAGAGAGAAAAATAAACAGGCTGTCAGCCAAACTGGATGTATTGAGCGCAGTACAAACTGGAGAAGGAGAAGTGATCCTGGTGACTGGGTGGAGGTGTTTGGAATGGTCCTGTGTCACCCAGAGCACACCCTGGACCCCTGTGCTCCTGTGCAGGGTAAGGCTACAGGAGAAGAGGATCCCCCATGGTAAAGAAAGCTGTTAGTTCAGGGAGACAGGGACCAGAGAGACCCCTGAGAGACTCAGTTAACTGCAGCTGGCTACCACTGAAGGCTGGTTCTGAGCCTAAACTGGAAAGAAAAAAACAAGAAGAAAAAAAAGCCATTCCTAGAAAATGGCTCCTGGTGTAGGTGCTGCACTGTTGCTGGGGGATAATGAACTGGATTCAGAATTTGCTGGATGTCAGACATGACTGGGGACCTGGGAATGCTGCTGACATAAATTAGGGGCAGGGCTGGAAGGGCTGGAAGGATTCTCTGGAAGGAAAAGAAACTTAGAAGTTCTTAGGCAAAGCAATAACTGCTTTCATGGATCAGGGTGCAGAGGACAAACAAACCCAAAGCTGTGGGGGAGGAGGGGGCCCTTGACTGTCCTGCAGTCTGTGGCTGTCTGCCCACAGGAAGGCAGAGGGTATCCTGTCTGGACTGGATAAATCTTGGAAATGGCATTTGAAGTGGATGTGAAATAGGGTTTGGAGGGAGCTAGAGCCTGGGAGAAGATCTGGCTGGATGGAATATAAAATCCATTAGTGTCTTAATGCATAAATTGGCAGAACTGTACAACAGCAATGAAAAACAAGCTCCTGGGAGCCCAAACTGTTATTAGATTCTGGTGCCTCAGTGACTGTGGAAATTAATATTCTGCAAGAGTCAGGGTGCCCGTGAGGTGCCCCAACAGACAGGGGTGTACAGGGGTCTCCTGTGGCACAGGGAGAGTCTCAGCTCTGCCCCACACACTCCAGTGCAAACTGCTTATGGAGACTGTGCCTGAGGGCTTTTGTATTCAGCATCATGTACAGGATAAAAAATGGGCTTTTCAGCAGCCTGTTCCTTAAACAAAACAGGTGAGTTTAGATCAGACTAACTGTGCGAGTATAATACAGAAATAGAAAGACTCATAATTACCTTGCCTACAAAATGATGTTTTCCTGTAAAGGCTCCTGCAGCAGTCAGAAGAGCTCAGGATGAGGGTCAGTTACCTTTCTGCAAGTATAAGCCTGAGATAAGTTGGAGTATGGGAAGATTAATGCCTTTGCTTTAATAGCAGGGCTTGATCCAAGGCTGCTGAAACGCTGGAAGTAGCCAGGCCCAGAGCCTGCTGGATCGGGGAGTGCCAGTGCAGTGACCCGGGATGTGTAATTCCCCTAGGGCTGGCATTAAAGGGAAATAGAGAGATGCATCTGACTGTGGATTTCAGAGCTTTAAATGCTGTAACTCTGCAAACATCACCTCTTCTTGTTAAAATGCCAGAAATTACGGCTGCAGTAGTACGAGGAGCTAAGTGGTTTTTGGCCATAGATCTAGCAAATGCATTTTTCTTCAGGTCTTTAGCAGAGAAATGTTGGTAAAAGTTTGGGATTTACAGTTCAGGAGGGGGAAAAAATATTTCACTTGAGTTCCTCAAGGATTTCACAAGTTCCTGTGATCTCCATGATCACATGCACATCACCCAGATGTGGGAGAAATTAGCCTGCAGAGGTGTGTGACATCAGGTGTGGCTCACACCTGAACTGGGCAGATTCTGCAGAACAAGTGTGTCAGCAGACTGGGAGATCTGGCTGCAGTCCAGGAGGGAGGATTGAAAGTCAACAGACAAAAGGTTCAATTAGTGCAACAAGAGGTAAAATATTTAGGAGCAATACAAGGCATTGAAGGCCAGGCTCCTGATAAACAGAGTGTGGAGTTAATTCCAAAGCTGCCCAGCCCCACTGCTCTGCCTGGCTGAGAGCACTGTACTGCACATTTAATTGTATGCAGGATTTTATTCTGATGCTCACTGAAGTGAGTCATCCTCCAGCTAAGCTTTTAGAGAAGCCCAGGCAGTGGGAGCAGGGTGTAGGGGAGCAGGCAGCTCAGTCAGGCTGAAGCCAGCCCAGCCCAAGCTGCAGAGCTGGGCTGGCTGGACCCAGGAAGCCTCCTCATGCATGGTTTGCCTCTGTCAGCCAGGGAAAAAAGTGCCAATTTGGCACAAAAAGGATACCGTGTTCCAGGCTATTGTCTGTGCATCTCCAATCTTACTGACACCGCAGCTCCTTGTCAAAAGGAATGAGTATATTTAGTCTGGAAATCAGAAAAATTGGATTATCTCGTTGGAGGGCGGCCAGTGGCACAACAGCCTAGTCATGCTTCCTTGAAACACAACGTGTTCAGTGCAGCACAGGATGGTGCCTGGGGAGCCCTGGGTGGGTGACAGGACAGGGACAGGGACAGGGACAGGGAGGGCTGGAGCAGGACGTGGGGCACAAGCAGCTCTGAGCTCCAGCGGTGCAGGGCGCTGAGCTGAGGCAGGTGCTGCAGCCTCCTGATGTGCATGGGCTGTGCAGGTTTAGATGCCTCTGTCAGGACAGATCCCCATGCAGCAGAGATGTGCTGTGCAGGTGCTGGGGCCTCTCGGGTTGCTGTTGTTAATTGCTGCCCCGACACGTGCAGGATGTCTCTGTGCTGGCCCGCGCTGTTGAAGAATGAGTCAGAGCTCTTCACTTTTTGGTCTGGAGGTTGTTTATTAATTCTTATCTATAAAATTTTCTCTCTGCCCAGCCGAGATCTGTTCAGCAGGGCAGCCACAGGCACTCTGACCGCCCCTGAGGCGGTGCTGTCCTTTTATACTACAAACTACGTGTAACATATTTACACTTAATTCCCAGTACCTATCACCTATGTTAGACAGTGCACCTCTATTCTAAACCAATCCCAAAGTGCCAACATCACTACAGAAAAGGGAGAACAAGAAGAAGAAGAGGAAAGGCTGGACACGCCCAAGTTCCTCCATCTTGTCCCCATAACCCCCATACCAAAAATCCTAAAATCTACATTTTCACCCTGTGATAATTTCATTATTACACTATTTAAACTTCTGTGACTTTCAGGTCCTCATACAAAGCTGGTAACTGGCTCCAGGGGTCATAATCAAACCCGCAGGTGCCCTGGGCTGTGTGCCAGGGTCTCCGAGCCCCCGGCGGGGTCCTCGGCACCTCTGGACACCCAGAGGGGTGCACTGAGTTCTGACAGGGGCTGGGCAGCTCTGGACACCCAGGGGCGCACTGAGTTCTGACAGGGGCTGGGCAGCTCTGGACACCCGAGGGGTGCACTGAGTTCTGACAGGGGCTGGGCACCTCTGGACACCCAGAGGGGTGCACTGAGTTCTGACAGGGGCTGGGCACCTCTGGACACCCGAGGGGTGCACTGAGTTCTGACAGGGGCTGGGCAGAGCGGGGCTGGCTCAGGCTGTGCTCCGTGAGTGCGGAGCAGAGCAGGAGGCACGGGCAGGGCTCAGCTCAGCTCGCTCCCTGCCAGTGGCAGCTGACAGTGCCAATCCCACAGGCATTGTCAGCCCTGCCTCCCCACGGGCTCAGCCAGCCACCAGGAAGGATTTCGTTTTGCTGAACAAGGTTTTTGCCCGGCTGGTTACAAAGCAGCGAGTGCACGGAGCAGAATGCCCACAAACCTCAGGATGTGCAGAATTCAGCTTCCAAAGGAAGCTTGGAGGAGGTTAGTGCAGGTGAATGGCAGAAAGGAGGATGTGGTGTTCCCATCTGAGTGACTCCACAAGCAGCTACAGTCAGCCATGGTTCTGCTCCTTTGAAGGCCTTGACATGAAGTGAGATATGACTCTGAGAGAATTGGTGGTTAAAAACTTCCTTATCAGATGAATAGTTACTGAATGGTCCCACAGATTAATGAATAAAAGGATCTGACAAACGACGGCAGAATAATCAACAAATAGCTGAGCAATTAGGGCAAAATGTTCATAGAATAGATAAAAGGCAGAAAATGGTAAATAATTAACATGAAGGATGGTGAGCAGGGGTTCAGGTAGTACATCATGGGCTCCAGCAAAGAGCACACCTGGGGCTGTGAGGGGATGGATCTGGCACTAGCACAAATAAAGGCATTTCCACTGTTTATTAGTTCAGGTAAGTTCTGACAATGCCAGGCAGCTTCATCAATCCCAGCCAAAGCTTTGGAAAGGAGAAAACACCAAGCCAACAGGAAAGTTGTCATTACTTTCCAGGTGACAGAAAGGAGAGAGTGTCAACCACCACCAGAGCTGGACCAGCACAGAAACATGGATCTGCTGTGGTGGGTAAGGACAGCTCTTCCAGCTGTATTGGACATGGAATTTACTGGAGCTGGGCACCTGGTCGAGTGCTGTTGGGGTCTTTTTGTTCTGCCCACTGCATGCAATGGTGGTGCCTGTGTTCCACCCTGGAGGGATGCTCCCTGTGATACGTTCTCTCCTCTGTGTCAGAGCACAGCCCCTGCTGCAGCAGGGTGGTGCCCAGTGGGATAAAGGCATTTGCAGCCTTGCTGCAGTGGGACCTGGGGCTCTGTCCTCTCTGAGGTGCCCAAGCTCCCCATTATCCACAGCTGGATGTGTTCAGGGGTGGCTTAGAGCTGCATCAGCCCCACTTTCCCATTGCCAGTTGTGCTTTACTGAGGCTGGAAGGAGAGCACCAGCTCACCCAGCAGTTTGAAAGCCCTTATGTTTTATTTCCTTTTCCCTTCCCTCCATTTCCCAGCCCCATCCACTTTAATTTAAAAGTATTGTGCTCCCCTTTCCTGAGAGGCCAGCGTGTGTCTAGCAGGCAGTGTAGACACAGCCATGCATTATTGTTCCTGTCACCTCTAATCACACAGCCATCACCATCATGCCAAATCCCTTCCTCCCATCTGCATTCCTCTGGATCCCATCCTCCCTCACACCTCCATCCCAGCCCCTGCCAGCAGCTGAGAGGGGAGAGCTGCCTTGTTATGTGGAGGGTCTTTTTCCTGTCAGGAACTTGTTTTTTCTGCCAGGAGCTAGGATCTCTTGAGAGAAAGCAAGCTGAAAATGTCTTTGAGCAGCCTCTTCTGTTCTGCCCTCCTGGTGCCAGTTGAAAATGAGAAGAAAAGGGTATGGGGGGGGAAGATTAAAAAAAATAAAGAAAAGGAAAAGCTCTTCAAAAAGGAAGGCTCTTCCAGAGCCCAAACAATCAATGGGACAATAGGAGATGAGGATTGCAGCTCTGCTCCATCCCTCAAGTTGTCTCTGAAGTGGCCTGGGTGAGGAGCTGAAAAGCTCCCAGCACACAAAGCCTGGGCAGAGGGCAGAGGTGGAAGCAGCTGGAGCCAGCCCTGCAATCAGGCCCACGCTGAGGGCTGGGGGCTCTGCCCAGTGCTGGTGACACAGACAGGAGGCTGGTGTGACCCCGAGCCCCCAGCTCACAGTGCCCTGTGCCTGCCCCCATTGCACACACCCCTGATGGCTCTGATAAAGACACCTCACACCTGCACAGCTTCATGTGTGACCTCTTCTGTTTGCCACCAAAAACACAAAGTGAGAGAGTCAAGGATCATTAGCTGACGAGGCAGAACTGCCTCTTGCCTTGTGCTTCTATTTTTCCTGTGAGTATCACAGAAAAATACCAATCAGCTGCTTGGGAGGCAGAGCTTGCTTGTCATCCTTCCTGTCCAGGACAGGCTTCTGTGGAGCTTGGGAACAAATTACAGCAGAATTTCTGCAGTTTGGGCAGCTCCAGCCTGCAGACTCCCCATGTCATAGCTCCAGAGGCTGTCAGTGGCCCCAGAGAACCTGCAGGGTCTGGGTCATGCTGCCAGCCCATCTCTGCCCAAATTCTTGGTGAAGAAGAAGGATTTGCAGACACCAGGGACCAGAAGAAATCCATTCCCACCCCTCAGTGAACTCCTGAGGGTCCCTGGCTGTGCTGCACAAGCAAAGGGGCTTTGGCTTCTGGAGAAGGTCACCTGCCTCAGCAGGGAGGAAAAAAGATGGATCTGGACCTCTGTCATTTTATTTCTAGGCAGGCTAAAGAAAACTTGATAGAAAAAATATATGGTTTGAAACCTAAAGAGCCAAGGGTCCATTTGGTAGGTTTTCTTTTAAGTTTTGAGCTTTCTGGGGGTTATTTTATTATTTTATTTGGTGGTTGGATTTTTTTTTTTTCTTTTTTTTGCTTTAGAAATTGTGTCAGTTGTCAAACAAGACTCCAGATTGATTTGGTTCTTTATGTCTAGCTTTCAACATCCTCCAAGGCATCTAATTGTTCAGGACACAGTGAGTATCTGCACTTACAGAAATCAAGGCTGGAGTGGAGCTCCCCTGAAAGCTAGGCACTGAGAAGCCAAGATTCATTTTCAGAAAGTAAGTGGTTTTCATTTTTCGGTTTCTCAAGGACTCTTTCAAGGGCCAAGCAGATGGCTGGGAGATCTACAGAATGGAAACCTGCAGCTCTAATGGGGACACAGAAGTGTACGTGGAGGGGGTTGTTTGTTTGGGGTTTCTTTTAGCTCAATTGCCTTTTGGTTTGACAGCAATTTACACTATTTATGCAGCTGGAATGCCACTGCATTTTCATGTGGACTCTCCCTTTCCAACAAAGGGCTGAGAAAATTGCCACACTAATTCTAGGAGCTCCCCAGCAGCTCTGAGGCATAACCAGCAGAGAGATTCCAACCCAGAAACACGAAGGCAAGCAGCAGAATAAAAGCACAGCTCAGTTCCAGAAGCAGCTCTGGCTCCGCTCTCAGGGGTTTCATGGGGATGTGGGGATGTGTGGGACACCAGGCTGGTCTCAGCTGCTTTCTGGGGGCTGTGTTGGCCTTTTGGCAGTGCTGACCTGCCTGGCACAGGCTCCTGTCCCAGGTGTGAGGGCTGTGGCACAGGGAGGCAGCGCAGGTGTCCCCATGTCCCCAGGGCCTGGCAGGCCTTCCATGTGTTTGTACCTCACTACATGTAGGCTGTTACCTTATTTTCCTGTCCTCTCCACATCATTCCCAGGGTGATTCACTGGGCACGTTCCTGTGAGAGGAACCTGCTGAGGAACCCACCCTGTGAGGGCAGAGAGCACCAGGATTGCCCAAAGGAGGCCCAGGGATCCCTGCAGAGCTCTTGGTGTGAGGAACCTGCTGAGGAGCCCACCCCAGAGAGCACCAGGGTTCCCAAATGAGACCCAGGAATCCCTGCAGAGCTCCTGGTGTGAGGAACCCACCCCAGAGAGCACCAGGATTGCCCAAAGGAGGCACAGGAATCCCTGCAGAGCTCCTGGTGTGAGGAACCTGCTGAGGAACCCACCCCAGAGAGCACCAAGGTTCCCAAAGGAAGCACAGGGATGCCTGCCAAGGGCACACACAGCTCAGGGATGGAGAATTAACTCCTCTCTCCCCACCTGGGCTGAGCAAACTGCCTGTGGCATAAGGAAATAGTGCTGGTCCTGCACCTGCTCAGGGAAACTGAGGCACAGCTGGGGTGGTGCCTGCCTTGGGGAGCCCCAGGGGTGATCCTGCACCCACCCAGCCCAGGTTTCACTGGAGCAGAGCACACACACCCCCTCATGTTTGCCTGTGTTTGCTGTGTGCCTGTCCCACTCCTTTTCCTTGCTAGCCTGTCACAACCATTACTAAAATATGCTTATCTCATATATGCAAATAGCAGGATATTTATAAGATTCTTTGAAATTTCCATAATTGTGCTGTAAAAAAAAAAAATCTCTTTGCTTATCTCACAAAGTGTTGTAACCACAGTGTTACTTTTATTGAAACCCAAAAATCACTCGGCAAAATACGAATAGTTAGAAAACTGTCAGGTTTTTATATTTTTGAAATAGAAGGGAAAGAAAGTGAGCAAACCAGGCTTTATTATTTTAAATTAGAAACTTTAATGCTCACCAAAAAGGATATAAACAGTAAATGTATTTTAGCAGTTCCTAGAGAAAAAAGAGAGAGGTTTTAATAATAACACTGTGTGCTCCTATATCATTTTCATTAGAAAAATCTTGGAGCACTTTCAGCTTATTAAAGAATGGAATGCCTCAGAAGGCTCTCGGGAGGTGCTGGAGGAAAGTAAAGTAACAAATATAAATCCACATTATTCTCCATCCTGTGGTTCCCTGGAGCTCCTGTCACCCCAGCAGGGACAGCAGCTGCCCCTGGCACTGGGGGTCCCTCTGCTCCCACTGCTCATTCTGTGCGTGAGTGAGCCAAGACATGGGAGGATTTCCCCAGATCTCAGGTCCTGCCCCGTGGGGACACAGCAGGAGCTCTGCAGGGATTCCTGTGGCTCCTTTGGGAACCCCGGTGCTCTCTGGCCTCACATGAGTGGGTTCCTCACCATGTTCTTCACAGGAACACGTCCAGGCAGGCTCCAGTGAATCACGCTGGGAATGATGTGGAGAGGACAGAAAAAATAAGATATTAGCCTAAATTTAGCAAGAGTCGTCAAATGTTCACTGGAACAACAAAAGGAGGAAGAGAGGCTGTAAAGGTAGGGGGTATTCCCTGGTCTGATGAGGAAAATAATATTAAAAACTCCCCAGTGTTTAATTTCAGGAAATCCAATAGCCCAAGCAAGCGCCCAGAAGAGGAACAGCATGTTAACATATCTTAGATAAACAGGAGCCAAGTTGTTACCCTGACAGGAACACGAGAGAGCCCATCAGTGCAGTGGGGGAGAATAATAAATTAAAAACCAGATGGTTCAAAGATGTGATTGCGTCTTCAGCTTCAGCAGGAAGAGAGAAGGGGAATACATATGGATTGCAGGCAGGCCAGGAACACAAAAGCTTGGAAAAAACACAAGAACAGGAGAGGCAGGCTCATCAGAATGAAATTAATTAAAAGAGCAGGACCTCAAGTTATTTTAGGTCCCAGTGGTAGAAACACCAGAATTCCAAGCTCCATTCTTCATTTATACATAAAGTTTCCTATTTCATCCATGCTCAAAAAAAGGACCTCTTCCTTTCTGAGCTAGATAGTGAGTCAAGGCAGATGGGAATTATTCTGAGCTTGGAGAAAACAAAGAAGCACAAATTAATGGCTTACTGGCAGAAAGGCAGTTTGAAGCACTTTGCCAAAGCACATTTTATTCCTACCCTTATCCTACATAGATATTTTTTCCTTTAATTCTGTTCAGCACAGAAATGCATGACTAAGCAGAGATCCATATCTGCATCGTGCATAGGCTGGAGGGGGCACTAAAACAGGCAAAAATCAGACAAAAGGAGTGGGGGAGAGTCTGCAATGGCTGTGCAGTGACTTAACAACTTGCTGCAAGTCATTCAGCACACAGAAAATAGAACAAAATAGAACAACCCCCTCTTGCCAGCTTGAACTCTCTCATCCCATCCTTTCTGTGTGGGTTTCTGTGCATCTGCCTGCATTCTGTCACACATATATGGACATATGTACGTGCACAGCCATCCCTGGGTGTTCCACAAGCTCTGATTGGACTGGAGGAGGCCTCGTGGCCATGGGCACCTTGGCCAAAATCCCACTTTGCCATGATAGCAAGTTGTGACTTTGGCTTGAGAAGGAGCAGGGTTTTACTCCAGCCTCCTCTGCAGCAGCAAAGCTCTAAATCTGCAGCAAGGCTCTCCCTGCCCGGGATTATGTTCAGCCATTTCTCGGAGAAGTCTGGAAATGGTTTAACTGTGCAAATTTATCGTGCATAAACAATTTAAGTTATGATACCGATAATATTTCAGTCTTAATTTGGCAAAATGATGGAGGCAGAAACTCAAACTGCACTTGTGTTTGAACAGTGTTGATTCTTCCATAACTATTAACTTCCAAGACCTCAATTTGATATCCCCTGGGAACAGATTCCCTCTGTGCTGAGGGTGTTAGAAACAGGAGATCAGGAGGTGGAGGTTCAGTTCTTGTTATGAGATTTTCAGCTGCTTTCTTAACTTCCTGTCACCTCTTTTCCCCTGGTGTAAAATTAGGATAATGACATTTCTTCATATGACAGCAGCTTAAAGCTGAAATGCTCAGGTGGAAGGTGTTCTACACTTCAGAGATTATTGTTTATTACCACCACTGCTATTACTGATATTTCTGAGAGTTTCACTCTCATGTATGCAATAAGGGCAAAATATTATGAACATTTTGCCTGATTTTGAACTTAAAACCAATTTTGTTGTGAAATAATTCCTTTGAATAGAATTATTCCTGAACTACATCAGCTGGGGACCAGCTGCTGACCCCAAGTGTTTAAGAACTCCAGATAATCACTGGTGAAAGGAGACACAAATACATTTCCATCTAAGAAGTATCTAATGTTGTGATAGAAACTGAAATTAAAGTATAATCCAGAGAGAGAGACAGAGAGAGAGAGAGAGAGAGAGGGAGGGGGAGAGAGAGTATTCTTTAATTAAAATCAGCTACCTCAAAAGATGGATTTTCTCAGGAGTGAAATTTGCACTGTGCTGAAGGCTTTCCACTTAAATCCTTGATGATGCAAGGAAAAAGAATTCTCGGGGAGTAATATTGGCATTAGCAGATAGCCACATGCCACTGCACAATAAGGGAAAATCTGCAGAGAAAAAGGTGTATGGCCAATAGAATGGAAAGGTGCACAAGACAGGAAACTCCCTGAAACACAAACACATGATTGTTCAGCAGTAAACGAGTAGTTTGGCAGAGAAAGGGACACCAGACAGAGGCTTGAGGATAGAGAAGGAAAAATAAACCCAGAAGCAGCAGAGATCAGTGAAAACAATGGGCACTTTTTGCCAGGAGTTATGTTAAAAATACTGAAATAAGGTTTTAGATAATGTGTTCAGGAGGATCCATGGGCCTCCCACCACCCCCTGGCAGTTCCTGGTCCCAGGAAAGCACAGGTGGGTTCAAGGCAAGGGGATGGTGTGGAGGCAATGGGAACAGGGGGAGCAGTGTGGAGCCAGGTGGGAACAGGGGGAGCAGTGTGGAGCCAGGTGGGAACAGTGGGAAGCCAGGTGGGAACAGGAGGAGCAGTGTGGAGCCAGGTGGGAACAGGGGGAGCCAGGTGGGAACAGGGGGAGCAGTGTGGAGCCAGGTGGGAGCAGTGGGAGCCGTGGGGAGCCAGGTGGGAACAGCAGGTGAGAGCCAGCATCCCCTGGGGCTGGGCAGCACTGCCTTCCCCACTGCAGAGCTGCTGCTGCTGCTGGTGAGGATGATGATGGTGATGCTGATGATGATACTGATGCTGCTGATGATGATGGTGGCAGCTGTGCTGGGGGGAGCACTCCCAACGGCTGCACATTGGGAATCCTGCTCCCTTCCCAGGTTGGCTGCCATCCCAGAGGCTTTCCTGAGCACAGAGAGGGCTCCTGGCCAGGCAGAGTGCTGGATAGCTCTGGAACTGTGGCAGGATTACCCTGCAGAAATTCCCTTTCACCAGCATTTATTGCATTGTGTGTGTGCAGCAGAGAAGGTTTCAGCAGCTGCTTCAGCTGCTTTCCTCACATGCAAACCTCTCCTGCAGGAATCTTGTCTAACAGCCAGGTGGGCTCTGTGAGAAGTGGTTCTGCTGCAGTGAGGAAAGTATATATCTTTTTTTAAAATCTTATTTTTTTCCTTCCTTTAAAAAAGAAAATATTTCAGGGCTAAAGTGGAGGAGCTGCTGCAGAGGTGTCACACCTCTGGGGAAGTGGGCAGGGTGTGGGCAGCAGCAGAGCACCCTCCCTGTGCTCAGGGCACCCTATTGCCAGGGACAGGACACACAGAGCTCCAGTGCCCGTAAATACCTCACAGCTTTGCTCTGTATGATGCAAATGGCTTTGCAGAAAGAGCCTAAACCCAAATTGTTAGTCTAATATTGGCCAGGATATGCAGCCAGGCAGGATGGGATATGTAGCAGGGGACATTTTAATGTGTCAGATTAAAACACCTCTGCAAATCTTGGCTGAGTTCAGGTTCCCAAAGAGCTGCTGTGGATTCAGGACAGATTTCAGTTCAAGCAGAAGGGTTGGCTAATCATTAAAATACATCATACAGGTAATCTGGCTCACACTCCCAGACCTTTAGAGGCATTTTAACACCCACAGTACTCCAAGTGCTAAAACAGCTTGACCAAATTTGGCATTCAGCATCTCCTGAAAGGAAACAGACCTCACAGCAGCAGAAGAGCGAGGCCCTCTCAGTGATGTGACTCACAGGGGAAATCAGAGGCTCCTCCTGAGCTGAGCGCCACGTTCCAGAGCTCCCAGCACCCCTGTGAGCACAGATGCCACGAGAGCAGGGGCTGGTGTCCGTGGGAGAGGCGAGCAGAGGAGCTGAGAGCCAGCCCTGGTGGGGCGTGCTGGCGAGCAGCGTTCACATATTAACAGATTTCCACTCAAACTGGCAAATAGGGATGTCTATGCTCGAGATGCTGTGTGAAAGCCAAGGCAACAAAAGTCAAAATGTGCATACAAGAATATGTGGCACACACAGTATATGTCACAATGTTTACCATCACTTCAAAACATGCACCCGCCCACAGCTCTTCACTAGCAGAGTCCTGGAACTTCTCCAATTGGGATTTGCTATATGAAGCAAAAGTCAATTAAAATCAGCCATTATTGTACAGATCATGAGATCCATAGTAGGAGATCCCATACTCATCCCACATGCTCATTAATAGCAGTGTGTTGTAAACAATCCAGGACAATTGCTTGGGGTTTGTAGACTTTTCTGATGGCTGTGTTTGCTCAGTTAACATGCAACATTTTTAAATGAGTTGGATTAAAATTTTTAGCAAATACCAAATTCCCCAGAAACACAGTTCTGTTGCATTCTGGAACTGTTTCAAATGTAGGTCAGAGTCGGCAAGGATGCTTAGCTAGTGAAAACAGAGACAGGGGGAGGAAGGCTTGGGGAAGGGAAATTCTGTCTGCCCAGCTTGCAGAGGAGCCCCAGCTCGCCCACCTTCCTTCCCAGAGCTGCTGCTGGTGAGCTGTGGTGACTCATCCCTGCATCACACCAGTCCCACAGCTCTGGTTGGAAAGTCACCACCTGCTGAAGCCTGCTGTCCTTCCCTGGCTTCCCTCGGCGTCCTGAGGAGCTGCTCCATGCAGTTAAGGAGATGTGATTTTCCAGGGAGGTAAAACTGTGCAGCCCCCTGTGCAGAAGCTCATGTGACTGCACAGACCCAAAACCATGATTATTTGTGAAGATTTAATGGCCTGATTCAGTGAAATCCATACAAAAATGGCCATGAGCTGAGATAATTTTTGGGGTAGGTGGAAGCTTCCAGTCCTTCAGATAGAGCCAAACACCAGCATCCATCTCCCAGCTCCCAGGTGAGGCCAGGCCGGAATTACAGGTGAACCTGACCCTTCAGGCCTGCTCAGAAACAAAACACTGGCAGGGCTTTTTTGGTCAAATAAAACATCAGCTCAATACAAAACAAACTTCTTTGTTTTGGAAAAGATTGCCCCACCCCTACACACACGCACAAATGTGCACACTAATTTTTAGGGATGACTTATAAACAAAATATTTGTAATTAGCACAATTTGTTTGTAATTATCAGGGATAAGTTGTTTGCCTTAGTGCCAGTATCAGTAACAATGGAAGTTCACTTGCTCTATTTTTTTCAACTCTTTCACTACCTCTTTATGTTTAGTTTCAAGGTGAGATCAGTATCTGGAAACATGATGTCATTTATGCTGTTATCATTTTATGAACTTCAGCAAATCTACTCCTGATAATGCATTATAATTATACTGGTAATCAGAACTGGATTTCAAAATGCAGGAAGCCTGGTGCCAACTGCCACTGTGTGTCTGACCAGATCACAAAAGGAGAACAACAGTTACTGGCATTTATTGTCAGGGGAGCTTCAACTCAGATGTGCAGACAGATACGGACTGCAAAAATGAAATGGCTGTTCATTTCATATGTATACCTAATTTCTGTGGATTTTCAGACTGATCTCTGTCATGCTTGTTCCCATTTTCCTCTCAGTTTTCGTTTAAGAGAAGCTTCCCTGCTCTAAAGCCAAATGCAATGTTCCCTGCTGTGATGGATTCCTTCTTTTTCCTTCCTAATTGGAGCCATTTCATCAGATCGAATTTTGACAAAGATAGTAATTGTCATCCAATTTTAAGGCAATGACAAGATCAATATGAATTCTCAGATGACAAGTATTATTACTGGGTGAGCACAAAGAAACAAAGAAAATGAAAAATCCATGTTCTAGGGATCAAAACAGTTAGAGGCACATGCTTGCCTTGATCCACGTGTGTGTGAATCCTATTTCAACAATAGAGGCTGTGCCTGTGCATGGATGGGGTAGAACAGATGGCCCTTGCCAGGCAAATAGTGCAGGAAAACGAGCACCCAGTGCTTTAGTACATTGCAGTTTGGGTAATGTGGGACTCAATTAACTTGCCACCAAACAGGCTTGCAGGGAAAATTACCCACAGCCCCATCTCAGAGAATTCTGCTCCTCCCCAACATTTTGTGCTCCTTCTGTTCCCCAAATGCCAGGACTAAGTGCCCAAGAAAACCCTGCTTCTTTAGGGTAAATCCATTCCAACTCTATTTATGTAGGCAAAAGTACTTGATTATTTTTATAACATTGTTTAAATGAGATGATCTGATTAGTTAATGGCCCAAGGAGTTCAGGCAGAGTTCAGATAAGGATCTAAAACGTGCAGCAGCATCTTCAGGCGTTTTCCACACCACGGTGGCTTTGGGAGGGATTCTGCCATGTATGCAGAATTGGCCAGGTACTGTCATGTTGTTTTAGCAGGTTCACCCTGCAACAAGACATTTCTTCAAGGCATTTGACCCTCAGAGCTCAGCTCCTGTTCTGGATTTGCTGCTCAGAGCGCATCCAGGTTTCCACTGCACACGCCTGTCTGGCCAGTAAACCAGAGCTCCTCCTTTCCCACCCCAAAGTGTTAAATCCAAGGAATTAGAACTGGGTTTCTTTTTTTTTCTTTTCATTATTTATATTCAAAATACATTTTAACAGAGGAAAGGCAAAATAATCCATGGTTGTCGTGCTAATTGGCAGCTGCTCTGGGTAACAGCCGTGACAAGTTTCAGCTCTGTCCACTCCAAGGCAGCCAAGTCATTAAGGGTTTCCAGGCAGAGAATTGGGTTATGAAACCCAACACTCACTGCTGGTGTCCCTGCACTGCTGAGCACGTTCCCAGCCACCCCAATGCAGGTTCAGTGGGATTATGATCCGTGGAGGAAGGCCCCAGCCAAGCACTGAAAAGATGTTTGTTAGCCTCCAAAATATAAATAAAATATTTACAAAGAGAATAATTGACTTTTGATGTTTACTTCAGGCTATGGTTAAGCAGGCAGTGTCTGTACTAAGCAATGCAGTGACCACCTGCCACAAATGCTGTGATATTTGACAGATCCCTTTCTGCCAAGAACTATAATTCCTATTTAAATCTAAATAGAGGAGCCATGAATGCAGATTTCTCATCACAAAGACACTGATGTTAATCCCCAGTACAGAAAAATAAGAAAAGCCAGAACGTTTTATTGGATTTTATATGGAAGATAATTAAACAGTATTTCTTCTTTACTTGGTATACAGCATCCCATCAACCTTCCTGCTGAAATTTGTTTATAAAGAAAGCCAGAAAGTTTTATTACATTTTTATGTAAAAGAAAATTAGCATTTTGTATATTTGAACTTACATTAGAATAACAAAAAGTGGGTAAACAAAAAATGACCAAAGAATGATGAAAACAAACAGAAAAAAAAAAAAAAGTAAGGAAAGCAAAACACTGTTCTCATAGACACAATTTCATATTCTAAGCATGCAGAACAAATAAATGTTTGTGTGCATATGTATGTATTGTATAAATTCATGTACCAAGCAGTTCTGGAAACCTGAGCTGGTGGAAGTTGGGAAATGCTGGAATTAGATGTGCTCGCACACCCCTCATTTGCCCTTTTTGACTGTGGACACAGAACGTATGCTGGGGTTTTTTTCCACACACACACCCCCCGCAGAAAATGGTGCAGTGTAGGCAGAAAATTGGCCGTGGGAATGATGTAATCTCCCAGAGCTGCTTTGCAGGAGCTGTTTCTGCTCTGCCCACCAGGCAGTTTGGTATTTTGGATGTACCCAAGGAAGTTCTGGTGCATGTTCCCCAGCAGGTGGGTGCTGCCAGTCTGAGCTGTGCAAAGGGGCTGGGGGTGCATTTAAAGGGAGCTCATTAACACAGGGGAGGGGGCAGCTGTATCCAAGGCTGCATCCTCGGCATTTAGAAATGCTTCCCTTCAGCCTGTGCTGCCATTTACTGCATTATGTGATGCATGTGGATTTTCCAGACAAAAGATGTTTATGAGGAGAGTATATTTTAAGATCCCTTTCATGACTGCACAGACCCCTCTCCAAGCAGATGGCCTGACAGTTGCAAGGAAACTATTCATAAGCCAGAAGTAGCGTTTAAATTCTTTTTTTTTTAAAAAAAAAGACAGTTTGTTCTCCATGTACATTTTAAGCAGGTACTAATTCTGACTGTGGCAGCACCTTCCCCAGCCCAGCAGCACCACAGCACCCTCCTGGCTGCTCCCATGCACTGAAATTCCAATTCCATTCACTGCTAACTTGGAGTAACATTGGAGGTACAACATTTTCCCTTGTGTACCCAAAATAGGAGGGACCCACGGAGAAAATGTTTCTTCTGAGTGTGTAGAAACAAGAATTTTCCAAGGATGGAAATATATTTAATTCCATTTTCATTCTCAGCCTTGACTGCTACCTAGACGTTGTTAACAGTCTTTGGGGAGAATAACCAGCTGAGAACAACGTAACTAAACCTGAGCCACTCCAGCACTCCCAAGTTCATGCATTTGGGGAGGAATCTGAAGCAATGCCTTGGCACAGCTGCATTTGCTGACCTTTTTAATTGCCTGCCACAGAACCTCCTGCTCGAAGGAAACCAGCCCTTCCATATCATGCGCTTGATAAATAAATAATGCCATCCCTCTGGAGACGAGAATTCCATCTCCAGCACAAGGACAGGGACTGTGTCCTTCCACTTTGGGGAGACGGTTTGTTTTTGCTTTTCCTTCACCTCAGGAGCTGAGGCTGATTATTTGTCACATCAAACACATTTAGAAGTATTTCTGAAAAATTTGCCTAATATCCTGCAGCAGTGAGTTGCAGGGTTGATTATACACTGCACGAACGTTTTCAGCATTTTCCCTTCACCTTTCCATGCATATTTGTGCTTCAGAGAAAACAGAATAAATAGCCCCTTCTCTCTGCTTCTGTTATATCATCTTTTACTCTTGTGTTTTGTAAACTAAACAATGCTAGTCTTTTTAATCACTTTTTAGGTGGAAGCCTCTTTCCTCATGTGTTTAATCATTTTTGCTGCACTTTTCTGCTGCAGAACTACATACATGTGGGCATAGACACCCTGGAGCAATCAAAAACTCTGCTAAGAACAGCTTTTAAGGCTTCACAGAGGTTTGCTCTTTGCTCCCAAAACAATTCCTGTTCATCTCACTCTGAATTCACTTTTGGAAAGAGGGTCCAGGGGGGCTGTGCAGGGGCTGAGCTGTGTGTGCAGGTGTGCAGGTGAAAGGAGGAGCAGGACAGGGAGGCTGGGCAGGCTGTAGAGCTGGCTGAGCAGCAGGACATGGTGAAAAGGGAGCAGCAGGACAGAAGGGAGAGGCTGGAACAGGGCAGGAATGGTTGGTGCTGTGTGAGGATGAGTGTGACCGTGCTCACAGGGGTCCCAGGATGAGGGAAGAGATGAGGATCTGACTCCATGTTTCAGAAGGCTGATTTATTATTTTATGATATATATTATATTAAAACTATACTAAAAGAATAGAAGAAAGGATTTCATCAGAAGGCTAGCTAAGAATAGAGAAAGAAGGAATGATAACAAAAGCTTGTGTCTGGGACAGAGAGTCTGAGCCAGCTGGACTGTGATTGGCCATTAATTAGAAACAACCACATGAGACCAATCACAGATGCACCTGTTGCATTCCACAGCAGCAGATAATCAATGTTTACATTTTGTTCCTGAGGCCTCTCAGCTTCTCAGGAGGAAAAATCCTAAGGAAAGGATTTTTCAGAAAAGATGTCTGTGACAGATGAGCCTTCCCAAGGCACACCCTTCACACAGGTAGTTTGTGGATGAGGCTGTTCCATGGTCCTGGGGCTCTCCTCCCCTCCAGGCTGCCACAGCAGTGCCCAGCTCTGAGAGCAGGCAAGGGAGGGCAGCTCTGGTGCTGCTGCTCTGCTCTGCCCAAAGGAGAGGGTGAACAAGGGGTAAGAACCTGGTGAAGGTGATCCCTGGAGAGGCTGCCTGGAGCAGAGGCTGGGCAGAGTTAAGGGATAAAGCAGGGATTTATTAAAATGCCGTCACAGGATGCACCTTGGGCAGTGCAAGAGCCCAGCCAGGGCTCTGCCCAAGATGGATGAAGGTCACGAGTTTTCCCACTTTTATAAGTTTTGGTCCATTTCCATCCTGGGGTTCGTTGTCCAATTCCAGCTCCAGGTTCTGCAGTGCCACCCTCCCTGTTTGCTCTCCCCATTCCCTGCTGTTTGCACTTTTTGGGCTGAAGCTGCAGTGGTGTCCTTGGTTCTGGGGTGGAAAAGGATTGTTCTGTTTGCCTGAGCTGTGAGGAGAGCTGCTGACACTGTGTGTGGAGTTCAGAGTTACAAACCAGTGCAGTGCAGAGGCTGGAATATAGGAAGGCTCAAACTGAAGGCACTGAAGTCTCCAGGAGAAATTTTCTCTCCAGTTGGGACCAGGGTCCTCATGGAGGTGCAGTAAAGGCACTTCTCCTTTGGCAGCCTTTGGTTCTCTGCCCTGCAGAAGCTTTTTGCTTGTTCCTTTCTGGATTCAGAATCTCTGTGTATTTTCCTGGGGGAAAGCAGCACACACTTCAAGGGGAGTGGACTGGCTCTGCAGAGGTTATTTGAAGACCAAGGCCAAATGCATTTTGCATAGGATTCCCCCCGTCTAATTTTAGCCCTCCAACTTTCCTTCCATTCTTAAAATCCAACTGATCTATCTTGTCCTTGGAAAGGTCCTTGCTAATCCTGTTTGTAGTTTTTAATGCTATGTAAACATTTCCATTGTGGATTAATGTGCTGTTTCAAAGCAGGGGAGATTTTAAGATTGTCATTAATTCAGAGAAAGAGACTTCAGTTACTGTTGCAGTTCTTTTGGAAACTTAATTTCATTCAATGTCCCTTTGAAGGCTTTGCACTAGAGTGTTAAATGAATGCTATCAAAGGCCATATTAAAGAGGATTGTATGTAGTTGACCAGGGTTCATGCTAGGGCCTAGTTTTAGACAATATCTTACATTGAAAATATGGTTCTTCAATTATACCTTCTATTGCAGAAATGAAATTACCTTGAACGCTTGGGTGTAGTAGGCTTATTTCTTAGAATACAATAGAAAATGGTCAAATTCTTCCTCACAGTAAAACATATCTGATTAAAAAATGAAAGAGAGAGAAAAATGTGAAAAGCAAAATCAGTAATAGAACCCTGGGATCAGTGAAAAGACAGCTTGGACAAAGGCTCTGCATTTGAGTAGCCCAAATAATTCCAGGATTGTCTGAATGCTTCAAGCAGAAGTGTCTAAAGTGCCTCATGTTCTGCCAGCTGATTCAGGATGCTGCAAAGGGGGATCAGAGGGCCACAGTGAATATGCAGAAGCTTTTAAATACATTCCCACTATTCACAGTAATCAAAGTAACTTGCAAATACATCTTCTTAGCAAAACTTAACATCTTTGAGATCACAATCGTAAAAAATAATTGATACAATTAGAGGTATGGAGCTACATTTTGTGTAACTGCAGCTATTCACATTTATTATGTTTCTAAGTGTTTTCTTGTCTGCTTTCCCAACTCATAATGTACATCTGATTTATTTGGGGAATTATAGTGATTGCAGTCCTTTCCTGGCTTTTTTGTTTGTTTTTGTTTGGGTTTTTTTTGGGGGGTTGTTTGTTTTTGGGGGTTTTTTTTGTTTGTTTGTTGGGGGTTTTTTTGGGTGTTTTGTTTTGTTTTGTTTTTTGGGGGGAAGTTGGGGGGTTTTTGATTTTTTTTTTTTGGTTTTTTTTTTTTTTGTTGTTGTTGTTGTTGTTGTTGTTTTTTGTTTTCTTTCTGCAGTGTTTTAGGTGTGTTTTCAGCGTGCAGAGGGACACGGAGGCCTTGGCCAGGCTGCTCTGGCAGGCAGTGCTGGCACCTTGGGCTTGGCTTTGGCTGGCTGGAGTGGCTGCTGCTGCTGCTGCAAGCACACACAGCCTGCTGAGCAGCTCCCAGCTGCCTGCCTGCCTAATTCCAGGATTACAGCTTAAGGACAGGTAAGGATGATGAGCAAGGGAGAGGATCTCATGTCCTTACATCCACAGGGAGCCCTGTGCCTCTGTCCTGTTGGCATTAGCCATGTAAGCCTCTCACTCATCCACCTTGGGAAGAGTGATTTGCTCAGCCTTGGGTGTTTTGCTCAGGTTTTGATGTGCTAGCGGAGAGAACTCCGTGGTTGCCTGTGTGTATGGGAATTAATTATGAATTTAGGCTGCATAAAGCAATCTTGTGGGCTCCTGCTTCATTAGGAACCTGATCTGCTGGCCACTGCACTGCTGAGTGCCTCAATGCACACTGCAGGCACCAGCGCTGGAAGGAGCAGACGTTGGGTGCAATTTGGGATGTTTCACCATTTGTGTGGAATGTATGTGGAATTTGGGATGTTTCACCAATCAGGTGGAATTTGGGATGTTTCACCAACTCTTCACATTAAATTCTTACCATCCTCCTCTCATCAGGAGGGCAGCTTATGGTGAGAGGCCAGAGCACAGGGTAAGTGTTGTTCTCCCCACTGAAAAGGTGTCCTATGGAAAAGATTCCACCGATTTTCTTTCCCAGAGGAAGCAGGCTAGAGTGCAGGGTCTGGCCTGTGGGCGTGGACGTGCACCTTGAGGCTCCTGTTGCCCTCAGGGACAGAGTAAAATGTCCCAACAGCTACAGTTAAAGAGCAGAACACACGAGTGAAGTGGTTATTTTCTTCTTTTAACCAGTCTCCTCTTATTTGTAAACTAATTAAAATTATTCTTAAGCAATTTAATACCCCCAGCCACCACCTGCAGGAACCTTATTGGAATCATTTTTGTTTTCCATAGGAGACCTGGATAGGACAAAGAAACATTTCTATCTTGTATGCATTGGCAAGAAGGATTAGACAGGCTGTAATCTTGGTCAATCTGACTTCTACAATTTTGGAAAATTACAAAGATTGAAGTTAGTTGCAATTTATCTTATTCACAAACTGGTACAGGATGAATCTTCTCTTTTGAAATACATATTTCACTAAAACTAGAGTACATATGAAGTGAATTCTTTTTCTTTCTTTTCCCCATCATATTGATAATAGTCTGTGTAGGAAAGAGCTGAAAAACACAAAAAGAAAAAGTTGGAGCTATTTGAATTGTCATGGCAATATCCTGGATTTTTCAAGAAGTTTGGTTCTGTTTAGCTAGTCACTTTAATTTTCCTTCACTAACTTGTCTCCATTCTCTGCCACAATGATAATTCTTTATATGACTGTCAGCCCTTTGCATTGTGACAGCTTAAATTAATGTTTTGATATTTCTCTCTTTGTAAGAATACAACAAAGAAGACAACTGCCAAGGATAGGACAGAAACTATATGAATGTAAAACAGACACTGCGCACCAATAAAGCCAGAAGGAATAATTTTCATGTTATTGCCTTGTTAATCAGCTTTTGCAACAACTAATCCTGAAGTCTTTGGGTTCTCTGGGCTAGCATGGCCCTGGTGCTTCATCTGGGTCATGGGGAACTTCTTAGGGGGACCTTGGGCATTTCTGGGAGTGCTGCAGCCCCTCGAGGCTGGGGGGGTTCAACAGCTCAGGCAGGCTGGTCCAGCCTCTGCTACTGCACCAGCCACAGATTGAGCTTTGCTGGATTGGTTTGTTTTGCCCTCACAATCAAAATAACACCCTTCTGCACAGTGAAACCCTTCTGCAAACTCGTGCGCGCTCATCTCGTTTTTACACACCGCCTCTTGAGTGCTGAGGAAATCAGTGAGGAGAATTCCAAAAGGAAGGTGAAGGAGGAGTTGGAAGGGTTTGATCTGGCACTTACAGAAGAAATGATGAAAAGGAATTGTCTTTAAGATTTCGTGGAGGTTTACACCAATCCTTATCTAAGGTTCAAGGCCTTTAGCAGCATCGTTCCTGCTCTTAATGTATGCTTCCAAAATCCCAACCCATCTGGCATTGCTGTAAATGAAGCTTGACTTCAATGAGGATGGTGTTTTTCAGTGTTCTTTAAAAAATCCTTTTAAAAAGATCTGAGATATCAGATGCAGTTTAATGTTTCAGTATAGCTGAGGATTTCATTATTACCTTCTCTCATTTTTATCATTTTCTGTCTGTTTCTCCTCTCACACATTCCTTCAGGACCTGGCCTCACCTG
Source organism: Diglossa brunneiventris (assembly GCA_019023105.1). Classification (NCBI taxonomy): domain Eukaryota; kingdom Metazoa; phylum Chordata; class Aves; order Passeriformes; family Thraupidae; genus Diglossa; species Diglossa brunneiventris. The sequence goes on along the minus strand of CM032357.1, from coordinate 1,239,316 downwards.
AGAGATGAGGAATTTAAATGAAAGTAGAACAAAAAAAAATCAATTAATCCATTCTTTGTGGCAGAAGCCACCAGATGATGCTGTTACTCTTACAGCTTCTTAGCATGTGAGCAAGATTTCAGTTTTTGAAGGAATGTTGCATTGTTATTAGCTTAGTTTTACAGTAATCCTCTGAGAGAAGCTACCAGCAGAGTGTGTTTTCTGCTTTATTCTCTGTAGGATGCAGTTCTTAGGACAAATTACATTCCTTGGAGTTAAATGTGCAGTGCCATGCTGCAGAGTAGTGTGTTCCAGTAGGAGGAGGATCTCCTGTGATGACTGCAGATACCACTGTTACAGGGTAAAAATAATAATTAAAAAAGGAAAAGCATAAAGAAAATGGGTTTCACTTAGCAGAAAGTCCACATTACTTCTTGTTTTATAAACAGATCAGAGCCAAACCCCCAACTTCTCTCTCTGTAGAGAGAGATTTGTCAGAGCTGGAGCACTCTGGAGAAGGAGAGGACACTCGTCACTGTGGATGTGCTGGGCCATGTCTGAGAGCCATCAGGAGAGCAGTGTTTGCATCTCCAAACATCCCTTGACCTGTGCCTCTCCCTCTTTCACAGAGAGCTGGTCCCAGAGAGCTTCAAAGAATAGATCAAAAGTGTGAGCTGTACTATTTATCCCAATGGACCACAAGTGCTGAAAGCTAGAGATGAAAAATTTAACATCAGATTTGTCAAATATTTCACTGCTGATGGGATCATTTCAGCAGAAATGACCAATGGCAGTGCTTATCCATCAAATTGAAGGTTTAATATAAAAAATAAATAACACAGGAGATAGGGCTTCTAGTGGATGATTCATTTATGCATTCTAATTAAAACCCTTGATTGTTTAAATGCAAATGAAGCAAACCCAGACATGCCAGTGCATTGCCTCAGCAGCAGCCGGGGCTGGGTTCGCTCAGGTGTGCTGCTGGCAGGGAAGCACAGGGAGGGTGTCACTGTCTCTGTGATTGCCACCAGCTGCTCCTGACCCTGCTCCTACCAGCAGCAAAGCCCCACCTGAGAGCTCCTGGCCCAGCCTGGGCACTGATCTCACCTGGGCACGTGTGCTGAAGGACTCGTGCCAACGTTCGAGCAGTGCCAGAGCTGAACGGTGTCGCCACATTTCTCTGCACAGAGAAAAGCAAGGCACAGTTCTTCCCAAGGATTTCGGGGTTTCACATCCTCTGAACCTCAGAGAAAGGGAAAACACAATTCTTATCACTTGCTGTGCCTGTGTTGTGCCAAAGTAGAATGCAATATGGAGATTGTTTATCAAAAGTGAGGATGTTCTGTCTCCTTGGCCTGTCAGGGCCAGGTGTGTGTGTGTGTCAGACTGTCACTGACAGTCACGAGATTCTGGGCAGTGTGAGCAGCTGTGTGCAGAGTGAGTGCTTGGCAGATTCAGTTTAGATTAAATGTATATAGTATAATATAAGAAAGTAATTCATTAGCCTTCTGATATCCATGGAGTCAGATGCATCAGTCACCTTTGATTTACAATAGAACGAGGTAAGATCAAACCAATCTAGAGACTGCCCTGCCTAAAACTGAGATTATCTCTGCCCTGGGATTTCCAGGCTTGACCACCATTTAATGTAAAGTAAGTTCTGTTTATGTTTTATAGCTCTTAGAAGAAGGAAGAGGCAGGCACACACAGAAGCCAAGCGAGCCCGTAGCAGAGCTGATGCACCCAGGCTTTGCTAAGCCAATTAAGCAATCAAATAAAGGCCACAGCTGAAATGGACTCCACAGATCAGTGAAATCAAATGGTGAAAATTAATATACTAGGAAATTAGATCAGAATTATGAAGCTCAGACTGAATTTGATTTGTTGGTCTTGGGCTGGGGATATTTACAGGGAGCAGCTCTTTTCTTTGCAGTCTGAAGGGCATTTGTGTCCATCAGGTGTGAGGCTTGTGCTGGTTCTTCCCAAAAGAGACCCTCTAAAACAAAGATTGATCCTGACCTGTTCCACTTAAGGAGGAGGTACAGCCACCACAGTGCTGTCAGCAGCTCTGCCTCATTCTTTTCTACCTTAAATCTCCCTGTTGTAACAAGTTACTAGCTGGCTGTTCTGATTTTCCCTTTCTAACACAGAAAATCTTTCCATAGAAGTGACACAGATGACAGCCATATCAAGCAGTAACAGCTTTGGGGGAAAAAAAATAATAAATCCAGAAGAATCTTCCTAATTATATGCAACATTTACAGAGTTTGGTGTTTACTTTTAGGGACCTGTATGTAGTGCTGTTTCTCCATTATAGAGTGCAAGTATGCAAGTGTGTCTTTGAGATAAGGCAGTATCATCCTGCTATAATGGAAAGGAAATGAAAAGAAAGAGTTCAAAATGCTTTATATTTTGGGATCTTCTCTTGTGGTGTTGACAGCAGCTGCAACAAAGATTCAGGTTGAAGACAACTTACAGTTCATGTAGAACATCTCCGTGGCATTGGCACAGCCAGTAACAAATCTTTTACCTCTGTCCCCGTGGATTGCACAGCCGCGAGAAGGAAAAGCTCCAGAAGCTGTCCATGCTGCCTTCTTCTTTCCATCAAGATCCTCACTCCTTTCAGAGTCCTGCTCGTGGTGATTAGGACCAGACCTGGTGGATGATGTTCCCATGGAAGCCTTGAGCCATGGGGTTACCAGGAGGAGAGTCACTGTCATGAAATATCTGCCAGTCTCATTGCAGGCTGCTTGTCAGAGGAGCAGAGATGTGGAGAGCAGGCTGTGGAAACTCATCCTTGTCTGTGGAAACCCATCCTTGTCTGTGGAAACCCATCCTTGTCTGTGGAAACTCATCCTTGTCTGTGGAAACTCATCCTTGTTTCCCAGCTTAATGAAAAATACTGAGTGGACAGTGCAGTAAAATACATTAAAAAATAAATTCTTTGAGCATTCTTCCACAGTTGCTTCCTCACCCTAGCTTGGGCGATGAATGCAGGTAAATTCCTATCCTGCCCCAGATTAAAATACTTCTTATTTTTGTCCCATCAGGCTAAATTTTGCTTATAATTAGAGTTTTTCTAGGTTTGGTTCAAACTGATTTCAAGGAACATTTTTTCTAAAGAAGCAGATTTTCCTTTGAGCACAGGCTGGGCTACCCTTGGGTGCAGGGAACAGCCCTTGGGCTGGAGCAGAGGGCTCTGTGAGGGCACATGGAGCAGCTCCTGCTCTCCCCAAAAATCCTTTATCAGCACAATGTGATTGAGCACGGGCCAGGGCTCACCACCCAGCTTTCCCAGGAAAGCCACATCAGGTTACATCCCTGCCCATGACAAGGTGATCTTTGAGGTCCCTTCCAGCCTAAACCATTCTGTGATGCAAGAGCTGGGACTTTGGCAGGAGGTGGGAGAGGAAAGCAGTTTTCTCACCAGTTGGGTTGGACATCCCCAAGGACGTGCGAGTCCTGAAATCCATCAGTGCCACAGCTCAGCTCAGAGCATGCCGAGGCTGCTGAGGGAACTTCTGGCAGCAACTCTTCCCCAGCATGAGAGGTGTGCTGCAGAGCCAGGCCTTCTGTTTGGGCAAAACCCAACAACACAGTGAATTAAAGACATCATTGAAGTTTGGCAAAGTTGCAGCACAGCTGCCCAAGGTCATCTGCAGTGAAAGTAGCCGAGGAGGTTGACAGGGAAGATGTAAACTGGATTTTTGTGTTCTCCTCAGGAAGGTTCAGAGCTCTGGGATCTCACCCCAGAACAAGCTCCATGAACATGCCCAGTGATTCTGTGAGCTGATTATTGTTCCCTCCTAACGGCTCTCCATCTCCCTAACAACAGTATTAGCATTAATATTGTGCCCAGGGCTTTGAGGATGGCTACTAATGGAACTCAATCAGCTCCCAAAGAACAAAGGATCTCTTTTCCATGGCACCCTGTGACTGTCAGAGGATTGGATTAGCAGCTTGTCAATCCTCCGTTTGCAGCGCTTTGCTGATGCGCTCCTGAACGCCTGGTTAGTGCGTGGAATTACATTATCTGAAAAATTAATACAAAACATTCAGCCAAAGCTATGTGCTATTCCCTCCTGACCTGATTATTCTAGATTATTTAACTAAGTAGCCAGCATACCCCCTAATTTAAGTGCTGAATTTCTACCACACAGAACGTTATCTTTTCTCATAAAAGAAGCCCACGGAAAGAGCAAGCTCAATTGCCAATTATGCTTCTTCCATGAAATCTCTTCTATCCCCTTCAGGATAGGTTTGGGTAAAAATATAATTGCAGTGGATAAGGAAGCTTAAGAAAAGATGTAAGTGAAAAATGTTATGTGTTGGCATCTGATTGATCCATTTGAAAGAAAGAGAAGGAGAATTTGATGAGATGGCAAGGAGCTCATAGTTTGTTTCGAAGGAACCCAGCATTTTTTAACCTGTACAGGGTGCTGAGCTATAATTAAGAACGGCAAGTCAGTGAAAAATCTATTTAAACTCCTGACAGCTTCTCTGCATTAGCATTTTTGACATCTACATTCGCTCTGGCAAATCACTAATGTAATTTTTTTTTTCAAAATTATATTTTTATTAGCTTTCTGCATATAATAACAAAGTAAAACTGATGTTGCAGCCTGGACAGGTCTTTAACTCAAAAGCTCAGCAGTTACATTGTACTTGATTACCTGCCTAATTATTTTTTTATTCTGAAAGAAGTTTTGTAAATATGTTTTCATCTATAAAGCATCTTTAAAGGGAAAAGAAGTGTTTGATACTGTTAATCAGTGAAAAGTATGGCAAACCCTGGATTACAAACACTGTGATTAATTGATGTCAAGATACTCATCTCTGGGGATTTTTTATTAATAATAATAATAAATAAAACCATTAATTTATAAAATTACTTTTATTATAATCCATTATCATAATTACTACCATTATTATTACTATATTACCTTTATTATTGTTATTAGCATTATTACCATTATTATTAGCTTGGGGTGAACTTTGAGTTGCACAGGTCTTTGCCATTAATAATTATCCTCAGGCAAGGGAGGAACCATGGCTCAAGCCTGGTATCCTGTGTATAGGTGTAATATTTTCAAACACATCAACAATCTTCCTCAAAGTGTGAAGAGTTTGTGATAACATTTAAGTCAGATGCACTGTGAATGTGTTGGGTTTAATTTGGTAGCAAAGAAATACCATCATTAATTAGAATGCTTTCAGATTAGTGTTTGTCTTGCATAATTCAACATTTGCCAAAGTTCAGGAAAGATATGCACTAAATAGAAATTATTACTTTGATAATGCTGCTACATTTCCTCTCCTTATTTTTAATATGGCTTTTTAATTTGGGTAATGAGTATATATCACTAATCATTTTGAAAGCCTATTACCAACACCAACCAATTCGTCAGCTTCAGTTAATAATTTACTTTATTAGAAAAATTGGAACCGGACACAGCTGTGGAGGGCTGAAGGAAATAAATAATAATTAAAAACAGCCTCCTTAGCAGATAACCTATTTTCCTATGTGCATAAAATGCCCCTTGTTCTGTCAGGACTTGTTTTCCCACTGCTGGAACTCTTTGGTGGCCATTAAGCTCCTGCTCCAGACACATTCTACTGCAGGGCATTTGGAAATCAAATGCTGGAGGAATTAGAAGAAGAAGGTCTTCTCCCATACTTAATTTTCCCATGTATTATTAGTAGCTGCCTCTGCACTGCTAATGCCCTTCTCCCACTGTGTAGGCATGAGCTGGCAAGGTCATTTGTTTTTCAGCGTGTTTACTGGAAAAATGCAGTTGCATCTGAATGATTGTTTTGGGAAAAATAAAAATCTTGGGATGAGTCATAAGTGAAGAAAAAAAGGTCATTTGAGAAGATTTCAATAAGGGGAGAAATTGATAAAGAATATGAAAATGCATTCTAATTAGAATGAAAAGTTTGAAGACTGCACCCTGTAGTGAAATTAGTGTCTGCAGCAGACAATGCTCCTCATTAACAAATCGGGACCTCACTTTTATTACACTTAAACCAAGATTCTTCTCTGTGTCCTGCCACTTAAAAACATGCATCAGTGACCACAACACTCACCCGTGGTTACCCTGAGCCCTCTGCACTCGTGAGCAGAGAGGAGCTCTAAAAGGAGCCCCAGTGAGGGATGCTACAGAGATGGAGTGCTCTGTGCTGAAACTGAATCTGCCTTTGAATGGTGGAAGAATAATAAGGACCCTGCCTACTGAATCACGCCAAATGCAGCATTTATTTATTTTTAGTACAGTTTTATCTGGTGACAATGCAGTCATCACAGCCTTTTGTTGTTAAGGTGTGTGTATATTTCTATTTGAAAACCTTAGGATAAGAAAGGCATGAACAGTAAAGCTTTGAACAGGAGCCCCATCCAAGCAGTCACAACTGCAGTTCCCCCAAGTTCTGACATTTTTCATTACCGTGGGTCGCTCTATGGGAAGGAGAGGAAGCAAAAAAGAAATGAGCAAACACCCGGAGAAATTTAAATGAGAAGCCCTGTCTTTAATAAGATCTTGCTGTGACATTAATCCCTGTCTGCAGCTGAGGTATTGTTTGCCTCTGTGGGAGCCCTGCTCAGCTCCTGCCTCCTGAGCCCCCTCCCAGCTGTGAGTCAGCCCCAGCCCTGGGCACAGCTGTGCCCGAAACTGCCCCAGCCCTGGGCACAGCTGTGCCCGAAACTGCCCCAGCCCTGGGCACAGCTGTGCCCAAAACTGGCCCAGCCCAGGTGAGCTCAGCCAGGTACAGCCCAAAGCCCAGCGTGCCCCAGGCACTGAAACATCTCCTCACATTCCCCCTGGAACATTCCACCAACAGCCAGCTATTTGCACACAGTGAGGTTTAACACATTTCCTATTTTCTGGTGAAAGCGAATTTCCCTGGAACATGGTGAGTGCTGGTTTATTGCTGCTTTCAGCCCACACGCTCAGAAAGCAGGAGCTGCCTGTGCACAGCTGAACCAGCCCCATCTGTGCCCGTGGCTGCCCACAGCTCCTCCTGCCAGCCCTGCTGTGCCCGGAGCCAGCCTGCAGTGCCAGGAGCCTCACCTGAGCTGCCCACAGCTCCTGGTGCCCCTCCAGCAGCGCTGGGTGCCCAGGCTGATCCCTCAGAGACACCTGGGAGCCCTTCCAGCACTGGAGGGGCCACGAGACAGCTGGAGAGGGACAGGACAAGGGGAATCACCCCATTTAGGGGGCCATACAAGGGGTAACCCTCTTTAAACTGAAAGTGGGGGTTCAGAGCAGATATTAGGCAGGAATTCTTCCCTGTGAGGGTGGTGAGGCTCTGGCACAACCCCTGTGGATGCCCAAGCCATGAAGTGTCCAAGGCCAGGCTGGACAAAGCTTTGAACAACCTGGTGGAGTTGAAGTGCCCCTAACCATGGCAGGGGCTTGCAGGAAGGTGTTCTTTAAGGTGATCCAAAGCATCCCTGGGCTCAGGGATTCAGCAGGGATGAATTCCCCCATCCCTGGTGTCTCAGAGCAGACACAAAGCCTGACCAGCATAGCAAGAGGCAGCTGCTTTTATTTACTCCTTTAGTCTTGTGGAGGAAAAGGGGGGCAGGGTGTAGATAAAGGTAATAAACACCTCCAAGCTGTGGCAGGGTTGGAAATGATTCTGCTGTTTATGGTTTCTCCTGGCTACAAGTAATTCTGTGTCTGTTAAATGGGCAGCAGTGCCTGAGAGCACAGGGCTGGGCCAGGGGCAGCACGATGACAAAGAGGAGCACACAGCACAAGGCAGGCAGCCCTCTGCAGCTGGCCTGGCTCCTCTGCTGCTTTATGGGCCTTGTTCTCCTGCTCAAACACCTGCATCCCACTGGGCTCAGCTCCAGGGAGCCTCCTGGGATTGTGAGACCCTGCAGACATGGAGAGTGAGGCTTTTCCTGCCATGGCAGAGCCTGGCTGCTCACACACACCCAAACACACCCCTACACCCCTCACAGCTCTCTGGATTGTCCTCCACTGCCCACCTGCCCTTGCCATGTTGTGCCATTTGGGTAAATGAGTGTTAAACCCAGGAATTTTTGTTATGTTCTGTTAACCCCAGGAATTTTTGTTACCTGCTCTGTCAGAGTTCAGCTGGCTGAGGTGATCTCTGGGTCCCTGCTGCCCCAGGCTGGCAGAGCACGGCTGGGCAGGGGCAGCAGAGCTGGAGGGGGGATGCTGCAGAGCTGCAGCTAATTACAGTCAGAAATCATAACTTTAGACAACTCTAATGTTTGCAGCTGGAAAGACTTAAAAGCTATTTGCCTCTAATCTCCCTCTGACAATCAATGAATTGAACAGTAAATGTTATTAGACTAATTTACCGTTCATCAAGAGTAAGAAATGAATAGAATAATTTACTATTCATACATCCAACTGTGTGACATGTGTACAGATCAGTTTGAAAGAAAAAGCAACATTAGGGTTCCAGTTCTTCTCCCATACCTTTTTTCTATTCCAATTTATCTCCATTCTCATCCTAAAGCTGCTCTGGCTTCGCCCCGCTGGCAGAATGACCACATCTGTTTGGATGCACATCTGCCTTTGCTTCTTCCCAACCACCTCAGTGTTTTCCACTGAGGAAAGCAGCCAAAAACTGCACATCTCAAAGGAAAGCCCCTGCTCATTCTCACTGTTCCCTGTGAGAGGCATTTACCTCCAGTTTCCAGGTGCCTCCCATGAGGATGTTACCGTTGTGCTGCATTTGAGCACCTCATCTTTCTGCTGTGGCTGCCCTGCTTATTTGGGAGTCTGGAGCATACAAGGAGTAAATTGGGTTCATTTTTCTTTCTAGGACAAAACAGTGATGGTGGAAGGCTGGAAAACCTGAATATTCTTAGAGAGTTTGGCAATATTCATGTGTGGAAAAAAATCCAACCCAACAGGTCTGCAGCGTCTCTAGTCAAATAGTCTGAATATTTTAGATATTAAGGACAGAATATGACATCACTTTCTGGATGCCACAGACTGAGCACAAGGAAAGGACACTGAAAATGGGATCCAGAGTGGCTGGAGCTGAGGTTCTCGATGGGGCTGGTGTTACCTCTGATGGCTCTGTTACCTCTGATAGCTGGTGTTACCTCTGGAAGCTCTTCCAACCCTCAGTGATTGTTTCTGCAGTCAAAACTCTGGGTTCCCTGGTGGTGGTAAAAGAGGTGTGGCTGCCCTGGTGACTTTACCTTCCAACCCAGCACAAGACTGCTGCCCTTCCCATTGGTTCTCCTTGGCTAAATTCATTTTTTCAGCAAGTTGCACCAAACAGGAGCAGTTTTCTAGTTCAGAGGAAATAGCTGGTGAGTGCACACAGACAACTTCTCACTTCAGTGTATAGTTCTTCCAGCACCCAAGAGATGCCACACTTCTTGTTTTGATAAACAAATGCCACCTACCATCTGCCACCCCCCATCTCACTGCCTCTGTCAGGAAGTGAGGGTTGGAGGATCCTTCCAGCTGGAAGAGCCTCAGCTGTCTCTGCACTCCAGCACTTCCCTTTGGTGCAGTTTTAAAGCTCTGAAGTGCTGCTGTTGAAAAGAAAATCTGACAAAACCAAAGATTCAACCTTGAAGATTTAGGATTGCTTTTGCTTTTAAAACTATTTACAAAACCAACAACAAAGCAGAAAGTACAATTGTATCTTTTTCCCCTGTTTCTGAGCATATTGCTTCTCAGGACCTGCCAGCCAGGCTTGTTTCTGTCCTAATCACCCACCAGCACCAGTAAAAGAGATCCCAGCAGCCAAATGCCCCATCAGGGCTCCCCAGAACCCCAGAACCTCCTCCCTCAGCATATAATGATAATCAGGAGGAAAGGCACCTGGGCAAAGACACCTGAGGAAGGCATCTGAGGAAAGACACCTGAGGAAATACCCCTGAGCAAAGGAGCCCTGAGCAAAGGTGCTCTGCCCTGTGGGAGCCCAGCCCTGCCCTGCAAGGCAGGAGAGCTGGGCTGTGCAGGGCAGAGCTGATGCTGGCTGAGCTGCAGCCAGCTCTGCTGTCTGTGCTAGGCAATGTTTAAAAAATAGAATCAACACATCAAATGTTCTGTCATGTAAGTTTTCCGTGTCAAGGAAAATAGCCCAAGGCCCTTCTTCCCACATTTGCTGCTACAACAGCCAGACAACCTGGCCTCTGAATTTATTCTGGTCTTTAATCAGGCAAAATCCCTGTGATCTCTGAGCTTGGGCCGCACGGCTCTGGAAATAGATGATGCAGTTTACTCAAAGGAAGGCACTTACCCAGTGCTGCTGAGGTCTGTGGTCACTGTGAGAGTCTCACACGCTGTGCACAGCCTGCTGGAAACGTGGCCATGTTCTCACTTGTCCCAGTCCTGTCTGTGCAGTGAACATCCAGCGTGGCAGCTTCAGAGCCATTCCTGTGCTCAGTGTCCCTCTGTGCACACACAGCAGATGCTCCCCAGCACCCAGAGGACTCTGAGTGCTGCTTTCATCCTCTCCTCATTTCTCTGTTCATTTTTTCCATCTCCCTGTGCTGTGGTTTACCTTTCCCCCGAGCTGAGTTGCCCTAAGAACAAATCTGGTCCTGCACAGCCCAGGCACGGTGAGGCTGCACAGGATGCAGGGTCACTGCTACTCTTAATTGGTTTTGTTCTCCAGTTTAGGGCAAAAATAAAATTTCAATTGGCCAGAGTGGGATTTTCCCTCCATGCACTTACTGTGCTTGCCTTTCCACCCTAATTAACAACTCCAGAGGTTTTTCAGGATATTGTGAGATGCCTTTAGGAAGTTTTGCCTTTAGGAAAGAACAAACAACCTAAACGTGTGTTCAGCTGTTGGAGACTCTGCCACTGGCAGCTGCAGGTGGAGCAGGATCACCATGGAGCTCATCAAAGTCTCCATTTCGGGTTCTGAGGACTCTGAGCAATTCAGAGCTCTCAAGTGAGCACACTCTGAGGAGAGAAAGGATGTAAAAGGAGACACGAGCCAGGGTTCAAGAGCAAACTAAGCCTAAGCAGCCTTGTAGGCCAACATGCAGTTTCTCTGGCAGGCAATATGGTTTTTTGTATATGTATTAAACCTCCGTAGAGCTCTGTGCTGCCACTGCCCCTCTCTCCCGTGGTGCAGCCCTGGTTGCTCTCACTGAGCTGAGCTATTTCTGAGCTAAAGCAGAAGGTTTATCATCCCTGCTGTTCCACCCTGCGAGCAGGAGTTTAAAAAAGGTCGACCACTGTGTTCAGGCAACATCAAATTACTGTAAAACAAGTGAGAAACTGCAGCAATATATGGGGAATCTCAGCATTTTCAGCTCTCTCTCAGGCTTTGGTTATAAGTGGGGGACAAACGGTTGCATTCCTCACAGAAACACGAGCCATCAACCCAGACATCCCTCCCAAACTGGTGAGCAGAATGGGTTTCAAGTGAAAATGTTTTGTACCTGGAAATGCCCTGGTGTACCTGGCTTGCTTTGTGTGAGCTATCTAATGAAGAGTTTCGTGTTAGAAACCAGCTTCAGGCTGGTTTGGCTTCGTTCGATAAGAACGATGAGAGAAGATGTGCACAGCTCCTGGGAGGATGTGTCACGCACAGCTCTGGGCTGGCCGTGTGACAGGAGCTGGGCAGCTCCTCATCAGTGCCTCCAGCCTCCCAGAAATGGGTGGGAGCTCCTCAGAACCCAGCTGTCCCAAAACCAGCCCACACACATCCCTGGGTCTGCTCCAGCCCTCCCTCTGCCACTGAGGACACCCTTTGCCTTTCCAAGCTGACACTGAGCCACTCACTGGGTGCATCTGCAGCCCAAACGGGCCTTTCCTGCGCCCCAAAGCTGCCTTTCCTGCGCCCCCAAAGCCGCCTTTCCTGCGCCCCCAAACCCGCCCTTCCTGCGCCCCCAAAGCCGCCTTTCCTGCGCCTGTCACAACCTGTGTGTCCTGCACACACACCTGTGTGTCCTGCACGCACACCTGGAACTGTCCCTGCACGCACACCTGGAACTGTCCCTGCACGCACACCTGGAACTGTCCCTGCACTCCCTCCCTGGCTCCGGGCTGCCATTACCGAGCTCATTTCTTACCAATTACTTGTCAAACAACGTGTAATTAAATAGCACAGAACTGCCTGCGATGCATCTTTGGGTCTTTAAGCCGTTTTTTTGCTTCCCCCGTTTGTGGCATGCCTCTGCAGCTCTTCAAGGCTACTGCACACTGCAGAGCAGCAGAGGAACAGAGTGATAATTGAACAATTAACAAGTGATGTCATAAAACAATGCACTTAAAATAAAATGCATAATTAAAATAAGTGAACCAAAAAAAAAAAAAAAGATGTTACAACATAGACACACAAATGTTGACAGTAAGACTCATACAGGAACTGAAAAATGTAATAAAAAGGGAAAAAGATAGCACTAGAGTGGTTAAATAAAATTGTGGCATAAACTAGCAAACATCTCGGTGATTTGCCAAAAAATATAATAATGTTGCAAAAGAATTATTCTCTGAAGTTACCAATTCTGGACCATAATGCAGTCCTTTGTGGCTCCCTGTGTCATTACTTGGTACCAAGGCACTGCACTGATGGGCTCCGTGGGACCCCTGAATTCAGCCATAGATCAGTAAGCAGGAAAGCAGAGCTCCCCCCAGATTTCCTGCCTGGAGAGTTGTTAGGATCCATGCTAGTTCTTTAAAGAGCAGAACTGTGTACAATACTGCACTCACAAAGACCCCATTAGGAATATAATCTTCTGCTACAAATGAGATGTTTGGGGAAAAGAAAACCACAAGAAAGCCAAAAGGAAAAAACAAAAACCAAAAATACCAACAACGAACAAGTGTGCTTGACTGAAGTTCATTGTAATTGCAGTTTAAAATGCAATTTTTAGGAGCTCTGTAGGCTGCCTGTACCTCTGCCCTTGGGAAGGGCCACAGAGGGGTCACCTCCTGCTCCTCCAGGCCAGGCTCCAGGCAGCCCAGCCTGGATTCACCCCGCTGGCTCTCGCTGCCATGGGGCACCAGCGTGGAGCTGGAGGTGCCCACGCCTGCAGCCTGCTCATCCACAGCCTGTGGAGTCCCTTGCTCCAGTTTCTCTGCTTTCTTTCAGCACGTTTATTTTTTTTTTTTTTTTCCTAAACACAAGACACTAGAAAAGGTTTTAAAGCGTGAGGCAGACGTGCTTTCCAAGAATAATTGCTCCTTGGCTGATGCACAGGAGCTCTGCTCATGCATTTCTGGGAGATGCCTGCAGACTGCTAACTGCTCTGGAAGCCTTTCAGCCTTTGCTGCCTGCAAATGGCATTATTATTCACTAATAGCCTTGGCTCACCATGTTGTCTTTTGGTTAGTTAGCAGCTATTCTGCAAGTCAGAGACAGGGAAAGAGGAACATATGTTTAAGCAGTAGCCAACTTCTGACCTGTAAAAAAAACATCCTGGAAGGTTTTCTCGGAGCAATCCCCACCATTAGCTGAGGAGTGATTAGCAGGAAGTGTCAGCAATGGGAAAGGGTGTCCCCCCCTCCCACGGAGCAGCTGCTGTTTCTCGGGCAGGTTCCTGCAGGGGAGGGTGCAGAGGATGCTCCTGCTGCCACGGGGTCAGGGAGCAGGAGGTGCCAGGATTTCATGGGGGTAGGAAGAGAGAGTGACCCCCAACACCCATGGTGCAGCATTCCCAGACTAGTGCACATAAATGACAAATATTCATACATCGCATTAAAACTCAACGGGACTTAATAAAAAAATCCTTCCTGCTTTGTTTTTTTCTAAAGGTTAGGGATTGGGTTTGTTTCATTTTGTTTCTCTAAGGTTACTTGCTCACCTGCTCATTTCTTTTTGGATATTGTAGGATTCTGTTATTTACTGCTCAAGCAGTCCCAAGCACTGCTCTGCTGACATTTCATGGTATTTAGTATTGACCAAACACTCCATGATAAATCTTTATAATACTCCAGAGAGACCATCAAGGGAGCAGTTACAAATGTATACATTGCAGTGTGCTGTGTTCTGGGTTAAATGAAACATAAACCCCATGGCCAGGCTGGCACTAACGTCTCTATCAGTATTCCATCACACCAGCTGCAGGTGTGGTGCTTGCCATTAAGACATCAGCGTTTGTCAATGGCTGCAGATGGTAACTGATGGATTCCCCCTTCCCTGGGCACTGGGGATGGCACGGGAGCTGCGGGAGCAGCAGAACCTCACCCCGAGCACTGCTCAGACCTCGTGGGAGCACGCACACACACAGAGGGACAGGCTGGCACAGGCCATTCAGCATGGTCACCCTGCCCTCCTACATGCAAAGCCTTCTGCTCCAGGAGAAGAGGCTTTTCCAAGCTCTCAGAAAGTTCTGCACTAGTTTTGAGTTTTGGTTAATTTATAGCCAAGTTGATTTCACCATCGTTAGCTTTTGTACGTTCAGACACACTTTAATTTTCTTTGGAAGATGCAGACGTGTGTACAGCTAGATAATGCCCTGTTTATTTTACTGACTAATTCATCACTTAAAGTGCAAGGCTATAGGTTGAGAGACCAAGACTTATGCACAGTTCCATACCCCTAAATCAGGCCAATAAAAGTTAAATTCACACTGTTTGCAAGCACTTCATGCAGATGGAAAATGTCACCTTGTCTGAAATACTTTATGGTGCGATGCTGAAGCAAAAAGAAATCCCACAGTGAGAGATTAAAAAGCTTCACTAATGCTTAGCTGGGAGGCACAGGGCTCTGTGCTGCCTCCTCCCCGTGCAGTGGGGAGCCTTTGCTGGGAAGCAGCAGCTGGTGCTGCTCTGCCTGGGCACAGAGCAGCTCCCCCAGTGCCCCAACACTCACCTGGCATCACTGAACCTGATCCCGAGCAGGGCTGGAGGGGGTGGCTGCAGGGCACAGGGGCAGCTGCCCAGCAAGGAGCTGCTTGGCTGCTGGGCACAGCTGCCAGGGCTGTGGCTTCAGCTCAGGCTCTTCTCACACAGTGTGGTTTGGGTGTGGGACAAGGCTTTGGGGAATGCTCTGAAGTGGTTCTGCTGGGAGCATTTCACCACTTTGTTATCGAGGGGCTCCAAGCCACCTCCGTGCTGCCTCCTAAGGAGGAGCCAGGATGGTGCTGCAACCGTGGTGGGAAATTAAATTTTGTAAAAGCAGCACATAAATTGCAGAAAGCTGACTTGGCCAATGGGCCACTTCAGAGCAGGGCTGTAGCCCTTGCAGCAGGTGCCAGGCTGCCCAAGGGTGCCCCAGTGCAGGAGCAGCCCTGCTCCACACAGCCAGGGATGTGCAGAGCCCTGCTCCCCAGTGCCAGGCATCACTGGGACAGAGCCTGCCTGGCCCTGGGAGCTGTGCAGTCACACCCACTGAAGCAAAACCAACAGCCTCAAAAGCCCCACTCCCAGGTGGGAGAGACAGAAATTGTGGGTGGATCTGCTGCTCTCAGCCCACCTGTGCCACCCAGGCCTGTGGTGGCTGCCAGAGGAGGAGCAGGAGTGATCCTCACCCCAAAGTCCCAAAGCTGCTCTGAAACCCCCTGTGCCCCTGCCAAAGAGGGGGCATAGCCTGGCTCTGTGCTGGGGTGGCACAGCTGGCTGCAGGCACAGCAATAAACGCTCTGAAAGCGTTTGTGCAGTGGGAAGTGAGGCTCTGCAAACAGCTAATGGGGGTATTTCAATTCCCTATTAATTGCATATTTATTACTTGGCTGCTGTAAGGAAACGTCATGTTACGTTGATTAAAGCTTTGCAAGCTGTACAGTAAATATTTTAAACAAAAAAGGTTTTGATCTCTGTTGCTGTTGGGAAGGGTGGGGGAAGTTGCCATTAGAGCTGCTGTAATTAGCAAACTCCATTGCAGACAGTATTTCCCACAGGCTCTGCAACATGCTTCGTGTGTGTCTGCATGTATTTAGACTGAATATTATTTTATGTATACGTTATCTATAAATTATATATACTTTTATATATATATCATGTGTGAAGAAAAAAGGAAGAAAGCCTGTGCGCTATCTCACATCTTGCAGATTGGAAAGATAAAAGACTTAAAAGGCAGAATAGGAAGGGGAATTTTGTTGCCTTGACTGAAGTTTGGGGGGTTGGGTGACCTGCCTGCCAGCCCTGGCTGCCCAAAAATCCTGTCTGATTAATGAAGTCCTGCACATGCCTCTGCTCCAAACTGCCAAGGCTCTGCACAGAAGCTTTCAGTCCCCCTCTCTTGCTGGTGTCACTGCTGGTCGGTATAGAAGGGCAGATTTCACTGGAGAAGGTTCTGTCAGCATCACCCAGACACAGGGCAGAGATGAATGACCAGGCACAGCCATCCCGAGCTTTGCCTCCTCTCCATCTGCGTAATGTCACCACCACATCCCAACAGCAGAGAAAAACCCAGTCCATATTTCTGACAGACCAAATCATCTTCACCTGCTGTTCAGCCCCCACTCACCTCCTGCACAAGGAGCTGCCAGAAACAGAGCCCACAGCAAGGCCATGCCATCCATAGGTGCCCAGCAGAGCTCTGTGCTCCCCTCAGAGCAGCTCAGGTGTCTGTCCCAGCCCTGCTGTGCCCAGCCTGCAGCAGCAGCAGTGCCCTGGTTCCAGCCCTGGTGCTGGCCAAGGGCAGCTCCCTCTTCCCCCAGCTTTTCTCTTCTCAGCACATGACATGAATTAGAGCAGACATCAGTCATACCCAGCCAAACGACTGGGGATACCTGCCACAGGACAGGACAAGCTCAAATGACACTGATAGAGGAGAGACAGCTCCAGCTAATCAGCCCAGTGATTTACAGGGCTGGGTGAACCAGAGGGGTGTCTCTGGCAGGCTCAACCAGCCCAGGCCCAGCCCCAGGGCTGAAGGACCAGCTCTAACACAAAGCAGTGCTGAGCTTTGATAAACCCCTTCAGGGCCAGGGCACTCTTCAGGGCACTCATTCTTTGCTCCCTTCAAACTTGATTTCTGTAACCCCAGTGTGGGGAGGCCATGCCCCCATCCTGCCCCCAGGTCCTCCCAGCACTCAGAGCTGCTGCAGGCAAACCAAGGGGCCATTTTCAGAGCAGAATTTGTTGTTGTCAAGTCTTAGGAGTTTGTTAAGCTGCAGTATTTGACTTGGCTCATTTCCTACAGTGGCTCCCTCTCGGAGCTGTGTGATTTCAGGGGATGCAGCAGTTATTAACAGTAAAGCAAGTTTCAATCTCTTATGATTGTACATGAAGGCTCAGAAGTGTGAACCTTCAAAGGCACAAAATGCAGAAAGCAAAACCAGAAATTATTCAGAATTTATTTCTTCAACAAAGGTTTTTGAAACCCTTTTCAAAATTCAAGGGACCTTATGTCTGATTTTTGAAACAAAAGTTGGCCGTGCTAAAACCAAATGAGCCGTATTTACATCTCACTGATTTCTGTGAATGAAAGGGTGGCAGTGGGGGTTTGGGGGAGACACAACTTCATTTGGCAAGTCCCAGCACAGAGAAAAGAACTTAAATAAACAAAGCAGGAACTGAATACTTTCAAAAAGAATCAAACAGCATGGACCATTAATGTTTTAAGAGATAGGAGCTGTATGTGAGCCAACCATCCCCAAGATATTTATTTCCTATCTTCAAAATTGGGAATTGCATTAGAACAGGTAGAACCTTTCAAAGCTGGGAAAATTTTTAAGGGCACTCACTATACTTTAAAGAAGACTTCAAAAACCATCTCCAGTATTGAGCTGAATAAGTTGAAGAGATTTGTAGGTTATAGCAAGGGAGAGTGATGGGAATACATACAGAGCAAGCTGGTTACTGCAGTAAACAAACCTCCCCCTAACCAACAGCGAGTGCTTCAGCTCAGGAACAAATGTTTCACATCGAGAAATCCATTTTAAAGCGAGACAAGGTGCTGGGTAAACACCAGCCAAGAGCTATAAAGCATTGCTGTGGAAGGTGAGAGCCAGCTAGCCTTGGCCATTGGGCTGGCGAGGAGGAGCGGAGCCAGACAGACTGAGAGCAGCCTTGAGCCAGCCAAGCCCTGAAGGCTTTGAAATTAAAAATGATGAAAAAGGAGACGTTTTCATGACAAAGGAGGAGAGCACAGCACAGCTATAGAGGCAAGGCTTCAAGCAGGGCTGTTTAAATCTGTGACAAAGGCAGCGAGCGCCACGGAAGGCGCCGCTCATCGCGCACCACCAGGGCAGCCCAGCCCGCTGCAAGAGGGAACCATTTCATCTCCAGCACAGAGACATTATCAATAACTGACTCACACAGAGCTTTCCTCTCATTGCTGGGTGCTGGAAAACTGAGATACTGTAATCATGCTGAGTTTGAAAATTAACGGGGATTGCTGGGCTTTGCTTCCCCACCCAAAAATATGGAAGTGCCAGCCCTCAGCCCAGTGCCACCCTCAGCCCAGTGCCAGCCAGCACAGCCCAGTGCCACCCTCAGCCCTGGCTATGGGCAGCCTGGGTGTCCCCAGCATGCCCAGCCCCTCACCTCCCTGCCTTTGGGCCAGGTGCCTTCACTGCCCCCTCACCTCTGCAGGGCTCTGCCTGGGCAGCTCTGGCTCTGCCCTTGTGGTGACAGTCCCCAGCTCCTCTCCCCAGCACAGGCTCCATTTCCCACCAGCAGGATGACTGGAACCCTGTCTAACAACCTCAGTTTCCTCGCTTTCCTACAACTGTCCTTCCCTTTGTCTGACAAAAATAACTCTACTTCTTGCATCCTTGCAATATTGCCCCCCTTCCAACTTACTACTATAATATTAATTATTATTATTAACAATAACAACAATAATGATAACAATAATCATTTTATAAACCATTTGGATCTTATTTTTTCAGAATTTCTCATTTTATAATTACTATTCTGAAAGCCAGACTCATTATTTTGATGACTTATTATTAAAATTATAGCTCCTTAGTCTCTGCCAGTTATCCAGGTTGCTTCAGGGGTGGACTGAGGGGTCCAAAGGCTTCCTCGTTTGCCCACAGCTCGGGGCAGATGAAGTGCAGGGCAAGCCCAAGGCTGCTGTGAATGGATCTCTTTAGCCCTCCATGAGCCAGCCTGGGGCAGGGCAGCCCCCTGAGCCTCCAGCCTGCCCTGTGGAGCCCCACAGGCTGGACAGGGCACTTTGAGCCAGCCCAGTGCTGCTCAGAGGAGCCATCTGCACCTCGTGTGCTTTCAGGGACGCCTCTGCTATTCCCCTGCAGGCAAACATCTTCCCAGATATTGTGAAGAGCCCTTAGTATAATACAGGATCATGTCCAGGACACTCCATTACCAAGAAGATACTTAACTAATGTTCTGCTTGTAGCAGGAGGTCACAGGAGATTTATCTGAAGAGATGCACATAGAAAGAATTAGCAGACAAGCCATTTCACAACCTCTAATACCCTCACCTTCTTAGTTGCTCAGCTGAAATGCCTTCAGGGATACGTTTTACAGGAGCTCAAAAGTGAACTGGAAACTGCTTAGATCACACAACTTATGCATTTTAAATAGCAGTGTAAAATACAGTGCTTGACAAAAGCCCAGTGTTGTACTGAGCAGAAAGCCCTGCTCCGAGCAGGGAGGCTGCAAAAGTTGCAGGCAGTACAACAGAGAAAACCCCACATACAGCAAAACAAACCT
Source organism: Diglossa brunneiventris (assembly GCA_019023105.1). Taxonomy (NCBI): domain Eukaryota; kingdom Metazoa; phylum Chordata; class Aves; order Passeriformes; family Thraupidae; genus Diglossa; species Diglossa brunneiventris. Next base: position 1,219,805 of record CM032357.1, on the reverse strand, counting down.
GTGACTTACTAAAGTTTATGATTAAAATTTAAAGACTGTTCAAGTTTTATTCCCCGTAGCTGCTGCTCCCTGGACAAGAGGAGACAGAGGGAGACTGACCTTGAATAATTAAGCTGGTCTGTGGCACTAGATCAATTGCTGGTATTGGCAGAACGCCACAATCAGGCATTTTGAAATGCAAGTGTCAAAGTGCATGTAACTGTGGGGCTTTTGGTGCAAAGCAGCCAATATAAAGGAGAAGAGGTGAAGAGTGAAAGAAAATAGATTGTGGAGTTTTGAGCACAGTCATGGGGGAGGGATGGGTAAAGTTTTCATTTCCTAACTCTAACAGGGCAAAAATTGCAGCTGACAGAAGCCTGACATGTTTTTTTTCCCCCCTGTAACCTTGAAGATGTCACCTGGAGCAAGCTGAATGTCTCCTGAGCAACTCAAATCCATCACCAGCTCTGGAAACAGACTCTGAGCAAGTACCAGTCAACAGTTTAATTGAAAATAAATGCTGTAAATCCAGGGAAACCTCTCTTTTCAACATCAATTACTGGACAAACTGAAAGGTGTTTGAGCCCAGGTAGGCATTCCCAAACGTGGTGGGCATTTTTGCTGCTGTTTCTGCCCTCCCTCAGATCACAGTGCTAAGGTGACCCACCAGAACGGAATGTGGTGAATTTTATAACAGCCAGGAAAGGCTTTATATTAATGTCTGCCAAATAAGACTCTGTATTAATTTCAGGAGCCAAGGGAACTCCTATTTAAATCTCTCCCAATCCCTTGACCTACAAATGTGTACGTGGGGAAGAGCAGCATCAGGCAGATAAGGCAATCATTGTGCTCCCAGTGCAGCAGTCCTGGAAGATGCCCTTGATACTGGAGTTGTTCCTAAGGCTCTCTGCCAGACTCTTCCAGACAAAATCCAAGACCACTTAGGTGGCCTTCTGTGGAACAGGCAAGGGACAGCAGGCAGAGAGGATTTTTCCACGCACAAAGGCCCAAGGTCCCCTGCTTCCCTGGCCAAGGGCTCTCTCCAGGCATGAGGAAGGTGGCAAGGTGTTGGCACGGATGGCACAAGGCACTGGGGACTCTCCTGTCCCCTCCTGCAGGGTGGCCTGTGCAGTCCCTGCCAAAGGAGCAGCACTGTGGGAACAGGGAAGGGAGAAGACCTTGCCATAATTTTTATAGCAGGTTTTGTGGTGCCTGCTGCTCTCCAGAGAGCACCAGCACCTTGAGTTCTGTGATGAGACAACATCAGCATCCCTAGATGCAGTTTTACAGCTCATCACAAGCTACAATTTTCTCAAGAGTATCTTATGGATGCAGATCGCAGGAGGAGATCAAAACCAACCCAAATACAATGAACAAAGAAGAGAATCTATTCCCAGCCCAAGTCATTATCTACAAGATTTTGCCATGAATACATGGGGTGGCCCTTCTGTAGTAATCTGGAGACCTGGCTCACAGTGCAGTGTGAGGCAGCAGAGAAAGCTTGGTTAAGGGCAGCTGCAGGTCAGATGGGCTGGGCAGGAAGAAGAACAATGGTCTCCTCACGTTCTCCAAACCCATGACCACCCTTGCCAAGGACTGTGAGGACCCCGTACTGCAGTTAGGAGAGCAGAGCCTCTCGGGCCTTAGGGGCCATCAGTTCCAGCATCCCTGTGCTGCTCCAGCTCCCAGTGAGTAATGCTGCTGCATTACAGACCTTCAGTGCCTTTGTTCTCCCCTCCCTCCATTCCATGGGCTTTTGGTTTGCACAGTTTCCACGACAGAGTGAGAGGGAATCAGCAGCCTGAGCTCCCCTCCTTGGTGGAGACGCTTCAAAACGTTCAAAGAGCCCAACTCTTTGCCCACATCCCTGTTAATATGCACCAACTCTGCTCCTGATGCACTCCATTGTAAATGATGTATGAAATGAAATCTCCTCGCTCGCCTAATGCAGAGAAGAAAGGCTCTGTAGGCAACACTACAACATTCCCGTCCAGAGATAAAGGCAGAGAAACCTCAGACTCCCTATGAACATTTTTTTTAAGTTGTTGCTCTTCAGTGTTGGTGTTTCTCCCTTTTATTATTTTTTTTTCTTTTTTACTGAGAGTGGGGATTTGAATTCAGATTTCACAGAGGAAACCCAAACGACTTACATGTGTTTCTAAGCCTTTCACAGCAATTGTGTGACTGTTCCCGTCCCCTCCTCAGAGGGAATAGCAGCAGCAAATTCATTAGCCCCACAAAGCAGCAGAGTGAAAAGAATGGCTTAAAACTTGCAGGAGGGAAGAGGCTGAGTACGTGGGGGACCGGCAGTGGATGTTAAGCTTGATCTGGATTTGAGACCTCCTTCCAGTTTTATATGAAGCTGTTTCAAAACCAGACTGTGTTGGCAGGCTCCGAGGGGAAAAGGGATCAGTGTGGCCCTGGAGCCACGGTGGGAGCAAAGCCTGAAGGTCAGCAGTGTGAAACAGCAAATACACCACGGGCTGCTCCAAATGATGGATTAGTTAAGGGCAGAGGGAAAGTCGCTGGCAGGGAGATTGGGGAAGGTGACTGAGACATTGCAGGAGGCACAGAGAGAATATCTGCTGGTGACAAACAGCTACGTGCTGCTCACAAAACCCTCAGCAGGGCTTTCTCCAGATGGACCAACCTCAGCAGCCCCCGGGAGCCCTCCATGCACTCAGCCCATCTCTCAGAGCTGCCCTGCTTGGCCAGGCAGAGCCCAGCTGGGGAGGGAGAGTCTGTGCTGGCGGGGACAGGCAGGGTGAGAGCTGCATGTCCTCCAGCAGGCAGGAACAGTCAGAGCTACCCTGCCCTCCTCACATCCCCACCAGGTACCTCAGCGGCACTGTGACACCGGAGCTGAGGACGGGACTGAGTAAAGCTTTGCAAGAATCAGAGACTAACAGGACATGCTGTGTGAAAGCAGGCACAAGGACCCTCCCAAAGCAGGCCCCACTCTTAACCCCCTCTTGGGTGTTGTCATTATAGTGCAAGAGTTCTATTGCCACTACATTGCAAGGGTTCCATATTGCTAGAGTTTCATACCTCCTTGATGTTTCTCGTAGGCAGCTCCTCTAGGCACTGACTCTTCCTTCTTCTCACAGCAGCCAACTGATGCCAATTCTCCTGAAGCACCCAATCCACTCTTTTATAACACTCTTCTTACTGGCTACAGCTGTGGCCTGTTAACATCAGGCCCGCTCCTAATCTTTAATAATTAACCCAGCTGCAGCTCTTTGGGGGGTATGATTTATTTCTATACTACCTTTACTTACTTATGTTCTATCCCCCTACACTTGGGCAATCCCCCAGACTGTTGGAGTTTTTGGTTTCGTCTGGCCAAAGTCACATACCCAGGCACTGACTGTCCCCTGTGGCCAGGACTGAAGGAGACCCTGCCCTGTGGGTGACAGATATTTGGTCACTGCCATCACCCTGCTGCTGTCACAAGCAGCAAACTCATCTTAGACCTTAAAAAGCTTTAGTAAACTTCTAGGAATGATGCATTTATAGCTGACAGATGAGCCACCCTGATGGGTGATTAGTCACGGTTAGCCATCCTTGCTAGACTTTATGTTACTAGGGAGTTTTAGGGGCCTAGCTTTCATTTTTCTCTCCCTTTTGTTTGTTCTGAGCAGCAGCTCTCAAAATGACAAAACAAAATGCTTCAAGGCAGCAGCTGGAGCTTGAAATTAGTAATAAAAAGTAGCTGAGGTGATGTTTGGTTGCCGAGTCGTGCTAGCAAATGCATGTGTTTCATCCAGCCATGGTGCTCTTGAGAAAGCTGCTTGGCATCCCCATTTCCATGGGACCACGGTGCCAGGGCAGGCAGGGAGCCAGGAAAGGGTCCCAGGGCTGGAAAAAGCACAACTCCTGAAGGTCGAGGTTCCCTGGCACCACTGAGAGCAGTGACAAACACGACCAGACACTCCTGGCTGGTACTTGCCTTGCCCAGCACACATTCCTGTTCTGGGCTGCTTGCAGGGACATGGCACCCTCCAGCCCTGAGGAACCCACGTTCACTGCAGCACCAGAGACACACCATTACATCTGCAATAAACCTGCCCATTTTTCACACAGGAAGGTAAAATCTGCATGAGTTAAGTGTATTGTCAAAAAAATCCCCAAAAGTCCAAAAGGCCAAATGAATGGCCACGCAGTTCCACAGTTCTGCTATGAGTTCAGCTAGACTTGACCTCCTTGCTACCCCTTGAATATGAAGTTAACAGCAAAAATATCTGTTTATCTGAGCATGGTGCCGCTATTTCATAAAGCTTCTTTATTTTCCTTTCTGTATTGGAAAAATTCCCCAACATAAACTGAACATTACTGCAGGCAGATTTTATTCTCATTGTTCAAGGGTAAGAAGTGAATGGGACCGGCAGGAGGCCAACTATTCTCTAGCTACACAAAGTGAAAACGATATTTTGAAGAAGATCAAAACCAGTAGAAAATATTCAACCTCTTCCATGATGTGCCGTATAATTTTGGCTGCAGACAGGTGACAGCAATACAGTATCTCAGCCTTGTGAGCAAAATGAGATGCAACAGTTTTTAATCAAACTCTTCTCAGGGAACATAAACCAGAGGAAAGCAGACAAAATAACAAGAGTGATTCTCAGGCAGGTCTGCTTGAGCTGTGATTAATAGTAACAACAATAAAAAAGCTTTGTATTCCCAGACTTTGCCTTATCCTCTACTACTTTTGAAGCACTGCTGTCTTATTAAAGAAAAGAGAAAAAAATCCCCATATTATTCCCTTCCTAGGACTTTGACAGGAACAAATCTGACAACTAAATAGCCACGGTGCTCCTAGCTGGATGGCTCCCCTGCATAACACTGAGGAAAATGGAACCCCTCTGCTGCTGCTTCGGGTGCCCCTTCTGCAAACACATCAAAACAAACACTTTCAGGAATTCAGGACTCAAACTTTCAGGAAAACACACACATTTCCTGGCCTGCAAGTTCCTTCTTTTTGCAGGACATGAACATCTCACTGACATAGCCATCCTTCCTCCTATTACCACAGGTGGTAACTGAAGCAGGAAAATGCTGGAATAAACATCTCAGAGGTCTCAGTGCTGGGAAATGTTAACTGTGTACTAGCTGCTCTGCTGGGAGGGAGTTTGCTGCTTGAGTGATCCTGACTGGCACCTCGGGGCAGGTTTGGGTAAGGTGGGGCTGGTTGTGCTGCTCTCCACGAGGGCTCAGCAGCAAGGAGCCCATCCCTGCACCATCCCTGGGACACACAGACACACAGGAGCAGAGCTTTGCTGCTTGCAGGTGCTCCTGGCCACCAGACTCTGCCATTATTGGTCCAGGAGGAGAGAAGAGACACAAAGCCAGGCAGAGGGGGTTAACTGAGCACTGCATTCCTTCGAAATCTCCATGAGATTTCTGGGGTGGTACTGAATACATCAGGATTGAGACAGGATCAGCACCCAGAGGGTCAGGAGACAGCTCACTGCAGCCACAGGCCCCATGTCGCAGACATCTTTTATGAAAAATCCTTTCCTTAGGATTTTTCCTCCTGAGAAGCTGAGAGGCCTCAGGAACAAAATGTAACCAATGGTTATCTGCTGCTGTGGGATGCAACAGGTGCATCTGGGATTGGTCTCATGTGGTTGTTTCTAATTAATGGCCAATCACAGCCCAGCTGGCTCGGACTCTCTGTCTGAGACACAAGCCTCTTTTAGTATAGTTTTAATATAATATATATCATAAAATAATAAATCAGCCTTCTGAAACATGGAGTCAGATCCTCATCTCTTCCCTCATTCTAAGACCCCTGTGAACAAGGTCACAGCCACACACACAGAGAGGCAGCTTTACAAACAGCTTTGGGGGCTCCCCAAGAGACAGCTCACTGCAGCCACAGAGCCACACACACACACACACACACACACACACACACACACACACACACACACACACACACACACACACACACACACACACACACAGACACAGCACACACAGACACACACACACACACACACACACACACACACACACACACACACACACACACACACACACACAGAGACAGCTTTGCAAGCAGCTTTGGGGCTCCTCAAGTGCCACGGGCCCAAAAGGATGCCTCTCGCACAGACACCGTCTGATGCTCTTAGAACACTGCAAGCAAATCTGAGGACTACAGACGAGTTCAAGCAGAGCACTGGAGCACTGCCTGCCCCCTGCCCGTCCCCTCTGTGGGCTGGGGGTGTGGGCTGGCTGTCCCCAGCAGGAGCAGGCTGGTGCACAGCACCCCTGGCTCCCGCAGTACCCGCGCTGCCAGCAGACATCAAACAGCCCTGGCAGTGAACCTCGTGTCAGACACATCAGCTCGGATTGAACCCAGAGGGCACTGTCCAATTATAAAGGAAACCTCAGAAAAGGTTTAGAGTTGGAGAGGGGCACAGAGCAGCTTTACCTGCAATTGCTCAGCCAAGCCCATAAACTTGGCAGGTCCAGTTCCATTAGAGCCGTGCTAATAGTAATCGTTAATCAGTTATTTAAAGTCATTCACATGAAAAGCTAGGAGCTTTTTTTTTTTTTTTGAAGCTAGTATAAATCAAACTTATAGGCAAAAGAATAAATACAGAGAGACAGCTGTACAGATCACACTGTCACACCAATCACTGCTTAAAAGCACACACTGTAAATAGCAGACAAAATTCACCCCCAGTGGAATGCCATTGACTGCACGGGCTGGAGCTGCAACAGGGATAAATTGGCCTATCAAAAATACATAAAAATTTAGAAACAGAATTCAATGACGTGTGGAAGCGATTTATCACAGCTGTGTCACTTAAAATGACATTATCACTAGCAAAACCATTAAATGTTATGGGTCCCAATAAGAATCCTAAAGGGCCAAACAACAAAGGAGTTGTTGGGATGGGGCAGGGGGGGATTTGTGTGATGACCCAATGACCACTTGCTACTCACCTGGTCCTGAGCCTGGGATGGACACAGCAAGGAGCTGCAGGGTGACAGCCACCACCTGCACCAGCAGGACATGGCCACACATGTTCTCATGGTCACAGCATTGTCACCAGATCCATGCAGCAGCAGCGCCACTGGCTCCTCAGCCCATTGTCTCACAAGTGGAAGAGTAAGTCCATCAAAACACCGTGCTTCAGGAGCCCAGTGTGTTTGTCCTCCTCCTGCGGGTTTCTGCTGCAGCATCCCAGTTCCACAGCTGGAGTGATGCTGCTCTAGCTGGCTTCCCATTCTCAGTAGCTGCAGTTTGCAAAGTGAGCCCTGCAGGGAGTGGGAGGGAAGGAAAGCAGACACCTTTATTCTGTGTGTGACTCTCGGGGTGTGACAATGATCTCAAGCCCTCCACGGACCCTCAGCAGCAGTGGGAGCCCAGCACAGAGCAGTGCTCCACAGCTGGGCACTGTGTGTAGCTCCAGCAGGAGCTGGGAGGTTCAGTCAGGGCATCCTGAGGGCATCCCAGGATGTGTTAATGACAATAATCATGTTTTCATGGAGATGGGCTGAGGAACACTGCCTAAGCCTGGGAATGTCCAAACTGAGCAGTTCTGCCCAGGGACTGGGGCTCAGGCAGCTCTGAGGGCCAGGATGGCTTCAGTGACATCAGTGATGGCTTTTGCTGGTCCAGCCATGGTGAGCAGAGCCCAGCCAGGGCAGAGCAGCCAGAGGAGAGTGGGTGGAATGCACAGCCCAGCTGATGGAATAAAAGAACCACCAACTGTTTTCTCTTGGGAAAAAAAACCAACCACGGCTTGCTAAATTGCCTTACCAGGATTTGATTATTAGATACGGGGCCAGGCAGCCTCAGTCACAGAACATTTCATTACTCTCACTGTGCTGTGGGTCCTGTTGTCCCTCTGTCCCCAGCAGAGCCGAGCAGGAGCAGGGGCACAGCAGGAGTGTTCCACTCTGCTGCTCTGCAATCCCCCTCTTCTCATTATTTCCTACAATTGTTAAGACAGCAGGTACACAGGAACACAAATAGCAGGGTTGTCCCTTCAGAGGTGTCACTGAGAGCTCTGACAGCAGCGTGGGTGCCCCATGGTGTCCCCCTGCCAGCTGGGGACCGTGGGCACAGCCACTGCTGCTGCAGCAATGGGGCAGACCCAGCCCCGGCAGCAGGTGAGCATCCCCTGGATCTGTTCACAGGCTTTCTCCTGGAAGGGAGAGGGCAGGAGGAGCCATCCACACCTCACGTAATCGAGGTGTCACAATGCATTAGTCTGGAGACATAAAAGAACAACAATTGCATCTTAAACTGGGATAGTTAATTTATTGTTGGAGAATGGAAAGGCAAAGTGTGAGAAGGGCTTTTTTCCACACCCTGGATAGATTGTTAAAAACCAGATACATTAATCTTTTTTTTCTTTTTCCCCCATGACTATAAAACAGAAAGCTACCAGAGGAATCAGGAAGAGAATTGTAGGCTTCATGGCAACTTATGCCTCTGAAATTCTTCACCAAATATTTCTAGCAGGAGTTTCTAACAATCTCAAGTTGCCTTTTGTTCTTCTGCTAATTGATGTTTTTACATGGCACCATACCTAATCCCTGCCTCTTAAATCAAATTTTATTAAAATTCCTTAGCAGTGCAATGAGAAATAGTCATTTGGGGTTTTATCCATTTCTTACTCCAAAATCCCAAAGCATTTTCCTTGCATCTGGTAGGCCTTGTAGGCAAGAGCTTTTATCCTCTGGGATGCACCAATGCAACTTAAACAGCGCCACACATGAGCAGGCAGCAGGTCTGGCAGGGAGCAGCCTGTCCTCCCTCCAGCCCACCATCCACCCAGCCATTCATGGCCATTACTTGTTCTCTCTCTTCCCTCCTGACCTCGACTTATTCCTCAAAGAAACAAAAATACCCCAGAAATGACATTTTCTTGGGAGCAGTGAATTGTTCCCATGCCCAGAGGATTATGCTACTAATCAAATCCAACATCTCAGCAGCCTGAACACCTACGCCTTATTCACAGCTGGAGATGTATCAAAACCTGTGTAACCAAGAGGTGTCCTTTAGATTAAAACCAAAGTAAATTTTATCCAAGTTTTTCCAGATTTTGATTACTGGACGTGGGTATCAGGAACCTGAGATAGATCAGCAAAATCTGGGCTGCTGCATGAGGTAAAAGCAGCGTAAATCCTGCCACACACCACTGGAGGGTTTAGAGATGGCCTTGGACCACATTTCAAAATCAGATGCTGATGTTTGAAGAGAGACAGCAAGATAAAAAAGGCAATGAAATGGGAGTGGGACCAGATGTATTCTCCATCCTGCCTCCCTTTGTGTCCATCATCCAAGGGCTGCATCTCCCAAACTCATCTGGTAAAAACTGTGCGTGTGATTTGGACATACTGCTGGAAGCAAATAAGGCAACTTTATCCATAATGGAAATTTTCCCCACATTAGGAAGCAAATAACTTCAGAAAAGGACAATTTGGGTTCCGTGTGCATTGTGGGTTTATATGACTGCAGTAAAACATCTGCAGAACCCAAAGTGACACATTTCCTAATTCTCTTACGTGGTTAGAGTTCAGCACAAAATGGGAAACCAAATGAAATTCAGCTATCACAGGCTGATCCTCCTCACTGAGATACTCAGCTCTGCAGAAAGTCACGTCCATGCAGAAGCACACATATGTCCCAGCTCTGCATGCACACCCATCCACCTACCCACAGAAGAGTCTTTGGATGCTCTGCTGTGACATTTATTGACAAAGTCCCCAAGGTACTGCACCTACTCTTTCTGGCATTACCCACATAGTGCAAGATATAAAATTCTTGGTGGATGTTCTGAGTTTGTATTTAATAGACCTGGAGGCTCTGAGTGTCTTTTCACAGATTGTGTTCCAGCTGTCTGCTGATATTTGAGTGTGCAGGTCCTGGTCCCATGCTGTGCAAACAGGCAGCCTCCCACACATTCTGTGTACCAGGAGTAATTTATGAGTCTATCCAGAAAGGAAATAACAGTGTGTTAAGAAGGGGTTATGTAAAGCTCTGAGATTGAGAAGCAGCTCGGTTAACTCGGTACAACTTCCCAACATCACCGTTATGTTTCAGCTGATTTACAAACACAGGAGGCCTTCAGCTGGTGATTCATATTCCTGCTGAAGCAGATGGGGGGGGAGGGAGGAAGTATAATCACTGTCTCTGCATAAATCTCACGTCACTGAAAGGCTCCTACCTTGGAACCTCATATTCATTAACCACCTTTGCAAAAGCCAGTCTCTGAATTGAGCTGCAAGTCCCAAGGCGCCTGGGGATATTCTGGTACCAATCAAATGGATGAAAGAACAACATATGAGGTGCTGGCCATTTGTTTTCCATCTCATGCCACGGGGATTTCTTGCAAATTGCCCTTTATTGCAAATACTAGAGGCAGTGCATCAGAATCCACGTGAAGGGATGGGCAGTGCCTGACACCCCTGTCAGGAGCCCTGAGGAGCACTGAGGCTGCAGGGAGTGACCATCACCACACACAACCATCCATGCTGGGCACTGAGGGCTGAGCAAAACAAAACCATCCATGTGCAGGACCCTTTTTTAGCTTTTCTCCTGCCCAAAGTTGAAACCGGCCTGTAGGGATTGAAGTCACCTTTCTGCAAATCATTTCAGTCCTGCTTTTCAAAGCCAGTGAGCAGATAACAGGGTCTGAACAGCAAAACCTTCCCTAGTTCAAGAGCAGGTTGTATTTAGCAGCCTCACATCCCTTCTCAATTGCAAACAAGGCACAAAATGCAAAAGTTGCAAGCCATTCAGTTTAACAAGTTCAGCATTATTTATTTAATGTCCCTCAGAGCATGAATATTTAAAGTGGACAGTGACCTCCAAGCAGAAGAAAGTTACCAAAATCCATATGTGCCACCTCTCCAGCCAGAGGCCAAGCTGAGTTTGCTGCTGGGCTCAGGTCAAAGGGGAGCAGAGCAGAGTCCCCATCCTTCATCTCGGGCTGTCCCTGACCTGCACAACTCCCACTGCCACAAATGTGCCTGCAGAGCCCTGGGGTCTGTCCCAGGCATGGGGCAGGGGCAGCACGGCTGGCACAGCAGGGCAGGGGCAGCACGGCTGGCACAGCAGGGCAGGAGCAGCAGGGCTGGCACAGCAGGGCTGGCACAGCAGGGCTGGCACAGCAGGGCAGGAGCAGCAGGGCTGGCACAGCAGGGCAGGGGCAGCAGGGCTGGCACAGCAGGGCTGGCACAGCAGGGCAGGAGCAGCAGGGCAGGGGCAGCAGGGCTGGCACAGCAGGGCAGGGGCAGCAGGGCACAGCAGGGCTGGCACAGCAGGGCAGGGGCAGCACGGCTGGCACAGAACCTGCAGCTCAGGCGTGTCCCCACCTGCAGCTCAGGCGTGTCCCCAACCTGCAGCTCAGGTGTGTCCCCAGCCCGCAGCTCAGGTGTGTCCCCAGCCCACAGCTCAGGCGTGTCCCCAGCCCACAGCTCAGGCGTGTCCCCAGCCCACAGCTCAGGTGTGTCCCCAACCCGCAGCTCAGGTGTGTCCCCAGCCCGCAGCTCAGGTGTGTCCCCAGCCCGCAGCTCAGGTGTGTCCCCAGCCAGCCGCACAGGAGGGGACAGCTCTGAGGTTTTGGCAGGCACACACTGCCCAGTCAGGGGTCACAGCCCCTGTGCTGTGCTGGGGGCTGACCTGAGCTGCCACAGGAAAGGTTGAATCCCAAATGAAGGTTTTCACAAACATTTCTCCCCACCTTACCCCAAGCTAGTGCCAGCATCGAACATTTTTAACCTCACAAAATATTCTATCCATTTTTACTCTCCTAAAAAAAGTTTTCTGCTCTCCCAGCTTTCTTGAGACTGTTACTAACATGTTATGCGCTTTTTTTTTCTTTTTGCAGGCATTTCTATAAAAATTCTCACATATCTAGACAAAACCACTGACAATCCTCCCCAAAAACCACCAACTGCTTTGGTTTGAAGATTTCAAGACAAAACCAACAGTGAACATGGCATCGTTTCCACATTTCTGAGCCAAAAGCATTGCTGATCTGGAGAGGTTTTTTGGTGGTTTCAGGAGCAGCTCTGAGCCCATGGTGGGGCCAGCCCCAGCCCCATGCAGGCAGCACCTGCACAGGATGTGTCACCACCTCTGTCACACGGGCCAGGCAAAGGGAGCCACGTGGAGCAGCTCATCTGGAAATCAGAGATAATAACATTTTCCTACCTGGCAGGCCCATTAGGGATGTCTTCGTTAGCACTGGGAGGCAATCAGAGCGTCACCATGATGAGAGCCATAAAAAGCTGTCCCTGAGCAGTGTCAGTCACAGCCAGCCCAAGCCCAGTCCTACCCTCTCTCCTCCTGTCACACCAGTGAGACAGCCCAAATTTAAAAGCCAAGGAGCTGTCTGCCATTTTCTCTGCTGTTTTAGCCACTGGGACTCAGGCTTTGCCAACTGTTAGCACCTAATGTTGCAACCAGCACATTTCAGCTTCAGCTTGTGAGATTTCTGGCATTTCACTTACAAAGATGCCGAGTTCCTAAAAAAAGCACTTTTTTGCAATGGAAGCTTCTCCTGAAAAATTGTTCACACCCATTTTTTTCACCAAAGTGTGTCGAAAGCCAAAGAGAAAAAGCCAAGAAGAAAGCAGCAAGCAAGCAGAGCTGGAGAAGTCCCTGGGGAGATGAGACCCTGTGTGTGATTCACTCTGAGTCTGCTTCTCAGGGCTGGGACCTTCACAAGTTCCTCCTTCTGTCCCGGAAAAGGAAGAGCTGAAATAATCACCACCAAGGGACAGGGCCACACAAAATCTGCCCTGTGGGATGCAAATCACCCCTGGCACAGGATGCTTGTGCCACCCAGCAGAGCAGCGGGACCCGGACCAGGCTGGGCTCTGGGATGGCTCCATTCCCCTCTCACTGGTTTTCAGCAGCTCCTGCAGCAATCAAGCACCTCCCAAACGTGTTCTCACCTCAACAACCAAAATGCCAGCTCTCCCAAACTGTGATTTCTGCAGGCAGCCCCAGCAGCCTGCCCTCCTCCTCAATGTGACAGCTCAGGAGAGAAAGCAGATTCCTGGGTGCAGTCTGACACCAGGCCAACCCGAGAGCTGAAAATCAAAGTGGATGAGAAGTAGATTCATTATAGACTAATTAAGCCAGCAGAAGACTCCTGCACAAAGGTTGATGACATTCACTTCAGGATAATTTTGAAATAAATATGAGGATTCATAGAAGAAAAAAATGCAGTTGGGAAATGATACTTTTGAAGCATAAATATAGCTCATTTCTAGCCCCCCTCCTCCACATATCAATTAATGAAGCAAATCATCTGTCTGAATCAAAGATGTGGGGGAAAAACACAGTTATCTATTTGAACTCCAAAAAAAAATTAAAGGATTCAAAATGAAACATATAATTAGCCTGTAGGACTCTCTGCTGTAGGTTATTGAGGCAAAAAAGAAAAAAACCTTTACTAACTTTCAAAAAGGACTCAACAGCTACAAGAATAGCTTTTGCTGCTCCACAAAAGAGGGGAAAATGTTCCTACTCTGGGGACAAGCAGGCCTAGGCAGAGCCCAGCCCTGGGCTACAGCATTTGTAATTCTCTTGTCAGGTTTTGCCCAGCTTTGTGTTCTTTTACTGGTTTTAATTTTATTTTTTTTTACCCTACTTGCAGATGCAGGAGCATCTCTGTGCCCATCCTGCCCCTGGCTGGGGCAGCTCCCCCTGTGCTCACCTGAGCTTCCAGGAGCACGAGGGAAACAGGAGAGCCAAACCTCTCACCTGCCAGCTCCTGTGCTGGTGCTTTTGGTGCCTGTGACTGCTGAGGCTCCGTCAGGGATGGCAGCTCTGGGTGCCCTGAGGGCAGGCAGCCAGCAGAGAGCCCCACACCTGCCGTGGTTTGGAATGGGAGGAAAAGAGAAACAGATGTTAAAATAAATAACTGTGATCTCATCAGAAGTTTAAACAGAAAAAAAAAAAAAGAAAAGTAGACCTATACTTCCGAGAAAAGTATAACTGGAAAAGTAGTTTAACATACTGTCAATTGCACAAAACCTTTACATCACTTCCCCAGATTGTCCTCCCATTCCAAAGCACGATGCCCGGTGTGCCAGGCTGCATGCCCACTGTTTGTGCTGCTGTGGTGGAAAGCACACACGGAGCTCTCCACAGGGCACCTCTGTCACCCTGCTTTTTAAGTTTTTCTGAGCCTTCTGATGTTTACATTCCTGTAATGAACTTTCTCACGCACTTTATGTAAATAACTCATTGTTTTGCATTCTCTTCTGGAGGAGGAGAAATCTGATGGACTGTTGGTCTGTCCAGTGTCACTGGAGAGGTGGCACTGTCACCCTCCAACCCACTGTCACCTTTGGACATCTATAAATGTTGGAGTCAGAAATTAAACTTCCCTTTTTTTACCTGGAGATTTGCGTGTCTGTGGCATTTTATTTCGTGTCCTAGAGTGACACATCTCCACCAGGACAGGGCCTGGAGGGCAGCAGCTGGCACGGGAGGCTGAGTTTGTCCCCCAGCTGCCACAGGAGGCTGAGTTTGTCCCCCAGCTGCACAGGAGGCTGAGTTTGAGGTTCCTCCAGCTCTGTGGTGATGCTCTGCAGCTCCTGGGCAGCAGCTGGCACGGGGCACTGTCAGGGGTGGAGCACTCTGTGCCACTGGGGCACCTTGTTGGGGCTGAAATGAGGAGTTCAGCGGCAAATCAGCAGCCCAAGGCTGGGCAGATGCTGTGGGTACAGATGTGTGGGGAGGTTGATATTGCTCTGGACAAGGCTGGCTCTGCCTTTCACAGACACAGCACAGAACACTCCTTAGAGGGGCCTTTTTTCCAGAGATTATCACTTGCAAAAACATGAAATACCTGCGGGTCACATCTGAAAACCCCTGTTTATCATGGCTATTTATTTGGAATGAGTACAGCGGGGGCTGTGAGAGGTGCCAGGCAGGACAGGCAGCACTTCTCTTCCCCCAGCCCTGGATCTAAGCCTTGGTGCCCCTGGTGCCTGCATCGCTGCAGAAACCAGTGCAAACGCCCTGGCAGGGCTGGGAGCCTTTCCCTGAACCCTTGCACACTGAAAACACCTCTTCAAAGCCCAGGGGCAGCTCCTGCTCCGTGCCTGCTGAAGAAGGTTCTGGAAACAGCTCAGCACAACCCAGCCATGCCCAGGTAAGTGACAATCTCACACCTCTGCAGGTGGAGCAGGGGTCCCACCAGCTCAGGTAAAAATTTACAAACCACTTGATCGTGATCTTAGGGAAAAAAAACCCACAGGGAACCAAAAATTATTCCCTCACAAATAAGATCACTTTGACTAAGTTACTTGCTTCCCCTTCAGAGGAGATTTAAGGTTTTTCTCTCTTCCTCTGCAATCTGGCTCCCTTTTGAAGTTAAAAGAAAGAAAGGTTCAGGGGCTTTTTTACTTAAGAAGAAAAAACAACCTTCTCTTCTTTGAAACTATTTTTTTTAGACAATTGCTGTCTCAAATTTTAACAAATATTCGCTAATTTGCACCTTGTTCAAAAGCAAAACAGTAGGTTTGATTTTTTTTATTATATTTTTTTTGTGTACTGAATGTTACTTTCCCTTTCTTTGTCTTGGTGGCAGAAGGGAGAGTCTTAAAGAAATCAAACTACCAGCTCCCTTCCAGATTTTCACAATTTGTTATATAATTTCTTAAAAGGAGCCATAAGGCCACTTGGAGGGAAAACAGAAATCTTCTAAAAAGAAGAAAGAAAATAGATTTTTTCACCCATCTTCTTGTAGATGAAGTAGATGAGACTAAAAGAGGCATTTCATTTGAAACATTGAATTCGAGCCCAAGAAAAAAAGCTGACAAGGTGTCCCTGCTAGGAAATTCATTCTCAGCAAGCAGAGAGAGGAAACCAAGAGACTTTCTTCAAGGACAAAGAGAGAGGAAGTTTGGAAAAATATGAGCTCAATTTAAAACACCCCTTTTTTGGTTGTTTTTTTTTTTTTTTTTTTTGGTTGGTTGGTTGGTTGGTTGTTTTGTTGTTTTTTTTTTTTTTTTTTTTTTGGTTGGTTGGTTGGGTTTTTTTTGTTTGGTTTTTTTTTTTTTTTTTGGTTGGTTGGTTGGTTGTTTTTTTTTTTTTTTTTTTTGGTTGGTTGGTTGGGGTTTTTTTTTGTTTGGTTTTTTTTTTGGGGTGGGGGGTGTTAAATTTGTTTTTCCAAGCTGCATGAGAGCAGGTGTGTGGGTTTGTTCTCCCCAGGAGCACAGGGGGGCTCAGTGTGCCCCAGGTAGCCATGGTGGGACACCCACAGAGCTCCGTGCGTGTGCCCCTGCAGCTCTGCCTCAGCTGGGCTCCAATGCTGCCTTTGGGAAGCAGGTGCTCACCCCGCCCTGTGCTGCTGCAGCAACAGGGAGCTCATCTGGGCAGGCACGGAGATTTCCCTGGGAGAACACGCCAGCAGCAGGGCAGGGGCTCACAGGCTCAGCCCCAAACAGGGAGCAGAGGGGCTCAGCACGCTGGTGCTCCTGCCCTTGGGGGGGTTTGGGAGCAGCCCTGTCCCACACTGCATGAGGATTTTGAAATTCTCCTCCAAGCATCCTTCGTGGAGAGGCTGGACAGCCCTCCCACCTCCCCTGGGAGCCAGTGGCACCTCCAGGCTCTTCATCCCTGAGTCTGCCTCCATCTGCTCCCTCCACACAGGCGCCTTCATCCCCTGCAGGCCACAAGGGAGGCTGATGAAGGTGAGGAAGGCTCCCAGCCCGTCCCTTCCCAGAGGAGCAGGTTCTGCTGCAGCTGCTGAGAGGAGCACAAGCAGCAGCTCCCCCACACCACCCCCAAACCACACTGACACCCCAAACCACACCGACCCCAAACCACACCGACACCCCAAACCACACTGACACCCCAAACCACACCGACACCCCAAACCACACAGACACCCCAAACCACACTGACAGGACAATTCCATCCCCTCCAGGATGGGGTAGAGCTCCCCAATCCAACCCCCAAACCACAGCGACACCTCAAAGCACAGTGACAGGACAATTCCATCCCCTCCAGGATGGGGTAGAGCTCCCCAGTCCCACCCCCAAACCACACTGACACCCCAAACCACATGGACACCCCAAACCACACGGACACCCCAAACCACACCGACACCCCAAACCACACAGACACCCCAAACCACACTGACAGGACAATTCCATCCCCTCCAGGATAGGCTGAGAGCTCCTCAATCCCAGTCCCAAAGCACACTGACAGGACAATTCCATCCCTCCACGATGGGCTGAGAGCTCCTCATGCCCATCCCAGGCTGCTGCAGCCCCTGCAGCCCCACAGGTGCAGAGAAGCCCCAGGGCTGAGCTGGGCACTGCTCAGGGCTGGGGGCTCCAGGGCAGCAAGAACACAAAGACACAGCCAGGGCTCACAGGGATAAAGGTGTTTTTGGGCTGATTTCACACCCAGAACCTGGGCAGGTGTAAAGACTGAATGGCTCTGGGTAGGAAACAGCAGCCCCTGGCTTGTTGTTGTTTGTGGGGTTCTGAGCACACACAGTGAGTGTGCTGGTGGGAGTGTTTGCACGGCTCTAATCAGCTAAACAGTTTGTCTGTAGCCCAGCAAGAATGGCAAATTAACCCAGGATTCTGGTGCTAGAGACATTTTGTACTGAAAAGATGTGTTTGGTGGCAGACTCTCAGATTCCCTCCTGGATCACACATTTCCATCAAGGATGTTTTCTCTCCAATATAAAGCATGGGAAAACAAAACCAAACAGCCAAACACCCTTTCCAATAAAAATAAATGAGATTAAGTATCAAAACATGTCTGCCATTTGCTTACAGAAAAAATATAGTCAGAGCCTTCACTAGCACACTTTCAGGTCTTTTCAGCTCAAAACATCAGTTCATTTACAAGTTTCCTCCAATTTTTTATAGCACTTTCAGATGAAAGCCAAGCCAGCATTAATCCAAATGGAACTTCCCTTTTTCTCTTTCCACATTTTTCACTGAATTTTCCCTCTGGGACCGTCCCCATCAGTTCTCTCCTCTCCAGGGAGCTCTGCAGATCCCTTCAAGGATGCTCAGCCAAGACCAAGGAGTTTCCATGGCTGTTCCTGCCAGCTGAAACAGGGCCACCAGCTGAACCCAGACCCTGCAGGAGGCGCCTGGAGTGCCCAGTCCTGGGGCCAGCCTGCCCTACCTGGCCAGGTGTGCCTCTGCTTCTCCCACTCAGGAAGATTTGCTGCATCCTTCCCGGCGTGTCTCAAGCTGCAGCTCCTTGGTGAGAGCACAGCACAGCAGCTGAGGAGCAGGGCACCAGCGCCTGGTCAATCCTCTGTGGGTAACTTGAGAATGTCATGCAAATGAAAAGTGTTCTGCATTCATACAGCCAGGCCATGGTGCTGTCATGATGAAGATCATGGACCTGAGTTCCCACTGCGCCAGGGAAGGGTTTCAGCCACATCCTGCTTCATTAGCAGCACCAGGCATTAAAGGTGCACTACAAAGCTCTAGAGGTGTGAGGGGGACAGGTGAGAAGGGCAGAGCATCATTTCAGGGCAGAGCATCATTTCAGGCACCTTTTCTGCTCCTCCAAGACACACAGGAAGGTCACCACTGTCTGCTCCCTTCCTCCCTCTATTCTTTACCTGCTTGGTTTCACAGATTAGAAAACCAGGTTTCAGCTTTGCTGGCCCAGATTGCTCCTCCCTCCTCCCCAGCCATATCAAAAGCTGCAGGAGGGTATTTATACAAGGAAATTTTGCAGAGAATCCCCTCCTTGGTCCCTGCGGAGCACTGGGTTTGTTCTTGCCCAGCAGAAAAGCTGCTTTCAGCCCTGCCTGCTGCACAGACAGCAGTGAGCAGCCTCCTCCTGCCTCACAGGGATCACTCCAGGCACTGCCTCCACCCTGGGCATGTCCCAGCCCTGCTTCTGGTGGATTCCATGGTCCTGCCACACTGTCATGGTGCCTGGGGCTGCACCTCTGTCCGCAGCCTGTGGGGCTGATTCCTGCCAGCAGCTCCACAAGACAAATATCTCAACACAGAGACATCTCTCCAGTTATTATTCTGTCTTAGCTTTTGGTGACAAACCAGGGAAAGCAGAAGCTGAGGTCTCCTCCTCCCTGCTGGCACCCTTGTGCTCCCAGGCAGGAGCCATTCCCACAACCCTCACCAACTAACTCCCCAAGCTGCTCCCCAGCACCCAGGGGAGAGGAAAGATCATTATTGCTTTCTAAATGAGACTGTGAAGAAAACATACAACCAGTCCAGAGCAGTGATTGTATTTCCCAGGGCAGCCCTTTGCTGCCAGATACTGAAGGGACCCAGCTCCAGCTCCTCATCCCCAGCCAGCTCTGGGCACGCAGCACTCAGTACCCAGGGCATTACAGCCTCTGTGGGGCAGGGCAGGGATGGGAAGGCCCTGGAAGTATTTAGGGCCAGGTTGGATGGGACTGTGAGCAGCCTGGTCCAGTGGAAGGTGTCCCTGCCCATGGGACACTCACTTTTAAGGTTCCTTGCAACCCAAACCATTCATGAACCTGTGATTGTGTGATTCTTTTTCGATGATTCCATGGGTTAATGGTGCTGCCTGCTCCGTAGGGATGGGGCTGAAAGCTGCAGCCACAGTCTCCACCAGTCCTTCCAGAGCCCCAGGTTTGGCTGCAGTCCCAGCTGGGATCCCCAGGCCTACCTTGGACCACACGCTGGGGAATCTCTGCCTCGCTGCCTCCCCTCCTGCCCCAAGGCTCGGGGAGAGCCCCCCAGCATTCACCCTCCCCGAGGGCCCAGTCCCACCCCATCCTGCTGCTGCAGCCCCTGTGCCTGCTGTGCTTTGCAGTGTTGTGCTGTTTTCCTCCACTGCACACTTTCAAGGATAAGTGTGAGAGCTGGGGAAAGAGCTCCTAATGCCCCCTATGTTTCCTTCCCCCCAGGAGCAGAGCTATTCCTTGCTATGCTTTAGACTTTTAAGATGTTCCTGCCTCGGTTTTTCCCCTCCTGGCTGCTGCAGAGGCAGGAGCTGGGCTCGGGGAGCAGCTGAGCATCCCCAGCCCCAAAACAGGGAGCAGGATGGGGCTCACGGCTCCTGTCCCACAGAGAGCTGGCCTGCCTCCTCCCAGCAGCTGCAATGGAAGGCTTTGAACCTAGAAATGAAAGGAGGAAGGGAAAGGATGCTCCCTTTCCTCCCCTGGCACATCCACACGCACACACTCTCTCCTGCGGACTTCTGCTGTATCAAATGGCCGTGTCTTTTTGAAGTTACCATGGCAGTGAGAGCGGAGCAGCAGCACAGCTCGCAGAGGGGGAGAGAGCAAAGGAAAAACGCCGGCACAGGGAAGGGGAGGACAGAAAGGGGCCCAGAAGATCCTCTGATGTCTACAAGATGTGGTGCGGGAAAGGCCTTCCCACAGGAGAAATTAAAATAAGCAAGTAAATATCCAGCCATGAGAGGGCAGACAAAAAGTAAAGAACAGCGAGATCTAAGAGCAGAGCTGGGAAAAGGACTAAAGTGGAAGTAAAGCAGAGACAGAAATTCTACTAATTAGAGAACAAGGTGTGTATGGAAAGAAAAATAGATGTAGGTGAAAGAGGATTCGGCATCCAAACCTAGAACAAGGATAATTTCAGGAGACAAAAGGAGAACTTCCAGTGACAGGTTGCTTTGGGACACCCAGTTCAGCCACTGCCAGCACTCTCAGGGTCCCCTCCCACCCTACACCCAGGGGAGAGCCCTGGCAGCGCTCTGGCTCTCCAAGGCCAGGCCCAGTGACCCCTCTTGGCTGGGTTTGCTTGCACTGAGAGCTCAGCACAAGGCTCGAGCTCAGGGGGGTTCTGCACCGGGAGACCCCCACACCCTGCTCAGCCCCTCTGCAGGAGCTCCCTGCAAAGCCAGGCTGACCCCACTCATTATCACACCCTGCTCGTGCCCGCGGGCTGCAGCAGGCAGGGACACGGTGGATGCTTCAGAAAGCTGGCACACAGAGGCAGCACGGCGTGGGGAGCAGCAGGGACAGCCTTATCTCAGCCCGGCTGAGCTATCTCAGCTGCTGCCGGCTGCACACAGCCACGCTGCTCCGCTCTGCTTCCCCTCTGTGCCCGGGGATGCGGCTCCGGCTCAGAATCACTCACCAAGCCTTGCCCTGCAGCTGGCAATGCAAACCTGGGGCTCCAAGGAGCTCATGACCAGCCCAGAAAACCCCTTGCACAGCTGCTGGGAAAGCACCACTGACCTGTCTTCCAGCCAAGGTTAGGTGTCTTCAACGTGGATCTAATCTACCCCAGCAACAAGGACTCAGCATTTCCCTCTTGGGCTATTCCACAGATTTCCTCACTGGAAAGTCATTCAAAGCATCCCATTTTTTCTCAGCATGAGCCTGTACTCCCAGTAGAGCCATGCTAAATAATTCCTTTTTGCTTTGGAAGTTTAAAATCTTCATCTGTCATTTTGGCATTGTACCTTGCTTAAAATGGTTGACATTTCTTCAATTCCAGGCTTACCTGGAGGGTGCTAAGCAGAAGACCAAGAGACTGGAAAACTTTGCAAAGCAAAAATCTTATAGAAGAGGAGTGTGGGATGAAAACAGCATCCCACGCATACTTAAATACCAGCACCCAGAGTGAGCAGGATTATGATTGCTTGGCCTGAAACAAACGGTTCCACT
The DNA here is from genome assembly GCA_019023105.1 of Diglossa brunneiventris. Lineage (NCBI taxonomy): Eukaryota > Metazoa > Chordata > Aves > Passeriformes > Thraupidae > Diglossa > Diglossa brunneiventris. The sequence goes on along the minus strand of CM032357.1, from coordinate 1,198,221 downwards.
TTTGCTGCTGCTAATACCATTAAATAACCAAGAGAGCGAATGTCACTGATGAGAAAATAGCACAGAGTGTTTGCAAGCACTAATCAACTTCACAGAAATGTTAACTTTCAGACCTAAGAAAGCCCTGCCAGTGTCCCTGTGAAGTTATTTCGGGTGAGGCTCTGCAGACCAGAGCTGTCCCTTCACATTAGGCTCCATCCCTGTGCAGCACAGTGAGCCCTTAATGCCTTTCCATTACATGACAAGCAAAGCAACTTATTGGTGCTCTTTATGTTAATGCCCCGGTATTTTTCATATTTATGATATCTAATTACATTTGCTCCTGATGGTGATGTAATGTTTAGGTATGGAAGATTGAGAAGACCGCTCTAATGTTAATATATTTACATTATTAAAAAGTAATACATTACATAGGCAGTGTGCTGTGTAGGGCTGGATTTCTAGATGAGCTCTCAAGGCAAATCCATTATCTTCTCCCTCCTCCTGTCCCCTGTACAGATTCTGATAACTGGCAGTGTTTAAAGTGACTGCAGCTGGTATCACGGTGCCAAAAGGGAAAAGGTATCTTACACATGCATGAAATTAAATAGGCCCAGGGGTCTCAGAGGACCACACTGCGTTACCAGGCAGAGGAATTCAAGACATTAGCTGAGAAGATCAGCATTGCAAAAATGGTGCAAACAGAACCCTCAAGAGGGCTGGAGAAAGGCAGGCTCTCTGTGCAGTGCCACCAGAGGCGCTTTCTGTGGCAGTCTTTCAGCTGGAAGAGAAGTCTCCTCAAGACCCTTTGGTTTTAAACTGCCTTTTCTCCTTTGGCCAGGGAATGCTGCATGTCTGATGATCGTCAGCTGCACATCTTATTTCCCTCTTCAGGTGAGGAGAAATGATGTATTTATAGGAGAGGCTGAGCTGCTCTGCTCCCTAAGGATCACCTTCTGGAGGGACACGTTCCCTTTGGGGCTGTCTCCTCCTCAAATGCTTCCTCACCCATCACATCTTCGGAAGTTCACCAAGGAAAGCCAAGACCCAGGCTGGTGCTTCATACATTTTTCAGACACACCTCAAGTAGCTAACTCAGGGCTAAAATGTGTTATTCAGTACTGCGTGTCTGGTTGAGTCAGGAAAGATGTCAACTGCAAATGAAAACTGGGGGGACGGGAGGCAGAGCTGAGGGCAGCCTTTCACCAGGGAACATTCACCAACCCAGCAGGTGCTGAGCATGTTCATCCTCTGCTGTGATCTGTGAGAGATGAGCTTGAGCCACATCTCCTCTAAATCCAACAGCTCAAGCACTGGCTCCACAGCAGAACCCCTAAGGAGCCCTTCTCACACAGGGAAAATGAGTGAGAAACACAAGGGGACACAACGGGACACAAAGGTGTCCAGCAGCACCAGTGCTGCAGGAGACACCAGCCTGTGCAGGGTTCATTTACAAATTCCCAATAAATGAAAAATGGGTTTTTAATGAACAGCACCTGCAGCACTGGTCTCAAGGCTCAAGTGGTTGACACTGAGAAAAGACAAGTCTGGGGCACACAAGCCCTGCTAACAAACACGAGATAACAAAAAATAAAAAATAAAAAAATAACACAAATCGTTTCAGAATCTGTACCAACTTCAGCAAGTCTACCCGATCCCCCATGAGCTGCTTCTAAACTCCAGTTTGTGCTGTCAGTTACCCATGAGGAACCTCCTGCCAGGGCACTGTGACAGGCCCTGAGTGCCACCTGCAAGGGCAGCTGGTCAACCCTGGCCAGGTTAACAGCGCCGTGAGGAGATGGGCAGGGTTAACTCCTCCTTGCTCCAGCTCCCACCATGCCACGGTGACATTGCCATTCAGTACAAGGGGCTCAGGTCTTTCAAAAGGAAAACACACAGAACTAGGTCTCCCTGGCTATTTCTACTGCTTTGGATGTAATTTCTGTCTCCTCAGAGTGATGTGTGCTTACACTGAGGGATTGGGAATGATTCCTGAGTCAGTAATAGTGGTGGGGAGGAGGGGGCTGCCTGCAAGTCAGAACTCATCTGCATTGACAGAGAAGTTGTAAGGCAGCTTCTGTGATTCCCACCCAAATTAAGCCTAGCACAAAGGAGGATTCTCAACCTCTTCCTTTAATGAGCACTGAGCTATAAGGACAATTACTCTGAATGAAATAAAATTAATTAACACACACATTTGGGGACTAAAAATGCTTATTATCTAATATGTATGAATTTGACCTAGCTTAAAATTAATGACAGAGCCAGGATGTACGTGGCATTCAGGTTACATGAAACTGCAATAAACATGGTGCAGAGAGAGATGCTGCTGATCCTTTTAATATCAGCACTGTGAGAGCTCAGAAGAGCGGATGAAAGCATGTGCTATACATAATTTTCATAGAAATTTGCTTCAGTTGAGCTTGTACTTTACATGTGTTTTAACAACTGAACTTGCTGGCAGGAGTGAGCTTGGCAAAGTGATTATTAGGTAATACTTCTGTGAATATTTTCAGGAGCTGGAATCCTCCTTTGGAAAAAGGCTTGCACAATGCAGCACTTTGCTTTCCGGGATGCCAGCAGCACTCTCCTAATTGATGGAGTTTGTGGTCGCCTGCATCCTGGCATTTCAGCCTGCTTTAAACGCTTGATCAGGAATTTTTATTCTTGGAGGATTCTTTCAAGGAGAAGCATCCATCCAACCTGAGAACATAAGTACACCATGTGGCCTACTGATCCAATTAGACTGACCAATGCACTTAAACTCCAGCATCCAGAAATATGCAATTAATTAATCACTTACATGCAGTCAACAGGCCACAACTTATTCGTGTAACTTATCTAGCAAGAAATAACTGAATTATGAGGACATTCAAGAACATCATAAATTGTTCGTGGATTACAGCAAGGCAAAGTTGATTAAATAACTCATCCAAATTACTTGGGCCATTTTATGTATGACAGAATAATTTTTGTGTATGAGAACTTCTTGGATTATGTTAAAGGGCAATTCTATCTGGATAGTGGCTGTGAAATCACATTTGGCACCCTGAGAACTCCAGCTCAGCACGCTTCTCTTATTCCAAAAAATGTGGAAATGTGTAGTTTTACTCACTGGGCCAAAAAATGAGCTTAATGGAAGCAAGGCACCACGGGCCTGCCTGTGCTGCCTGATAATCCAAGGCAAAGCCCTGAGCAGACGAGAGCTCCCAGCCACCCTCACCACAACCCCTCAGGCCTGCACTTGGAGAGTGCCACCAAAAGGACCCAAGGATGCACAAACGATGGGAATAGATCCTGCCATGGCTGTGCTGAGGACAGAGGAAGGTCTGTGCCTAATTTTAGCCCCTCTTTCCCCAGCCAAGGCGAGCTCCTCTGGCATCCCAGCATCCCCGACCCGGGGGAGGGAGGAGAATGGGATGCACATGGTCCAACAGGATTTGCACCAAGGATGGCTGGAGCTTGGCATCCTCGTGAATCCAGCTGTCTCCTACACACACAAATCCAAACAGGGACAGCATGAAAGGAGCACAACAAAACCTTCCCTGCTTGTGTGCCCGTGTCTGCAAGAACCTGGGCCCAGAACAGAAGGGAGATGCAGAAAGGATAAAATGGAGAGCTGACCCCCCATTCCTCTGCAGAGCTCACCCCCATCCCTCTGCAGGGCTGACCCCCATCCCTGGGCAGAGCTGACCCCCATCCCTCTTCAGGGCTGACCCCCATCCCTCTGAGGGGCTGACCCCCATCCCTCTGCAGACCTGACCCCCATCCCTGGGCAGGGCTGACCCCCATCCCTGGGCAGAGCTGACCCCCATCCCTGGGCAGAGCTGACCCCCATCCCTGGGCACAGCTGACCCCCATCCCTGGGCAGGGCTGACCCCCATCCCTCTGCAGAGCTGACCCCCATCCCTCTGCAGGGCTGACCCCCATCCCTCTGAGGGGCTGACCCCCATCCCTGGGCAGAGCTGACCCCCATCCCTCTGCAGGGCTGACCCCCATCCCTCTGCAGGGCTGACCCCCATCCCTGGGCAGGGCTGACCCCCATCCCTCTGCAGGGCTGACCCCCATCCCTGGGCAGGGCTGACCCCCATCCCTCTGCAGGGCTGACCCCCATCCCTGGGCAGGGCTGACCCCCATCCCTCTGCAGGGCTGACCCCCATCCCTGGCAGAGCTGACCCCCATCCCTGGGCAGAGCTGACCCCCATCCCTGGGCAGACACAGCTGTCAAGGGCACTCTTGGGAGCAGGTTTCTCAGGGCTGGCAGTGCCAAGGAATGGGGAAAGGATGGCAAGCCACTCTCACTCCTCACATGCCAGCTCCTGACTGTCCCTGGCCCTGTGTGGCTGCTGTGGGATTTGCCAGGCAGGATGGGCTGTCTGCAGAGCCCAAATGCACCAGGCCTGTGGGGTCAGTGTACAGGGGGAAAGATTAATGGAGGAAAAGCCTTTTCCCATGGCTGTGATGGGTTGAGGCAGCTCTAGGGACACCAGGGTTGTCCCCACAGCACCAGGGAGTGGCAGTGAAAGCAGAATGAAGGCACGCCACCCCTCAGTCAGAAGGCAATGGGTAAGAGTTTTCTGAACGAAGCACAGGTTTTTGTATGTAACCCCATTTTTCTACAGTGAAATCTCCCGTGTATAACTCCCATGTAATTCCTTATTCAATGGTTCTATAATCCTGTTTTTCTTCTGGGGAGATTTCCTCCACTTCGTCTGCCCCCAGATCCCCACCAGGATAGAGGCTGGATTTGTTCCTGAGGGAGAGAACTATCAGCACTCCTCCCAGTGCTGTGAAGCAGTCTCTCAACCCTGCAGAGGCAGGACCCTTTCCTACTCCTGTTATTAGCATTCCCTACTACTTGCATGTTATTTTTCTTTTTCCTCTTCATTCTCTTTTTTTTTTTTTTAGACTTCTGCAGTGAATTCTGCTTCAACACCCACATGTCTGCTATTGAAGCCAATCAGCAGGATTGACTCAGGTAAGTTCTTTTATTAGGTACTGATTTCTTTGTGTCTGATGTCTTTATCCAGACTCCTTTGAAAATCCCATTTTGGCTGAGCATATTGAAGCAAATGCCTCTCTCACTCTCTTTCATTAGCAATTTTAGGGCAGCTCTGGCAGGTTTTTCACTCCTCTCTCTTGAACTCAGAGAAAAAATAAAAAATCTGCAGTAGTTTTATCTCTTTTCACTGTCTCCCGAGGATGTCCTGCCAACACTCCCCCACCCCCAAAATTGGACAGAAAAATGTAGGTCTTGGGTAGTCTGATGGGCTGAGATTTGGAAGCAACAACATTTCACGACACCGGCTCTCTAATTTCCGCAGACTAGAATTAGTTCTGCCACCAACATTTTGCCCAGGGCCCCCAACCCCAGGAGTGCTCCCAGTGTGTGTCTCTCTCACATATTATTATGCTCCAATGAGGATGTTCCTAGCAGAGCTCTAACGCGTCTGGCACGCATTCATGTTATATCTAGGTTTTGACATTGGGCCTGCTCCTATAGAAGTCAATGTCAAAATTCCCTGCCAGTGTTCAAGCACAAGGATCAGGCCCACTTCCCTGATTTATGCAAGTTATTTTTATATGATAGTGAATTGGATGCAGTATTATAAAGTCTGGAATTAATCTGCATTCTAATATATTATAAAAACCAGCAAAAAAAAAAATCCCAAATTAACATCCTCCTTAACCTTTATTTTTATCAAGTGTACTAAATCAACTGAAGAATAATTGCTCTGAGGACTATGCCAAATGAGTGCACATTTAGTTTACATATTCCCTAATGTAATATGAATTGATGAACTTTCTGAGATACACATGATATAAATGATCATGATGTGCCATTCTTAATTTCTTTCAATTGTCTCTGCGAAAACACTTTGCTCTTAGAATGAAAAGTGAGTCACGTGCATTCTGGCCCCACAGGAGAGAGGGAAACACACTTGTAAGAATTTGCCCTTTTGGCAAGAAGTGGAGCTTTTCTAAAGGAAAAGGTCAAAACCCTGCTGTGTACAGCCACTGGCTGGGACTGGGATTGCAGCAGTGAGGAGATTAAATTCCAGCCCCTCTCAGGTTTAGAAAGGAACAATCTGAGCTGGGCCCATCACACCGTGGTGGTCCTTCCTCCACCTCGTGGATGTCCCAGCTCAGCTCCCAGCCCAAGACTCAGAGCAGTCTCAGAAGAGAGGAGGAGGAGTGGCTGCTCCCCCCTGTGCACCCTAGGTCAGCTCCAGCCAAGGGCACTCACACCCAGCCACAGCCACAGCCTCACCATGAAGAAGGACAAGCACTGAGCCACTGATGTCCCTCTGTGCCTGCCCTGGCACCCAGCTCCCTCTGGCCACAGCAAGCACCTCCATGAGCATGGAAACCTCTTGGTGACCCTCTCTGCTTCTCCTGCTGACCACTGGCCACCTCCATGAGCATGGAAACCTCTCGGTGACCCTCTCTGCTTCTCCTGCTGACCACTGGTCACCTCCATGAGCATGGAAACCTCTCGGTGACCCTCTCTGCTTCTCCTGCTGACCACTGGCCACCTCCATGAGCATGGAAACCTCTCGGTGACCCTCTCTGCTTCTCCTGCTGACCACTGGCTGAGATGCTCTGTGGCATCACTTCACTACCACATGCAATTACCAGATGTTTTCCATACCCTCTGAGTCTCCCAACCTTGTACGACCTTGGGCACATCTTCTCTGGTCTTCAGTTTGCCATCTGTTAACTGGGGCATGATAATGTGTTACAGGTTTTAGAGCCAAATGGGATAAGCAATCATCTGAGTTGGAGTGCTGTATAATAGAGGCCACTGGACTTCCCTCAATCAAAGCAAACCTCTTGGAAAATGTATCCTGCTTTGATTTGCTCATAGCTAGACTCTGAGGATGCAAAGGAAATGTGATAAACGGTGCCAACGTTAATTACCATCACAGACAGATACGTCTGTGTTCAGCTCCCTGGATGGACTCCTGCCTTTGCTGAGCAGGAGTGTCCAACAGAAAGGTTTGCTGCTCTGATAGCTCAGACCACGACCAAAGCACCTTTCCTTTCCTGTTATGGCACCAAACTGTACTAATAACACACTCTAATAGCAATATTTATCAAATGTTCCAGTGCCTGCCTTCAGCCATATGGTTCCTCCCCGATCTTGCCAAGGTGCCCTCAGCGGGTTTGGCACCAGGGAAGGGATGCCAGCGCTGAGCTCCTGCCCCTCCCTGTGCCCTGCTCACATTGCCATGGCACCAAGGGGGCCCCATCTCCATTAACCTTGATGGGCTCTCGTGCAGTGCCAATAACAGCGCTTGGGGGGATCACACAGCCTGCTGCCCAGGGAGGAACTTTTCTTCTCTGACACCTGTGAGCAATCTGGAGCCATTAGCCATCTCACTCCAATGCTAATGATGCTCCCTTCAGTCATTATCGCTTATTTTTTTGTAAAACCCTCGGTAAAGCTGAATCTAACAGGTCATTAAAAGCCCAGGGAAGCCCTGAGTGACTTGATCCCAATTGTTCCTTATGTCTGACAAGATTTTCCCTATTGAGCATTTGACTTGCATTTTATGTTGCCTCATTAAACTGTGCTAGACTTTAATCAAGGTCAAATAGGGGCAAATCCGCCTTTCCAGAATCCCAACAGCTCGCACTGGGTGCTGATCCGCAGCTTGTCTTGCTGCACGGGCTCTCCCCGAGGATGGAGCCCGGTGGATTTCCGTAACGTGGGGCACGACCTGCGCCCCACAGGGCCCGTGGAAAAACCAGGACACCTGGTTGCTTACCCCTCATTAAAGTCTCACTCAAATCCTGCCCCAATGCCTCCGAAGTTAAACACCTGGACAAGGAATCAGCGAAGGAAGAACGCTGTTTCACAGCATGAATAAAACATATTCTAATTTTATCAACACCTAGAGTCCCTGTCTTTAAAATCCTGAGGTATTTTTTTTTCCTTTATAAGGTATATGATGAACAGCCGATTACATTTTTGATATCTTTTAATGATCATAATTAAGTATGATCCATCATTGTAATTCCACCACTAAATCAAGGTAGATCACCATAACAGTCATGATAAATCACGCTCTTTGCACAACTCTTCCAGAAAATGAAGTTAGAGGACTCCAGACCCTCTCTGCTCCATCAGCAGGACGCAGAGCAGCAAGTGCATCCCTGTGGCACTGGGATGTGATGAGGGGAAGCACTCAGCTCCCCTGGGATCCACGGGCTGCAGGGCTCCTGTGCCCCTGGCCCTGCTCTCCCACAGCTCAGCAAGTGCCCTCCTGGTCATCCCTTCTGCTTATCTTTCCCCCCTGAAACTCCAGGGTCAGTGTTTCTTATTTAAAGGAAGGTGGTACCTACAGCAAAGAGTTCCTTGGGATATTCCCTGTGCAAAGCCTTTTGTTAAATAGAGCACTGCTTTCAAATAGGAATAAATATACAGTCCCACCAGCCATGGCTAAAGCCAAAGTGCTCCCCACGGGAGGTGAGGTGTGACCCCTTAGCCCTGCCCATATTTATCAACACTCCAAATTACCCTCTAAGGAAGCTTACACTGGCACCATTAGGGCTTACACATCCCTCAGGTATCTCATCGTGAGTACCTAACAGCAAAAATCTCGACAGAACTAACAAAGTTAATTTCCCTTGGCCAAATTCGAGCTTGAGGGTCTACACGAAAGTCTTTTCCAGACTTTTGTCTGCAATTTCAGTTCTGTTAGACACTGTTCTGCAGTGTTACATGCCACAGATGGCTGCCTACCCAAGAAGTGTGATAAGAGCTCCTGGGAGTATAAAAAGCAAAAATCTTATGTAAGTTTCTCAGCCCAAAAGTTGAGCAAATAAGTGCTAAAGTATCTTGTTGACTGCTCTAGAAGTCTCTGGAGGAAAAATAAATAGTGGCACTAATATAGAATATTGATTTTTCCATGTAGTTTTGTGTGATGGAGCATGCTACAAGTTCAGCAACCCAAGCTCTTAACAACTCATATAAGAGATGTACAGTACTCATCATCCAACAAATGGGAAGCTGAGTTTTGTAGGTGTCAAATGCTGTTGTACAGGATGCCAGAGACCAACTTTTCCCAGGCACCAGGTATGGATTCCTTCTAAAGAGCACAAAGAGAACAGAACAAGGTCCCTGGAGAGGACAGTAAAATGGTAAATTTCCCTCATCATAGTCCAAATGAAAAGTACAGTAAAGGCCATAGATCACAGTGAGATTCCCCACTCTCCTGCAAGCTAGCAGAGGGCTCCCATCACTCTCAGACTTCTTTCTCACATTTATTTTAATCAAGTTTCTGTCATTTTCAGGTCCGGGTGCAGCATGATCAGCTCGACCTGCCTTTGGCTCTGTGTCAGGGGTGTCACATTATCCATCCCTGTTACACTGGCAATGCTTGATAGCCAGGAAGGTCATTTCATCTCTGATAATTCCCCCAAAGGGGATATGAAGCTAGAATGATTACAGAGTCATATACCTTCTTGCAGAATACCTCATCTTTGTTCCTAGATTATTTAAATGATAAATGGAAATTGGCCAGGGAAAATCACTTAGAAATGAATTGTGGTCATAAGCCATAGGAAACACATTCGGTTTCCAGAAAGACAAAATAAAAATCATCAAAGCTTATTGTCTTTACTAGATACAGCCTAAAAACAGATGTTTAAAGTATTGTAGATTTCATAGCACATACTCTAACACCATGAGGCAGAGTTCTGGTTTTATGGGGGTATATCAGCACACAAATGGCCCAATAATCTGAAATAACCTGTCCAAACCTGGAGCTGGTATCTGATGATCTAGAGAGAAGGCATGTGTACAGCCAGGCTCTGTAAGCCAGAGGCACTCACATGCTAATCTTAGACTGTGCCAAACTAAGAGGAAGCAGAGATGCTCCTACATAGCTGAAAAAAATAACCTGAGAGCTTAGATCTGAGTTCTTTCCAACTGAGGATGACAATACAGTAATTCTAAAAATGTATTATAATTTTTCTTCCCTCTGTCATTGAAAGTTTTGCTTTTGCTGCTGCCTTTGTTCCCATGCTTTGAAATACAAGTAAATACCTCTTACAACCATCCCTCAGTGCAATCAGCTGGGAGAAGCCAGCATGGGAATGCCAGTGAGGATGGCAGGGTCCACCCCCTCACCAGGCAGCCTCGGGCTGCCCAGCCCAGCCCAGCCCAGCTGTCCCAGAGCTCCTGACTGCAAAACACGAGATTGCAATAATACTGCCGTGCCTCTCTGACGCTTCATTAATGGCTGGGGAGATCCCTGCACGGCCCCTGCCCTGTCAGAACGCCAGTGCCTCGTGGCTGACGAGAGGAGCAGATGACAGCGGGCAGGTTGTGGCGGCGCTCCACGGACACGCTGCTCCGCTGCTCCTGCCCACTCCAGCCCCTGGCTAGCGTTTATAATGTTTAAATCATAAGGTCTTTAATGCAGAGGCGCTCCTTGCTCGGGATCAATCAGGTGAGGTATCCTGGCTTGTGGGAGTACAAATATTACCGATGTAAAGGGCTCCCTGCTCGGTGGCACAGGTTGGCTTTGTGGGCTTGTACTGAAATCCACCTGCTTTTCCCCCTGCTCTGGGCTTCTTCTTTATTGACAGCTTAATCACCTTTGTGTCTGCTGCTTATCTTGGAGGATTTGCTATGAATTGCATTCCTTTGCTTCCACTGTGACAATATCTGCTTTGCTAATTAACCGCCTGGTGGACACGGTTACAAGCCACAATGAATATTTTCTGTCCAAGGGAATAATCAGGATGCTGCCACCTGACCTGAGGGAGTTTTCACATCCTTTGACTTTGGGGTGGTTTTTTTCCCTTTCTTTTTTATTTTGCTCTTAAAATTCTCTTAGGTGTCTCACTGCAAATGCAAACAGATGTTTCACACCTTGACTCAATGACCCATTCTACAAACCTAAAACACTAAAACTTCAGGCACAGGTGTTTCTATCAAATGAAAAGTCCATATACTCCTTTCAGCCTGGTACAAAAGGTGAAAAAAAACAAAGGTTAGCCTAGGGAAGTTTAAGTCTCCAAAAACCATCAAATCCTTGGAGACTACCAACAATATTAGTAATTACTGCTCAAAGCAAAGCTGAGTTGGCATGGAGACCACCAAGAGCTGGGTCTTTAAGAGATCAGCTCCTATTCAACACATATATTAAGGGCTGTATTAAGCACCTACTGAACCCCAGAAAAAATATAATCACAGAATTATTTCTAAATGGACTTTTTAGTTTTTCATGTCAAGAAAGGGGGCCATGAATAGAAAGGGCAAAAATCAGCGTGGAGAAACATTTACCTCAGCCTCTCTAGGTACCATTAATCACCCTTTCTGGAAAGCCTGGTACAAAAGCCATTAAAATTTAAGACAGGAAAATCACTGCCATTCCTGCAGCTACAGCTATTGCTGCTGCTACTACTCTTAATTAAGGTCTGAGAGCAGTTAAACATTTAAATATGATAAGGCTTAGAGGTGAGCTGACTTGCCAAATGGGGAAAGAAAACATTGTCAAACAGAATCAGGGAGAGGAGCCCAGGCAGGAAAATGAGAGGGACAGAGAAATGCAGGATGCAGTGCCAAGTGCCTGCACTGAGACCAGCAGCTCCTTCTGAGGAGAAGCCAAAGTTAGCATGGTCTCAGGCACTAAATGTGAGCACAAATGCTGGTTCTGAGGAGGCTGTTCTGCTCAGGTACCCTAAGACACGACTCAGAGGAGGTGTTATTTTGGAGGGCCACCTAACACAAGAAAGCGAGGAGATGCTGAACACCGCCCGGGGGATCCTTCCCTGGAGAAAAGCCCAGGTCGAGAGCCAATACAAAGTGAAGAATCAGAGCCACAGCCAGATGAGTCACATTCTCAGCTGTAGAAAGCCTGTCCTGGCAGACCTCTGGGTGATGGAGGGGATTTGCAGCCTTGCTGAGCACAAACCTCTCGACATAACTTGTGCTCAGAAGCGGCTCTGGGCATTTCCCGTGAAGTTATTGTCGTATTGTATAATGCACATTTGCTTTATGATGACACAGTGTCTTCCCTGCTGGATATTTTACTTTTCAAGCAGTAAGACAATAAACTACAGTCCCTGACAAGAAATGTTTTCATTGCCATTGTTTTAGAAACACATGTTTTCTCATTCACTATCAGCACCACCTAAATCAAAAGAGGTGACTTTCACAATAAATCAGATAAGAATGGCTCAAAAACTGATATCTGCCAGCTTGTTTTCTCCCATCATGGTGCTCCTGAGGCAGGCTGAGATGTCTTTTCCCCGAGCAGCCCAGGGGAGAGGTGTGAGGAGGATGGCAAGGCACAGGCAGGGCAGGCTGAGGCACCACAGCGGTGCCCTGGCTGGCGTGGGTGATCACTGAGCACCTCTCACACTGTGATGGATGGCACTGCAGAAACTGGAGCACTGTGGGAAGTATGCAGAGAAGTACAGGAGCTATTAACCATTTCCCAGCCCCAAAAAGAGGGGCTGAACAGCTCTCTTGAAAGTCATTGCCAGCCCACAGTACAAGAGCAGCCACTGGCAAGTGCCTTAGGGATCAGTACGGACTTTTGGCTGCCAAAACGAGGATGCAGATGCTGAATAAAATCCAGTGCTGTGGTTTTGATGATCACAATTAATGGCTTGGGGTTCTCTTCTCTTCCCCTGCAGTATCCTGGGACACAGAGGATAAACATAAACAACCAACAGGATGATCTTCGAGCACCTAAGCAGATGTTTGCCCAGCTGGGGATAAGCACAGGTTGTGTCAGCAGCTGTGAGCTGCGCTGCACACTTGCACTCTGCATTCACAGATGAACAATAACCCTGCAATATTCCTGCTCTTGGATGTTGGAGAGGTTTCTGGAGGATGAAAGAAGGGTAAATGGAGAAGCTGTGCACTGCAATTCTTCATCTCAGTCTGCCTCAGCTGGTGAAGCACCACGCTGAAGTGAGGCATTAGCGAAGATGCCTGAGAGGAGCAGGTGGGTGGTGATTAGAGTTATTTCTTCTCTTGCCCTGGGTGAATCTTTTCTGTGCTAAAAGAATGTTTCTCACACACAGGCAGATAACTTATTCTCTGCATTGTCTGCTGTCCTCATTTTCCTCCACAGACAGTGGGTGCAGTTTCTCTCCTCAAGGCAAGGACATTCCTTGCCCTCGTGGTCACTGCCTTCCCCTCAGACCCTCACTGTGCTGCTGGTCATGAGGGCACCTTCCTCAGACACAGCCTCCCCTTGGAGCCCTCACCACCTCACATCCAGAGCTTGTCTGAATTTTTAGAAGTTCTGCATCATGTTCCATGTCTGTATTCATTTACATCACCAGGGCTCTTGTCTGCCCTCTCATTATCTCAGACCTCCATTAACATGACGTCCTCCAGGATCCTGAGGCATTAAAGCTCACGGTGAATACTGCTGCCAAAACCAGCTCCTTTCCTGACCCCATCACCCTTTGTACAGCTTTCCCAGAGCCCTGGTCCCTGTGGCACCACACAGAATCTGTATCCATGCATCCTTCCACAACTAACCACCATTCCCAGTCCCACCATTTCACCCTGATGGTGCAAACCTCTGCTGTTCTATTGCCTGGGAAACCTTTTCTTCCTCTTCTGACCCTTCAGGATAACACAGACTCTTTGTAAACATTCACCTTGCTGTCCTCCTCAAACATTCCTTAAGATGCCAGTTTGTGCTATAGAAATACAGACATCAATTACACTGTTCATGTGTTGCAAACAGCATTTTAAAGGATGTCTTGCATGTCCATGTTCTCATTATTTCCTATTTTTCCACCTCAATGTCTGCATTTCTCTTTGTCTTATCTTTTAAATGAAAAGTTTCATAAGGTGGAAACAAACTCTTGCTTGTACACCATGATCCTGCTCCAAAATACAGAATCTGTGCAGATGCTGCAGGAATAACAGGGAAATTTCTCCTTCCCCTTGGCAATTTCCCAGTGCAGTGCAGGGATGGTGTCTCCCTCAGATGAGTTTTCTGCTGGTTTCTCCTCCCCTTCCACCCTTGCCTGTTCCTTGCCTAGTGCCCACTCTCCAGTACAAACTCCTTCCCTTCCCAGTTTCCACCTGTCCCCAGTTTTTTGTCTCCCTGTGGAGGTTTTGTCCCTCAGCCTTTCCACCACTCAATCTCCTTGCTTCCACCACTCAGGGCTACCAAACCCCCCCTTTTTCCTGCCATCTCCTGGTCTCTAGTTCCGCTCTGTCTCCCTGCTGCATCCCTACTTCCCTGGGCTCTCCTGCCTCCCTGCTCGGTCTTTCCACTGATAATCCACATTGCACTGCTCTCTGCTCATATCTTGAAACACAGGCACATCTCTCACAGATGGAAATAAAACTATATGAAAAGAGGAATGAGAGATAAGACAAGGCCCATTGCCTGTCTCATCCAGCACACTTCCACTGGCACCAGCTGTTCCAGACAAGAGTATTAAAATCCCCTGAGCAGCCTCAGGATTCAAACTCCCCCAACAGGAACATTCAACTGTAATCCCTAATAGTTACAGATCATTTTGTGTCTTAAGGCAGAAGTTTTATGTGTCTGTATTAAAACATTATAATTCAAGACATGGATATCTCATAACCCAGATGTGGGAAGCAAAGCAGGACTTGCTGCTTTTCCAAACCATGACTCAGTGCAAGGAGAGGGATCAGGACCTGTCCTGCTCCTGCCCTGCTGTGATGGAGCACAGGGGCCAAACCCCCTGGAGGAAAGAGCTGAGGGACAAAGTGGCATTCTGGTGACTTTCTGCAGGTCACAGGCCATGGTGTCCCAGACAGAATGTGCCCAGCACAGGAAGGACACAGACCTGCTGGAATGAGTCCCACAGAGATGCTCAGAGGGCTCAGCCCCTCTGCTCTGGCTCAGGCTGAGAGAGCTGGGGCTGCTCAGCCTGGAGAGGAGAGGGCTCTGGGGAGAGCTGGGAGCCCCTTCCAGGGCCTGAAGGAGCTCCCAGAGAGCTGAGAGGGGCTTGGGCAAGGGAATGGAGTGACAGGACAGAATGACTTCAGACTGAAAGAGGGTGGGTTTAGGCATTAGATTCCTCATTAGATATTAGGGAGAAAATCTCGCTGGTGAGGCTGGAGAGGCAGGGGCACAGGTGGCTCAGAGGAGCTGTGGGTGCCCCATCCCTGGAGATGCTCAAGGCTGGGCTGGATGCTCTGAGCAGCCTGGGACAGTGAAGGTGTCCCTGCCCAGGGAAGGGGGTTTGGAGTGGTTGATCTCTCAGGTCCCTCCTAAACCATTCTGTGACTCTAACCCAGGCATCCCTGCTATGTGCAAAACAATCCAAGAACTTCCACAGCTTCACCTGGAACCCTGCTGTGTGCAAAAGGACCCAAGAACTTCCACAGCTTCACCTGGAACCCTGCTGTGTGCAAAAGGACCCAAGAACTTCCACAGCTTCACCTGGAACCCTGCTGTGTGCAAAAGGACCCAAGAACTTCCACAGCTTCACCTGGAATTTGCCAAATCCCTGTGCCAAGCTCCACCATCCCCTGGGACAGCACAGCACAGGCAGGGGTTGCTGGCAGCATTTGCTGTCCCTGAGAGCTGGTTCCTCCCACCCAGGCCATGCAGCATTCACAAGGATCCCACACTGCCAGCAGGGCCTGTGCTGTAATTCAGGTTGTGATTCTGGACTGAGCTTTCAGGCTGCAGCTAAGTCCAGCCCATGCCTTACAGACCTCATTAACAAAAAAAGAAAAACAAAAAAAAGAACCAACCTTTGCACAGTTCTAATTTTCATTTCAACACCTCCAGGCTTACTAGAAAGCTGTGTTTGTACCGGCAGAGACCTTAATTTGTATACAGCAACAAAACAAAAATTCCAAATTAAACATATGAATTCAATTGCCGAAAACCACCCTTTTACTGAGGGTTCAAATGTAATGACACAATCATTTAGAACAGCCCCATGTGGGTGTGTGCCTCCCGAGAGCTGTCAGAGGAAAATAAACCACATTAAAATACAATTCCTCCAGCAGCTTCTGAGATGCAATCAAAACCTTACAACAGGGATTTTTCACAAGACAGGGTTCTAGCTCAATAAAATCTATAGGTGGGGTAGTCCCAAACGGCTCATGTGCAATTTTTATTCCAATCTAAGGGTGGAAATAATCTTTATGTATGGCTGTGTGCACACAGGATCCTCACCATCAGAATTGCTGAGTGCATCATGCTTGGAACCTAGAGCCCGTGTAAAACCAGAAACTGAGGATGTGGGGCAAAGATTGAGGCACAGGCATTGATGCCACCTGTTTGTACCTTATCTAGCTGCTCTGGTACCTGTGGGGAGCATCAAAACCTGATTATTTCCCCCTGGTGTGGGAATCAGGGGGATGCAGCTGATGGAACCCATGGGAGCCCTCAAAGTGCTGCTGGCACCAAGGGGCCATGGTGCAAAAATCAAAACTTCTCTTCAAATAACAACTGTTCCATAGAAACAAAGCTAAAAAGGGAATAAATGGCCACAGCTTGCAGTGGAGAAGGTTGTTTGCACTCGGGACTGCCCAGCATATTTCTGTTTGAAATGGGAAATGCTCTGCTTTGGTCTGCAGCTTCTGGATGTGTTCAAGTGGAAACAATAAATAAAGAGCACAGATATGGGCATAGCTGTGAGAGGGCTCCCATCCAAGAAGCCATTACCAGGGCTGGGATTCCCTACCCCCAGGAAAGAGGCACCTAAGGAGGCTATAAAATCAGGAATGTCACGTAGGAAAAGTGAAGGGGACAATTATTCACTGTTTCCCACAATACAAGAAGCAGGAGACACTGCTGTCTGGAAATGATTTGCAGCTGATTGAACAGAAACTGAGGAAAGCCCTTTTTCCCATGCTGCAGAGCTAAGCTAAAGTCCAGCAGGTCCCCTGATGCCACAGATGGCTGTTGGTCACTGATGTCCAAGGGGTGGAAGGTCTTTTTATATCAAATAGAAACATAGCAGGGAAGATTCCCAGGGCACACGTGGGTGTGGGCTCAGTCAAGCCTTCAGAAGACAGGACGTGCATGACATTCCCTCCATAAAGCCCAGAACCCCAAGCAAATCCTATTTATTCACAGCCTCATTCTGTGCAAGGACCTTAGAGGCACCGTGTGAAATCCTGATCTGGGGCTCCTGGTCTCCCCAAGTCCCTGGGTGTGATCAGAGGCAATGCCTCCCACCGCACAGTCCTGCAGGCTTTGACCAGCCTGCTCCAGTGACATTTGCATCGATCAGACTAACGGAGAGGAAAGTATTAGTGGGATTATGCTCTGAAAACAAATCCTAAATACCCATCACATTCAGTATCTTGTGGCTTATCCAGCGAGAGCTGCTGGGCTGGTCTGCAGCACAGATCTGGGAGAGCCTGGGTGTGTTCCCAGAGCATCTCGGTGCATTTTGCAATTGGATCCGCGCTCACCAGCGCACATGACTCACTCCCAGGGCCTTGGGAAGCGTGAAGCAGAAAAATATCCATAAAGCATCAGATCACAATCCCAGCGACAGCACTGCCGATTACTAAGGGGGCACAGAAAAGGCTCATATTAAAGACTTTTAGCAGGATGAGCATTTTGCAGCATTTAAAATTCTTTGAAGATTAAGTCTGTGTTAGAAGATACCCTTGCTCAGAGAAAGCCAACCTTGGGCCGGTATTATATGATACAGCTGTGTGGCCATCCGCATTTTGACTTCAATCATTCCCATTGATTCACAGGCACTTTAAAATGCTTAAGTTACTACATTGGATTTAAATTTCAGATCAATGTTGTCTTTGCAGAGCTGCTGTGCCTGGCAGCGCGGCTGAGCGGATGTGGTGGCTGCGAGGGGCTCTGCTGGGGCTGGCACCTCTCTGACCCGGGCAGCTGCTGCCCAGCACCTCTGGGGGCTTCTCGTGCTCGCTCTGCTCATAACCTGTCACAGACATCTTTTATGGAAAATCCTCTCCTCAGGATTTTGCCTCCTGAGAAGCTGAGAGGCCTCAGGAACAAAACGTAAACCATGGTTATCTGCTGCTGTGGAATGAAACAGGTGAATCTGTGATTGATCCATGTTGATTGTTTCTAATTAATGGTCAATCACAGCCCAGCTGGCTCAGACAGAGAGCCGAGCCACGAGCCTTTGTTATCATTCTTTCCTATTCTGTTCTTAGCCAGCCTTCTGATCAAATCCTTTCTTCTATTCTTTTTAGTATAGTTTTGATGTAATATATATCATAAAAAAATAAATCAGCCTTCTGAAACATGGAGTCAGTCCTCATCTCTTCCCTCATCCTGGGACCCCTGTGAACACGTCACAATAACCTTCAGGGTTTTGGGTGTCTTGGATGGCACATTAAATTCTCCTACTGGCAACACCAAAAATGGCTCCAATTACCACCTTCTTGGTAACTAATTAAAGAACAAATATGTTCGGGTGGTTTGGTTGGGTTTGTGAGAGGTTGGCAGCTGTTTCCCTCCACCTCTGTGCAGTGCAGTTGGACAGCCCTCACTGGGCCTGCTGTCCCCACCACCCGAACCTCTGCAGGTGGCAGGAGCAGCCTCACCTTGGCCACATCCCTCCTCCTCCTCCTCCTCCTCATGCCAGGAGCTCTGGAGCCAGCCCGTGCTATGTAGGGTACAGCAGAGCTCTGCCAGCTGGGAACCATCCTCTTGTGCTCAAACATCATCAGCCACAGGTTCCTGCTCAATTATCTGCTTGGTGCAGTGAGGATGAGCTTGTCCCTCACCCCTGGCACCATTACCGTGCTTGGCCTGGCCTCCTGCCCGGAGCTCTCCTTCCCTGCAGGGCCACCCCACTGGAGCAGGATCACACACTCTGGCTGGGGCTTCCTCCTTCCCCTCTGCTCTGCCCACCGCTTTGCACGCAGCCCCCACAGAGGGATATTAGCTCAATCCCCTGGTGCCTCTTTTCCTGCCTTGTGCAGGGAACGGTGCTAATTACTGCGTTACATCCTGCAGCTTGAAAGGAATTCCCAATGAAGCTGACAGAATTGCACTGAGCACGGCGGAGCAAAGTGAAACTTGAGTGTCAGCAGAGCTGTGACAACACCACGGGAGATAATTCAACCAAATGCATCTGCCACCGTGGGTCCTCTGCCCCATAATGAAAGAAATGAAGATTTGGTGGTAAGCCAGAGCCTTGCATCAGTAACAAGAAATGCAGCTCCTCCTGGCTGTGAGGGGCTGCCGACTGAAACAAAGGCTCTGCCAAGTTCCATGTGGACAGGTCTCAACCAGGATTACATTTTCCCTTCTGTATTTCAGTACAAAAGTGATTCTGTTTCACAAAGCTGGAATGGGGAAAAAAGCCTACTTCCTCCTTTCAAGCTGCACACAGTCACTAAATCTTTGTTGTTCCCTAAATGCCTGACATCAAACACTCTGAAATCAGAGGAATTATCTTTTCCCTGAGCTTTCAGGTCTGTTCTATGGGGGTAAATCATGGCTGACACGTTAAAAGCCAGCAAACTTTGAAACAATTTTAGGAGCTTCTTCCTCTTTTCCTGCAGCCTCCAATGCATTTAGGGATTAGTATCCAGGGCACCTATCATGAGAGTCTTTAACCAGAATCAATAGAAGGAGAAATGTGTAATCAATACATTGATGAGCGCAGCTTGACCTTTCCACAAGGACTGCAGGGACAAGGAAGCATTTAAAGAAAGTTTGGGTAAGTTTTCATAGAACGAATTTCAAATTTGCAGAAAGTTCTGGGCTATAAATAGATCAGGACAGGGAGCAGACATCAAACAACTGCACATGCAAAGGGCCTCTGGCCAGCTTCTGGTCCAACTCTGACACACAGCCCATCTCCCAGACTATTTGCACAGCAGCCCAAGGTGAAAACAGAAGATCAAGTAGGGAAAAAGAATAAAGCAGCAATCCCCTGGTGTGGCTCAGAGAGCTCTCGGGCAGGTCGAGCCCCCTCAGCAGCGCAGCAGGGTGATCTCACCAGAGCAGGGACGCTGCTGGCCCAGCTCCTCTGCCTCAGGAGGGACAGCTGGGAAGGGCCTTTGCCTCTTCAGCAGGGAGAAATGCAGGAGCAGAGGCAGGAGCCCTCCCTGGCAGCTCTGGAGCTCGGCAGCAGAAGGGCAGGGCTGACCCTGCTGCTTCGAGAAGGCGCTGCTATCACTGCAGTGCCCAGGGCAGCACTCAGCAACTCCCTCTGAGAAGCACACAGCTAATTAATTCCCCACATACTGTGCTCTGTGTGTGCTGCTGAGCAGCCACCATTGCAACCAGAAATGAGTCTGAGTGTGAACACGACCGAGTCATTGGTGCTGGCTTATCCTGTGCCAGCCCTGGCCACCCATCACTTGGCAGCACCAGCATAATGAGAAATTATGGCCAGCCAGGGAAGCTCTCCTGAGCTGGAGGATGGACCTTGGCTCGTGGGCTTTCCCTTTGCTGAGAGGGCAGGGGTGCCCGGTGCTTCTCCTGAGGGAAAGGACAAGCAGTGCCAGAGTAAAGCAGAGCATGGCAGTGCCCAGGCTGCTTCCCACACCCCAAAACACAGCAGGGACAAACACCCCTGGTCACAGCAGTCCCTCCCCAGGAGCTCCCTTTGCCAGGGTCAGCATCCCGTGCTGTGAGTCCCTGGCTCAGCTTTCCTGCCCTTGGGAACCTGGGGGGATGAAGGCAGGGATGAGCGAGGGGGCACCTGCATGGGGCACCCCCTTTTGCCTGGGTATGGCCAGGGGAGCAGGCAGCACCGACAGGCGTGCCAGGAGATCCCACTGGAGCAGGCATCAGCAGCAGGAGCTGTGGCATCTTTCACTATAGGTTATTTTGCAAGCAATCATATAATTACTGCTTTCAACATTGGTGTAAAAGCACCAAAGAACTGTGCCAAACTGAACTCAGGACTTAAAACCACCCAGAAACCTTTGATAGAGACAAGAGGTGAGACAGGCTCATGGTGCAGTGCTTGGAGGGGACTTGGTGACAGAGGCCTAATTTTCTACTCTGCTGCAGATTTCCTGGATGGGACCAAATGTATCATTTATCTCCATTTCCAAAATGGAAATAACCTATTTCTATTAATTTGCAGCAGCACCACGAGCTGCTGGAGGCAGTTGTGTGTTGCCCAGTACAGCAGGGTGTCTAGCCCATTAAAGTAAAAACCTCAGCCTTAATAAGTGTGGCCAATTCAGGACTTGTATGACATGCTCAGGCTTTGAAAATTCCTAAGAAATTCAGCAAAGCACAAGGCTCTGTTTTGCTCTGACAGTATATTTGGTTTAAAACATTAAAGACAGATAAATAGATATTACAAAGTATATGTTGTATATACATATATATACTCACACACGGAATTTTTCTTTAAAGCATCTCTGTTACATTTCCCCTGTAAGTGCTATTGTTTTTCCTGTGCAACTTCAAACCCTGAACCACGTATTTTAAAGCAAAGAAATTATGACCAAAGGTATAAATACATCTTAGCCTACCACTGACTGACAACATGAGCTTCATTTTCATGCTTTATAACACAACCTGAATCACTAAATATATTTCTGCTCTTGTAAGACAGCATTCCACATAACTTTTATTTGTGAATAAAAGCAGAAAGATGCGCACACACTGTTGAAATCAGGAATAAATTATTTTGGCAGAGTCCATTACTCTGGGAAGTAGTCTGAATACCTGGCAACATAAATATAGACCAAGACTCACACTAGTCTGTGTCTGTCAGCAGCATTTGCAATGCTTGTCCCAGACTGCCACGGGAGCTCTGCTGAGCCCTGTGAGCCCTCCCAGTGCTGCCCACAGCCCTGGGGCCAGCAGCAAGGGGCTCACTCTGCTGCCCCAAGGGAAGGAACAGCCTCAGCCTCTCCCCTGGGTTCCAGCCACTGTCACAGTTCTGCTGCTGCACCCTGAGCTGTGCCAGCGCCAGCAGACACAGTGCCAGCCCTGCCCTGGCAGGCCTGGGCACACAGAGCCCGTGGGCACCCACACAGCAGCACTGTGGAGGGATAGGTTCATTAGAAGGCAGAATTAATAGCAGACACTTCTCTGCAGGGCAAGAGAATACAAGGGTGTTTTTGGGGAAAAAAATAGGAGCAGTTGAGGAGGACAGCAGTAGAAAAATACTGGGTTTTCATCTAAATATGCAACCAGCAGGATTTTAAAAGAAATGCTGAATGACAGTCAAGAGAAACATCAAAACATCCTTCAGTCACTCTTCCCTTGCACTACATCCCCTTTTGCTCAAGCCAGGGCTGCCACCAGCCTGTGCCAGGCAGAAGAGGAGGGTGGCTGTGCCATGCTGTGCCACCCCCAGAGCACCACACACCCCCAGCAGCCCTGCCAGCCCCTGCTCTGGCCACACTGCTGAGCTGCCCCCAGCTCCTCCTGAGGCTTGGTGTGAGCAACAGGCTGCAGCTGTCCCACAGCTCCTTCCAGGCACAGAGTGGGGATCCCCCTTGCATCCTGCTGGGAGGGCTGGGCTGGCCTGAGCTTCAGGCTCAGACTGGATGCTGCACTCCTAGGGCTCCAACTCCCTGAGCTTCAGGCTCAGACTGGATGCTGCACTCCTGGGGCTCCAAACTCCCTGAGCTTCAGGCTCAGACTGGATGCTGCACTCCTGGGGCTCCAACGTCAGCCAGTGACAGTGATGGATGGAGGCAGCTCCTTGTGCCTACACCTGAGCTGTAATCCATGTTCATCTTTCAGCAGACAGAGAACAAACGTGCCTGATCTAGATCTACCATGCCCAGCAGTGAGTGTGGAATGATCTCTGCTCCGTGTCAGCCCTGCTCCAGCCCAAACACAGCTACAGCCAATATGTGCCAGAGTACTTTCTGATGGTTTTGTGACCATTTATTGCAGATGCTGCTTGGCTCCTGATGACTATATAAATTATCACAGTGCCTGCATCTTTCCTGTCTGTCCACTATTCAAATGCCTTTTTCACTCCAGCCTTCTCATCAGCAAAAGATACCTTCAGGGTATCCTCGTATTTCTAAATATCCCAGAAACTGCAGATGATTTACTCTCACAGTCCTAATGCAGCTCAATCCATTCTCATTTTCCATTTGTGACAGCGGCGGTTTGCTAAAGAACACGGGCTGCTATCAGTTCCTATCGCTGGTGACAAGTTTCCAGTCTCTGCTATCATTCCTGATTCCTGTGCCTCCGCGGCAGCTCAGCCCACAGCTGCGTGTTCCAGGGAAGCGCCAAGGCACAGCCTGCATGCCCACCAGATGGTTCCCCATATGGACACAGCACAGCAGGACACACTGGTGCTGCATCACTTGCCAGTGGCAACCCAGGCCCTTCCCCCAGCACGCTCTGACTGGAGCCTCTGCACGGCGCTGGGAATCCTAAATCCCAAATCCTGCCACACTGACCCCAAACTGTGCCACCCTATTTGTATGCACTCCACCCCAAGCTGGTGCTCTGAGCTCACACTTCTCTGCTTCACCCACGAGCTCCTGAGCCCCACCATGAAGCTCTGAAGCCCATGTGGAGATGGATGGCATTTCTCCAGGGACACGTGTCCCAGTGAGGTTCAGGGGCCACAGACCAGCTGCCATGTGAGTGGAGCAGATAATCAAAGCCTGCCTGCTGCCAGCCAGAGCAGATCCTGGCCACAGCTCACTCTGCCAGAGCAGAAGAGGGAATCCCAGGGAGGAGCCAGATCCCAATGTCTGTAATTACTTATTGACCTGAACATCTTCACTTGTACCTTCAGGTAGAAAATCTGTTTGAAATTCTGGAGCAGAACCTTCCAGACAGGATGATTGGACTGTCACCAAGGAGATTATTTTTCAGTGAAGCAACATACCCATCTCTGCATGAGCCATGGATCTGACAAACCTGTTCCTGGAAGTTTCCCAGGCACCTCCATGGTGGATATTCACTTCCACACAAGCACTGGATTCGTTTTTACTCCCACACACAGAGCCCAGCACTTGCACACCCAAGTTTCTTACAAGCCCCTCTGCAAAGCACATCCCACATCCCTCTTCCTCCACTTCCCTCTGGCTGATGGCACTAAACACAAAGAAATATCCCCCAAGTATGTGCCTGGAGACAGGGCACAGGAGAGGAGCATGTCTATTTTTCCACTGTGTGAGGAAATGGAGCATCTTCTGAGCCACCAGCCCCAGCAAAGCCTGATAATAATGTACAGAGATGATCTCCCTCAGAGCCACTTCCAGTGGCCATCAGAACAGAGGAATGACCAGCACCAGGCATTCCAAAATCCTGACTCACTACCTCAAAACACCTGAATTCAGCTAAATAAGTATAAAGAGAATCAGTGCTGGGCTCTTAGTTGCTTTCCTACTCCTGAGCACTGAGGATGCCCTGTCTTGTCATGTCCAGGAGCCCTCACATGAGCCTCACATGAGCATCTGCACATGCCTGTGTGGTCCTGCAGCACCTGGGCATGCAGCACCCCCACAGCTGGATTAGCAGCCCCCCACAGCTGGAGCAGCAGCTGTGAGCCCTCTGCAAGGGGCTCAGTGCCCAGGGCACAGCGTGCATCCCCTCGTGCAGCAGCCAGCCCTGCTGCTGGCCCTGCCCTGCCTGTGCTTTGCTGGTTGGCACCCAGAGAGCTGCCAGGACAGCAGCAGCCCGGAGGTGATGGCTGTTCCTCGTGGGGGCTGAGGGAGGGGAAGAGCAGGCACGTGCCTGAGCTAGTGCTGGCTCCCAAAGCCTCCCCTGCACAGGAACTGCTGGGGCTCAGTGGCCTGAAATCCCACTGGGCAGCAAACAGCTCAGCACAAACCCAGGACAGCTTCCCTGGGAAAGGAGCTGCCACCCCCAGCACGGTGTGCCACCATCCCCACCATCCCCTGGGTGCAGCCAGTCACTACATCCCCTTTGATCTTTGCTGGAATAAAAGGCTAAAAAAGAACATTGTTTTCTTAAAATGCAGGGGGGGAGGAAAAGAGGGCGAGAAGGAGCAAAACTGGCCTGCTAGGTTCATCTCAGCCATAAGAAAAAGTCTTTTTAACTTCTCTTAATGAGGACTACTTTTTCCAGATACTACCTAATTATTGCAAATTGCTTCATCTTTTAATTGTTACTGCAAGGCAACTAAACATTGTTACGTTGATTGCTCAAGAGTGGATTGTTAATGGCTTTAATCATTTGATAATCCAGTAATACAATCAATGTAACTCTGCACCTTGTAGGAATAATTTTTGGATCCACACTCTAGGAAAGATATCTTGCCTTACCACGTGTCAGGCAGCAGATCCTGCCAGCCTTCCCCAAGGGCAGCTGCTCTGACTCTGGGAGCTCAGCTGCCCACCAGGGATGGGGGCTGCACAGGATGGGACAGGATGGGACAGGATGGGACAGGATGGGCCACCCTTTCCCTCACTTCTGTTGGTCCCCCAATGCAACCGCGGCTGGTTTTCCCTGGTGATCTCAGGAGAGTCCCCAAAATGCAACTTCGAGGCATAAAAACACCACTGGAAGGTGAATTCCTTCAGAGTCACTGGGAGAGAGGGGAGGAGGAGCACAGCCTGACAGGCTCAGTCAAAAAAGTCAGTTCTGACAGACAGCAAGGAGACTAATGAACTAAAGAGTTGCTTTGATTTAGTCTTCAAGGAAAAGGAGACAATTAAGAGGCTCTGTAATTCAATAACAGTTAGCAGGAAGAGGAGCTGTCACAGGCACAAGCAGCAGTGCCAGAGCAGACACCCTGCAGAGGAAAGGAGCGCTGGGACATGGCCTGGCACTGCCCCAGGGCCAGGGGCACCCGTGCCAGAGCCCTGGGCTGTCCCCAGCCCCTCAGGAGGCTGAGGCAAGGGAGGAGACAGTGTTTATCCTGATCCTGCGTCCCAGGAGGGTGAGGGAAATCAGGATAAACACAGCTCAGCCTCCCTCTGACACCAGATAAAACCCAAGTGCATGAAATGAAGCATGTGGGGGAAGAAACCACCAATAAACTAAAGAGATGAAAGGCAAGCCCCATCCAGGCAAAGGCTGCCAGAGCAATTTATTGCCAAATTTTCTAAAGTGATCTCAAGATCACAAGGATCCATTTTCATTAGGGTTTAATTTTCTCATGTGTTGGGAGCATATCGTCCATCAGTGGTCAAGGGATAGGCTGGTGTTTGCTGGCCAGGAATCCATGGTGTTTCCACACACACAGTGCTCCCACTGCCATCAGATCTGCCTGATATTGAACAGGAACGAGCTCTGCAGCCTTTGGTGATGGCTCAGAACTGTCAGGAGCAAAGCTGAGGGGATGCTCCCAGCAAGCCCTGGCCTCAAGCCACTGGCCCTGGCAAAAGGAGCAGCACCAGCAGCACCTAAAGCAGGAGTGTAAAATGCAAGCTGGTTCTGGCGGTCAAAAGCACATTACTGAATTAGTGACAGGGGTTTTTTTCCCCTGTCACCTCTCCCTGTACTTAAAGGTAACTTCCATCCCCAGCAGAGCGAGGCAAACCTGCTCAGGATAAGCTCCTTTGCAGAACAGAGCCCCTGGCAGGGAGGTGAGAGCACCTGGAGCAGCCAGGGGAGGTGTGAGATGGCACCAGCCAGCCCAGAGCTGACCCTCTGGGTTATCCCCTCCTTAGGGAGCAGCCTCACGGCCTGGCAACAGCCTGGCACAGCCCCTGCCCTGGCAGCAGCCTGGCACAGCCCCTCATGGCCTGGCAGCACCCTGGCACAGCCCCTGACAGCCTGGCAACAGCCTGGCACAGCCCCTCACAGCCTGGCAGCAGCCTGGCACAGCCCCTGCCCTGGCAGCAGCCTGGCACAGCCCCTCACGGCCTGGCAGCAGCCTGGCACAGCCCCTCACGGCCTGGCAGCAGCCTGGCACAGCCCCTCACGGCCTGGCAGCAGCCTGGCACAGCCCCTGCCCTGGCAGCAGCCTGGCACAGCCCCTCATGGCCTGGCAGCACCCTGGCACAGCCCCTCATGGCCTGGCAGCAGCCTGGCACAGCCCCTCACGGCCTGGCAGCAGCCTGGCACAGCCCCCATGGCCTGGCAGCAGCCTGGCACAGCCCCTGCCCTGGCAGCAGCCTGGCACAGCCCCTGCCCTGGCAGCAGCCTGGCACAGCCCCTCACGGCCTGGCAGCAGCCTGGCACAGCCCCTCATGGCCTGGCAGCAGCCTGGCACAGCCCCTGCCCTGCACACTGCCCACCTTGGTGCTCCCATCAGGCCGAACCCACAGGGCTGGGGAAGATGAAACAGCAAAGCCTCATCAATATGATTGTCTGGCAAAAGATTTGGAGAATATGGAAACTCTAAGTGAGATTGAAATGAAAGCAAACTTTGAGATCCCTCAGTTACTGAACAACTGGAAAACAATGGCATGGCCAGCTGAAGGTGATCCCCTTTTGATGAAACAACACCCTCTGCTTGCAGACAGGCCCAGGGGTCAGAGCAGACCCTACAGCTTGGCAGAGGGGGCCCAAAGAGGAGTTTGTAGGGTTTAAAGTGCAGTAGCATGTTTTCATTTCAGATTTCACAAACCCTGCCCATTGTTATCAGCAGCCCCCCAGCAGGCAGGGGCTCAGAGAGCGCCGTGTCAGGGGCTGATTCTGCCCCCAGGAAGATCCTCAGGCTGATGGCTGCAGCTGCACAGATCATAATTTCTATTATCAAAGCATCATATGGCTCCTTATGTAGTGTAAATGAGATGAACTACAGGAGCAAAGATGTACTGCTGATTAAAAATACATGTGCATGCACCTCAACAGGTCAGAGTCCAGTGGGCAGAAATGTTAAGTGGGGTCCCACTGAGTGCCCTGCAAGGTCAATACCATTCAATAGTTTTATTAACAACTTGGAAGCCAGACCAGGGGTATGCTAATGAAATCTGAGCATTTTACCAGGATGGGAGGGTAGCAAATAATTTGCAGGACAGGAATAAAATACAATACAAGCTTGATGAATTAAAGAAGTGGCCTGCAATCAATACAAAGAGATTCAGCAGGACAAATGCAAAAGATTAACACATAGGAAGGAATAAACAAAAGCAGAGGAGCTGTATGGAGATATCTGGCCAAACAGCTATCCAACAGAGAGTGGGCTGGGGGGATGATCGATTGAACAGAAGTCAATAGCACAGGCTGCTGCATCCCTGCAAGGTAATTATTCTGCTCTTCCCAGTGCTCCTCGGGCTGCTGTTTGAAGCAACACACCCAGATCTGGGCATCACACTCTAACAAAGACAGACAAGCCAGGAGGAGTTCAAAGGACAACAAAATTTGCCAAAAGAATTCGGGAAAACAAAAAAATCTTTGTGTGCATGTGAAAAATGAACAGCAAGTGTGAGGCCTGTCTCTGCCTTTGTTCCCTGCCATTCCCAGGACCCTTCTGGGGTACAGCCCCAAAACTGAGCCTGGGCTCAGCCACAACGTGAGGAGAGATGTGTTAAACAACAGGATGGACTAAAGGGACACAACACTGATGCTGGGATTAATCAGGGCTCACTTTGCCCCTGGTGAAATTGCAGCACTGGGCCAAAGCTCCAGCAGAGAAAATTCAGGGGAAACTTAACTCTGTAGTGTTTCTGAAAATTCAGGCAATGGAAAGCAGTGAAATACCAGAACTCTTCTCTTGGATGGAGCTGAGACCAACCGGACACAGCACAAAAAACCAGAAAAAGATAAAAAACTGATCCCAGTGCCCAGAGAAGCCTCTGGTTGGAAATGCTCTGCTTCCATCTCCCCATGAGATTCAGTCCCCACAGACCCTCCTGAGGAGGGGTTCTTGGGTGCTGCAGAAAGCCCAGGGTACCCAGGAGCCCCACTAATTCAGAACTGAGACTCACCTGACCCCACAAAAGTAAAGCACCACACATACAGCACTCTCACTGCCATCAAACCTGGCTGCGGCTAAAGCAGAAACGAGCTCTCCACCCTTTGGTGATGGCTCAGAACTGTCAGAAATCAAATCTGCTTGGCTGCAGTTGGAGCAAGAACCCATCAGAGCTCCCTGTGCCCCAGCACTGAGAGCTGGAGGAGAGAGCAGGAGCTGGAGGAAGGCAGAGCCTGGAGAGGAGCCAGAGCATCTCTCAGAGCTCCAGCGTGGAGACGGAGGTCTGCAGCTCCACAGCACAGTGTGCAGACTCCTGCCAAAAGCCCAATTGCACCATCTGCCAAATTAATATTCCTATTTTTAATATCTCGTTTAAAGGGAAACATTAAGGGGGGAAAGGAGGGGGAAATAGAACAGCACCTCACTGATTAGATTTATCAGCTCTGCAAGGAATCGCAGCAGACACTGGGTCTGCTCCTTTCCTGAGCTCCTGTGATCAATCCTCCTGCAGAGGTGCAGGGCTGCCGGGTCGAACAGGGGAAATGCACCACTGAGCACCGTGCTGCTGCTGCCACTGCCACTTAGTGAGGGGAGCAGAGCGGGAGATGAATCAGCATGCTTCATTTCTCTGTCAGGAGCTCTTGCCCTGTCCTATTTCCATCCTGGAAGCAGCCCCTGCAACCTTGTTCTCCTGGGAGGCACAGAGGAACAGCACCCTGGACATGAAGGGGAAAGGGGTGAAAGTGGAGATAAGAGAGAGAGAAGGATGGGAAATCCCCCTGGAGAGCAGCAGTGGAATGCACAGCCATGTGCCAGGGAGGAGACAGCCTGTGGAGCTGATGCTGAATTAGCAGGGGAGCCCAAGCAAGAGGCAGATGCTGGGAGCCACAGCAGGGTTAGCAACTGCTGCCGAGCTGGGGCAGGGGCTGATGGCTCCTGGCCAGCCACGGGCCCCCCTTCCAAGAGCAGCAGCTCCTGAGGCTCCTGAGCAGCTCCCCGGCTGAGCACAGCCACCGCTGCTGATGCTAATGGAATTAAACATTAATATGCTAAACAGGACAAGAGTGAGAGAGGGGCTTGGATTTCTCTAGGTAGCAGACATGTCTGAGGTTAATGCCTGCCAATTCTTATTTGCTCTGCCATGTCAAAACCCATGTCCTTATTAGCCAGCCCATTAGTCCCCCGAGGCCAGTGGCCCATTAGCTCTGTCCTGGTCCTGGCAGCACTTCACTCTCTCCAGAGATTGGCTCTCGCTGCCAGGCACGGCATCCACAGCAGAGCTGCTCCCACCTGGGAGCCTCTGCAGGGACCAGCCTGGGGCGTCACCGAGCCAGCCTCAAACCAAGCGCTCAGGGAGTCATGGTTTTACTTCTCCCACCCCGGGCTGGTGCTCTGAAAGGTGAGATGACTTCCTCACCTTCCTCTTCCTCCCCCAAAACACTTTGTGTCTGCTCCCACTCACTCATTGCTGACTTTACATGACAGATGCTATGGAACAAGAAACTTTTCTTGGCTAGGAAAGGGTCCAGGTTCAGTCTGGAGCCACACATTCAGTGCGGACAGCTTCCCAAACGGAGATCTCCAAAGCCACCGTGGATCGGAAATCGGCCATACGTCCAGAGTAAAGAGCCTGCTACCCCCAGAGTAAGCATTTCCACTGAAGTTTCCATCCTGTGCAGGCAGGATCCTTCCGTTTCTTTCTATTCCCAAGCCTCAGATTCAGCAGAACACGGGAGCAGTTACTTACCTTTAATCAGGAGCATTAGTCGCTCCATTGGAGTCAATGGGACTTCGCAGGTGCTTAAAGCAAAGAATGTGCTCCGAGTGTGCTGCTAAGCCAAGGCAAGTGGTGGCTGATGGAGACAGGCAAAAAGCAGCCAACAAATGAACCAGAACCATCTGCAAATGACTCCCAGCTGGGCAGGCTCCCTTCTAGCAGTCCCTTAGACTGCTTTGCTTGCTGAAGAATTTTTCATTATGAATACAGAGCTCCTGCTGCTGCTGCTGCCTTTAAACGGTGCTTAGCAATGCCAGCCCCTTGGGGAACTCCTGAGACACAGCTAGAGCCTCCTGCTCGCTGCTCGGGCACCTCCAGCCCAGCCTGGGCTGGTCAGGGCTGGGAGGGCAGAGTATTTAAAAGTCCAAATGGAAAATAACGCCATGGCCGCCAGATGGGGAATGCTGTGGTGACTCCTACCTGAGTGCGGCTGGCCCAGGCTCAAACCACGGCCCAGACATGCTAATGGATAACTAGATGGATATGACTAGTTTGAGGTCTAGGACATCATGATGAGCTCCCAAAGGAGGGCTGTGGAGAAGGTGGAGGGTCTGGAGGAGAAGCCACATGAGGAGAAGCTGGGGTGACTCGGCTTGTTCAGGCTCGAGGAGACTGAGGGGAGAGCTCAGAGCAGTTCCAGTTTCCTTAGGAGGGGAAGAGGAGGGACAGACACCAACCCTTCTCTGTGGAGACCAGTGACAGCACCCGAGGGAATGGCCCAAAGCTGTGTCAGGGCAGCTGTGCGCACTCGGGAGGGACGGCCTGCAGAGGGAACTGCGCTTTGCTCAGCCACCCATAACCCTGAGAATGAGCACCAGCTAAAAACAGCTCTTCCTAAAAGCTCAAAATCCATGTTTTAAAAATTCACCATTTTCTGCAAGTAAACTGCCATAAAGTATTTACAACTTTCAAAATGAATCTGAATGCAAAACAATTCTTCCTTTTTTCAGGTGAGAAGTTTCAGAAGCTCTAGTCCTGGAGCTGTTTTCCGGGTAGATTCTGCGTGTTCTCTATTGCTTTTTAAAGGCATTATAGGTGGCAGTTTGATTTTTATTAATTATTTCTATTGCAGCAAAACATAAGGCTGATGTGATGATGCTCTTATATTGTGTAGGAGTAGCAAATAATGAGATTATCAAGTTGTGTACTGCTTCTGAAATGCTGTATTTGGGACTTGTAACATTTGTTGCAACGTACCCTGTAGACAGTATTTATCAGAGCAATGCAAAAAGAATCCATAATATTCAGTGCTGCTTCTGTGATGTGATGGGAATTCAGGGAAACAGTTTGAGCCTCCTCCCCACAAGGACCACGCAAAACAACCACAATAAAAATGAGCCATCAGCCTGTTCCAGGCTGTGTCCTCGAGCAGAGATGTAACTCACAGACCATGCCAGCCCCGTCCTTGTCCCTGGGGTGACCTGCCACATCCTGGAGGAGCTGCTCCCCTTTCCCCTTCCAGGCAAAGCCTTAGGGTAGATAGCTTTAGGACTTTGTGTTTAGGGTGAGGAAAACGCTTGCAGTTATTATAGTGTATAGGTAGAAGTTGAGGAGGGTGAGTTTAGGGCTGTAGATGATAATGATTGCTATTCAGCCTGGGTGGGAGATGGAAGAAAAGGCTGGGATTTTTCGGATTTGCGTTTGGTTGAGCCCTATTCATCCTCCCAGGGCTGCTGAGAGGATAGCCAGGATAGTTAGGAGTGTGGGGTTTAACTGCAGCACCAGCCCTGGTTATCAGAGGTGCCCACATGCCAGACAGGAGATGGATATCTGCTCCAGAGCAGGACCCACCAGGCATGAAGGGAGAGAGCTGATGGGAGAGAGAATGTAGCTTACTATTTAAATCCCGCTTTTAAAAAAAAAGTCTGTCTTAATAAAATTTCCTTAGCAGAGTCTCTCTTGTGTACACAAAGCTGTGGGCAGATTTCCCAAAGGGTACAGCAGAGATTACAAGATACAGCTTAGGCTGGAGCGTCAGGGGGTGGATGCTTTGAACTCAGGGGGTTTCTAGAAGCACAAGGGAAATTATTCCAGAGTTGGAGTATTTCACAACGTTTTAATAGGGGACAAATTACTCATTTTTTTCTACACTCTCCAGATCTGTCCAAAGAATCACAAACACTTTTCCTGCCTCAAATCATTCTCTAGTAAGAGTGATAACAATACATCCCCAACAGCCTCACTCCACCTACAGATCCCAAAGCACACGATAAAGTTTCACAGGTTTCATGAGAGCTGTTTTCCAGGGGCAGGGAGAGGTGAAGTGACTTCACTAAAGACCTTACCTAAGTAGTCGAATCAAAAAAGTCCCTTATTATAGTAACACAAAGACTTCGTTTAAGATGCTGCAATTTGACATCATCCCAAAAAATATAATGCCTCAGGGCATGACTCCACAGCCATTAGCGTTTGTGTAAGGCTTTCCATTGACACCGGTGGAAGCTGGGTCTGCCTTTTAAAAGCCACCCCTTCATCCTCTCAGACAAGCCCTTTTTTCCCTTCCTTCCCATTTGCAGCTGATGTTCTCCAGCCCATTTTCTGGAAAGCGCCTTTTCCATTTTCACATAGAGCAACTTTATTTCCCGGGCCCGTTTGGGATGTCAGGGCGCGCTCCCAGGAACGCTAACGTGACATGACAGGCAGATGCAGCTCACCCCGGCAGGACAAGCCAGGGAAGCAGTTTAAAGCCGCTTTATTCCAAGGAAACGTGCTGCAGAGGGAGGGGAAGGGGAGGACTGAATCCCCCATTTCTGCTCCCAGAGAGATTTGAAGGTTTACAGCCGGGTTTTGCTGCCAGCACGGCCCCAGAGCCACCGGGGACAGCCAGGGCACTGCCAGCCCAGCCAGGGACAACTGCAGCGTCCCAAGCCAGGGTGACATGTCTCTCTGCTTCATTTACCAGCTCACAGACACACAGCCAAGCTGTGTGCAAGCTCTGGTTGCCTCTCCAAACACCCAGGAGACATCCTCCGGCAGAGGGGCAAAGGGAGCCAAGGATGTGCCTGGCCAGGCTGTGATGCCTCGGAGTGACAGCCCGACACTGAAGCACAGGGGTGAGTGACAGAAAGAAGGGAACATCCCACATCTGTGGTGGCACAGAGTGCCTTGTGGCTGTCCAGGAGGGGGAACCATCACCCAGATGGGCTAAAGCAGGGAGAGGATCTGCATCAGGTCCCTCTGGAGGAGGCCGGGTGCCTCCTCACCTCCCTGCCCTGCCAGCTGGGGAGCAGGAGCTGGCCAGCCCTGGTGTGAGCAGCCCCCACGGGCAGCCCTGCGCTGCCCTCCATCCTCTGCACAGGGTCTGGCTCAGCCAGGAGCCCTGGCTTTGCTCTCACAGCAGCCACACAGACCTCTCTGGGAATATTCCCCATCATCCTTCATCATCCCCCTGCGTGTGTTTCCCTGCTTCCCCTGCCAGCCTGCAGCACTCCCAGCAAGAACAAGGGTTGCATCAGGGGTGGGAGCGCTCAGTGCAGCTCTGGACTAGAGCCTGCCTTCACAAGGTGTGACATTCCAGACACACACACCACTCCTTGGACACGGTGAGTATTTCTGATGACCCCAGAGCCTGCATTCATTCATTTGCCATGATGCACAGGCTGGAAGGCAACCCTCAGCTTCAACAGGACACTGGCTCAAATCCATACACATCAAACTGTATCTGCAACATCCAAGCTGTCCCCATCTGTTGCCCTGACTGGGAAGTTTACAGATGAGAAGCCAGAAAAGTTATAAAGTACAAGGTTCAACTCTGCTCTCCTGCAGATGTACAGGGCACGTTTCACTTCTCACACTGTGCGTAATCTCACCTGTCCCCCTGGTCCACCAACACTGCAGAAACATCAGCACCTGTGCAGGACTGTCAGCACAGCCTGCTCAGTAGCAGCAGAATTAGGGTCAGCTTGCCTCTTACAGAGCCCCAGACATGTACTTTTCATAATCTTCCAGCAGGCTGAGATAATTAATATCAATATTTATTCATATTCATTAATATCCTTTCTATACGGCGTGGAACAGTCTCAAAATCCTGCCGAGCACTCTCCTGACTCTCTCTCAGAAGGCACAATTGCCTCTTCCAGCAAATTCTACAGGACTGTGTCTGTCCAGCCCTGGCACCAGGAGAGCCATGGGCGATGCCCTGCCCACCCTCCCACCTCCCCTGAGGCACGGCCAGCCCAGCCCTGCCCGGGCAGGGACATGGCTGGGAGGTTTGTGGCTGCCTTGGGCTCCTCACAGGAGCTGCTGGCTGCTTTCCCTGCGGTTTGGGGGGCTCTTCATGTCCCCCCAGCCCAGCAGCAGAGGCAGTGCCCGTGCCTCACTGGTGCAGCTGCTTCCCAAGAAGGAAGAGGGGAGAAGGGAGGAGAAGGGAGGAGAAGGGAGGAGAAGAAGAAGGGAGAAGAAGAGAAAGGGAGAAGGGCTGTGTCAGGGTGAGCAACGACTGTGCTGCAGCACAACAGCCTCTCAACACAGAAATTACTCCAGGCACAAAGAAAAAACCAGCAAAGATCATACTCGACAAAGAGAGGCAGGAATTTCACAGCAGAAGAGAAGAATAGAGACTTTAAAAGCTGCTTTCATTTCACTTTGCAACTATGTCCATGGACAGTCGAACTCCAGAAACACTGGGGCTTGGGGCACACTGCGGGTCACCAGGATTTCCTCATTTGTTGCTTATTTCTTATATAAGCTCACTACAAACAGAGGAGTCCTCGTCCTCTTTGCATTGTTTGGAAACAGCGAGACTGAATGGGATCTTTTCTCTTGCTCTCCTCTCCTCTGAAGGGCTGCAGTAATGAGCAGAGGATGCAGTTCACTTGGCTGAGAGGGGAGGCTGTTAGAGCTGCTGCTAAACACCCACATCAGAGCGGCTGGGGACAGCGGCTCCCTCCTCTCCTCCTGCCGGGAGTCACAGTCCTGCAGCTCCACTCAGCAAAGAGCGAGAGGAAGGAGCTCCTAAAGGGCACTGCCAGAAGGGCTGACTGCTCCTGGGCCAGCTCCTCTGCACAGAGCTCTGGGTTAGGGTTAGGGTTCTGCACAGAGCTTTGGGTTAGGGTTAGGGCTCTGCACAGAGCTTTGGGTTAGGGTTAGGGCTCTGCACAGAGCTCTGGGTTAGGGTTAGGGCTCTGCACAGAGCTTTGGGTTAGGGTTCTGCACAGAGCTCTGGGTTAGGGT
The DNA here is from genome assembly GCA_019023105.1 of Diglossa brunneiventris. Lineage (NCBI taxonomy): Eukaryota > Metazoa > Chordata > Aves > Passeriformes > Thraupidae > Diglossa > Diglossa brunneiventris. The sequence goes on along the minus strand of CM032357.1, from coordinate 1,162,583 downwards.
TAGGGCTCTGCACAGAGCTTTGGGTTAGGGTTCTGCACAGAGCTTTGGGTTAGGGTTAGGGCTCTGCACAGAGCTCTGGGTTAGGGTTCCGCACAAAGCTTTGGGTTAGGGTTAGGGTTCTGCACAGAGCTTTGGCTGCGGGTCAGCCCCAGGAGATAGAACAGGCTGTCTGCAGGGAATGCCACTGTCCACATGGACACCAAGGAATTCACGTTCTCTGAAATCTCCTGTTACAAGGCCAGGCTGAGATCGCTGTGACCCTAATGAGATTATCACCTTAAAGTAGGTTAGTGTGTTAATAAATTAATTATGCATGGAGGTAGCCAGTTGTCTGAGGAGAGAAGGATTAAAATTACCTCCTAGATAAATTAGGAGCAAGACATCCTGTGGGGAAGGCAGAGAAAGGAAGATCTGAACCTGAAGGATTCCTGCAGGAAACCCAGAGAAGAGCCCAGAAGTGAGACCTGCCCTATGTGCCTGGAGCCAGCACCCTCCGTGTTCCGGGACTGCCAAACCACCATCACTCAGAACACAAACCACACGGGGGGACACGAGTACTGGAGGTGATGCCAACCTGCAGCTCAAGCTGCCAAAAATCCAAGGGCTGTCCCTGAACTCCCGGGGGGATGAGATAAACACGCCAGGAGGGAGCACCGGGTCCCTCCTCCCCCAGGAAGGCAGTGATTACTAAGGACATTTCCATGAGCGGTGTATGATCTTTATTTTTTCATGCACAATGACCTTTAAAAGTACTGGCTAAGCTATTTGCATTGCCTGGCCCAGAGTTCCAGCAGACAGCAGGAAGACAAGCATTAACCTTAATGGCTAAATCACTCCGTGCCACCACCGCGAAGATGGAGCGCTCCCCTGAGCCGGCAGAAGACTGCTTCCATTTGATTGTTATCTATTTAAGCAGCAACAAGCGTCTCTTAAAGCTCAAAGTCCCAAACCTCCCAGTGCTTCCCTGGTTTTCTGGAGGGGCAGCCCAGGAAGGACTGTGGGATGTGACGGTGTTCACAGGGATTCTTGGATTGGGGAAGAGACGAGAATGTTGACTCTGTGTTTCAGAAGGCTTGATCTATTATTTTATGATATATATATTACATTAAAACTATACTAAAAGAATAGAAGAAAGGATTTCATCAGAAGGCTAGCTAAGGATAGAAATGAATGATAACAAAAGCTTGTGTCTCAGAGTCCGAGCCAGCTGACTGTGATTGGCCATTAATTAGAAACAACCACATGAGACCAATCCCAGATGCACCTGTTGCATTCCACAGCAGCAGATAACCATTGTTTGCATTTTGTTCTTGAGGACTCTCAGCTTCTCAGGAGAAAAAATCCTAAAGAAAGGATTTTTCATAAAAGTTGTCTGCGACAGTGGGATGCTTTGGGAAGGAGGCAGGACACCTCTGAAGGACACGGGGATGGGATGAGGTGGAAGGGAGAGGCTGTGCCCAGCACAGTCACACTGCCTGCAGTGGCTCCTCTGCTCCTGCCATGCTCGACCAGGCACTGCAAACCCAGGTTTGACCCCCAGACCACCCCGTGGCACTGACTGAAGGTTTGTGACTCCCTGGAACTGGGATCTCACACTTCCATTGCAGTGACACAGTTATGTGTAAGTTGTATTTATAACCACAGTACAGAAACAGCACAAAGAGGTGTAAATAATATCCCAGTGCTCTCAGCACGTGACTTGGGTGAAAACGCCTGCTTTGGAGAGGGCTTATTTGTGTGTTCCTACACACAGAGCCCAACAGGTGTAAGCAATGCTGAAATGAATTCCTAGAAATTGCCCGTGGCAAAATGTTGTGTGCTATTCAGCCAGCTCTGATAATTAAAACCTCCCATCCAGTCAAGGTCAAAACACGGCCCTCATCCAAGCATATGTGCTTCCATGGAAAGGTTTGAGCTGATCCTAGAGATTCCCAGGAGGGATCCATGTATCTCTGACAGGCACACAGCCACCTCCAATCACACTGCTGTTTCCTAGCAGCCCCCAGAATTGCTCTGTGATGATTTTGGAAGGAAGATAAGAGCAGCAGCTACAGAAATCACACAGCAAGAGTGTGTGTGTGTGTGTGTGTGTGTGCTCCCACCCAGCCAGGGCACCTGCTCCAGCCTCTCCCCCTCCATCACATCAGCTTTAATGACTGCTTAGAATCAGAGCTTGCAGAGGTCGCAGCACCCCTGAGCCACAGCCAGGGCTTTAATTCCCACCTGGAGCGCCGTCATTAAGGCACGGATGTCACCTCTCCCGGCCTGCAGCCCCCCAGCACTGAGCAGCACCTCTCTCTGCAGGTGTCTGTGTGTGCAAGGAGAGCCACACAGAGCAGCAGCCCTCACCTCTGCCTCCACACTCACCCTCCCAAGCCTGGGCTGGCCGGGACAGCACAACCCCCAGAGAGCTCCAGGCTCACAGTCCACTGCCCAACACAGACCACAGGGAGGTGGGGGAGTTGGAGCCAGGTGATATTTAAGGTCCTTTCCAACCCAAATCATTCTACAATTCTATGGCATTGTGCCTGACCCATCAAAAACACAGACACAAGATGAGTCTTGGTGATGAGTCCGGACCTGGAGCACAGACATGGAGGGGTGAAGGTGCCCAGGGGATGTGCAGGCACCTGGAAAAGCAGCTCCCTGCCCCAGAGGTCAGGGCTGCTGCCAGAGGGCACAGGAGACACCGGTAACAACTCCAGTGACCAGGGGAAGGTTTGACACAGGACATCTGTCAAAGCCCTCCTACTACAAACTACTGAGAGGAAGCATGTGATGGTATTATTGGAGCTTGTATTGTGCTGCTGAGCAGTGCTATTCTTCATGTCCTTTTGTCATTTAAGAGAGACTTTTGTGACAGCATTTGCCTATCTCTTGTAATTCCGTACAGGTTTGTGAAGTGCCCTTTTTTTTAAAGAAAAAAAAGCCATACATTAGATTTCCCCATTCTCATTTTTCATGATGTACAATACTGTCTAAATCAGTTTAAGATCAGGCCTGTACATCATCTCTGGAAATGAATACAAATACCTCTTATTCCAGTCAAATTAAATAATCAGGAGATACAGTGGCCACTCGCATATTGAATATGAAGAAGCACAAAGCCTGGAGGTTTCTGCTGCTGTGAAAGCACCCACACTGCAGCCTCTCCATCCCAGGTTACCACCCCAGGGACAATCGAGGCCAGCACTCTGCCCTGCAGCAGCCTGGGGCCAGAGATGGTCGGCAAGGGGGTCCTCAGGAAGCCCTCTCTGCAAAGCCAGGGGGATGCAATCACCTCAGCAGCAGGTTACTGAGCACATGGGGACTGCCCCGGTCACATTCACATTTCTGTGCACTCTGAATCCAACACATAACTCAGTGTTCACTGTCAGTCCTGCCTGCCTGCCCCAGCACAGGCTGCAGGGGCTCCCCAGTCCCTCAGCACTGCCAGGACCAGGACACGGCCACTGTCCCTGCCCAGGATAACCACGGGCACTGTCCCTGCCCAGGATAACCACGGGCACACAGCCACTGTCCCTGCCCAGGATAACCACGGGCACACAGGCACTGTCCCTGCCCAGCAGTCACCACGGGCACCTGGGCTTGCGCAGGTTCTAAGCAGCAAATGCCTCATGGAAAGGGACGTGGTGACAGCACACAGCACCTCTCTGGAAACCATTACCTCCTTTTAACTAGCTGCAATTACCCTAATTGGATAGAAAGAGGAGTGGCAGATGTGGAGGGCAGCAGGAGGAGGCTGGGGAGCTGCAGGTACTGACCCCCAGCCCTTCCTGCCCAGAGCCAGGGGCGTCTCTTGTCTGCCACGTGATGTGACCCCTTCATGGGCAGTGACCATGCAGGGCACCCCCAGCCTGCTCTGACCACCACGTCTGTCCCCACGGGGCAGGGAGCACCCCAGGTTCTGCTGGGCAAACCCCAGCCCTGCCTGCATCCTGCCTCTCCCCAGCTTCCATCCCTGGCTTCGGCAGTCAGCTCGGCCACCCAGCTCCCCAGCCTTGTTTTGTATGCCCAGCCATGCCTCCAGCCAGCAGTATTAGCCTCCTCCTCAGCTGCTCCAGCATGATTTTGTTTGGGTGATGGAAGCTGAATGCAGTAGTCAAGGCTGACACGTAACGCTGATTGATATATTGGCGCATAAGAGTTTTTATGTTACTGGCAAGTGACTATCAGGCACTGTGACTAGCTGCCTGCCCCTTTTCAACTCACCGGTGAAAAAATAAAAAGTAAAGCAGCAGTGGATGTGGCAGGAATGCTAAAGGAGACGCTGCCCTGCCAGCAGCACCTGCCCCAGCCCTAGAACATGTGGCACAGCCCAGGGACTGCAACACCTGCCCACACAGCAATGAGGAGCTTGGTTCCAGAAGGAACCTACAGGTAAAGGAGGTGCTGAAATCTGCGCTTGGGGTGAGCAGGACCTCAGAGGCTCGGGGCCAGCAGCCTCTCCCTGCCTGAAGATGGCCAATCACACCTGTGTCCCCTCGTCCTCTGCAGGGTGCAGAGGTTCAGGGACATCACACTATGACCAATATGATCTGGTGAAGCCAAATGTATTACCCCTAAAAAAACTATATTTATAATAAATCTCTACTGTCCACACGTCTCTAGCTAATACATGATTGGTTAATCCCAGCTGTCCATGTGTCTAAATTAGAATGCTGATTGGATCACCTAATTTTTCACACGTCTTGCTGTGCTGGTCTGGCCCACCCATGACTCACTTTTTTCTTACTTTCCCAAGCTTGCTGACAAACTTGCTGAGTCCTGATGATTCTTCTTCTTGTATCTTTTTCAAGCACATACCGACCCCATTTCTGAATATGTCCATTATCCATTGTTTGTGCACGTGTCCATTGTCCATTAGTACAAGCAGGCTGGATTGTGCATCGGCTGAATGCGGCCACTGTCCTGCAAGAACTCCTCAACCTGCAAAAATCTCTCAACAGTGCTCCCTGAGCAGGACCTGGGGCACCCTCACCAGAAGCACTCCTGCCCTCAGGGTGCTGGCAGCATCACAGCCCTGCAGCCCCAGGGCAGCAGCTGCTCCCTCCTGCCCTGCCCAGCTCCAGCAGCTCCAGCCAGCATCAGTCAGAGCCCGACTGAGGGAAGTGGACTCAAGCATGGGACTTGAGCAGGAGCTTTTATGAGCTTTACACAGGAAAAATATGCCTTTATAAAAGCTTAACAGCAGGTAGGCATAAGGCCCTGAGAAACAGGGAGGTGGTAATGGTCTTTTGAAAGTAATTCCTTTCAACCATAAAACCAAGACTTGATGAAAATGATAAGCCATGGGATGTGGCTGCCTGATAGTGTATTAACATAAATGCTTCCAGCAGCAGCCACTGCAGCCCCGGGAGCCAGAGGGAGCAGGGGAATTTCAGCCTCCTCAGCCAACACTGAGCTGCTGCACAAAGAGCCCCGTGAGGAGCATGGCAGTGATAATTAATTGTTAGCTGGAAATAAGCCAAAATGGGCCCACCTGCATGGGCTGCCCCTCCTGCCCTCCCTCCAGAGACAGGACAGGCAGTGGTGCTGGGATTGAGAACCAGATCTCATCCCATCCCATCCACAATACACATCACTCTGCTTGCTCTGGAGCAGGTCTTGTTTCTACCTCCTTTGCCTTCTCTGCATTTCCATTTCCCTGGTCCCTGGGAGACAAGCAGAGACCCCTGCAGAGAGGACTCTTGGGAGCCTCTTTCCAAATTCAGATCACCTTTCATCAGGGAGATTTTCACCTCCTCCAGACCATGGTGTCGGCAGGCTGAGGGCAGCCTCTGTGCCCTGCACTGCCCACAAAGCTCCCCCAAGGGTTTCCTGGACACAACTTCTGACCAATGAATTTCCAGGATTGCAGGGTCCCATTCCCTTACAAAACTAATATTGCAGGTCAGTGGTGTCCCCAGCAGCAGGATGTGATTTGGTTGCACAGTCTATTATGTTCCAGAACGTGAAAGGTCAGGCTTAAATGGGATTTTTCATTGTAAAAGTCACCTACATGAATGACACGCAGTACCACCACGAGGCATTTGTAAATCAGACTCCAGGATTATGGATGCACCATTTACTTCTGTTTATCCCCCAAACAGGAAAGGAAAATATTTGCCTCTCCCAAGCCTCAAGCTTAAGACATTTCCTGGCTCTCTGTGGACTTTGGTGGCAGGATGTCAAACAAACAGGAATGCAGGGAGCAATAAACACAGCGGGACTGCAATCCTGCCCTGAGGTTCCATCCCACCCTGGCTCCACCCGGGGCTGGGAGATGCCCTGTGGCCGGGTCCAGTGCTGCCCAGCTGGGATGCTGCAGGTGCCAGGACCCTACAATGGCCGTGCTCAGGGACGGGACACGTCAGGCCTGACCACAAGTGAGGAGATGCAAAAGCCAAGGTCAGTTTGTACCCCAAAGGGTTCCCCCCTGAGTGCTCAGCAGCATCCAGCCCATCCCAAACCTGCTCTTGCTGGGTTTGAGCCCCATCCCTCTGTACCCTCGTCCATCTTTCTCTTCATGCTTCCAATTTTTACTGCCAGGATGAAAGGGCTTTGAAAGCAGACTCCTCTGAGGACTCAGGGAAAAAAAGGGTCAAGATGTGAGACTCAAGGGGAGAGGGGAAAGGTTTTGGGGACAAAAGAACAAAGGCATTTTGGCCTTTCAGGATCACGCGTCCTGCTCTGGCTTACTGCAGAAGATGCAGAAGAAAGGGAGAGCCCTTTCAGCATGGAAAAGCAGAGAAAGGTTCAGCACAGAGAGCAGCAGGAGTGAGAGAAGCCCCATTATCTGACAGAAGTAGAAATAAGACTGGGGGAAAGAATGACTTAAAAATAAAAGGAACATTAAAACTGATGTTTCCCGGAGCATATGTGTGTGTGTTTCTTTCCAGGAGGAGGGCATTTGGAAGGATAAGCAGGGTTAAAGAGCCTCATTCATCTTCCCCTTACAACTGTGCTGACTCAGAACCTGGTCAAACAAGTTTAATCTTTTTAGCAACAACAAAGAGAAGTGGAAGGAGGGTGGAAAGGAGCCAGCCTGGATGGGCAAAGAGGGAGAAAAAGAAAGCACAGAAAGAAAACTTCCTTTTCACAGCTCTTGGTTATTCTTTCCACGGCAGAAATCTGTCCTGATAAGCTCAGGAAGAAGACCAGTGTCACTAGAGCTGTGACTCTCTGCGTGTGCTCCTCCTGTCCTGCAGGAGGGACAGGGGGGACAGGGTGGGGACAGCACCAGTGCTGCTGTCCTGAGCCCAGGGTGCTGCCAGGGTGGCAGAGCACTCAGAGACAGAGTGAGGGGGAAGTCTGGGAGGTCACTGGTGGGGATGGAGCTGGAGTCTCCTTGTTCCCAGGCTCACACACTGGCACTGGCACACGGTGCCAGCCAAATGCTGGCAGCCCTGGCATGCAGCAAACCTCAGCTTCACCTCAGCCCTGAATATGTTTGAGCTCCCTGGGCCAGAAGAATATCAGAGCAAGGCAAAGAAACTGCTCTTGCCTTTTTCTGGAGAAGAACAGCATGAGGACACCACCGTTGTGTCTTTCCTGAAATGGAGGTGTTCATTAACAGCCCTGCTCTGGGAGGAAAATGGCCATCACAACAGGAGAGAGAATGCTTTAAAAAATCAAATACGCCATACAAAATAATCCTACACTGGCTGGGAGATGAGGTCTTTTTCATCCTTAATTTCTGTAATTCCCAGTCATGCTGAGTATGATGCATCCTCATTTATAATGTAAGAGTTAAGGTTGGGGCAACAATTATTTTCAGGATCCTATAATCTCAACTGTAAAATTTCACCCCAGGCTGAAAATGAAAGAGCAAATCCTTCACTTTGGCATGAGCTGTGTGAGACACAAAGCAGTTCCACTGCTAGCGAGTTACGCAAATATAAATGCACATTAGATTCCCCACTTAACTTTTTTTTTCTGATCTTGAGCCAAAAATAAGATCTGAACCGAAATATGAATTTTTCATTGCATGTTTCTGATTCAAGATGTAAAAACAGAGTTCCGAGGCTGCGAGCAGGTACCTGCTTCTCCCGCCTGCAGAGCCCTGGGATGTGTTTGCTGAGCACACACCCCGCAGACAGCCACGCTGTCTGGCTGTGCTGCTGGCTGCTGCAGAGCCTCTCTGAAGCTGCTCTCTCCAGCCCAGCCCTGGATCCCCACCTGGCTGCACGCTGCCAGGCAGCTCCAGAAATTAAAGGGAAAAGGGCTGGTGAGTGCTGCAAAACAGAGCCCCCCGTGGAAAGGTCTGTGCACAAACACAGATCCCAGCCCAGCAGCCAGCAGCTGTGCCTGGCACCAGCTGAGCCCAGCCTGGCTCTGGTTTGTGCTGTGCTGAGCTCTCCTGCCCCAGCCACGCTGTCTAGGGAACACCCAGCCTTGGAAGGGAGAGATTTTGATGGGAAGCCCCTGCTCTCCCAGGCCTGCCAGCCTCCAGACCTCAGCAGGCCATCTCTGCTTGGGAAGGGGATGCTCTGACACCAGGGTGTTTTTGCAAATGCAGACACAAGCCCTGCAAAGCACATCAGGAGCTGAAATGGTGAAAGACTGGGGATGGAAGGAGCAGGAATCCACATGGATTGGTGCCAGTGGCAGGCCTTCAGCACATGCCACCAGAAAACACCCACAGTGCAGGGACACCTGGCAGGCCACGCGGGTCCTCTCCTTTGGTTTGGTTTGACTGTTTTTCCTTTGTCTTGAAGGGAAAGCAGCATTCTCTGAAAGCAGGCTGGGCAGGGCAGGCAGTGGAGTGCATCCAGAGTGGTGCCCTCCTATCCCAGCACAGGGACTCAGCAAAGGAGCCCAGCAAGGCAAAGGGACCCAGGCACTTCTTTGGGTGATAAAATGTGACGGTGCTACGACAGGCTGGGGAAACATCCATTCCCATTATTGCTGCTCCAGCCATTAACAGGAGGAATGGTCCCTGCTCTGGAGAGGTCCGCCCTGCTCTGGTCTGGGAAAGCATCCCAGGACAGCCCTTAAGCCCCTGCTTGAAATTCAGCTCATGTCAAAGGGTTTCCCTCATTTGGGCTGGAGTAAGCAAGCACTTAAGGGATTTTTTTTTTCTCCAAGCAGAGACAAACCAAGGCCACACAGACACAGAGCTGGGAGGAAAAACAACAGGGGAGGCTTTTCCCTTTCAAAAGATCAAGATGCTTTGAAAGGCAGCAAGACTGAGTCTGCAGAAGAGCCTGGACCATGGGACACATGGCAGGTGCATCTGCAGGCTACGAGGGAGAAGGAAGCCCTGGAATTCTGTGCAGCTGCAGACAGCTGTGGGTGCAGCTGTGCTGAGGGGGCAGAACCTCACCCCCCACACCTGTGCTCACCTTAGCTCAGGCCACCCAAAATGACCTCCAGACCAAACCCTTTGTCATTTCCAGCCTAGGAGTGTAAGTGGCTGATCTAAACCAGCCTGGCTGACTTGCCTGGACTGGGTGGTGGCAGGGGCTGCTCCACCTGCAGTGGTGAGAGTGGCAGCCCAGCCCCAGGTGGGGAATGCCAGAGTGGGACCTGCCCCAGCACCTGCCTACAGCACTGCCTGAGGAGTGCACACGCCATCCTTGGGCACCCTGCACAGCCCTGGTGATGCTCATGGGGTGAGAGGGAAGCCAGACACCGATGTAAACCCGACTGCAGTATCACACACATGTACACAAGGCTGAGAGATGACAGAATTATATAATTTGCTTGGTACAGATTTGCTGCTCAATTTTGCAAAATGTAGCGTGTGATGCAGATTGCTATGAGTGTTTGTTTTTAAATACCAGATTAAATGGGCACATAAAATTACCGTAGCCTTGAGCTGATCCATTGCTCTATGACATTTAACGTTGGCTTGCATCAGTCATGGCACGTTGCGTTGCATCACATAATGCAATGTGACATGACTGATGAGTCCAGAGCTCTGCTCCATCACCAGGGAAGGCTCACCAGCCCGAGAGCCATCACTGGGACCATGGCACAGCTGGTGCTGCCGCTCTGCTGCTCCTCCCTGGGCTCCCCCTCCGGAGCCCCCAGGATGTGCAGGCACACCAGTAGGGTTTCTGGAGCCCAAACATGCCACAAAAGGCTTTTCTCTGTTTTAACTCCTTCTCTTGGGCCTGGAGTTGCTCCCCAATGTGCTCATCTGGTGCTCAGCACCCACAGCCCTGCCTGGGCCCCCAGCACAGGAGGGGCTCAGCTGCCTCAGGGCTGCACACCCTGAGTGGGCCGATGAGATGGGGTTGGAAATCCACACTAAGCTGCGGGGAAGCAAAGGGGATTGGAGGGAGCATTAGCTAAATCCCCCAGTGAAAGGAGCAAGAGGGCTTGCTGTGCCACTGATGCTGACTTTGAAGGATGGGAGATGAAGAGACTGCCTGAAGACCTTGGACGGAGGTGGAGGAGAGAGGACAGGGGCTCAAGAGGCAGCTAGAGCTGCCAAAGGGCACCCTGCACCCCCTGTCTGTCCCAAACACGCTCTGAGAGGGAGGTGAAGAAAATCACAGGGTTTTTTGCCAAACCCATGGAGAGATGAGGAACCACTTTGCAGCACCAATCCACCTCTGCAGGCCCAGCTGTGCTGCAATGATGCAGCTCATCACTCCAGGAGATGGAAACACTGCATCTCCACCCTGGGGCCTCTCCCTCGGCCCCTCTGTGGCCGCAGCCCCGCCTGGGATGCTCAGCCCCCACGGCTTCCCTCTGCATCCCACCTGCCTCCCGCTCCTTCTGGGCACAGCCTGGAAATCAGATCGAGGAAATGATCTGGGCTAAAAATAACCCAGATATAATCCTTTAAACTGCCAGAGAGGCAATCAAAATTACGATATTTAGGGATTTGCATGCAGTAGCTAAACGAAGATTATCGTATTTAAATTAGCAGGGGGAGGAAGGTCCATTGGGCAGGGGAGGCACAGGGAGCCCTGCTCTGACCACCCCTGGCCAGACCAGCCCCTTCCAGCAGGGCCAGGCCCCAGACAGTGCCCAGACCCATTGGCCCATCACACTCAGCATAGGGAGAGTTAATTGTAGTGAAATGGGAATGGGTGAAGGGAGCCAAATTGGCATTTAGTGCTTGGAACAAGAGCTATCCCTGACAGAGCGTGCACAGCTCCCTTCCAGAGAGCAGCCAGGAGCTGTCCCTCAGAGAGCACTAAATAAGCACCGTTTATTCAGCTACCACCACTCACATGATTTTTTACAAATGGTTGTCCCCTCTATGTGCCACTCTGCCTGGACATTGGCAGCAAGGACACGGCCAGAGCAGAGTCAGCCTGGTGCTGAGCAGCACAGCCACAGCAGCACGCAGTGACCCAGCCAAAATCAGGCATCTCACTGTACACACTGCTCCTCACCCAGTCTATAAAGCCTCCTGGAATTCACAGGGTTTAGGCACCAAAATGTACGGGATTTAGGAGCCACAGCCCTGCTGAGCCCAGGGATGTGGGCTGGGACACAGGAGCACGTCCTCTGCTACGTATGTACACCCCAAACCAGAGCAGAAATGATCCACAGAACATCAAATACTGAACCAGGAAACTTCCCTAAGCCCAGCATGGGGTTAAGCTTTGAAATATCTCACCACAGGATTTTACAGATGATTAAAATTTACTGGAGTTCAAGAAAAGAAAGGAAATGAGTAGGAGAAAATTCCCTCGTGGGCTGAAGCATCCCAACCCAACCCAACCCATCCCTCTGCAGCTCCTCCAGCCCACCCCAGTGCTGGGGGTGGTGGGAGCCCTGGGGAGGCAGCAGGGCAGTTCTGCCTCTTCCTACTCACTTCCCAGGGCTGTGGCCAGAGCCCCTCCCAGGCTGGCTGGCCCTCTGCTATGACCTCTTATGACTGCTCTTAAATCCTTAAAACAGCTTAGTTTAAATGTCAGTGAAAGATCACTGGGGAAGAGCACATCCCCAGCCGGTATCAGGGCTCTGCTGACAGCAGGTAATTTGTTATGTTGCTGTAACATGATCCTATCTCCAGCCAGCCCTCCGATGCTAACATTAGTTCTGAAAATGGAGTATGGGCAGTCCAGACAGGAAAGGCTTTGGAAAACTTTGTCCAGGATAGAGGCACTGCCAGCAAAGCCTCCAGGACCTAAAATCCTTCCTATCCCTTTATTCTCAGGGAAGGTGGGGTTAAACATCCCTCTGTGATCCTGTAAGGAATCCAGGGTGTGGAAGGTTGGAACTAGGTGGTCTTTGGGGTCCCTTCCAGCTCAAACCATTCTCTTATTGGATCCCCTTCCAAGAAGGCTTTCAAGTTTCCCAGTGCTGGTGGGTGGTGAGGACTGGGAGACCACAGGGCACAGACAGCCTGTCCTATGGGGCTGAACTGCCCATGAGCACAGGCACGTGGACCCAGTTCTTGCCTAGGATTCTCTGTAGATAAAATCCATTCCTAAGATCTCAAACCAATGAATTTTCCCAGTGGATCTTTACCAAGTTATTTAGCTGAAGGCTCTTGGTGGTGAGGACTGGGGGACCACAGGGTGTCCTATGGGGCTGAACTGCCCACAAGCACAGGCACGTGGACCCAGCTCTTGTCTAGGATTCTCTGTAGATAAAATCCATTCCTAAGATCTCAAACCAATGAATTTTCCCAGTGGATCTTTACCAAGTTATTTAGTTGAAGGCCCCTGGTAATTGTGATAGATTGAGACAATCGTCCTGGCCAGAGAGTGAGCAGCAGCAGGGACAGGGGATAAACATGGCCAGCGGCTCAAGCCCCTGGAACAGATTTTATTTACACCAGGGACATCCATCAGGCACAGCAGCCCGAGAGGCACAGTCCAGCTGAAGGGGGAGCCGTGGTGGAAGGCACAGCCCCAGGAATGAGCAGTGCCAGGGCTGTGGAGAGCCAGGCTGAGGACGGCAGCCTTCCCCCAGGACAGCCTGCAAGCCTAAATGGCAACAGCACCACTCACCCCAGATGACTGCAGTGATCTAAAAGCCTCCCAAATCCAATCCTTTAAGGAACAAGATAGAAAACTACAGCAGTACTGGGAAAAATAAGTGGCTAACACCCCAGCTCCTGAGAGCCAGCAAAAGAGAGCAGCAAGGAAGCTGCTACGGCACAATCTGCTCTAAGGTTTGATGCTAAAAGAGAAAGAATTAAATGTATAATTTTACACAGCACTTTAAAAAAATCTATTTTCATTTTCAGAGATTGGATTTCCTTCTTGTCCCTCTCCCAGGTAATTTTCTCTCTCCTCGGCCTTATGCTGGTGATTTCTCACCATGCTTCCAGCAAGTGTGAATGGTGAGTTGCTTTGCAAACTCTGTTCCCTCTAGACTCAGATTATTATTCGCTATTGATTCATTGCATCCATCCACAAAGATGTGGACTGCAAAATATCCAGGAGCAGTACAAGAAAAGCAATACAAAATACCATTAAAAATGCAAAGAGCCAGCCACGCAGACAAAGACGAGGGGCATGAGCAATGGCAGCGCTGTGGCACTGGCCCCCAGCTGCCCTTCAACAAACCCAGGGCAATCTGAGGCAGAGGAGGACAAAGACAAAGCTGGTGTGTAATCCTGGCTTTGCCCACAAAAGCATTCCAAGCAGTAAGGGCAGCAGCCCTGGTCAAAGGTAACAGCAGCGGGTCCGACACATGAGGGTGGTGTGCCCACAGCAGCAGGGAGACACCCCAAATTCCCTACAGCCTAGTCCCAGTACCCCACTCTGTCTCCTAGTGACCTAGAGCAAAAAACCTTCCACCCTGTATAGCCCCACACCCTACAAGAGCCCCAAAGCAGGGATGATGTGAGTTCCCTGGGAGAGCCCACGCTGAAGGGGTGGTTGGGAGAGGAGCCTCAGAACCAGACTTGCTGAAAATGCAGGCAGGATGCCCAGGGACCGGTCCTTCTGCCCTGCCTTTGGGGAGGTGAGGGGCCTGGCTCTCCCCTGGGCAGGGCTCAGGCAGGGAGATAACTGAGACATCCTCTCTCTGTGCAGGGCTCAGGCAGGGGAGATAACTGAGATATTCCCTCTCTGCGCAGGGCAGCAGCAGTCATTTCCCACCACCCTGGGTCTCCCAGCTGCAATCCAGGTTTAAAGCAATTTTAAATCTTTGCAGGCTCCCCCCTGCAGACTCCACTGTGAGCAGCACCTCACAGCAATGTTCAGAGGGCACCAGAATTTCCCCATCTCCTTTCCCCTGTGAGCCCTTCAGGGTTTGAATTGCATGAAAGAGAAAAGAGGAGGAAAAATATATGGCTCACTGCATAATCCAAGCAGGAAAAGCTACCATACGCAGAGCACACAAATCATCTAATTCGGGGCTTTGTTTGCAGGAGTTTAATATTCATAATGCACCTATTTTTATATTAGTGCTACCCATGAATATAAGTGAATAATTGCAGCTGATTAAAGACAAAAAAGAAAGGAAATGTTAACACTGAGACAAACAAACACTGACTGTGTGATAAATAGAAACACTCAAGGATTTAATTCCCTGGATAAGAGGTGGGAGGGGGCAGTGAGAGCAGAGAGCTCCTATCACAGAATTCCTCAGAACTGATTGCAGCTCCTGTTCCTGGTTGCACCTTCTGACGAATAATTTACAGTGCTAATGTGGTTTTTGCTGTCCAAATGGTCTCAGCCCAGTGTAATACTGGAAGTCTGTCTTTCCCTATCAGCCACAAGACTGAATTTGTGTGTTCCCTCCCATTCCCTTCCACTGGTGGTTCATGTACAGCCAAACTGGGCAGGCTGGGGCCACTTCAGCTGGGCAAAGGGAGAGCAGAGTCCAGGGGATGGGAGCACTGGGAAAAGTCCCTCTGTCTCCACCTTCCCATGCAGGTGTCCCTGATCTCACACCTTGGCTTGGGGAGGTGCCACCAGCACTGGGAGGTGCTTTGTCCCCCCCTGGCCCTGTGTGAGGGGCACCCATGGGTCCCCTCTTCTCCATGGCACCAAAATGAACAAAGTCTCTTTGTCAAGCAGCAGTCTTGAAAAAAACACAACTGATTTTCTGACTTCTGGTCAGATTTTCCACCAAATTTAACACCCTACATGTCGTGCTCAAAATAGAACCTCTAAGAGCATAAGGCATGTGTTGTTAAGGTTTATTTTATTATATAATATTACAGCCATTCAGGATAGATTGTATCCCCTGGCAGTTTCAGAAAAGTTTTTCCCTGTATTCATTAGAAGGAAAATAAAGTGCTTGCAAAACCTGGGAAATCCCCAATTTCAGTTAAATTGAGTGCATTTCAGGGACTTCACCTTCAAGAAGGCAGCAAGATAATTTACATTCTGACCTAGATTTCTAACCCAAATGTATTTGCCTGAATGGGAAATGACATTTCATTTGCTCAAGGGTTCTATTTATTTAATTAATTATCAAAGAAAAGGGATGGAAGGAAAAGCTTTTCTTCTCAGATTTCTACCAAAGAGCTAGGAAGAGATGAGACATTCTCTGGTCACACATAAATGGGGGAAGAGTGGTCATTGTGCAATACCCAAGCCCAAAAATCTGTGCTGAAGCTCAGGTTCTAGGGTCAGTCAGTGCCTCAGCCCAGTGGGACCTCAGCCCATGGGCACCCTGTGCTCTGCTCCATGTGGCAGCAGGAGCTCAGATGGCAATGGCAAAGCCCAAAGATGTTTTGGGTCATACAAGACACTTCACAAATGTTTCCAGAAAGTTGGAGTCCCAAAGAGTGTGAAACGAAGGGGTTTGGGTGTAGGAAAAATCCTGTCTCCTTCTAGGAAAAATACTATCCCCATCTATGGGAGAGTCCATGGAACAGCTCAGGAGGACCTCCAAGCACTGAACAGTTTACCTTCACTGCCTGGGAGCTCCTGGATTTCTCTCCCAGCTAATTCTGTGCTGTTTTGCAGGGTGGAAGAGAGCAGCAGCCAGCAACAGGCAGAGAGAGGGAGAGAGGAGTCCTGGTGACCCCAAGCCTCCTGCAGGCACCTCCTGTTTGTCGCAGACATCTCTTTGTGAAAAATCTTTCTTTAGGATTTTTCCTTCTGAGAAGCTGTGGCCTCAGCACCAGACATAAACAATGGGTTATCTGCTGCTGTGGAATGCAACAGGGTGATCCGTGATTGGCCTCGTGGGGATGTTTTGGTTCAGTGACCACTCACGGCAGAGCTGGCTCTCGCTCTCTGCGGGGCCAGCTGCCTTTGTTATCATTCTTCTTTCTTTCCTATTCTTAGCTAGCAGCTTCTAGAAACCTTCCTTTCTTTTTCTTTTTAGTATAGTTATAATATATGTATATATCATAAAATAATAAATCAAACCTTCTAATCATAGAGTCAACGTTCTCGTCTCTTCCCTCAATCAAGAACCCTTGTGACCATCGTCGCACCTGTTTCCATGTTCCTCTCACTCACACATTGCCACTGCACATATAAACACCCAATCCCACCCAGAACAGCCCTGCACAGGCCAGGGCTCCCCGTTCCACACGGTAAAAATCTCTCCCTGCATCTCCTCTCCCTCTGCACGTTCCTGGTGGAGTCGCACTGAGTCAGACGGTTTCTGCTCCAGGGGAACGAGGGCGGCCGCAGCTCTGAGTCACACAGCCGCAGGACCCTCCAGCACGGCTCTGTGAGTCTCCTCACCTCACAGACTCTGCAAGAGGCACGTAAGGAAAGGAGGGAGACAGCGCCCGGTGCTGCGCCGCAGAGCTAATCACCATAAGAGAAAAGCCTTTGTGCGCCGTGAAGTGCAGGTCAGAGCGGCTCAGCTCGAGTGCCGTCAACAACTCCTTGTTCTGACACAAACAGATGCTCATCACAGAGTGATAGATGAATGGAAAAAGCAGGAGAAATTGGCATAATCACAAGGTAGCACCTTTAAATATGAGTGTGCTAAGATAAAACCTGCCCCTGCCCTCCACCTGTGCGCTGGCAGGTCCCTGGAATAGTTATGCCTGGTACATGACAAAACCCAAGTCATTAGCTCTCTATTTGCCGGCAGCCGATGCCTGACCTGCGGAATCCATCTGCCTAAGAGGTTTATTCTCTCTACTTCAGTGCTGGCAGTTTCATCTTTCACCAGGCACACGTTTCTCTACCCTCCGAGCAGCCGAGCACGGTCCCGCTCAGGAAGATTTCCACTGAAATCCTCAATGGCACCTCATCCCCTCTCAGGCTGCTCATGCAGCCTCCAGCACCATTTCAGAGCCCTTGGGAGATAAAACCTCCCTTTTGGCAGCCCTGGGGTGACTCTGGGCAAAAGGGGGATAACGAGAGTGGCGAGTTTGTGCTCCGCGGAGCTCCCATTGTTCCCGGCCCTTTGTCTGGCTCGCTGGCCACCTGCCTTCCTCCCTGGCCTTTTGGGGAGGATTCTTTGCTTCTCTTTGTTGCTGTCCCTGCCCCACGCTGCCCGCGCCGACCTCTGAAAGGAGCCAGCAAAGCGACAGGGACACGGCCTGGCAGGGACAGGGGGACACGGCCTGGCACGGGACAGGGACACGGCCTGGCAGGGACAGGGACACGGCCTGGCAGGGACAGGGACACGGCCTGGCAGGGACAGGGGGACACGGCCTGGCAGGGACAGGGACACGGCCTGGCAGGGACAGGGACACGGCCTGGCAGGGACAGGGGGACACGGCCTGGCAGGGACAGGGGGACACGGCCTGGCACAGGACAGGGGGACACGGCCTGGCACAGGACAGGGGGACACGGCCTGGCACGGGACGGGAGGGGACACGGCCTGGCACGGGACAGGGCTAGGCAGGAGGCAAAGAGTGGATCTCTCGATAAAAACAAATAAAACAAACAGAGCAGAAGAAAAATGTGAAAATGGGCCTGACGTTCATTATGGGAAATATTCATCCAGCGGAGGCTGCTGGTAAATTATCCAGGAGCTGCTGGGTGAGCGGGGCAGCGAGCCTGGCAGGGTTTCCTGCCGCATGCCCAGGCTCCAGGAGCAGCCAGGCTGCGTGGGGGCCGTGCCCACCGCCCTCCCTGTGCTCCAAGGGCCCGATCCACGCAGCAAAGGCCCTGTCTGGGAGGTGCGACAGAGGCTCAGAGCATCCCTCACCACAGCCAGCCTCAGTCACGAGCTGCTCTAAGTGTGCCTGGCAGCTCTGTCTGTCAGGGTGCAGCCTCTGCATCGCTCTCACACTGTCTGGAGCTGCGAGTGCCACCTCCTTCTGCCCTCCTGCTGGCTCCACAAGGACTTCAGCCCCACTGCTGGCAGGGATAATCCTTCTGCTGCCAGTGCCTGTGCCCAGCACGGCCCTGCCAGGCTGGCTGCAACTGCCCAGCATCCATCCTGCTCCCTGCTTGCAGCCGCAGCCTGCATCCCCTTCCCCAGCTCTCCTGCAAGGGAGGGGGAGCAGCACCTTGGGCACCACCGAGGGGGGACTCAGCTGGCACCAGACAGGAAGAGCAGAGCCTCAGCAAGGGGAGGGTTTGTAGCACAGGTCTGTTCTCACACCTCCAGCCCATCCTGGGAGACAGAGTGACTCCGCTCTGCACAAGCCACATGCTCTGTGCTAAGGACACGAGACAAGTCTTTCCATGGGCAGAAACCCAGCACACAAAAATAGATCGTTCTCTCTTGGAGCCTGCAGACTGTGAATGCCGTTAAGAGAATAAATTGCCCCCAGCTACCCTGTGCCCTCCTGGCCCCAGCCCATCAAGGTGTTTGTGGCAATGCTCGCAGGTCACACCTGGCTCACCCTGACTCACACCTGCTGCATCCCAAAATACCAACCTCCTCCAGGGAGAGCCACGAAGCTGAATTAGCTGTGGAAATTAGCTGCACACTGTGATGGTGTTCACAGGGGTCTGAGAATGAGGGAAGAGACGAGGATCTGACTCCATGTTTCAGAAGGCTTGATTTATTATTTTATGATATATATTATATCAAAACTATACTAAAAGAATAGAAGAAAGGATTTCATCAGAAGGCTGGCTAAGAATAGCAAAAGAAAGAATGATAACAAAAGCTTGTGTCTCGGACAGAGAGTCTGAGCCAGCTGGACTGTGATTGGCCATTAATTAGAAACAACCACATGAGACCAATCACAGATGCACCTGTTGCATTCTACAGCAGCAGATAATCAATGTTTACATTTTGTTCCTGAGGCCTCTCAGCTTCTCAGGAGAAAAAATCCTAAGGAAAGGATTTTTCAGAAAATATCATGGCTACAGCACACCCCGCTCCTGCCCCGCGCAGGCAAGCGCAGCCCCTGCCGCCTGCAGAGCTCATACCGAGATAGCCCCGTCTGCCAGGACCTGCCCAGCCTGGACCCTGCAAGGACCTGCCAAACCCTGCCCCTGCTGCCTGGAGAGCGGGCTCCAGGCCGAGATAGACCCGTCCTGCAAGGACCTGCCCTGCCGGCCCCGCTGTGTGCGGGGATGCCGTGCTGCTGCAGGAGATAACTGCTCCGGGAAGCTGCTTTACACTACAGGGAGCACTGGCATACAAAAAGGCTTACAAAAAGCTGGTGTAGAGAAGCTCCTTACTGCCGGAGCTCCAGTGTAACGTGTACCCTGACATACATCTGCTAAGACCTGGCAGTGTGAGGTTTATTTTTTCCCCTAAGTTATTTTTTACCTCCCTCTGGTGCTTGACTTACCCTGCATGGGAGGATTTATACGTTCCAAAGAGCCTGCAAAACGCTTTATGGAAGAGTGCAAAAGAAGGGTAAAACAGCACTGATATTTGCTGCTCCTGTGGGCTGGAGACAGCTGGCCAGGGGTGAAGGAAGGGAGTGTGAGAGAAGTCCAAGGGGCTGCTGGGGTGGCCACGTAAGCAGCTGCATCCCAGCTCCCCTCCCACCCTTGCCGTGCCTGCCCTGGACTGAAGGCAGGACACGCTGGGGGATGTCTGGGAAAAGCATCACCTTGGCTCCCAAGGCTGCAGTTGTGACCTGCCCAGCGTGGGATCACCCCATGTGTGCTCCCCACAGCCCAGGGACCTGGCAGGGACAGGCAGCTCATCCCTGGCCTTGGCTGTGACGGGAAGCAGCAGCCTTGGCCAGCACGGCGGCTGCCCAGGGATGCAAGGACAGCAGGGCCAAGTGCCCTCAAGGATTTTGGCACTGCTCCCCAGCACCACTCGCAGGGACACAGCTGTGGCAGTGGGAATCTGCCACAGAAACCCCCCGGAGTCAGCAGTGCAGGGGGAGCCTGTCCCCCAGCCCAAACACTGCCCAATTAGCACATCCCTGCTCTCATTCCCACTCCGCTGGCACCTTCTCCCCGGGCCCTGGGAGCAGCAGGCAGCATGGGTGCTGCTCTCACCCTGGTCTAACCAGGGAGCCACTGCACAAAGAGAGGCCAGCGAAACCCAAACACCATTTTGCCCAGACGCTTGACACGGGGTGATCAAAGCCTTGCTGAGAGGAGCGGCTCCCCGTGAACTTGCGGGGAAGCATTTAGCCCAATTTCCTCAGGAAATGAGGCTGGTTGAGTCACAACTATTAGTCACAGTGCCTAATGAATTCTGAGCCCCTTGGCCAAGTTCAAACAAAAACTGGCTGGAAGGGGAGTCCACAGAGGTGTCACATTCCGAGGGGCTTTGGGGGGCTGCAGAGGGGGGCATGCAGGAACCACCTTCCAGGATGAACACTGCCAGGACTCCACATTGACCTACACCAGAGCCCTGAAGGGAGGCTCATCCAGCTGAAACACCCAGAGCCTTGCTGAAACCCCCCAAAGCCTCGCTTGAAACACCCCCCCAAGCCTCATTTTCTGCAAGAAGCATCCCTGAGGAGCAGGGACACCAGCACGAGGAGCATCCCTGAGGAGCAGGGACACCAGCACGAGGAGCATCCCTGAGGAGCAGGGACACCAGCACGAGGAGCAGGGACACCAGCACAGGCCATATCTTGCCCTTGGGGCAGGCAGCAGGAGCAGCCTCCATGCCCAGCAAGGAGTTTGCTCTGCCGCAGCCCAGAGTTTGCTGATTTATGTTTAAAACACAGACAATTAAATTACATGGGAGCTGATGCCGCTAAATGCATAAAGGCACTGAAATGCCAGGCCTCATCGGGTTGCCATGTAAATCACCATGGTTAGGCTGGGAAGGGAGAGCACAAATAGCAGGGGCTGAGCCTGCATCAGCCAAACTCCGTGCCAGCAGCACAAGCCAGGGCCACCTCGGGACAGTGTGCAAGGATGGAGGGACATGACAGAGGGGCTGGCATGGGGGCCTTGACCCATTGGGGGGGTTTGTTTTGGGGATTGCACCCCAGGTCAGAGCCACACGGAAGGGAGAGCCAGGCTCCAGCAATTTACACACCCAGCAATTCAGGTTCCAGTGAACCAAAATCAATACAAATAAAGGAATAATAAGGAGAGACATAGCAAGGACAGATGGGAAAAAAGTAGCTGCTACTCTGCTAGGATAAAAGCAAAAATGCTGCCGAGTTCCAGGCAGCTCCATGGAAGTTTAGGGTGCTGTGGGGCAGGTTCAGGGTGCTGTCCCACTCCACTACTCACCCTGCCCTGGCCCAGCACTAGTGCTTAGCTGGTGGGCTGCTGAGCTGAATCAAGCAGCTGAACCAGCAAAAAACCCAAACCTACAAATACAGCCCCATGGGATGACAGAGCTGGGCTGCTCCAGAGGCACACAGCCCCATCTCCACACAGCAGCACAGCTGGCTCAGCACAGGCTGGGCAGCACACTGCCTTCCACACCAGATCCTCTGCACATCACAGTCCAAGCCACATCAGGATTTTCTCCTGCAGGGAAATTTTTGCTCCTCTCCAGCCTAGAAAACACCTACAGATGTGCCAGCACCCTGAGTGCTGCCTCAGAAACAGCCCAGAAGCCGAAAAAGTTGAGAATGTTTTCTTCAGTGCCCTTTCTTAACAACTCTGAGCACTGGACTTCTGCTTCTCATTAATTAACTCGTTGTTAATTAACGAGCAGCATTCCTGGCATGTGTCATTGAAGAGGAGCTGAGCGCAGTGGTGGGGAAGGCATGGGAGAATGGGAGAGGGGGAAGGCTGGGGAGAGCAGGGCCGTGGGGGAAGGCATGGGAGAGCAGGGGAGCAGCTCCTCTCAGCAGATTTTCACAGCAGGAGTGATGGAAGGCACAGAGCTTTGGGGATTTCTCTGGAAACATTAGTGCTGCCAAAGGTCACCCATTTCTGTGAGAGCTCCACAATTCAAACAAGCAGCCCTTGCAAGCCAATTAGCAGCAAATGTGACAGATCTGGATTTTATTTATGTAGCATCTAGCAAACAAAAGCAGGTTTCAGCCCCTATAACAGGGACACAGAGCCTGGCAGGGCCACGTGCTGGGTGCACTCAGCATGTCCCCATGGCTGTCAGGTCTTCCACAGCACCACAGGCTGTGGCAAAAAGAACACCCCACAAATTACCACCAGTGCCACAATGAGTAAATTTAAACTGAAAAAAAAGGAAACCCTTTTCCACACAGAGCACAATTACATGGCACTGTTTATTACCACCAGATGTTGCGGTAGCCAAGGGCACGAGCTGCTTCAAAAGAGACAACACACAAACAGGGGAGTGGATCAGCTGGCTGGCAGGCCTGGCTGCCATCCCTGGCTCAGGGCATCCCAGTCCCTCCCTGCTGGAAGCCAGCAGGCTCTGCTGCAGGAGAGCTCAGACCCTGTTTCCAAGACCTTCTCCCAGAACCTGCTCCTGGCCGAGCACAGAGCTGAGCCCGGGCTGGCACAGGCACTCTCTGCTCTGCTCACAGGTGGCAAGGTGCTAAAGAGCAAACCTGGAGTCAGTGGCACCTTGACAGGAGCTGGGAAGAGCTCCAGCTGCTCTCTGCAGGGCTGGGGTTTGAGGGATGGTTCAGATCCAGGCTCAAGTGAGCCCTCCTGGTTGGGGGTAGCCACCTGCAGGGTTTTTTTGTTCGAAATCAGTGTGCTGCATAAGGCAGCCCATCTTCACAGGCTCACCGGGGGCCCTGCAGCATTTCACACATCACGGCTGGACCTGCCCTGCCCATCCATCCCCAGCAGCCCTGGCAGGGCACAGAGGGCACAGCAGTGCCCCATCCCAAACTCCTCCACACCTGAGGACCAGGAAAACCACTCCATCCCCTTTGTCACCAGCTCAAACCCGAGTGCTGCTGCTCTGCCCACACTGGGAGGGTGCAGCAACAAAAGCACACGGTGCTGCAGGATTAATCACTGCCACTCACTGGAGAGGTTCACACACACATCAGCCCAGCAGGAGCAGTGCCGAGCTTTGTCACTGCAGAGTACTTTTCAAATATACATATAACAAACCTAACATCAAAGATCCTGAAAGAGAAACTTCTTTCAGATGATATCCCAGGCTCAGCGTCTACAGAGCACAAACAGAAGGGATGAATGATGCTGGAAACAACAAAGAGAAGTAAATTGTCTCCTCTGGATGAACTCAAGCTTAAAATCTCAAAAAGGAACTTGTCTTGCTTTTGTCTCCGCTGAAAATCCACCTCCTGCCTGGACAATACAGGGTTATTCAGCAGGCAAGAGGCAGCCAGAGAGCTGGGCTGCAGCCTGGACAAACTCTGCTTGCAGCCCCAGAGTCACCAGGGGAACAACTGAACCTGAGCATTTGCTTTGGTCGGCCTATTCAGACCTCCACCGTATTAATGTAATACATTAATTAACAGCAACAGGTCACCCTCTGAGGAGCCTTTCATTCAGTGATAACAATTCCACCAGTGCTCATCTGCCCCCCAGAACCAAGTTACACAGGGCTCTTGTCTGTGATGGTGTTCACAGGGCTCCCAGGATGAGGGAAGAGATGGGAATGTTGACTCCATGTTTCAGAAGGCCTGATTTATTATTTTATGATATATATTATATTAAAACTATACTAAAAGAATAGAAGAAAGGATTTCATCAGAAGGCTGGCTAAGAATAGAAAATGAATGATAACAAAGGCTTGTGACTGACTGAGACAGTCCAGACAGCTGGGCTGTGATTGGCCATCAATTAGAAACAACCACATGAGCCAATCCCAGATGCACCTGTTGCATTCCACAGCAGCAGATAACCACTGGTTACATTTTGTTCCTGAGGCCTCTCGGCTTCTCAGGAGAAAAATCCTGGCAAAGGGGTTTTTCAGAAAATATCATGGCTACCCTTGTGTGTTCCTTTGAGGTGATTAAACAGAGGAAGAGGGAGTCTGGGCTGAAGTGGGCATTGCAGGGCAGCCCCCCAACCCTCCTGGATGGTTCACACAGAAAATCCTGGAGCCCGCCAGAGCAGCTCCAAGCCCTCCCTATGAGCCACTCGTGCTGCAGTCCCTAGAGGTGGCAGGAGGGGCACAGCAGCAGGGACACATCCCCTGGCAGCAGCAGCCGAGGCTGGGGAGCACAGGGCAGCACCCAGCTGTCCTGTGTCACCTAAGGAGAGGCATCCCCAGCCACTGCAGGAACGGCTGGTTCGCCATTTAACAAGTCAGCATTAATATTTATTGCAGCATGTTCACAATTGTAAAGATCTTCATTTAAAATGTTTTGTGCCTCACACCCTGTCAGCAGGGAAAGCACTATAAGGCAGGAAGCAGGCTTGCAGGCTCTAATGCAAAGTGATGGCTCCAGCTTCAGAAGGGAAGCCTATTTCCAGCAGGAACATCTGCTCTCAGTGTGGAAAGTGGGTACCTAGTCGAGGAGGCTGGGAGCAGATGGAACAGGAAAGTTTCTCCTCCTCCTGTCACAGACCCACAGCAAGCGAGGTTCACCACCCATCCCCGTGCTTCCCTCTCCTCTTGCTCCAAAGCTGTACCATGGAGCAGGGGGTGGCAAAACCACTTTAACAGCTTGCTGTGGCAAGGCTATCCCAGTTCAATCCAGTGCCAGAAGCCACGCTGCTGCTGCCAAGGCCGTTCCCCGTGTCTCACATGCCTGCAGAGCCACAGCCAGTCTGGGGAGGAGATCTCAGACCCCTGGGAAGGTGAGAACTGTCAGTGCATCAGGAGGAGGAGAAGGAGAGGCTGAGCTGAACCAGGCGAGGAAAAGGTGAGAGGACTGTAAAGTAAAATAAAGATTAAGGTGGAAAAGTGAGAAGAACTTAATGCTAAGATCTGTTAAACCTCCCTCTTGCAAAGTCTTATGCAGGTGCTTAACTTTGCAGGCTGCGAGTAATCCAATTTAAGTCTCGGCAGGATTTAACAACTTTAATTCAGGGGAATTAATGATAGTGCGCAAAGTTAAGCGCACGCTTACTGGGTAAAACAGTGTGAAAAGGCTCCTTAGGAGAGAAAGATTCGTGACTTGGAACTTTTAGAAGTGGAAAAAAACACCATCAAATATATCGAGAAATAATCTTGTGCTGGGTTGGAAGAAGTGTTTGATGTGACCTAAAAGTCTCTTCCATCTCTGACTTCTATTAGTCTGTGACAAGACTTAAAAGGTCAGCCAGTCCACCCCTTTGCTAATGCAGGATTATTCCCCTCAGCACAGTGCCTGTTACTTTGCCCAGTCCAGTTTTAAATGAAAAGCCGTGCAAAACTTCCTCTTCCCCAGGACCATTATCCTCCCAATTCTAATGTGTTTCTTTTTGTCAATAGTTCTGTCAGTATAATGAAATCCTCACTGTGCTAAATTGCTAAAAAAGATCTAAAAGTCGAATCTTCTTCTAATATGACATGAAAGTGCTAGTATAAAAATAGGATTGTATTAGCGATTCTCCACTGTATTGTATTAACATCCTATTTCACTTAAGGGAGGCAGGACTGAATTATCTGCGGATTCCTCCAGCCACTACTCTTACAGAGCTGTGTATTTGGGGTTCAGAGCTGCATGACTTCCCATTAAAGCAATACAATAAAATCCTCTGCGGCATGCAAAATGCTGAGGCAAGCGTTTGGGGCACGTGCCAAGCACGGAGCCCAACCCTGGAATCCTTGCACCCAAGCAAAGCCCACAGGCTCTGCAAAGCAGGGATGTGGAAAGCAGTGTGGGAGGGCCAGTGGCAAAACACGAGGCCCCAGGGGTGGCAAAGAGGGCAGACAGGAGTCTGAGGAGTGGCAGAGTGAAAATATCCATTGTGGAAGCACGGTGGGGTGGCTCACAGGTCGGAGCCCAGCCCAGGTGAGAGAAGGGAAGAGCTGGCAGCAGAGCCTTTGCATCCTCCATACAACAAATCCAGGCATCTGTAGCCAATTTGGACAGCATGCCAAGAAATCCTGTTGCAGGAAGGGGCCTGAGGCTCCCATCACTCTCCAAGGAACAAAGCTCCTGGCATCCTTCAGGAGGGCTGGGGAGCAGCACAGGGGCAGTGCCTGAGCAGGCAGAGACCAGAGGTGAGACTGGAGCTCTTTTGGCACAGCCCTGGCTCAGCAGAGGCTGTGCACAGCCTCTGCCTGCTGCTCAGTGACAGCTACACACAGCTCCTTCCCCACTGCCCTGGGCTCTGAACACGCTTTCCCGCAAGAAACTTCGTACAGCCTGTTCCTACCAGGACCCAACAGCAGCTAATACACATTTCTGCATTACCTTGCAATAAAACTCAACACTAGCACAGCCCCGTTTTCCCAAAAACCAAGTCTGAATACTCTGAAGGCCCCCAAACTTCAGTGAAGCTGTGGGGAGCATCCCATTTACCAGGAATCTGGGGGGGAAAAAAATGTTTCATCTTGTTTCAGCCCACTTCTAGTCGCTATTCCCAGCATGTTCTGCAGCCGTGCCCTCCCTGGGATTTACTGGGGCTTATTTTCCCAACACATGCTCCTTCATTGCTATTCTTCTTCTTCTTTTCCTTTTTTTTTTTTTTTTTTTTTTGTGTGAACTGCATAGCAGAAAGCTATTGAGCAGAAAGCCAGTGGGAAGCCACAGCTATTGTATGTCTGGTTTAGTTCCTTATCTGCTGAGGGGTCCTTTTGTGATTGTGTTGTGGAAGGACACGGAGACAGCGCCTTTTATCACCAGCACAGCATCTCTGGAATGAAAGGAGAGGCAGCGGGGATGCAGATGTGACGTTCAAGTCTAAAAATCCACCATATGGTAAAGATTGCTTCAGCTACAGTCTGGTCAAGATGTTGACACTTTGGTTATGAAAAGCAATATGTATCTCTCTCCTGGTGGTTTCTGTTCAAATTAAATGTTTTGTATCAGGCAGAGAACTAATAAAGAGCCAGGTTTTCCCTCGACAGAGGACTAGTAACAAATATGGAGTAATGTGAAAGCTGACTTGAAAATTACTATTCCCAAGGATGCAATAAATGTAGAGATAAGATTTGCTTAGAGGACTCGAATGAGATAAATGCTAAAGGTGCTGCTGGTGGGAAGAAAGTCCAAGGGGAACGAGCAAAAGTGGAAAAGGCGCATTTAAAAAACCACAGCCTGACCGGTCAATGTTTCTGTTAGCACTGAATCCCTCCCGGGCATCGGGCACTGGTTCAGCCTCCCGAACCCTCCTCCTTCCACTGCACGGCACGAGCAAAGGATCAGGAACAAAAGGGTACCCGGGCGTCAGCCACGGAGCGTTGGAGCAGAAAGCAGCTCCTGCCTCCGTCAGGGCTTTGGGAGGGATGCAGTGCCCAGCAGGTGTGGGCATGGGCAGGGAGCTGCTCTGGGGGCAGCAGCAGGGCTCGGGCACAGCCCCCGTGGCCAGGGATGCGCAGGGACAAGGCTGAGATGGAAACGAGAAATTGAGGTGCAAAACCAGCGCTGAACCATCCGAGGTTGCTCCCCCGACTAACCGCACAGTGGAGGCACAGCGATTCAGTCTGGCTCGGGCTAAAATAAACTTCTCACATCAAATATTGAGCAGCCCGAAATCTCCTCCCGAGGCTGGCCCAGGGCTGCGAGCCCCGTGCGGGCAGGCTCCGGTCCCGCTGCCTCCCCGCATCCTCCGTGCTTAATGCGAGCTAACAGCAGCGCCAATGACTTATTTAAGAGCAGATCAAGAAATATCCCAGCTCTCTTTGGAGACTTCAAAAGCAGCTGAACACTACCAGTATCGCCCGATAAAGACACAGCTTTGCTGTACCATCTGCCTCGGGGGATCTTCCCTGCGCCGGCGGTGGGGAGGGGGGACGGGGCTGCCGTGGGGACAGACCCCGCAGAGGTGGGGACGGACAGACCCCGCAGAGGTGGGGACGGACAGACCCCGCAGAGGTGGGGACGGACAGACCCCGCAGAGGTGGGGACGGACAGACCCCGCAGAGGTGGGGACGGACAGACCCCGCAGAGGTGGGGACGGACAGACCCCACCCATCCCAGCACTGCAGCTGAGGGGACCCAGGGTGACCCTTGCTGTGACAAGCCTGTCCAGCCAGCCCCCATCATCTTCAAGGAGGTGGGTGAATTAATTTACTATAGCAACAAGAAGGAATTAAAACTAAAAAAAAATAAAAATTAAAATAGTAGGGGGTTTTTTTGTTTGTTTTTTTTTTTTTTTTTTTTACTTGGGAGACCCTCTCAGGATGGCTGTGAGTATCAATGCTGGCCAACTTCCCTATGCCACCAGCCAGGGATGAGGCACTGCAGGATGCAGAGCCGTGCTGGGGTTTGGGGACTGGGACTAACGATGGAGGAGGGATGGTGCAGAGCCAGAGCTCACTGCTAGCTTAGCAAAGCCTCACCCAGCCAGGCCAGCCACTGTTGTGCTGGGCCTTCACACAGCACAGAGGTGGAGAGTGAACCAGAGGAAGGCTGGGGAGGCAAATGGCAGCATGCTGGAGGTGTTCCTCTGGAATTTAGAGCTGGAGGCTTAATCCCATTTCTCAGTCCCAAGCACAGGCAGGCAGGGCTGGAGCAGAAAGACAGAAGAACCAAAGGGCTCTAATGGAGACCTTGGGACTTGCTCACTGAGCAAAGAAAGAACGTCCTCCATCAACAGATGGCATTTCCCACTGGGAAGCGGGGAGGCAAAGTTCCATGACCAAAGTCTCTAGCCCGGGCCGAGGCTGGCTGGAGATTTGTTATTGATTCACTGTGGCCAGAATTTCATCCTGTGATTTAAACCTAACTCCTCCAAAGAGAATAAGATCAATTTTACAGAGAATCAAATACATAAAGAACAGCCTTTGAGCTGGTGTGCAGCAGACAGAGAGGGGAGTTTAAAAAAAGGTTCTTTCCTTACCAGGAGAGTTAGGAAAGGGAAAAAAAAAAGGAAAAAAAGAAAAGAACCTGGAGAATGTTATTTGCTCATTTTCCCTTTCTCAGTCAAAACAACCCTGTTGCTGCCTGCTCTTCTCACGGGCACAGAGGGTATCTGACAGCAGTGCCAGGATGAAGCTGCTGCAGTCCCATCCCTGGAGCCTCCTGCCCAGATCCCCACCTCCCTCCCAGCCCTTCCAAGGTGGTCCCTGGCCCATGAAGCTGCTCCAGCAGCACAGTGGCCCAGCAGGTCTGACATGCTGGGGTCTCACACCCACCAAGGCTGGCACAGGTGAGGGGCAGTCCCTGCCCCAGTTACCTCCACATTTGGGGATACGAGCTCCCACCAACCAACCTCCATTCCTCCTGCCTGGGAAGCTGAAAACCCTCACACTAAGCTTCTCTCTTGGAGGTTTTATTATCATAATTCCTTTTTATTTTTGCCTTGGAAGACAATTTATCACCCTCAGGCAGCATAGATTGGCCTCTGCCAAGGCTGATGATCTGCTTCTGTGCCATTTTCCCCTAAAGCACAGAGCACTTGGAGCTTCTTATGTCCTGAAGCTTTGCAAGGGATCAGCCTGGTGTTTGACCCTCTGCTGCCACCCCAGCCACCTTCCCTTGCCCTGGCCAGGAGCACCTGCCAGCACCATGGCAGAGGCTTCTGCAGGCAGACCCCCCCCTGCCCATTATTTAACTGCAATCCAGAGACAATTTTTCTTGGGAAAAGCTTTTAAGCTTGATCAGTGATGGGGTTAATATTGTTTGCCCTGTGTCTCAATTTTTTATCTGTATTAATGGAAACTGCCACGGCTGGGTTTTCCACAGCAGCACCACGGTGCTGCTTTCTTGGGTTGTTTTATTTTGCAGGCTGGGTTGCAGTGACTGATCACTCTGCAGCACAGCAGATCGTGCCATGCCCCCACAGAAGCTGCCCAGACACCCCTGCCAGCGGCGTGATGGCTGCCCCAAAGCCCAGAGTTTGTCCCCAAAGGGCCATCCCTCCTGCAGAGCCATTCCAGCAGCCAGCAGGGAGGGGGAGCTGAGCAGGGCTGCGTGCGGCAGCAGAGGTGAGCTCTGTAATTGTGCACCTGCCTGTGTTTGTTCTGCCACGGCTCTTTGGGGACGCTCGCTTACATCACGTTCAGGAGGAAAGGACAACAACACAAAACAAAAAACAGCTGCAAGTTAAACAAGTGGGAGCCCGCTGGGGCTGTTGGATGCTGGTTCCTGCCCAAGGCAAGCAGGCAGCTGGTCCAGCACCAGACACAGGAGCAGAACCCAAATCCAGACAACAGAAAAGCAGAACAGGGACCATCACTTGCCCCTCTGGGCCCACAACAAGTCCTGAGCAGAGCCCTGCTTCAAACAGAGATATATGATATATATTTTTGCTCTATGCTTTCACGCCTTTGATTCCTCCAATTTATTTATTCTTGTCTTTGTGGGCTTAACAGCCAGAGTGTACAATAAGTCATTGCTTCTTAATCCAATTTGGCTCTGTTTAGATATTCCAGTTTAACATCAAATGTAATATAGAATAATGTCCAGAAGAAACAGGAACGAGATGCATGGCTCTGAACCTTGCCTCGTGAGGGCTGCCTGCCTTCTTTGCTAATTTATTCTCTCACTGGCTTCACGCTGAGCCCCTCGCTGCAGCCAGAGGCACAGCAGGGTGGGGGCTCCATACCTCGGGGTGCACTGCAGCACCCCCAGAAACTCTCTCCCACGGGAGAGGGACAGCCAGCCACCTGTCCAACCCCTGATCCGTGTCCTAGGGAGGGTGGGGAGCTCAGGGCACCAGCGATGGACGCCCACAGGTTCCTCTCTGGGCATGCAGCCCACAGCGTACTGTGCCCCGAGCACTCCGTTATCAGCAGCAGCACAGAGCAGCCCAGCAGCGCCTGGCCAGAGCCCCCAGTGCCAGGCAGTGCCCGGGGCTCACAGAGCATCCCAGCCGTGCCACACACAGCCCTGGCCACAGCCCCCAGTGCCAGGGGCTCGCTGCATCCCGGATCCTCCCCTAGCAGCGAGCTCCCGCACATCCCCGGTTCCAGACAGGCAATCCCGGGTTTATCTGCGGCAGAAGCTCAACCCCGTCCCGGGCCGCCCACCCGGCCCTTCCCGGCGTTGGCACGGACACGGAGCACGGCGGGGACAGGGGCTGGCACGGAGAACGGGGGACACAGGGGACAGTGACAGTGGCCGGGGAGCACGGCGGGGACAGGGGCTGGCACGGAGCACGGGGGACACAGGGGACAGTGACAGTGGCCGGGGAGCACGGCGGGGACACATCTGCCGCTGCTATCGGCGATCCCCAGCCAGCGCCGCAAGAGGAGGGAGGTGACTAAACCAGAACAACCCAGCACCCGCAGGGCTCCGGCAGGCTGCGATACCACGAGAAAAACCTTCCGTCCGAGGGGGTTTCAGCCCCATCGCATCCCCCAGACAGCCCACGGGCTGGGGCTGTGTCCTGCTCCCCCAGTGAACCCCATTTAGCCTGGGCAGCCCCCCAGCCGCTGCCCCCCTCTGCCCACCGCTCCAGGGCAGCTCACCCGGGCAGCTCCTCCCCAGACAGGCTCAGTTCCTACCTGGCAGCCGAGTCCACGGTGCTGGCACAGCTCCGGCTCCGGGTTCCCGGTGCAGGCAGGGTCCCAGCCCGGGTACGCTGCAGGCGCCCACCCGGTGCCTCCCCGGGCACGGAACCGCCGATGCTGCGGCACCGCTGCTCCCCAGCCCGGCGGCAATCCACCCCCCTCAAACAAACAGCAGCCTCCCTCCCACAGCCTGCATTCTCTCCTTTTACCCACCTGCCAAATGAGTCACTAATGAGGGTGCAAACAAGCTGCAGGTGCTGGTACCGGGCTGGCTGTGCACCGTTACCTGTGCTCTCCGTGCCAACACACACCTGTGACAAAGCTGACCCCAGGCCGGTCAGACCCTGCTGGTTTGAAGTGATGGGGCCTCAGCCAGGTGTGGTTACCTGCAGGTGACCTCTGTTCCTGTGTCCCTGTCAGGCACGATGATGCTCGGTGTGCAGCTCAAGCATCTTCCCATGCCAAGGAAAGGGCTTCCCATGCCACTGCTCTTGTTCCAGTTCCACCCTGGTGTCACCCTGACCGAGCCACTGAGTGAGCAGAGACCTTGTGGGTCTATTTTATTTAGCCTGGCAGCCACAAAGTGCTCGGATGCTCCACGTGTAAATATGGTCCATGAACTTGTGAATTCAGAGGCAGTGGGTGCTCCTCACCATCTCCTCCAAAGCACCATCCTGAAAAACTACAGAAAATAAAGTCTTCTCTGCCATGCCTCAGTGGAGAGGTGTGTGTTGGAGGCGTTTCCTACCTGTGCTCATCCCTCTCACAGTGGTGTTTCCCTTGAAGGTGAAGGTGGCAGAGCAGAAGACCAGCACCGTGCCCAGTTTCATGGGGGCTCAGAGCTGCCTGTCCCAGTTGGTCACCACTGGGGATGGTGATCACCCCTCCTCAGGACCAGGAAAGTTCTGTCTGAGCTTTGCATCCTCTTGGGTGCCAAAGCTGACCAGCCATGGGACAGGGACAGGGCTGGGGTGGCACCCAGCTGTGCACTGGCTTCTGCAGGACCAGCACCTGGAGCCCATCAAAGCAAAACCCTGAGGCATATTTAACCAAACACTTACTTTCCATTTTATTCAATAATTGCTTTAATACTAAAATGCATTAGATGCTCAAAGCAGAGAAAAGAAAATCACATTTAGGTGGAAAACAAAGTTCTCATCAGATGAAAAAATCCCAATGTGGCAGGTACACCATTTGGAAACAGAATCATAATAATTTAATAAAGCTGCTTTATCATCTTCATAAAATAGACAGAATGGTGATTCTTCTTTTTTTTTTCCTTTTTCCATTTTGTTGTTTACAATGATTCAATCACTGTGAAAATGTACATAACATACATATCAGCATATACAACAATTTATTCTTCATATACTCGGCAACGGAGACACCATGACGAGAACGGACCGCGCTCGGCGCCGCGGCCGCCGGGCTGGCTGCTGCTGCTGGGAGCCACTGCTGAGCGAGGGGGGTCTGGGACCCTCCCCCAGGGGTGTCTGGGACCCCAGCCCAGCTCCGATCAGCTGAACAGAGCCACTGCTGAACGAGGGGGGTCTGAGACCCTCCCCCAGGGGTGTCTGAGACCCCAGCCCAGCTCAGATCAGCTGAACAGAGCCACTTTGGGAGGGAGGGGTGTCTGAGACCCTCCCCCAGGGGTGTCTGGAGCCTCTCCCCCAGCTCAGATCAGCTGAACATCAGCTGATGCCAGCAGAGGCTCCGTCTCAGCCCCAGCAGAGCTGGCAGTGGGGTTTCTCCCCGGCGGTACCGCAGCTCACAGGTTGGATCAGAGATTACCCAGAGCTGCAAAAGCAGCTGTAGCAACAAGACCATCAGTTTTCCCCAATGACAGACAAATGTGTTTCCATTCAAAATTAGATTGTTTTTTTTTTCTCTCCCTCCCCCCGCCCCCCCCCCCCCCCAAGAATAATTTCAACATATTCATCAGACAGTGTGTTCTTCACAAAAGCAACTCGTTTCCTGTTTGGAAAAATAAAAATTAAAAAAGAAAGGAATTCACTTTTGCACAAAGTGTGATCCACAGGCCACCTCCAGCTCACAACAAACAGGGAACAGAAACAACCTCAGCAGACAGTGCTTGGAGGGGGATGTTTCCAGCCATCAGTTGTGCCCCCCAGCCCTCCACCATCCCTCCCAGCACAGCCCTGCAGCCCCGAGGGTGGGAAAGGCCAGGGGCTCCTGAGGGAAGAGCTCAGCCCCTGGCCCCCAGCCCCAAAGCTGCTCCAGATGGGGTCCTCGTCATGCTCGGGGGAGAATCGTCGGTGCTTGCTGCTCTCCTGCATTAACAGGGGAGCAGAGCAAGTTTGCCTGAAGGGAACCAACAGATCCCAGCGATTTTTCCTAAACCAAATCTGAGGACAGGTTTAAGTTATTAAAAAGCACAATAATTACATCTGGAACCCTTCCAAAAAGCCTTCCTGCCCGCCCTGCAGCTCGGAACATTTTTTGCATGGCCAATTTTGATGCAAGTAGGAAAAAAACCAAGGGACTGCAATTTGCCCAGGAGCCTGAACTCATCTCGAGTGACACACAGGGACAGTGACAGGAATACCAAAATATTCTGGAGAGGGCCAAGGCAGCAAGGCCAGGGCAGCTCTCTGGGTCTCCCCTTGGCCCTGCACAGCAAGGCCATACCAGGGAAGGGCCCCTCACCCACATCCCCCACTGCAGCCTGGGTCAGCCCAGAAAACTGGTGCTTAAATGATTTTCTTGGAGGCATAAGGGTTTACTGACCTCTTTAATGCCCCCTTTTAATACAGAATTATTTCACATTCTTTCTCGGCTGTGCTTTTATTCAGAGTGGCAAGGAACGTTTCCTCTGGGTAAATTAGAGAAATGTTTCTATTTTTTTCTTTTTTTTTTTTTTTTCCCTCTCTTCCTTTTCAGTTAGCATCTATTTTTCACCCGAAAAACAAGGCTGGTGGTGGCAGCTCCGCAGGCAGGGGGCAATGCTTGGCAGGAATTAAGGCTGGTGCTTTTCCAGGCAGCTGGGGATGGTGCTGGGGCACCTGGGGGGACCCCACCTCACCATGGGCCATGGGGAAGCTGGGTCTCCTCCTGGCAGAGGTGTGGGTGATGATGGGGCCACATGGAGCCGTCGCCCTGTGAAGCCAAGAGCACCTGACAGATGAGCAAGGCAGGTTCTGTCTCTCAGCAAACACACGGGAGAAGTTTCCCCCCACCAAAAAAAACCTCCCAGAGCTGACAAAACCAGGTAACATCAGAATAAACTCAGCTGAACAGTTGCAGAACACCCAGTTACTCCAACAGCCCCGAGCCAGCCCCTCTCCTTTTGCTTGTGTTATAATAAAACACACATTTGGGGAAAAAATCAGAAATAAATGACAGCAGTAACAGTACACAGGCAGGAAACACAGTGGGAACAGAAATAACATATCCCTGAAAAATGGGCTCAGAATCCAGAAGAGGGGAGAAAACCCCCAGTTTGCTTTCTGGAGGGATGCAGGACATCATGTTAGCACGTGGGATGGGAGCTGAATGAGGTAGTCATCACACCAGTGAGGGAAGCATCACAAATTTCATTAGATAACTGTTCTTTTGTTGATTCTTTCCCAATTCCTGGCCCTAGCAAGTGGCAGGGGGAACAGGCTGACTCTGGACCTGTCTCAGACCAGCTGTGGCTTCAGGCAAGATCAATCTGCCCTGAAGAAATAAATGGCTGGAGTTTAAGTTTATTTTGAGGATGATAACAACTGGAACTTGTTTTCTTGTTGTTTTTCATTTAAATAAATCAAGTAACAAATACTTTATCATGATATGTAGACCTAGAAAGACTCTTTCTCTAGAAACCACTAATTTCAACTTGCTGGTACAGCAAACATTGGCAAGAGCTATATATTTTTTCTTCCATAATCGATTTTAAATTCTAGGAAACATTATTGAGGGTAGGAAAATCTGTTCAGTGAAGGGTTAATAATAATAGCAATAATAATAATAACAATAATATACTAACTGAAATCCTCCTACCTTACTCATACCTCACTGAGGAATCATCACTGCAAGAGAGCAGAGAGCTGTGGAATCCCTTCCCTCTCTCCCTTCTACAAAATGGCTATTAAAGTAGCTCAATTTTCAAATCAATTTTACATGAGTAGATTTGTACCCACACAAAAAAGTCCTTAATTATGAGAAAAAATAAAGAATTGCTTTAATTTTTTCTCCATTAAGAAGGCACATTAATTGAATTAGTAGCGTTGTTACGTATCACCTGTCTGCCCCTAAATTAACATCACTATTGCTCACTCCATACTTATTTATGATGCAGGGATAGAAAGAAATCAGAAGGGTCTAAAATCCATGCCATGATGTCATACTTACACACACCCTCTTGGTGTAATCATGGCTAGGAAACGCTGACTGGGAAGTGTGTGTATCTAATTGAGAAGGTAATTTAGATCTCTTAAAATAATTCCATCTCTTTGACTTGGAAATGACTGGAGGCGAGGGATATCTAAATCTGGGAACTGGAAAAAAACCAAAATAACCAACTTCTGGAAAAAAACCTTTCCATGCATTGCCTCGAAATTATGCAAAAGAAACGGGTAAGGGGAAAAGTTCAGCACAGTGCATCCGACAATTGCAATCCAGGCAGGATTTTCCCAAAAACGTCTTCCCACAATGCCCTGACATTTTCCTGCAGGAGCCGGGGGAGGCTGCAGGCAATGGTGGGGGCTGGAAGAAGCGCTTGTTCCACTGGGGCTGCAAACTGCAGGTTCCCCAAAGTTTAAGTAAGATGATTGTGATTTATTTATTTTTTTTTAATTCCTTTTTGTTTAAGCCTGAAAGCCTTTTGCCATCACTAGACATACAGTAATTTGCAATATCAAATACAATAATAGTACAGATAAGTATGTGACAGCAAAAGGATTCGTAAATGCAGGGGTGTCCATAGCAAAACACCAACACCTTAAAAGACAAACAACCTCGTGCTGGGTGAATTTGAACTGAAACTCACCCGACTGTCACTTTGAACAGTCCCACACAAGAAACAGCCGCTACTTCGTCCAGACTACAAAACCGCCGGGGTGGTTACTAAAGATGTCCGAATAAGGAATTGGCCACTCAATTCTCTCCAGGAATGGAAATTTATCTTCGTTTTGAGATACAAAAATATATAAACTCCGCGGAGGGGGTACCGAGCGCTCCTGAGGACTGGGGCGGTCTGGCCTCTGCCCCGCCACCCACCGCCTCCCGGCCAAAGCCAAACACCGGCTCCTCGCTCGGGCTGCGCACCCCTGCCGCCCTCGAGACACGTGGGATTGTCACATCAACGATAGCTCCATTTATAAACAATACATTTAGGGAAAGCTTTTAAATACAGCAATCTGTGAACCATTGGTAAGCGATAAAAACAATCTGCGCTGGGAGTCGTGCGGTCCCTCATCCTCATCCTCATGCTCCTGTGGCCGAGTGCTGCTCAGAGGACAATGTCCTTTAGTCTCCGGGCGCCGGGCGAGTCCTTTTCCCGGCTGGCCTGCAGGAGCGGGTTGCCCTCCTGCCCGCTGCCCTCGCTGTCCGCGCCCCGGGGCTCTGCCTCACTGGGCCGGGAAGGGCCACTGTTCCCAAAGGGCTCCCGGCTGCCAGCACAGTGCCCGGCTCCGTAGGGCGCCGCCGGCTTGCCGGACAAGGGGCTCTTCAGGTGCAGGGGCGAGGTGACGGGGCTGACGGCCTCGCAGCCGTTGCCGGCCTCGCGCACGGCGCCGCTCACCTTGGGGCTGCAGCAGGCGGCCGAGTCCACCGTTCTTTTGCCTTTGGGGTTGGCGAGGCGCTCCTCGGCCGGGGGCTCGCCGCCCTCCTTGCCGAAGGTGGCGAAGGTCCTTTTGGCGCCACAGTCCGCGTAAGGCTCCGCGTCCACCGCCGTGGCCTCGATGGACAGCGCGATGACGTTCCTGCCGTGCTCGGGGGACTTGGCGCGGCTGGGCACGGCGCCACGGGGCATCCAGCACCTGTCCGAGTGGCCCAGGATGCGGCACTCCTCCCGGCAGTGGAAGCCCTCGCTCTGCTCTGCGGGGAGAAAGCACAAGGCACGGTGAATGAGGTGCCCACAGCCTCCAGCCTGCCCGGGCTGGGGGCACCACACAGAGCTGGGCACTGCAGAG
The DNA here is from genome assembly GCA_019023105.1 of Diglossa brunneiventris. NCBI lineage: Eukaryota > Metazoa > Chordata > Aves > Passeriformes > Thraupidae > Diglossa > Diglossa brunneiventris. Next base: position 1,124,874 of record CM032357.1, on the reverse strand, counting down.
GGGATCCTACCCCAAACAGCACTGACTGAACCTCAAACAGCCTTCGGTTTCGAGGCTCTACAGACTGGAGTTTAATTTCCAGTAGGTTGTGTGTCACCTGTTACCACCACAACAGAAGCCTGAAGGAGTGACAGCAGCAAATCCATCACAACAGGGCTGTCCGTGTGTCAAGCCCTCAGAGCCAGCGGTTCCTGGGTTTAGTGGCCAGTGTTAAAAGCCACCATGCTTTAAGCTTGGTTTGACGTGACATTTAAGCTTGACTTTTTGCAAGGAGGGGAAAGGAACAGAGGGAGGAAAGAAAAGGGGGAGGAGGGAAGGTTCTTTGTGGTTCTGCTGTATATGTGAGTTTTAACTTGTTGCTTAATCCCCACCGACCTCTCACACAACAGAGGCTTTATAAATCTCCAAGATTGTCCACTCCACTGAAGATTAAATGTGTCATTCCCAGTGCTGGGGCTTTATTCATACAGGAGCAATAAAGATTCCTTCTCTCGACTTGGGGCTGTCGTCCCAACACCACTTTACAGTGCTGAAATATGGACTGGTGGTTTAACCCTTCTCAAGGACCCTCCAAGACCAGGTCCAAGGGCTCCCAGGCGAGAGCAAACCCTAGTGCCGGGGCCTGCGTGCATTCCTGCACTGTCAGTCAGCCCCAGAGGACTGCACAGCTTCACCTCCACATCACAGATGGACAAACCGAGGCTCGGGGAAGCAGCCAGGCTCAGCCAAGTGCAAAGCTGGAAATGAAATTCAGCAGTTTCACCGTGCCCAGCGTTTGCTGAGCATCCGACCGTGGCTCCTGCCGAACACCGCAGGATCCTGGCTGCTTTTCAGTCTCGGCTTTTCCTTCATTTGATAAGAGCTTGTAATTGCAGCTGCCCTCATAAAGCACAGCCTTTCCCCACGCAAAGACGTGGCTCCTTCCTCCTGTAACCCAGACTGGGAGCAGCACTAAAGCTCCAATGCCATCACCCCCAGGAGCCCACGCTCGGTCAGGGCTGGGCTGATGGATGGAAGGTGCAGGCTCAGCCCGGGTTTCCTTCTCTCCGTCTGCAAACCATTCCTGTGCTGCTCTGTACATCTGTGTGCATAACCTCCGCTCCTCAGACACATTGGTATTTCCACCACATGCGAGCACTAGGGCGGCTGATAAAAATTCTCAGCACATAACACAATGCACCAAAATATGAGCAGCTTAACACTTACAGAGAATAAACGAGTAAAAGGCAGACCTCAAAAAAAAAAAAAGGAAGAAAAAAATAAAAAAAAACACCAAGAAAGGTTTTTTTAAAGAAAGAGAAGAAGCCAATTAATTGAAAAATATATGGGTAAAACATCAGCTTTTTCTCTACATCAGAGCAGCAACCCAGTGATGTGGAGCAGAGGGCTGGGTGGAGGGGAGGAGGTCTGGGTTTTGGCAGCTGCCTTTACAGCAGCTTGAGAGAAGGATGCCCTGAGCCCTACACACTGAACAACCAGCACTGAGCTCTAAAAGCCCATGATCTTATACTTTGATTCTGCTAATTTCAAGTACTTGAGCAAAATAGAAAAAAAAAAAAAAAGAAAGAAAAATTGCCCAGAAAATATTGCTGTCTCCCTATTTATCCACAGCTTAACTTCAAAAGGGTGCTACAGGCATACAAAGTTGTGTAGTCTGGCTGTGATAGCAGAGGACTTGGTGATGGCTGGAGGGGCTACAGAAATATCTCGGATTCTCATCCCGATGAGACACTGATTTATTGTGCTGTGTGACCTTGGGCGTGTTGCTGGAGCACACATCACTTCAGTCTCTCCACAAACATGAAAAGCTGCATCTGTGAGGGTGCTGGGCTGGCTGGTCCAGCACGGGAAGGCACAGGGGAGCTGCTTCTCCTCACCTTCCCTGCCCAGCAGCACAGCTCAGCCCCGAATCCACGGGACTGCCATAGCCAAGGCAAACCTCACTCCAGAGGGAGCACAGGCAGATTTGTCTTGCCTTGACCTGTTTATTCCGACTGCCACATTTTACAGCTAGAAACAATTGGAGGACTTCCCTGATTACTGCAAGTGGATATTCCTCAAAGCCTAGAAAGGCACCTGTGCTTTAAGAGCAGCTCACTAAAGGGCCCGGTGCCTCTCTGCCAGGGAGATGATCAGTTTTGGACATTGCAATGCTTGTCTAGAACCTGCAGCAGCTGAAATGAAGGGAGGAAAGGAGCTGAGAAGCATTACATTAAATTATACTGTTTCAATCTTTTGTATGAGGAAGGGAATGTTAACAAGTCTCAAAGAGGCCAGGCTGACAGGCAGAGGGTCACAAGTCACCATCATCCACAGACCTGAGACAACAGGTAGTACCACAGCACACTCTGTCACTCTGTTCTGTGCTCAGCACACATCTCAGCTTTGAGACCATGCCCTGCAGCCAGAACCATCCTGCTCTCGGGGACAACGTGTCCAGGCTGCCCAGAGCAGCCCTGAGCTGGCAGCAGACACAAGGAGCAGCACAGAGCCCCCAGCAGCAGCCTCTTCAACATGGCAGAATGGGCATCTTCAGCTACCCACCCTTCCATCACTGTCTTAGCCCTCAGCTGGGATAAAATATGGTTCTTACGCCTCAAGCAAGGCCTGTTGATCCACAGAAACACCATTCCTCTGCTGTCCCAGATCCAAAGGCGTGCACAGCAGGGTCTGAGCCCCTCCAGTGGCTGAGCCAGGGCTGATCCCTGCGTGCTGCTCCTGCCCCAGGCAGAGGCAGGCAGGGAGCTGCTGGGCACGCTCCTGGTGCTGCCCTTTGCAGCTCAGTCTGACTCACCCAGCTTTGATGGCACCCAGGACAGCCATTCACGTTCACATTCACATTACTGTACTGTTCTGTCTTGTTCTTTACCACTTTAACAATCAGAAATAGAACAACAGGAAATTCTTTTACAGCCCTAGACCTGCCCTGGTCAATACAGCTGTTACTGTCTGCAGTGACAAAATGTTCTTGATGCACGGAGCAAAGCCCAGGTAATAACCACCAGAATCACAACACCGTGAGTGCTTGGCAGCCAAAGCAGGCAGCTCCCATCCCTGTGCTCATGGCAGGGCTGAGCAGGCTGAAACTGCTGCCTGACCAGAGCTGGAGACAGCCAAAGGGAGGGGGAGCAACAGAGAGGGAAAGCAGGGTGAGACCCCTGAGCTCTGTGTGAGTGTGAGCACCTTATCCTGACACACAGCCCCCAAGGGCCCCAGTGCTCCAGCTGGCAAGGACCTGCCAGCTGGCATGGGCTGGGGAACACCATGGCCAGGGGCTGAGAACACCACAGCCCTGGGATGGAGACCACCATGGCCTGGGGACAGAGACCACCATGGCCAGGGACAGAGAACACCATGGCCTGGGGACAGAGACCACCATGGCCAGGGACAGAGACCACCACGGCCCAGGCACAGAGACCACCATGGCCAGGGACAGAGAACACCAGGGCCTGGGACAGAGAACACCATGGCCCTGGGACAGAGAACACCACAGCCCTGGCATGGAGATCATGGCCCAGGGCATGACCTGGGCTGCACTCTCTAAGGAGCTGAGAACACTGCACACACTGAGGGGTTAGTTCTGTTGCCAGTCAGGCTGTGAGGACACCCGTGGTGGCACCCAGCTGGCCCAGAGACACACTGAACAGCTCGCCTGAGGGTAAGTGCCCTACATGGGAGCTGCTGTACCAGAGATGTGCGGGTCCCACTGCAGCAACACCTGTGTTTCAGCCAGACTGCCCTCACCCAGCACAAATCCAGAACCTTGTTTCAGGGCACCTTAGGGCAGGGTCACTTTTAAAACATTCCCCAGGGACAAAACATCCTGGCAGAAGCCTTTTCATCAAGAGGTGAGCAGTTATCCTGAAGTCAGACTTGGCAGGAAAAATGTCATTACTAAACATAAGCTCTTGCATAGCAAATATGAAATAACATCAAATCCACAGCCACCTCTGGAATAAACACGTTCCTCAACAAGTCAAGCAAAATCCAGATTTCAAATCAGAGCTCTACTTCCAACTCAGAAGACCAGCAAAAAGGCAACTTTGTGAGTCACAAAGACCCACAGCTGCTGTGGTCTCAGCCAGGCAGCAGGTGCCGAGGACCAGCAGCTGCAGGAAGACCTGGTGGGAGAGATAAAAATCCCCCACCCAGCCAAGACCCCCAGCATTTCCCAATCCCATGTGCGAGCTCTTGGTCGGAAGAGCGGGGACACGGGATGGACGCCCAACAGGCAGAGCCCAGCAGAGGACACGTGGTGGGCACTGCAGCAAGAGCGCCCAGATCCACACAGCACAGGCTCTTCCCTATCACAGGGGGATTAAGGAATGTCCATGGTGAACAAATCCTTCAGTCCCCCGTCCAACACGCAGGTACCTGCAGCACGGCAACGCAGAGCGGGTGCGCGAGGTGCCCCTTCAGCTCTCAGCAATTGAATTATCTCCAGTGGAATTGCAACGCTGGCCAAAGAGACAAAGTTAAATCGCAGCAAGGTGCAAGTGCCTGGGAATGTAATATTCCTGATAAATGGCCAGATGACACGTGCTGTTGGGCGATGACAATAGTCCCTGGAGTTTCCATTTCCAAACAGGCGCTCAGTTCAATCCAATCCGTGTCAGAGCAGCTTTGCTGGGGTGAGTAACTAGAGCTCGTTTGTGCTGTTACAGGGGAGCAAGGAAGAGAAGCAAGGGAGCTGCTTGAGAATCCGAAATAAGGGGAGACAAAGAGGGACTGAGGGATCCCAGCCTGCTGGGGCACACACGGGGCAGGAGAGTGTTGTGCTGAGCAGCCCCAGCCCAAAGCCCCCAGCCCTGTGGCAGCGCCAGCCATGGTGCCCATGCTTGGGCAGTGACAGTACTGGGGCAGTGCCTGTATTGGGCAGTGACAGTACTGGGCAGCGCCTGTATTGGGCAGTGACAGTACCTGGGCAGCGCCAGCCATGGTGCCCATGCTTGGGCAGTGACAGTACTGGGGCAGTGCCTGTATTGGGCAGTGACAGTACTGGGGCAGTGCCTGTATTGGGCAGTGACAGTACCTGGGCAGCGCCAGCCATGGTGCCCATGCTTGGGCAGTGACAGTACTGGGGCAGTACCTGTATTGGACAGCACCAGTACCTGGACAACGTCCATACCTGGGCAGTGCCGGTACCTGGGCAATGTCCATACCTGGACAGTACCCATACTTGGGCAATGTCCATACCTGGGCAGTGCCAGTACCTGGGTCCATACTTGGGCAGTACCCATACCTGGGCAGTGTCCATAGCTGGGCAGGGGCAGTACCTGTAGTGGACAGCGCCAGTACCTGGACAACGTCCATACCTGGGCAGTGCCGGTACCTGCGCAGTGCCCATACCTGGATACTACCCATACCTGAGCAGTACCCATACCTGGGCAGTGCCACAGGTGCCCTCGTGCAGGAGCCCAGCTCTAGCTCCACATTTCGGTGTTTCTTCAGCAACCGTGTGATTATACTGTAATCACGATGACACTGCTCCTGGGTACAGCAAACAGCACGATCATTAAAAAATTCATTTCAAAATCTTCCTGGAAGCTAATAAATTTTACAGCAGTTTCAATCCTTTCTCATTGCAACAAAGAAAAGCTTAGTTCCAGACAAATTAGAAGTAAATTGATTGCCTTAGGGGAATCTATTCAAATATCACTTTTCCATGTTAGAAATCTCTTCCTGAAACAAGAAGAGGAGAACCAGGGAGAGCCAGCACGGGAGCAATGTGGAAAAGCAAATCATTAAATCTCAGTTCATGAAACTGAGGGGGGGGGAATCAAACTTAAAATAAAATGCAAATGTCTCACTGGGGTGCGGGCCCAACATTTGTGACAGAATTTATGAATAATAAATATGAATAAATAGTAAACACGAAGGGATCAAACACTGTTGTGGCTGTTTACTCATGGTTAGCCATCTTTCATGGACAAAGCGCAGCTGCATTATTTAACACTCCTCTTCCAGCTACTTCGGGGTTTCTTTTCAACTCCAGCACCTTCATCTTCTCAGGACCCAGCACCCTCAGCACACCAGTGGAGCCCACACCCCTCCAACCCCAACAGGAGTGGCTGTTTCAGGCTCAGGGCCAGTGATCCTCTGCATTACACTCCAGATAAAATAATAAGCTCCAGCAAAATACAAACAGTCCCCAGCCGTGGTTCATCATTCCCCTGTAAATTAAGACTCTGCACCTCTCCCTTATCTCCTCTAATAGCATAATATCAGGAAACGAGAGGTGGGGAATGGTGTATTATATTTTTGACCTATTGGCTTCACAGAGCCTTCCTTGCCTTTCCTAATAAGAAATCTCCAGTCAATGCAGCAATGTAATCCTGGCGTGGCTTCCCCTGCACAATGCTCAGAGGATACTAATAACCAGGGACAGTGACAAATGCTCTTTACTGCAACAAGAAGCCTTTCTTTTCCTCTCTTTCACCATTATTCAGGATTTATGCAAGCTAAAAATGCTGTATTTTTAATCCCGGATTGTCTGTCCCAACACAGAAGGTCAACAGTGCTTGAACAAAGCACAGGAATTATTTTAATGAAACAAGGGCTGTCATTTAGATTAATTTATTGAGCAATTGCTGATAAGGACCTGTGGCTGCATGCAGCCATGGGCAGTGCTCCTGGGATGGTCAGCAGAGCTGTGCAAGGGGGCTCGTCCCCAGCTGCTGCAGACACAGACAGCTCCCAGGAAATGCTGAGGACTCCCTCTGATTTCACAGCCAAGAGCTGGCCCATGCCCTCTTGCCCTGCTCTGTATCACCATGAGTAACTGCCTCTCTCCTGCAGAACTGTCCCTGCTTTGTGAATGAGGACAGAGAGGGGACAGGCAGCCCTGGGTGCCGGGGAGCTGCAAGCAGAGGGCAAGGACAGACTCGATGCAAAGGATTTCCTCAGGGGATGCTGATGCCTCTGGGTGAGGAGCAGGTTGTGGGAAGGAGGGTGATCACCAGAAGGAGCTGTGGTGTGGGTATGCCATGCACCACAGCAGGGTCAGACCCAGAAGGTATTACGGGTTGGAATGCAATTTAATGCTGGCTGCTCCCCTTTATCCAGAACCACAGGCCAATCCCCACCTCATTCACAAGGAAAAATTAATTCCCTTTCAGAAGGCCGGCGGAACACACCATTTAAACTCCAATTAATCCTTTTCTTAAGTGGTCTGTGGAGCTCTGCTGGCCCCTGAGCTGCGGGGATGTGGATTCCACCTCTGAAACTCCAGCACTCATGCCTCCATCCAGGGCTCATTAGCATCCTAACAGGTCTGGGATGTGGGATCCAGCCTGGGAGGGAGAGGAGAGCACTCTGGGCTCTGATGGACCTCTTCCATCTCGAGCCATTAGTGCTCCACCACTCTCGGCACGGCTCCCATCAATGCTGAGGCAGCTCCTGCACGGGCGCAGACACAACCCCTGACTTCATTACTGCAATTCAATTTCATTAGCACTGGATACAGAGGGATTGTCCTAAATACACTCTTCCTTAGACTTTTTTCATGTTAATGCAACCATTTGAGTATATTATACCCTGCAGAGATGGAAACATTTCTAGTCTGTTTAAACACATTTCCCACAATTGGGAGCAAAACTTTGTCTCGGTTTATGCCTCTGACACCAGCTGCCTCCCATTTAATGGGACTTCAGTCGCTGAAACAAATTAATCCAAAGGTTACTGTTCTCTGCTATTGTCATAGACAAAGCAAATTCACATATTCTGCGAGGGTAAGGCAGGACCAGCCAGTCAGCCACATTCCAACAGCAGCAATAAATCAAATTATTACTCAGTCCTATTCAAAATCAGGCGTCGGTCAGAAAATGGCAACTCAACGATCCTGATAAAAATCCAACAAAACAGAAATTACAGTTGGGGGAGATAAGAAGCAATTCCTGGATGCCTGTACTGGGCCCACAGCCTGTCAGAGCACATCCCTGCCCTCTCCTCGGGGGGCTCGTGGTTAATGTCTTACTTCAACCAGCACCTCCCTCGGCCAGGACAAAACAGAACAAGCCATCCTGATCCTCCTCCTGCAGGGATGTGAAGGCCAGGGTGCCGTGGGGAGGCTGCTGCCCCCTCCTCCTGCCACCCTTCCCTGCCAGGCTTCTGGTGGCTCCACACAACAAGTGAGAAATAAAGGAGCTGAGGTTATAAACGCTGATACATAATTTACTCCTATTATCAAGATTAAACACATCTTTGCATGCTTAGCATAAAACAACTGCCTTTCCCCAGATTTCTCAAGGACATGCATAAACTTCATTATTATCTAAATAATCAAAAGAGTATTTCAATAGAATATTTAACTGTCTGCCTACTGGAAACTCACAGCCTTAATCTAACACTGATCCTCTGTTGTCCTTCATGTAAATATTGTTGGGATGTCAGCCAAAGCCTAGGGAAGTGAGCTTCATCTTGGTGGATGGGAATCTCTCGTGTCAGATACAGTCAGCCTGACTAATGAGACCTACAGCTTGCCAAAACCTACAGCCTCGCTGTCTGTTCCAGCCATTGAGCGCGCTCAGAAACCCAGTGGCACCAGCCCAGCAGTCTACAGATCCCAATCAACTATCAATAGCTTAAGTGTAAGTGATTGTGTATGAAGCATGAGCCAAATGTGTTTCCTTTTTCAGTTTTAGGACCTTCAGTATTGTTATTGCACCAGTAATGCTTGCACGGAATTAATCATAGACGTACCCACAAGGCAAAACATTATGAGAAGCTCTTTGTACTTTCTAAAAGTGTGCAGCTCTGAGAGTGGAAGGAGCTGGAAGGCTTCCCAGCACAATGGGGCGTTCCCCATCATCAAGGGAGAGCTGGGGAATTTTACGCCTTTTCTTAAAAAACCGAAATGTTGGTTGCTGGCCATCTCTCATCATGACATTGACCTCTCATGCCTCCACCCTGGAGCTCAGCATTATCCCCTCCCTGGTGCTCTGCTTTAAGTCTCTTTCAGATGAACACAGGGGTTTTTCCATGCTGGTGGATCTTTATCTGAAGCACAGGGATGGACCATAGTGAGATGTTTGCCTAGGGGAGTGGGTGCATCAGAAAATCCCACAGGGATCTGGGACAGGTCTGCAAAAACTGCTCTGCATTGTCCAGCCTGACCCAGCACCTGACTCACAGGGACCCTCCTGTTCTCTCTGCATGGCCATGGAGCTGCAGAGAGGCCTCAAAGCAGGCTCCAGCCCCACACCAACGGGGGATTACAGCAATGCCAGGGAAATGCCAGCTGTGGGTTACACTGCCCCAGGGCCAACAGAAGACATGACAGAATTGCCAGAGTCTGAGAATCTGATCCATTTAATTAGATGAAACTTTGTTCTGGCAATTAAGTTTACCTTCATCAATCCAAAGGGCAGATAAACATGCATGTAAAACTACTATAAGGTCAATAGTTAAATCTAAAACCTCATTATAAGCTTGGGGAAATGTCTTTACCTGTGAGTCATGGACAAGCTCAATTCCAGCAATCCAGCTGGGGTCTCATCCTGTCCCACCCCATCCTGTTCTGTTGGCCCCACAGCCACGGGGGTGAGATGGAGAACAAGCCCTGGAGTGTGTCTGGGGCTGTCACCTGCAGAGCCACAGGGAGACTGCTGAACAACACGAGTGGGAAATAACTGCATTGCCATGACTTGCACAAGCACTGCAAGGAAAGCACTCAGCTCCACAGCTCCAGACAAGCTGCTGCCAACCCATGGGCACCTGGGCAGTGATTCTGGGTCCCACCTGGGGGCTGCACAGCTCACTGGGATCATCCCACACACCCCTTGCTGTGGTTCCAGAGCAGAGGTGGGATGCCCTTGCTCCCCAGGATGGGCTGCTCCAGCTCTGCCCCAGCTTCTGCCAGTGCAGCCTCCCAGGATTTCTGGTTTCCTGAGGCACATTCCTGCAGCACTGCCCCGAGGTCAGGCTGGATTGTGTTGGCTCCTGGCTCCACTTCACAGGGCTGTCAGCTAAACTGAACCACAGCATCGTTACTCTCAGTGATGGTGTGACAGACAGACAGAGCCCAGCTGGATTTTCAAAACCTAAGCACTTTGCAACACTGACAGGCAGGAAAAAAACAACCACCAACCCACAACCCTCTTAGTCTGAGCAGGTTTTATCTGGAAATACCCAAAGCTAGTCAGTGTGAGACCCCACAAAGTCATTCCTGCTGAACCACCTTCCTGACCAAGCCTTTTAAGTGTCTCTGGGAAATACAGAGAGACAGGTACCAGCCCCAGCTGGCGTTACCTGCTCAGCCCAGTCCCCACCACATCCTCAACACAGCCCTTCTGCAAAGGGATAAGGCAGGGCTGCAGTGACTGATGGAACTGGTGCTTTCAGACAGAGTTAGCACAAGGAGAAGAGTCAGGTTCATTACCCTGAGTTCAGCACGGGCTGGAGCTGCAGAGAGGACGCTGGGGCTGAGCCACCAGCCCTCTCCTGTTCCACCAGATGCACCAGGGGTGAGTGGGCTCAACCCAAACGTGTCCCCCTGCACTGGCCCCAGACTGATTGTCCCCCTGAGCACCAGCAGAGGGAAGGAGGCAGCTCAGACCTGCAGCAGCTCTGCCCGAGCCTCTCCACAGGGACCCACCCTGGCTGCCTGCAGCACATGCTGTAATGCTGCCTCCTTGCCACTGCACGCTCCCTCACTGCTGAAACACTTACACATGCAGCATGCATTAGAATTTAAAAACCATTAAACCTCGGAAAGGAAAAACTTTGACAGGATGCGTAATATACTAAGTATAATTAATTAAATTGGATGAGGCACTGGGGGACGAGAGAAGAGTGGATGGAGACTGCTCTTGGAAAAGGGATGGTAATGCACTAATGTTCAGTGTGTGCCATTAAAAACCAGCCTTGGAAGAGGCGAGGATGAGCGACAGGGGCTTCGAGAGATGGCACCAGCCAGTTGGGCACCTCGGATGAGCAGCAAAAGAGGTGGTGGCGTGAAATGTGGCCAATTAGAGCCCTAAAAAAACTAAAACGATGGTGGAAAAGGCACAAGAGAGATGAAAAGCAGAAATAGCAGCGTGTTGCTAAACAGCAGTGCTGTAGCAATGATAGCCTGCTCCAGAGAGCTGCTCTCACCCACCCCACCAGGGCACAGACACCAGCCCACCTTCACCAGCCAGCTCCAGGCTCCTTGGGGCCGAGAGGGATTCACCCTGGAGGGCATCTGGCTCTCTGTGGGATTATTCTTCAGCTATTTGTAACTCCAGGTGCAGCTCCTCAGCGTGGGCAGCACCCTGCTGCATCCATCCATCCCCTGAGGCGGGCGGGAAGCAGCAACCAAAGAGGGGGCCAGGGTGGGAGCATCAAAGGCAGCCCCAGCCAGCACAGCAGGCACAACATGATGAGACAGGCGCAGTCTGGCTGTTCAGCAGGACAAAGTTTTAACAGGCTTAACAACAGCATCAGCACTGATCATTAGGCAATTACAAGTGCTGAAAGTTGACAAAGCACCAGGACCAAATGAATTATCTCCCCAAATCCTGCAGGCAGGAGCATGGAAAAGAGAAAAGTCATTGTCAACAGCCTCTGATAGCTCACTGGGTGCAGAGCAGTAACTAAAAACTAAAGGGCTGTTCATTTACTTGCTGCTTTGAGAGATGAAAGGGAAAGGCCAGGAAATGAGAACTACAAAAATATTCTCATCACTCAGGGGGTGGTGGGAGGGAAGGTCCTGGAACACTGATACAGCCAGGATTGCTCAGCGCCTGGGGACATCTGATTCAGAGGAAGGGACTGCGTGTGTTTGGGAAGAGAAGGCAGATTTTGGCTGGGGGAATTGGCTTCTGAATCATCCCCAGCGTTACTTGCTCAGTTCTGCACATTCCTGCACAGCGCCAGCGCCGGCCAAGGGACAGCCCTGAGCTCTCCTCCAGGATGTGCCAAACCCAAACTGCTGCGGGGATCTGCAGAGCTCAGCCCAGGCAGGAGCAGGGGACCCCTGCCCTGAGAGCAGGGGAGGCTCAGCCCTGTCCCACCGTGCTCCTCAAGCACAGCCCTGCACTCCGGGTGACTGGGCACGCTTTTGTGAAAAACACGCAAACGTGATTTAAAGACTCTAAGTGATACAGAATACATCACATCCCTTGGGAACCTGTTCCAGGGGGTAATTATTCTAATTCCTAAAATCATGCATCTCATTTGCAGCTGGAATTTTCCAAGGCAAATCTCCATCTCCCAAGGCTCTGTCTTGCTCACTGAATCAGGGAGATGCTCAGCAGCAGAGATCTCCTCTTCCCTCAGTTTGGTTCTGAACACAGGCTTAGATAACCAATGTCTCCAGCAAGGCTCAGAGCACGTCCCTGAGGATGCCATCTCCCTCGGGTCCTATTTCAAGCCCAGTGGTCTCAGCTGAAAGAATCCTGGTGATTCAAAAGGCTTTGAGTGAAATCCTAAATCTCCAGACCGTGTTTGGAGGGTGAAAGCCAATTTGTTCACCTATCCCAGAAGCTCCTGAACAGTGTCCAGTAAGCCAGGGGACGTGTTTGCACTGACAGGGCATCTCCTCTCCATCTGCCTGCCATAGCTCGGTGGTCCTTGCAAGCCAAGGCTGCTCAAAGAAGGATTTCTGTGGATTTTTACAGTGAATTAATTCAACATATCCACCCAGTAACAAAGGAGGAAGACTGACAAAGCAGAGGTCAGGCAATGAGGGAATTGCAGGTAGAATTGTTAATTTTAATTACTTGTCTTCATTAAGATGAGGTTTCTGGATCCTACAGTGATGACAAATGGGTCAAAATTTTTGCATGAGTGAATATACTTCCGCTAAAGGGTGGAACAGACACAGAATTGGTTTTGGATTTTACAGGGGCTTTTCCACCACATGATGCAGAGAATTCCCAGAACCCAGCAGCATACCAGAGAGGAGCAATCAGTAGGTGCAAGATAAACATTTTTATGAGGCACAGAAGTGCCCAGAAAGAGCCCAACAAGGTGGAAGTAAGTGACAAACGAGGTAAAACATAAGTTATACTTGAGCTGTCTGTGTCTCCTTGGCACTCAAACGAGTTGCAATACAAGCATCAGGGCAACCTGTGCTCCTGACAGCACCAAAAGGAAACAAAAGTTTGGAACAAGCCAAACACATTCAATTTGCCTGAATAATTTAGGCTGCTGAGTTATCATGTGCTTCATGGCCTGTCATGGAGACAGGCTGCACTGCACAGCACAGGTCTGTAAATCAATGGGACCCACACTAACCTGAGAGTGGCTGCAAAAGCACGGCCTGTCAGAACAGATGCAGGACACAGCAGTCACCCTGTGAGTGCTGCCAGGCCCTCAGGTCCCTGGGCTGCAGGGGTGGCTCCTGGGAGCCTGCCAGGACACACTGCAGGACATCCTGCTCACACAGCTCCCTCTGAAACCAGCAGCAGCACAAATAACAAATACAGCGGCGGCAGGACAGCTGGAAGGGACTTTTGACAAGGGCAAAAGTGACAGGGCAAGGGGGAATAGCTTTGCACTCACAGGTTAGATAGGACATTAGGAATGAATTCTTTACTGTGAGGGTGGTGAGACCCTGGCACAGCTTGCCCAGAGAAGCTGAGGGTGCCCCACTCCTGGAAGTGTCCAAGGCAGGCTGGATGGGGCTCTGAGAAACACGGGATGGTGGAAGGTGTCCCTTCCCATTGTAGGGGGCTGGAAGCAGATGATCCTTAAGGTCCCTTCCAACCCAAACCATTGTGTGATGATGATGATGGCCTGGTAAACACAGAGAGTAAAAAACAAATCCAAGTCCAGTATACACATATTAACCTTCCAGGACACACCTGAGTATGCCTGACCCTCCTCAAAGGTATTTACACCTCCAATAATGCAGCTACTGCTCCCAAAAAAACCTTCTCTGACAGTTCCTGAATTACTACTGTGCACAGTTTGAACTTCAGGTTTCCAGCCAAATTCCTCTTCCCACACAAGAGCTGCCCCTTGATAACTCCTCCCCAAGCTGTACCTAATCCAGGACCGCAGGAATCTGAGTTGAGAAAGTTCCTGTCCCAGGGCAAATGGCTCAGAGCCCTGTGGCCCCTGCAGGAGCTGACGGAACGTGCCCGAGCAGGCGAGGCAGCGCTCCACTCGCAGCAGCTCCTGCTCTGCTCAGCTCCTTACTGAAGCTGGCACTTCCAAAGCAGTCAGAGCAAATCAAGTGCTCGACCTATTTTGGTTTGCAGGAGATGAGGACACCCACCTCCCTTGGCTTCTCACGAAAACTCCCAACCAATGCTCTTCACTCTTTCATTTTTCACATGAAACAGTGCAGGAACACCCACAAAACCTGCTCTGCCTCCAGCACGCACCCAGCAGAGCCAAGACTTCTCCCCAGGAAGTGCCAGAAGCTCCTCACCTTTCATCCCCAGCAGCTGCAGGTCCTCAGCACCCACAGGAGGTGGCACCCCATGTCCCTGGCCACAGGGACCCTGCTGTGACTGTCCCCACACCTCCAGCCTGTGCCAGGGGGGCTCTGCAGCCCTTCCCGGGCACGCCAGGCAGCATCTGTGGTGAAATCCCACCAAATGATCCAAGAGAGCTCTCTCCAGCTGGGACTGATTGAATACAGCCTGGGCACCGGATGATGTGGGAAATCAGTTGTAGCTGAGCACAAATTGCATGCATAGAGGTAATTACTGCAGCACAAGGTTGGTAGCACCACTACCCACATGACAGTGTATCTCAGCAGTTTTCATTTCCTATTGCTTCCATTCAGAGAGGGGGCTTTTCATCTTTTTTTCCCTTTTTTTTTTTCCCTGTGGTTCAATTTAAACTCTTTTTCCTGCAGGGACTGACGCTCAGCCAGGATTTCTTTGGGATGAAGCTCTGGTTTCACTACAGCCAATCATTGCACACACCCAGATGTTCCCCTGTTTGTGACACCCAGACCTCAAGGCTGACCCACCTCGACCCAGCTGCAGTGGCCTGCCTCAGGTGTGACTGTCCCCCAAGGTGAGGTGGCACAGCAGTGACCTGCTGTCACCTGCTGCCACGTGCCAGCACCCCCAGGCAGCTGCGGATGCTGGTAATGAAACACAACCTGCTGGCAGCCAATGGAGCCAGCTACAAAGCAAGTTGTTCTTCACACTTGGAAAAGGGTGAAATACAATAAGGAAAATGGAACAAAAAGGGGTTTCTGCTGAAAAATAAAAACACTAAGGGAGCTAATGCTGAGAGTGGGGAAACTGATCACTACCATTACAGATACTCAGCAAAAACAGGGGCCACCTTATGTGCGCCGTGATTATACACATCGTGACTAACACACATCTATAATAATAATTGTACAAAGAACTTATTTTCCAAATAGACACAGGGGCTAAATGCAGGAGGGAAGGGGAAATGACTGTGCAAAGGCAACACACACCCAGCCAGAGCCTGGCACAGCCCACTCCCCAGGTACCTGTGTGCACCAGGAGGAAAGGCTGCCAAACTTCTTAATAATTCTGTGACCCATTTAAAACTATCTAGTCTTACATTCATATATGCTGTATGAGAAATAAAATATAGCACTCCCGAGTTTTGAGTGGCAGCACTTCCCTCAAGACAGAGAAAAGCTGCGAGTTCTCTTTGCTGTTTGGTGCCAATTATTACAGAGTTTTGACTTATATATTATTACATAGATCATTTAGTAAAACAACCTACATACAAACCCAGTGGTGTGTCTCCCCTCAGCAGATATCTGGAGCAGCTCAGACACTCACCCATATCTCCATATTTTGGAGACGGGTGGGCTCCTTCCCCTACACCCAGGGGAGACACAGTCCCTGCCCTACAGCTCTCTGCAGCGTGCAGCCTCATTAGCAAAGGTCCAAACAAATTATAGTTATCACAGACATAAATGTAACTGCACCACGTGTTGGAGGGAAAAACAACAGGCACCCAACTTGTGGCAGCCCCTCTGGAGATGCTGGCTACACCTGAACCCCCCAGGTACCAGGGCAGGGTTTCACCTGCTGCCCCACCTGTGCCCAGGGGCTGCCCCAAAGCCCCCAGGCCGTGTCCCTGCCCCTGCAGAGCCCAGGGTCACCATGCTGCTGGTGCTGATTATTCCTTTAATAAAGGGCCCTGTATTTTCCAGAGGCTGCAAAATTGATGCGGGTTGCCATGGTAAGCACACACTTTCCCATTTAGCAGAATAATAGGCAGCTTTGTATAATTCACTGATTTCAGATGATTTCTCACCCCAAGTGCAAGTCGCTCAAGTTATATAAGTCACCTGTTGTTTAGTCAATCTGGCAATTTTAATTAGAATAAATTTTTATGATTTGTCTTTGCAACACTCAGAGCAGCTCTGCCACCAGAATGCCGAGATGTCTGTAAATTATACAGGCCCCAATCACATCTTTTTTTTTGCTGTTTTAATTACAGTAACATTGCAGCATTAATCATGTAAGCCTCTGTAAAACAAGTAACAGCCATCCCCTATCATAATTAAAAAGAAAGGCCAAGCAAACAGGAGCTCTGGAGTTTACCATATTTTCTCTGAAAATTATATTTTAACTTAAGAGTTTCACAAACATTGGCTTTATTTGGATCTAATTAATGTTGCAAAGGAAACACTGAAAGGTTAATAAGAGAAGTTAGTTTGTAATGCAAGTTTCCCAGTGCCAGCCCCAGCAGTTCAGTCTGTTTTCAGAGTCATTAACGATGTAGATTGATTACAGGAGGAGATTGGGAAGTGCTGGCTTGCTGCGTTAGCAGAAGGTTTGGTTTTATTCATATACCTTCCCCACTGCTCAGTCTGATGGCCATTACCTTGACCACTTTGCCAGACTTGACTGCTGTGAGAAGGAAAGTGTTAAAGGCTTCCTCAGAAGTTACTGGCAGAGGCCAAAGAGGCCACAGGAGCCTTTTTGACTTGTTTGTAAGGCAAAAGGAAGCTGCAATCTTGCCTGAACTGTTTGTTTATCTTCAAATATCTTAAAGTCCAAGTATTGGGTAGTGGTTCTGGAAAAGGAGGCTTTGGAAGAACCAAGGTTAAAACCACCCCATCTTCAGCTGAACCCTGAGACAAAGATCTCTGCAAAGGTTCTCCTTGGGCTGGAGTTCAGGAACGGTTAACAAAACCAAGCAGAAATAGAAACTGAAATTCTCTAATCTGAAATACCTCTTCTTCATATCTCCTATAAATTGCTCTCCAGTCACCCAGTAAAAATATGGGTAAGCAATGACTGAATTTGACAAAATCTCATTAAAAAGTACAATAAAACAGTAGAAAGTCTCCAAATTTCTGGGCTGATCATTCATCCATTGCAAACCTACACAACAGGGCATGGATTCAAGTTTTAATTTTCCTCTCCAAGTTGCCAAAATGTTCACATCTGCTGAGTGTTCTCTGTGCTTAGGGGGGAAAAAACTTGGAGGATCTAAAGGTTGTAACTCCTGTGACCCTGAATGGAGTAACCTCAGTGATGAAGACTCCACAAGAACTATCTTTGAAGGACCCTGAAAGCTGAAGGAAGAGTGCCAGGAACGTGGGATATAGGACAATGCTTCTTATGCAAACAAAGGAGGCTGCACATCTGTTTGTTATTTAGTTCTGCTCTTGCAAAGGGGGATTGGCTTCACTTCTTGCCACGGAGATGACTTCAGTGTCACCCCTGCCCCCAGAACCTTCCAGCAAGGACTTCTCCAAGCTGTGCTCAGAGAGAGCAGCACAGGGGATCTGTCTGTGCCAACCAGCAATGCCCTGCACAGATCAACCCTCCTGACGTGACCCCTGCCCTGCCCTGCTGCAGCACAGAGGCGAAGGCAGCTGAGCTCACAGGTGGGGCCACCTGTCCCTCTGTCCAGGGATGTGATGTGTGATGGTGTCCACATCACCCTCTGAAGAAGGAGCGGAGTTGCAGTCAGTGGTCCCACAAAAGACATTATGCCCTCCACAACCCCAGTTGGGAAATGTGAGCAGGAGCCTGGGGAGGATGGAGAGAGCATGGACAAAAGCATCAGTGACCTCCACACAGAGCTGAACTCAGATGCTCAACACACAATCATTAAAAGTGTGGGAATCATAAGACAATCAACTCCTCTTCCCAAAGACCAGCTTACCCACTCGTCAGGAAAATCCTCCTCAGGGCTTTCAGAGTACTGTGAGAAGCTGATTGCTCCCTCCAGGCTGGCCACTGCAGGAGCACCACAGAGCTCACTGAGGCTGCTTTACCAGAGCTGTGCAATAATACAGAAATCAGAGGAGCTGGAATAATTGACACTGCCCTGAAAGAAAGCTTACAGCATTCATCCATCTTAAGGGATATGCTGTCACTCACACTTTAATGTTATACTTTATGTCTTGTGCTGCATGTATGAATACAAGAAATTAGGTACTTCTATTAATTTGTAGAAGCTTCCAGAGAAATGCAGCCTCCAAAGCCCTAGAATATGTCACTGAGGTCTTTATGAGCTCTACAGAAAGGCTTTTCTGCAGAGTGAAAGGGGGTTGTAGGGAGAACGACTGCTGGAAATCAGCTTACAAAAAATCAACAGTTTCTAATACCTGTGCTTGCCTCCAGTTAATGCCATTAGTCATGTTCTCAATTCACAACTGAAATACACCCAGATACTGTGGAGATGAGCATAAGAACCAATTGGAATATTCCAGATAAAACTTGATCCCCTAAATGATGATACGTCTGAATAATTTGGGATGCAACCAGCAGGCAAAGTTTCAGTGAATATCAAGGGCCCATTTCTCCTTTACACCCAAATCTTATTTCTATACTGTGTGATAGTATAAAGAAGACTTAACATAACTATTTAAATATAACCCATTTCTATTCAAAGAGCTCTACATCTTGCTGGAGTTTATGGGACGCAGACACAATTAAATCTCCCCTGTGAGCAAAGTTACACAGATGTGGAAATGAATGTGGGATCAGGTCTTTCCAGATGACATTTCACGTGAACCTTTACTGCTGATCTGGCACCAGAAAAGTGGAAGTGATGCTTTTAGAAGCAATTCTCTGTAGAGATCCATTACTGACATTGCTTAAAACCCTCTCATTTTGATTCTAAAGCTTTTTCACTATTTTATGTCAGTGGTGACTATTTCTAACACTGCCATTTTATGATTAGCGTGTGCTTATTATTTTCATATTTTCTATTTTTGTCTTAAACAGTGAATCACTGCTTCATTGGACCAATGGTTTTCTCTCTGTAATTGATGGCTAAAATACTGGCCAGCACTGGGAATTAAGATTAGTGTGAAATCTGTTGCTTCTAACATTAAAAACTTATATTGGAAATATCTCCTTTCTGATTTCTATGCTGGCTCCCATGACTTAGAGTACAAGAATGGCTCTTGCTGAAGGCAAGGTGAAAAAGGCAGTAGAATACATTTAAGCATATCTAGGTGCTTCTGCACATCCACACAAAGAAAACAAGCCAAACCTGCACAAACACTGTGACTGGAAGAGGGCAAAGGGATTTAAAGAAAAAAGTACCAGTATGAGGAAAACCAAGGGAGGAATAACTACCTGAATCACAAAACAGAGTATCCAGCCTCAAAGATGCTAATTCAGGTCCTGAGGGATCTAATCAGCCTCTTTGTTGAAGTAAAGATAAAACTTTTTGACAGCAAACGCTTTCTGATAAAATGGAATTTTCAATTATCCTGTGAACATCTGGTCTGTGCTGCCATTTCCAGGGAAAACCACCAGCACAGTCTGCAGGGCTGGGAAACATCTCCCACCGAGCTGTGCCCGTGGTGCTGGCAGGAACAGGCGTCAGGAGCTCCCAGCAGTGCCCACCCCACAGCCGTCCCCAGGGGCAGCGTGCTGCTGGCTCCCTGTGCCACACCTCAGCTCCTCCTGCAAACCAGGGCTTCCTCCAGAGCTGCACCTGGAGCCTCGGGTACACCAGGGTACGGAGAAAATCCACCCCATCCTGCGGGGAAACAGGCCAAGGCACAAAGGGGAGCCCAGGATTCAGTCCCATCCTCCAGCAGACTTCTCCAGCCATCCCCAAACATCGCTGAGATCCAGCAGCTGCTTGAAAACACCCCTGTCTCAGAGAAATCCTGGAGGTTCAGCTGAGGACTCGTTAGGAAGAGAGCACATATAAACTTCCAGCAGCACTTAGCACCTCCACAAATAAACAAACAATTACAGGCAGCCAGGCAATCGCTGAAGGTGGAACAGCACCAGTGCCCGCCTTCCTCTGCATCCCATTTGGTGCCAATTAGCAAGGGAAGGAAAACAATCCTGGCCTGTAATGAACTCCAAATTGGGTACATATTAGAGCAATTAAAGCCATCTTTTCATCAGATGAATTTATAATCAATAATTAAGATCCTGAGGTAAAGAGGGACTGGGCAGAAGTCCTGCTCCCAAAATACACAATGTGGCTGAGCTCCAGGCAGTATTTCTGATGACCTGCTGCTACCCACTAAAGCTCAGCACTCTCCATGCCATGGTTTGCCATTTTTCTGGCAATCTAGGTCATTTCCAAAGGAGGAGAAAGGGCTCCTGCCAGCAGGACTGGCAGCTGGTGTCATTCCCACCCAAGAGTGGCACCAGGAAAGTGAAACACCAGCAGCTCCCTGGTACACCTAAGTACTGGCCACTGGTGCCACTGGTTTAAGAAGATAAAGGAGCTTGGATCCATCCAAGCCTATCTCCCTCTGCAGGGATTGCAGCATCTCAGTAGGCAAGGGCTGGCCAGACAGGTCCACGCTGACCACCCTGAGCCACCACCCAGGGATCATCCCCTACCAGCCAGCCACAAGGATTTCTGCCAACCAGAACTCATGAAGGACTCGTGGTGCCTCTTGCTGAGGTCCAAGCCCGGCAGAGATTGGACACAGGGGAGCCACACCAGGCTCCCAGCCAGGAAATCTTTACCATTAACAAGCCAACTCCAACAACAGCTCCCCCACCCCATTTCTCTGGGATTACATGAGATGCAGTTTGGGCAGGGACAACAAGCAAAAGCAAAGCGTGGGTACATGAGCTGCCAGGCTGCTCTCCAGACAAGGGCTGTGTGTTTGGAGCAGTAGTCAGCCAACAGTCCTGCACATCCTTCTCAATGAATTTCTGGTGTTTTCTCCCCACCCTGCCACTCTGCTCCAAAATCAGGTAAAAATTACCAAGTGAAAACCATCGCTTTAATCATGTGGAACTGCTGTTATCACCATCATCTCAGCATCTTGATTTTCCTGATTATTTTCTGCAGTTCCTGTTTCACAAATCAGCTCAGGCAACACTCTCTTTAACCTTTTTTTCAGCTTCTGTGACAGTAACCACTCACTTCCCTGCCTGTGCTGCTCCTCTCATTGCTCCGCCAGCACCCCAGTAACCTCACGGGGTCACCCGAGCTCTTCCACACCAGACAGTGTGGGTCCTGCAGGACAAGAGAGCTGACTGTGGCACACCTGCCTGCAGGTGCAGCTGGGTGTCAGTGCTGCTTTCCTCCCAAAACAAACCAGACCCAGGAGCACCAATGCCCTGGACCATTGCAGGACTGGACACAGACAGGCTGCCTTCAGAAGTCACCTTCTGGAAATACACCTGATTTTTGGGTGTATTTTACATGCAGTGAGGAGTCCATGCTACAATGGACTGAACCATATTTACTTCCAATTGACTCCTCTGAGGAGCTCTGCCTCCAACTCAGCCTCTTTACGTTATTTGCATTGTTATCAGAGCCAGCACGCAGACTTATCAGAAATGTAATCCCTGTAAAACCCTATCTGCAGCCCACTGAGATTGGGATTTTTGCTGAAGAAATGTGACAAAAAATTAACAGATGTTGCTCAGACCATTCACCAGGATGGGAATCAATTATGAACATTTTTGCTTCCACAGTCATCCCTTACTACAAATGCATCTTAGGAAACCCTCCCCTGATCGAAATGAAAAAGCGTTTCTTTGTAATAGAGGAATAATAAATGATAGCTATCAGCCTGCATTCTCTGACACAGTGCTGGTCCGCAGAGAATTAAACTGCCACTGTACAGTTATAGAAATGTTTAATTTTTTTCATTTTTGGCCACAGTAGGGTTGTCTGGAAATACATTATCGCTGCGGATGCCATCCCTCTCCAATTAGTGCGGCTGGCAGCGTGGAATGTGTAGGTGACCTCTGTGCTCCCCTCCTCGTGGAGTCTCACAGGGTTAACTGTGGCCATTTAACAGACTCTATCGAGAATTAATACAGCCATCAGATTCTCCCCAGAAAAACCCCACACCCGGTGGCGCAGATGGCAAGAACTCTCTCTCCCCCGTTTGACTCTTTTATGACAGCAAAACAAAGGCTTTTAATGATGTTTACCATGAATTGAATTAAACAGCTGAAGACCAGTTCATAATCACAGCATTTTGTTTTCATATCCTTAAGTCTTTTAGCAGTGGGGCTTCCAGTTGAGCCTCAGCTCCAGCTTATCTCAAGATATAGCCAAGAGCCCCGAGGCTCCCCCGCGCCCGAGCACCAAACCGCACTCAGGCTCCTTAATTGAAAAAGACAGGATGTTTGCATTGGATGTTTGCATCCCTCAGACATTAAAAGCGACATTCATGCCCAAGTACAAACGACACTTGGGCTCAGCTGAACTCCTCTGACTTCCTTCCTCCAGCTAATACCAGTCTGATTTCAGAGCAGGACTTCATCCCTGCACGTGGGGATGAGAAGAGCTGAAAGCTGCCACCTATGCAGGTGAAAAAATGCAAACCCTCGCCCGCTGGCCTGAGCTAATCCCTTGTGGGATGCCTGGGTGCCTGCCCACATGCTCTGCTGACCTGTGGGAGAGCTGGGATGGATGGGAGCACTGCAAGGGCACACACCATCAGTGCTCCGGAGGGGAGGCGGGCAGGGACCAGCCCTGGGCACAGCGCCCTGATTCCTGCCCTAATCCCAACTCCAGCACTCCCTCACTGTCAGGCACATCTCAGGGCCTTGGGATTTTGCCTGTGAGTAGAGGATAATCCCAACTGCTGGCTCACCTGACAGGCGTGGCATGAAGATGAATGAATATCTACCCAGCACTCTGACCATGTACAGCGCTATCCCCAGCAAGCACTAAGCATCCTCCCTGCACACCCCCCAGGGCAGCACCAGGAGCATGTGGGGGCAGTGGCACCCCCAGGGCAGCGGTGGCTCACCTTGCTCGGGGCCCTGGGAGCCCATGGAGGGCACGCTGGTGTTCAGCACATCGTTGACGGCCGTGTCGCAGTAGAGGCCGCGCTGCACGTCGTGCTCGCTGTCCGTCTGGTCGCTCTCCTCGTGCCCACTGTCCTTCAGACTGTTCCCCTCCAAGTCCTTGAACGTGGAGCTGCTGAGGAAACACAGCTGTCACTTCCTGGGTGGGACATGGTGGCCCCTGACACCCCGGGGTGCTGCAGTGAGACCTGTGGGGACGGGAGGTCCTGTCCCCCCAGCACCCAGTGACGCCCAGTGACACCCAGTGGCACCCAGTGGCACCCAGTGATGCCCAGTGATGCCCAGTGACACCCAGGGGCACCCAGGGGCACCCAGGGGCACCCAGTGGCACCAAGTGGCACCCAGTGACACCCAGTGACGCCCAGTGGCACCCAGGGGCACCCAGGGGCACCCAGTAACGCCCAGTGGCACCCAGTGACGCCCAGTGGCACCCAGTGACGCCCAGTGACACCCAGTGGCGCCCAGTAACGCCCAGTGGCACCCAGTGACGCCCAGTGGTGCCCAGTGACACCAAGTGGCACCCAGTGGCACCCAGGGGCACCCAGTGGCACCCAGGGGCACCCAGTGACGCCCAGTGACACCCAGTGGCACCCAGGGGCACCAAGTGGCACCAAGTGGCACCCAGTGGCACCCAGTGACGCCCAGTGGCACCCAGGGGCACCCAGTGACACCCAGGGGCACCCAGGGGCACCCAGTGACACCCAGGGGTACCCAGTGGCACCCAGTGATACCCAGGGGCACCCAGTGACACCCAGTGACACCCAGTGGCACCCAGGGGCACCACCAGGCACGGAGAGCTGGGCAGGGACTGGGGGGCACACTCCCTGACTGGCACCTCTGCACCCCAAAACACAGCACCCAGCCCGCACCACCCTGCAGGCTGCTCCTGCCCTGGTGTCAGCCTGGGGGTACCCTCAGGCTGCCCTCATCTTGCAGAAGCTCCGAGTGAAGCAGGATTTGAAATACAAATTTTAAAAATATACATTAAATGAGCTGTTCCTACAACTTGGCTCTCCCAAGTTGCACAACCTCATACTGAAGTTACACAAGATCTAAACCCCATTTTTTTAGGTTATAAGCCAAGTCCTAATCACTTCAAGCTTAAAAACAAAAGTCTTCCTGGAAACAGGAATGTCTTTTAATCATGATGATGCATTCTTATTTTTAAAAATAAACCAGTGATTCTGGGTCCAAGTTCATGCAGCTTTAAGGAAATCTGATACACAAACATCCTTGACAGCCTCTGCAAGCACAGCCACTGCTGGAAGGACCAAGGACTGAGCTGCTCCCAGATCTCCCCCAGGGCTGAGCAGCCCCAACACCCCATGGAATGCAGCCCCTGGCCAGAGCAAGGGCAACTCCTATGAAGAGAGGCTGAGAGAGGTGGGATTGCTCATCCTGGACAATGCTCTGGGAACACAGCCCCTTCCAGTTCCTAAAGGAGTAACTTTTCACATGGGCAAATTGTGATAGGACATACAAAAAAGAGGGAGAGTGACTTTTCACACAGGCAGATAGTGATAGGACAAAGAGGAATGGTTTTAAACTGGAAGAAGAGAGATGATATTTAGATGATATAAAGAAATTCTTCCCTAGGAGGGTGGGCAGGCCCTGGCACAGGTGCCCAGAGCAGCTGTGGCTGCCCCTGGATCCTGGCAGTGCCCAAGGCCAGGCTGGACAGGGCTGGAGCACCTGGGACAGTGGGAGGTGTCCCTGCCATGGCAGGGCTGGCACTGGGTGATCTTTAAGGTGCCTCCAACCCCAACCATTCTGTGACTCTACAAAGAGCTGCATTTCTGGCTCCATTTGGGACCCCAACACCCTGAGAGGGGCCATGCCCCAGGACCAGGGGTGCTGTGAGCAGCAGGGACACCTTGAGACACACCTGCCCCAGGTGGCACAGCCGTCAGGGTGTCCTTGGGGTCCTGTGCTCCTTCCACACCCAGCCCTGGCATGGCAGAACTGCACCCATTGGGAGGATCCCCCTGCACCCACCTCTCTGAACTTTCTCACTGGCTGATCTGGTGTGAGACGTCAGTGAAAGGCTCAGCCTGGGCTTCAAAGCCCCAAAGAGCTGGAGATTTTCATTACTTTGAAAAGCCCTTTTGTGTCTCCACGGAAACCAAGCAGACCACCTACCATCTAATGCTCTGCAAAAGCACACGAGGGGGGAGCTCTGAAATACATATAAATTGGTAAACCTTCAAACATTACCTTTTAAATAAAGGTGTCCCTATTGAAGCCGCTGACTTTGATTCCAGGTGACATCAAAGATTTTTAAGTTAAGAAAGCACTACAAATCTACAATTCATTTGTGTGAGTGCAGATGAGTGGGAGAGGCAGGCAGACAACACAGGAAAAGTACAAATAGATTAATTAAGTGCTGGATTTGAGAAGATTCACTCACCAAAGATAGCAGAACTACAACATCTTCATAAAGGCAAAGGATGAAAATGATGCCACAGTATGTTACAGAAAATATTTTTTGTTCTCAGATGTCTGCACAGCATTCCTGGCACCCGTTGTACTTAAGATACAAGACAAAGGTAGAAAGCAGGGGGAAGCGCTGTCCTACACGGAGCTGCTGCTCGTACTGCGCAGGCAGCCCGTGTTACAAGGCATTTATCTTCCCTGCAGTGAGCCAGGCTGTAATGCAGCAGCCACAGACGTGTCTCCACGGCTGACACTTCCTAAAGGATGGGCAGGTCTGGGGGAATCGGCAGCAGCAGCATCTCCCAAACAATACAGGCTCGGAGTCAGCCCCGCTGCGCAGGGGAGCGCTGCCTGCCTTTATCTTAGGTTTGAACAGGGAAAGATTAATAGATTTGGGGGTTTTTCAGTGTGCCTGAAGACTCTGTGGCAGGAGCAGCGTGGCACAGGCCAGCCAGCTCTCTCAGTGTCACATTAGCATGGTTAAACACCACGAGCCACTCGGGCAAACACACCTGCCCTCCACAGCTGAACTCGCTCGCAGCTCCCTCGCTGCTCGGGTTCCTAAGGTATAAACAAATGGGCCCTCAGCCAGGCAGATAATTGGATATTTTTACTGCTCAGATCAGATCTCAGCAGTTCAGGGCTGGCTTCTGCTCTCTGTAAAACCCTTGGTTCAGTGATGGCTTCTGCAGAGTCACGAGCACAGCTGTGCTGGGCACGGGCACAGCCATGGCCATGGCTTGTTCTTCAAACACCTTGGCCAGGCCCTGGGGAGAGCAGGGAGGTGGGCAAGGAGGTGCTGGGCCCATCCTGCACCCTGCTCCTGTGCAGGGAGCTGCCCCTGCAGCCCTGGTGAGGAGCACTGACCATGCAGGGTGACCCTTCCTGAGCCCCCTGCCCCTGGGACGATGCTCACCTCTGGTTGACACAGCCCAGCAGGGCTCAGCTGGGTAACCCCGGTGTGAAACCCCCAGAGACAATCCCTCACCACTGCCAGGCTCTGAGCAGAGCAGCATCTCACCCAAAGGGTTCTGTTTCCCCAAGGGTGACTGCCAGGTTGCAGTTGAACTGATTGTTTCCTTTTACACATGGGGAAAAATCAGCCTGGCCAAGTGCTGTTTGCCTTGGTATTCAAACTAAAACAGTGAGCTAGAGCCATGAGCTGCATCCAACCTGATTACCTGCCCCCAAATAACTTGGTTTTTTTTTTTAATTTTCCCCGCCTCACATCTCACCACCCAAATCTATCCTTTTATTCCTGTGCATTCAAATGGAATAAACTCTCAGAATTTGAAAGTTGTCAGGGTAACAGCACTCTACCTCACTTACTGCACCTTCCCAGCATGAAGAAGCCAAAGAGAAGGAAAAAAAGACTTCCTTTACTGCAAACCATGAGCAATGGGACTTAATGGTAAATAAGTACTGTTTTAAAATCAAATTATTACTCTTAAAAAGTTTTGCATATTAAAATAAGCAAGTAGTGTATAAGGCAGCATGAAAGAACATTAAACCCTTGGGATTTGGCTGGGCAAAGCAAGTCCTCCAAGCAAGCCTACGTACCTTTTTATTAAATGAGCTCTGCTGTTCACGTAGTTGGAATCAAAGGAGTAGTTTTCAGTCTGGAAGGAGGAAAAGAAAACGAGATGGTTACAAGTCTGATTTCTCCATGAGTGGGAAGAGCAAGGTTTGCAGGGCCAGGATGAAACCTTCCAAGAGGGAAGGAGCATCCCATGATGGCACAGGCCCTGTCAGCAGGACAGAGACAGATGGAAAACTCCAGTACCTGTCAGTCTTTCCATCAACTTTCACCAAAAAAAAGCTGGCTGGTGACCACCGAACAATTTGCAGAGAAGAAACGATGTGACTATGCTCTGTTACAAACCTAATTGCTTTTAATTCCCTGATGGACTCAGTTCTGTGTGTGTCAATTTGACTGAAAGTTCAAAAGGTATTTTTCTTATTAGTGTATAATTAACATGTTAAAATATTTATTGCATAGATATGTAAATGCCAGCAAGGTAATCCCCTGCCAGAGAATTTAATGCAGGCACTTTTCTTTGTTTTACTTCATTTCATTTGCAGAGACAGTGGGCTCTGTTATTAATAAAAAAGCAAACAATGGGTGACATGCCTAAAAGTTGGAGGGGAGTAAAAGAAGGGGAGAAAAGTCAGAGGAGTTGTTACTTGCAAGCAAAACCCACCAACTCATTCTGCAGTTGAAACACATCTTTTAACCTCAGATTACACAGCCCTGGGGCTCTGGCGCTGGCAGCAGGTAAGGAACCAAAAAAAGCAACCAGAAGGGAGGGGAGAGAGCAGGGGGAAAGCCACGAGGCCATGGTGGGAACCATCAGGGGGCACGGGGTGGGAGCTGTGCAGCGGGAGCTGTGCGGTGCAGTGGGAGCTGTGCAGTGGGAGCTGTGCAGTGCCATGCAGCGGGAGCTGTGCAGTGCCATGCAGTGGGAGCGGCGCGGTGCCATGCAGTGGGAGCGGCGCAGTGCCATGCAGTGGGAGCTGTGCAGTGCCATGCAGTGGGAGCTGTGCGGTGGGAGCTGTGCGGTGGGAGCTGTGCGGTGGGAGCTGTGCAGTGCTGTGCAGTGGGAGCTGTGCGGTGGGAGCTGTGCAGTGGGAGCTGTGCAGTGGGAGCTGTGCAGTGGGAGCTGTGCAGTGCCATGCAGCGGGAGCTGTGCAGTGCCATGCAGTGGGAGCGGCGCAGTGCCATGCAGTGGGAGCTGTGCAGTGCCATGCAGTGGGAGCTGTGCGGTGGGAGCTGTGCGGTGGGAGCTGTGCAGTGGGAGCTGTGCAGTGCTGTGCAGTGGGAGCTGTGCGGTGGGAGCTGTGCAGTGGGAGCTGTGCAGTGGGAGCTGTGCAGTGCCATGCAGTGGGAGCTGTGCGGTGCCATGCAGTGGGAGCTGTGCGGTGCAGCGGGAGCTGTGCAGTGCCATGTGGTGGGAGCTGTGCAGTGTCGTGCAGTGCCATGCAGTGGGAGCTGTGCAGTGGGAGCTGTGCCATGGGAGCGGTGCAGTGCCATGTGGTGGGGAGCTGTGCAGTGGGAGCTGTGCAGTGCCACGCAGTGGCAGGTGCATGGTAGCATGTGATGGGGAGTTGATGCATGGTGCACCACACTGGTGGAACATGGTGGGATCTGCAGAGCCCGGCCAGGATCCTTCCTGCGCTTCAGGGACCCCAGAGGATGCAGGATCCTGTACAAGTCAGGCACTCCAGCCCACCTGTGCATCCACCCCAAATCCCCCCAGACCCGCAGGGGTCCCACCTGGGCTCCCATCAGCACCAGCCCTGGGGTGCTCCTTGCCCCTGAGCAGCAGAAGGAACAGGCTTTGCTCTGCTCCCCTTCCTCCAGGACAAGAGCAGCATCCTCCCAGGACAGAAATGGGAGCATCCACCTGCCCCCAGCCCTGTCCTGCCTCCTCTCTGCCACACTCCTCCTGGCCCCAGCCCCGTGGCTGTTCTCCTTCCCAAAGAGCTGCTCTGGGATACCATGGCCTGTTTTTATGGCAATTATGAACATGGTAAAAATAAATGCATGCATCTTTAATGTCTCAATAAATAAAGGAAAGCAGAGTCTGCTGCTAACGTAATCACAATGGCAGGATGCAGGGAGTGGGGCCGCTGCAGCAGAGCCCAATGTGAAATCCAATCGTGCCCCAGCAGAGGTTACACGGCTCTGCCAAGATCATAAAGCACAGGCAGCCTTGGTTAAGTGTAACCTTTTCTGAAATAGAGCACAATGTCTAATTTACCAAACAGGAACCTCCCAGAAAGAAACAGGCGAGGAGCAGCGAGCCGGGGGAGCTGGCCCAGCACTGAGCACAGCTCTGTTATTACTTGCACACAGTAATTACTGCTGGGGAGCCACGCTGGAGATTTACTGCACAAACCACTGGTCCCTGCAGCTCCTGCATCCCTGCTCCTGCCAGATGACTTTGGTGCTGAGAGCTCAGGAGCAAAGAGACACACGGATTTTCAAAGCATGTGACACCGGAGAACCTCAACACCCCAGAAATCACCTGACCCTGTGTTTGTCCGTCTGTGCCGGGGCTGCCATGCCAAAGGGGTCCCACAGCAGCCCCCAGCCCTGCAAATGAGCTGAGAGCGGCCAAGCCAACAGAGGACAGAAGGGATGGGAGGCAGTTTTGGCACAACCCTCACAGGGTGGGGGGCACCCCCAGCACTGGCAGATGTGGGATCAGCTCCCACAAGCCCAGAGCTTCAGCTGGCTCCATCCCTGCATCCCCAGCCCCAGAACTGTGCCCAGCAGCAGGGACACCCCTGCACCCACCACTGCTTCATCACCTCCATCCCTGTGTGTGCACAGCCCTGGGAAAGCCAGGAGAGGAACAGCTGGGTGAGAGGATGCAGACAGCAAATTTCAATATACACAGGTACACTGAAGAGCTTTAAAGCACTCAGAGCATGGACACTGCATTGCCAAGGCTTCAGGGGCCAAGGAATACCCAAGGTCATCCATAGGGAAAGTCTGACCACTGCCACCAAAACCCCCCAGGCTGAGGAGACACCACGAGCTGCCATCAAACTGCCACAGCCCAGAGACAGACCGGGCACTAAATCCCCCTTGGAACAACATCCCTGGGAGCTTTGCTGTTGATTTCAAACCAAAAACAAAGACCAAATCCTGGCTCAACTCATTCACCAACAAGCAAATTCCCCCTGATTTCTGTTCAATGGACTGGAGTAATGTCCATGTACTCCTGCTGCACATGTCCCCTGCTCAGGATGTTCTGCACCACTATGAAAGCCCCACATCCACACAGAACAAAAGGCTCCTGAGGGGCTGGACACGGCATCCGTTCCCAGGCTTGGAACTCCCCCACCACTGGACACAGCACAAGTAATGATAATTACTTCCAGATTTCAGGCAAAACAAGGAGTGACACGGCCACAAGGATGGGAAATCCTCTTCCCTGGGTCTGCACCCTCAGAGGCGAGAGCTGCCTGTGCTGCTCATGCTGGCACAAGGGTGGGCTGCTCATCCTTCCCTCCAGCACAGTTTCTTTACTTAGCCATGGGATTTTCTGTCAAGGTTATCTCCGTGCAGACTAGGGGATCAAACCAGAAAAATAAAAAAGAAATGAGATTTTTCATGGAGAAGGGTTGCTTTGCAGCTTGCATTATTCAATCAAAGTTCACTTGATTTAATTCTAGTTCATCCTGCAAGGTGCAACCACTTACAAACAGAGACAAAATGATGGGAAAGGAGAGCGTCTTCCACATGTCAACATTTTAATTGGGAAAGGATCCACTCCCTCTCTTAATGAGACCCAAAGAACAAAGTCAAAGCACAAAAAAGAGGGAAAAGGTAAGGCTGGCTGGCACCGATGAAAGCGTGCTCTTCATCAAGTGCATCACTGAGAGGCTGGCCCTCATCTTCTTCATTATTTTGGCAAAAGCAAATGAACTGTCACTTTCTCACTAATCAGCATCACTCCTGTAGAAATCAAAGGGGAGCCCAGCCCCAAGTCCAGCCTCTCCTTTCCATGTTCAGAGCCAGGCACAGCGAGGGCCTCCCAAGCATGCTGCCAGCTCTTATCTCCTCGTTGTAACTGAAGAAAGGATGCTCACACTTGTCACCATCAGCCCCACAGCCGCCGTGCCAAGAATAAACAACACATTCCAGACACTGGGAAACGCTGAAGAACACCTTCCATGAAGTCTGTGGCCTCAGCCTGCACTTCTCTTGGAGGAGAGAAGCCCTGCTGTCCTCCAGGGACAGGCCTGTCCTTGCTTTCCAGATGCAGACGTGTTGGTGGCAGTGCCATCAAAGAGAGCCCTGGCTTGCCACACAGCTTACCAGTGCCTAATTTGAAAAACGCTTTTTGCCGCTGCCTTAGCAACACAAATATAAATATAACAGCACACACACTCCAAACCGAGCAATCAGGAGGGAAATATTAAACTTTTTTTTTCCCCTAGCAGTTGCTTTTGGTTGAGGACTGCCAATTCCATTAAATTAAAAAAAAAAGATGTACAAACGTCAGTGTAACTCTTCTTGACCTGGATATCGATGGGGTGACTTCCCCGACAGCAAAGGGTCTGTTAGCAACAGGGCACTGCTCTAAGGACTGCTCACTCCCTGCCTTAGAAACAGAAATAAACCCTGGCGCATCCAAAGGCGCTTCAAGAGGAACTCATGCAGTGCCAGCAGAAAGGGCTGCAGCAGCTCAGGGCACCAGCAGCACTGTGCAGGGCCAGACAAACAGAGGATGCTGGCAGGGTCAGTGCCAGGGTGGAGGGACGTGTCCTGGGCCATGCCAGCAGGCTGGGAGCAGCACAGGCACGTCCCTGCAGCCTGCTCGCCTCAGGGCAATGCCTGGCACCTGGTTCTTTATCACTCTTCCTCCTTTCAGCAGTTTCAGATGCGGGATATCTTTCAAACCGTACTCCACGGAGGTGAAAATCCAGCTTTCTCCATGGCATGTGGATGCAGGCTCTCGATAAAGGGCTTGGTTCCTCCACATCAGCCCCCAGCACAGTCCATGGTTGTTTGGAGCTGGACCCATCTCTCCCGACCCGAAGTGACAGGTATCCATCCATCTGCCAGCCTCAGCCTCAGAAGATGGCTCTAAAGCATCTCAACACAGGGATTTTTTGCCCTTCTTCTCACTTCAGGGTGAAATCATTTCTGCCTTTCCACAAATTACTGTAAACCTGCTGCAACCTCCTGCCAAAGCATGTAGGGACTCTTCACAAAATCAGCTTCATAAAAATGACACATTTAGCACCACTTTTTCAGGGTTATCCCTTGAGCCTTTTTTCCCCTACATGCCTTGTTAATAAAACTTGCATGTCACCCTTTATTATTAAAAAACAAAGCGGACCTTTCTCCAAGGCTGCAATGTGCATCTCTCCTTTTGGTTTCACAAAATCCTCCAGAAACATCGACGGCTCCTCATCCTCTGCTTCAAGCTGCACATCTCCACCCGGAGCACCAGTCTCCTGACTTCCCTTTGCGCTGCAGGCATCACTGGGGACCACAGAAATGCCAAACTGTTCCCCAAAGTCCACTGGGCCTCCCTGGTGGGAGGGGTAGGGCTTGTAAGACCACTTCTCCTGGTCCTTGTGTATCCTCAGTCCTGTTCTCCATGGGCCACTCAATCTCAGGCTCCAGCATCTGCAATAGAACTGATGCTGCCTATTAGGAGATCTCACCAGCATTTAATTCTTATGGTTTGAATTGTATTGTGGGTGATACAAAATTCATGCAAATTAAATAAGAATGCTCCAGCTGCATTCGGGAAACAGTGAAAATTTCAAAGTAGGGACCAGGTCAAATGAAATATGCATCAGCAATGAGGGAAAGTCATTATCATTTAGCAAGCTGCTTACTTAGCCCATGGGAAATAAGGAAGAGGTCTGAGACTCCTTCCCACAGGGAGCAGGCGCAGTGGGAAACCCCATGGAGCACCGGGCTGGAGCCCATGGCCCAGAGGAGCCCACGCTGGGGCTGATGCTCTCACACCCAGCCACACGGCTGGTGTCCCCCTGCACACCGGCAGGAGAGGCAGATCCAGGGCTGGTGTCCCTCTGCACACCAGCAAATCCAGGGCTGGTGTCCCTCTGCACAGAGACCCAGCAGACCCAGGGCTGGTGTCCCTCTGCACAGAGACCCAGCAGATCCAGGGCTGGTGTCCCTCTGCACAGAGACCCAGCAGATCCATGGCTGGTGTCCCTCTGCACAGAGACCCAGCAGATCCAGGGCTGGTGTCCCTCTGCACAGAGACCCAGCAGACCCAGGGCTGGTGTCCCTCTGCACAGAGACCCAGCAGACCCAGGGCTGGTGTCCCTCTGCACAGAGACCCAGCAGATCCAGGGCTGGTGTCCCTCTGCACAGAGACCCAGCAGATCCAGGGCTGGTGTCCCTCTGCACAGAGACCCAGCAGATCCAGGGCTGGTGTCCCTCTGCACAGAGACCCAGCAGATCCATGGCTGGTGTCCCTCTGCACAGAGACCCAGCAGACCCAGGGCTGGTGTCCCTCTGCACAGCAGCAGAGACCCATCAGATCCAGGGCTGGTGTCCCTCTGCACAGCAGCAGAGACCCATCAGATCCAGCTCTGGGCTGGGAGCGCACTCAAAGGACGTCAGGAGAGATTTCCCCCGTTCTGTGTGATGGATCATAATTAGTAATTAGCCCTGTGCTACCGGCCCTCCTCTGCCCCAGAGCAGGGTCAGGGGCCAGGACCATGGCCAGGTGCGTTGCCTGACCCACGTGAGGAGCTCTGCTCCTGCTCTGCTCCAGTACTGACGGCACCCACAGCCACGCACAGCTGGGAGATGCCAAACCCCTGCTCCCCCGGTCCTGACCCTCCCACACTGGCACCCCCTGGCACGGTGGGTGCCAGAGGTTTGGAAGCAGCAGCAGCCCAAGGCTTTGGGTTAAACACCAGTGCAAACCCCACCAAACAGCTACTGGGGCTTCCACCATGGGGGAAAATCAGCAAACGCTGACAGACAGTGTGGGGAGCGATGCCAGGTCACAGGGAGGAACCCAGCATGTGTCCCCTGACAGCCAAGCTGTGCTGTGCCTCTGACACCCCTGCAGGGTCAGCACCTTTGGAAAGGACCCATCTGGCCACCGGCACCCCTCAGCAGCTCCAGCCACTCCATGGGCACTGCAGCACAAGCCAGAGAGGGGGCAGAGGAGCAGAGGACACACCTCTAACTGCCAACAGCCCCAGCAAGACAGAAGGAAAACATGAAGCAATTCAGCTCTTAAAGAGCATTTAGGAGCCAGTCACCTGGAAGAGCTGGAAGGACCTGACCCCTGGCATCTCCCTCTGCAGCCCTCTCCCCACGCCCAGCTCGCTGACAGAGCTTCTCCTACAGGAGACTGCCAACTGTGAACTACAGCGTAGTGCCTCTGAACCAGTAAGTGCATCTAGCATCTGATATTGATGTTTTATAATTAGATGTAATACAGCAGATCATTTTCCTGCACTTGATCAATGAAACCAGGCTTGGGTTTGGGGTTAGGCTGTTTTGCAGACTGATTGCTGCCTAAGCCTACTGGAGCAGTGCCTCGCTCACTTCAGCAGGAACGAGCAGAGACGAGGATGTGCAAACACAGCATCCATTTAGATTTACTATCCCCGAAATATAAACAGAATATTTATTTCTGGCCTTTTAAGTACTAACTCCAAATTTAATGAGGTACAATGAACATTCCTCAGAGCCAGACTCTATGGCTACTTAACACCACCAAGCCTCTAATTACTACTGCAGCTTAAATAAAGGGCATTCCGTTATGATGGACATTATTAAACACTGGAGGAACTGAGTCCAGCCTCCATTTTCTCTTGATGAAATAAAAAGCACTGCAGAGAAATCACTGGGAGAGTTCATTGCTTAGCATCACTCCTCTCATCAGACTAAGCAGCAGTATCAAGCCAGACTCTATTACAGTGCAAGCATCCCACTAATCCACGCTGAACTCCTGTCCCTTCCCCAAATAAACACAGGCTTTGTCATTTTTTGTTTGAAAATGGATGGGAGGCAAGAGAAAAGCTGCCGCTGAGTTGTGATTTTGAAAAAGAGGTATAGGATTAACAACTCAGATTGAATCCAGGAGCAGCAACACACAACAAAGCCAAAATTACAGCCCACAAAGCCACAAACTGTGTCACCAGGCTGGATTTGTCAGGAGATCAGAAATCTACAGGATGGTTATGAAGAGCAAAAATCCTGAAACACCTGCCTTACATCCACATGGTATCGATAACCCCAAAGCTTTTTGGGGGGCATGGCACAGGGGTCCTCCATTGGAACCATCACAGCAGATACCCGCTTGGCACCACTCCTCAAAATCTATTGAAAAGCAAAATACTGACCCAAAAGTGGGGCAGGCTATCTAGAGAGGAGCATGCAGACACATTCTCATGTGGGCCAAGAGCAGCCAGGGGCTGGTGATGCCCTGGCAGCCACCCAGGCTGGGACAGGAGGGATTTGGGGGCAGCAGGGGCAATGCCTCCCTTCCATGTGCCCACTGATGGGGCACAGCCTTCTGCACAGGGCTCCTGCCTCAGTGTGCCAAGGAAAGCTCCCTGCAGGGATGTAACAGCCAATAAACCTGACAGAAGGGGGTTTTCCCATTCCCTGTACCTGGGACTTTCAGATGTGCAATGGATCCACACATGCAGCTCCCAGCACAGACTACACTCCTCCTCATGCAGTGAGAGAAACAATCTGGATCTAATCAGCAGGCCCAGGGTGATGGGGCATGACTTAGAGATTTGTTAAAAAAACCTTTCAGAACCGTCCTTTGCCTGCCTCCTGCCATTAGGAATGAAAACAAATATAACAGAAGAACCTTTTTTTAAATGTTCCCATCTCTAGGGCTAAATAAAACTCCCTGTCATTCACCTTCTGGAGTGGCAGGTCAGGCCAATGCGTTTTGTAGGGAACAGGAGAAATCACAGATTTGTCACTGCAAAAAGAAGGAGGGAAAAAAGGAAAAAGAAAAACCAAAAACCAAAAATCCTTGCAGCCGAGTTAAAAATAGGGAAGGCATGAGATGCTGCTGCCAGCTGGGCACATCAGAGCCAGGGGATGCCCCCCGAGCATGCACCAGCCCTGGGGCACTCAGGGGCCACAGGGACCTTGGCTCTGCCCCATTTCCCAGTGCAAACCCCATTTCTTCTGGTTTTTGGGCAAGCAGACAGAGCTTCCCAACCCACACAGCCCCAGCCATCCTCCTCCCACGGCGTCACCCGAGGCCACACCTGGTGCCAGGCTTGCCCCTGGCACACCCCAGACCCAGCCCCGGGACCTCTGCAGCAGCAGCAGCTCCTGCCTGGCTTCAGCTCAAATTCCCCCCACCCTGGCAGATAATCAAACCCAGACAAACCCTGTCCTGCGTGCTCATGGTTTTCTCATTCACAGTGTTTATCTGGAATTGCATGGGAAGGCTTGCAGTCAGGATAGCCTCAGGCAGCTCCCACTCGAAGCCTCCAGGGGATTTCGCTCACAACAAAACTCTTTATCAAAACCAGTTTTCCCCTATTTTAATGCTTTTTCCCTACTTGTGCAGGAAAACGCAGCTCTCCAGCCCACAGCATTACCCTGCAGCCACGAGACTGGCAGCAAATCTGAGCAGGACTGGCCTTCCTCCCACTGCCATCGCTGTCTGACCTCCATGGGGAGCGGATGTGAAGCTGGCTTTGCTCAGCTCAGCCCTTCCCAAAGGTGCCAGCAGCTCCAGCATCCCTGGGGACGCTGCAGCACCCTCTGCACAGCCCTTCCTCCCCTCTGAGCCAAGCTACCAGCTCTGGGCCAGCAGAAACGGAGGAATTCAAGCTAACAGGAGCCTGTGCTCTCCCAGAACAAACTGCAGGGAAATGAATGACAACACAGCCCTCACCAGATGAGGGGATCTCAGCCTGGCACTAGCTGGATGCCCTTTTCCATCCCCACCCTGCCCTCTCCCCTGCCCACAGCCGCCCCACATTATTAACAGCCTGGTAAACACAGCCCCTTGGTTATTACAAAGATGCCAAAACCTTACTAGTTCTTGTTCCTTCCAGTTAATGTACCATAGCCGAGGATAAATTGCTATTACAAGGAACTAAAAATAAAAATGTTTCAGAGGCCGTAATTGGCTTGTCTTGTTGGGCTTTTTAAGGAGCCAAAGTACCAGTTCCAGGCTATTAGCCCTAAGGTTGTAGGAGAATAGTATAAAATATTTCTTCATTAAAACCCTACCTTCTCCATAGAGGTGTTTTTCTTTAGGGTTTTTTCCCTCCTTTCCTTCTTTCTTGTTTATTCCTCCTTTTTTTTATTATTATTATTTCCTTTTTAAAAGACATGCGTTATCAAATGAGCTTTAGTTAAAAGAGGGCTTGGAAAGCCCAGGGGTGATATAAATAGACAGAGCTCAGTGCAGCTGGAGAACCAGCCCGAGCCTTCACTCATCTATTCAGGTCATTTTTCTACAAAACTTACGTAATATTCCTCAGTTGCATCCATAATCTTGGGTCATTTTTAATAATCAGCACCAAATCTTGCAGTCCTTGGGGAGACAGTGCTCTGTGCTGAAAGCACCCAGGGGGTCCAGTGGGACAGGACCATCCCAACCAGTGCAACCCACTGCAAGGCCACCAAGGGTGCCCAGGGTGCTCCCTGAGATGGGCACTATGGTTTTTTTCCCTTTTGAGGGTGTTTGATGCTATTTGGTTATTAAGATATTAAGAGCTTTAGTTACCATTACTCAGTATCAACAACAAGCACGACAATCATGGTTTTGTTTTTGGAGGGAGCCAGGAATTGGGTTCCAGGATCCTTGTGGGTCTTTTTCAGCTCAGGATCCTTGTGGGGCTCTTTCAGCTCAGGATCCTCTGAGGCTCTCTGAGAAATGCATTTATTCAGCAGAAGCTCCTTTCAGAGGAAGCAGATGCTCTGCTGAGCGAGGACGCGGCGCTTTGGCACCTGCTGTCCTGATGACGACGGTGACGATGCATCAGCAGAACAGCTCTAATTTATGGCCACAACTTTAAAATTGGCTCTGAGTCCTTGTGGAGCCTGCTCCCACTGACAGGAGCACCTTGGGACTGCCCTGACCACCTGCACGGAGCCAGGCATGGCAGAGACCTCTCTGTGACAACAGTTCAGTGCAGCACAGCATTGCAATAAATAACGATAGTATCAGCAAGGATGATGATCAATTTCTTGGTAATATGGCCCAGGAGGGAAGCACAACAGAAAAATTACAGCAGAGCCTCTAACCCCTGGTTTTTCTCAAAGACAAGGTTGGATGGCACATTTCTTTGTGAAACAACAACCCAACAGGTATTTACTACTTCTATTCTGTGATGTGAGGGTTGCTGCTAAAATAAGACTATTTCTGCTAGGTACAATTGCTATTTTTTGATAGTGTCTCAGCAATACCTTGTTAAAAAGGGCAAAACAACAGTTATTAATTATCCTAATTAACCCAATTCATAAGACACATTTGTGTGGCTGTCATGACAACTGCTTTGACTAACTTGCCAAGAATAGCTTAGCTGTCCATTCAAATAAATCCCTGATAATTACTAGTCTAGTTTACTGGGCTTCTGTGATAATAATAATTAGTGCTACTGTACAAAAGGTCACGCTAAACAGTTTATGAATGATGCATTTCGCATGGTGATTACATGAGTCACGCAGCAGCCAGCAAACGGACACAGCCACATCTCCAACATGGAGAGCTGGGACCACATCCAGCCTGCGCCTGCTCTGCCTGCAGACAGCGTGGCAGGATGAGAGGGAGACAGAAAATACCCAAGAGTTGGGTGGGGCCAGCACAGCCACCCACCTGCCCCCTGCACCGCTGCAGGGGCCAGCTGGACACCACAGGAGATGGTCCTCAAACAGAGACACCAAAAAGCTTCCAAACCAACCTGTCACACAGTGGTATCTCACCTCATCAGCTCGTTTCCCTCCCTGACACGAGCAGCTGATCATGGATCACCTGTCTGGTTTTGCCATGCTGCCATGAGGTTTAGGATCAATGACAAAAGGGGGGTTAGAACACCAAAGGCACCGTGACCTTGAGTGGACAGTCCCAGCCCTCTCTGTGTTCACCTTTTCAGGGTGAAGCCCTCCAACCTGCAGTCTGGGTGTCCCCACAAGGAGCTGCAGCACACCCTGCAATCAGGACTGTCCCACAGGCTGCAGCACTGCTCCTGCTGAGCCCAGCCTGCAGTCTGGGTGTCCCCACAAGGAGCTGCAGCTGCAGCACACCCTGCAATCAGGACTGTCCCGCAGGCTGCAGCACTGCTCAGCCAGCACTGCTCCTGCTGAGCCCAGCCTGCAGTCTGGGTGTCCCCACAAGGAGCTGGAGCTGCAGCACACCCTGCAATCAGGACTGTCCCACAGGCTGCAGCACTGCTCAGCCAGCACTGCTCCTGCCGAGGCTGCTGCTGGCCGCAGAAGGAGCTGCCTCCTCCAGGACCTGCCTGTGCTCCAGGCTGGGCTAGGCTCTCATTTACCTTCACAACAGCAAGCCCAGCCCAGTCAAATGTCATTTTAGCTTTGCTGAGGTTTATTGGTGAAAACTGATCTGTGGGATTCCCTCTGGCTATGCCTACACAAAGGCAAGAGAGAATGGGACCACACTGAAAAATCTGATGGCACCCACGTTGAAAACTCCTGCAAAGCTCCAGGGCAGAGGGCAGTGGGGCAGGGACAGGGCCAGGACATTCACTCCTAATACAGAGGACAGCTGCCAGCTCTGTGGAAATCTACAAAATCACTCCAGTTAGAATAAATTCTGATTAAATACCACATATGGTCCTTTTTGTCCATCCCTTCTTACCTATCACAGAGGCATCTGCACCTAAACAGGGTCTTAATCAGCAAATATTTGTCTGCCAGGGCCCTCTCCCTCAGCCCCACCTGAACTTGCAATTATTCTTATTGATTGACTTTAAGAGAGCACCAGGCACAGCCTGGAGCTGCGAGCAAGCAAGGGAGCCCCGCTGCAGTCATCAGCAGGGCCAGCAATTGCCCTGTCACACATGGCAGGGTATGGCTGCAGACTGCAGGCAGCAAGGCCACACAAACGCTTAAAACGTCCTCACAGTGGGAAAAGTGAGCATGCAGAAATGACACCTCCTTTCTCTCCAAATCTGCTCCCCCAGCATCTCCCAGCCCCGTGAAGAATTCATCTCATTAAGGCTGAAGAGCCAACAGAGCCCTTGGACAGCTGACTTGGGCTTGTGTCCTCTCTGCATGGCAAAATAAGCGCTAATGGGGAAGTTTTAGATCGGGGGAAAGATGGATTTGAGGTCCCAAAAGGATTTCAGTGCTGGACCCTGAGCCCAGGCTAAGCCCAGGCTCACCTCACATCGTCCCCACTTATAAGCAAAAACACATGCCAGAAGATGAGGTGCTTTTTCTATCAGACCAAAAGGAGGAATCAGGGAAACCTGATGCCGAGCAGAACACTCCCCAGCTCTCCCAAGTGAAGTTTGCAGCTCAGTTCAATATGTTAGTGCCTAATGAAGGTTTCCCCCTTACTCTGCAGGGTACAATCATTCTCCTCCTAATGAGCATGTGTTAATGGCATATTAATGCTGACAACAACCAAGTGCAGGGAACAGGAGATGAACATATTCCAAAATTTATCTCTTTTTTCCCCCAAACAAAAGAACCCATAGCATGGGTGAGCAAGCCCCAGCCCTGCAGGAGCTGTGGCTCCCACAGTGATGCTGCCAGCTCTGGTCCAGCTCACCACAGCACACAGAGCCCAGATGGGACATGTCTTTGCTCTCTCACTGACCCAGTCCCCATAATTAATTGACGTCCAGGGAGAGTCTCAGCCCAAGCTGGTACTGCCCCTAGACCCAGCCACCCCGGGCACTGAAGCAGGAGGCAGAGGAACTGCTCCCAAACGCCTGGGAAGCGTTTCAGGGCAGACAGGTTCGGGTCTGTATCTGAGGCACAGCCCTGAGGCTTTGCTTACTGAACGTCTGAGCTGGGTCCCTGCCAGAGCATCCAGATGTGAATCTGAATATGAAAGGTCCAGGAGGGAGCAGGTGACAGAGGCTCCAGCCCCATCCTGGTGCCGGCGTCCCAGCCCATCTGGGTTTGTCTCAGCAAGTTTACATAAGCTCTCAGGCACGGAAAAGAACACACAGAATGGGTGTTTTCCTGTTTTCTCATCTTCACTTGTGAAAACAGCTCTCCAAACCCTGACAGCTCCCCCAAAGCAGCCCCAGTCTGCCGCAGCATGTGCTGCCCACCAGCAGGCACTGCAGGGAAGAGCTGCCTGATTCCCCAGCTGCCCAACTCCTGTGTGCTCCCACCATCACTTACATTTACATTTCCAGATCGATAATCGATGCTAGAATCAATAGCGGGGGATTTAGCTACATTATAAAAACAGTAAAATCAGCCAATACTGAGAAATGACTATTGAGTCCTGTGTTTTCTGTACTCACTTAGTCTAATAATGGTGAATGATATTTTCCAAGTACATTATTCAGCAATAAAACCACCGAATTATTTGATCTCTTTCTAACCTTTATGATTCTAAGCACTCTTTTTGACCCAGATTGAATGAGGCAACATCTGCAGAGCCTTTCACAAAATTGTACTCGGTGTGCACTATTGTAAATCTGCTGCCAAAGATAAATGTTATTATTTTAAAGCCATCATCCTTCTAATAGATGAGCAAACACACTGCATTAGCATAGCCTGCAGAGCTGGAGCACGGGTGAGAAAATGCCAGAGGGGTTTCACGTAATGGAATTTTACATACCTGACTTAGGATGGGTTAATGCAATCCACCAACACGGGAATTTACAACCTGCCCTGTGGCATACACCTGCCAGTACAAACGATGGTATAATCCAACAGCTCCAGCTCCCTGTGAGAAACACGAGGCACTCACACCCACATCTCAACAGGGTGCTGGGACAAGGAGCTCACCTGCAGACGAGTCTCCAGCACGCTCTGAGTGACAAGGTCTATCACCGGCCTGCCTGTCCTGGGTGTCAGGTGCAGCAGTGCTGGCATCACCTGTGGGGGCTCAGCTGCCATCAGAGGCTGTAGAAGTGCAGTACCTGTCACACACCTGCCTGCTGCAGCATCAGCTGTCCCCAGCCTTCACCAGGCCTGGGAGAACTCTCTGTAACTCCATGTTAAACAGGAGACTCTTCAAGGCTCAGCATGAATCACTTGTCCAGCTGACATAAGCCATTACTTCACTCCAAATTCAGACAAGGAGCTAGAGGGAGGCACTGAAACAGAGATGCTGTGCCTCCTCTCCAGCAGACCCTCCAACAGGTGCCACAGAAAAGCTCTGTCCCAGCAGGAACAGTGACATTGGGAGCTGCCAGCAGCCCCAGTGTCCCTTTGCCGAGCCCTGGGTGATGCTGTCCTGGGGACACTGGAGACTGTGGGGTACCCCAGGGGACGAGCCCCAGCACAGCCCTGCCAGGGCAGCACTGCCTGCACAGCACCCCACCCACCTCCTATGCAGAGCACGCTCTAATTTGAATTGTAATTACACTTATAAGTACACAGATTACAACTATTTATGCTACAAATAAGACCATCCTGTATTTTAATTAACAGAAAATGATTGGAACTCAACTATAGCCTCTACTGGGAACAATATCTAACAATTTATTGAAGCAAGGCCCCACGAGCAGCCTGGCAGGAGAGGGGGAGTGGGCAGGGCTGGGGTCTCACCCATCTGAGCCTTCACACAAGAGCAGGAGCTGCTGCCAGAGTGGACAAGAGGTCAGGAGAGAGGGCAGGGAGGAGAGAGGGAGGAGAGAGGGATGGCAGGGGAGATAGGGGAGAGAGGGATGGCAGGAGAGATGGAGGAGAGAGGGCAAAGCCAGAAAAGATGGAGGAGAGAGGGCAAAGCCAGGAGAGATAGAAGAGAGAGGAGAGATGGAGGAGAGAGGGAGGAGAGAGGGCTGACAGGAGAGAGGGAGGAGAGAGGACTGACAGGAGAGATGGACGAGAGAAGGAGGAGAAAGGGTTGCCAGGAGAGAGGGCTGCCAGGAGAGAGAGGGCTGCCAGGAGAGATGGAGAAGGAGAGAGGGCTGCCAGGAGAGATGGAGAAGGAGAGAGGGCTGCCAGGAGAGATGGAGGCTCATCCCTGGGCAGCCTGCAGGCAAAGCCTGGGCATGGCAGCAGGCAGGGCACAGTGGCTCTGCCCTTGCTGGCTGATGGGAATTCAGGAGAGACCTGAGCAGGGCACAGGCAGTGAGGGCAGGAGCCCAAGGAGCTGGAAGGGCACCTGGCTGAGGAGCTGCTCTGGCTCAAAGCCCTCAGGAGGCACTTCAGGAAATGGCAGCTGGAAAATCCAGCTCTTCCACCCAGCCAAGCAGATGCACACAAGGTTATTCAAAGGCTACTGCACCTGGCCTCAGTGGTGCCTCTGCATGAGCACGTGCTGTAAGTAAAGGAAACCAGAGGGAGAAACCACAGAGATCAAATCACTCGATACAACACAAATTCACTGGGATACTGCTGTAAGAAAGCCCATAAAGGATCATGCAAGACTATCCTTTTGATGAAATTTTAAAAAAACCTTACTAGAAATCTTTCCCAATTTAAGAGAAAATTCTTATCTGCCATGTAAATATAGTTGCAAAAGCTTTTTTTATAGACTTCACGAGTTATGCATTAGAAATGTGCATCAGAAATTCAAATTTTCCAAGAGGAAATATTTAAGGAACCTACCAACCCAAACCATTCTATGATTCTATGAAAACAAGAGAAGCCTCTCCAGTTCCAGTAAAAGTGAACCATAAAACCCAAAGCAGTAGCATAAAAACAAATGAGATGTATCTGATTATATGACATATTATATACTCACATAATTAGGGGCAATATGTAATAATTCCATACACACTTTTTGTATGCATAGGGATACAAGTGTGAACACTGCAGTGTTAGGTTACTGTCTCAACCTGATATTCTTAAATCCTCGACCTAAATGATTCTGTGATTCTATGTAGGATATCACAAAGATACAACATACAGTATGTAATACATAACAATATGATCACATCCATGGGAGCACTCAGGTCTTGCTGTTAAATACAAGCAGCTACTGCAGCAGCAGCCCCAATCCTCCACGGACCCTTGGAACAAACCCCTTTGGTCCTTCCCAACCAGGACCCTACCACAGGCTGGAAAACCCTTGGAAAGCCCCAGGAGCTGCCAGGATGGGGTGGCAGCCCCACATCACCAACACAAAACATGTGCTGTTTACTGGGGAACTTGGCAATGTTCAGCTCTTAGCTGAACTCAATCTTAACTGCCTTTTCCAACCTGAACGATGTGATGATCTTAGGGAAAGCCA
Source organism: Diglossa brunneiventris (assembly GCA_019023105.1). Taxonomy (NCBI): domain Eukaryota; kingdom Metazoa; phylum Chordata; class Aves; order Passeriformes; family Thraupidae; genus Diglossa; species Diglossa brunneiventris. The sequence goes on along the minus strand of CM032357.1, from coordinate 1,080,446 downwards.
AAGAGTGTTGAACTAAGGGCTTGCCCAAAACCCAGGGAGCGTGGCGTGGTTAAACACAAATGGGAGCTGCTGTGTTTATCTCTGTTGCAAAGTATTGAAGGGAATTTCTCCATACAACAGCTTGGAGCGATTGCATTAAGAGATGTATAATTTGGTTAGGCTGACCTCAGAATGGAATAAAGAGCTGCTGATTTCCATAATGTCAGCCTCTGACACTCAGAGAGGTCAGGGAACCTACAGCGATACACAAACCACTCTGGGAGCAGTTAAACTGAGAGATCTGCTGGGGTTTGGGGCCAGCAGGGACAGCACACAGGGAGCTTGGGGGTCCCACGATCCCTGGCAATGCAGAGTGGTGCTGGGTGCCCAGAGTGGTGCTGGGTGCCCACACAGGGAGATTGGGGTCCCACCCCATCACCCCAATCCCTGGCAATGCAGAGTGGTGCTGGGTGCCCAGAGTGGTGCTGGGTGCCCAGGCAGGGAGGCTGGGGGTCCCACCCCATCACCCCAATCCCTGGCAATGCAGAGTGGTGCTGGGTGCCCACACAGGGAGATTGGGGGTCCCACCCCATCACCCCAATCCCTGGCAATACAGAGTGGTGCTGGGTGCCCACACAGTGAGATTGGGGGTCCCACCCCATCACCCCAATCCCTGGCAATGCAGAGTGGTGCTGGGTGCCCAGGCAGGACCAGGAGCTGTCCCCAGGGAGGGGACAAGCAGTGCATGGCTCAAGCTGAGAGCATCACTCCTGTTTGAGGCTGGGCTGGCTCCAGGCAGGGCTGCTCAGGCTCGGGGGGCAGAGCAGAGCAGAGCCTGACCTGCCTTCCCCAGCACCGTGCATCAGTGGCAGGCACAAAAAAGTGCTGAGTTACAGTGACCTCCCAAGGAGAAAACAAGACTGGCAGCGCTGCCTGAGAAGCCAGCCTTCCCACGAGTGGAACATCATCCCTGATAATGCTTTAATTATTACAGCTCCTGAAAATAAGCCTCATCTCATCAGCCCGGCCTGCCTCAACACCGCAAACTTTCTCCGGGTTGGAAATCATCTCCTTTTTTCCCCTTTTTCCCTGCTCTATACACAGCATTACTCAGAAGCAAGCCAAATCCCTTCCAATTATATATCATGACGTTTCCCCAGCGCCGCACTAAAGCGAGGCCCTTCACTTCTAAATGGCATGGTTTATAACAAATTGTCTGTTATACCAGACAGAAACTGATTTCCTCAAACCCAGCATATTAAAGTGAGTACATTCATTCTGGTTGTAACACACAAAATGTGATTATAACAGACACTTTGGGGGCTTTTTAAGGCTAGCGGAGAAGAGGAGGATAAGCTGGAGGGGAAGAAAGAATTGACAAGTAGAGAAATGACAGAGAAAGAGAAACAGCCACGCTGATTTCATTTCTTACAAAACAAAAATCTTTGTGTGTTGTAGAAATGTGCTTTAGTTAACACCGCCAGATAGCCAGAGCAAAAGCTGCCGGTGCTGCCTGAAACGAAAATTGCTCTATTGTGCTCAGAAAACCATTTCCCACAGTGAGCAGAACGCTTTCCAGGTAGTACAAAGCAGATCTGAAACCAACGGGGCCTTATCCTGCAACTGTTGCTCCCTCAAATAATCCCTGCAGCCACGAGGAGCCCCAGCTAAATCAGTGTGAGTGAGGATTATGTGGGAGTGTATCAAGGTTGGGGATTAGACCGGATTACCACTAAAACCAGTAATTCCCCATCTTACTGATGGTGGCCATCAGTTCAGGCGGATGGCCACAGCTCGGGGAGCTATGGGGTGTGTGGGGCCTGTGGGGTCAGAGGCTGCTCCATCCTGACCTTCTCCTCCAGTGGCCCCACCAAAGCAGCACCAGAGCAGGACCACGTCTGGTCCATGCTCTGCTCACAGAGCAGTGTCAGTGCTGCCACTTCCCTCCCAACGCTGCCACCACTGAGCCATCCCAGAGAGACATCCCAGAGCCATCCCAGAGACATCCCAGAGCCATCCCAGAGAGCTATCCCAGAGCCATCCCAGAGAGCCATCCCAGAGAGACATCCCAGAGCCATCCCAGAGAGACATCCCAGAGCCATCCCAGAGAGACATCCCAGAGCCATCCCACAGAGCCATCCCAGAGACATCCCAGAGAGCCATCCCAGAGAGACATCCCAGAGCCATCCCAGAGAGACATCCCAGAGCCATCCCAGAGCCATCCCAGAGCCATCCCACAGAGCCATCCCAGAGCCATCCCAGAGCCATCCCAGAGACATCCCAGAGCCATCCCAGAGCCATCCCAGAGCCATGCCAGAGAGTCAGCCCAGAACCTCCCTGCCAGTTCCACCCTGGGACACGCAGCCTCTCAAAGAGGGCTCCCTCTCCCTGTCACACCTCCTGGCCTCTGGCAGCCAGGTCCTGCCACCAGGTGGCCCCAGGGGAGCCCTGGGACAGAGCGAGCTGCTGTGCCCAGGCGTTTCCCATCCTGGAGCAGCAAACGAACAGCATCTCCCAAAGCAGTGCAGGTGTGGATGGAACAGATACAGCCATCACACGCACACTGTTTACCTTTAAACCAACAAGTCAAGATGCAGGCATGGAAGTGCTACCCAAGGTGGCTGCTCTACATGCAGGTCATGTGCCCTGGATCCTAAAAGGCTCAGCATTCAGACCAATTTCCACACCACCCCAATGCAACACGCATTTTTATCAAGGAAGCTGCCTAATGGCTCCTATTAATTTTGATTTTTAATCTCCTGGTACAACTCCCAGCAATATACATGCAAAACCTGACAACAAGCCCTTTTGGTTTCAAAGCTGACTTCTCCTCCAGCTCAAGGAAGATGAAAAAGAGTTCTCAGCAGCAGCAAAGCCCCTGAGCAGCAATGCCCTTGCAGCCCCAACATGTCCCACTGTCCCTGCTGCAAAACAAGTCTGAACTAACAGGGGCCAAGGCTCCTGCTGCCAGCCAGGATCACCAGAGCTGCTCACAAACGCTTCCTGCCACGGCTGCCTACAGCCACAGGGTGCTGAGGGGCTGTGGGCAGTGCCCCGAGTGGCACCCTGGCACCCACTGATTCCCAGCAGCTGTACTCTGGCACAAGCAGAGCTGACAGCCAAGCCCAGCCCCAGCCAAAGGGAAAGGCTTTATAAGGGTGGGCTCAAACTTCTGTTGCATCCTCAGAGCGGGGCTGCAGCCCCTCAGACACCACTCTTCAATGCTTTCCAGATCACCAGGTAAAGATGAGAAGCACCAACAAACCCAATTATTCCCAGCCCTGAGACCTGCCACCACACTAGAAGAAACATTTCCTGAAGCTCCACAAACAAGCCATCCTTGGGGACTTTTATTTCAAGGCTCCTGACTTAAAATAAATGAGGCTCACGTTAAAGACCAGCTACATCACAAAGCCACCGCTGCCGGGGCAGCACGTGCCTGCAGAGGCAATAGCTTACCCTCAGCCACAGCCACCATATGCCAAGTGACACTGCCACAGACACATTTACCTCGTATTTTATCTGTTCTCAGCCCATGCTTTGCCTTCCCATCAGGAAAAGTCACTCCTAGGTGGAGCAGCAATGATCTCTGCCCGATGCTGACACCTCACAGAGCCTCCCGGGAAACAGCGGCGGCCTCATGGCTGGGAGCCATTCAAACCAGCCCAGACAAAGCAGCGCTGCGAGCACTGCAGGGGATGCTCTGGCTCTGTAAACTCTGGGCAGGGAGTGTGTTCATTGCACCCCCAGCCCCCGAGGTGTGCCATAGCAGCCTGCACAGCCACAGCACCACGGCACAGCGCCGCTCCGGCAGGGACAGCTGCAGGGGCACAGGGCTGCCATGCTCCTGCATGGGAGCAGCTGCTGGGGAGCTTCTGCGTCACCCCGAGTGCCAGGACAGGGTGACACTCCAGCACCTATGAACCACCTCACTCTCAGGGGTCACCGGGAGTTTTAGAAGCCAACAGAACCCACACCACCAGCAAGATAGCTGCGCCTGCAACAGCTGGAACCATAACACCGGGGTTCTGCCAAAAAACATCAACATTCCCACCCTGAACTAAACTTCCAAACAGCATCCCATTGGGATTTCTCCACCCTGTACCCTGATCCTGCCCTTTTGTCCAGAAGCACCTCCAGAGGGGGAGCAGACCCTGCCAGGACGTGTTTCTCTCACACGAGAGCCTTGGCAGGACTGGTGAGCTGCCTGCTGCCCTCGGCCAGCTCCCGGGGCTGCTGTTCCACTGACACTGCAGCCACTCATTGCAAGAGACAGACTTCTATCTCCAGGCAAGCTACCAGCTCTTCACAGAGCATCTCACCTGCACAAGTGATGGGAAGATGGGGCAAGCTGCAGCCAGAGGGAGAAACAAGAATCCCGTGTCCCTCACAAGAGGGTGAACAAGGCAGGGACATCCCCGGAGGGCACGTTCCATGAGACCCCAGCCCGGCTGTTGCATCACAGAGAAGCACAGGCAGCAGTGCCTTCTGCATGCAGCTGCCTGTTAACTCTATCAGCTGAGTTGTGATGGTCCTGATGGTCCTTCCACCCTCCCCGGCACCTGAGACCTCCCACTCCTGGGGAATGCCAGCCCGTGATGGGTTTGTGAGTGGTGGCAGTGAATCACAGGCTGACAGGATGCTCCACTGCTGCAGCACCCATAGAAAGGCACCAGCCAGAGATGCACTCCAGAATCCTCTCCAGAAGACACTGCTCCAGGAAGACAGGAATTCCTCAGGGAGCACTGCCCACAACAGCAGTGGTCACTCGTGTGGGCCAACACTGGTACACGACCTCTCAGAGCTGGTTCTGCCTCAGTGGAAGTGTCAAGCCTCAGGGTTCAGTGAGCATTCTGCCAATACCACCACAGCAGGAGCAGGCCCCCAGCACCAGCCCTCTCCAGCAGCCCTGCAGAGCACTGGCCTGGCTCTCTGCAGCTCCAGGATTAATCTGAAGCAGCTCCACTGCCTTCAGCAGCAGCATTTTTGCATTTACACCAGCACACTGAACACAAAACAGAGTGAGCCATAAATATTTCAGCCTGCTTTTTCAGCTTTGTTATTCTGTTCAAAGCAGGAAACATGACAAACCTTTGATTGTTTTGCTTAAAACCAAACAATAATTCAAAGAGAGACAAACAAGCAACATTAAATGATGCCTGTGATGTACAGGAAAGCCAAAGAATTAGAACAAACTGATGAGGATGGTGTGGATCAGAGCAGTCCCTTTCCCTGCCGTAGGAAGGTACCACACATCCCTGCCATGGCAGCCAGGGTCCTGCAGAGTGCAGGGACAGCACTGGGCCAGGCGTGCAGGTGGTCACAATGGGACATCCCGCACAGTCTGCACCCCCAGCAGGGCCAGCAGCCCCCAGAGGAACAGCCACCAACACTGCTTCCAACAACCTTTCAAAAAATTCCTCTGAAGGAGAGTGTCTCCTCCCCTGAGCATCGCCACACTCACAATGCTCCTGCCAAGCAGCCACCTCTAGGACCCCGGGCACGTGGAGACAGCCTGGCCTGGCCCTTCCCACCTGGGCACCTCTGAGGCTCTCTGCAGTGTCTGGGCACAAAACATCCACCCATGGCCACACGTCAGGGCTGCACCAGAGCCCACAGAGAGTGCTGGCTGCTCCCCCTCCATCACTGCCTCCCCTTGGGGTGTCCAGTGCACAGAAACCACCACAGTGTGCCCTGGCCAGCACACAGAAACCACCACAGTGTGCCCTGTCCAGCACACAGAAACCACCACAGTGTGCCCTGCCCAGCACACAGAAACCACACAGTGTGCCCTGTCCAGCACACAGAAGCCACCAAAGCTTGCCCTGTCCAGCACACAGAAACCACCACAGTGTGCCCTGTCCAGCACACAGAAGCCACCAAAGCTTGCCCTGTCCAGCACACAGAAACCACCACAGTGTGCCCTGTCCAGCACACAGAAGCCACCAAGCTTGCCCTGTCCAGCACACAGAACCACCACAGTGTGCCCTGTCCAGCACACAGAAACCACCAAAGCTTGCCTGTACAGAACACAAAAACCACCGGAGTGTGCTCTGCCCACACACAGAAACCACCAAAGCCTGCCCTGTTCAGCACACCGAAGTCACCAAAGCCTGCTCTGCCCAGCACACAGAAGGCAGCAGTGCCCGTTTGCCCAGCAGCCCGCTTTGGCAGTGCTGGCACTGTCAGAGCCATTTTGGCAGCACTGGCACTGTCAGACCCCTGGGCACAGCTCAGCACAAAGCCACCCCGGGCACAGCCCCGGCCGCACTCACCTCGGGCAGCGGCATGTCGTTGATGATGAGGTCGGGCTGCTGGGGGCTCTGCCCCGTGAAGGTGTGGTGGTAGATGTGGTTGGAGCCCGCGTTCCTGCTGTTCTGGCTCTCCACGTTGAGGAAGGTGCTCTCGGAGCGGCGGCAGCCCAGCGGCAGGGTCTGCTGGTGGTAGTCGAAGTAGTTGAGGGAGGAGGTGAGGGAGGAGCAGCTGACCACGTTCATTTTGTCCGTCTCCTCCACGTCCCGCGGCACCAGGCGATGTCGTTCTTGCTGATCTTCTTCTTCTTGCTGGATTTCTTCTGATGCCCGTAGGAGTACTCCGCGATCCTGGGGGACAGAGGGGAAATGAGAAGCTGAGAGCATCCTAAACCCTGCCCCGCTAAACTCCCACGCAGAACCCAGAGGGCTTGGCCCCCATCTCCGTGTAGGTTCTTAGTCATGCACGTTACGTCATGGTTTGGGGCTGGTGGCACGACACGGTCTTTAGCTTATTTTCACATGCATAACGTTTTCAGGTCACACATGTAAAAAAATGGGAAAGGAGAATGCTTCTGTTTTGACCTAATCTATGTAATTGCTGATATTTAGTTACTAGAAGTCCATCCTGCAGAAGAGAAAAATGGAGATGTTAAAATCCATGAACTGAAAAGGGTACCTGCATTCATTTCCATATATAATAAGGATTTTAAAAGTGATTTAATTTGGTCCCCATAATGAAAATTCAAAACAAATAGCAGATTTTTTCCCCAGTTCGTTTTCCATAGCAGTAAATAAAGCAGACCCAGAAGCAGTCCTAGCTGGCAAGCTCAATTCTCTCACACTCCAAAGGCTGTTTGTTTATTAATGCTTTATCTAAATTGCTGGTGTTTTGACTGTCTCCTGATCATACCTGATCTTTTCTCCAATTGAATTCCATTCCTGCCTCACACTGACACGCACATCCCCTTCTGCTGGGAAATGCTTTCACCTTCTCAAAATCTGAGAATAACAACCGTGTGTTTTGCAAAGAAAAATGATCCTTTTTGACCTTTTTATTTCACTGCAAGCTTGTTTTTCTCTGCCTTTCCTTCCCTCTTCGCTTCCCACCTGCCAAAAGAATCAACTGATGAACTGCCTTGTTTGCCTTCTGCAAAACACCAGAGGAAAAAAGTTACTGCAAAACAACACCCAAGCAAATAATGACAAATTATTTGCACCTTGCATTAGTTGAGTCTGCTCGGCTCAGACTGGCTGTGGCTCATCTTCCCACAGTGAGCACACAACAGTCCCTGCCATTAATTTGTACATGCACAGCACTGGGCAACTCGGTATTTCCTAGGAAAGCACATCAAATGCCATGCACGGTCAGAAATGCACAGCTGAAAGTCAGGATTTTGCTCCTCTTCTTGTTATGATAACAGCATTAAAAAAAAAAATCCAATAGCTGCAACAGAAATAACTGGATAAATAAATAATACAGTTTATCTGGAAAGGCAAATCTTGGACAAATATTCTTGTTCCAGAAAGCTAATTGCCTGAGCATGAAAAGCCACTAAGTCGAACAGCCCTCATATGTGCCTCATAAATTAACACGTCATTTGAAGAATCTCCAGCAGCTCTAGTGAAGAATCTCTCACACAAGGCACCGCAAAGCCTGAAGGCGTGGGGAGAGGGTGCCCCGCGATCGCCGAGCCTGCCTGGTGCCTCCCCAGCTCTGCAGCTGACTCCGGCTCAGACACACACCGATCACAGCCCCAGCACCCCCAGTGTGCAGATAAATCCCAGGAAGGCAGGGACTGCTGTTGTGCCAACAGCCTATATGCTGCTGACTCGTCTAACAATGCCTGATGAAGCTTTAATTGTTTTGTTTACCTAAATGTTTAAGTTTGGCAATGCGAGAGCCCAATTATTTCCTGCAGGCATTCATTTTTCTGTCCTTTCTCTATTGACCAATTATTTAATTAAACCGCACTTCATTAATCCCCAAGCCGTCACATTAAACCCGGGGCTTATACGTATGTGGGTAGCTGTTAGGGGCACCACCACAACATGATTTTTATCCATTCAGGTCCTATCCCCTTTTAATGGGCCGAGCTGGCAAGAAATCTGGTCTGTGAGCTTTCACTCGAAGCTAGACATCCCACAATACAGCACAGACCGACCTTTATTTGCAGATGATTTTTCCCCCATCGAGCAAAAAGGCTTATATACGCACTTGACGCTGTGAAAACGGGGTACAATGCCCCGACTCTACGGCATTATTTCTGCGTAAATAAAACTTTAAAGACCGCACATCCCCCCGCGCCGCCGAATTGCCAGGGGCGAGCGTGCGTTTCCAAGGTAGAGCAAAATTAATTTCCATCCCTCCTCTCTGAAACGACTCGGTGCCGAAGGAATGGAGAAGTCATGGCTATTTCACTAGTAACAGGATTAAACCATTTATGAGGCATTGCAGCTGCTCTTTTATGGCATCTGATTGATATTCATGTGTGGTTAGCATTTGTCTCCTAACTTGTGTAACACAGAGAATAGTAAAAGAGAGACAATAATCGCCAGGCTGTTACATATTCAGGGGACTGGATTTCCCCGATCAGCCTTTCAGCGGCTCCGGGCGCGGGGCTGACCTCCCCTCCGGCATTCCGGACCAAGGAGCGCTGGCCCAGCCGGGGCACAACGACACAAAAATGCCCCAGAGCCATGCCCGGCAGCCCTGCCCGGTGCCGGAGCCGCTCCGGGCTGCTCGCCGTGCCGTGCCGCGGCCAGGAGCCGCAGCGGGCACACAATAGCTCCTTTGAGCCCACCGAGGCTCGGGCACGCCGCTGGCAGCGGCTGCTGCGGGGATGCTGCGGGGCCGGGGGCTCTCCCCTCTCGGCAGCCCCGCCGGGAACCAGCCGTGCCCCTGGAAAATCCCGAAAAACCGCCCTGCCCGCTGCGAGCGATGGAGCACGGAGAATCGGCGATGCTGCAACAGATTGTCAAGCCGCACGATTAAGTCGATTCCTTACTCTGCGCTCTTCTCGCAGAGAGCGATTTCTTAAAGCTTTGCAAGAAATTTTCTTGCAGGAACAGGAACCTCAGTTTTGTTCCTAAGGCAAATCCACCCCTCCTCACCGCCCCCGAGTATACAGCAGCAAATGCAAAAGTAACCGCGGTGGCAAAAATCAAAGCAGACCCGCAGGTGCACATAAACAAAGGTGTCTTTACCTGCAGTTGTAGGTCCTGATTTCCTTGTTATCCCTTTTGCACTTGACTGCCACAAAGATCATGGTGACAAAAAGAATGGCTGCAATAGACCCCAGGGCAATAATGAAAATCAAGGAGAGGTTTACAGATCCTATGGACTCCTGGGCATCCAGGGCTGGAGATAGGTATATCAAAATCAAGGCAGAAGCCGAGAGAGATGTTTTCCCATGGTCATGAGCCACCACGATGAGCTCATAGGCTGTTTTGGCGTTCTCCCCAAAGGCTCTGGTGGTCCTTATCTCTCCATTGACCTGGTCGATCTCAAAAAATCCTCTGTCTCCTTCCACCATTTCGTAGGAAAGTCTGCCATTTTCACCCTCATCATAGTCATCTGCCTTGACCACAGTGACCAAGTAGCCAACGCCCGCGTTCCTGGGGATGTACACCTCTGCCGTCCCATTGACCAGCGGCGGGGCCGTGATCACGGGCGTGTTGTCATTGACGTCCAGGACGATCACCCTGACGGTGGCATTGCTCTGCAGAGAGGGATTACCCCCGTCTTTCGCCAAGACCTTGAACTCAAAGGCCTTGGTCTGCTCATGATTAAAGGACCTCAAAGCATAGATATCTCCAGAGTTGGGGTTGATGGAGACATAGGTGAAAACAGGCATGTCCCTGACTTGGGAGGGCACGATCTGGTAGGACACACTGCCGTTGAGGCCCAGGTCAGGGTCTCTGGCTGACACCGAGAGCAGGTAGGCCCCTGGGGTGTTGTTCTCCTGCACGATGACTTGGTAATAGGGCTTGGAGAAGTGGGGATGGTTGTCATTCTCATCGGTGATCTTGACGGTGAAGGACTTGGTGGCCTGCAGGGACGGGATGCCATTATCCCTGGCCTGGATGGTGAGGTTGTACTGGTCCCTCTGCTCGCGGTCCAGCCGCCCATCCACCAGGATGGTGGAGAAGCTCTCGTACTCCTGGAGCCGGAAAGGCACGTTGCCCAGGAGCTTGCACTGCACGCGCCCGTTGGCCCCGGAGTCGCGGTCCGAGACGCGCACCAGGGCGATGACGTACCCCGGCGGGGCGTTCTCGCTCACCTCCACCAGCTCGCTGTTGACAGACAGCAGGTTGATGAGGGGCGGGTTGTCGTTGGCATCCTGGACGCTGATGGTCACTTTGCAATGGGCAGGGATGGAGTTAGGCCCCAAGTCCTTGGCCTGCACGTCCAGCTCATAGACGTGGCCCTCCTCGTAGTCGATGGCACCGCTCACCGTGATGAGGCCGCTCTGGGGGTCGATCTGGAAGAGCTCCCGGGCGCGCTCAGAGACGTAGCTGTGGAAAGAGTAGAGGACCTGGCCGTTGGTGCCCTCGTCCGGGTCGGAGGCGTTGAGGCGGATGACTGGCGTCCCCGGCGGGGCATTTTCAGGCACGCTGACGGTGTAGGCTGGCTCCTCGAAGAGCGGGTTGTTGTCGTTGGAGTCGATGACGCGGATGCTGAGCTCCACTGTGCCAAAGTTGGGCGGGTCACCACCATCCAGCGCCGTGATCACGTAGCTGTAGTGGGACTGGGTCTCACGGTCCAGGCTCTTCTCCACCACCAGCTCAGCAAAACGAGACCCGTCACCCCGCGTCTTGGTCTCCAGCCCAAAGAGGTCATTAGGGTGATCTCATAGCTCTGCACCCCAAAGCTGCCCGAGTCTGGGTCATAGGCACTCTCCAGTGGCACCCGGGTGCCAGGGCTGGCCGTCTCCGAGATCTCCAGCTCGATTTGGTCCGTGGGGAAGCTGGGCGCATTGTCGTTAAGGTCCTTGATCTCCAGCTTGATCACGCAGATCTCCATGGAGCTGGACATCACCTCCAGCGAGATGACACACTTGGGGCTCTGTCGGCATAGCAAGTCCCTGTCGATCTTCTGCTTGGTCACCAGCAGCCCGGACCCAGGGCTGATGTCCACCAAGTGGGGGGCCGAGTTGGAGACCACGCGGAAGGCGGCGGGCTGCCGGGGGTCCAGCACGAAACCGGCGTCCCGGGCGTCCTTGGCGACGTTGGCGATCACCGTGCCGGCCCGCTGCTCCTCCTCCACCGAGTACTTGAGGTTGACGAGGGCCCCGGCGCCGGCCCACAGCAAGGCGGCCCCCAGCAGCGCCGGGAGAGCCCCCATGGCCGCGCCGCCGCTCCGCCCGCCGCGCCGCGCCCCGACGGCCGCCGGCCGCGCGCCTCAGCGGCCCGCCGCGCTCATGCGGGCAGCGCCCGCCGGGCTGCCCCGGCGGCGGGCGGGCGGCTGCGGGCACCGGAGCCGCGGTCCCCCGCGCACACGCCAACGCCGTCCGCTCAGGCGCTCCGTGCCGGCGGCGCCGCGGAAGGGCCGGGCATGGCGAGCGGGTGCGGGAGCAGAAGCGGGGCGCTGAGCCGAGCGGTACCGAAGCGAGGAGCGAGGAGCCGTGCAGTGCAGTGCCGAGCCAGCCGAGCCCGCTCCCGCCGGCGCCCGCTGCGGCGGCCGCACGCCACTGCCCGCAGTCCGGAGCGCCGGCGGGCGGCGCGGGGGCGGGCGGCGCGGGGGCGGGCGGCGCCCAGCCGGAGCCAATGGGCGCTCGGGGGCGGGACCGGCGCGCCGCGCCGCCGCCAATGGGATAGCGCCGCCGGCCGGGGGCGGGGCCGGGGCGGGACCGGCGGCGCGGACGGGAGCGGAGCGGGCACGGAGACGAGCGGGACCGGACGGAGCCGCTGCCCAAGCCGGAGCCCGTTGTCCCTGCTGTCCCTGCTCCGCTGCCCCGCTGAGACTATCCCGCTGCCCGGGAGCTGCGGACTCAGTAGTGTTTTCTCGGCTCCGCGGCCGCGGTCACCGGCGGTTACTTCTTCAGCCAGTGCACACTGGGCGGTGGCGGATCTCCGCGGGCAGCGTGGGAACCACTGGGTCCCGCGGAACACCCCAAGTCCGTTCAGTAGAGACTGAACCCTCTGGGGCAGGAGGACCCCGCCCCACCGGGCAGTGTTCCCCGGAGCCGGCGATGGGCCCGAGCCCGCCCAACGCCCCCGGGAGGCTCCAGCCCCGCAGCGCTCGCTGCACCATGCTGATCCCTGGAGAAACCACCGCGGTACCGAGTCCTCTAACGATGAAATAAAGCGTTCCCGGGTGCGTGTGCCCGTGCCTTACCTCCCGTCTCCGCGCCGTCCGCAGGGTGCCGGGGGCTCTGTACAGGAAGCCGGGGGGAGGGGGAAGGTGTCACCGGGAGGACCCCCGGCGGCTCGCGGCTCGGAAACCTCCCAACACGCCGTTCCCCTCCCCGGGGTTACAGCGGGGCCGGGGCCGGCGCGGCCGTCGGCAAAGCGCCCCGCAGCCCGCCGGTCGGCAGCGGCCAGGCGGCGAAGGGAGAGGGGGACAGCGCGGCGGGGGTCCGGTGCGTCTGCCGCGGCACGGATCCCACTGGGTGGTTGGCATCGGGAACCGACACCTGGGCGGTGCCGCGCCCCGCGGGCACGGCCCGGTGTGGACGGTCCCGGTCCTGCCCCGCCCCGCCCGGCCCAGCCCAGCCCGGCTCGGCCCGGCCGCGCCGTCGGGCCCCGCTGCGCCTTCCCAGGCACAAGGGCGCCATCTCGCGGCCACGCGGGGGGCGGCACCGGGACACCGAGAGAACGAGACACCGAGAGAACGGGACCCCGGGACACCGAGACAACGGGACACCGAGAGAACGGGACACCGAGGGAACGGGAGGCCGAGACACCGAGACACTGGGGCACCGAGACACCGGGACACCGGGACACCGAGGGAACGGGACACCGGAACACCGAAGGAACGGGACACCGGGACACCGAGAGAACGGGACGCCGAGGGAACGGGATACCGGAACACCGAGAGAACGGGACACCGGGACACCGAGAGAACGGCACACTGAGACACCGGCACACCCGGCCTGGGCGGGGTCCTCGGGCGACACGGGCCCCTCCCGGCTGGGAGGGCCTGTAGAGGGTGACCGGGACACCGCCTGCCGCCAGGGACAGCCTCCACGCACGGTCACCGTCCCTGGGACAGCATCCGTTCAGAGACACCGTCCACGCGATCCCATCCCGCGCGACATCTGTCCGGGCACGCCCACCACCTCTCCGGTGAGACCCTGTCCCGGAGCATCCGCCCTTTGATTCCATCCCCCGGACAGCATCCCATGGGGCGCCCCCGTCCAGGGAGGGACACAGCGCCCAGGGACAGCCGAGGGGAGCCCGCTCCTCCCCGCAGGACACCGGAGGGACGCAGGGCCCCTCCATTTCCGCAGCCGTGTCCTGCAGCAGAGGGACAAAAGCCGGCAGAGGAAAAAGCCTTTGGCAGGTGTTCCTTCTCCTGTCCGGAAAGCAGCAGCGTGGGTCACTGTGACCCACGGGGGAGTGGCAGTGGGACACGGAGGGGTGGCAGGTCGGGACAGCACGAGGGGGCAGGCCCTGTCGAAGTCTTCCATGAAAAAATTAATTCTGATGGCTTGAACTGTTCCGTGCGGATTGAAAACCTGGCTGAGGGATCATAAACAAAGGGTAATTAGAAGCAGGGGGAGGTGTTTATGGGGTACTGCAGGGATCTAGGTTAGGGCTGCTCTCATTTAATACCCTCATTAATGACCTGGAAAGAGGGAGTAAACTACACATTAATGAATTTGGCAGATGATGCTATACTGGGAGGTGCTGTGAGCTCCAGCAAGCATAGAAAATTAACACAAAAAGGGCCTAGTGAGATTAGAAATACGGGCAGGAAGCAGCGAAAGGAGCTGTGCCGTGCACAGATGTGAGCGGGCGCGGCTGGGACGCGAAGGCGAATCGGAGCGACAGCAGGACAGGCAGCGGTGGCTGAGCCGAGCCAAGCCAAGCCAAGCCACGATGCAGAGCGACGCCCCAGAGAAAAGCCTGGGGCCAGGGGTCAGCAGGGGGACGCTGCTGTGCCTGAGGGCAGCGGGGCCGGGGCGGCCCCGGCGCTGCGGGGCTCAGGTGCGGCTGCAGCCCCAGCGCCGCTCCCGCGGCACAGACGGCTTGGCGGCGGTTCAGAGGGAAGCCACACAAATGATCAAAGGCGCGGAGAGACTGATTTCTGAAAGAAGATTAAAAGGCTTAAATATATATATTGCTTGGTTAAGAGCTGTCCGTGGGGAGACAAACTAAGAGCCTTACAGATCTGGTTGGAGTAAATAGAGAGGGAGGGAAGGAATTATTTAATAGAGTACAAGGGGCATCACCAGAAGGGATGACAGGAAATGAAGAAATGGAGCATTTAGGTTGAATGTCACAGGGGAAAAAATCCCCTCTGCTGACAGCAAAAATTATGAGACTGCGATGTGGTTCCCTGGAGGGAGAAAGTTCTGTGGCTTGAGATATTTAAAACCAGACAGGATCAGTCGGAATATAAAGGCGCCTGGGATCAGCTACTGGCAGGGGCTGGGCAGAGGAGCAAGAGCTGGGCAGGGATGTACCTCATTTCCCAGCTCTTTTTCCACAGAACTATTTCTTTATGGATCACACCTATAAAAGCCCTGCATTTCTTTATTTACTGCATATACGTATTTCTGCTGCTGTAAAGGAAATCATGGACAATGGATGCTGTGCCAGTCACCTCAGAGACAGGCAGGGCTGAAAAGGCCCTGAGATCAGAGGAATTTCACCTCTGTGGGTACAAAGGGGGATTAGAAGTGGGTCAATAACTGATAGGAGGTTGCTGAGTGTAGAACCTGAAGAGTGTGATGTGCCCTGCAGCACAAGGTCTCCAGGTGTGCCCCCTGTAGAACATCTCACCTCTCAGTGCTTTCCTGCAGGATGCTCTCCGGCAGGCTGAGCAAGGAGAAGCCAGGCCACAGCTGGCCAGCCACCCATCACCTGTGGCCTTGGCCAACCCTCCAGCTGTTCACCTGCAGCTCCTGCTCGCTGTGTCAGAGGGATCCCTTTGGAACAGAACAAGCATCGATTGCAGCCCCACCTCTTCCCCATCTCCTGCCTCACTGGAGGTCTGTGCGTGCTGTCAGCAGAATGGATTAATAGTCCTATTATCAGTTCAGATGGATGGCCAGGGTGAGGAGAAAACATCGCGTCCCAGGGAACTCAAGTAGGCACATTAATAAAGATGCCACACGTTGGCTCTGAAATCTAAAAGCTTCGCTCCACTCCTTGCAACACAATTAGCTCATCCAAAGGCCAGCACTCCCGTTGCAGTGCACCTGGTGATGCCCTTAGCATCACTGCCTGGTGGCCTGGCTGGGAGGGAGGGAGCTGGTGACAGGGTGGTCCCCGTGTTCCCCTTGGCCAAACCCCTGCAGCAGCTGGCCCTGCAAGCCGATTTTGTAGCAGCACCTCCTGCTGCTGGTGGGGAGCTGCATCATCCCCCCTTGGAGCCCAGGGGCCACAGGAGGAGGAGGAGGCTGAGGAGCAGGATGGCACCAGACCTGTCTCTCACCCACCTCATTGCTGGGACTGGGCAGCACGGAACAGAGATCCTGATCTGCCCACCCTGTAGAATAAGGAAAGCTTTGAATTATATGCAAGAGGTGCAGCTTGCAGCCCTTTGTTTGAGCACTAATGTGACGACTCCTCTCCAGCCCTCATCCCTGTGAAAAAGTAAATCTCAGCGTCTGAAAGATGTATCTTTAAAACAACGGTATTGGGGGTTTTATTAAGCATTCCTTGTGCAGGGATGATGGAAAAGGACAGGCAGGGATCAGCCCTTGCTCACAGATATCTGCTCCTGCTCACATCCCTGCCTCCCCTGGGCTGTGGGACTGCAGAGCAGGGTGGGCCGGGGGATTCAGTGCCTGCCCTCATCCCTCCTAGCCCCCTGCACCAAGCCCCCCTCATCCTCTGCTGGAGCCAGGGGGAGCAAAGCCACACCCCAGCACCCCAGCTCTCTGCAGAACTGGGGAGAGCACGCACAAAATAGTTTGAAAATTTGAAATCTGTTTTAAACATCAAAGACGAACTTTATCTTTTTAATTTTTCAGAACCTTTCTTTTAGTTTCTCAGTTCTGAAGTGTTGTTTTTCCCCTTTCCAGCACCTTTTCTTTTAGCTACTAGGTGAAGTAAAATAAATGATGTAGGTTTATTTTTTCCTTTCTTTGCTTATCCAGTTCTGCACAACTTGAAAGCTTTTCAAAGTATCGGGTGTCAGGAGTTACAGTTTAGGTTTGTGGTTTTTCTTCCCCTTGAAATGTTTCTAATATCACGGTAAAGTAGAAAAAGAAAAAACCTGTGGCATAGAAAAAGGAAGTGAAGAAATAGGAAAACTCAGAACAAAATCCTTGGACCATTCAGCCATGAAACATCTACTGTATGATGAGAAAGAGAAGCCCTAAATGGAGAAAAATACAAGTTTTTATATTCAGGGGGGTGTTTGGAAAATGAGACAAAGTATTCAGCTTAGATTTCAAGACTTTTTTCCTTTTCATCTCATGGGAATTCAGCGCCCATTCTCAAGAGGGTTTGGAGTAAGGAGATCCTGGCCAGCTCTGCCCATCAGCCCTCTGAGAGCCAAACCTTATTGAGCATCTGCAGGACTTGCAGACATCTGTCTGTGTAACTCTGTTAGCAGTTTGCACATAATGCAGATAAGAGACCGCTGCTGTAAAATATTGAGTCTTTAGACTATAAAAAACTGTCTTTCTAAGCTGAAATCTAACTTTATTTGTACTCCTGCCATTCCACCCAAGTCAGCAGGGTTTCCTGGCTGTTAGCAAGGGCACAGTCTGGCACACTCCTTGCACTGAAGAGGTTAAAGTGCCAAAGAGAGGACAACATCACTCTGAGGAATTCGATAAACTCCTATCACTCAATAGTTTAATTCACTTTTACTGATGCAGCATCTTTTATCAAAGATTACATAATGCTGAATAATCATGAAACACATAATGCAGAGCCAGACAGGCAGCCATAATCAGATTTAAAGCCTATATTATAAAAGTGACAGGTGCAGGGCTAATTCTCTGCTCCAACTCTGGTGTCAGTCCAGAGGAAGCCCGCTGGACCCACTCCCAGTTCACACAGCCTGCCTGGCAGCACAGCGTGGGGAAAGGGGAGAAATAATCGTGGGGAAAGGGGAGAAATAATCGTGGGGAAAGGGGAGAAATAATCAGCTGGGGCTTTCTGAGGGTGCCTGAGGAGCCAGGCAAGCCCATCCTGTGTGAACAGAAGCAGCACAGGGCACAGGCAGGAGCTGGGTGGGAGCTGCCTCTCACCAGCCTGCACAGGGCAAGAGCAAGGCAAGGGCAGCCAGCATCACAGAACGGTGTGGGTTGGAAGGGACCTGAAGGATCTTTTCGTTCCAAACCTTCTCATAGCCAGGGACACCTTCCACCATCCCAGGCTGCTCCAAGCCATGTCCAAGCTGTCCTTGAACACTCACAGAGAGGAGGTATCCATGGCTTCTCTGGGCACCCTGTGCCAGGGCCTCTCCACTCTCACAGGGAAGAATTTCTTTCTAATATCTAACCTAAATCTATCCTCTGCCAGTGTGAAGCCATTTCCCCTTGCTCTGTCATTCCATGCCCTTGTTCAAATCCCTCTCCAGCTCTCCTGCAGCCCCTTTAGGTACTGCAAGGGGCTCTAAGGTCTCCCTGGACCTGAGACATGAAGCAAAGAATGCTGCATGGTTCAGGGGGCTGCAGTAAGTGACACAGCCTTTTCCCCCACCTCACTGGGCTGTGTCCCGCTGGCTGCTGCAGGATCACACAAAAAACGGCAGCTTGCTTGATTCAATCCCATATCCTGCAAGAAAAGATGACCTGAAGGTCTGGAGGGGGCTGCTGATCACCCCCTGAGTGGCTCCCCACAGTGCAGTAGCTCACCTGCACCTGGCAGCCTGGGGGGAGACACACATTCCAGCCATGCTGGCTAAATATTTCCCATGCAATCAATTCCAGGGTATAAAACCATCAAACAGGATAACCTTGTGATCAAATGGCCAACAGAGAGAAGTGCTTAATATTCCCCACTCCAGGTAATGAGCCGTATTTCCAGCCCAGGCCCCAAACACACATCACCGTGCGCTAACTGCCCTGCGCTCGCCCGCACAACAAGTTAAGCAAAGATTAAAAGCGAGGAGGAGAGAGGAGGGAGGGCAGAAGACGAAGCTCAGGGAGGCTGGGATGTGTGCCATTGGCACGGGCAGGAGGAGAGCCAGGAGCGGCCCCCGGGGCAGGGACGGGAGCGGCCCCCGGGGCAGGGACGAGAGCGGGAGCGGCCCCCGGGGCAGGGACGGGAGCGGGAGCGGCCCCCGGGGCAGGGACGGGAGCGGGAGCGGCCCCCGGGGCACGGGCAGGGACGGGAGCGGCCCCCGGGGCACGGGCAGGGACGGGAGCGGCCCCCGGGGCACGGGCAGGGACGGGAGCGGCCCCCGGGGCACGGGCAGGGACGGGAGCGGCCCCCGGGGCACGGGCAGGGACGGGAGCGGCCCCCGGGGCAGGGACGGGGACGGGAGCGGCCCCCGGGGCACGGGCAAGGGCAGGAGCGGCCCCCGGGGCACGGGCAGGGACGGGAGCGGCCCCCGGGGCACGGGCAGGGACGGGAGCGGCCCCCGGGGCACGGGCAGGGACGGGAGCGGCCCCCGGGGCACGGGCAAGGGCAGGAGCGGCCCCCGGGGCAGAGCCGCCCCGCACAGCACACTGGCTCGGCCGCCTGCCTGCGGGCCGGACCCGCTGCTGGCCCCGCAGGTGAGCAACAGACGGCCCCGGGCTCCGCACGGATGGATTAAGAGGCAGCCAAAGCTCTCCCTGCAGGAGATCCGCCTGCTGGTGAAGGTTATCCCAGGTGATGGGACAATCTCCGCTCTCTCTGCCCTGCTTACAAACAGCACATCTTAATTCAGGCTCCGGGTCCCCGCATGGACAAACAGATTGTGAAGGTCGGGGAATAAAGACACCTGGGGAAAGACAGTGATTTAGTGGAACAGAGCAGTGCAGTGTCTCGAGTCTGAACGGCTCCACAGATAACAGAGAGCTCAGCCAACTCCGCACAGCCGCTCCAGCAGCACCCAGCCCATCTTTCACAACACTCATGAACAGAGCTAAATCACTTGCTCTGCATTTCTCTTTCTGCTTTCCTCCCCCTTTATTCCTGCATGCTACTTAGTCTGCTGCTGGCCCCATGCAAGGGGTCAGAGACACTGCACTTCTTCCATCTTCCAGCACAAACCATGTACCTGGCACTGGCAGAAGGTTGGCAGCTCCCAAACGTTCATCTGCCTTTACCCCTGAGCCACAAGGCTCCTTCCCAGCACACCAACAGGCAGGACACATTTCTGGGATGCAGAAACTGAGCATCAGCTGGGGGCTTTCAGCATCATTCCTCAGCTGGTGCAATTTGTCCTGGCTCCAGAGCTGCCGGCAGAGATCCAGCAGCAGCTGAGAAGCAGCCACGGGGCTGAGAGCAGGCTCCAGCTCCATCCCACCAAGGTGCCCACATCAGGGAATCTGGCTCTGGTTCCTCCCTGGTTTTGACTTTGGCATTTCAACGCTGCCTGCCCACATCCCACACCCAGCAACTGGCAGCTCAGGCACCAGTCCTGGTGCACTTCCCTCCTCCCTGGCATCCCCCACCACTTCTGCAACTGCAGACACAGGGAGACTGTAGAATGCACCCACCAAAGCCCCAGCTCTCCCCCAGCATTGCCACGTGGGTCATTTTCACCCATCAAACTGAGACTGGCAGGTTGTGGCTCCCCACCTGCACTGTCTGCAGCAAACCTGATGTTCCTGCCCCGCAGCACAGCCGGGTGAGCAGTGGTGTTGGAGCTGAGGATGTCGGGGAAAGGGATTCCTCACATAACATCACCTGGGAGAGGAGGCAGGAAAAGCTAGAAAAATGCCTAACAATTGCTGTAATTATGTCCTCTTGAAATGGCTACACGATGTCAGACAAGGGCTGGCATATCTTAGCACAACTGAACCTGGGTGGATGCTGTTCCAAGCCAGTGATTAATAGTCTGCGAGGATTTGTTTTGGCAAGGTGGAAAAAAGGAGTACAGTGTCTCAAAAAGATGCCAGATGGATGGCCTGGAGCAGAGCCCCCCAGCCTGCCACCAGCACGCTGCTGAGCAAGGCCTTGCTCCTTATTTGTGGGGTAAGAGCATCCTGGCAGGGACCAGCTCCTGCTGCTGTCCCAGCACTCCTGAGTTGTTCCCAGTGCCTGGCACAGCAGGTGCAATGCTGAATACAAGGGGCAGCATGCAGGCAGGGCTGGCTCTGCCTCCTGCAGCACAGGCATGGGGAGGCAGCCGTGCCACCCTCCCTGCAGCAGCTGCACCTCCACAACAAGTTCCTGGGCCTCATTTCCACCAGGAGTGCCCTGACCAAGCCTTCCTTCTGCAGCCCAGGCTGCTCTTCCTCCCCTTCCCCAGCAGGCAGCACTCCCTCATTTGCCCTGGGATGATGAGACATCCCCATGTGGGCACCCAAAGCAGCAGCTGCTGCTCCAGCAGGGCAGAAGCACAAAGCGCTGTCCCTCGAGAGGCCACCCAGCTGCCCTGGAGCAGGGGCACAGGGTGCCCAGCCTGGGGAGGATCTGCCCTCTCCCCAGAAGCCTGGCACAAGGTGCCACCATGCCAGCATGGACCCTGTCCTTCAGAGAAGGACGTGCTAGGGAGGTGGCAGCAGAAGCCGTCCAGCATCACTCATCCCTTTGGAAAGGAAGAGGCAGAGCTTGGCTGTCTGTGCCAGCAGGTACCAGTCTCTCAGAGTCTGCTGATGCCAACATATCCTGATTGTGAGGCTCAGGATAAAAGTGAGCCCAGCTGGGCCACAAGATATATTGTTTGGATCAGGCTGAGAATCACTTATGCAGTGTTTTATTAACCATAATGGATAGCTGTGCCTAGTAAAATGAGTAATAATCTTGTTTAAGGGCTCGCTCCTGAATCACACAGTGTTGTTGCCAATGCTACAAACTTTCCTCACTGCTCTGCAGGCCAAATTCTGTCCTGGAGCAAGCAATACCCTGGACAGAAGGCCACAAATCAGACAGAAACAGCTTTCTGCCTTTTCTTCATAAGAAATAGAGATAATATGACATGTAGCAACTTCCATCTCCCAGTCCCTCTGATTTTCACACTCCATCTCATCACAGTCCATCAGCAGTGCTATCTTATCCAGCACTTACCCAGCCTGCTGCTCCACATCCAGCCTGGTGTTTCCCTGGCACAGAGCTCTGCCTGGGGTAAATGGTTGGTGGCTAATGGAAGGAAATAGAGGAAAAGATAATTTACATCAGCTAAGCATTCTGTACGCTGTTATTTTGTGATCATCTATAATTTTGATCTATTAACAGTAAAAGGTGCATCTGTTCCCTGGGTTCATCTTGTTTACAGGCGATGTAAACAAGACCCAGGGACTGGTGTGCTGTTTGAGGGAGATTTTGCATTTCTGCAGACACGAGTCACCCCTGAAAGCCAGGGTGGCACGTGGGGAGGGACAGCACCCACCTGATGGAGGAGCTGCCTTTAGAGCAAGACCTGCTGCAGCGTGTGACACCTCAGGAGTGCCACGAGGAGCCAGCCAGCCAGCCAGCCAGGAGGGGCAAGGAGACATCACAGCCATCACCCAGCTCTGGGCAAGGAGCAGCAGGAGGGACAGACACCCAGGCACTGGGCAGAGCTGGCACCAGAGACCCAGGCCTGGCACCAAAGGGGGACACTGCAGGGTCCCAGGGAAGGCTGTTGCCTGTAGCTCTCCCTCTGCACCCTCCTGACCTTTCTCTTCCCCAGGCAGATAGTGATGAGACAAGGGGGAATGGTTTTAAACTGAGAGGAGGTATTTCGATTAAATGTAAGGAGGAATTTCTTTACCCAGAGGGTGGGGAGGCCCTGGCACAGGCTGCCCAGAGAAGCTGTGGCTGCTCCATCCTGGAAGCATCCAAGAGCTGGATGGAAGTGGCTGTGGGCAGCATGGTGCAGGGGAAGGTGTCCCTGCCCATGGCAGGGCGTTGGATGACAGCAGCTTTAAGGTCCTTTCCAACCTTTCCAGCCTTTCTGTGATTCCCTGGCTCTCCACAGCAGCCAGGACCCTGCTGTGGCTGAGCCGCGGCTGTCACCCAGGGCACCGAGCTCTCCTGCAGCCGGGGAACAAAGAACCATTAAAGTTCAGAGGGAAAAGCAGCAATTACAGCGAGAGCCTGCGTCAGAGCTGCGAGTCACACTGAAAACACACCCTTCATGGCAGGGCTAACCATACCTGCCATCGTCATTTACCTTCATTAGCCAGCTAATCAGCTGCTGGAGCCAGGGATGGCCCGCGGTGACCGCTGAGGGTCCCACGGGGGACACCACCAGCCAGAGACCCCCGCAGCCCCTCGCAGGGCACCCCCAGCCGGGGTTACGCTGGGCTCAGAGGGTGCAGGTGGGGCTCAGCTGTCCGTCTGTCCGTCGGGAGGCCTGAGCAGCCAGCCCGTGACCGAGATCGGATTTCCAGCGCTGAGGAACGCAAAGGCAGCGGGCTGGCATGCCGCTGGGCAGAGCGGGCGGGTGTCCCCCCGCACAGCACACAGAGCCAGGAGAGCGCTGCTCAGCCTCGGGGACAGCAAAGCGCCCCAACACTCACCGGGTCTTCTGCAGCGAGTGCCACGGGGACCGTCCTCTTTAATGAGAGCAGGTTGCCTGTTGCAGACATCTTTCCATGGAAAATCCTTTCCTTAGGATTTTTCCTCCTGAGAAGCTGAGAGGCCTCAGGAACAAAATGTAAACAATGGTTATCTGCTGCTGTGGAATGCAACAGGTGCATCTGGGATTGGCTCATCTTGGATGTTTATAATTAATTGCCAATCACAGCCCAGCTGGCTCAGACAGAGAGCCCGAGCCACAAACCTTTGTTATCATTCCTTTCTATTCTCAGCTTAGCTAGGCTTCTGATGAAACCTTTTCTTCTATTCTTTTACTACAGTTTTAATGTAATATATATCATAAAATAATAAATCAAGCCTTCTGAAACATGGAGTCAGATCCTCGTCTCTTCCCTCATCCTGGGAGCCCTGTGAACACCATCACAGTTGTGCATCCCTCCAGGAGCCTCCTTTAAGGTGCTTTCTCCCAAGCCCAGGACGTACCTCCCCTTTCCTGGCTGCTGCCGAGGCCAGTGGCACAGACACTGTCCCCTGCTGTCCTCCCCGAGGGATGTTCCTGCCCACAGCAGGTGTGGAACATTCTCCCTGGGACTGTCAATGAAACCCCATCTCCAGAAACCACAGCCACCACCAGCAGCTCTGCCCAGCAGGCTCTGGCTGCTCCTGCCATTCCAGCACTGAGAATTTCGTGGCTTTGGGCTCTGCAGAACCTGAGCTGGAATGCACAGAGCTGGTTTAGGCATCCAGCAAATTTGCAGCAAACTGCTTATTGGAAACATTTAGCCCTCTTTCTGTTCATTAACAAAGTTCAAACGTACTTTGATTTTCTTCATATTTGCTCATTATTGGGAGTTGCAGAGGGATGCTTTAACGGGGACGCTCCGGAGGGGGACAGGCTGCCCGTTGTTCCAAGGCAGGCAGCAGCCCCAGCGCGTCCCTGCTGAGCCCTGACACGCTCTGCAGGATGGAAACCTGGCAGGGATTCAGGCTCCTTCCAGCGCCCCCAGCCCTCCCTCCGCAGGCTCTGCTGCGAGCAGACTTTGCTCCAGACGCTGAGAGCAATTTGAAAGGGTTTGCAAACAGCAGCACGGCTCTTATTGAAACAAATCTCCACCAGCCTGCGTCACCACCCGAGAGCAGCAGCTCTGGGAACCATCCCGCGCCCCAGCAGCCTTGGAGCATCCTGGCCGCAGGCAGCTCCTGCCAGCCCTGCCGTGCCACAGGGCAGCAGGGCAATGAACACCCCACGGCCAAAATGGTCCCTGTGGTGGGAGCACCCCAGCCCAGGCAGAAGGCCAAGCACACACTCTCCACCCCCACAACAATTCCTGCATGGATAACAAAGCTCCAGGAGCATGAGGCTCCCACATGGGCGAGGAAAGGCAGAGCAGGACCATGAGATATCTCCTTCCCCTGCTGCTTCAGCCCCCTCTGACCTGGGCCAGGAGGTCTGGGTGACCCTGGCTGGGGTAATCAGACTGAGAGCTGTGGGTAAGACACAAAGCCCTCGTTTATCCCCTTACACCAACAAGTGTTGGAGCCACTGCCACATCTCCAGACTGCAGAAGGTCTCACCAGACCCAGCAGAGGTGCCCTGCCCCAGCTGTGGGACCAGCAGCCACCACAGGGACTTTCCAAATGAGGAGCCCACACCGACCACCAAAAGGGCTTTGTGTGAATGCTCCCAAACACCACCAAACCTCCTGCAGGCCGAATAGTCCAGACCTGCTGTGACATCCGGGTTACTTCACGTATTGTATTGCACAATCCCAGTTTATTTTGGGAATTACATGGTGATGGATAGCTAGATGGAAGGAAAGGCCATTATATGCTATAAAAAGCTGCAGAGTCTTCCTGACTGCTCTGTGACAAACCATCTGCTTCTCCTGCACCTCCCTTTGTTTATCCTGCTCAGCTCAGCTGAAATTAAAATTGACAAAAGCAATTTCTCCCGATCAAGTTAGGAAGATAAGGAGAGAAGCTGCTGCACACAGTGCCATAGAAACCTGGTCCACTCCAGCACTTCCTCCTCCTCCTGCTCCCTGTGCAGCAGCTCAGCCTCGGAGGGAAGTGCCCAGCTGCAGGGGGAAGATCCCCCACTCCTGCCAAAGGAGAAACACAGATGGATTTAGCCACGGGAGATCCATCTCACAAAGGCAGCGCTGAGAAGGAGTTTTGTTTTAGTCCCGTTCCCATCCCCTCCCCTTGGATTCAGGCGTACAAAGTGGCCCCTTTGATTAGAAAAGCACATTTGGATGAAGTTGGAATTATTTCCCCTTCAAGGGAAAGGAAGGGGAGAGGCAACATATTTTCTTGGAGAATATTTCTGGGGCATTTGAGAACCTTCTAGGTTATATTTGCACTGCTAAAGCACTTTTCAGATCAAAGCATTCTGAAAAATATGGGTCCAGGCTGCAGACACAGCTGCAGCTCAGCTCTGGCACCAAGCCCCCAGGACCCAGTTGCACAATCTCTCACAACACACCTGGCAGGGGGGTTCAAAAGCTCTAGGATGGAAGAGAGCCCCTCGCCACCTCCTGGCAGCTCTCCTCGAAGGGCTGGGGTTCAGCCTTGCCCCTTTCAGCCCAGCAGGGTCAGCTCCTGGAGCCCTTTTGCATCCCACAGCACTGCTCAGGCAGAAGCCAGAGCCCGAGGCAGGGAGTGCAGCTCTTAAAGGATGAGGGACCTTCATATTTCTACATCCAATTTCTTTAGACATGTTAATAGCACAAGGCCTTTTTTCTCTGAGATGCAGGAGCAGCTGCTCAAGTCTCCACTGAATTAAGCTAAGGGCAAGTTTTGCGTTTTGAAGAGAGATTTTTTTGGGTCTGGTATTTTTCTTTCAAACCTGAGAGCAAAGAAAGACATCACAAAAACATCAAGCTGCAAGACGTGCCATTTTCCCTGTGCTGGTATAAGTCAGGAATCGCTGAACAAAACCACAGCCCCTGTTCCTGACAAATTCCCCAGTGGGCTCAGTAAAGGCTGGAGAAATTCCACCCCAGAAGGTAATTACTTTCTCTTTTTTTTTCCTTCCTGAAGTTATTAGACTTGCAGGAAGGCCTTGCAGCAGAAGCACCTTGGATCACAGGAGCAGCAGCCCAGTGTGTGCTGGAGCTCTCTGCATGGGCTGCAGGTGCCACCCTTTGCAGGGCAGTGCAGCAAAGTGAGAGGACTGTCAGGTGTCACAACCCTTCTATTAATTAATTCTGCTGGTGGAAACCTCCAGGGCCAAAGAGGATGCCAGAGAGCACTCCAGGTGGGAGCAGGAGCCTCACTGACACAGACTGCACCTTCTGCAGGCACCCACAGCCCCGTGGCCAGCTCTCACAGCACAGGAAACCTGCCCCAGCTCAGGTGAGAGGGAGCAGGGGTGCCCTGGCTCCCAGCCAGCGCTGACCTCCTCCTCTATTGCACTGCACTGGCTTGGGAGTGCTCACACAGCTGCAGCAGGCACCAGAGCCCTGCAGCAGGGCTGTGGCACTCCCTGCCAGCACTTCATCATGGCTGTGATTGCATTACACATCAAGGGGCAGATAATGCTGATAAACCCCTCTGCAGAGGCCACAGCAGAGCCACAGCCAGCACATCAATAGAGCCACTCTGGATTTGCATGGGATGCATTACCCTGGGATCTGCATCTGCTCCTGGGCTTGTCCAGGATAAGCAAGATTAGATCTGGATCAATCCCAGCCTTCGTGGGGCTAAGCAAGATTAGACCACAATCAGCCTAGGTATTGATCCCATCATTTGTCACTCCTGTGCTTGGGGAAAGCATTTCCCCTGCAGGGGACTGAGGCTGCCCTGGCACAGGGGGTGGCAGTGCCAGCCCCGCTGCCCTTGCTGCGCTCATTGGATGTGCCACTCACTCAGCACTGCCACTGCTCTCCGTGACAACGTGCTTAAAATTCAGCACTGCACTCCTCCCCACATTTAAATGGAAACAGGGGTTTACTCCAGGACATCTATTTTGCATTAAAACAGTGTTTTAAGGGTTGGAGTAAGGATTCACCTGGCTCCTCATTTATCTGGAGCTAATGAATCTCCACCAAGCAGCAGCCCTGCAGTGCTCAGGCCAGAGCCAGAGCGTGGCACAGGCAGAGGAGCACCACAAAGCCTGGGAGAGAAGGCTGGGGAGAAGGCACACAAAGAGAATGGGGAATGACCCACAGCACCACAGCCTGACAGCCTGTGCTGGCACCAGCCAGGGCCAGGTGACGTTTTGGTGCCTGGGAAAGGGACCTGACTTCATCCAGACCTTGCTAAGTTCCCTGGGATTTTGAAGGGTTTGATGATTATAATAACTGGTTGGGTTTTTTGTTGGCTTTTTTTTTTTTTGCATCAACTGCTTTTTATGCATCCCTGACTGTAGGAGTTAGAAGGATTCAAAGACTTTCAAACCTTCTGTCAGCTCTGGGGCCCACAGCAAGCAGGGAGGAGAGTGAAGAGCTCTCCTGGCCTCTGAAGTCTGCTTCTCCTCAGGGAGCAGTGGGAAGTTATTTCTGCAATATTGCAGCTGGATCAGCCAAGGAGGAGATGACACGAGATGAATGAAATAATCGTGCTCTGTGGGCTGAGCAAGGAGCAGGGCAGGATATTGCCCTGGCAATGCTCCTGGCAGCAAGCTGAGCAAGGCAGGGAAGCTACAGGCACAAACCTTCTGCCCCCAGCAGCAAAAACTTCTTCTGTCTGCACCTTTGCTCTGCCTTGTCCCCCCGTGTGCAAGGGAGGGTCATTTCCAGCTGCAGAGACAAGTTACTCTGATCAGGAGCACTGAACCCAGCTTGATTTGTTCAGTGTGACGAGTCCAGTGCTTGTTTTTTATCTACTCAAGCACACATCTCCTAAGGTGTCCCTGTCCTGCTCTTTTGGAAGTGTCACCGCTAAAGACAAGCATTTTTGTAAGTGTGCCAGGTGACACCAATAAATCCCTGGGTCCCACTGCTGCCAGGGAGACACCGATGGGCCACCTCATTTGTGGCCCTCTCAACCCCCATTTTCCTTTTCCACACCAGGGTGTTGTTTTGTTGCGTGCTGGGAGTCCCTGGAGGGTTCAGACACATCTGCAGACCCCAGTTTCTGCAAACAACCCCTGCGCAGGTTTCTTCCCCCTGCTTATCCCAGTAAATATGTTTCACTTAATCCAATTTGCTCTTGCATTGAGTCACATCAAATACAGTGGCTGCCAACCAAATATTCAAAGAAAGCAGCTCCAGGACTTGCTGGTGGTTTGGGAGAGGAGGCTCTGTGTGGCATCACCCACGGAGAGGCCAAACAGCTCCCTTGGCCCTGGGACACAGCTGGGGTCACCAGTGACCAGCAGCGAGTAACACAGGGGCAAAGCACCAAATCACATTTGTACAGCCTCCTCCACCGTGTTTCCCTGCATTATTTAAGAGAAAACGTGTTCTCTTCTAGTCGTTATTCTCTTTTGCACTCAATCCCTGCTGTGGGCGAGTGAATCAAGCGCTCCAAGCCCAGGTTTCGTGACGACTCTCTGATCACACTCTGGGTGTAGCGTAGGGCTAGAAAGGCATTCCTGTTCCTGAAGCAGGACAGAGCCAGCCCTGGGATCAGCCAGAGCCAGCCCTGGGATCAGCCAGACCTGGAGCTGAGCAGCCCTGGGCTTGGAGCACTTGATTTAATTCAATGGCCAATCACAGTCCCACTGTCCGGACTGTCTCGGTCAGTCACAAGCCTTTGTTATCATTCTTCCTTAGCTAGCCTTCTGATGAAATCCTTTCTTCTATTCTTTTAGTGTACTTTTAATATCATATATATCATAAAATAATAAATCAAGCCTTCTGAAACATGGAGTCAACATTCTCATCTCGTCCATGTTGGGGGTGCCTGCAAAGCTCCCACCTCCCACAAATCCCCCACCCCTGCACCACGCAGGGCCCTGCAGGAGCAGCAGGAAATTTCACCTGCAGGGCCCCCACAGCCACCATGGGCAGGAAGGGCTGGGGGACAGAGAGCAGCCCCTCCACAGCCGTGTAAAGGCGGGGGAGCTGCTCCCCTGCTTGGCAGGAGGGGAGCCTCACCCCCCTAAGGGCATCCATGAGGCTGGAGCAGGCACCAGCATCTCTGTGGATAACCCACCCTGCAGGGCAAAACTGATTTTTTGGAGTTAATCTATTTACAGAGCTGGAGTTGAGCTAGCTTTAGGTGCTGCTAAGCTGCTTTCCCTGTGCCTCATGTTCAGCATTTGCATGGTGGGATTAAATCCGATGGGGGAGCAGGAGCAGAGGTACAAGCACCTCTGGGTGTCTGAAATCTGCACACCCAGGGCAGGGTCTGAACCTCCTCAGAGCCCTCCATCCTGCATGCCTAAAGCATCCCCCATCAGGGCAGCAGCAAAGGAGCCCCAAAAGCTTCAGGATGCAGCGTTGGAGGGTCAGGCCCCGCCACCAGCCTGAGGAGCTGCAGCCCAGCAGGACCTCAGCACCCTCCAGCAGAGATCCTTCATGCTTTGGAAAAAAGCTTAGCAAGGAGGATTTCTCCTCTCTGTCATTAACCTGACATAATGTCTTTCCTGCTGGCAGCTTTCAGGCTCAGCAGGTTTGTTATAAAATTCATTATCAGATATTGCAATCACAGTCACCTTTATTGGGCTCTGCATTTACAATAATTAGGCCAATAACACTGATTTATAAAATGACAAACAGGAACTCCCAGTAAGCAAGAAAAATGTGCTTTCTTTAGTGAGCAGTTTCTCACAGGATGAAAAAAAGATTGTAGAAAGGTAGGAATCAATCACTGTAGGTGACAGCAAAGTAAAGCAGATTCTCCTGGGAATTTCCATGTCCCATTCAAGCCGTCACCAGGGACAGAGGCAGGTCCCTTCCCAAGGGCTGCAGAACCAGGGAGCAGGGGAGATGCTGGAGGTGCAGTGGGAAGAGAAGACCACAGCAGGTGGCACAGAGAGGGAAAGAGCAGGGAGGAGGCAGCAGGAACCAGGAGGGAGAGTGGGAACAAAGCAACAGCAGAGAGAAATCCAACAGAAGGGAAAAACCTTGGCAGGGAGGGAGGGAAAAAAAAGAACCTGCCAGGTATAGCAAGGGGAGAGCAGAGCAGTAGAAGAGAAAGAGCATGAGATGGAGCTTTGAGCCTTAATGGCAAGGAAAAATGAGAGAGGGAGGTGTTATCTGAGAGAGGGCACTGCAGGTGCTCTCTGCATTGCCAGCCTGCTCCAAAGGCACAGGGGCTGTCTCCGGGTGCTCTCTGAGGCACAGAAAGGACAGCCAGCTGAACCCCCAGAGCCTTCCCACAGGGCTGGTCAGTGCCCGCCTCACTGCCCTGCCCCACAGCTCCCACCTCCCCTGTGTGCACCAGAACCTCCTCCCACCTGTCTTTCCTACCTTTTTGGTCTGTTTCCTCTGGCTGGTGCTCAGCCCCCAGCACACATTGCTGCCGGGAGCCCTGCAGCCCCACCGTGCCAGCCAAGGGCACACCCCAAAGCCATCCCCTATAAACCCTCCCAGGCAGCTGAGCAGCGTTGGCTCCAAGCACCTCTGCTCACGAGGAACACCTGATGGCCCAGGAAGGAGCTGGGCTGTCAGGAGTGCCCCCCCAGCTGCCAGGGAACATCCAGAGGGGAGCCAGCATCAGCTGATGAACCCCAAAACCCATGGGGCTACGGAGCCTTCCAGCACTGTGCTCTCTTTGAGGCAGACGTGGGCAATCATGCTGCGCTTGTTTTGTTTTATTTATTTTATTGATTTTTAAAATAGCTGCTTTTTTCCAAAAGCGCCCTGGGGCTGTGAACAGCTTGATGTACATGTGAGAGCAGGAAAGAGGCAGAGCTGGAGGTGCAGGGAAACAGGTGAGGCTGCATGGAGACTCCACGGAGAAGAACCAGGCAAAGCCCATCTCCTGAGCCTCAGAATCTGCCCAGGAATCTCGGTGCACCCAGGAGACCTGAGGAATTCGCCCTCCCAGCACTGGGCTGCAGCTGCCTGTGCTCTCAAAGGACCAGGGAAAATGGTGTTTGCATCATCACTGGGCAATTCATGGTAAAAGCCATCAATGGGAGATTTAATGACATTCAAAGAAAAATTAACTGTGTTGAAATTCTTCAGTTTAATGGATCCTTTCTTGATTAGTAGCATGTGAGAGTAATCTCAACTCTTTCTTTACTTGCTTTAGAGCAGACAACATTAATGCATGTATCAGGTGATAGTAAAATAAGGCAGGAGACATTGTGGTGCTGCACTGATTCAGTAGGAAATGTTCAATATGTTAACATTAAACCCTTTAGGTTTGCTAAGCAGTGATAAATGCTGGTTATTCTCCTCACACAATCCCAGAGCAATGCAGTCCCTTTCACCAAAATTTTTCTTCTCCCTGTGGGTTTCCCCCTGCCAAGTTTTCAGCTGAGGTAAGAGATTGGCCTGGCAGTTCCTCAGAAGGGACCCTGGTGCCTCTCCACGTGCTGATGAGTTCATTGCTGGTACCCAGAGCATCCCTGCATCCTGCACAGCACCCCCACACCTGCACCTCCACATCTGCACCTCCACACCTGCACCCCACACCTGCACCCCACATCTGCACCTCCACACCTGCACCTCCACACCTGCATCCCGCATGGCACCTCCACACCTGCACCCCACACCTGCAGCCCACGCCTGCCCCTCTGCAGGTGAGCAGGCCGGCCTCACCCACCTCCTGCCCCTCAGACACAGTCACCACCGAGCTGCCTGCTGCTAATGAAGCAAGCTGGCAATTAACTGCAGCCAGCAGAGCGCTGGCATCGCTCCAAGCATCCGTGAGCAGGAGCCCAGTGAGAGCCCTGGTGGTTGTGAGGGGCAGATCCCTGCAGGGCAGGGCAGGGGGGACACCAACCCATCGCCCCCAGGGCATCCTCTTCTTGCTCTGCTCTCCTGCACATCCCAGAGGAGCTGCAGACCATTCCTCAACAACCTCCAAACTATTTTTAATAAAAGGCTTTTCGGTGTGGCACCAACACACACGGAGCTCTCAATTACATTTTAGCTGTCCCAGAAGGAAGCAGCTCTTTATTGGGAAAAGTGACTGACGCTGGTGCAGGATTATGGGTTTGCTCTTTGCATTACAGGTATTCAAAGCCCGCTGAAAATAAAAACTGCTCAGCACACATTCCATAGCTGAGCTAAGCCTCGTGCATGGGGAAGCATTTCGGGAGAAGTTAAGTGTTTGAAGTAAAACTGTGCAGTCATCTGGTAGAACAGAGACATGAAATTGTTATTTATCAAGATGAAACTGGCATTTGGATAAAATTCTCCGGCGCTGTTAATAACTTCTGTTGACGAGGGAGCTGCGAGAGCAGCGCTGAGGCAGCTGTCCCCAGAGCTCACAGGAGTGGGATTTTTCATGGGCTGTGAGCAAGGAAAGCCTGTGCCTGCTGTAATAACTTTCTGGGCGCCTCCGTCACAAGGGCCACCACGAATTTATCTTTTTCTGCTCTCTCCCAAAGCTTTGTCAGTTTTGAGTAATTTGCTGTGAGTAGCAGCTGCTGGAGTGCCACATGGCCACGTGCGCCTCCAACATGAACTCCAGCTCCCTGAGCAGTTTTATCATCATGATTAAGTTTCTTAACTTGAATCAAGGATGTCTCTGGAGTTCCCTACAATGATGTGAACTTAAGATAAACAATGAATGATGAATAGGCCAATTACTGAAGCCTCCCTTACTGAAACCTTCTGCTGAGGCTGGCTGATAAGAGGAGGCGCATGTCCTCTCATCTGGCAAATGTTACCGAAAACTGGACGCTTTGAAGTGAAGACAGTCCTGGGTAATCAGGCACTGCCTAATGAGCACCTTTCCTTTATATGTGATTTTTCCCTTTCTCTGTTTGCTGTCCATAATGCTGGAAGTGGAGAGGGAGCCCTCAGCCTGAGCCACGTGCTGCAAATGCTGCACCATGGTACAAATCCCTGCCCTCGGCCCCACATGCATCCCAGCACAAGGCACAAAAGCAGCAGCAGAGAGTCCAGGGCTGTCTGGTGGTCCTGCACATCTTCTGGGCTAAGGAAGCCTTTCCTGAGAGACCCCCCAAAGAGAGGAGCAGCCATTCCCAAAGTCTGCCAGCAGTCTGGTAACACTTTGTGGGTGCAGCTGCAAAGGGATACAGACAGCACAGCTGAGGATGGAGGGAAAAGCACCTTGGAGCAGGGCTGCAGCACTTCAGCCATGCTGTCAGCCAGCATTCAGCATTTTGGGGCTGAAGCACCAAAAAGAGCAAAGCAAGAGGCATTTCCCCCCCTGAGAGATGTCCCAGTGGCAGACAAGGCCAAGGGCTGCAGTGCAGGGGCACAGTGGGTCCCTGGGGTGCTGTGGCTCTGTGCTGCTCCTCTGGCCCCATCCAGGAGCAGGTGTCACCACTGCCAGCAGTGAGAGCTGCCTGGCACCACGTGCCACAGCAAATGATATGATTTACTTACTACCTATGGAATTGCCCAATTAATTCACTATCCACATTAATATTATGGCTCATTTTTAACTTTACTGTCTCCATCGTTCCAATTTAGTGCTGCTCAGAGATGCTGCCACTGACCTTAATGAGTTTTTCATTATAACAAAGAGCACGATATTAATCACGAGGGGCTTTCAGCTGGAGGCTGCTGCCCAAACCCCACTGCTTTGAGGAGCTGCTTTTTAGTGGTTTGGGGACCTGTTTCATTTCTGCCAGGCTGCTCACCCCGCTCACAGCGTGTACAATCCTTTGTGCTGTCCAGGAGGAATTTCTTGGTGTAACATTTCCAGGCACAGAGATTTTATGCGGCAGTCAAGCTACACTGCAGATATGATAGATTTTTCTGGGCAAATTGGAACACGGAGTAGAAAACTGAAAGGATGCACCAGTCATAGCCAATGAGCCTCTTATTGTCCTGAATAAAAATCAAATGCCTTTTAATCATTTCAAATGTTCTTCTGGGTATCAATTAGTCACACATTAATATCAGTATTGCTTCTCTTCCTCAGTTCACATCAGATTAAATTCTCCCCTGTCATATACACTCGCTCTCATTAGCTTCATGGAAAATTAGTAATTGTTCCCTCTCCATTGGCATTGATGGGAGATCTTCATCAGAACTGCTTTTTATACAGAGGACCTGCTTGTCATCCTAAGGACATTAAGAGGTTTTTCCCCAAAATTATTGTCCTTTCATAAAAAATACTTTTTTTTCACGCTGAAACCCTGAAATCTGAGCCAGAGCATTAGGGAATGGGGGGAAAAACCCCAACATTTTCATGAGTGTCATCCTGCAGTTTGTGCCCCTCTCTGCATCCCAACCATGTGTCTCCTTGTCAGGATCCAGGGGCTGGAGCACAGCCACAGGTGCAGAGGGGGGACCCCAGGGGTTGCACAGGGGTTTGCTGCTGTCAGACCCCCAGTGCAAGGCTGGCTGTTCAGAACACTCTGTGTGCAGAGCAGCAGTGTGGAGGGCTCTGATCCTGCTCCCTGCCTGCCGTGGGGCCAGCCATCCCCAGCACTGCCCGTGCTGCAAGGGGCCCGTGATATTTATTGAGCTTTATTAACTCCCAGCCCTGGGAGCTCCTCACCTCTTGCAGCTGATTCAGACACCCGACTCCTGATGGAGTTACAGTGATTGCCATTAAAAAGCTTGACATTTACCTTACAACAGTAATAAAATAATAATGCCTAATTTGGTTTATGAGTGGTATTTGCAGTGTTTCCTGTGCCTTGAGTGGGGGATATGGTGAAGATCTGCTGATCAATTATGTCTGCTAAGCAGCACTGCTGTAATTCTTTCCTGTAATCAGAACCATCTTTCAGTAGAGCTGCTCCAAAGTTTTCCTCTGAAACTCTAATTTTGACAAGAAAAGAAAATGTTTTCAAATACTTGAGTTTCCAGTGAATAACAAAAGCTTCCGAGATGGAACTTTCTGGTGGGAAGTGGAGACAGACAAGCCTGGTGTCTGCACAGATTTGCTGCATTTAGATTTCCAGAACCCCTCAGATGTTTTCAAAGGCTGCCTGCGATTGCTTTCCATGAAAAAAGGGGTTTTTTTCCTCTCCTCCAAATAACCTTGTCAGTATGATTCCCTTCTCTTATAGCCATCTCAAATATTAACCCTCCCAGTGTGTTTTACACCCCTGCAGTGCTGAGGGGCTGTGGGGTGAGGAGCTCCTGCTGCTCTGGGGCCAGGGAGCCCAAACAAACCCCTTTGCAGGGAGCAGATACACACCAGGGCACACCCCCAGCACACACACGTGCACAGTGCTCTCCCCAGGCTATTCACAATCTCCACTCCTGTCCCTACAGGATTTAGCCCTGCTTGCAGGCAGCAACATCCCAATGCTCACAAAGCCAGTGCCAGACCTGCTAAAAGCAATTTCTTTCTCCATTTCTCATCCTGAGCAAAATTCGATGTGGATTTTCTTTTTTTCAGTGCAATTTTAATTAGTGCATGATGCACTTTGGGTTTTTATTAGAGTAAACAGCTTGGAAAAAAAGTCCATGCCAGCTCTTCTACACCAGGGAGCCTCATCCTGTTCAGACCAGAAACCTCACGCTGGATTTCTGAAAGCCCTTCTTAAGATGGGTTCATTTCCATGAAGAAATGCTACGATTTCAACAAATGGAAATTTTTGAACGTAGAAAAAAGGAAAAAAAAAATTAGTCAGGAAATTCCTGGCTAGGCCGACTTTGGGGTAGGGCTGTGCACAAGGGGAGAGCTGAGGCCTCACCCGCACACGGGCTGCACACATGGGCACAGTGCGTGGCCAGGCACACCCTGCTCACCTGGCTGCACGTATTGCACACGCACCTGTGTGCACACACGGTCCCCTGCCATGCCCGTATCCCCTGCCATCCCATGTCCCTGCCATGCCCGTATCCCCTGCCATCCCACGTCCCCTGCCATGCCCGTATCCCCTGCCATCCCATGCCCCCTGCCATGCCCGTGTCCCCTGCCATCCCATGTCCCCTGCTATACCCATGTCCCCTGCTATACCCATGTTCCCTGCCATGCCCATGTTCCCTTCTATACCCATGTCCCCTGCTATACCCATGTTCCCTGCTGTGTCTGTGTCCCCTGCCATCCCATGTCCCTGCCATGCCCATGTCCCCTGCCATCCCATGTCCCTGCCATGCCCATGTCCCCTGCCATCCCATGTCCCTGCCATCCCATGTCCCTGCCATCCCCGTGTCCCCTGCCATGCCCATGTTCCCTGCCATGCCCATGTTCCGTGCCATCCCATGTCCCCTGCCATGCCCATGTCCCCTGCCATGCCCATATTCCCTGCCATCCCCGTGTCCCCTGCCATCCCATGTCCCCTGCCATGCCCATGTTCCGTGCCATCCCATGTCCCCTGCCATGCCCATGTCCCCTGCCATGCAGGGACCCCAGTGGCATCTCCCGTGCTGTTCCCACACGCTCAAGGGCAGTGCAGCAGTGTCCCTGTCCCCAAGCTCAGGAGGCACTGTCAGTCTGGGCACCTCCAGCCATTGGCACAAGGGCCCAGGCTGGGGCAGCAGCAGAGATCAGAGAGAAGCGTGGCCCCGGCCATGCGACAGCCAGCACACCGCGGGGCCAGCGGCGCTGGGGACAGCTGTCTGTCCCGGCGCGGGGGTGGCCGTGGCCCTGCCTTCCCCCCGCGTGTGCAGCCGGAGCTCCGTGACTCCACCTCGAGCGGGCTGGCTGCTCGCACACGGAGCGGACAGACCATGGGAGGGACGGCGGGGCGCAGCCCGGAGCGCTGCCGCTTTCTGGACGTGAGTTCAGGGCTGGCCTGCGCCCCGGTCCCCGCGGGGCCGGCAGGGTCCGAGTGTGCTGTCCCCTCCTGCCGGCACCCTGGGCACAGCCCGGCCATCGCTGCTCTCTCCTCAACAGGCAGAAGCGGCCAAGCCGCGGGAGAAGAGCTGCCCCAGGTACCAGCTCTGCGGACTGCTCTTCAGCCTGCTGCTCCTCTCCCTTATCCTGATATTTTTTGGTGTCAGATACCTCTGGAACCCAGCACCCAGAAAAGTAAGTAAAAACTCTTTCATCCGGCGTTTCAGAGCGTTGCTTCCCCAGACAGAGCTGTCCCCCTCCCCTTGGCTCGCTGAAACTTTTAACAACTCTCCAAAACCCAGGCAACTTCACAAAATGCATTTTCTCAGACCACAGGTATTCATGGGACTTTTAAAATCTTTGTATTATTCATAACTAGCTTTTACTTTGTGCAGGCTGTTTTTTTCCCCCATCGCCGCGCTCTTTCCCAGCTGACAATTACAGGGGATGCGAGCTACGCCATGAAGAGTTAAAGTTTCTCTTATTTCACCGGCAGCAAATTTTATGACAAGTAAGAAAATATTTTCCATTTCATTTCAATTATCTTGCCAGAAACCGGTGGAAAAGTCATTATGCCACCGCATAAAGAGGAGAGAAAGCCAGGACGCAGCGGTGATTGATTGTCATGGATTATATTTCTTACTTTAATGTGTCTGCAATGCGAGGGACGGTGAGACGGATTAGCTTCTGCAGGAGCCTCTGCTAACAGGATTGGGCTCCTTTATTCCCAGCTGCAGCCCAGCACTGCTGCGAGTGCCGTGTCGGGGCGGCACGGGGCTGTGCCTCCCCAGCCGTCTCTGCCCGCTGCTGCCCAGCATCCTGACAGTGCTGCCCAAACCCTTTTATCCCACACCCCAAGGGAATCGTGTAACCTTGAAACCCACAGCCTGCCTGCTGCCCCTCATCCTCCCTTCCTTCGAATTTCCACGCTCATCCAGGAGGCCCCGCTTTGCACCCCATCACCAGTGGGGTTTGCTGGCTCTCAAGAACATCTCTAAATTCCTGTGCACAGCCCAGGCAGCCTCTTTCCCACGCTGGCATCTCCAGTCTGCTCCCTGCACTGTCCTGGAGCTGCTCCAGCCGGGCCAGGCCGCCCTCCTGCCGGGCAGAGGAAGCACCCTGCTTGCTGGAAACTTTATCTTCTTATCAGCAAATAGAAATAAATACCCCCTGAAATAAAAGGAGAAACAATAAAAGCCATATGTTCCTCCAGAATCCTGCCAAGACGATTATAAAGTCTCTACTGTTCCTAGAAAAACAGGGGTCATGCCAGCCATGAGGGGAAGAGGCTGTTAACTCCTGGAGGGGCAGTTTTCTCCAAGCAGGCAGCACAGAAACAATGCCACAGCCTCAGGAGGGACATCCAGAGCCCTTGGTGTCCTCACTGGTGGAGGCTGGAGTCCATGAGCACTCCCCAACACCTGATGGGCAGGGAAGCAGGTGTGAGGTCCAGAGAAAGCAGAGCTGCTCCTGCAGCAGAGATGCACACAGACACTCCCAGAGCCCAGCACTGCCCCGTCCCTGTGGCCGTGGAGCTTCTCCAGCTGGCCCAGGAGGCCTCAGGACAAACAGGCTGGAGGGGGCTGGAAGTGGGTAACGCTCAAAGATATCAGCCAAGGGGAATTAAACTCTTTAAAGAACATGAAACCCTTCAAGCTTCCTTCATGTAACTGGAGAGTGGAAAAAAACTTGAAAGAAGAGTTGTTCCTCTGAGGGGTGGCCTTGGACACGGCTCTGCCCTCTGCACAGCAGCCTCCTCGCCAGCCAGCACAGCTGATGATTCAGCTAACGAGGGGCTCATCACAGCCTTGCAGAGGGATGTATTTCAACCATTCACCAGCAAGTGTCATTTTTAGCCCTATAAAACATCTCATAGCTCTCTGAGCAGCACAGAGCTGGCAAAGCCCAAGTGGGTTAGCTGGCTGCTGTGCTGGCCAAAGTAATTCTCTGTAAATGGAGAGGCACTTGAAGGTAAGGTGCCACCCGGGATCCTGCCCTCCTTGAAATGATTTATGGCACTGTGTGCGTTTTGTCAGTCAAAACCAGCGGCCTTCCACCCATTTTAGGCTTCAGACTGTTTTACTGTATCATGAAATCCATGGAGAGCTGTATATCTTCACAAAATCTTCCTGCAGACCATCAGGAGGTGTCCATGGCTGCCAAAGCACACATCACTCCTCTAACCTTTGAGCAGGGCTGAATGTTCCCATCAGTTCCTGTCTGCACAGGCAGTTCTGCGCCCAGGTGGGTGCCAAACAGGGGACACCAATGCTGGGAGCACTGCTGAGAGGCTCTGAACCCCCGAGGGGAGGGATGTGCAGCAGCCCGGGGACTGTGAACGGGGGTTTGGGCTGGCATAAGGGCTGAGCTCCTGCCCCTCACCAGTGGGGCCAGCATGCTTCTGCCCTGGTTCACGGCCATGCTGTGGGATGAACAGGGCTCTCCCATTGCTGTGTCTCCATCTCCTGCCCTGGTTCATGGCCATGCTGTGAGATGAACAGGGCTCTCCCATTGCTGTGTCTCCATCTCCTGCCCTGGTTCATGGCCATGCTGTGGGATGAACAGGGCTCTCCCATCGCTGTGTCTCCATCTCCTGCCCTGGTTCATGGCCATGCTGTGGGATGAACAGGGCTCTCCCATCACTGTGTCTCCATCTCTGCTCCATCTCCTGCCCTGGTTCATGGCCATGCCATGGGATGAACAGGGCTCTCCCATCGCTGTGTCTCCATCTCTGCTCCCTGCCCCGCGGCCTTGAGGGGATTTGCAGAATCCCTTAACTTCCCCGCGGCACCGTTCGATCTGGGAAACGAGGCTCCCCAGGGCCCGGCAGCTCTCACTGTGCCAGCCAGGATCGTTTTTGTGCTTCAAAGAGCATCTGCCACTACTCACCCTGGAAGGGTCAGGCACCCGCAGTGACCGAGGGCTGCGGGAGTGCGAGCGGGAGAGGGAGAGTGCTGCTGCTGCTGCTGCTGCTGCTGCCCATGCTGCTGCCCGTGCTGCTCCCCGGGGATGGGCCCGCCGGGAAGCCGGCTGCTAACGCCCCGGAGCTCTGCAGCAGCCCTCGAGGAGGTCTTTGATCCGCAGGCAATCCTTGATCTCCTCCAGGCAGAGAGAGGCTCTCCCCTCTGCCTTTCAGGGAAACAGAAGGCACAGAGATGGAGCGAGTAAGCTGGGGAGGACACGGTGCAGCAGGTGAGCCGGGGACACCGCGATGGAGCAAAGCAGCCAGGGGTGCAGGGTGCAACAAGCAGACCAGGGAGAAGGGAGAATAAAGTACCTGTGGATTAGGGAATTCAGTCCAACCTGGGCTCTAACCAGGCTCATGCCACTGAAAGCACCAGCAAAGGCTGAGCTGGGGCAAAGCTCCTGCTGCAGGTGTGTGAGGAGCATCTCCTCCCAGGTTTGACACACGTCCCAGGCTTGACACAATTACCCCTTGTCCTGACTGCAGCCTGCCCTTTCACCCAGCCCAGGCTCCTGCCTGGGAGCTGCCTCCCTTCGTGCTGTCCTGGTGATGGCTCTGGCTCACAGCTGGGCTTGAGGGAGCAGCCAGAGCCGTGGCAGGGTCCCCAGCAGTGCTGGTCACACACCCAGCACAGCCTGTCCACCCACTGGACAGCCTGTGAAACCAGAGGGTGCTGAGCTGACCCTTGTGTGGCTTTGGCCTCCCAGGTTTATGACATGGAGCACACATTCTTCAGCAATGGTGAGAAGAAGAAGATTGTGATGGAGATTGACCCCCTGGCCAGGACAGAGACCTTCAGCAGCGGGAATGGCAGTGAGGAGATCCTGGAGATCCATGACTTCAAAAACGTGAGTGTGGCAGCTTGTCCCTGAGACCCTGCAGTCCTGCAGCAGGACTGATGGGTCCTGCAGGACACTGTGAAGCCCCTGGAGCAAGTCCCAGGACTATTTATTCCTGCATCAGGGAGAGCAAGACCCAAACACGCTGGGGGTGCTCTCAAAGGAAAGGAGATGTGCTATGTACATGAGCTTCCACCTGTATTTAATAGTGGCGTGGTTCAATTCCAATGAAATACATCTTGGAAGCCAGAGCTAGTTATTGGATTTACCCTTGCAAAGGAAGGCAATGATCATCAGTCTATCTGAGCCCAGTGCATTTGTCTGTCTGGAGAGCATTAAAACCTCATGACACTGAAGAAGGCTCTCTATGAAACCTAATTAAAATTTGTAGGGAAATACCCTGCGCAGTGACATATGGCAGAATTTTGAGCTAATAACCTAGAGGAACTGGGGGCTGAATGATCATATAACCATAACGGTCAGATGCTATTCTGCATATTTTTATTTATTATAATGAGAGCTCATGATAGTTATCAGGAGAAGAGGAGCAGAGTAAAATTTTATGACTACCTGCCTTAAAATATTTGTAAAAAGCCCAGTTCTCCCAACCATAAAATGCAATATCCCTTATGAGAACCTGTTAGTACATCTTAGCACCGCTGCTGAACAGAACTGGCACAAAAATAGCAACAGGAAAAATATGACTAAACCTTCCTCCTCCAGAGAGAGCTGTACCCTGCCTCCAATGGGTTATTCATCCTACTCTCTGCCCTGACTGCTTTTTGGGCGTTTGCTTTGATCCTGTAGGGAATAACCGGCATCTTCTTTGTGGGACTTCAAAAATGTTTCATCAAAAGTCAGACTAAAGTCCTGCCTGAGACGACAGAGGCCAAGATCCCTGAGCTTGAGGTAGGTGAATAGAGCCGGGCTCCCCTCTGCCCTGTGAAACCCACTGCTCTCCCTGGCATTGGGGCTGCCATTCCTGCCGCCTTCCCATCTGCTCCAGCCTTCCCAGAGATGTGCAATAAAGAAATAATGAGTTGTGATCGCTTCATAAACTGATCTTATTTCAGAGGATTGCTTATGAAAACAAGTGAAAGGAGACGGGATTAGAAAGCAACAGACAAAAGCCTCTCAGCACAATACCGGAGATCAAGAACAATAATCCTGTTGTAGTCAAAAGGTCGTAAGGCAGCTCAGGATTAGCAGGCACCAAAAAGTCAATCAAATTGTTTTCTCCAAGATTTGAGCCTCATGTTTTC
Source organism: Diglossa brunneiventris (assembly GCA_019023105.1). Lineage (NCBI taxonomy): Eukaryota > Metazoa > Chordata > Aves > Passeriformes > Thraupidae > Diglossa > Diglossa brunneiventris. Next base: position 1,038,622 of record CM032357.1, on the reverse strand, counting down.
AAACAGAATGAGGCAGAAATAAGGGATTTAAAAGAGCAGCCACGTTTAAGAAATGCAAATTGAGAAAACTCTTGGCATGCAGACCTGAGAGGTGGGAAGCACCCGGCTGGGGCCACTTCCTTGTCCTGCATGGACCTCTGTCCCACTGATGTGCCTGATTGCTTCCTGCACCCGTTTAATTGCCCTGCATCCTGCTGCAAGGAGCCTTGTGTGCTGCATGGAAAGGAGTGTGGGCCCCATGGTTGAACCCCTCCCTGACAGTGTGACCTGCAGTGACAGCTCAGTCCCGTGACAGCAGTGGTCCTTTGTCCTGTCCCTGTCCCCAGGCCCTGGTGGTGGCACAGCCTTCCTGCCTCCCCATTTGCAGATGGAATCCCCCCCAGGGAAGCTGCTGCAGATAAAACGCCAGCAGGACACGTGTTTGAAATGAAGCGTGGGCAGAAACATTTCCCTGAATCATGACCCAAATTCCCAGACACCGATTCTTTGATTATGCCCTAAGAAGCTCATAGATCTTCCAGCTACCGCCGTAAAAGGCATATCACTTGCCAGGCTTTAGCAGAACATTGCCCCGGGTAGGGAGCTGAGATGTAAAACCCAGTGAGATAAATGTAGATTTAAGCTCCAGTCATGTCTTCTTGGAGCCTGCACGCTGCCAGGTCCTGCAGCTCGACCCTGCAGCTTCCACCAGAGACTCCAAAAATGACCCAGACTGGGTCGGGTTGTGTTGGCTCCTTCCTGTGACTTCCCAAAGCCGTAAGGAAAAACTCTATAAAAGAGATATACAGCTCTAGATGTCTTCTGGAGAGAAAAACACTTTTTGCCAGCTTGCTCTATGGGCTACCACCACCAACACAGACAACGTTGCCTTGGCAGAGAGCTAAGCACAGATCCATCCCATAATCTTTATATATCTCCCTCCCTAAGTGCCTGCCAAAACACACCATGGACTAATGCAACAGCAGAGACATGTGGTGTAAATTACAGAACACAGCCGTGCAAAGAATTTCTGTGAGGAGTAAATTAAAGTGTTCGATCAAAAAATCAGCAGCAGAAGGAGAGAGGAATTAAATCCTAGGAGCAAAGTAGAGCAGAGGTGGTTTAATCTTGTGTTTTAAACCACTAAGGGGGCTCCAGAAGGCTCTTCCAGATAGTAGGGACTGGGCTGGAAAAGGGTGATGAACTAAGAGAGAGGAGGGCGGGGTGGTGAGGGCTGTTGGGGTATTGCATGTGCATCCCGTGAGCACCACGAGCCAAGGCAGGTGGAGTCCAGCTGCTCTCTGGGAGGGCAGAGGGGCCTCTAGGCCAAGGGGAGGAGAAGCAGCCAGTGCTGGGAACAGGGGGTCTCACCACACCAGGGTAATGTCTTGCTCTTCTTCCAGGGACAGGAAATCACCACCACCTACTTAGAGCAGTCTGTGGTCTGGGTGCCTGGGGAAAAGCCCATTCAGAACAAGGAATTCCTGAGGAGCTCCAAAATTTTTGACATCTGCAAAAATGTGACCATCTTCTGGATCCACCCGACGCCAATAGCAGGTACAAGGAGCCATCTCCTCCCCAAGGGGCTCGTGAGCCTTCTCACTGGGAACAGCCCTGCCTGTGGCCCTCTGCCGTGTCCCCCTCTGTGCCATGCTGGGAACCCACTTTCACAGCCTCGTGTACATCTCAGGCATGAACACCGTGAGCACAGGAGATCCTGGCCAATGTAATAGCAGGGGCTGAAGATTCTCTCTACAAAGCACTTGTTTCTGCCAGCTCCCCACTGCCCTGCACTTTGCAGAGTGGCCACCCTCCTCATAACAAGGGGAAAAAAACCATAATCCCTTGTACCTGCAAAGAGAGCAGCGCTGCTGGAAACTGGGACGCCTAAATCCTCGTCACCACATGAACATCAGGGTGTGAGCAGACATCTGCATCTAAATCACACGGCGGGGTTGCCACCTCCAGCTGCTCACTACACAGCCCTCGCAGAGGTTGTGGCCTCTGAGATGTGCTGCTGTAATTACCTGCTCTCTCTAACCCACTTCCAGCCGAATGAGGCAGTTTAAAAATCCCTGCTGAGCAAACTCCCTCTGCTCTGCAGCCACGGAGGCACATGGCATCCTCACAGGTACTGGCCAGCTCACCTGTGCTCTGGAGGGCAGCTGGGCACCAGAGCTCCCTGGTGCAGAGGGGGGCTGGTGTCCCCGACTGCTGTCCCCTTTCTGCTTCCTTGTCCCTGCTCTTAGACCCACCTGCAGCAGTGTCCTGGCTCAGTGGGTCCAGCTGGGCCACCAAGGTGCATCCAAAGCCTTTGCCAGGACAGCAGTGTCCCAAGGCTGTCTGGCACCTTCCCTAGCAAATTATTGCTGCTGTGGTTCTTTCCTAAGCTAAGAGAGCTGAAGCTGGGCATGATCTGCCCCAAATCATGCTGCTCTGATGGGGCTCTACAAAGCCACGCCCCAGCAGCAGAGCCCAGCAGCAGAGCCCAGCAGCAGGATGTGCTTCTGCACACCCACAGCCCCACGCAGGAGATGCCAGCAACACCCACCCGTGGACATGGGGATGGAATGGGCCATTGTCTCCCTCAGCCCTGCCCCAGGCTGGGTGAGAGCAGGAGGCAATGGAGCACTGGCTTGCACTGGGCTTTTCGTGTACCTCAGCACCAAATTCTGGTAGTGACATTAATTATTGCTGCTGCATCTGTCCCCTGCTCCGTGGTTATTGACAGCGACATTTGGACTCTCCCTGTAGCTCCTGAGCTGGCCAACCTTGAAGGGGCAGAAGAAGAATTGCCTGAGCTGCAGATGGACAGCCAGAGCTGGCTGGAAGGGGAGAATGAACACGAGCTGGAGGAGGACACGCAGGCGGGGCCCAAGCGTCGGGCACGGCAGCTCACCGAGGAGGACCTGCCTGTCAACGACTACGTGAGTGAGGGACCCACCCTGGGCTGCCCACCGTGAGTGAGGGACCCACCCTGGGCTGCCCTGCCTGAGTGAGGGACCCACCCTGGGCTGCCCTGCCTGAGTGAGGGACCCACCCTGGGCTGCCCTACCTGAGTGAGGGACCCACCCTGGGCTGCCCTGCCTGAGTGAGGGACCCACCCTGGGCTGCCCTGCCCACCGTGTGCCCAGCTTGTGCTCCCTGGGATGATGCCCTGTGCATGCCCTGGGGGTGTCTCCATGGCCCCGGGGAGCTCCGCTCCTCCCCTGGGGTGCCCAGAGTGCCCTCCCAGGCTGTCCTGTCCCGCTCCCGGGTGTCTCAGCCACGCAGCCCCTCTGAATGCGTCTCTTGCCGGCAGTCGGAGAACGGGCTGGAGTTCCACCCTCTGTGGGATGAGCGAGGCTACTGCTGTGCCCAGTGCCGCCGTGCCCACCGCTACTGCCGGCGGGTGTGCGAGCCGCTGCTGGGCTACCACCCGTACCCGTACTGCTACCAGGGCGGCAGGGTCATCTGCCGCGTCATCATGCCCTGCAACTGGTGGATCGCGCGGATGCTGGGCAGGGTGTAGCGGGGCCGTGCCCGCTGCCAGCCTCCAGGAGCCCGCTGGCACACCGACAGTGCTGCGGGGCACTGCCCGGCCCGTGAGCCCGCACCCTGCCCGGCCGGTGCCCGGTGAGCCCGCACCCTGCCTGGGCAGTGCCCGGTGAGCCCGCACCCTGCCCGGCCGGTGAGCCCGCACCCTGCCTGGGCAGTGCCCGGTGAGCCCGCACCCCGCCCGGTGAGCCCGCACCCTGCCCGGTGAGCCGGCACCCTGCCCGGTGAGCCCGCACCCTGCCCGGCGAATCCGCACCCTGCCCGGCGAATCCGCACCCTGCCCGGCCGCGGCACCACCCGGGCTGTGACCCCGCACCCTGCGCTGTCCCCGCACGGCTGCGGGAGCCAGGCTGAGCAGCAAGAGGCAAACAATAAACGTCCTGTATGAGCGATTGCAAAGAGAACGGAAAGTCGTTTCGTTTCAGTCGGGTGCTCAATGGGTCTGCGAAGGGATCTGATTGCGCGGCTGCCTCCAGGAGCATCCATAGCTCAGTGCGGGACGCTGCAGCCTGCGGAGAGCCCTGGTGCTGCTGCGGGCTGCTCAGCATGGCCTGACCTGTTCCAGCGTGCTCTGACGGGTTCAGTCCAGCTGCTGACAGCTCAGGGGTGCCACCAGTCCACTCTGGAGCTGTGGCAGCACAGGCACAGGGAGCTGGCCAAGGAGCTCCCTGAGGAACCGAACAGCCAAAGCCACAGGGAGTCCACTCCACTGAAGGACCCCAGGTGCCACCAGATGTCCCCAGCCCTGTCACCAACAAATGGGAGAAGCCTGAGCTGCAGGAGGGGAGAAGGAAGTCCTGAGCACTGCAGCTGCCCTGAGCAGGACAGTGCCTGCCACAGGGCTGAAGGCTTTCACCAAAACCCCTGGGCACATTTCTGCCCACGACCTTGGGCTCATGCCAAAGCCAGGTCCCAGGTTTCATCCCAGGGAGCCAGCTGCTGCTGAGGAGCTCTGACATCCTGCAGGTGTCACCTGGCAAAACCCCCAGTGTCACCAGGGGAGCACACTGCCATGGCTGGAATGTACAGACAGAGCAGGGAACATTCAGGTGCCAGGTGTGGCATCCCCAGGGCTGCCAGACCCCCCTCACCTGCCCGCAGCTCCCATGGGGATGTGAGCACCCTCTAAAGGCAGTTCCCTTCCTCCCTGTTCACAGCTGCACTGACAAAGTGTTTAGAACACTGGGAGCTCCCCACATGGCATCCCAAGGGACACCAGCCAGCCTTGGGGACACCAAGCCTTGCTGACAAGTCCCCTGAGACATTTATCCCGCTGAGAGGGGAGGTGCAAACACAGCAGGGGATGTGTGAAACACACCCAGCCACAGCTGCTGCAAGCAACCAGAGCCCTGGGGCCAGCCTGCAATGCTCCTGTCCCTGCTCAGTGTCCAGGCAGGGCACCAGGGTGCACCCAATGCCTTTGCCAGGACATCCAGAGCACCTCTCCAAATTCAAGTTGTCTATATCAGTGCTATTTAGCCAGTTAAGATGCACACCCTCTGATGGCTGCAGTGCTTCTGCTGCCTGTGGGGAAGAGCAGGCTTCCACAAGCCTCCACAACCCATGCTGGCTTTCCTGCAGCTGCTTGGAAACCTCCAGGCTCCCTGTGCCAGCCTCTGCCAGAACCATCCCCATCCACCCGGCATCACCTCCCCTGGGTGCCCCAGGAAGGGATCTGCCTGCAGGGGCACAGAGCAGGGCAGGGTCCTTCCTTCCCTCTGGGCAGGATTTATGACCATGGGTTTATCCAAATCCATTCCTGCTTCTCTCATGTCCCTGCCCTGTCTCCATCCATGCCTTCACTGCCCTTAGCCAGTCTCCAGCCCAGCTCCCAGCTCTGGCACATTCTGCCTCACCATCCCGAGCCAGGAGGCTCTCAGCCAGCCAGGAGCTCACAACAGCCTCATTTACTCACCTGGGCTCAATGCAACACAAGAGTTTGGGGCACTTCCCTCCCTCAGCAGCCAGGCTGCCCCATACCAGGCCATTGCTGGGCTGGGGCAGCTTTGGCCAGAGGGGTGACACTGACAAAGGGCCACCACTGCTGGTGGTGGCTTCACTGCTCTGGTTACACCTGCCTCCTCCCCAGGAACAGGACAGACAGCCCCACATCCAGCCAGACACAGCTCAGCTCGTTTGAGTTCAGTGCCTGAGACCCAAAAATCCCCCAAGCTTGGCAGAGGGGTGCTTCACTGCTTCACTGCAGCACCAGGCTCACAAAGGCAGAGGCTTGCTGACAAAACAGCCCAAAAATGAGCAGTAACAAATGAATTTAAAAGCTTAAATGCACATTTCTTGCCCTGGGGAGCAGCTGGGGCCTGGCACTGCCCTGCTCTTTGCTCCAAGCAGGCCAAGGATGGCTCACACTGGGCTGAAGTTACTCACCCTGCTCCTGGGCTGGGGTGCTCCAGGCCCTCTGCTCCAGCACTGTTACACAACCACTGTTATGAAGAAAATTCAATTACAGAAGTTATTTGCAGGCAGAAGTGCACCAGTGCACATTGGAGGAATGCAAACTGCCATGGCCAGAGGTTCCTGGCTGGCCCAGAGTGAGCAGATCAGCCCCAGGGGGACTCGCTGCTCTTCAAGCAGAGGAATTTCCAGGACGTGAAAAGAAAAGTCAAGGAGGTTTCATAGAGTAAAATATCTTAATATTTATTGTGTCTCAGGACAAAAAGAATTCTACTCAATACATAAAATGAGTTAAAGCAGCATATAATACTGACAATCAAGTCACAGCTGAATCGGTGCAAGGACACCTACCAAGGTAAAGGCACCAGGAGCTACATCACCAAACCTCACTACAGCTTAAAAGAACCACTACAGCCCGTCCTTAAAGAAGTACAACTATAAAAAAGTATATAAAACCCAGGGAGGGAGGAGACAGCTTGGCAACAACCTTGCTGAGCCAAGGCTTCAGGCAGGCAGGACTGAGTTTAACAGCCCTGTCTCAAGAACAACTGTGTCTGGAGAGTGAGGGGATGTCCAGGGGCTGCCCAAGGCAAGGGGGAGCATCTCCTTCCCAGTGGAGGCACTGAAGATGAGCACTGGGACACCCAGGAGCTGTGCTGAACCAGCACAGTCAGCTCAGCACAGCGTGGCACTCGGGGGCTGCAGCCACCACAGCCACACCAGTTATTATCCCAGGCAGTGGCACAGCAGAGTAGTGTCAGGACAAGTCCCTGAGTGCAGCAGGACAGCTGCTGCACTCCTTTCTATGAGCTGGTTGAGAAGAAGATCAGTCAGTTCAAAGCAAGATTTCACAACGTGGCATCCAGAGGCATCCTCCCCAGCCATTCCCTGCAATGCACACAGAGTGTTAGCAGGCAGGATGGATTTATATGGATTTATACACAGGCTGAAACGGCACGGGGTAAAATGGCACGGGGTAAAATGGCACGGGGTAAAATGGCACGGCAGACCTGGTCTTGCAGGTGCCCCCTAACCCTTAACCCCCCAGATGTGGGACCCCCACCCCATGGGTGACCAGCAGCAGCCAGGGGGGCAGAGGCAGCCCCCCAGGCTTACAGACATACCCAGCCACAGGCACAGCGTGCTGGGGGCCAGCTACACCATCTCATACTGATTGTTGGTGATGTACCGGGACAGGCAGCAGGACAGGATGATGCCAATCAACTGAAAAAGAGAAAAAACAAACCCCATGTGTCAGAGGCAGCCAAAACCAGGGAGAGGTGTTTTCAGGAGAAAACCTGACAGATTGATCCAGGGTTTTATGAAATCCAAGGATGGACAGTGGGGTTTACAAACCATGACAAGGGCTGCTGCACTCTGCTTCAGAATCACCAAAAGTGGCTGAAGCACAGGATCCTGGCAGCACCAACTAAACAAGCTCCTCACAAGGGATGCCCAGGTCCCATCCCATTACAAGTTGCTTCGTGAAGCATTGACTGTTTTATGGTAATTGCAGAGATTACACAGGTACCAGGAGTGTCACAGCCAATTACACAGCCACTGGAGAATGGCAGCACCTCTCCCTGCTGCAAGGACACTGGGGAAGCAAGGCTGCTGCTCTCACATCAGGAAGATACTGCTATCACACGTGCTCAGTTACCACAACACAGCCTCCCAGCACCTGTGCAGACTCCAGGGCCAGATCCTGCACGAGTCTGACCTCCACAAGCCAGGTTAGAGGCACATCAGCACAACAGCTCCCTGTCAGAGGCGTGACCCAGCCAAGCTTGTCAAAGGGGCAATAAAAGCCAGGAACTGGTTACAATGCCCAAGCCTGCCATCAGCTGAGATAATGCTGCAGCTGGGAGCGTGTGTGCAGTTCACCACTGGTGTATCAGGCACATCTCAGTGAGCCCAGCCCGGCCCAGCCCGGGAGGAGCGGGGCGAGCAGCGGGCACGGCGGAGCAGCTCCGGCTCTCCCGAAGCACTCAGTACCACGAGCTGCAGGCTCCCACCTCTCCCCAGTTCAGTCCATCTGCTACAGAAAACACACACTGACAAGCTCATACAGCTGAGTATCTCACAGGTTCCTGCTCCCCAGCCTGCAGTCCCAGCCAGCAGCACCTTGATGCTCACACCACAGCCGCTGGGTGCCAGGTTAAGGGGAGGCAGAGTCTAAGCCCCTCAGAAGTCAGGGCTGGCTGCTCAGCCCCAGAGCCCAGCAAGCTTGCCCAGTGCAGCTGGAGGAGGGCCAGCTGCACATCCTGCAGCCGTTGGAAAGCCCTCGGCACCTCGGGCAAGCCCCAGCTGGGGGGCAGGGGCCTCCCGCTTCCTCCCGGGATAGAGCTCTGGAGCTGGGGCTGGTCAGCACGCTGCTGCTGCTGCTGCTGCTGCTGCTGCTGCACGATCAAGTGAAGGAGACATTGCAGGAGAGGACATAGGGCAGGGCTGGGTGGTCAGTCACCAGCTCAAGTGGTGTCACACCGGCACTCACAGTGACCCCACCACACAGGAGCGATGCCAAACACCCCCTGATAACAGTGTGGGTGGGTAGGAAAAGGAAGGGCACAGATCTGATCCCTGCCAACAGCAGACACAGAGTTCGTCCATTTCCCTTTGTTTTTTCTTGGAGTCTGTTGTTTCAGAGAGGAGATCTTCCCAAATAAACCTGGGCTCAAGGAAACAGAGCTGGGGCTCCAGCCCCAGAGACCGGGGCCTGCACAGCAGTCAGGCTGAATCCAAGGGGAATCCACAGAGAGGCTGCTCCTCCCTAACTGAAACCAACCTTTTGTACACACCAGACTTTGCACTGAAATTAAATCCCTCTCGAGACGTGCTGGCTTCACTCTGCCGTCCTCCTGAGCCAGACAAGGGAGATTTACCTGGAAACACGCGATGCCAAAGGAGATTCCGGCCACAACGCTCATCTTGGACTCCATTGTTGACGTTACCAGGAAAAAACAACCCTGCAGAGGAAGCCAAGCAAGCACGTGGATCCAGTGCTTTGCACCCGCAGGAGCACAGACCAGCTCCTCCCCAGAGCACCCACAGCACCAGGGGAAGATGCTCCTGTGCAGGCAGCAGGGGGGTCCTGGCTGCCCCCTCCTGCCCGGCCTCAGCAAAGCCGTTTCCAGTGTCCCAGCCCAGATGCCTTATCAAGGGCAGCACTGCCCTTGGGCTGCTCCCAGCCTGAGCCAGGTGACTCATCAGAGGAACCCTTGCATCACCCAACCATCCCCGTGGATGAGGTCACACGCCCTCAGCACCGGGTCAGGACTTTGCACCCAAGGGAGATGTCAGCACTGCTGAAACAAACTTTACTGGGAAGCTGCTTCCTTACTCACCTGTTCTTCAAATCACACATCCCCAAAGGCCAGAGCTTGAGTCTGGCTGGGCCCTGACCTTGAAGGAAGGAGTGAGGGAACCTCAGACAGAAGGGAGGATTCCATACCCTTACCCACTCCAGAGGCCACTGAACATCAGCATCAATAGGGCAGTTCTCCTTTCCAGCCTGCCAGGGACAGACTAGCCCTCCTGCACACACCTATCCCTGCCCTTCCCACCTCTAGGACCAGCAGGCAGATTTTTCTGAGCTTAACTTACGTTCACAAACACTTTCAGCTGGGCCTTGTTTGGGTCTTTCAGATCTTGCTCTGAGCAGTCGTTCTGGTTCTTGCAGCAGCTGCGGGGGATGCCCCTCTGGCGGAAGTACTCAGTCCTCTCCCAGTCAGAATAGTTCTGCACTCCACAGCAGTGCAGCTGGAGTGGGAAGCACATTTGGGGAGCCTGGTCACACCAGGGAACTGACCCCTGCTCCCCCACCACTGCCATGGCTCCCCCCATCTCACCCAGCAGCTGCCAAATTCCAAAGCCTGTGATGGGGATGCTGGTGCCACAGAGGCCAGAGGGACTCCCTGGGCCAGGGCAGCATTCCTACCTGCTGCCAGCCCGGGGCTCTCAGCCATTGCCAGCCCGGGGCTCTCTCCCATCCCCACCTGGGGCTCTCTCCCGTCCCCACCTGGGGCTCTCTCCCGTCCCCACCTGGGGCTCTCTCCCGTCCCCACCTGGGGCTCTCACCGTTCTCTGGATGGTGTCCACAGCCTCGCTGTGCGGATCTGCAGTCATGTTGTAGTCCTTCAAGGCCAGTTCCAGGTTGCTCTCAAAGCTGGTCTTTATCTGTAGGACAGAGGTGTCAGGGCCATGCTGTCCCCCCTGCCCTGCCCTGCTGTCCCTCCTGCCCTGCTGTCCCTCCTGTCCTGCCCTGCTGTCCCTCCTGTCCCGCAGTGCTGTCCCTCCTGCCCTGCTGTCCCTCCTGCCCTGCTGTCCCTCCTGTCCCGCTCTGCTGTCCCTCCTGCCCTGCTGTCCCTCCTGTCCCGCCCTGCTGTCCCTCCTGCCCTGCTGTCCCTCCTGTCCTGCCCTGCTGTCCCTCCTGCCCTGCTGTCCCTCCTGTCCCGCGTTAGTCACCGCTCGGGATGGCAGCAGTGACTGCGGCCGTGGCCAGCAGACATTTCCCAGCCCCAGGCAATTAGAGGCTGTATTAGAGGGCAGGCTGGATGCACTGTGGCAGCAGGGATGCTGTCTGTAATAACAAGGAGCCGCACCGTGCCAGCTCCCTCCCAAGCAGGCACAGAAACCCTCCCAGGAGCTTTAATTACTGAAATTATTGCAGAAGATAGACCAAAGCCAGAAATTACAGTCCAGGCTACTCTGCCTGTTCTGATGGAGGGACAACGTGCTGTGCTGGACTGACCCTGCACACAGGCTGGTGCTTCTGGGTCCTTACAGGGACCAAACTGCTCTTTGTGCTGGTTTAACCCTAGCTTTGCCAAACTAAGCACCGCTCCCAGGCAGCCCCTCTGTCCCTCGGTGACATCTGCGACTGCACTGGGGTAAAAGCAGCATCAAACTCACTCTGCAGCACTGGGAGACGGCAGTGGCCACCCAGACTCACCTCGTGCCTGAAGACGAACCCCACGATGGCGGCCACCAGGACGATGAGGAAGATGAGGGACAGGAGCATGGCATACTGCGGGCAGAAAGGATGGGATGGAAGGGGATGGAGGGGATGAGGTAGGACAGGATGGGATGGGACAGGAGGGGAGAGTGGAGGAGGAGAGGGTGGGGTAGGACAGGATGGGATGGGACAGGACGGGAGAGTGGAGAAGGAAAGGATGGGATAGGACAGGAGGGGATGGGACAGGAGGGGAGAGTGGAGGAGGAGAGGATGGGGCAGGACAGGATGGGACGGGGTAGGATAGGGATGGGACCAGACAGGAATCGGATGGGGTGTTTCGGGATGGACCAGGAGAGGAGGGGCTCCATCCCGCCCTGTCCCAGGCCACCCACCAGCTTGAGCATCCAGGTGCTGCCGCGGCAGGTGGCGAAGCAGCCGAAGGTGCCCAGGAGGACAACGACGGTGCCAGCGCCCACCAGCACGAACGGGACATTGGTGGCTTTCTCGTCCAGCAGGGAGAAGTAGACGGCCAGGCTCACCCTACCCCAGATGCCCACGGCCAGCAGCACAATGCCCGACACCTGGTGGGGAGAGGGGAAAGCCGCGGTGGCTCGCGACTATCGCGACAGGGCGGCGCAGCCGCGACGTGCGGCGGGGGAAGGGGCGGGCGCTCACCCAGAAGACGAAGGTGTAGGTGAGCAGGACGCTCTTGAGGCAGGTGATCACCGGCTTGGTCTGCAGCCGCCGCGAAGGGGACGCCATGGCCGACACGGGGCGGCTGCGGGACGGCGGGGCGGGGCCTCGCGACACGCCCCGGACACGCCCCGGACACGCCCCGGACACGCCCCCGCGCGACCGGGCCCGCCCCCCCGCCGGAGGGAGCCGAGAGCTCACGGAAACGGCCGAGCGCGCCGGCGGCGCCGTGCTCTGCGCCCCTCCTCCCGCAGAGGGCGCCCCAGCCACCCCTGTCCGGGGCCACCTCTTGTCCTGTGACACCCCTGCCCCTGTCAGCCTCTGTCCTGTGACCCCCTGTCACCGCCTGTCCTGTGACACCCCCTTGGCCAGTGTCGCCTCCTGCCTGTCCCCTGTCACCACCTGTCCGGTATCATCTGCTGCCTAGCCCGTGCCACCCCCTACCTATCCCTGCTACCTCCTGTCCAGTGCCACCTACTGCCTCCCCCGTGTCACCGCCTGCCGGTTTCACCCCATTTGCCTCATGCCACCTCCTACCTGCTTGGCGCCACTCGCTGCCACCTCCCGCCTGTCCCGTGCCATCCTGTGCCACCCCTTGCCCGACCCATGCCATCATTCCCTGCCTCCCCGGTGCCACCCCCCGCCTGTCCCCTGCCCATGCCACCTCCTGCGCGGTGCCAGCCAGCGCCAGTCCCTGCTCTCCTGCTCCAGCCCTGCCCCAGCCCGTGTCCAGGTGTCCAGCGGGACAGCCACGCCGCGCCCAGCACGTGGCACTACCAGCAAGCCAACAGCGCCCGGCTTCCTGCGCTCCGCGGGCTGAGCCCTGCCGGGGGCGTCCCGGGGTGTCCCCGGCCTGCGGGGGCTGCGGGCTCCCCACCCCGGCAGCAGCAGCCCCTCCCGGCTGCCCTCTCCTGCCCGCGACAGTCATTAATTAGCGCGCTCCCAGCCTGGCCGCCGCATAATTAATTAGCCCACTGAGAGAGCAGCGCGTCCCCCCGGCACACCCCACGGAGCCCTCCTACCTGTCCGTGCCAGCCCATCCCTCGCTTCTCCCTGCCCCGCGGAGCCCCAGGCCCGGCTCCTGCCCTGCCTGCCCCGACCCCAGCGGCCCCGCCAAAGGCGCTGCGGTCCCTGTGCCTCGGGGGCCGGGCTGCGGCAGGGAACAGACCCCAGCTGGAAGCGCTTTTCTCGGCAGCGGGCTCGGAGCCTTCCTTCTGCAGCGGGGTCTCTCCTCCCTCCCTCCCCCGGCAGGAGGTGGGAAAGGGGACCTGGCTCCTGCGGTTTGGTGCTCGCCCTTGCAGGCCCCGCGTTCCCGGAGTCCGTCAGGGCTGGCACAGGCTCGGCTTGGCTCTCTCCTGTGTCCAAACAGGCTCCTGGCTCTTCTGCTCGCAGAAGAAAGCCTCTTACAACTTTTTAAAGCCCCGGAGAAGCAGGAGGCGCGTCGGAAAACGGGCGATCCTGGGATTTATTATTTTTTACAATCTCATCATTTTGGGCCTGACTCACGGCTTCTGAATGTTTGGGATGGGCAGCCAAGGGGGAAAGTAAGTTTGCTCAGCAGAAGCAGAGCGGCCAGGCAGGAGCGACAGACATCTGTGCGGTGACAAGGCGGCAGAGGGGGCCGTCGCCTGCCTCCAGCTCCTCTCCATCCTCGCCAGGGCCCGCGGCTGCTCCCGGCCCCAGCACGGCGGGAGGGCTGCCCGGAACGGCATGGCAGCCCCCGTGCTGCTGCTGCTCCTCGCCAGGCTGGTGTCATCCACGTGGCACGAAGGTGAGCGCGGGGCGTGCGGGCACCGCGGGCTCCCGGGGGTGGCAGCGTGCGCGGTTCTGATCCTGCTGAGGGCTGGGAAGGGATGGAGGGAGCCCGGGAACGGCGATGCCGGGAGAGCATCGGTGCCTGAGGAACGGGGTGGCTGTGCGGGTGAGCTGTGGGCACAGGGAGGAACGGAGGGGAGGCTGGCAGGCACCCGGGCAGGAGCAGAAAGCCAGCCTGCCCTCCTCACACCCCCGCCTGCCGGAGCGCCGCTCCCCGCTGACTCCCTGCTCCCGCGGGGCCGCAGATGTGTGCTGGAGCAAGCCCACACTCCCGACCGCCCCGTGGCTGGGCGACCAGGTCACGGGCCTTGTTTGGGGTGATTTCCCCCTCCCTGCTCCCATGGCCTCCCCTGGCCATGCTGCCAGCACGCCTGGGGATGCTCCTGCCCCGCGCAGCGGGGCTGAGCCGGCCCCAGGTGAGAAGGAAAAGGCAGCGCTGGCAGTGGAAGGGAACATCACCATGAAATGGCACATCTGCTGCGGGGACACGCTGCACTCTGTCCCCAGGGCCCCGGCGGGAGTCTTGGCAGCCTCCCCGCAAACAGCTTCGTTCCCCAGGTCGCGGATACATCCCCACAGTACCGTCCCGCTCCTCTGCTCCCCGAGGATCCGCGGCAGCGTGAGAGGGCAGCTGGATAAACGCGCTGCGGAACGGGCGGGCTCGTGGGGAGCCGCTCCACAGTAAAGTTCACTTTGGAAAGATCTGTAATGGAGTTTCCTCCCGCGACGGGAGGGCTCCTGCTCGGGCTGGCCCCGGCGGATATCCCCTTGCCAGAACCTGGGCAGGGACAAGGGGACACGGCTGCAGGCGCGGCGGGGCCGCCGCCTTTGGGGGTGCCCAGGCCGAGCGTTCCCCCGTGCCCAGGGGAGCGCGGTGCGCTGGGCGGGCGGCGAGGAGGGGGCAGCGCCGGCGGGGGCCAGCGGAAACGCGGCGGAAACGTGAGCTCAGTGCTGGGGAATGCCGCGGCCGCCGAGGCGCCGAGGGGCCGCGGGCAAGGACGGCAGCCTCTCCCCCTGCACGGCCCCCTCCCCACGGCGAGCGCCGTGCCCATGAAGGCACAGGCCGGCCCGCAAGGATGGCACGGGGCTGTCCTCAGCCCATCCCCGGGGCCCTCTGCGCAGCACGGCTGGCCAGGGACCAGCATCTCCGGCCGAGCCCCTCCAGCAGCTCCATCCTTTCCTGGAGCACGGGCACCCCCAGCAGCCCCCGGCCGGGCAGCGTGCTCGCCATCCCTTCCTGGGCGAGGGGACGGGCAGGAAAGGGCAGGTAAAGGCAGGAAAGAGCAGCTTTCTTCCTTCCTTCCCTGGGGATGCCCCGTGGCAGTGGCGGTGCCATGGGAGCGGGTGGAAGGGCTTCCCGGCAGCGCGAAGCTGGGGGTCGGTGCCAGCCCACTCCGCGCCAGCGCCCGTTTCCTGCCACAACCGCAGCTGCCGCTGTTTAGTCTGCGGCTGGTGCCAGCGCCCTCCGTGCCACCGGGGACTGAGCTCCCGTCTGCCCGCTTTAACCCTTGGCAGCAGCCCCAAGGACAGGCTCTGCCCAGGGCTGGGATTGCTCCTTGGCAGCTGCGGGACGTTTTGCAGCCGTGAGCTGCCCTGCAGCCTGCTCGTCTCTTCCTGCCTCCCAGGCTCTGGCTACTACCTGGAGAGTCACACCAACGAGGTGTACGCAGAAGAGCCCCCGCCTGAGCCTGCCATGGATTACCGCCGAGGTAACAACATCCAACCCATCTTCTGTGTCCTCGTGGGGAGACTGAGGCACGGCAGATCCCTCCGTCAGCTCCCTGCTCTCCCGCAGTGCCCCAGTGGTGCGCCACGCTCAACATCCACCGCGGAGAGGCCACCTGCTACTCGCCGCGGGGCAGCTCGTACCGCAGCAGCCTGGGGACACGCTGCGAGCTGAGCTGCGCCCGCGGCTACCGCCTGGTGGGTCCCAGCGCCGTGCAGTGCCTGCCCAGCCGCCACTGGTCGGGGATGGCGTACTGCCGACGTGAGTGTCCCCGGCCCTGCCCTGCCAGCATCCTCTCAGCGGCCAGCCCTGGGGTCTTTGCCCACCCACACGGCCGGCAGCCGCTGCCCTGCCCTCTCTGCTCTCTCCATCCCAGAAATCCGGTGCCACGTGCTGCCCGCGGTGCTGCGGGGCTCCTACGTGTGCTCAGCAGGCGTGCAGATGGATTCCCGCTGCGACTACACCTGCCAGCCCGGCTACCAGCTGGAGGGCGACCGGAGCCGCATCTGCATGGAGGATGGGCGCTGGAGCGGGAGTGAGCCAGTCTGTGTAGGTAAATTCTGCCCCTGTGGAGGTGAATTCTGACCCTGTGTAGGTGAATTCTCCCCCCGCGCTGCTGGGGCACCCAGGGGCTCATCACCCGTGCCTGGGATGCCTGCAGGTGTCACCCCACAGCCAACCCTGGCATTTCCTGCACCTCCGTCCCTCGGGACCCCTGTCCCTGTCCCCGCAGTGCCATTAGCCCTGAAGCACAGGCACCAGCCCGGGGCTGGGGCACTCAGCGCTGGCTGTACAGCAGCTCCGGGTGGCTCCGAGGTGCCTGGGGTGGTTCAACACCGCTCTCACGGCTCAGCCAAGGCACCCACAGGTTCCATGAATCCCTCTCCTCCCTCTGGCAGATCTGGAGCCTCCCAGGATCCGCTGTCCAGACTCCCGGGAGCGCATAGCAGAGCCGGGCAAGCTGACTGCCACCGTGTACTGGGACCCTCCCCGCGTGAGGGACTCTGCTGACGGAGTCATCAAGAGGTGAGGGCCGAGGTGCTGCGGGCACTGCCAGCTGGGGCTGGGGCCGTGCCCGGGGTGCCGGTGCACAAACCCGTCTGTTGGGTCAGGGTGATGCTGCGGGGCCCGGAGCCCGGCTCGGAGTTCCCCGAAGGAGAGCATGTGATCCGCTACACCGCCCACGACCAGGCTTACAACCGCGCCAGCTGCAAGTTCAGCATCCGCGTCCGCGGTGAGAGCGCTGCCGGGGGCCCTCGCTGCCGCCCCAGCTGCAGCCTGCTCAGCCCTCGCTGCTGGGCACCCAGCGCCCAGCCCTCAGGCACCTTCTCCCTCTGCAGTGAGGCGCTGCCCTGTCCTGAAGGCCCCGCAGAACGGGTACATCTCCTGCACCTCCGACGGCAACAACTACGGCGCCACCTGCGAGTACCTGTGCGACGGGGGCTTCGAGCGGCAGGGCACCTCCCTGCGGGTGTGCCAGTCCAGCCAGCACTGGACGGGCTCCCAGCCCCTCTGTGCTCGTAAGTGCTGCGGGCAGGGCGGGACTCGCCCAGAGCTTCGGGGCGGGCTGCCCTGCGGGTCCGAGGGGTGACGGGGGCACGATGGCACCTCCCCACGCGCTCGTGTCGTGCCCCAGCCATGCAGATCAACACGGACGTGAGCTCGGCCGCCAGCCTGCTGGATCAGTTCCACGAGAAGCGCCGCCTCTTGGTCATCTCGGCCCCCGACCCCTCGAACCGCTACTACAAGATGCAGATCTCCATGCTGCAGGTGAGCAGAGCCTCCTGCCGCCCCCCGCCCCGCCCGCGCAGCCAGCACCCCCTCACTGCTCCCCTCCACAGCAAGCTGCCTGCGGGCTGGACCTGCGGCACGTCACCACCGTGGAGCTGCTGGGGCAGCCCCCGCACGAGCTGGGGCGCATCCGGGAGCACCGGCTGTCCCTGGGCATCATCGAGGAGCTCAGGTAGGGGCCGGCCTGCACAGCCAGGTGGCTATTCCAGGGGGCGGGGAATGGGAATGCCTCTAGCGATGGCAAAGCATGAGGTGGCAGCTGGGTTCATGAACAGCCCCTTTCTGCTGCACTGGAGGGTTCATGCAGCGGGGGAACCCCTGCAAGTCTGAATGCAGTGGCACCAGAGCTTCCCAGAGCTCACAGCCCCCAGGAAGAGGTGGGAGCCCCCACTGCAGGAGGACCGACCTGAGCGTGGCTGCAGGAGGCGGGCAGGCTCAGCCCCCTGAGCAGCGACCCCCTTGCACCTGCAGGCGCTACCTGCACCTCACACGCTCGCACTTCAACGCCGTGCTGCTGGACAAGGCGGGCACGGACCGCGAGCGCTACATCGCCCCGGTCAGCCCCGACGAGCTGTTCGTCTTCATCGACACCTACCTGCTGAGCGAGCGAGAGGCGGCACGGCGGGCACAGAGCGGGGACCCCTGCGAGTGACCCGGCCTGCCCTCCGGGGACGGACACCGCCCTCTCTGCTTTCCTAGTCGGCCGCTGTAGAGCAGGAGCAGGGTGCCAGGGAGCTCCGGGGAAGGGGAGCCCTCCCTGGCTGCTCCGGCACACGGAACAGAGGTGAGCAGGGGCTGTGTGCCAGCAGTGTCCCCCTGCCCAGGGCCAGGAGCTGTTTCCAGCTGGGGCATGGCTCAGCCCAGCCAGGACCCTGGTGGGAAACACCGCAGTGCCCCTGCTCAAATCCCAGGGCAGGGGCGAGCCGGAGGAGAGGGGCAGGGCAGGGAGGGCAGGCCGGCCAGCAGTGTGACAGCCTCGAGCACAGCAGCTTCAGCCTCCCCACAGCTCACCCTGTGCACGGCCTGGACCCAATGCCTCCCGCTCTGAAAGCCCTGATTAAAGCCAATGGCCCCACGCTCAGCAGAGCCCATAGCAGCAGCCAGCGTGCAGTCCACCCTGAAGGGCTTGGCATCTCCCCTGGCACTCACTCCCTCTGCCACCACCCACGGGGAACCCTTTCTGGGAACTGCTTTGGCAGTAGAATATTAAGTTGAAATAAATAGATTTGTATAAAAAGTCAGTGCTGGCACATGTGTCACAGAGAGGCCTGGGAAACAAATGTTTCCTGGAGACCACAATCCCCAAAACCCCCAGGCTGACCCCACACAGCTCCATCCATCCATCCAGTGCTGCAGCTGGGGCTGGGCTGTGTATGGGGAACAGGGTGGAGAGGACAAGACAGAGAGCAGACTCTGGGACAGGGTGGGAGGAAAAAGAATGGGAAGAAATAAAAACACAATGACATTTAAAAGCATTTTGCCTGGGGGAGAAGAAGGGAGGGTTCACACGAACTGCAGTTCAGCCTGAAATCTGGTACAAGGCTTATGACAAGAGGAAAATGAAGCTTTAAACAAAGCTAGGCCAAGCAGACTTTCTGCCCAAGCCTGTTTAGAGAAGGTCATGTTTATTAAAGTATAAGAAAAAACCCCAACACATGTTTGGCTGCTTTGCCAGGCTGTGCAGCGAGCGTGGCTCCCGACAGCAGTGCCAGCCCTGGTGCCACAGCCTAGGGCCCCAGCCTGGCCATGGTGGAGCGGAGCTGGAGGGTCCCCTCTGCCCAGGAGCCCGGGTACTGGCACATCTTCTGCCACAGGTTCAGCTCCTCGCCCGTGGAGTCCATCCAGTCCACAGCCTGCCCGTTGCTCATGCCTGGGGAAAGGGAGGGCAGAAGTGGCTGCTGGGGCAGCCTGGTGCCCACAGCACAGCTGCCCAGCGAGGCTGCTGCTGTGCCCAGGGTGTGAGGGGCTCTCACCAGTGCCCACCCCCAGGCTGCTGTGCCCGGGGTGTGAGGGGTGCAGCTCTCACCAGTGCCCACCCCAGGCTGCTGTGCCCAGGGTGTGAAGGGCGCTCTCACCAGTGCCCACCCCCAGGCTGCTGTGCCCAGGGTGTGAGGGGCTCTCACCAGTGCCCACCCCAGGCTGCTGTGCCCAGGGTGTGAGGGGTGCAGCTCTCACCAGTGCCCACCCCAGGCTGCTGTGCCCAGGGTGTGAGGGGTGCAGCTCTCACCAGTGCCCACCCCCAGGCTGCTGTGCCCAGGGTGTGAGGGGTGCAGCTCTCACCAGTGCCCACCCCCAGGCTGCTGTGCCCAGGGTGTGAGGGGTGCAGCTCTCACCAGTGCCCACCCCAGGCTGCTGTGCCCAGGGTGTGAGGGGTGCAGCTCTCACCAGTGCCCACCCCCAGGCGCACGCCCCCCAGGAAGTCGTTGCTGGACAGCGGCTCCCGGTCCCAGACCGTCAGCTCCAGGCACAGGTGCTGCAGCTCCTCGGCCTTGATGCCGTTGTAGACAAAGGTGTGGTTGTAGTGAGGGTTCAGGGTCTTCTTCACCACAGGCGTCTTCCTCTTAGAGGCTTTGTTTTTGTGTGGCAGGAGGTATCTGGAGGGAGCAGCCCTTGGGTTAGCAGCACACGGGCACCTGGCTCCTGCTCTGGGGGCTGGGCACCTCAGCACCCCAGGACTTGGCCTGGAGCCCCCCTTCCTGCCTGTCCTGGCACGGCTCAACAAGAAGGACCATGGCACCCTGCTCCTCCAGGTCCCCCAGCAGCTTTGGGAATACAGACAGGGAGGACAGTGCCTTGCTCGCCCCTGCCCCAGGACCCTCACTCACCCCTTGACAAAGCTGTCTGAGGTCCCTCCAGACTTGGCTGCTGTCAGGTTCTTGGCTTCTTTGATCCAGACCTGGAGCTCACCACCTTCCCCAGTTTTGCCTAGGAAAAACCCAACACAGTAGAAATTAATCAAATTTAATTTCTAGCACTGCAAACTTCTGGAAAGTTCCTGCTGAGCACCCTTCATCCCAGAGGTAGGTGCAGAGCCTGGACTGGCATCTCCTCTTGCCTTCTCCTGTACTGGCCCTGCCTGCTGAGGGCAAAGGCAGACAAAATTGCTTCATGCAGGGCCCAATGGTCCAGCCCCAGGGAAGTACTGAGATGGTTCAGGCAGCCTGAGGACAGCCAGAGCAGCTTTGCAGAGAAGGCTGTGGTGACACCACCCAAAAACCCCATCCAGAGCCAGCCTGCATGGCCAGGAGCAGGCCCTGCAGGGGGCTGATCCCAAAGCTTCAGCACTCACCTTTCCTGCCATTCCCAGCCCAGCATGCTTGGCAGATGGGATGTACTTCATGGAGACAACCAGCTCCCCCTTGTACTGGTGGAGACCAGCAGCATCTGCCCCAATCTGCCAAGAGGTGAGAATTACCAACTCCTGTAGAGAAGCCATGGCACACACAGTGACAGCCTGGTGTGCAGCACCTCCCCAGGCTGGGACAAAGGACTTGGCCTCTCCTAGATGTGGCTGAGCTGGCACATGTGCCTGCCAAGTCTCCCCAGCATGACCAGCGTAGCCCAGCTCCTCTGGGATCTTATTTTGGCCCAATCACCTGACAAGGAGGAGGGAAGCCAGGCTCAAGGCAGGTCTGCCCTTTTTTACTACGACAGCACTGCTGTGTGCATCTGGGGTTTTTGTATCTCCAAATACTTGATTTGGTACAAGCCTTTTGGCAATGCTCAGCTGAGGTCTCCACACCCCCTCTGCCCACTGAGGGCTAAACCTCCGGCAGGACCAGGCAAGGGGGGCTGTGGGCAGCAGGGGCACACCTTGCCATGCAGGGGCAGGAACTCCTCCAGGTGGCTCTCGAAGTTCCAGGCCCCCAGAGGCACCTCTGCCTCCCCCAGGAAGGTGTTGCGGCCGAAGCGGTCGTGGTGCCACACCGAGAACTGCAGCGTCCTCGCCAGCAGGAGGGACTTGCTAATCTCATACTGGGAGGAGAGAGAGAGAGAGAGAAAACCACTGGTGAGCAAACTCCATCAGCTACAGCTCACGAGCTTGAGAGGAGACTGAGCAGCAATGGATGTGCACAGGAGCCTGCTCCCCCTTCCTTCCATGCCTGCCAAAACTCAGAGTCCCAGGGCAGAGGTGCAGGAGCCTGTGCTCCCCCAGCAGGCCCTTGGAGCCAGGACTCACAGCACCCAGCCATGCCACCACCAGCAGAGCTCTGCCAGACCACATAGCCTCAGGTGGTCAGAGCACAAGACCTCAGCAAACCTGGCTGTGGGAGCCTGAAAACCAAACCACAGCTCTCACTTCCTGCTGTGCAAGAGTGCCTGGCCTCAGAGGTGCACTGCCAGACTCAGGGACAGTCAGCCAGCAGGGATGGTGAAGGGCAGTGCCAAGGTGTTCTGCCCTGATGCCCAGAACTTATCTCTGCCCCTCTGGTGTGCTCCCTCCCTCCTGCCACTGTAACATGCCTCCAGCGGCCAGGAAGCCCTTGGAAGGAAATATCCAGGGTGAGCAGGGTGCCTCTGGCCTGGGAATGCCACAGGAACCAGGGACGTGTCCTGTGACACAGTCACACCTGCAGCTGTGCCTCCACCCACCGTGGCACTGGGGCCTGGCAGCACAGCCAGGGCACAGCTGGGAGTGCAGGCATTTTGCAGCTCTCAGGGCGCAGTCTCTGAACATGGGTCCTCTGCAGAGACCCTGCTGCAGGGTTAGAGCTCACCCCTCCCCTTGCTTGTTCCAGCAGCATCCCTGAGCACCTGCAGCCCAGCCCAGCCCCTCCCACCTTCAGCAGCTCGTTGTACAGGGGGTTGATGGTGTTGCGTTTGATGGTCGTCTTGCGCTTCCCTTGCCGGGATTTGTCGGGCAGGAGGTAGGTCTTCACATAGCTGAGGGGAGAACAGGCAGCCCTTCAGCAAGGCCCCCCACAATTAATCCTCCCAGCTCGCCAGGGCAGCCCCAGACCTTCTGCCTCACCAGGACCCTCCCACTTACAGCTCCCATCTCTGGTGGGCACCCACCACCCAGCCGGGCACCACCAGTGGTGGTGGCAGCCATCGCCCCCCTGGCTCTCACGGGTTGGAGCGCTTCCTGCCCTCGTCCCCAAAGGCCAGCTGGCGACACTCCTTCACGTGGATGAACAAGGTCTGCGTCTTCTGCTCGTAGCTCAGGGAGAAGGAGATGCCCCCGGTGACAGCCACGCTGCCGAAGTCGCCGGCCTCGCTGTAAATGCTGACCATGCTCCCCAGTGTGCTCTGCAAGACAAGGCAGGGCTGAGCTGGCACAGCATCACCTGACAGTCCCTCCTCATCCTCAGCAAGGTTATTCCCTGTGGCTCTTGTGCACAGCCCCCCTCACCTCCCCATGGCTGGGGCTGGCCACACAACGCTGCCTGGAAGAGAGCTGAGTCTCTGCATTTTGATTCCCTTCTAGACGAAGAAGCCCCCACACACAAAGTCCTTACCCCTTCCCTCCAGGAGCTGCCTGCCCTGCCTCCCTCCCAACCCAAGCCTTTGGCACTGCCTCTCTCCATCCCTCCTCCCTGAGCAGAGCAGAGCAGAGCAGGGCCATGCCCGGGGCTCACCGAGGAGGTGCCGCTGCGCATGCTGCCCCGGGCCACGCGCTGCCGGTGGATCTCCACCAGGTTATCGATGTCCTCCTCCTCCTCCTCCTGCAAGGACAGGGACAAGCCACCAGTGAGGGGAGCGTTCAGGCACAGCCAGCCGACACCTGGCTCCTCCCGCTGGCAGCCATCTCGCGGCACTCAGGGTCTCACCAGCTCCGTGTTGAGGCCAGGCACTGACTTGCTCCTGTCCCCCAGAGAGCCACCTTCCCCCACAAGGTCCTCGGGGCGCAGGTCGATCACGGACTTGGTGTAGTCTGCATGAGAGGGGGTGAACAGTGGCACAGAGCAGGATGAGCAGAGCCCTGCTGCTCCTCTCTCAAGGGGTTGCCCCAGGCTCTCCCAGCTGCACTGAAAGCCCTTCCCAGCCCAGGGAGGAGGAGCTGCCCACCCTGGCCGTGTCAGCACCCGCGCATCTCTCACCCGCAGGCCTCACCACCCGCCGGGGGTTCTTCTTGAATATCGTTTCATGCTCGTCCACCAAGGTGCTGCTGCGGGTCCCCGCGGTGGCATCCTGGGCAGGAAGAGTCCCCTCAGAGCCGGGCAGGGCTGGGAGCCCTGTGTGTGCCCAGCCCCACGCCCCAGGACAGGGCTGAGGCTGCTGGAGCAGTGTCACGCACCCGTCTGTCAGAGATTGCCTTCTTGGAGCGCAGAGGGAGGGTCAGGCTGGAGGAAGCAGGTCCTGCTGGCCCAACAACCTGTTTTCCAGGGATAGCTCTCTCCAGGGAGTTCCTCCTGTGGCAGACACAGAAAGGTCTGTCCCAGGCCACAAGCACAGCTGGCAGAGACAGTGCTGGCCGGGAAATGCCACTTGAGCTGCCCACAGCAGCCTGGGAGCAGAGGACCTTCCTGCCCAGGGAAAGGCTTCAGCCCAGCCTGAGGAGCCAGCTTCCCCTCACTAGACTGGGAAAAACACACTTCAGATGAAGCTCCCATCCTCTGCCAGCCAGTGCTGCCAAGGACAACCCAGCCTGGGATCCTCTCACCTGCCCCCCACATCAGCAGGACTAGGTCTGTAGCTGTCCAGGCTCATGTTTTCCATGGACTCTGTGTCGCTTTTGCCATCCCGAGGCTCTGAGGCATCTGGAAACAAACTGCAGACAAGAAAAACCACAGGTATGTCCTGTTTGGCGAGGAGGTCGGTCAGAGAGAGCTTCTGTGCCACCGATGATCCACATGGGGCAGCAGATTCCTCTCAAACCTGCAGCAGATGAGAGCTGCTGCTGGAGCACGGGGGACAGCAGGGATTCTTACCTGGACCCCTCCCAGGGTGCAGGGGGGCTCGGCTGCCGGACTGCAGAGGAGCTTTTAGGCTCACTGAGCTGGGCTTTCTGGAGCAGGGTTTGTCCCACAGTCTCTCTTTTGTTGGCTGGAAGCAGAGAGGCATCAGGAGGAACACAGCTCCAAGCTCACTCATTGAGTGAGTGGGAGCAGGAATTGCTCCCATTCAGCTCCACGCTGGGCAGAGGTGCACTGGGGAAAGCTGGAGCATCCCAGAAGGGAGAAGGCTTTGCTGTGGCACCCTACCTGCTGGCCTGTGCCGCAGGGACAGCCGCACCATGTCGCTGCCCAGGTGGTTGGCGAAGCGGTTCACCCTCTGGTCATAGAACCAGTCACCCGTTGTCTTCTTCAGCTCACTGCAGGGCAGGGGTGGTGGGGGCAGTCAGGGGCAGGGGGGGCTTTCTGCTGTGCCCCAACCCTCCCTCAGTGCTGCCACAACCCAACAACACAGGCACAATGGGCAAAATCAGCAAGTGACTGGGCAGGGACCATCCACCGGGCAGCCGACAGGCTCAGCTACATCCTCAGCAAACACGGGAGCAAGCCAAGTTTTGCAGGATGGGGAGGCCAAAAGGAAGGAAACCTGAGATGCCTGAGACACAGGCTGTGCAAGGGGCACAGGGGGATGCTGCAGTCAGCTTAGGGGGTGAAGGAACAGCACATGAAGGAGACACAAGAGTGGGGTATGACCCATTTCTCCATCACCCAAACGTGGGAATCCTCCCAGGAGTGACAGCAGAGCAAGCTGCTCTGCACTGGGGAGGACCAGCCAGGCTAGGAAAGGCTGGCCATGGGCATCAAGTTGAGGCAACTGAGAGGAGGAAGGGGACAGGAGGGATGTACAGAATGTCCCTGCTGCTTGTCCAGGCTACTCACGCCTCCTTGGTGCAGACTTTGCAGCGCCAGGAGCTGCTGGGGCTGTAGGAGCGGCAGTCCCGACACACCAAGTGGTTGCAGCCCCGGCAGGTGTTGGCCTTGGGGCTGAGGCGGCCCAGGCTCTGCTGGCAGCGGGCGCAGGTCCGCTCGCTGTAGCGCTGGCTGCCCCGCTTGGCTCCCCTGCGCCGGATCTCCAGCAGCTCATTCTTCAGGCGCCTGCTCAGAGCCGACACCAGGAGCGGTCAGAGGGACCCGGGACACCCGTCAGTCACCCACACTGTCATTCATCGCCCGCTTCCAGAGCAAAGCGGGGAAACAGCTCCTGCCCAGCTCCGGCCGCGTTCGCACCTGATCCTCCTCTCCTCTGCCTTGCGGAGCTCCTCGTCGCGCTGCAGGACCTGCAGGATCAGATCTCGCTCCACGTCCGACAGGAAGGACAGGTCCACAGCCTCCGACATCGCTCCACCCGGGCTGGCTGGCCCTCACCGGCTGCCAGCTAGGGACGTGCCAGCTGCTGAGGTGCACCGTGCCCGCCGCCGGGGCTGGACGGGGCGCCCGGGACACCGGCCCGCCCGCCGTCCCACCGCCCTGTCCCGGGCCGGGCTCGGGCCGCCTGCCAGCCCCGCCGCCCCGGTGACCTCAGCCGGCTCCGTGGGACCGGGCTGACGCCCAGCACCCGCGGCAGCCCCGGCAGGAAGGAGCCGCCCCGGGCTGCCCCTCCCACGAACGCACCGGGGCTCGGAGCTGCCCGAGGAGCCGCGGCGGAGCCGCCGGGAGCGGGCGCGCACCAGGACCCGCGGCAGGGACAGGATCCGGCTGCAGCGGCGGCACCGGGACGGAGCCGGAGCGCTCGCTCGGGGGCTGCAGCCGCTCCCCGCTCCCGCCCGGCTCGGCGGAACCGGCGGGAGGGACCTTCCCGTCCCCGCAGCCGCGTCCCTCGGGGAGGAGAGGGCGGCGGGACGGAGCCCAGGCTCTTCTCTGTCGGGGAAGGGGGTCCGGGACCGGGAGCACCGCGTTCCCAACGCGGCCACCGGGGCTGGGAACTGCCCCCGCCCCGGGACACCGCGGCTCGACCCCCGGACCACAGAGGGACCCCTGGCTCCCCCGACTCCCCACCAGCCGAGAGATCCCCCGGTACCCCGCAGGGGGAGCGCGGCCCGACCCCCCGATCCTCCCGGTACCTGCAGCGGCTCGGCCGGCGCCTCCCGGCAGCGGGAGGGGGGAGCCGGGAGGGGAGGGCGGTGCCGGTGCCTTAAAGGAGCCGCGCGGCCGCACCTGCGGCACCGACGGGGCGGCCCGTGCGGGAGGCGGTGCCCGCTGCCCCCGGCCCCTTCCCCGCCCGATCACCCCCGGCAGAGCTGCGGCTCCAGCCCCGCGGGCCGCTTTCCCCGGTGCCCCATGGCCCTGGCTGGGTGGGCGGCCTCTCCCGGAGAGCACAGAGCGCCCCGACACCCGACCTGCGGGGGACCCCCGGCAGCCCCAAGGAGGAGCCCAGGGCGCGGCCGCGGTGTCCCCGCCGCAAGGCTCCAGCCGCTGCCCTTGTCCTTGGCGGCAGAGATACGGTCTCCGCAGGGCTCCTCGTCCCTGCCCCCCGCACAAGGCACTGGGGACGCCGAGCACACGCGGCTGGCCGAGGCGTGGGGCTCCCCCCGAGGGGAGGCGGCGGCTTCTCGCCACGCAGGACAGCGGGGGAGGCCGCCTGGGTGCAGCCCCAAGGCAAACGAGAGGACGCGGCTCTGCCCACACTTTCGGCCGCACCCCAGGGATGGGAAGCGATGCGACACCGACACAGTGGAAAAAACCGCGGAGACATCAAAGGGCCAGCGGGAGCTTCCTCGTGGGGCAGGGGTTTGCTCCATTGGGAGTACACAATACATATAGCGCTTTGGGCTTGCAGGCAGACAATGCCACAGAGGCTTTGCTCCCTGAGCCCCTCCACACACCACCCTAGGACCCAAAGTCCCCAGGCCAGACTCCCACACTTGCACCCATGTTTTAACTGGACACCAACAAGAAGTGGTGAGAAACATCTTTATTTCTGAAAAAAAATAGGAAGGAAACAAGATGAACATACTTGCTTCCAATACATTAAAAAAGCATGCTGGTAAATACAAGCACAAAGCTTGTCCCTGACCTGCTGAAATGAACCCAGCAGGAACCCAAGGCTTCTCAGCACTGTGGCCCTCTCCTGTGTGAAAATGGGGCTCAAGGTGTCCAAGACCTGGGCAGCGACTGGCAGAGCCAGGGCAGAACACTGGCACTCTGAGCCCCAGCTTGCTCCATCCTTGTCTGGATCCTGACGGGATCTGCGGTAGGGAGCACAGCCCTGGGTGCCCCGGGCACGGGGAGGCACTGCTGAGCAGTGCTGCCACCTGGGAACTAAGGGACACAAGGCACATCCAGGCTGGCTGCAGGACACTGCTGGCCACCCTTCCAAGGGAGGCTGGAACCCAGCAGTGCCCGTGCCCCACTAAACGGGCAGCACAGGCCGGCACTCGAGGTCCAGCACGAGGTGATGCACGTGTGGTGCGTAGGACTTCACCGGCTCGATGTGCAGGACGCTGCTGCGCCACGGCCGCCCGTGCAGCTCTGCCAGCAGCCCCTGGATGCGTGTGGCCGTGCCTTCAGCCCAGCTCTGCCACTCCGGCCTGAGCCTGGCCCCCAGAGTCTCCTCCCCACCGTGCTGTGCTGGGTGCTGTGCCTCTCCCCCGGGGCTGGCTGCCTCCGGAGAGCCCTGCTCAGCCAGCAGCACCGTGCTCTGCGGCAGCGCCGGGCCAGTCTCCACGTTGTGGTGGATGTGGAGAACCCCACCCGTGGCCTTCTTCAGGACGCGGCAGGCCACCGGCCAGCCCTCCTCCGAGCTGGGGATCAGCCCCAGGCTCACCCTGTCTGCCACGTCCCGCAGCTGCAGCTGGGGGCAGAGCAGAGGTGAGGGGATGCCGGCAGTGAGGGGGTGCCCGCGGGAGCCCAGCCCGGCGCAGCGCTCACCTGCCGGCTGTCCCCACTGTGGATGTGACAGCGATCCCGCACCCCGTTCAGCACCAGGCTCCTGTGCAGGGCCTCCACGGCGTGGCTGTTCCACTCACAGGCATGGACAAAGGCGGCTCCGGCGTGCACCAGGAACGGCAGCGTGAAATAGCCAATGCCTGCAGGCAGGAGGTGGCAGTGGCCGAGGGCAGGGACCTCCAGAGATCCACACTCCTCCCCGAGGGCAGGGCAGGATGCACACTGCCACCCTGCCTCTCTCTCCAAGTCTGCTTTGCTCTGGGACGGAGGAAGCCCAAACACTGGAAAAATGGAAATTTATCCCTCCCTCTTCTGCAAAAGCAAAATCTGCCTTGAAAAATGTTTAGAGGAGTTTATTTTACCTTCAGTCTTTGGCCATCAGGTTGAGACCTGCCTGGCTCTGCAGAAGGGTCCAGATTACCATTTAGCTTGATTAATCTAGAGCAGTTTTGTGGGTGCCATGTCCTTTCAGTGTGGCACAAACAGGAAGCACTAACTTCCTTAAGCACAAACATTGGCAAATCTTTCGCCTGGATCCAAGTCATTTCCCAAAGCAGCACTAGGCACAGAGCCTGAGAACAGGACATCCTCAGTGTCCAGAGACTGCAGGGACACAGGCAGGACAGCAGTGCCAGCATAGCTGAAGGGCTCACAGACAAGACAGGAGCTCTAAGCCTGACTATTTTTCATTCCAAGCTGGAAATGACATTTCACGTCTACCTGGATGCCATCAGCACCTTCTCCATCCCCATTACCTGCATAGAGATCCACCACAACCTCCCCAGAGCAGGGCAGTGAGGCCACACGCAGCTTCTCGGTGATGTTTCCCGGGGAGAACATGCACTTGGTCACATCGAAGGTGTACCTGGAAGACCCCACTCAGACAGTGAGGGCAGTCCTTTCCCCACCAGCCGCACCCTGCAGCTCCTGCCCACCTGATGCCGTTGTCCACGTGCTCCACCCAGCCGTGCTGGCCCAGCAGCAGGGTGACCCTGGGGCTCCGCATCCCGTCCGGCATCACCCGTCCTCGCCTGGCCACCCGCTGGGCCCCCAAAGCCGCGGCGACCGTCTCCCAGAGCGCCGAGCCTGCAACACAGCAGCCGGGGAGACATGGACAGTGTGGGCCGGGCCGGGCTGGGGCAGGCTGCCCTGCTGGCCTTACCCAGCCTCTCCCGGGACAGGCTGCCCTGCTGGCCTTACCCAGCCTCTCCCGGGACAGGCGGTCCTGCTGGCCTTACCCAGCCTCTCCCGGGACAGGCGGTCCTGCTCTCCTTACCCAGCCTCTCCCGGGACAGGCTGCCCTGCTCTCCTTTCCCAGCCTCTCCCGGGACAGGCGGTCCTGCTGGCCTTACCCAGCCTCTCCCGGGACAGGCTGCCCTGCTGGCCTTACCCAGCCTCTCCCGGGACAGGCTGCCCTGCTCTCCTTACCCAGCCTCTCCCGGGACAGGCTGCCCTGCTGGCCTTACCCAGCCTCTCCCGGGACAGGCTGCCCTGCTCTCCTTTCCCAGCCTCTCCCGGGACAGGCTGCCCTGCTGGCCTTACCCAGCCTCTCCCGGGACAGGCTGCCCTGCTGGCCTTACCCAGCCTCTCCCAGGGCTCAGCCCTGAAGCTGTCCTCGCTCAGCAGCACCAGGTCCCCGTGCCTCTGCCAGGCGTGCGGCACGTCCCGCTCCAGCTCCCCGGACCAGCCGGCCCCCAGCAGCCGCCGCAGCTCCTCCCGCAGCCTCTGGGCCGGCGAGCGCCGGCGGGCGGCCCTGGAGGGGACAGGGTCCTGCGGCAGGGCCGTGCCAAGGGCTGGGCACCCACCGCCGCAGGCAGGGCTCGGGGCTGGGCGGCTGTGCTCACCTGGATCCCGAGCAGCTCACACGGCACCTCCGCGGGCAGGCAGAGCTGGGAGAGCTTCTCCGGCAGCACCGGCACGGCCACGCGTCCCCCCGGCACCCGCTGCAGCCCGTACCGCCCGTCCAGGAGCCGCTCCTGTTCCAGACACTGCCTGCACGGCCAGGCGCGCTCAGCCCTCCAGCCGCAGAGCCTCCGGCTGGCCCGGCACCGTCTGCCGGAGCGGCACAGGGCTGCCATCCCCACTGCTCCTCACCTGAGGCGCTGGGCGAACCTCGGCTCTGTGGCCAGCGCGGGGACACCCGTGGGGACAGCCATGGGGACAGCCATGGGAACCTCCGTGCCTTCCATCCGGCTGAGCCCCGGGCGGTGTTAAGCTCGCCAGGGGCTGTGCCTCGGGGCCAGTGCCCGAAGCGGCATCCCTGAGGCCGCGGGGCCGCCCGGTGCCGGGGGATCCCCGAGGCCGCGGGGCTGTCCGGAGGCCGCTCCCGGTGCCGAGCGATCCCCGAGGCCGCGACCGCCCCGCCCGGGGGTCCCGGGGAGTCCCGGCACCCCCACCGCCCTGCCGCCGGTGCCGCGTTTCCCGCCGGAGCGCTTTTTGAAAGCACCGCTGCCGAGCTGTTGCGGGCGGAAGCGGAAGCGGGGGGACGGCTGTGGCGCTGACCGGAAGCGGCGCGGGCGGCGCGATGGCGGGGCTGTCGGTGCGGGACCCCGCCGTGGATCGGTCCCTGCGCTCCGTGTTCGGTGAGGCCGCGGGGCGGGACCGCGACCTGCAAGGGGAAAGGGGCACGGACGGACAGGGGCAGGCGGGGGGCCGGCGGGTTTCCCCCCTCGCCGTCGGGGCCGGTACCCGCCGCGCTGACCGGCGGCACTGTCTGTCTCCGCAGTGGGAAACATCCCGTATGAGGCCACGGAGGAACAGCTGAAGGACATTTTCTCGGAGGTTGGGCCCGTGGTCAGCTTTAGGTGAGAGCAGCCGCAGGCCTGCCCCGGGTCCCCGTGCTCGGCGCAGACCGAGCCCCGCGGCCTCGGAACCGTGGAACCGCAATCCGTGACGTTGGGAAAGGCCTCTAAAACCCTCCAGCCCAGCCGTTCCCCCAGCACTGCCCAGCCCACCGTGTCCCCAGGTGCCACATGCACACACCTTTTGGCCACTGCCAGGGACGGTGGCTCGGCCGCTGCCTCGGGCTGCCTGCTCTGGTGCTTGGCAGCCGCTTTGGCTAAGGAACTTTGCCGGATAGCCCGTCTAAATCTCTCCACCCCACCGCCCCCCCCGAGGCTGGTTCCTCACACAGAGCAGCAGCTGCGGGGTTGTGAGGCTGTGCCAGCTGTGCTCAGGGCAGAGGGGCCCGGTGGCTGTGCCAGGGTCACCTGGAGATAGAGCACGCTGTCCCGGGCACAGCAGGTGGTTGTGGAGCCACCCTGCTGTGGCTGATCAGGGCTCAGTGCTGGTCGGGCTCTGTGCTCCTCACTGCCATCCATCCCTGTGCCTCCCACAGGTGTTTTCCAGGCTGGACACCAGGCCCTGGTGCTCATAGTTCAGGTTTTGGGAGTTCTGGGAGCAGCCAGTCCCATCCTGTCCCTCGTGGGGTCACAGGAGGTACACACCTGGCACAGGTGGGCATCCTGCCCACCACAGCCTTGGGAGCAGCCGTGCCAGAGCGAGCAGGTCCTTTGGCTTGGGCATGGGCCCGACTGCTTTGTGCCTTGGAGAGCCCTCCCTGTGCTCCCAGCACTGCTGGGGCTCTGTCCCTGTATTCCCCTGAGCTCTCCCTGTGCTCCCAGCACTGCTGGGGCTCTGTCCCTGTATCTCCCTGAGCTCTCCCTGTGCTCCCAGCACTGCTGGGGCTCTGTCCCTGTATTCCCCTGAGCTCTCCCTGTGCTCCCAGCACTGCTGGGGCTCTGTCCCTGTATTCCCCTGAGCGCTCCCTGTGCTCCCAGCACTGCTGGGGCTCTGTCCCTGTATCTCCCTGAGCTCTCCCTGTGCTCCCAGCACTGCTGGGGCTCTGTCCCTGTATCTCCCTGAGCGCTCCCTGTGCTCCCAGCACTGCTGGGGCTCCATCCCCATATCCCCCCCAAGCTGCAGGAGCCGTGGGCACAGAAGGACGCCCACGCCGCCCTCTGCAGCATCCCGTATGAGGCCATGGAGGAACAGCTGAAGGACATGGCTCTGCTCTGCTCCCTGGCAGGCTGGTGTACGACAGGGAGACGGGCAAGCCCAAGGGCTATGGCTTCTGCGAGTACCAGGACCAGGAGACGGCGCTCAGCGCCATGCGCAACCTCAACGGGCGCGAGTTCAGCGGCAGGGCCCTGCGCGTGGACAACGCCGCCAGCGAGAAGAACAAGGAGGAGCTCAAGAGTGAGTCAGCCAGGATTTTGGGGGCTCCCTCACACTGGGCCCAGCCTTGGCAGCTGCAGGGCAGGGCGGGTCTCTCCTGCCAGGGTGGCAGAGCTGACCTGTTCTGAGAGAGGCTGTGAGTAGTGCCCCAGAGGGATGCATGGGCTCAGCTCTGAGATTTCCCTCCCAGATGATCACAGAATCACAGAATTACTTAGGTTGGGAAAGGTTTGTAAAGATCATGGTCCAGCCTTTGACCAAACACACTGCATCAAATTGTATTGCCCCAATAGATTGGGGTACTAAATGCCACTTCCAGTCTTTACTTAAACGCTTCCAGGAGCAGTGACTCCACAACCTCCCTGAGCAGCCTGTTCCAATGCCTAATCACCCCTTCTGGGAAGAAATTCCTCCTAAGGTCTCCCTGGTTTTGTTGCCTCCCTTTCCCCCTGGTGGGCTGGTGCTCCCCTCCTGATGGGCCTGTTCCATGCGCTGTTCATGTTGCAGGCTTGGGCACAGGTGCACCCATCATAGAGTCACCCTATGGGGACCCTGTCAACCCAGAGGACGCCCCCGAGTCCATCAGCCGGGCTGTGGCCAGCCTGCCGCCCGAGCAGATGTTTGAGCTGATGAAGCAGATGAAGGTGAGTGCAGGAGGGCCGTGCTCGCTGTGTGAGCACAGCTCCTCCTGCCACTGCCTGCACCCTCCCACCTGTGTCACACCTTGGCAGAGCTCTGATCAGTGTCTGTCTCCTCAGCTGTGTGTCCAGAACAGCCCCCAGGAAGCCAGGAACATGCTGCTCCAGAACCCCCAGCTGGCTTATGCACTGCTGCAGGCCCAGGTGGTCATGAGGATTGTTGACCCAGAGATCGCGCTGGTTTGTCCCTTGTTGCTTGTCCGGGGTTGGGAGGGTATTGGTGGGAGCCTTTGTGGAGTGGCAGTGGAAAACAACTCCTTTCTCCTTCTTCCTCCCCTAGAAAATCCTGCACCGCCAGACCAGTGTTCCTCCTCTGATCCCAGGCAACCAGCAGGCAGTGCCAGGCCCGGGGCCTGGGCCAGGACCAGGGCCTGGGCCAGGGCCCAACTCACAGCTGAACCCACAGAACACCCCATCATCCCAGCCACAGGCCATAGTAAGAGCCTGCACAACACATGGTGCAGGAGAATGGGCAGTGCCAGCTCTCCAGCTGGGGCACGTGCCCAGGTGTCAGGGTGTCCCTGAGACCCAGTGTCTCTCCTGCAGGGTGGGATGCACGTCAACGGCGCTCCTCCTCTGATGCAGCCACCCATGCAGGGGGGAGTGCCAGCCCCAGGACAGATGGCAGCCCCTGTGCAGGGCCCAGGCCCTGGCCCCATGGCTCCAGGAGGTGAGTTTGGGCTGAGCTGCCCCACCGTGAGCATACGGGTCCTGCACACACCCTCTCTGCTTTCCCCTAACCAGAGGGCTCGGCCCTGTGAGAGCACACATAATCCTTCTTGTGCTGTACATTGTGGTTGTGCTGCTGCCAGAGGTGGGCTGCAAGGTTGGATTATCCCTGGGGGGAACCAGCACCAAGGGAATAAACCTCCAGGTGCTCCTCCAGGGGCTGGGAGCGAGAAGGTATTTGGGACCAAAGGAACAGGTTAGTCATGAGGGATGGCTGAGGAGGGATCTGATCTCTGCCTGTCCCCTCTCAGGTGGGATGCAGCCACAGGTTGGGATGCCAGGTGCAGGGCCAGTCCCCTTGGAGCGTGGACAAGGTAAAAGAGACGTGTGTAGTGCTGTGTGTGGTGTGAGCCTGGCTCCAGTGAGCAGTGCTGTGTCCCAGCTGTCTGCAGCCTGGCTGTGCCCAGCCCCGGGGCTGTGCCTGGGCTTGTTCACTGAGGCACAAGGCTGTGGTAGCAGCTCCCTGGCTCCCAGGGCTCAGCCCATGCCCAGATTGGCTCCCAGCTCGTTCTGCACCCTGTTGTGCAGTCGTGCCCTGGCAGCCAGGAGAGCTGCCCGTCCCACCGACGGGATGTGTTTTCCACCTCTGCGAGCCCATGTCTGTCCCTGTGCTTGTGCGGGCAGGCAGAGCTTGCTCCTCTCTGGTCCTTGTCCTGCTCCTTCACTGCCGGGGTGCTGGGGAGCAGCTGGTGCGGCCCCGCGTCCTCCTGCGCCGTGCCCAGCAGAGGGAGCTGGGTCTCCGTTTGGCTTGAGGCTTGGCAGGCACTTGCCGGAGGGTGACGGCTCGGCTTTCCCTCCGCAAGCACGGTCTGTCCGGCCCAGCCCTGGGCCCCGATTCCTTACGGTTCACTCGTGTCCATGTGTAGGTTAGTACGGCCCCGGTGTTCTGTTCTCCCAGGAACAGCACATGCAGACACCTGTCACCTCTGTTGCCTTGACTTCTATCCTAGGCCTTGTTTCAGCAACATGCAAACCTGGTCTGAGATCCTTTGGCATTAGGGTCAGCTGACTCTCATTTTCTTTGGGGTGGGCGCTGTCTTCCTGAAAGCTGTCTGGTAGTTCTTGGCACCCGAAAGGTTTTGGAGAGCAGAATCTGGGTGTGCGTTGTGGGGCCGGCGTGGCCCCACGGAATGCTGTGTCTCTTGGCAGGATGTCTTCTGTGCCTGCCTCTCTCCTGAGTGAGGGAAGGACTGTGCCACGCTGCCTGTCCTGCCTGTGCTGACAGAGGGGGTGTAAACGGAACAGGCTGATAAAGCCACACTTGGAACATTTTCTCTGTAGGGTTTTCTGGGGACTTCAGGGTGCGTGATCCTGCAGGCAGCACTGTCCCCAGAGCCGGTGCATGCGTGCATACACTATTTACGTGTCTGCTCTTTCCCTCTTTTCCTGCTGCTTGCCCAGGGAACCTGCAGCTCTCGCCCGTGGGACCTGCCAGGCCTGCGTCTATCGAACGCGTTCAAGGTATCCCGGCACCAGCTCCCTCTTCCTATGGAGCTCCTTGTGGAGTGTGCAGAGAGCAGCTCTCACCCTGCTGCTCTCAGGGCCAGGGACTGGCATGTCACTCCTTGTAGCCTGACAGCTGTAAGAGGAGATGAAGGAGGCAGGATTTCTTCTAGGGCTACAGGAGAGAACAGGCTAGAACCATGCATGGAGCCTCCAGTGGAAAAGGAGAGCCTGTTTGGAAAGGGCTTTTGCCTCAGATCCAGCCCTCTTTGACACTGTGCTTCCAGGAGCCTTCTAGGTCTTGCTTTGCTCCTGGCCCCATGTCAGCAGGGTGTTGATGCCCACACTTATAGGGATTGCCATGGGGGCACCCATGCTTGGTTTGGCCCCTGGTGCCATAAGGAACCTTAAATAAAACCCGAGAAGAAAAGGAGAGGAATAGAATTGGCAGCCAGGGAAGGAGCTTTGGTGTGCTCCAGCCTCGTGTGTGGGGCTGTGTCCCCAGCAGACA
The DNA here is from genome assembly GCA_019023105.1 of Diglossa brunneiventris. Taxonomy (NCBI): domain Eukaryota; kingdom Metazoa; phylum Chordata; class Aves; order Passeriformes; family Thraupidae; genus Diglossa; species Diglossa brunneiventris. Next base: position 1,003,377 of record CM032357.1, on the reverse strand, counting down.
GCACAGCTCAGGGGAGCAGCGTGGCTGCCCCACGCCCGGCCTGAGAGCGCCGGGGACAGTCTTGGCACGGCACTGGTCATGCAGATCCTCACGAGTTCTTGTGTGTCTCCCTGGCAGTGCCCATGCCAGACCCGAGGGCCCCTATGCAGCGTGGACCTCTACCTGCTAGTGGCCCGCCGCCCCGAGGCCTTTTGGGAGATGCCCCGAATGACCCTCGCGGAGGGACCCTGCTCTCAGTCACTGGAGAAGTGGAGCCCAGGTGAGGGGAGAGGGAAGGAGAGGAGCCCTTGGCACTGTCCCCTGCCCAAGGGTAGCCTCTCGCTGAGGACAGGGATGGCACCAGCCTTCTGGGAGTCACTGCTGCCTGGTCGGAGGCCTGTGTGCTGCCAACCGTGGGGGCCGGCCCGTTTCCCCGGGGAAGGGATCTCCCCGGGGTGATGGCAGCTGCCCTGTGGCATGGGGCCACCAGCACCCATCCCTGTGCCAGCCTCACCCTCCTCCCCTGCGGCCGGCTTCGGGGGCAATCCCAGCGCTCTGCCCAGACCGTGCCAAGCCAGTGTCTGATTCACACTCTCTCGCTTTTTCTCCTCCTCCTGCTTTGCTCTCCTCGTCTCTCTGCGTCAGAGGTTACCTTGGGCCGCCCCACCAGGGAGCCCCTATGCACCATATGCCTGGTCATGACAGCCGTGGCCCCCCCCATGAGATGAGGGGGGGACCCATGGGAGAACCCCGACCACTGATGGGAGAGCCGCGGGGGCCCTTGATGGATGCTCGAGGTGAGAGAGGGGGCATGAAATACGGGTGGCTTGGATTGTGCAGGCAGGAAGTCAGAGTGGAGCCGGCTGCCCCGACCCAAGGCATAGGAAGGGGTTTGGGCAGTGAAATGACTGACTCCAGGCGAGGAGGGACAGTCCCAGGGTGCAAGGGACTTTCTCCAGGCATGTCCCCTCTGCCCCCACCCTGCACTTCTTGGGTGCTTGCTGGCCCCCAGACAAAGGAGGCAGCAGGCTCTCTCCCACACTCCTTGCAGCGCTGCTTCCTTCAGGAGCTGACCTTGTGTTTCCTCCGCAGTCGGAAGAGATCCCCGGGGGCTGGAGCCGCGAGGGCTGGAGCCGCGCGTGATGGAGGCGCGGGCGCTGGAGGCGCGAGGCCTGGAGCCGCGGGTGCTGGAAGCCAGGGCCATGGAGGCCAGGGTCCTGGAGCCCCGGGGCCTGGAGCCCCGAGGGCCCGGTCCCAACCCACGTGGCCCTATGCCTGGTGGGATACAGGGTCCTGGGCCACTTAACATGGGAGCCAGTGGCCCGCAGGGGCCCCGCCAGGTACACACGGCTCTGCTCAGCTGCTCGGGCACCGACGGCATCCTGTAGGCTGGGGCTGGGTGGGGCTGTGGGAAGCGCCAGGCTTTGGTCACTGAGGGGTCAGGGCATCTGTCCCATTTCCCCAGGCACTGCCCATCAGCTGGGACAGGACAAGGCTCAGGCCTCTCTCCTCCTCTTCCTGAGACACAGAAAGGAGCACAGGAGTTGGGAGGGGAGAGCACATAAAATGCACTCTCTCTTCGTGCTCAGGCATCTACAAGCAGTCTGTGAGGGCATCCATCTGATCATCTCTTTTACTTTCCTGAATTTGTAGGGCTGAGTCCAGAAACCCCCTAACCCTTGTCTTACTCCCCCAGGTTCCTAACATGGCTGGGGCAGGCATGCAGGGAGGAGGCATACCTGGGGCAGGAGTCCAAGGAGCTGGTCAGCCTGGAGGCTTTAGCCCTGGACAGAGCCAGGTCACCCCCCAGGATCACGAGAAGGTGAGAGAACAAAAGGGAAAGGGTGAGACAGTAGGAGCAGCACTTCCTGTATGCCTTTCTGTGGCGGGGTCAGCCCTCCCTGGCTCTGGTATGCTGTGGCTGCTCTGGGCATGTCTCTGACCCCTCTTTCCCCACAGGCAGCACTGATCATGCAGGTCCTGCAGCTGACAGCAGACCAGATCGCCATGCTGCCCCCAGAACAGCGGCAGAGCATCCTCATTCTAAAGGAGCAAATCCAGAAATCCACCGGGGCACCCTGACAGGTGATGTCTTTAACCTGGTCTCACCCTATGCTTGTTCCCCTCCAGTAAAACAGAGCTGCCTAGAATGGGACTCTGCCCTGCTTCCCTCTGTGCCAGGCTCACCCTCCTCTCCTTCTTTCTGGCAGGCACAAGATGGAAATGCCATGTGCCTGGATAGAGGTGATGCTCCATGGCAGCTGCTTCCCATTGCCACCTGAGCTGATGGTGTATTTTAGGAGAGGTTATGTCACCCTCAAGAGGTTTTTTCCTCCATTTCATCCTTTTTTTTTTTTTTTTTTGCTCTGTGTATATTTTATGGTGTTTGAAATAAAGTGGGAGGAGGGTTTGAGTAATTCCATGTCCCTGGCTGCCTTGTTTGGTCTCTCATGGAGGCCAGAGTGGGAGTGTTGGGTTCTGGGAGCAGTCCAAAGCACTTGCCATCCTCCCTCCTCCCCACACCAGGGCAAGAATTAATAATGGAATTTCTTGTAGTGTGCTGTTTACAGGGGTCTAGGGGAAGGGCAGGACAGAGAGCTTGGCTTTCTATCCCTGCTGGCCGGGCAGGAAGGGCTCTGGATCCGATTGCAGTATCACTTTCCACGCCAGCCTGCTCAGGGAACAGGGTTTCCCTCTCTGCATATGCTGGAGTAGAACCTGCTGGGAGCTGAGCTGTGTGCTGGGTGCAGGCTGGCTCTGGGGTGCCAGCATGGCAGTGAGCCCATGCAGAGGGGTGTCTGATCCTGCACCCCAGAGGGTTTGCTATCAACCAGCTCTTCTATTGCAGCCCTGCAAGGGGCAGAACATGGGTTCCTTTGTACCTGCACAGCTGAGTCACCACAGAGGCTTTCATTACAAAGAAAAGGAAGTTTAATTTATTCTTATACAAAAGAGTGTTTAAGTCATGAGGGGCACGTTTGGCCCCTGACACCTGCATGGATGCCCATGTCCCATACCCATCCAGTGCTTCTGCCCAACCTGCTGGGCTTCCACGGCTCCCTGCTGCTCCAGCAGCATCACAGAGCGTGGCTCTGCTTTCCCAGTGAGGGGCTGGGTGGAGCTACAGGCCCACTTGCTCCATGAGGACCCCTTGTACACCAGGCCAGGCAGGCAGCAATCTTTGAACCTGGAATTTCTAATGGAGACAGAGTACCTTGCTGTGTCCAGCTTGGCTTCAGTGCATGCACAGATGTTTATCCCTGGCCTTGCTTTGGAAAGGCTTGAGCAGTACAGTCAGGGTCCCTGCCCGCTGGGGCACCAGCCTCACTGCCACTTAAAAGTTTTCCTTGTTGAAGTAGAATTTGACCTTCCTGGGGTCCAGGCTGGAGTGTGGTGACAAGACTTCTGCAGGCTCTTTGCCAGGGCCTCTGGCCCACAGAGGAACACACCAACCACTGACCTGCAAACAGCACAGGCATGTCAGTGCCAGGGGCAACTCAGGGAAAAGGGATTGAAAAGCTCTGTGGGCTCCCTGCCTGGGATAGCACCCCTCTCCCAAAGCAGCCCAGTGCGGAGTGCCAGGGTAGAGGGCATGCCTCTGACTCCAACATCCTGAATTCCCTGCTCAGCTCTCACCTGGGGTGGGCTGCAGCCACCGCTGCAAACTCCGTGTTCCACATGGGCCGCCCAAAGATGGTTTTGTGCCTGAGGCCCGTCACTGTGTCCGTAGCGGTGTCGAAGTGGAGTGCCACGTTGTTGGCCTGGGCAGGCAGGGATGGTGAGAGGCCAGGCACCACCCATGAGCCCCCCTCCAGTCCCTCACCACAGAGGAGCATCCATTGCTGATCCCACCAAACACTGTGCCTGGACTTTGTGACTAAAAGCCACTGTCATGCTTGCTCTGCCCTTGCTGCCCACCCTGTGTCCCCCTCTTGCAGCCACGCCAGCCTGTGGTTGACTCACAATGCTGGTGTCCCAGCCAGTGAGGAAGAGACGGTAGGTGAGGAAGTCTGCCTTGCCCGACTCAGCCATCTTCTGCTCCAGGGAGGCAAGCAGGTCGTTGAACCAGGCAAAGGCTCCTGTGTCCCGGCACAGCCAGTAGAAATAGATCTGGGATGCAGGGGGAGAGGGATTGCTCAGGGTGGAGCGGAGTCAGAGGAAGAAACCCACAGCTGGTGCCATGGGACGCTCTGTACCTTCTTGGTCTTGAGGGTCTGGTCACCCTGCTGGAACTTGTACCAGATGGACTTGAGGATGGAGGCGAAGGGGGTGACACCAATGCCTGCTCCAACCAGCATGGCCACCTCGTACTGGAACACATCTTCACTGGCTGTGCCAAAGGGACCATCCACCTCGACCCTGGCCAGAGCAGGGCCTGGGTGAGAGCTACGGCCTCCCCAGATCCCTGGCATGACTGTTGGGCACTGCCCAGCCTACCTGGGCGTTTCCAGCTGGAAGGTGTTGATGAGACGCTCTGTCCAGTCGCCGGCTGCCCGGATGTGGATGGAGAAGAAGTCCTCCTCGGGTGCAGAGGTGAGGGTGAAGGGGTGCCACTCCAGTGCGGATATGGCGGGACAGTTGATGAAGATGTACTGCCCCACCTCCATGCAGAAGCCCTTCTTCTGCATCTGCAGCTCCAGCACGCGGGCAGGGTGCATGACCACCTGGGGGCACGGGCAGGGCTCAGCCTGGCCCCTGTCCCTTGGAAGGGGCTGTGCCTGTGGCCCCTGCCCGCCTCCCCAGGGCCACCACGTCAGGGGCTCTGGCACAGGTGACTCCAAGTGTAGGAGCTGGCAGAGGAGCAGGCTCCTGCAGCACCCACCTTTTTGACAACAACCTTCTGCTGTGCACGCCAGACCCGCAGGAGCCGCTCAAAGACATAAAGGATGATGGGGGCAAGAACCCACTTCCAGGACTGTGAGGATGGAGGAGAGCAAAGGATTGGGGAGGGCAAGGGCAAGGGAAGAGCTTCTCCCCCAGAGCCACCCCACCACTGCCCTACCTCGGCAGGGATGCTCCCAAACTCGGGGTCTTTGCAGCAGCTGTGGGTGCAGTTCTGCTCTCGCTGTGTGAGGTACTCGGCGCAGTCATAGGGGTGCACCTCTGCCATGCTCTGCTCCGTCTGCCCACGGACCAGCCCACTGCAGGGAGGTGAGGGATGAGCCCAGGGGCCAGCTCTGCCCCCAGCCAGGGCTGAGCCACACTGAGTGAGGCCAGCTGGGCTAGCCTGCCCTGGGAATGGCAGGTCAGAGCCCCACTGGACTGTCACAGCTGTCCCACCAGGGGTGTGTGTGCACTGCCCCTCGCTGTCCTGCCCTGGCAGGGCTGAGGAGCCTTACGCGATGCCGTGGATGACGAGGCCGGCGAAGTAGACGAGGAAGAGGTGGTGTGTGTACCAGAAGAGCTCAAAGTAGTTCCTGCGGATGAACTCGGTGGAGGACGTGACCATGAGGATGAGTGCCAGCGTGATGATCACCCCTGTGAGCCCTGGGATGGTCGTGAAAGCCACGTACTCGACGGTCTGCAGGGGCAGCAGGGAGGGTCAGGGGAGCAGGGGACAGGGGGTGCTGGATTGCTGGATGCCAAGGCCACACTCACCGTCTGGTTGGAGTGGATGGGGTTCAGCCACTTGCTGCCCTGTAGGTGCATCTTGGAGAGGACAGCAGGGAGGCTGCTGTCACTGGCTTGTTGGCTCTGGTTGTAGCGCTCCAGGTTGAAGAGGTGGGCGATGGTGTGCACAGCTGGACAGGGCACAGGCAGTCACCACCAGGCAGCTCCCAGTCCCCACTGTCTCCCCATCCCAGTCCAGGGGGTACCTGTGAGCAGGGCCAGCGCATAGGCCACCAGCTTATGGAAGGTGAGGTTGTGGTCCAGCTGCTTCCGCAAGGTCCGCCTGCAGCACTGCAGGGAGAGGCAGCAGGATGGTCAGGATGGGACAGGGATGTCAGGATGGGACAGAGATGTCAGGGTGGGACAGGGATAGGGACGGCCACGCTGGCTGTGCCACCACGGGACACTCACCGAGCAGGTCCCACGGAGGAAGGAGAGCAGGTTGCGGCAGACGGGCAGCAGGATCAGCATGCTGTTGAAGTTGAGGCACTTGGCTGATGCTCGAGCCCATGCCAAGGCAGACTGGGGAGGAGAGAGGGGTGAGCACCACTGTCCTGTCGTGCTGTGCCAGGACTGGCTCAGGATGGGGCCAGTGAGTGCTGAGCTAGGCTGGGAACTGGGATGGAGAGGGGCTGGGCTGCCATGGGGACTGGGAGGGGTGAGCTAGGAGAGGACTGGGAGGGGGAGATGCTGGGCTGGGCTGGGATGCTGCTGGGCTGAGAGCAGACAGGGATCAAGACAGGGATTAGCATAGTGCAACGCCAGGCTGTGGAGTGGGACGGAATGATGGCGGACTGGAAGGGAACAGAACATAAAAGGGGCGTGGGATGTTGCAGCCCTCACCCACTGCAGCAGGCCCCGAGGGGCTCCTCTGCCTGGGCAGGCAGGGTGCCGGGGGGAGCACCTTACCCCAAGGATGGCCCTGGTGTAGAAATACCGCTCGTCCCGGTCAAAGAACAGAAAGTAGTAGGTGAAGAGGAAGATGTTGATGCCCAGCCAGGCTGCCTGCAGGGGAAAGTCACAGCCTCGTGAGGGACCCTGTCCTGGGAGCCTCCCATACTGCAGCACCCAGGGCTGGGTGCAGCCAGAGGGTGTCAGGACAGACAGCAGACAGAATCCATCCTGTTTCCTTGTGAGCTGCCCTGTCACACACAGGGCTGGGACACAGGGTCAAAGGTGGGGACAGGTGTGGAACTATTGCAGAATTGCTGTCTTCTCACACACTGCCCTGTGCATCACCGTGCATGAGGAAGGAGGAAAGGCCGGAGCAGCCAACACCCGTGTAACGGGAGGGAAAGCAGATCCAGCCAGGTGATCAGGGCTGTTTGGGAAAGATTCTGGGAGAAGGAAGTTTCACAGGGAGCTGGCTCACCTGGCCCACTGTGCTGCTGTCCCCTGCCTAACCCCACTGCATCCCACACTGCCGCCTCTCACAGACACTGAATTTTTGCATAGGTCCCAAAAAAAACCACCCAAAAAATTACACCCTGCCGTGTATTTGGTTTTTGGCTGTTTTCTTTTTCTTTTTTAAGTAACTTTTAAAAAATTAAAATAGCCCAACTGTCAGTAAACCCCATGTTCCCATGCATTCACAGCTCCTCACACAGTGCCGAGCAGCTGATGGGTGCTGGCCAGGCAAGCTCTGTTACACCAGAGATGCTGCAGCACGGCAGATGGTCCCTATGGTGCCCGCTCCTCACCCTGCCACGAGTTCTCACAGCATCCTCCTCCTCTCACAAGGGGAGAAGAGGCACGTGGCAGGCTCCCAGCCAAAGTGGCCAGGCAAAGCAGCAGCAAGGTTAAGTTTTCCAGGACCCCCTTTCCCAGGAGCTGTGTTTTCCCCAAGACTTCATGTTCCCAGAGTCCATCCCTCCCCTGGCTGCCGGGGTACGTGGGTTGGGGAGCAGAGGGGATGCTCGTCTCTGCCCACAGCCCAGCTCCCCATCTCCCCCATAAACCCCCAGGGCCCGTAGCCCCCAGGGTCCCCCAGCACAGCCCAGCACCCTGCAGAGCCCCCAGCCCCAGAGACTCACGAGGACAGCAGCTGAGAACCAGTGGTTGACCAGCCAGTTGCCCATGGTGCGCTGTGCCCGTGCCTGCCGCTGCCTGCCCGTTTTATGGGGCAGCGGGAGGCGAGACAGCCCCGGCCCGGGAACGGCACCCGGGACTTTCCCCTGAGAGCACTTTAAGGAAATGCCGGTGCTTTCAAAGGCTCCTTCCAGGAAGGCGGGGCTGACCCAACTGGCCAACACCAGAACGAGCCCCTTGTGCTGGCCGGGGATGGTCCCTGCTCAGAGATCCCCCGTGTGCCACTGCTGGGTCGCACAGGGTGTCTGCCTGCTCCTCCCGGGTTTTGCAACCTCTGAGGACAAAAACGGCCTTTTTTTGTAAGGCAGGAATTTCCTGGGAAGAAGCTGTGGAGGATCCATCCTGTGCCTGGCTCAACAGCTCTGTTTTCCCCGGCCTCCCTCCCCAGCCTGCACTGCCCATCTTCCAGGGAAACCACCAAAGGAAGAGAAGCCTCCTGGGGTCACGGCGCTGCCCTGGTGCCAGGATCCAGCCTGGGCATCCATTCCAGGGCAGGTGATTTAAGACCAAGCACCAGTGGTGCTGCACGTCCATGGGCCCCCAGGGCTGATGAGCATCCTCAGCCCAGCACCCAAACTGAGCTGACCCCAAACACGGGCGCTGGGGTGGGCGGTGTCACACTGCTGGTTTGGGGCAGGGATAGCTGGGTGCCATCAGCACCCACTGCCACTGCTGTGCCAGCCAACCTTCCCCTCCTGCCTGCCCTCCACTGCAGAGCCCTGAGCCCTGGGGTGTCCAGTGCTCCAGCTGGGAACAGCAGCCTGTTCTGGGCCCCTGAGCCTGGAGGAACAGGTCAGACAGGCTTGCTCCTTGCTGGCATGCTGCTCTGCGCTGGCCTGCAGCCACGGCCATGCTGACAGAAGCACAGGACGAGGCCAGCCCCATCCCGCCGTGCTCCCGAACCTCCACAGAGGGGCTCCCCCAGCCCCACTTCCCGCTGGCACAGCCCCATTTCCGTGCCTGTAAAGGAGTTTTACGTGGACAGCAGGTGTGTGCGCCCGTGCCAGCCCCTGGGACGGTCCCCACCCTCCGTGTGAGTCACTGCCAGCACCCAGACTCGCAGTCACAGCAAAGTTTCTTTACTGCTTACAACAGTCCCAGTGGCACCCGTGGCCCGAGGTCACCGTATGCACCATAGCAGCAGTGGGGGTGCTGGGGCACCCCAGGGGCTCTGCACCATGTGGCAGCCAGCTGGCACAGGCAACTGGTTGGGGCACCCCATAAGCCGTAGAATTGTCGAATTGTAGAATAGTTTGGGTTGGAAGGGACCTCTAAAGGCCATCTAGTTACACTCCAGAGGTGGGCAGAGACATCTGCAACTAGGCCAGGTTGCTCAGAGCCTATCCAACCTGGCCTTGAGTGTTTTCAGGGACGGCACATCCACCATCTCTCTGGGCAACACGTGCCAGTCCCTCACCACTCTCCTTGCGAAAAACTTCCTCATGTCCAATCCAAATCAACTCTCCTTCATGTTCATGAGCGGTCCTGAGCGGGCAAGCACACTCCTGTCCCCCTGCCCCCGAGGGGATGCACTGGGACCTGCTGCCATGGCAGCCCCAGGCAGCACTCAGCTGTGCCACGGGCATCCTCCAGCTGCTGGCACAGCCCTGCGCTGCCCATGCCCAGTCCGAGGCTGGAGGAGGAGCCGGGTGCTCAGACAATGCTGTGCCTCACGCCGGGCTCCAGGGGCGCCTCGAGGCACAGCGGGGTGCTCGCGGGGCGCTGGCGGCAGCACACGCAGTGCAGGAAATCAGCCACGTTGTGCCTGAAGAGCTGCCGGCAGGGATGCAGGTACTGGAAGAAGACCAGCATGAAGTAGATGCCCAGGCAGTAGCCCAGGAGCAGCTGCAGCACCAACAGCGCGGTGCAGACGTTCTCATAGACGTCAGTCTTGAAGAAGTACCAGAGGACGACGAGGGTCGTGTTCTCGGCCAGCCGGGCCACGTAGTACACGGCCAGGCGGCCCCAGTTCTGAGACTTGTCAATGAGGTCCCGGTCAGCCAGCTTGAGCTGCACGGCCGACCAGCAGAACATGTTGATGCTGGAGTACAGCAGGGTGAAGGCGCACAGCACCACCACCGTGCCCAGGCGGCTGAAGTTCTTCTCGATGTTGTCGGGCAGGCGGCTGCCGCTGCGCCAGAACTGCACCCAGGGCAACAAGAAAACACCAGGAGGTTGGCCAGGGCGATGGGGATGATCCACTGCTTGAAGACGGTGCTGAAGAGCACGAGGACGGCGATGCGGGTGGAGATCTCCAGGCTGCGCCACAGCACGATGCACAGGAAGGCCAGTGGGCGCAGCTGCACCTTGTAGTCGTCGTACTTGACCTGGATGGCCAGGATGTTGCAGACCAGGGCCCCGTAGGTGACTGACACCAGGCAGATGGCCATGAGCACGGCTGCAGAGGGACAGAGCAGGCCAGTCAGGCACTGGAGGGGACCAGGCTGTGTCCAGCCTCTCCACTGCCTGGGGTGCAGAGTGTGGGGTGACAGCTTCAGGTGGGAAACCTGGGGTGCCAGTCCTGGGTGAGAAGCCCAACACCTGGGCTCACAGCAGAAGGCTCAGTGTGAGCACTGCCAGAACAGCTCAGGGACAGTGGTGACAGCCCCCATGATGAGGTGGCTGCTGGCAGCAGGAGGCTCAGAACCCAAAGGTTCTCCCTACACCAATAAAACACAAGCCTTGGCCAAACCAGAGCCATTTCTGTGCTTGGACCATGCCCCAGCCCCCCTGCCCTGTGCAGGAAATGCTGCTCAAGGGTGAGCAGGGCACCGTCAGTGCTGCGAGGGCCCCTCTGCCTTCATCCCAGCCAAGAGCTGCAGCACTGTAGCCCCAGAGGCATCCCAAGAGCCAGCCCCATCCGAGGGCTGCAGAGCCAAGGTCATTTGTAGGGAATGCCAGCAGCTGCTCACATTCAGCACAGCCAGGAATGCCATGGAGAGAAATAGAAGAGTGCAGCTGGTCCCATCCACGGTGGCTGCCAGCTGCAGGGCTGAGCTGGCACTCCAGCTGCGAGGGAATCACCCAGAACACATCATTTGGTATTTACTTCCTGCATCTACTGCTAGAGCAGCACTGGCACTCATTCTTCCTGTGCATCTGCAACTCCCCAAAATGCCTTTGCAGAGGGCTGTGGCAAATTAGGGGGTTCTGTGGGGCATCTCCTGTGCTTCCCTTTTCATGCACCTGCTGTGGGCACCGATGACAAGGTCTGGGCTCACAGCACTGCTGGGTGAGGGCAGCTCCTTCAGCCAGCACTGTAATTGGAATGGTGCAGGAGCACACCTGCCTGCCCAGCTCGGTGCCAAAATGGGAGTTAAAAGTTTGCTCTGGCATATCCACCCCCAAGCACATAAACATCCTGGGAGCAGGCAAGGGAGCCTGGGAGTGGGAGTGCTGGGCTGGGAGCTGTGGCTGCTGGAAAATGTGCAGAAATAGATACAGTGGGGGGACTTGAGGGAAGCCAGAGCCTGTAGCCAGATGGAAAAAAATGAATGGAGAGCGGAGGAGGCTAGGACAGGGACCTGACCCTCTTATGAGACACGGCACTGGGTGGATGGCTTGGCTCTGGAGGGCAGATATGAGCACGGGGCTGGGAGCAGAGCCTGGCACCTCAGCCATGCCCACCCTTTCCCACTTTGCATCCCTGCAAGCCGGAAAGCAGAGAGCTGATGAGTGCCCAACATTTGTGGGTCGTGCTCCACATTTCGGGGAGCCCAGTGGAAGCTGTGTCCCCGGGAGGGACTTTTTGGATTGCCTGGATGTCCCATCAGCACAAGCAGCCGAGGAGCTGCCCCGGTGCCCTGGTGGCAGCCCAGGCGGCCCTTACCTCGGGCAGCAGGGACGTACTTCTCGAGCACGCTGATGTAGAGCTGCAGGGTGAGCTGCGGCGTGGAGCCCAGGAAGGCCTGGATGACGGCCATGCGCTTGAAGGCGTTGCGGTGCGTGGCCAGGCGCCGCTCCGAGTGCCCCACCTCCTGCTCCAGCTCCAGCTCGTAGCCCTGCCGCAGCCGCCGCTTGCGGGTGATGGTCACGTAGGGCTCCTCCTCCCTTCCCGACCAGCAGTACACCACCAGGGCCTCCACGCACCTGTGGGGACACGGCAGCTGCCACCCCAGCCCTCCTGCTGTCCCGCCCCAGCACCTCCGGCCCCACCTTGCTGGCGCTGCCCAGACCCCACTCCTGAGTGCAGCCCGACTGCCCCTGGGCAACTGCCCAAAGTGCTGTGGGCACACCAGGACCATGGGGACGGCCTGTGGCTGCTCCTCTGCTCCGGCATTCAGGCTGATCATGGGGGGCAACAACTGCTCCAGCGAGCTGCTGGAAGAGGTGCAGCATCCCGGGTACAAAGCAGTGACTCTGCTGGGAGCTGCAGCTGCAGGAAGGTGTTAATCACCCTTGGGTTCTGTTTTCCCAACCGGCAGAAACCTCTTCCTTTAAGCAGAGGCAACAGAAACTCTGAAATATCAGAGCTGAATATCAGAGTTCTCTTTGATCTCTCGTCTTGAGCAGAAGAAGGCTTCCACACTTCCTGCCTGCTGGGGACAGCAGGAAGGAGGGCGCAGGGTGAAGCCGCGTGTGGCGTGGGCAGATAAGGGAGAGTTTCCTCAGCCCCTTCTCTGCAGCCTCACTGTGGGCAGGGCTGGGACTCTCTGCCATGCCTGCGGGGACAGGGGACCCCCAGCCCTTCCACAGAGCCATGGAGGGTGTGCATGGCCACAGGGGATCAGCCTGGCTCCTGCCTGGGGCCCAGCTGGCTCTGGGACCAACAGGACACCATTGTCTATGGTGCTTATCAGGACAGCACAAATTGCTGTGTATGAAACCCAAAAGGACGGAGGGCTTAGGATAAATTCTCTCGACAGCACTCATGGCTCATTGCAAACTCTAATGGGAAAACAGTTTCATCCCAAAGGCCCAGCTTGAAGGGTAGTCCCAGCTGGCTCCCAGTGCCCTGCCAGACCTTCTCAGCAGGCTGGGCTCCAGCTCCAGCCCGAGCAGCCTTCCCCAGGCAGCCCTGGCTGGCTCCTACAGCAGCTGGGCAGCACCCACCCAGCTCAGCCAGCCTCGTTGGTGTGGTGAGAGTCCCAGCACTGCTGTGGGCCAGCACAGGAGGCTCTGAAGTTAAGCCATGGTGACAGGGACACATCTGGTGCACTGCTTGTTTCCGGCGGCAGAGGAAGTGCGGAGCAGCCGCAGTGGTTTTGGAGCCTGTGGTACAGCAAGCCCAAAGCGTGGCTGCTGGGCTGCCCTTGGGAAGGAGCCTTGGAGATGGTGGCTGTGCCATGCCTCCTGCATGCCAGGCTGTGCCATGCCTCCTGCATGCCATGGCTGTGCCATGCCTCCTGTGTGCCATGGCTGTGCCATGCCTCCTGCATGCCATGGCTGTGCCATGCCTCCTGCATGCCAGGCTGTGCCATGCCTCCTGCATGCCATGGCTGTGCCATGCCTCCTGCATGCCAGGCTGTGCCATGCCTCCTGCATGCCATGGCTGTGCCATGCCTCCTGCACGCCATGGCTGTGCCATGCCTTCTGCATGCCAGGCTGTGCCATGCCTCCTGCACGCCATGGCTGTGCCATGCCTCCTGCATGCCAGGCTGTGCCATGCCTTCTGCATGCCATGGCTGTGCCATGCCTTCTGCGTGCCAGGCTGTGCCATGCCTCCTGCATGCCAGGCTGTGCCATGCCTCCTGCGTGCCATGGCTGTGCCATGCCTCCTGCAGTGCCTCCTCATGGAGCAGGCTGCCCAGGTGATGACAGCCCGGGAGGCACCGCAGCATTCCCAAGGAATGAGGGATCAGCTTGTGCAACACCCATCCACCCCCTCACCGTCCTCCTCCCAGCACAGCCCAGTGCCCCACAGGTCCCATGCCAGCCCCACTCCTGCACCCAGCTCTTCTCCATGTCCCATAACCGCACTGAGTCCCACTCCTGGCCCTACGCAGGACACCCCCAGAATCCCACTATGTGCCCAAGAGAGTTGTACAAGACAGGCCAGGTGCTGTGACCACTTCCCTGGGGAGCCTGTTTGAGACCTGCACCACCCCTTCTCTGGGTGTAAAAGCTTTTCCTGATATCTAATGTAAACTTCCCCTAACTCAGGCCCATACCGTGTCAGTATTCACCCCGGAGCACCCACCGGGGATTCCCACCTGCGCTCCCAGCACAAGCACAGCCAAACGATGGCAAAACCAAGAGCCTGAGTGAATCGCTGGCTGCCTCCGAGACCTCGGGCAGAGCTTTCCCAGCAGCTGGGACACAACAGGCTGGCAGAGCCGCGTCCTGCCCGGAGCGGGCTCCAGCAGCGGGAGCACTGGATCCCCGCGGGCCGGGAGCAGCACAGCCGGGGCGGAGGGACGGGGAGGCGACAAGAGTGGCTCCGGGCAGGTGGCCGCTGACCCACGGACCCGGGGCGCCCGTCCTGCCCGGCACCGCTCCCTGCTCTCCCCGCTGCCCGTGCCCCTGCCGAGCCCCGCGCATTGGTACCGGGGGTGCCGGGGGTTCCCGGGGGTTCCCAGGGGTAGCGGGGGCTCCCGGGGGTTCCCAGGGGTACCGGGGGTGCCGGGGGTGCCCGGGGTCCCCGCCGCGCTCACCTGATGATTGGCCCGAGCTGCAGCAGGTGCATGAGCAGGACGAGCGGGCGGTCGCGGCTGAGGTCGCGGTGCACGAAGATGAGGGTGAGCTGCACCAGGACGGAGGGGCAGAGCACGAAGAAGACGGTGAGCGCCAGCCAGAAGCGGTCGTCGGAGTGGCCGTAGGAGAGGCAGAGCACGGCGGCCGCCGCCCCCTCGCCGCAGAACAGCGCCGTCGAGAAGACGATGCCGAGCGGCAGCTTCGCCCGCGACGGGGCGGCGGCGGGCGGGCAGCCCCGCTCGGAGCGTCCATGGCGGCCCCGGCCCGGCCCGGCCGGCCCGGCCGCTCAGCCCCGCCGCGGCGCCATCCCGGGCTGCAGCGGAGAGAGAGGAGCCGCGCTGCGGGGCGGGACGGCCGGGGCGGGGCTCCCCGCCGCACCGGGCCCCGACGGGCGGCCCCGCACCGGCCCCGCTCCGGCACCGCTCCGGCCCCGCACAGGGACCGCCCCGAGCCCCGCGGCACCGGCACCGCTCCGGCACCGCTCCGGGACCGCTCCGGGACCGCCCCGAGCCCCGCGGCACCGGCACCGCTCCGGGACCGCTCCGGGACCGCCCCGAGCCCCGCGGCACCGGCCCCGCTCCGGGACCGCCCCGAGCCCCGCGGCACCGGCACCGATCCGGCACCGCTCCGGGACCGCTCCCGCTCCGGGACCGCCCGAGCCCCGCGGCACCGGCCCGATCCGGCATCCGGCACCGCTCCGGCTCCGCCGCCCCGAGCCCTCGGCCGGGCCTCCCCACGGGCATATCCTCCAGCCCGGGCCCCTGCCTCCCGCGCTGCGCCCTGGCCACACCCTCCTGCTCCGGGACCCCCGTGCTGCTGTGCCCTGTCCCTCCAGGTGTGGAGGTCCCTGCCCGAGGACAGCCCCTCCTGCCCCTCTGCCCCCACACTGTCTCGGACCGGGACCTTCGCCGAGGGCTCCCCATCTCTGCAGGGAAGAGCCCCATGGCCAGGACCCACAGCCCAGAGCCCCCCAGAACCCGCCTCGGGACTCCCCCTCCCCAGATACAGCGGGACAATCCCCGTGCTTACCCCTCGAGTGTGCCCTTGAGACTTTGGAGCCCTCCCCAGGACCCCCTCCATCAAGTCCAGGCCAAATCAATTCCTGGGAGTTGCCGACGCAACACCTCAAGGTGCAGCAGCTGGAGGGTCCCTCCAGGGCAGAATTGTTAGGTAGCCCCAGGGACACTGGGGTCCCACTGTGGGGCAGGAAGGGTGCCAGTGTGGCTGCCAGCCTTGCCTGAATCAGACAGCTGCCAGAGAGCTGCCTGCAGCCAGCAGCACCTCAGATCTGGGGCCTGACCCCAGCTCCAGACCCAGAAATGGCACCACATGGCCCTATGCTCGATGGGCAGCGTGTGGGAGGGAGGGTGTTGTCAAGGC
The DNA here is from genome assembly GCA_019023105.1 of Diglossa brunneiventris. NCBI lineage: Eukaryota > Metazoa > Chordata > Aves > Passeriformes > Thraupidae > Diglossa > Diglossa brunneiventris. The sequence continues at coordinate 987,687 of CM032357.1, read as the reverse complement.
AGGGAACATTCTGGTATCTGGCAAGGCAAGCTGTGTCAGGGACACGCTCCAGGTGCAGTGCCCGGTGTGTGTATGGAGATTTGGGAACGTTGTTACACGGGAGATGTGTCTCCTGTATCTTGGATGTTTCTGCCTCCAGCTGTGACCTTGTGCTACAGCTGAGCAAGAGCGCTTTTCCCATCACCTTCACCCGGGAGATAACGGGATATGCGGACTCACTGACAGAGCCAAACCTCCCAGCTCTCAGCCCCCTCCCTCCTGTCTGTCCCTCCTTGTTCCCCGCCCATAGTGGGAACACAAGGCTGGCCGGCTGTCCCCATGGGGTCCCTGCTGTGCCTGGCTCACGCTGCCCCCAGCTCCAGCCTGCCCACCTTTCCCCAGGAGTGCTGGGGTGGGCACAGGGGGATCAGCACCATTGCCAGGCAGATCCCTCAGTCAGCCTGGGCACACGCTGCGTGGCTGGGACACGTGGGACAAGGCAAAGAGTGTTTGACACTCGCCAGTTTTTCCCCAGTTCAGGCAGAACACAAATTTTTAGGTAACTTGTAAAAGGCTCTCAGTGCTCAGCCCTCAGCCTCTAGGCCAGCTCACAGGGAGGTGCCCACGCTAGGAGCAGAGACTCTGCCCACTCACCTGGCCACGCCAGCCAAAAGCACAAAACCTCCCAAACCACACACACCAGATTTCCCCATTTCACCAGGCTGGAAGCATTTCCAGGGCTATCAGACTTATCAGCAGGAGAGCTGAGAATGAAACTGCCTGAGACTTTGGAGGCCATACCTCCCCCAGCAACAGCTCCCACACAGAAGCAATCCCTGTCCCTGCAGCTGCTCAGAGCTGTTCCTTCCAAGCTGAACAGCTGCTCTGGGAAACCACAAACCCCATGAGCTCATGGGGACCGGCCTGACTGGCGGGGATGGGAGATCTGTGTGTGACCACTCAGCTCTGGTATGACAGTTACATATTTTCAAGCTGTTTTTGGAAAACAGCCTCTCCAAAAAAAACCCTCTGGCAGGGCAGAGGGTGAAGGCAGCAGTGTCCAGGCTGACTGGAGACAGTGGCCAGCCGGGGTGGGAGCTGTGCACGGGAGCAGCTGTGCCTGGCTGGGTGCTCAGCCAGCGACAACACATCCTGTGGCACTGCCAACTGCACCCACGGCTCTGTGCGAGCAGCAAGAGCAGCGGCCGTTTGTACCATTTATGCAACTTCCACTTATCCAAATTAAAAGCATTCCCCAGGAGTCTGCAGGTCACCAAGCCCTCGGCTGAGCAATGCCTGGGCTTCGACTCATCATATTTTTAATTTCAGCTCCCCTGCTTTGTGACGAAATATTTAAGAGCAAACTGTTTAAGCAAGCAAGAATTCCAGTCCTGTATCCGTAAGCCCCAGCAGCCACCAGGAGGAATGGAGAGACAAAGCCCTCACAGCGTTTTCCACACCGGTTATTATCCCATTTTCTGTCCCAAGCACGGAGCAGCAGGAGCTGTTCCCGCTGTGAGTCACCTCTACAGCCTGACCCCCCTGTCCTCTGTGCTGTAAACAGCAGACAGACCATAAAAGTGACGTGGGTCACAGATAGCATCAGCCAGAGCTCCTGTCCCACTGCCACTCCCTGTGCCTGCCAACCCCACACCCACACCTCTGCCTGCCAGCCCAGCACAGCTGGGGCTGCACAGACACCCCGGGACACCCTGCCTGAGCCAGGGCTGCACAGGGACACCTGGGACACCCCTGCACTGCACAGACACCAGGGCACTGCCACAAACTGCTGAGCCAGGGCTGTACAGACACCCGGGACACACCCCTGCCTGAGCCAGGGCTGTACAGACACCCTGGGACACCCTGGGACACCCCTGCCTGAGACAGGGCTGACACCCAGGACACCCCTGCCTGAGCAGGGCTGCACAGACCCACAGGACACCCCTGCCTGAGCCAGGGCTGCCAGACAGGGACACCCCTGCCTGAGCAGAGCTGCCACAGCCAGCAGGCTGGGCCACGCACTGGGACATCCTGCCCAGGTGTCCCCTCTCTACAGTGGTTGCATTCTGGAGCAGCAGAGCTGGTGCCTGCTGACTGGCCCTCCCTCTGGAACCTCCCAGATGCAGAACAGCCCCTGGGCTGGTGGATGTGAAGTGGCATGGAATCACAGAATCATGGAATCACAGAATCATGAATAACAGAATCACAGAATACAGATCCGATTCAAGAATCAGATCTCAGTTCTCAGAATCATAGATTAACAGATTCACAGAATCGTGGAATACAGAATTCACAGAATCCCAGAATCACAGAATCACAGATTCACAGAATCACAGAATCTCAGATTCTCAGAATCATAGATTCACAGAATCGCAGAATCGTGGAATTACAGAATCACAGAATCCCAGAATCACAGATCAGATTCACAGATTCACAGATTCACAGATTCACAGAATCACAGATTCGCAGAATCAAAGGATCTCCTGAGCTGGAAGGGACCCACGAGGATCATTGGGGATGCCCAAGGTACCAGCCTGAGTCTCACTACCATGAGCAAATGTCAATTTTCCTGTCTCCACAAGTGCCTGCCCTGCCCTGGACAGCATCCCAGCTTCATAAATTTCTTAATCCCAGCGTCCATAATTTTTTTTCTTTTTATTCTTAGTGTTCACAGAGCACACCTTGCACCAAGGGCACTGGTGGTGGTGGCTGCCCACTGTGTGAAACCTCAGGGTTCGCTGTGCAGCTTTCCCAGCCCCTTGGATGTGCCAGGGCACTTGTGTGTGGGAGCCTGGGCTGTACGTGGGGTGGGAGCAGCTTCCTCACCGGCTCTCAGTCCCAAAATAACCCTGTCTGCTTTACACATGCCTGCCTGGTGGCTCAGCTCCTGTAAAAGGAGAAGAGAAAATTGTTTGGAAAAGACAGGGAGCTCTGAGCCGGGCTCTTAAAGAGCCCAGGTGGGGAGAGCTGCCAGCGTGCTCCCCGAGCTCTCCTCTCTAGGACCCAGAGCAGACACCACTCCCTGGCTGCTCGTTGGAACATGCCCAGCACTCTGCTGCCTTCCCAAATATAGCCCTGCACACAGAGGTGGAGGCAGCAGCAGGGTGTGGGGATGGCCAGGCTGCCTCAGACCTGGGAGCTGCTCAGCAGCACAGGCTGGGCTGGGATGGGACCCCCAAACCCCGCTGGTGCCAGGGAGTGACAGTGGGGATGGGTGCCTCGGCCGTGTGGGCTGGGTGAAGTGGCAATCACACAGTGTCCCCCAGCTTGATGGGTGTGTGAGAAGGGGACACACTTTTGTCCCCTCGGTGTGGCCACGCTGCCCTACCAGCAGGGCTGGGAGCTTCCCAGCAATCTGTGAGCTGGGAATTTTGACTTAGTTTGGAAATAGCTTTGCAAATGACTGGTTCCACAGCCTAAACTGTTTGGATTTTGCATTGCTTTCACAGCAACTCAGCTGTATTTTTCCCTGCCCCAGCAGTCTGTGGAATAGTTTCTGGTTGGGGAAATATTATTCCATTTGCTTCATCATGCGACTGCTTTCAGCACTCCAGTTCCTCATGCAGCCCCACTCTGACCTGCTGGGAGAGAATCCGGTGTCTGTGCTGAGCACCTCATCCCTCTAAAGCTCACTGGAGGCTGTGCTGAGCCCACTGGATCTGGGCACGGCGTCAGTGCTGCCAGAGGATGCTTGCAGGCACAGCACAGGCCACGTCAGCTGCCTCACGCTTCAATTCTTTAAGAGGAAAGCAGAGTTACCTTTGGGTGCATTTACAGATCGTTGTGATAATTACACATTTGAAGTCATGCCTCCTTGGCTACAGTCCCAGCACAGGCAGTGGGTGATGCTGTAACACTAAACCAGGCAGGAAGGGTTAAAATTACCTTTAATTAACTGATTCCCTGGTCCCTGCTGTAAGAATATACAGCCCGGCGCAGTGCTAACCCACTGTGCCCTGGGCAACCTGGCAGGCAGGAGGAACAGTTTATACTCTCCTCTCTCCCACGCAGGAAGGCAGCAGGAGCACCAGAATGCTCCCAACAAAACCAGTGCAGGAGCCAGGGTAGGGCCTGTGGCCATGGCAGGGGCTCCCAGAGCTGTGGCACGGGGCAGGGAACAAGGAGGCAGCTCGTCCTGCAGCAGGGAGCAGAGCAAAGAGCGTCAGATCCCAGCCTCTCCCAGAAATGTGTGTGTGCTTTGGCTGGGGAGCTCCCTGCCAGGAACGGGGTGAAAAGCAAACAGCTCCGTGCAGGCCTCCTGCCCCGCCACAGGGATGGCTCCGGCCTGGGGGAGCAAAGAACATTCTGCAAAAACCATCTCCCTTACCCAAAAGAGCTCGGGGAACGGCTGCCCACAATGTTTGCGTGGCACTGGGGTGCAAACCATCCCCTGTCCCCAGTGCCCTGCCAGCAAACCTCCACGGTGCCCCAGTTCCTCAGCAAGAGGTCTCGGTGTCACAGGCTGTAAATACCCTGTGTTCCCAGCCTGACTGCGGGGCGTGTGCCTGTAATTAGCTCCTGGGATTTGGGAGCTGCTGTGATCCGGGGTCACCGTTTGCCACCAGCGCTGTGCCGGGATTTAAAGGGACAATGTGGCTGTTTGCATACCTGCCAGCGCAGAGCTGTCATATCACACATTAAAGAGAGATGACTCTCCCCTCAAAGCCTGTGCGTGTCCTTGCCCACCACAGGTCCCTTTTTGGGCAGGGTTGATGCGGTTCCAAGCAAAGCAGAACAGATTGCTAATATTTCTTCCAGGACTTTTTGGTCTCTGCCCTCACCTTGGCTCTGGTGCCAGCCCAGCTCAAGGCTCTCCAGGCTGCAGCAGCCCCGATTGCTCTGCCCTCTGTGCTCCCTTGCAAACCCTCATTCCCCAGGTCCAGGCTCCCCAGCCGTCCCCCCAGCCCTGCTGCTGCTGCCCGGGGTGCCAGGGGGTTCCCATTTCCCCATGTGCCCCTGTACTCACGGGGTCTAGTGGAGCCAAGGCAGGGCAGCCCGCCAGCCCGCGGCCATCTGCGCCTCTCCGTGCTCCCTCTCCTGCGGCTCTCAGCGGGCAGGAGCAGCCCCAGAGCACGTGCTGCCTTCTGGGCAGTGATGCCAGGGCAGCCAGCCCCGGGCACTGCCCTCCCTGGGGGCTGCTGGCAGCACTAGAGGGTCCGGCCCGGCCCCGGGGCACGGGCTGCTCACAGCTCCGGTGGGGAACATCTTCATTCATCTGCCAAGATAATAAATTCTGCCTCAGAGTTTCTCACCTGGCAACAGTCACCAAGGAAACCAGAATGGCTGTGTCTGGTCCCCGCTGGCACCGCCTGGGGAGGCCCAGTGGCCTGGCAGGGCTGTGTGTGTGGCTGCACTCTGGCCAGGTGGGTGGGCACAGGGCCAGCTGCCCACTCGAACCTGAGCTCAGCCCCAGCAGAACTCACAGCAGAGCTCACATCGGTGTGGGCTTGGCCCTCGTGCAGCTTCCCTGGAGCTGAGTGTGGGTTTCAGATTTGGGGTGCATTTTGAGGTTCTCCTGGCTGTTGATCCTGGTGCGTACATTGGCAGGTGTGACCTGGAGCTGCCTCAGGCTCCTGGGGGGTTTTCCTGTCCTCACCTCCGGTCTCACCAGGGATTTTGAACGCTTGTTTTAAAAGCAGTGGCACCCCAAGTGTTCAGAGATGTCTGGAAATCCCTTGGTGCCAGAGGGAGAGCAGATCCTGCTGCCCCTCAGGAAGCTGAGCCGCTGCCTCAGGGCTGCCTGACACATGGCACTTCACTATTTATAGCACCTGTGGTCATGTTATAGCACATTCCTGTCCCTGCTGGGCTGTCCCCTGCACTGCCACCCCTCAACACAGAGGCAAGAGCTGACCCTTGGAGCAGATAATTCCAGCCCTCAGACAGCAAATTCTGCAAAAAGCATCACAGCCCATGCTGGGGGTGAACCTGCCCCAGCCACTGCTCTCTGCAGGTTGCTGGCACAGGCACAGACAAACTGGGAAAGGCCACCAGGATGGGGACAGGGAGGTGCTGCCACTGCCCTGCCATCAGCAGCACAGGGGTGACCAGTCACCCCAAATATGGCATCTGGCTGTGATATCAGAACAGCAATTTCATCAACCATTAACCATGCATGGCTGCCTGCCCATGGCATGGAACTGGGGCCCCTCCTTTGCCCAGGACAGGTGCTGAGTTCTCAGAAGTGTGTGGGGCTGGGGAGAAGGGCCTGGGACTGGGGAGAAGGGCTTGGGGCTGGGGAGAAGGGCCTGGGACTGGGGAGAAGGGCTTGGGGCTGGGGAGAAGGGCCTGGGACTGGGGAGAAGAGCTGGGGCTGGGGAGAAGGGCTTGGGGCTGGGGAGAAGGGCTTGGGGCTGGGGAGAAGGGCTTGGGGCTGGGGAGAAGAGCCTGGGGCTGGGGAGAAGAGCCTGGGGTTGTGCCCTTCCTGGGCTGACACCCCTGGGGCCAGGGCAGTGTCTCAGCATCTTTGGCTCGTGGTTAGCACTCAGCTGGTCAAGGTGGTCCTGCTGGTGCTGGGTGCTTTGGCACAGCTGATGTGAGGCTGCAGGCTCCCTGTTTGCTCCTGGGCATGGCTCTTGAAGGATCTTTGTCCCCTTGACTCCACTTCCCCCTCCCAGAGCTCCTGCAGCTCAGACATCCCAGTGTGACTTCTCCACACACATCAGTGGCAGCAAGCCAGGGAGGGCAGCTCTGGCTGGGAAAAGAAGCAGGAAACCTGAGAAGCAAGATAAGAGCTTCAGAGATGAAGATCGAGGAGCTGGCCCGTTTCCCTCCGCTCTCTGCCCTGTGGTCTGAGGGTCTCCACCAGTTCCCTGCTCCCAGCCAGGCTCCTGCTGGGGCTGGTTGCTCTTTGCACCCCTGGGAGCACAGGGCCTGCTGCCACTCAGTGCCCTTGCCAGGGCACAGAACTCAAGCAGTGAGCAGTGATGTCCCCAGCCCGGCTCAGAGGGGACCCTGGTGAGCAGCAGAGCTGTGCACACGCCCCCTGTGAATGGGCTGCAGACAAACATCCCATCAGGGAGCAGGCAGGGGGAAGGCAGAGATGCTGCTCCTCAGAGGAGCCCCTGGCTCAGCCCACGTGGCTGTCAGGCAGTGTCCCCACCACAGGGCACGTCCAGCAGCCATGGGGACACGGGGCTGCAGTGGGGTGGGTGGGTCACCCCAGCAGCCATGGGGACACCGGGCTGCAGTGGGTGGGTGGGTCAGTGTCACCCAGCGTGGCAGTGCCACACGGCCATGTCCCTGCAGCCACTGGCCTGGCCCGACCCACCCGGATTAAGGAGCCTGCAGGAGTAAGTAATTTAAATCCAGATTAGGTTTAAGCAGCTGCTACGCAAAGGGCATGTGAGCAGAGGCTGTGCAGTGGGGATGAGCAGGTGAGAGACTGAGTGGCACCCCTGATGTGAGAAGCACTGAGAGCAGGGTCTGTGCCCATGGGGTATTGCCCAGGACGGGTTTTTCTCCAGGCTTGGCTTGAGCACACCAGACAGAAGGCAGCAGTGCTGTGCCATGGGACAGGGCACCCCGGATGAGATGTTCCCTGCCATGAAGAGAGAGCCCAGAGGAGGAGGATGAAGCACAGGGACACGCTGGCTGCTCGCTTCGTGGGTGCTGCAGAGAGGCCACCCCTCCGTGCAGGGCTGCAGACCATGTTCCACCTCTTCTCTCACTGCTGGTCGTGGCTGCAGGCCATACAGGAGCCCGTCAGGTAGGTCCCTGTGCCCACTCCAGGGCTCCCGGGGGTGACAGTATTTACCCGTGTGTTTTGAGTGTCACCAGGGTGGTGACAGGGCAAGACAGGTGCCCAAACTGTCCCCAGACTGCTGAGCAAGGCGCATGTGTGTCCTCGCTGCCCTCACGGGCAGGCAGGGATGCAATGCGGGGATGGCTCCACGGGGATTCTGGTTCTGCACAGTCAGCAGCTCCCCAGGAAAGCTGGGGAGGATGAACTGAAACACCTGCCTTGTTTGCATGTGTCAGGACATCCAGGCTAATTCCCATGGACAGCGCTGCAAGGAGGTTTTTGCTCCTCTCCCTCCAGAGAGGACACCTTACCTTACCTGCTGTAATTCTGGAGGTGGAGCCGTGCCACCCCCACTGCCATGCAGCCTGCTCTATGTTTAGGGAAGAAAATGGTATTGCAAATAGCTGTAGTTACTTGTCAGTGGCAGACAAAATGTTGCCTGTGTGGCTCTGGTGGACCAGGTTGCTGGAGAGTGGACAGGACTGTTCAGCAACAGGAAAAACACCTGGGTCCAGGCAGAAGCTCATAAAATCATCCTTGCAACATTTCTCTGTGTGTACTCAAAATTTACTGCAAGGAAGGTGTAATCATTGACTGCATATAAGGAAGAATTGTGCTGGCCTGTACATATAATTGCTTAATCCTGTATGCTTTGAAAATAAATCCTTGCCATAGGAAGCACCTTGCAGGCTCTGCAGTGTGGCTGTCCCATGGAGTTGGGGTGGCTCCAGACACTTGTTCCTGTCCTCACCCTCCCTCTTGCACCGGGATTGTCCCTGCACTTGTCCCCGGCTGAGACGGAGCCCGTGTCACTGTCCTGCCCCTCTCCTGCTGAAATGTAGTGCCATGGGCAGGGTCCCCTGCCTGGGGCCAGCGGTGGTCACTGTCCCCAGGGAGCACAGCCTTTCCTGGGGTGCTCAGCTGCTGTTGTTGCTCCCCAGGAAGGTGACCCTCCTTGTCATGGGGTTGGACAATGCGGGGAAAACCTCCATCATCGCGGACATAGAGAGAGGTGAGGAGCGGCACAGAGCCAGCCCCAGACGGGGGCAGCAGCTTTGTGGTCCTGCGAAACCAAAGGACCAAACTCCTGAGCTCCAGGGCTGTTCTGGGCGCAGGGCGCGGCGTGTCCCGGGCAGCCCTGGCGGTGGGAGCGGGGATGTGGCGGGGCAGTGCAGGAGGGGCACAGGGCACAGGGACGCTCCCGTGCCAGCTCTGTGCGCTCTCCCCACCCCAGCGCTGGCCGGGAAGGCGCTGCCCGGGGCGCAGCCCGGCCAGAGCCGCCTGCGGGTGGACAGGTTCGAGGTGACCCTGCGGGACCTGCCCGGGGCCCAGCGCTCCCGCAGCGCCTGGCGCAGCCACTACAGCGAGGCGCACGGGCTGCTCTTCGTGCTGGACTCCGCCGACCTGGCACGGATGGAGGAGGCCCGCAAGGTCCTGAGCCGCGTCCTGAGCCACCCTGATGTGTCCGGGAAGCCGCTCTTGCTGTAAGATTGGGATGGAAGCTCTGAGCTGGGGCGAGGGGCAGAGCGGGACCCTGCGGTGGGGGCTGCGGGCTGCTGCGGGATGTGGTGCCCGGGAGCTGTCGGGGGGCGCGGGGACACGAGCACCCCAGCAGCGCTTGGGAGATCCGTGGGGAGGAGGTGAGGAGGGGGCTGCGGTGCCAGGTGAGGCTGGGGCAGTGCTCCACCTGAGCCCGGGGTAAAGCACACAGCCTCCCTGGCGAGGCGCGGGGCCGGGGCGGCGGTGACGGCCGCCCCTGCCGTGCCCCAGGCTGGCCAACAAGCAGGACGCGCCGGCCGCGCTGCTGCCCTGCGAGCTGATCGAGCGGCTGTGCCTGGAGCGCCTGGTCAACGAGAACCGCTCTCCGTGCCGCATCGTGAGTGCGGGCCCGGCTCCGCTCCTGTTCCCCGTTCCCGCTCCCTCTCCCGTTCCCGTTCCCGCTCTCGTTCCCGCTCCCGTTCTCCGCTCCCGGCTCCCTCTCCCGTTCCCGTTCCCTCTCCCGTTCCCGCTCCCCGCTCCCGTTCCCCGCTCCCCGTTCCCGCTCCCGTTCCCCGCTCCCGTTCCCTCTCCCGCTCCCTCTCCCGTTCCCGCTCCCGTTCCCCGCTCCCGTTCCCGCTCCCCGCGCTGATCCCCGCTCTCCCGCGCCCCCGCAGGAGCCGTGTGTCGCCAAGCGGGTCCCCCCCGCCGGCCCGGCCCGCACCACCCTGCAGGGGCTGCGCTGGCTCCTCCGCGCCGCCGCCGCCGCTCCGGCCCGGCCGGACGCCGCCCCGGTGCCTCCCGCCCCTCGGGCCGCCCGCGGCCGCCCGCCCGCCCGCAGGTGAGCGCGGGCTCCGTGAGCCTGTCCCGGCCCCTGCTCCCCCCGCAGCGCTCGGCCTCACCCCGCTGCGCTCCTCCCGCAGGGACCGGCCGCTCCCCGGGGAGGATGCTCGGGAGAACGGGGAGCCCCGGGCGGTGCGCCCCGGCTGCCGCCTCCTGCCCCTGGTGAGTGAGGGAGGGATGGGACCCGGGATGGACGGGGTGCCAGAGGGGCTCTGCCGCCCTCCCCTCATCCCCCTTCCCTGCCCAGGAGGAGAGCGCCAAGGGCCCCAGGAGGAGGAAGAGGAAGGTGAAGGTGAAGAAGAAGGGCTTGGGGCAGCCAGGCCCAGCCGAAGAGCCGGAGGGGCCGGGAGTAGGGGCTGCCGGGGGGCTGCTGCTGCCCAACAGGGTCGGGCAGGAGGAGCCCACAGCCATCGGGATGGCCACCCCACACCCAGGTGAGAGGGGACTGTGGGGGCTGCCAGCCCTGCAGGACCCCAGAACCACCCCACAGGGAGGTGGCCAGGCCTGGCAATGTGACCAAATATTGCACCACACTGGTGGCCGCCACCTCCATCAGCTCTGCTTGCAGACCAGCTGAGTGCAGAGCCAGGTCACAGGGATCAGAGGGGAAGAGAGGAGACACACCACAGGGGAGGTGCAATTGAGGACTGCACTCCTGCCACCAGCAGTGCTCTCAGCTGGTTTGGTGACAAAGGCACCCTTGCTCAGGTGTGTGGGGCCTGAAATTTGTATTTCTCTATTCAGCACAGGGTATGAAAAAGAAAAAAAGAAGAAAATCAAGAATAAAATCAAGTCACGGGAACCTTCTCTGGAGCAGCAGCGTGAGGAGGTCTCAAGCACCTTTGGTTGGTATTTCTCAGGACAGATTTTGCTGAAAGCATCAGGGGTCTGGCCTGCTGGCAGCAGGCTGAGCTGTGCAGGGACACTTGGCCATGGGGGGCTTGGAGTGGGGACATGGGCACAGACAAGTGCTGCTGCAGGGCTGGGGGGGGTGTGCTGGGGGGCAGATGCTGCTGCAGAGCTGGGGGGGCTGCTGTGGGGGCAGATGCTGCTGCGCAGGGCTGGGGGGCTGCTGCTGTGGGGCAGATCTGCTGCCTCTGCTGTGGGGTGGGATGCAGGAGCAGCACGAGTGCTGTGCGGAGGCTGGGCTGTCCTGCAGCCCTCACTGAGCACAGGCATGGAGCTGGTCCAGCTCAGGGCCTGACTGCCCCCTTGTCCCAGATTTGTACCGGCCGGGCGATGCTGGCTCTTGAAGATGAGGCAGGAGCAGAGGAAGCAGCCGTCGGCCATCGACCCCTGAGCAGGGGGCACCGAGCACGGGCTGTGGTCCCGAGGAGCCGGGCTGCAGGGGCACAGCAGAGCTGCCGGGTGCTTGGCCCAGGGCTGGCAGAGCTGGGAGATGGGTCCTGGGGCACATAAACTGCATCTTTGTCCTCTGAGTGGCTTGAAAACAGGGATGCACAGGGGCGAGCAAAAGTCCCTTTGTAAGGCGCCTCTCTGGCAGCCGGGCTGCAAAACCGAGTGGAAAAGGAACAGCTGGCCCCTTGCTGCCCCTGTTAGTATTCCCTGGAAGACTCCGTCTGAACAGGATTAGTCTGTGTGGAGAGGAAAAGCCGAGCAAACACCAGGGGGAAAGCTTGTCCCTTTTTATTGCCCGTGCCCGGGGGGTAGTGTGTTCGCAGGTCAGGGCTGACCTGGCCTGGCACCCTGCCTGCCTGCCCGGACCGGGCTCGTTCCCCTGCTGGTGACCGAGGGGAGGGCAGCCCGGGGGGTGTACAGAGGAGCTCCACATCTGGCAGGGCTGTCCAGGACCCGCATCCCACACTGCAGGAAGGTGATGCCTGTGTTTGTGGCACCCTGGCAGCCCGTCAGTGAACATGTTCACGTTCAAAGGCAGCTGGTGGTAGAGGCTCCATCCCAGGAGTGACCCTGCCACCCTTCCAGGAGGGACAGGGACCACTGCGCTGTCAGCCTGGTCCCGCTGCCCCAGGTGGTCCCCTGCCGTGACACAGGCAGCAGCACACCTGTCTGAGCCCAGCCTGTGACACACTGTGTGTGCCAGAGCAGCAGCAGCACACCTGTCTGAGCCCAGCCAGCCTGTGACACACCTGTGTGTGCCAGAGCAGCAGCAGCACACCTGTCTGAGCCCAGCCTGTGACACACTGTGTGTGCCAGAGCAGCAGCAGCACACCTTCCCAGGGCAGCCTGTGACACACTGTGTGTGCCAGAGCAGCAGCAGCACATCTGTCTGAGCCCAGCCTGTGACACACTGTGTGTGCCAGAGCAGCAGCACACCTGTCTGAGCCCAGCCTGTGACACACTGTGTGTGCCAGAGCAGCAGCACACCTGTCTGAGCCCAGCCTGTGACACACTGTGTGTGCCAGAGCAGCAGCACACCTGTCTGAGCCCAGCCTGTGACACACTGTGTGTGCCAGAGCAGCAGCACACCTGTCTGAGCCCAGCCTGTGACACACTGTGTGTGCCAGAGCTGTGCTTCCCGGGCACTGAGCTGTGCCAGCGGGCACAGCTGCCCTCAGCCCTGGAAACACGTCACCTGAAGTCCAGGGTTGGTGTTTTTCTCGTGGCACCTGCAGCAAGCAGCATTGGAAGCTGGGGTGTGCGTTAGTCACCTCTGCTCCCGTGTTACTCATTAACAGGCGCTGCCTCTGTGGTCCAGGAGAAGGCAAATCAAGGAAACCCTTATCTTGGCAGGGCTGGAAAGGGAAAGGAAGAGAAACTGGCTGCTCTGCCTTGCCAGCCTGCCATGAAGCTCTGTCTGACTCTGCCGTGTTCAGCTGTTGGTGACTACAGGGGTTATTTGTACATATACTGTTAATAACAGCAGCAGAAGTTAATACTGTCCTGTAAATACAGCACTTTCAGTAACTCCTGTCTCAGTCTGGTGGAGTCCCCTGGGGTGTGGGTGCTGTGGGTACAGGGCAAAGTGGGGACCAAAAAGGAGATGGTGGTGAGGGGTACCCTGCCATGAATTTCGGGTTTTTTGGAAAATGCTGGAGCTCCAAACGTGCAGGAAGCAGGAAGCTGTGCCTCAGCAGCTGCTCTGGAGAGACACATTTTCTACCTGGTGCATAGCACCAACAGCACTTTCTACAGGGAGCCAGCTGGGTGACACAGCCCTGCTTTGCATTTCAGCACTTGGATATTATCTAGCACACCCTTCTTCTCCAGTTTCCAGAGAAGCTGACTCAGGAGTGCCAGGGTAGGTAAAATATTGTGCCTGGTGCCACCAGCACTGTTGTGGTGCCCCAGCCTGGGCTGTGGCTGCATTGCTGTAAAGTGGTGTGAGTGCTGCATTTCTGCAGCTCTTGGTGCTGCTTACTCAGAGAGCCACGTGTGCCAGCAGGGTCACCAGCAGCTCTGTCCACAGCCTGGGCCCTTCTGAGCCCGAAGGATGGAGAGAGACAGAGATGGAGGGAGGGACTCTGAGCCTGGCTGAGCTCTGCCAAAGTTGATGCTGTTTGTGTGCTGCCAGGAGAAGATGAAGAGATGTTTCAGCGAGTGCCTGTGGGAACACACCTCCCACCCCCTCATGCCAAGGTTGCTTTGCACAATTGGATTGTTTCCTGATGGCTGTGATCACTATCAGGATTTAATCGTGTGTGCTGGAAGTTGAGTAGTGAGCCTGCTGCTCTTGTGAAGAGCACTGCTTGGTCAGTGTTCAAACCCTGCCAAGTCCTCTGTGTCCAGGACACCTCAGTCCCCAGGCAGCACAGGAGAGGCCTGCAGGAGAGCCTGGAAGACGGGTCCATGTGCTGAGGCTGTCAGCCCCTCTAGTTCCACCCATGGCCCTGCTGTGCTTTCTCCGGCGTCATTACATTTCTCTTTCTGCACGCTGGCTGGGCTTAGCCAGCAGCTACACTTCGTGGTACAGCCCCCCAGAAGAGGATGGGGGTGATGTTGACTCTGAAACCTCCTCTGAGAGCCCTTGGGTTGCCCCACACACATGGGCAGGGCAGCAGGTTCTGCGAGCTCTGGTTGAGAGTACAGGACTCTGCTGCTCTACACCCACTGCTGTGTTAAAATAAAACTAAACCCTGTGTTTTTTCCCATATACATTAGAGTTTCCAGGGGAGTGGGAACCATTGTGGATTTCATAATCATTTCCAGGATTCTGATGGAGACCCCCTTTGGGGACCAGCCTTGGGGCAGCTGCAGTGAGGATGTCCCATGCCCCGAGGGGCAGGACAGGGAAGGAGAGCCTGCTCCACACATCAGGGAGTGTGGGGTGGCAAACCCATCAGCAACCAGGCCTGACAAAGGAAAACAACTGAAATAAGGGACTGAGATTTGTGATGTGTGAAAAACATAGCAGTTTTTGTTCTTCACTAACCCAAATTTACAGAAGAAGGAGCCAGCAGTGGTTTTTGAGAGCATCTCAGACATTGGAATGTGAACAGTGATTTAGGACAGTAAAGGGAATTAATTACAAGTGATCCAGGTTAATGGGTGTTTGGAAAGGCAAATGGAATGGATCACATCCTGTGGGGTGCCTGCAGGTGATTCTCATTCCCCACTGTAAATCTGTAAATCCCATCACCTGTCCTGGGGCACATAAACAGCCACAGAAAGGGGAGGGGATTCCTGGGCACAGAGCCTGGCGCTTGGGCCCGTGTGGGGCTTTCACATGGAGCTCTGCCCTCCCTGCTTTGTGAAAAAGGTATCAAAATTAATTCCAATAAGTCCCTTAGCCCAGCAGAGCAGTGGCTGTGGGGGAAAGGTGAGCAGCCCCTTGGCTTTGCTGTGGGAGGCGCTGCTGAGGTGTGGGCTCTGACCTGTGCTGCACTGCTGTCTGAAAGCTGCTGTAGTATGTACAGACCTAAATAAACACGTGTAAAGCCGGTAAGTGGGTGGTTTTTGTACTTGAGAAGCTGGTTGCTATGTACACTTTCTCCTGCTTGCAGGTTCTACCCTCTGACTAACTTGGGTGGGCTGGGTGCCAGCATGCTCTTGTGGAAGCTTCCCAGTGAAAAAGTGTGTTGGGAAGTGGCTTGGCTTTTTTCAGATGAGCTTCTTTTGGATGTTTTGTTACCTGTTGTAGACCCTCTGTTGTGTTACACTAAAAATGAGATCTGGAGTGTTTGCTGTCATGTGTACTGAGAAAACAAGGCTGAATTCACTGACAGTAACCCCCTAAGCTTCTTTTGATGGCCAGAAGGAGGCTATCAATACTTTGTAAGGAGGGAGAGGACAAAGGACTGGAAAATGAGAAACTATGAAACTTTCCCTTTCTAGGTTAAAGGAGCCCTGTTGGAGACATTGTTGCTGGCAGAAGGAAGAAGGATAGAATCAAATTTATTTAGTAGATAGGTTTGTCTTGGGGCACCAGGAAATGTGCTGGAGTCTGAGGTACATAAATTTGTCACATCATGTACCAAATATATTTGTTGGGTTTCCCCTTCTCTGAAAAAGAAAGTCTTGTTTTTAAAAAGGGGAATCTTGTTAATTAAAACTAGTATTCTCTTTCGTAAATTGTCACCTTGTAAGTTGCTGCATATTTGAACAGGTTATTTCACACTATGAGGACAAAGCGCCTCTTGAAGAAGCCTATCAGTGTATTTATTAGGGCTTCTGCTGCAGGATATCTCTGGATGTGGGATCAAGAGCCAATTTATTAAGCAAATTTTTTAATTTGAAAGTCAGCTGCAGCAATCAGAGCTCGGGCCTTGTCTGTAAGAGATCTTTCACCTCCTTAAACTGCACTTTCATTTCAGTGCAGCTGAGTTTAGCAAGACTGTAGCCCAAATACCTGACCTGCATAAATCCTGCCTGCCACCCAAGCTCTCATCTTCTTAGACCTTACAGCCCACCTTCCTTGCACAGTGCAGCTGTAGGAGAGGTTTGGGGGTGACTTTGTGGGGTTTTTCTGTGTTTATTTTTTGGGCCAGGCTTGTGTTCATATATTGCAGGTACAATTGCTGCAGAGGCTTGCAGCAACCAGCATCTGAGCTCTGTGCTCAGCAAAGAGAGCTGAGGGTGGAGTGATAAACTGACTGGAAATGCACTTGAGGGGTGGAAAAAAGGAGTGATAAACTGACTGAAAATGGATTTGAGGGGTGGAGAAAAGCACGTGCAGGTCCCTTTGTGTGATGGACACTGCGGTGTGGGGTCAGGGCTCAGTGCTGGCCCTGAACTTTCCTCCTCCTTCCTTTTCCAGGAAGGCCCAGGAGAGCTCCCCACAAGTCCCTGCTGCAGGTTATGGCATCACAGGGGCAAACCTGAAGCTGAGGTGTGGGCACAGGTGTGGGGCAGGACTGGGGAGCTGGCGCTGGGTGCTGTGCCCAGCTGGTGCTGGCCAGCCCTGCAGCTGCAGGGGATGCGATGGGCTGCATGCACACCCTCTGCACACAGCTCCTGGCCTCCTCCCTCGTGGGTGTGTGCCGGAGTGATGCAATCCCTCCTGGAGCACACTCAGCCTCGCTGGTTTTCCCAGGCAGATGGGCCCGAGGGAAGCACGGAATGGGCACCCTGCCCTGCTGAGGGGCACTGAGCACTGCCAGAGGTGGCAGCAGCTCCACGCCATTGGTAGGACTCAGCAGACACAGAATTTGGGTGGCTTTGGCTGTTTTCACACAGTGAGCTCCTGGTCCTGTGCCTGCTGGTCACTCCGTGCTGGCAGGATAGGTTTGGCAGTCTCAGGTGTGCACAGACAAGAATTCTCTGCTGGAATCTGCTGGCAAAAATGCTCTCATTTCTTATAAAACCTGTTTCAGCAAATCAGTGAAGGATTTGTTCCATTCAGGAGAAGTGAAGGAAAAACTGGTGTCAGCTTCTCCTTGGCATTCCCGCGGTGATCCTGGCACGCTGTGATGAACCTGTGGCTCACAACAGAGCCCTGCCTCTCTCCAGAGAGCTGAGACTGAGCAGCCCGAGCATGAACTCCCTTCCCCAGCTGGAGACGGCCCTGCCATGGCTGTCAGGGGGACAGGGGGCCTCAGAAGTGGTGGCACTCAGCAGCGAGTGCCTTCTCCCGGGTGCTCCTGCCCGGTGTGAGGAGCAGCAAGTCAATGGGCAGGTGATGCCCTGGCAGTAAATTAGCTGCCAACCCACACGCTTGGATTAATGAGACCTACTTCAAGCTAAAGACAAACCTGTAGCACCCGTCCGGCGGTGGGAAGGACTAGGTGAGAAGTAATGTATCTCCATTGAGTTCATACGACATCGGATATTATAAAAATCCATACCCTATTTGGAAGATGTGGAAAGCAGATTGCTTGTTTTACTGACAGCGCTTTATCCTCCAACTGGCCACACGATGGCAGAAGAAGCAAACACTGCAATAATAAATGTTTAATTTAAAAAACAACCCACAACGATGTTGGAGCGTGTCCCGAGGCCGGAGGGAGCCCGGCGCTGCCTGCCGTGGTACCTGCCAGGGACTGACCTCCGACACCCCCATCGCCGAGAACAGCCGAAACAAGGCCAGGAGAGCCATGTTGTGGGAGGGTTTAATGGGTTTCCCCACGCTCTGAAGTTCTCCCTGGGTCGCTCCGTCCGTGCCCTGGTTGCAGTCTGCCCAGGCTCGGCTGATGCACCGGATTGTTTTGTGCTCATTTTTGTGCTAATCGAAGTGGCGATGGACTCCAACCAAGCTGTGTGGTGCTAAATTGTCCCTGCCATGGGCAGGGCATGCCCGGACTGGCAGGAGTCCATGCAGGAGCACTGGGCACAGCTCCGCCCGTGCGCGGCTGCAAAAGGCGCATTAACACAGATTTCCCTTCTATAGACCCGTGAGCCGGTAGAATTGCCACCAGATCAGCGATGGAACCGTGCAGGCGGTTCCAGGCTGTGAAAAAGCCCAGTCAGGGCTGTTTGCTTCGTCTCTGCCGTTTTGCTGAGATGGGGTTTTGCTGCCCCGCAGCCCCTGTGTCAGCAGCAGAGCAGGGGTGGCAGCTGCCTGGGGCTCTCAGTGAAACCCTGCCTGTGGCTCTTCGGGGTCAAGTAAGGAGATGGATGGATCTAAACAATCTGGCTCACTGCAGGACACTGTGGCTCTGCTCTGGCCGAGTTTGGGAGACCAGGCACCCACCTGTGGCTCTTCCCAGCTGTGATTGCACGTATTTCATCTGAGAGCTCCCAGGAAAAGGGTCTCAGTCCCTAGTGGCAATGCATTAAAGCTAATTATCTAATCTTTAATTCTGTATCATAGTCCAAGTCTTGCATTTTGCTTCTAATCCTAGTAAACATAACAAAAATTAAAACATCATAATTTCAAACTAAACTGGGTAGGGTCTGCGATTTGTATGGCACAGGAGCTGTAAGGACAAGTGCAGCTGGATGGTTTCTTCTGCTGGTAAGACCAACTCTCCTGATCAATTAATTCAGGTGAAAGGTGAGGAGCAGCTGCACCTGTAGCAATATATTGAGGAGAAGAATAGAGCTGTTTTTCTGTGGGCCAGGTAAGCCAGATTGCCTTGGCCTTTGGAAACATGCAGCGATCAAACCCCAAACACTGCTGGTTCACTGGGCATGGCTGGTCTGTTCAGCACCTACCACAGAGCCCTGCCACAGGAAAAGTGTCTGAGAACAATAGCTCCCTCTTCTAGCCAACACAAACAGGCTAGAAAAACATCAGGAAAGTACCCAGAAAGCAAGGCAAAAGCTGCCGGGTAGTGTTGGTCTAACTTCAGTGCTCTGTTGCTTTGTGGGGGAGGGAACTCTACAGCCAAACTGGTTAGGCATTATACAAAGATGTTTAACAATTGCCATTCATCATTTTAAAGTGCCTGGCATTGTTTTCTGGTTTCCTCTGTTGTGGTGAGGCCTTTGTGTGGGAAGGTGAGTAAGAGCCCAGCTGCACGGGGAGCGGTGGGAGCGCTGCCCTCGGGATGCAGATCAGTGCTGGCTGCGCCTCACAGCGCTGCCCTGCTCTGCAGGGATGTGGAGCCCTCCCTGATCCCTCTGCTTGCTGCCTTGGGAGAAGCGGGGTTAAAAACCCCCACAGCTCCTGCCTGCCCGACACCTGACTTCTATTTTGGTGCTGGGGCAGGCTTGGCTGTATCACACTGTGTGGAACTGCCAGACAGTGGGTGCTTATGCAGAGCAAATGTGACTGGGTTTAGCCTTAGTAAATCAATATGATGCTACTTTCACTTTAGAAATGCAAAGTGAAAAATCTGTGTTTTCCAGGCCTCTGGAAGCTGCCAGCTGCTCTCTAGGCCCAGTTGTGGTGCCACAAGGTGAGTTTTGCTCAGTTTCCAGAAGAAGCTGGCTTTTAAAATGGGAGCAATGCAATCTGCTGGAATGGCAGTGGCACCTGGGCGCTGGGCTCGAGGAACCTGCCCACTCCTGGAGGTGCTCAGAGCTGTCAGCCAGGGACAGCCCAGGGAAACTCCCTGCCCTGATGCAGAGGGTATTGATCCAGAAAAAGCTGTTTTATTGCTAGGCAATAATGATATTTAAAACAATAATAAAAACATGTAGGTTTTGTTAGGTTACATCTCATCTTTTTCAACTTGATGTTCAAAACAAAAACATGTCGATTTTGTTAGGTTACATCTGGTCTTTTTCAGTTTTGGTGGCTTACATGCTCTGTGCCTGCTCGAGTAGGGAGAAGGTTCCTGGAGGAAGCATTTCAGGTGAGTTTTGCTCGCCCCTTGCCCTGTCCCTGCCCTGGGCTGCATCACCAGGTGAGGGAAGGGTTCTGCCCCTTATTCTGCCCCTGAGATCCCTGCCTGCAGGGCCATGGGGACCTGTTGGAGCAAGTTCAGAGGAGGCCACAGATGCTCTGAGGGTTGGAGCATCTCTGCCATGGTGACAGCCTGAGAGCTGGGGGTGTTAGATTGTGGAAGAGGAGGCTCTGAAGAGGCTTTGGAGTCCCTTCCAGTACCTAAAGGGGGTGCAGGGTTGCTGGACAGGGAACTCTTAATGGGGCATGTAGGTATAGGGCCGGGGGAATGACACTTTGGGCAGGTCACATGAGGGGTAGCCCTCTAAACTGAAGGGGGGGTGGTTTTGATTATATTAGGAAGAAACTCTTCCCCCGAGTGTCTTGGCATGGGCTGTCCACAAGAGGTGTGGGTGCTCAGGACCAGGTGGACTGCGATGGTCTTTAGGATCCGTTACACCACAACCTGTTCTGCGCCAGTGACACAGCACAGGGGCCCTGCGGCGGGGACACCGCGCACGTGGAGGCGGCGGAGGGGATGGCAGCGCGGAGGGGCGAGGCTGTCCCCGTGTGTCCCCTGTCCCCGCGGGTCCAGCCGGGCTCGGGGCGAGGTGAGACTGTCCCCGTTCCCCTGTGTCCGCGTGTCCCCGCCCGTGGGTCTGGCCGGGCTCGGCTGTCCCCGCGTGTCCCCTGTCCCCGCGGTCCGGGCTGCCTGTCCCCGGCTGTCCCCGTCCCGCGTGTCTCCTATCTCCGGCTGTCCCTTGTCCCCCCTCCCTGTCCCGACTGTCCCCTGTCCCCACTCTCCTGTCCCTGCGTGTCCCCTATCCCCCCTCCCCTGTCCCCGGCTGTCCCCGTCCCGCGTGTCCCCGCCCGGGCTCGGTGGCTCCCCCTGGCGGTGGCGGCAGGGCTCGCGCTGCTCCCAGGCTGCTCCGGGGCGGCGGCGGCGCCGCCTCCAGCGCGGCGGGACAAAGCGGGGCCGAGCGGGGCCGGGCCGGCGGCATGGGGCGCGGAGCGGAGCGGGGCCGGCGGCGCGGCCCGCAGCCCCTCTAGGAGCGGAGCCGGGCCGGGCCGGGCGATGCGGCGGTGAGCGCGGCGGGGCCGGGCGCCGCCGCGATGCTCCGCCGCAGCCTCAGCCGTCTGGTGAGTGCGGGGCCGGGGCGGCGGGCGGGCAAAGTTCGCTGTTTTTCTCTCTCTCTGCCGTGTGCTGGGGCCGTCTCCCGCGGGGCTCCCGCATCCCCCTTCCCGCGGGGTCCGCCCGCGGCCCCGGCCCCGCCTCGGCGGCTCCGTCCGACCCTGCGAGCCCTCCAGAAGTTGCCTTTGCTGCCAGAGCCCAAACCTTGGTTTTTCCTCCCAGACCTGTCGGAGGGCGCTTCCCCGGCCGGCAGCGCTCCCCGGACCGCGTGGCTCTCCTGCCCGGGCGGGATGCGGCTCTGCCCCCGCCGGCTCCATCGCGATCCCTTCCCGCTGCCACATAAGCTGCTCGGAGATTTCACCGTGACCTCACTGCTTGGCCTGAGCTCTGTAATTACTCATTGTTTCCTTTTCCGCAGCAAATGTGCGAAAAGCGGTGTTTTACCGTCGTTCCGGGCGCCGCTGTTTGTTCAGCAGTGTCATTGATTGCGCAGTGCGTAGTTAGCGAAGTTCCTGGAGTTGGGGCGGTGTGTGTGCTGTGACACAGCCCGGGCACTCTGCGATGGACTTGGGTGTGCTGTGTGTGTGCTGTGACACAGCCCGAGCGCCGTGCCATGGAGCCTGGTGTACTGTCACACAGCCCGGGCACCCTGCGGTGGAGTTGGGCAGCTCTGGGCCAAGAGGCTGGAAAGCTACCCTGGAATAGGCTGGCCTGGCTGAGCCACGGCCCGAGCACCGTGGGATGGAGTTGTTTGTGCTGTCACACAGCCCGAGCACCGTGCGAGGCTCGGGGCCGCTCCCCGGGGCGCTCCCGGTGCCCTGCGGCGATGCCGGGGCGCTCCCGGTGCCCTGCGGCGATGCCGGGGCTCTCCCGGTGCCCTGCGGCGATGCCGGGGCGCTCCCGGTGCCCTGCGGCGATGCCGGGGCGCTCCCGGTGCCCTGCGGCGCTGCCGGGGCGCTCCCGGTGCCCTGCGGCGGGGCGCTCCCGGGCCTGCGGCGATGGGGCGCTCCGGTGCCCTGCGGCGATGCCGGGGCGCTCCGGTGCCCTGCGGCGATCCCGGGCGCTCCGGTGCCTGCGGCGATCCCGGGGCGCTCCCGGTGCCTGCGGCGATCCCGGGGCCCTCCCGGTGCCCTGCCGCGATCCCGGGGCCCTCCGGGCCCTGCCGCGATCCCGGGCTCTGCCCGCCAGGCCGGAGCCGCGCTCTCCTGTTCGCTTTTGCTTTGGAGCGAGATATTAGTGCCCGCTTTTCCAGGCTTGGAGCACAAGGAGCTCTAAGTCGCCTTGTTGAGTATGGAGGTAGCTCTGCGGAGCTGGGCAGGGAAGGGTTTGATTTTTGGGTTAGTTTTCTATTTGTAGGCGGTGTTTCTGTGGCAGGCGCTGGGTTAGCCCTGTGGAGAACACACCTACCTCAACCATTGTTTTGCAGCCCCGGGGACAGGTAGATGAGATGGAAGCTCAGTGCCCTGACTGTCTGGCTGTGATGCCTTTTGGTTCAGCTCTGCCCTGAGTGCTTCCTACCCCACCCAGCCCAGGGGCAGTTTTTGTGCCACTCGTGTCAGAGGCCTTTGTGGTTTGAGGCATCTCCACCGAGTGGAGTGCAAAGCTTTTTTAGGTGGCTGCTTGCTGTGAGCGGCTAACTGGGGGGGGCTGCCTGGCCTCTGGATCCAGCACCCTCCTCCCAGGTGAGGAGCAGTCCCTGCCCTGCCCGGGGTCCCACACAGTCTCTGTGTCACCTCTGAGTCCCTTGGTGTGGGGAGGGGACGTTCAGTGCTGCTGGGGTGTGAGAGAAACCATCCCTGCACAGCCCGGGTATTTCCAAAGGCTCTGTGCAGGGCTGGGCTGTGGCAGCAGCCCTTTGGAAGGGTAGAGTGGTGTTGTGGCTGGAGGAGCAGCTCCGTTCAGGGCCCAGGACAGAGAGCCAGGTCAGCTGCAGGGTTGGTGCGGGGTTTAGACGCTGTTTGCACCTCCTGGCTTTGCGAGCAGCATTTCGGCAGCAAGGAGCAGTTTATCAGGCACGTGCAAGTGGTGTGGGTCCCCCGTATCAGCCTTGGCTGATAGAGCAGCTCGTGCTCTGCTGCTGCAGCTCTGCCCTGTCCCCAGCCCCGCAGGCTGCCACGGCAGCCTTGGGCCAGTCCTCGCCCTCCTGCTCCCTGGGAGAGCAGGGCAGCCTGTGCCAGTCCCTGTGAACCATCCTGAGGTGCTGCCTGGCCCTCGCTCCTGGATGGGCAGTGCTGTTCAAGGGGTGCTCATCCCGTGGCCGTGGCATTGCAGGAATTCACTGCAGTTATTAAAGGCTGCAGATTTTCTGGCACTTAGGATTCCATAGGGCTGCTCAGACAACCACTGTAACCTCTCCACTGTGTGGTCTCAGCCTGAGGCTCATAAATACCAACAGATAGTAAAAATCCTGTTTTCAGTTGTAACTCACAGTTTAGGCCCAGTGGAGGTGACTTGCCCTATCAGCACGACTGTTTGTGGCTCTGTTTTTCCCTCCTATAAACTCTTATCCTGGATAGGGTATGAAATGGGATGGTAAGAAGAGCAGGAGGGGTGGAGTGGTGCATGTGGGTCTGCACAGCTACCTGGGGGTGCAGACTGATGCTCTCAGAAACAAATTGGATTCTGAACTTTGATTTGCACCACTGAAATAATCTTCTGTCAAAGGAAGAGTGGGGCTGGGATCACTGCGGGGAGGTGGGATTGAATTGCCATGGTTAATCCACTTTTAGGAGATACTGTCAACTTGAAATATAACTTTAATTCATTTTGGAAACAGATTCTAGCACTGGAGTCTTATTTTTAGTCTCCTGCTGCTTGTATGGCTGTTGTGGGAGGGTGCAGGAGTGGGGTGGGGAAGTGTGGGGGTGTCTGGGGGAGGTTTGGGGTCACTGCTGGGCTGGGCTCCTCAGGGGCTGGGGTGAGCACTGTCCACTTCCAGCTGGGTGGGCAGTGCTGCTCCCTGTGTCTGCATCACAGACAGCGGGCTTTTTCTCACCTCTTGCTGTCCTGTTCTTCACGGTACCCCGGGGCCACAGCTCTGCACCACAGCTCTGCCAGGGCTGGGGGAGAGAGAAGGGAGGAATGCAGAAAGAGAACTCACTGATGCCTTAGTTACTTGCACTTTTCCTCCCAATTTGCCTTTATTTAAGGCCAGTCTGGAAGCGAGCCCTGGGCGCTGTGACCCTGTTCATGGGGCAGGAAGACCGGGGTGGCTGAAGCCCCCTGGGGGCAGTGGCTGGAGCCCCCCGGGGTGGTCTCCCTCCTCTTGGGGTGCCTGCTGTTTGCTGAGCCCCTGGGCTGGTGCTCTGTGCTGGGTCTCTCTGCAGTCAGTGCAGCTCCTTGCTCTGGCACTCTCCTGTTTGTGTTCAAACCCTAGGGTAAGTGAGAAAACAACAAACAGTTTGTAACTGGGAGCAAAATTCTTCTGTTGGGGTGTTTGTGCAGAGTGTAACAATAGGACCTTAGTTGTGTTTTTCCAATTAATTAACTACCTTGGGGCCTGATCCTCTTTGCAGCCCGTGTGCTGGTAAATCCCTGGTGTCTAGCAAGTGCTGGGCTCCTTGTGAGCTGCTGGCACTCAGCCCTGTGTGCCTGGTGTTGGGAACAAGGTGCCCCTTGGGCAGGAGTGCAGGGCTGTCCCTGGGCTGCACTGTGTGGCTCTGTGCCCTGTCACAGGCTGCGCTGATGTTCCCTTGCTGCTCCTTCTGGGGTCTGCATCCCTCTGTCCTGTGCCAGCAGTGGGTACCCCAGCTTGGGCATCCCTCTGTCCTGTGCCAGCAGTGGGTACCCCCAGCCTGGGCATGGGGCCCTGTGGGGCAGGTCCTACCTGAAGATACCCACCCCACTGAGACCTATTCAGAAAAAGGCTGAAAAAAGGACATGGCCCAAAGTCACTCTTTAGATGGGAAGTAAATTGCCCACTGGCACTGGGAATAGGTGAGAAGGAGCAGGGCTGGATGGGGAGAGCCCCTGGGGTGCACTGGGCACTGTGGGGCTGTCCCTGCCCAGCTCAGGGGTGCTGGGGGTGTGGAACGTGTCCAAGGCTGTGGTGGAGGAAGCTGATTTACATTCCCATCTTTAGGATGTGCAGCAAGTGTGCTCTGTGTGCAAAAATAGATTTTATTACACATCTGTGATTTTCTTTCACACTTGTTTTTTTTTCCCGTAGAGTGTGAACCAAACATTAGTGTGTGATTGCAGTTCCTATTCTAATAATAAAGATGATTACAGTTAGGAGTTGGAAGCTGTAGGAGTTGTCTTTTCCTCCCAGTCCAGCCCTGTTGACACCTGGAGAGGGAGGCTGCATGTCAGATACCTGATGCCAGCTTCTGCAGGAAGTGTTTTGCTTTCATTGGTGTGACGAAAACCTGCAGGCAGCTAAGGTTGGGGCTGGGGTGTCTCTGTGGCACCAGGTGGCAGTTCTGCTGGGAGAAATCCCACACTTCAAAAGAGTATGGATTTCAATGAAGCCACTTGAAATTTTCATGAAAGTTGCTGGAATTTTATTTTGTAAGATGTGTTTAGCGTGACAGCAGCATTCCACGTGCTCAGGCAGTTCCCCTGTAGCAGCCACAGGGCAGCCCATGCTTGACCATAGAGAAGTCAAGGGAGGCTCAAATAGGGAAGCTGGGACTGCAAAAAGCTTAGGGCTGCAAACCCCCATTGCTGTTCCTCCCTGGAAGAGGGGGACACGGGAGTTTCTCAGGTTCTGGGGGACACAGGGGTTTGTGAAATTCCTCTAACGGTTTCCTCTTTAACTGTCTCCTAACTGTACCCTTATTCCCAGAAATAGCTCAGCCATTTGGCTAAAAATAAATAAAAATCAAACAAAAAGCCTGGCCTGGGATAAACAGCTGCATGTGTTCATGTGTTCAGTTAAAGTTCGGGAAGTCGGGAATTGCTCCACGGAGGGCTGGAAAGCACCGGTCAAACATTAATGATAAGTGATGCTTCTAATTAAACCTGTGGCATGCTGAAACTTTTCTGTGGAGAATAACGAGTCTTGGCTGTATTTTCTTCTTCCCTCCATGCCACTTTTGTCCCCAGCTGGTATTTTGCTAGGAGTAATGATGATTGTCTGGGCTGTGCAGGAGAGGTTTGGAGCTGAGCTGACTGGAGCTGCAGCTGAAGACATGGCGATTTGCTTTTAATAATAAAATTTGTAAAAGCAAACGGGACGTCTATTAATAACAAGCTTTTCAGCCTTGCCTTTAATTTCATCCTGTTGCCTTTGGTTTATGTGTTTCCTTTCTGATTAAAACTGCTGTGTTCTGGCTGTAGCTGTCTCTAGCGGAGAGATTTATTTTTTTTTTAAGCGTTAGTTAAAAGCAGAGCTGATGGAGAGCATTCTTGGTGTCTGTAAGTCAGATGAAACCTTCACACCCGAATTAGCTGTCTGCCTGTGATCGTGTTTCTAGCAGTGCAGGTTTGGTCCCTATGAGCATCTTCTTCCCATGGCACCGTGCTTGCATCTCTTGTCCCAGGTGTGTAATTCCTGGCATTGTGGGACTGTGCTCCCTTGGGAGATTTAAACCCATTACCTTTGCCAGAAATGCTGGGCTGGCCAGGTGGGGAACATCCCTGTGGCTGAGGTGTGCCTGCAGAGGGGCTGGCATTGCAGGGACAAGGGAGGTGTCTGGGAAGGGGCAATTTCCAGGCAGCTTGGACACAGGGTGACCGAGTGTGCTGTTACCCATTTGCCTGTGTCACGCAGAGTGTGCTGTTACCCTGTTTGCCTTGCCCTGAAAATGTTTGCTGGGGGGGTTTTCCAGTGTTGATGGTGTGTGGGAGTGGGTGCTGAGGCTGGAGGGCAGCAGGGAGCTTTCCCTGCATGGCTTGGGCAGTCACCCAGTGGCTCTGTGCCCAAATGTGTCCCCTGCTCAGGGGACAGGGCAGCAGCTCGTGCCTGTGCCAGGACAGGTTATCCCAGGGTTACCTTGGAAAATGCCTTGCCTGTGCATCTAGACTGAGGTCTGCTTCTCACTGCTCATGTTGGAAACATTTCTGTGCTTTCTGAGGTCTGGGAAAGACGGGCTGGTTTTGGGTGTTGTGGACTTCACCTGCCTGTGCTGTCCCAGCCAGCACACCTGTGTCCAGCCTGGGCTTGGAGCCCCACAGGTGATGCTGTGGGAGCCAGGAGAGCCTGGCACACCTCTGCAGCTCTGCCTCTGCCAGCTCCCTCACTCTTGCAAACAGACAAGATTTTTTTTTTCCTACTTCAATTAGCAAGCAATATTGAGGTTCAGTGGTGCGTTTTTTAGTGCTTTCCCTTGTTTACCTGGAGGTTTGCAGCTCTCTGTGACTTGTGGGGTCTGCAGGCAGGGCTGTCCCCAGCTGTAGCTGTTTGGGTGATCCCTGCTGCCCTGGGAGCTCACACCCTGGGCTGCTGCTGGCATGGGCACAGGGGCACGGGCTCTGCCCTTAGGGACACTGTGCAGTCACAGGGGGCTGCTCATTGCCAATAGGTAACAAGGACACTGCTGCCCTGGGAGCTCACACCCTGGGCTGCTGCTGGCATGGGCACGGCAGGGAGGGCACAGGGGCACGGGCTCTGCCCTTGGGGACACCGTGCCAGTCACAGGGGGCTGCTCATTGCAGACAGGTAACAAGGACACTGCTGCTCTGGTTGCTGATGATGGTAAGCCATTTCTGTTATTATTATTGAAGGGATTGTACAGTAATCTTGTGTAGTTTGGCTCCCTGCACCCGTTCCACAGGCTGGCTCCGTGGCCAGCTGCAGCCCCTGCTGCTCTGGTGTACCCAGCATGCTGCACTTTGCTGAGCTCCTCAGTATCCAACGTGCCACCAGTGCCTTGTTCACTGGCACTGCCTGAACTGCCTAATGTTT